>JALGAY010000006.1:19260002-20610862 GCA_029207805.1 Tribolium confusum | reverse complement strand
TGCACTGTAAAACTGGCCCCTTTTCATTTCTCTTTTGATTCTGTAAAAATTGATGTTTTAAAACTTTGAAATTTGAAAGACATTATTTTGTATTTGTTGCTGAGTTATTCGTAGAATCTACCAAAAAATTATAATTTTTTTAAAAATCAAAAATGTCAATTACTTTGGAGCTAGTTTCAATTAAATTGATTAAAATAGATAAAGCGCTCAAAAATGACATTAGAATCAAGAAATACTGCACAATATTATTATAATCCGTTGGTAAATTACCAAATCGCCTCGATACTACAAAACCTGATAAGAATTTACCTGGAAATCATTTTTAAGAAGACTTTGATTTTTTTAGCTAATTTAATTAAAGAATACTTCAAAGTTTGTTTGTTGTGGCACTCTAGCACAAAGTCAAATATAGAAAGAAGTCTTCATTCGTCACCTAAAACCTACGTAGAAATTTCATAAAAGCGTCTAAAAATCCTTAACAAATATCTAAGATTAAAAATCAAAACCGCAAGTCGCTACGACCTTTGGTTTTTAAACAGCGAAAGAACAAAGTTCAACGCGTGACGTCATACCGACATCGGACCGACCGAGCATTTGTGTTTTTTTTTGTTTGTGGTTACTTAAAGCAGTGACTTAAAGTTATCAAAAATGACAAACTTTAAAAGAGTAAAAACTGAAAACAATGTTGTTCTCAAATGCTTCGTGATATGTACTACAGTCGTTTTGATTTCTCACATTTGTTCTCAAGACAACATAAACATTTTTTTGGTTTTGGCATTGCTACCTACACAATTTCAGCACCTAACCCCAAGATGTGTCGTTAATTCTTTCGAGATTTTCGTCGTTCTGCAGATTATTCGGATTCTTCTTTAACTTACTTAAATTATTTTTGGTATACCTTGGTTCAAAACCATCGAGAATAAAAAATAATAAAAAACTGCTAAGTGTAACGACAGGCGAGATGACAGGACATAAACAATCTCACAACATATGAGACGGAACAGAATATGTCGGTATGACGTCACGTCAATTTTTTTCACATTTTGCTCTCTAATGTTTCCAAAACAACAAATCGCGCGTATCTGGCGTTTGGAGATTTGTTCCTAGAATTTTTTTACTATATTTTTGTTTTTTGGTATACAACATGCACCTTGCAGTGCGCTTTAAATTAAAAATTGAAAAACTAATTATACATAAAAATAGTATCATATCCAGAATTAAATTCTTAATATCTGTATTTAAAGAAATATCAAAAAAGTTACCAAAACATATGTTAAAAAAATACTTCACACTTAAAATTTGTACAGCGCTAACTTTATTTGAGAACGCTGTCCTTTTTTTTTAACATTTCTGATACATTGGACCATTTACAATGTTCAATGTACTTATAATAAATTTTTAAAGAAAGAAGTTATTGAGCATTAAATCTTAGGCGTGACATACGTTTCTAAATAAAAAAAGGCAAACAAACCGAATTTTTCTCATCTCTGGTGCCTAAACAAAAAAAATATGTCTTTTTTAAGACGTGTTTAAAAGTTGTGGACTTTTTTAAACAATATTTAATTCTCTACAACTTTTTTCTTTAAATGTTTTTTATATCCCTCACCATTTTCGCAGCGTTTTCAAATAAAAGCAGCTCTGCACAAATTTTAAACATAAAATATATTTTTTTAAATATGTTCCAGTAGCTTTTTTGTTAATATTTTTTAATAAAAATAATAAGAAATTAATCCTCCACACGACAGTATTTTTTAAATTAATTTTGAAGCTATTTTAATTAAGAAAACAGAGTTTCTGATATTTATATCTATGGCAGCATCTCGCGTCTCTCTTTCTCTTTCGAATCTCTCTCTTCAACATAGCCATATAACTATAAAGCGCAAACAAGCTGTTAAAGTTTGTCTATATTTGGAAGAATTTTATGGATTTGACTTACAAACTAGTTTATGAGGGATTTAATAAGAGTAGTTGTAAAGATAAGTGAACCCTATTATTGCCAAAGCGACCAGCTGGCCCGTCGATAAAACTTCGAAGGAAACAAACAAACAGAACCACGTGCCGGACCTTTACAATCCACTTAAAATTTCGGGTAAGGGAGCAAAAAGTTAATTCCTCTATTGCACTATTAAATTCTTTCAAATATAGACAGACTATAGCTCTTTAGAGTGCATAGTCTTGTGTTCTCTAGAAAAATTTCTAAATGAACACTTGATTCTTTTGAAATTTTTTTTTAAGTAATCAATTCACTTCGTGATGTTTTTTTTTGTATGGTAGAAATATAAAATAATAAAACAAAAGATTTTCTAACACTTTCTGATATGCAAAATGAGCAGTTACTTGTAACTGATGATAAATGATAACTAACTCGTTTTCACTTTCAACCATCTCATTGATAATCAAGAGAAAAGATTTAATTTTTTTGAAAACAAAGTTTCCATTTTCTACATCAATAACCAGAAAAACGCTTTATACAATATTTTATTATAACGTGTGAGAGAAAAAATTATTTACATAATTTTATATACAAGAGACAATGTATAAAGTTATTTTTAGACCAGTCATTGCCCTGTTTTAATTTCGCCATTCAAAATAATAAAATGGCAGATGTGCTATTCCAGTTTGTAAATATTAAAAGTCATTTCAAGTCAAGTAGCAGATGTCAAAATGTAATAGAATTAAGCTTCTAAAGTTTTAAATATGTACATAATTTTCTCGTTTTTTCACTCAAAAAAAATTGATATGTATAACCATTCGCACATTTCGCAGAAATTGAGATGTATAAACCTAGCGCAACATTCTGCATACAATCTGTGCATTCTGACATGCTCTTTGCATATAAAAGACAAATGTATAAACAGTGTTACATCACAATAAAAATAAATCCGCAAATGGAAACTTTCATTTATACACCTAATTCAATTTTCTGACCAAACCCGAAACCCACACTGTTTATTACAACAATAAAAAAGACGTGAAAGTAAAAGAGAAGAAAAAAGCAGTGAAAATGAAGAATGGTAAATTGACTGCAGCAAATGAAATATCATGACTGTAGTCAATTTTCCAACAGGTGCAAAATTAGACATGCAAAAGAATAAATAAACATCTGAATTTTTAATAGAAGCAATGTCAATGTCGCGTGTTCACCTTGTGAAAATAATACGTAATAAATACCCCAGCGAGCAAAAAGCAAAATAGAAAAACTACAAGGAAGTAAAGAAAAGTGTTGCCATGCAAAACTTAAATTATCTCAATTACGATACTGTTCATTAAAAAAAAACTCACAGCTAGCCATGAGGGAGTTTATCGCTTGATAAACATTCATTAATAATACACCACTTGACCGAAAAAAAAAAAATAATTTGACAAGTAGCTAAACGAAGCTATCAAAGACATCCAAAACAGTTCACAGCACATTATAGTTTTTTTTTAATGAACACGTGTTATTATTTCGGGATTATTTTTCTAACTACAGTATGGAGTCAAAAATAAACGTAACAAAGCACAAAAAAAACAGAACACATTGCACAAAAAATAAACAAATGATTTCGCTGTTTAATACCTTTGTTGGAGGACTTGTGGAAGTTGGAGAAACTAGACCATCTTCAGGTGAGATTTGTGGTCTTTTTGGAGCTATCCTTGGTGGTGATTTGCCTAGGAAAAAATAGGCTTCCATAAAACGGGTGATAAAATAAATTGGATGTTGACCATCTTCTTGTTTTATACGATCTTATCAATTTTAATTTGACCCGACAAGCATCAAATTTGCGAGATCGAAGCAGCTTTCAATTTAATTTGCTAGGAGGTTAGAGCAAAAAAATAAAATAAAAATTGATAATTTATTTCTTTTATATAGTTTCAAGAATCTTTTCATTGGCTCGATTACTGACATTCTTTATTATCTTAGAAGCAATGACGCTTGAAACTTTTTCACATCATTTATTATTGTTGGAATTATTCTTTTGATGGATCACTGATTGATGATTAAAACCGTTAAAAGTGACGTATGGCAATTTAAAAATTTACGGTAAAACATAGCTCCAATTTTATAGAAATTTAATAAATGATTTTAATGACTGTTATTACGAATAAAAAATCCGGCGGAAACGCAAATAGTCCAGTCAAGCTGTAGATTTTATCTCGCATCGAATAGGATATTATGATTTTTTACTGTTTTTTAAAATGGTTGAGCCCAGTGATAAATTCAAAGTTTTCAATCTCAGTCGAATCACGGAAGTACCTAAGCAAAAGTAAATAGTACTAGTTTTACGCAAAAATTGTTATATTTGTTTTAAAAGCCAACAAAATCTGTGATAATTCAAGATAATAACGGTTGATACAGCTCTCCTAGATCTTCAAACACAGCTTTTCAAAATTTCGATCTTTTGAATAAGCACGAAACTTCGAAACTTTGGTTTTTTGGCTATTTTAATTCTGATGATATTTATGTTACATCAAAAATGGTTAAATTTCTTTTAAAAACAAGCAAAACCTGTGATAATTTAGGACAAAAACGGTTGATACAGTTCTCATAGATTGAAAAATGCAACTTTTTAAAATTTCGATCCTCTGAATAGACACGAAACTTTGTTTTTTTGCCAATTTTAATTCTGAACCACTAGTTTTACAGCAAAAATGGTTATTTTTGTTTCAAAAGCCAACAAAAGCTGTAACAATTTAAAACAAGAACGGTTGATACAGTTCTCATAGATCTTAAAATACAGCTTTTCAAAATTTCGATCCTTTGAATAATCACGAAACTATGATTTTTGCTACTTTTACTTCTGAAGCACTAGTTTTACAAAAATGGTTATATTTGTTTTAAAAACCAGCACAATCTGTGATAATTTAAGACAAAAACGGTTGATACAGCTCTCATAGAAGTTAAAATACAGCTTTTCAATATTTTGGTATTTTAAAGAAGCTTAAAAATTTGGTTTTAAGCTATTTTAGACCAGAAGCACTAATTTTACGACAAAAATGGTTCAAAGCTCTCACAGATCCTAAAATACACCTTTTCAAAATTTCGATCTTTTAAATAAGCAAGAAACTTTGTTTTTTTGCAAATTTTAATTCGAAAGAACTAGTTTTACAGCAAAATTGGTTATACAGGGCTATCCATTTCGAGGTTGATAAAGTAAAAATCTGTATACCGACATCTGTCAAAGATAAACGTCAAGTACGCTGTCATTTATTTAGTTGACATTCTGCCATTTAAGAATATGGAGCATTTAACAATCGACCAACGCGTTAAAATTATTAAATCTTATTATAAAAATAGTGATTCTGCCGTATCCACATTTCGCGCTTTACGAGCAGATTATAGACGTCATAATCGTCCTACAAAGCAAACCATATTGAATACAGTGAATAAATTTGAACAAACTGGATCTGTTACTGATATTGTAAAGCCTGTGCATCATCGAAACATTCGCATTGCTGAAAATATCGCTTCTGTAGTTGAAAGTGTGGAAGAAGATCCAAATTTGTCAATTTCTCGTCGAGCTCAACATTTAGGCCTATCTTATGGCTCATTATGGCGCATTTTGCATCTGGATTTTATATTATGATCTTGACGATATGTGGTTCCAGCAGGATGGAGCAACCAGTCACGTAACACAAGCAAATCGAGCTCTTTTGCAAAAGAAATTTCCTGAACATGTGATTTCGCGATTGGCTGATGTCAATTGGCCTCCAAGATCCTGCGATTTGACGCTTTTGGATTTCTTTTTGTGGGGCTACGCGAAAGATCGTGTTTACGCAAAACAATCCTCAAACTCTTGACGAATTGAAAACTAATATTCGTCATGTAATGGCCGAGATACCGCCCGAAATGTGCCGGAAAGTCATTAAAAATTTCCTCAAAAGGATCAAGGCCTGTAAGAAGTCCCGTAGAGAACATTTGACTGATATCTTGTTTAACTAAAAATGGCAAGGATCAATCTTTAAAATGAAATAAAAATTACATTACATTCCGAATATTTTGTGTTTTTTTTAAGTTTACTTTATCAAGCTCGAATTGGATAGCCCGTTATTAATTTGTTTTAGAGGCAAATAAAATTTTGTGACAATTTAAGACAAAAACTGTTGATATAGCTCTCATAAAACTTAAAATACAGCTACAGTGGTTTTTTGCCAATTTTATTTTAACCACTAATTAAACAAATAATTTAAAACAAATCTAAGACAATTTAAGACCAAAACAATTACTAGTTTTCAAGAAACGGATTTTCAGTTTCTCAATTTTGAAAAAGCACAAAATTTTTGTTCAATTTCATAGGATTTTGTCAATTTTAACCCCAAAAGCACCAGTTTTTTGGTATAGTACATATTATACTTTTTGATTTTGAGAATTTAAGACCGTAACTCTTAAAATAGCTTCGACAGTTTTCGAAATGCAGCTTTTCAGTTAGACATGTTTGAAAAAGCACGAAATTTTAATTCTGAAGCAGTACTTCTATTACAAAATAGTAATATTTGTTTTTATGGTCAATAAAACATTCTGGACTATGACAATACCATATATGCTATAACGTTAGACAAAACGCTTAAAAAACCAAAAAAAAAAATCCGGTTTTTTTTCCTTTTCAGACTTTCTGGCAGTGTGGGTATCGCCCGAAATCTAAAACTTAAATTCATCATTACACTCCAAATATATAAAACAAAAAAAAAATAGAAATATCCTATTTGATGCGTGTTAACCACTCTTTCTTACGATAGATTGAGCTAAAACCGTTGGTTTGTTTTTTGCACGATATATTGCTCTGATTCAAATCTAAATCAAACGGAGAAAGTTAAGAAATCTGATTGAGAGACGATCTGATAAGTAGGTAAGTATAGGACCAGGTCATAAATCGTTCCCACCTGGAAACACTTTCCCTCTCTTATAAACATATGACGAATTGAGAAAGCGGAAGTTGTCTGTCAACTATATTGATCTGGTGGCATTTCTGTATCTTTCAGCTTTCTTCCAAAAAACACACCTTTGGGGGTTAACGACCGTTATTTTTAATAATTTTGTATGACGAAAGCGCTTTTCTCTTATCTTCAACGGATGCAGACCAAGCCTCGAGATAATCACCGTCTGGTTTCAGTAAATACACTTTTAGCACGCCTCCAATTGGTTATTAATGAAATTTCAACAAATTAACTTAATTGAAAAGAAATTGTCAATTAAGATACTAAATGAAGGTAACGGCGCGTGAATGAACATTAATCGATTTACGATAACAAAACGGAAATTTCTTGATCACTAAACAGTTAAGGCAATAAAATACTCGTATTTGATATAACATGACTTCTAATTTTTTTGCTTGTTTGCTAACATAATTGCTGCTTGTCAGGCAAGCCGACTCTCTTGAGAGACCATTTTTTTCACAACTTTCAGAAAAAAACCTAAATTAAGATTAATTACAGAAATCCTGTCGTGTGTTCCAAATTTCCATGTTATTAATTTTAGAAATTTGCAATCGAAAGTTTGCCTTTTTAATTACTCGCTAAATTAAATTACCCTTTGACCTGGTCGTTTCGCAAGAAATTTCATAACAGGTATTGTTTCACGGTTTATAAAAGCGATTTATTGGCATAAAACAAAGATTTATGTTATGTCTATTGACATACTTTCGAAGATGGTCACGTAATGATGCGGTTGAGTTGATGAAGTGTGCTTGTCTCTGCAATTGCGAAACTTACCTTGTCCAACAACGAACGTTTGATAGAACTGTGAGAGGTAAGTGAGGATGGAAAGACGATCTGGAACTGGATACTCGACCATGTCTTCGGGTTCTAAAAGCGCTGGAATGCCCAAATGGCGTTCGGCAACTCGAAAAGCCAATTCGTTGTTGTGGTAAATATCGTCTTTGTTCAGTTTGGAAAACTCACTGCGAAATAAATCGATGCCATTACACGCAAACCTTACGTAAATACCAGATGAAACTCGTAAATCTTTCTAAGTTTGCATCTGTTTTTGAATAATAATTAATGAAGAAAGTTTCAGATATTTAGATTGACTGGAAATAAATTTTTATGAGGAACAAAACCTGTCACCTAAGCAGGGATTCCAAATATTTACATAATTTATAAATTTACTTTCCTATTTTTCTTGTAACACAGTGATCTTAGGTTCCAGCCGCCGAAACTGTTAGGAAAGCAGGATTTTTGCATATAGCTTCATTTTGATATTGATAAAAAAGGTGTTTTTGGCAAAAAAATCACGTCTTAAGTATCTATGATCAATTAAGGTTTAAATAGAAAAAAGTAGTAGATCTTAAAAATAATCTATAAAAAGAAATATGTGCATTTTTTTCCTACAACCGTCTTCGTTATATAAAGCGGATAAGATATTGTAGAAAAATGTTGTCGTAGAATCAACTAGCAACCTGAAGCAAAAAGCAAATTATATACAGAACGCACTTCTCCGAAAAAAAAAGCATACTCTAAAGCAACAGTAATTTATGCAAAATTTTGTCCATAAGTAACAGAACGACCTATAGTTTCTTGATTTTTACTGCTATTTTTATAAATAACAAATTTATTAATAACTAACGTTAACAATTACAAAGGTCATGTCTAAAGCACGACAAACCAATTAGGAAAAATGCTGCTGATAGATCACAAAACGAAGACAAGAGCTTAGTAAGTTTATATTTAAGAGAAGAAAATGTAGAAAAGAAGATGTAAAAAAGAAAAAAATATATATACATTGTAAGAAGTATATTATCTACAAAAGATTAGTTAAGTTATCTCTCCAAGAAGAGAAGAATGTAAAATACGATAAAAGTGCTGTCACAGTTAAACTTTAGCTCACAAAGCCGATGCAATAGAAGCAAATTGACAGAATTAACCTTGGTGAAAAAAGTCGATTGAAACAAAAGAAAGTGGCATGAATGCAGTTAGATAAGTGCGGTCGAATGAAGAAGATAAAAGATGAAAGAACAGACAAGACTGTGAAGAACAAACAATAAATTATGTAAGTAAATTAGTGAAGTAGTGAACAGTAAAACTTCGCCAATGCAAACTACAACTTTAAATTTTCTTTAAGCCATGATTTTAAACGTTAAGCCTTTTATTTCATTGAATTAAAATTTTCTATAACTCAAACTTTATTTTCTGTTCCTTCAAGTAAGGAAAGTTTTATTACGTATTTCAATCTCTTCAAAAACTCCTGACGGACAAAAAAAAACGGTCGGTTAAACAAAGACTTCTTGATTCTCCTGTTGCAGAAGTCTCTCTCTTCTTTCTAGTACTAAGTCGCCTTGGTATTTCGTAAACTCGTAAAAGGAAATTCTGATCTCTATATTTCTTAAAACTCTTCTGCGATTCTTTCTTCTGTTATAAAGAGATCCAGAATTCACTGGTTTTTGGCTCATTTTTTTGGATGCATTCACTGTACTATTTAGTACATACATATATCGAGAATGAATTAAAAAAACTAGATTGGTTAAAGTGCTCCAATCTTTCGCCTTCGCTATTCCATAAAAACTGCTTGATTTTCTGGCTCTCTTGGAGTTGCGTTGTTAATCTGAGGCTCTATGTTCAAAATAATAACACTAATTCCTGTGTTATTTCGCCCTAAAAACACTTCCTCTGTTGAAAATGAGTCGTCTTTTGTGATTGTGAGATCAAAGTATCCCATCATATAGATTTTTCGCCAAATAATCTGCTTTGAAACCACCCATTTTAAAAACCTTTGTCTGTTCTTCTGTAGAGTCTGTTCTCACTTACCTTATAATAAACAGCATAAAACAGCTAGGTCTATAAATAATACAGAAGATTAAGCACCCTTCTAGCTATTCAAGATATAATGCCCTTTTTTGTCATAAGCGTCTTTATAAAGTTACAGTTTGTAATAATATCAAATTCACGCTCAAAGAGATTTTGCTTCCATATCCTATATGTAGATGCCATATGATCGAGAAAAAGTATCCTCTAGAAGAATGTGAGATCCTTTTTGCCAAAGCAAATTATAGCGTTTGACTGCAAGCTGTTTGTACAAACCTCATAGCACAAAAACTCGATTCTCGACATTCACAAGTAGTTTTTGATTCAACATTTAGCATTGCCCTCCTGCGAATAGTACCAACACTACATCACTTGGTAAAAACGCAACTTGTGCCATTCGGAAACTAGGAGAATCTTGCTAGTGCTTGTCATCTGGTTTTATGGATCTTTGTGATCTTCTGTAGAAAATCTTTTCTCGGTTTTCACATTGTAGCAGTTTTTCTATCTCCCTCATTATTACACTTAAAACACTAAATTCCCATGTCTTTTTATTCACAGACGTTTACTATGCGCCCCTTTCCGTCGCAACTGAAGCGCCGTAATATTGTCGTTGTCTTTCTTCGCACGTCTCGCAGGCTCTCTTGCTAGTGCTCGTCTTTTAGTTTTAGGGATCTTTGTCATCTTCTGTAGAAAGTCTTTTCTCGGTTTTCGCATTGTCACAGTCTTTGGTTTTATCTCCCTGATTATTGCACTTAAAACACTGAATTTCCATGTCTTTTTATTCACAGACGTTTGCTATGTGCCCCTTTTCGTCGCAATTGAAGCACCATCGCATTGTCGTGGTCTTTCTTCTTACGTCTGGCTGACTCTATGAGCTTCTACTGCTTTGAGAGTATCGTTTTTGATTTGATTGAATCTAAAGATCTTCAAGTAAACATCTAGGTTTTCCTTAAACTGGTTGTAATTCGATAAGCCCTCTATCACAGAACATTTTATATAATTTTGCATCACTTCTCTTTCAGACTAGACTAACATTTTAGCAACTTCTTGGATGTTGTAAATTGTGAATTTCTTGTATAAGATGTACTAATAATCAAGGCCTATATACCCTATGTTTAATTTAATACCCTTGTCTGTCTTTTTTCAACACATTGTTGTATATGTTGCTATGTCATATAGATTATGTGTTGAATAGAGACGGAAAACGTAATAATGTTATAAACTATTATAAACGTATAAAAAGCAAATTGGATTACTGATAAAGACAAGACCATTATATTTTTGTTAACATGACAGTGTCAAGAAATTTGTTTCTTCCTATGAGTTAGTTCTATCTTCTATCGAGGAAGTACATCGGCACGTTTCATTCTCTTATATAAAAAAAATAAAATGCAGAAGATCTTTTATATAAACCGTTTTGAAATAGACTAGTTTAAATAAAACCACAATTGATCATGAACACACTAGAAAAGCAAAAATATTTGTGAAAAACCACTTTATACCAATAACCACGAATGTTTAAAGCGAGCACGAACACTTAGAAAACTTTTAATATGTTTATTAGAACGTCAAATTGAAGCTATTTACAAAAATCGTGCTTTGCTATAGTTTAAAATATACAGTTTCATGCAGATTAGCCAATTTTTCGCCTAAAATTACTAAAATAAACATAATTTTTCTAATTTTTGCAATCGGAAAGAATTTTGTAATTAGAATTGGCCTGTTAAAAGCTTCTTTGCATATTTCGTCCAATGTTCGTGAGATTACTCACGACTTCTAAATGCACTTTATATGCAAATTAGTTAAATAAGTTGACCTGCACCTTAATACAACTTTCTTGGTTCTGTTAATACCAAGAACAATATAAAACGGCACCACCTTACCCTCAAATAATTCGAAAAATGTTGACCTCTAATAACAATCCAAAATTCTTTGAAAAATTTTTATGACTCATGAAACTCCCATCGTTAATTAATTGAAATAGCCCCGAGTCGTAATTTATAAGTTTGTTTAAACAAATTAAATATTCAACCTCGTGTATATTGGAATCAATGAAACGTGATAATTGTTGATTGCAAAAAGCTTTCTACGTTTATCAACCGAATTAAAAAATTATGTCACTCGTATGGAGTTAATCACGGATAAATTTTTCACAAGGACTAAAAAATTAAGGTCAGTGCGGAAATCAGCCGGATTCAGTCCATTTAAGGCAGAGACTCTTTTTTGGCTTGAGGTCAGTGCCTTGAGACTCGTCTTGATTTTATTTCCCTTTTCATTGGGTGTGATTAGAAATTTAATTGTTCAGCAAACTTTCTTACATCAAGTCCGGCCTGAAATGATGGATTATGGCACAAAATGCGAGCCCGTCCCGCCAGGATGTGGTCATATTGACCACATTCACTCCCGGATATCCTTCAGTCATTCTTCTGCACCACAATTCCAATCCTTTTGTTCCCCTTCGTTCTCCCATTTTGGCGTCCTTCACTCTGAAAAAGTAAAAAACTTTGTAACATCTCGTCACGATTCTCTTCATACGTGAGACACTGATTTTGTACGACCTAGTGACATTCTAAGTAATTACACTAAGATGTAAATGATAATCAGATAATGCGCATTAGAATGCGGCCTTACTCATATTTAATACCTGCAATGGGAAATTATGCTTTTATGTGAGTAAATCGAATAATTTTGCGCTATGATTTATGGTGCTAACCTTGGCTGATCTCGAGCCGAGGTCATATAATGTTAGCGATTATTGCCAAAATTTAGAAAGCAAAGATACCGCCAAAAATTGATTTTTTCAGATTGAGACTCTTAATTTTAGGAAGAGACTATTTCGAAATGCCGGAACATTAGAATAAACTAATGTAAAATGATACTTTTGCAAAAGCCGTTGCTTTTATAAATATTCATGGTTAGTAGGAGTAAACACAACTCATTTTTAAACCTTATCAAACCATGGTCTACATACCAGAAATAAAACACCATTGATACATTTTTTAAAAAATAATAAAAGCCTGATAAGTGATAACATAAAGGCTACTGATAGTTGCGTTAAATTAATTGTTAAAAATGAAAAATTGTGAATGTAGGCAGTATAAGACCGATTCACTAAATATTTTTTTAAATACCTATTGTTTTCTAAGATATAACTAATAAAAAAAATTGTTATTATTAATACTGTTTAAATGAAGTATTTTTAAAAATAATTAATTTAGAAAACTAATAATATATCAGACGAAATGGCACCAAACGACGCAACAAGGTCGCAGATTACGATTTTGACGTAAAAATTGTAAAACACAAATAAAATCTCCTAATTTAAAGCCTTCTGTTATAAGACGGTCTAATGTGACCACCAGAAGAAATTCTCGTAGCGCGGCGTTGCACTTCTTCCAAAAAATCAATATCTTTTTGAAAAATAGAAGTCCATATTTGGTAGTCCAAAATAGGTCTCAGATACGCTTTATAGAGCTTGGCAACTACAACAGATTCTGGAACAGAAAGCATTCTACTAAGAAGGTAAATGCTTTTGATAGAGACGAAAATAAAAATATATTTTACATCCAAATTTAAAATTTAACTACTCTTTATAATATAAACAGTAAATACTTTTGTTTGCCTTTCTGATAACATTAGCATCATGATCATACTAGGAAAGGAAAGATGTGATTGTAACACCTCAAAATTGAGTCTACCTGAGATAACTTAATGTTAGACAAAAAGAAAGTGTGCTGCGAATTTTTAGGCCCCAAATGTAATACATACAGAGCATTTTTTTTGACATTAAGCAGAAGCAACCATGTGTCAGACCATTAACGCACAGCTGAACTATCTGCAATCAGTATAGAATGGTTTGTAGTGGCATTGCAGATCTTTACATTATCAGCATACATTACAAAGCAAGAAGGCAAAACTTCTTTCAAATCCGCAGAAAAAACAATAAAGAGAAGAGGTCCTAACACGTAACTTAAAGGACCCCAATTAAAACCAGAAAAAATCGCGTAGTGTGTTGTCTACCTTCACTTTAAAGGACCGGACAGACAAAAATATGATTTGAAATAGCGTAGTTAATTATCACCACTTTTCATAAGCCTTTTTTTTGTAATTATATGATAATAATTACTATGAGGATTTAAGTTTTTATAAAAGAAGCTAAAGAGCCAACGTGTCAACTCCTTTGATCCAATGTAGCTACATTGCTTCTTGACCGTTTTTAGTCCATTTACCATGACAGGATTAATAGTCTTGAGACTATAAAAATAGCGTAGTAGATTATGACCTTTCAAAAGCCTTTTTTTGTAATTACATGGTAATAATTACGATGATAATTTAAGTTTGTACAAAAGAAGCTAAAGAGCGAACGTGTCAATTCCTTTGATCCAATGTGACAACATTGCTTTTTGTCCACTTTTAGCCCATTTACCATGGCAGGGTTAACAGTTCTAAGACTATAAAAATAATAATAATAAAAAAAATTAAGTTTGTACAAGAGAAAGTAGCTAAAGAGGGAATAATAAGATGTAAAATATTTTAAAACTAAATGGAGAAATAAATGCAACTTAATGAAAAAAAAACCTTAAATTGGAGAAAAACCATGACTTCTATTACAAAAATTCAGTGAGAAACACTGTTTGAAACCTAACCTGAGGTTGTTATGTCTTCGGTATGTGATATAAAATAGCGTGGTAAATTACCACGACTTTGATAAGGCTTCTCTTGCAATTATAATATGATAATTACGATGAGAGTTTGAGAAGCTAAAAAGTGAATAATAATAGGTCAAATATCTGAAGCAAATACAAGAGTAAATTCAAATAAATGACAAAAAAAAACTTAAATTGAAGAAAATTGTTACTATTTATCTAGATACTTAACAGTTTAAGCCCTTTTACCATGACAAGATTCATTATTTTGAAAATTGCGGTTCCTATTATATATCTACATAATTTGCATTTTTCGAGGAATTAATATTTTTTAGGGTGATCGTAGTAATTTTGGATTTAATGTTGATGGAACTATTTGTCTAGATACTTAACCGCTTGAGTCCTTTTACCATGACAGGATTAATTGTTTTGAAAATTGCGATTCCCATGATGTACACAATTTGCACTTTTCGAGGAATTAATATTTTTTTTGGTTATCCTAGTATTTAGTTGATGGAACTATTTGTCTAGATACTTTTGACTTTGTACGAGATAAGTTGTTTTTTAACAATAACTATTACAAATAACTAGTACAAAATTAACTAAATTATTAATTATATCATTATTAAAACTGATAAATATAAAAACTGTTACAGGATTAATAGTTGTGAAAATTGCGATTTCAAAACACAATTTACACTTTTCAAAAAATTAATATTTTAGGTTGAACTAGTACTTTAAACATTTTTTGCGTTATCCTAGTATTTTTGGATTTAGTGTTGATGGAACAATTTGTCTAGATACTTTTGACTTTGTACGAGATTTACGTACAAAAATAACTAAATTATTAATTATATCATTATCAAAAATGATAAATTTAAAAATTGTTGTGTATAAGACTGATAATTTGATATTACTTTTAGTTGTTTAGTTTAACTTAGGACTGAAGAATATAATTCCATTAGTGTCTCAGTCATTTTGACATGTTCCTTTTTTTTTGTAAGATCTGTTGTTTAACTGTTGTTGGTGTCTTGTGAAAAAAATATAAGAAATGTAAATAAATATAAATTTTGTAAATTAATAAACGTCTAAAAGTTCATTTTGATAATAATCAACAATGATTCAACATCTAGATATTTTAAACGTTATAGACCATTTATAAAAATTAGGACAAACAGTCTGATAACATTTTACTGAGTTAGGGCTTCCATTAAAAAAAAAAAGTAGTAAAAAATTTGTGTGGCTACCTAACATGTTTTATTATTTGTCTGCAATTTTATCTTCCCAGAAGATATAATGCTGACTAATAAGAAATGAATGTACTGTCGGTAAACAACCCACTAGAACTGTTATTGCTTCATTGTTTGTTTCCCTATTTCATAATAATTATTTTAAAAAAATGCTCGTCTTCACATTCAGTGTTTTAAAATTTAAATTTTCCGATTTAATCGCTTTTTTTAGTAATTAGAAAGTTATCAGAGTCAGATTTCGTCAAAGATAGAGGTACTTTTCCTCCATTATCCATATATTTCATGCTGGTTTTTATTTCGTTATCTCTCCAGTCGTCAAACCTTTTTCAATCAACACTCTTCACGATTTTATCATTTATAAAACTAACATGTTTGAAACGAAAAACTTTCTTTTCCGTTTAATTTTTAATCGGAAAATGTCAGTGAGAAATTAGCAGTAATCTTAAATAAAGCACTTCCTTCACAAACTCGGGAATACAGGAAGCCAAAGCATGAATAAGACAATTCAACAATTCCATTCCTTTCTTGGTTATCTTGTCACTGACCTGGTGTGTCAATGAGAACATCATTCGAAAACCTCCTTCATGAAGTAAAGTATTGTATGCAAATAGTATTTCGCGTTGAAGAATTTTTTCAAAAGAACTTTTGCGTTTCGAACTTGTACAGTACAAATTACTCTGCAGTATTCATTAATCAAGCAGAATCGATACGAAAGCGTTCCTGATTCGGGTTTTTTGCTTACAAAACTTTTAAATTGGTGTATTTCCTACACGGAAACAAAAACCTATACCGTGATAAGTCTCGAGTGATTGTCTAGCTCGCTGGTAATGCACACCCCAATTAAAAATTAATTATTAAGCCTAAATACGAGAGGGTAGTCGATCTGTCTGTATAGCCAAATTGACCATATTTAAGTCGACAGATTGTTGAATTTTTAAAGAAATAATGTTGTCAAATAACTCCACTAATTTGACAAGTCAATACTCTGTAACTAATAGCCAATTATTTGACCTTTATAATCAGTGTCTCTTGCTAAGTCGAACTACTCCCCAGAAACCGCTTTTATTATCCCATAATTATTTTATTTAAGTTGACAAATAATTGGTTTTCGCGTAACATAAGATTTGAAATATTCACGTTACATTTTATATTGTGTAAGTTTTACGTAACATCAGTCAGTATGCGAAACATGTTCCATACATTGCGTGCGTATATCTCCTAATCAAATAAACGCACACAGCACAAAAAGGAATGTTGTAACTGATTGTTAATAACCAATAGAACACGTGGCTAATAAAAAAACTTGTAAACATTTAATGAAAAAGAAACAGGTGTGCCTTTATTTATCCGTATCCTAGCTTGCATCATCAATTGGACGTTAAATGCTTTTATTTAGAAAAGATTACCACAATTAACTGTCTTCAAGGTCCTCCAATCTCTGAGATAAAAACTCGATTTTAATTTAAAAGAATCACCGTTATTGAATACACCGTGACCAGCTCACGGTTGGTCCCAGTAAGTCTAAGAAAGTCAAACAGCTGATGATGTCTTGTATCTAGGTCTTGTTTTACAACATATCCTCGTTATTTATTAGAAACTTGTCAACATAAATGGTTAAAAATGACAACTATTAAACTTTCATTGTAATTATTACTAAAAACGGTCGTGTTTTTTTATTGACTTTCGCGACTACACCTTGGAAAAATTAAATGACAACTTGCGGTCAATTTAATTAGCACCTTTTAAGAAAACACAATACTTGGATGTTGTTACTGGATAAAACAGTTATTTTCACACAAAACGTGCGGCGGTACAACAAGAAATTGTACAGTTAACAAAATTAGATCCCGGTTCGGCAAGCAATTGGCAATAATCATTATTTGACACGTTATAATAGATAGTTGAGCCATAAACAATCCCGATGAAGTTGTTTCCACCATTCATTTGCATAAATTAACGAGAATTAAATCCAAAGCTAAGATAATAGCTCAACTATACATAATGTCTCTTTATTTTAATATTACTTTGCGACCTAATGAGTAAAGCAATAAAAAAACGTGGAGCTGTTTAACACGTGTTTGTGAAAAATGGAGAACATCTTTTAGGCTAAGCCAAAACTATAATGCACCTTAACGGTCTTATAAATAAGGCTGCTTCATAATTTGGTTGGGGGTAGTTAGATTTCGAATTCGACTCATCTACACCAGTAGATTTAAGACGTTTTAGTTACTAACCATCTCGAGTATCAAGAAACATCCAACCTCCAACATCGAAGTTGAAAGAACCTTATTTATAAAGACATTAAGACATGGAGGATACATAATCCATAATAAATACAATTTTTTAAAATTAATTGAAAGAGGGTGTTTTGCCACTAGGCATATTCGATGAAAACGCTGTATACTATACAAGAAAGTGATTTTGTCAATTAAGACATAATAAAATTCTCCCTTCACCTATGCAGAAAAAATCAAAATAATCATGTCTAATATAGCTACTGTATAAAGAAAAATATCTAGTTAAATATAATGAGAATTGAATTTACTTCTATAATTAGCGAAGGTGAAAGAGATAATTATGTCTGTAAATTTATGAAGCAGAATTGTCTCTTATTTGTGTCCAGGAAAGTACAATTCAGTGTTTATTTTTATAATTGGATGTTTAGCAAATGTCAATGACAAAGAGCTTCATAAACGGTGAAAAGCCCGACTTTCACCTTTGTGCTCTAGTTGTTATGAAAAATAATAACAGATTAAGAAAAGTTGGAACCTTTTTTGGTAGTATTATTCTGACCTAAAGATTGAAAGTTATAATTTGAAAGTTTCATTCGAGCAGAGATAAAACAGATGTAAACACATCAAACGCATCATTGCAGAAACACACCCGATCAAAAGAGAAAATGCATCAACATCGTGACTATCTCGGCCAACAATTATTATTAATAGTCAAAGGTGTGTCTAATAATTCGAAATATAGGCAACAAAGATAACAATTTATTTGCAATGTACTACGATTAATCAGGCATGAATTGCATGAAGTAAGCAGATTTTAAAGAATCAGGAACTGCACTTTCAGATTTACTACGAGTTAAATTAAATGAAGGCAAATTGCACGTGAAGCGATTCCTTCCGTCTTAAGAGACAAGGAAAAATATTATTTTGAAATTATCGGAGCTAAGACAAGAAGTACTTATTTATAGAACAAGAAATTGCTTTGCACAAACAGGTATGGTTACGGTGATGGCAAACGTAAAGGCTTGGGTTTATAATGTGTCATTCTGTCAAGGACGATTGTTTCGACCGTAAATGGTAAACAGCGACTGGTTAACACTAAATAATCCGTCAATTATGGAAAACAAGTAATTGCAATAGTCGGAAAGTAAAATTAAAAACACAGACTAATAAACAAACCATTCAGTGCGTTGACGTCATCAAAGAACATGAAAAGCTTCCAGAAAAATGGAGTAATTTGAGCAATTGCACGAAAACACGCAAATAAATTATCTTAAATTTTATAATTTTTGTGAGAAATAAAATCTTTTGTCTGGAAACCCTTTAAGATCACAACGGAAGAGCATTCCCTCATGACTCATCTTCCTTCAAACTACGTGAAGAAGATCAAGTTCATGTCGAAATTATAGCTACTCATGTGATTCAACTCGAAAAAGTGTTATTTTATTACAAACAACAGTAATTATGGTTTCTACGACATTTCTTTTAGTCTTCTACTCGAAAGAGTTGCTAAATTAATTTATCATTTGAAAAGTAACTGTCATTACATGGAATAATCAAATCGATTATAATGCCGTAACCACTCACTATGTCATTAAAATGACATTAGTTTTCTTCAACTTCATTAATAGAAGGAGATGTTTTGAGGCAATAGAGAACTGTAATTACTGCCAAAATTAGCCAAACCTTTTTAATGCGGAAAATGGAGATAAAATCGTCAATGTTTCTGTAAATATTGATTTAAAAGTGTAAACTCATTTAACACGAACGAAAAAAGTCACGGACTTATGCAATATCTAATTTTCTGCGGATGACCACAGACACGATTTTTTTAATAACACTTTGTGGTCCTTCTATTTGACCCACAGACCTTGCATGACCCAAGGCAATCTATTCTGCAGATTTAACCAATTTAAAAAGTTCGGAGTGAATTAAATAGTTACTCGTAATCCGGCTCAAAGGACCATATTTGACATAGGGTAGTTTGTGTACTGGAGGACCAGAATCAATACGTAAATAATAATTAATTGAGTTTTATTAACATTATTTTAATACTTAACAAAAAAAATCATAAACAGGTTTGCGATTATTTTCACTGTAATCCGGCTCAAAGAACCATACTTGACGCAGTGAAGTTCGAGTCCCGGAAGACCGGAATCAATACATAAATGATAATTAATTGAGTTTTAATAACATTATTTTAATAATTGAGAAAAAAATTATAAACAGGTTTGCGAATTTTCACTTATTGTTTTGAAAATAAAATTTTAACGACCCTGATTCATGACACAAATACATAACTAAGAAATTTTGTAGGTAGTCTGTTTTGTTTTCACAAATTTGCATATTATAAACAAACCGACATTGATATTGATAGGAAGTGTGAACCGCAATTAATTAAATTAGTTAAATAAATAAACCATTGATAAGAAATGATAACAATTGTGACAAGTATATATAAAACAGTAAAATTTTGGTAGTGATATATCTCCAAAAAAAATATTGATTTATGTTAAAAATAGCAACTTACAGTTCAATAAAGATAATCCTATGATTGAAGCCTTGAGATCGATCAATACAATTAATAATAATAAAATTCTCTCGATGAAAAAGCACGTGTTTGGCTATCAGTTGGTAGCACCGACTCGCACTCCACTGCGGTGAACAGAAAACTGAGTGACTTGAGTCATAAAACTGGCACATATAGTGGCTACGCTATAAGCAGGTAGTTGGTATAAAAGCGATCCGACAAACAGGACTGAAACTTGTATTTAATGCAGGCGAGCTAAACAGCTGCATTCATAGCTGGAACAACAAAAAAGCTTCTACTCTCTTCGTATTTGTCATGGAGGACACGTTGAGACTTGCCTGAAGGATTTTTAAGGCTGGAGTACTCGTGCTTATGGAAAAACAAAACAGAATTTACCACAACCAAACGAAATAAATGTCTCTTAAGGAAGATTTTACCCTGTTCTAACGCCCATCAAGCAATTGATGGCAAATCCAAACGGTTTAATTAACACCTTTGCCTTTTTGGTGGCACATTTCTAAGACTTTGTACTAGGGGTTGACACGATTTTAATAAAACTTGTGAGAGTTTTTGTGCAACAAAGTCGTAGGACAACACCTTTGAAGTCAGAAAAAGCGGCATCAATTAAGCAATTTAATAAATTTGTTGGTGAATGCAGAGCCAGCCCTCCAACAAGCTTTACCTACCGCATTGTTCCTTTAATTATTTCAATCTCAACGGTCGTCCTCTTTAATAAATCCCGATTAAAACCATGGAAAATAACAGTACTTGTTAAGAATATAATTTAAAATGATCGATTTCATCACGTTTCAGAAAAATTTAACGACTTAACATGGTGAAAAGGTGAAATTATTAAAACCTTACATGGTAATACACATATCGTGTCCGTTTTATTGTTATTACTAATTATTTGACCTTAGTGGAAAGTGTTGAATTCGTTCAATCGTAAATATACTCAAAAAATTATTTTCTCTATTGTTTTAATATTTAAATTGCCATTTAAATTATTTAGAAAGCGGATGGATATGGAAATATGAACACTAGGACAGAAAAAATTTTAAAATTCAAAGGTGTAATATTAGCCAAGTCTGGGAAAAGTAAAAAATTAACTTACTCAATTATTTTTAAAACTATTGTTAAATAATAATCACTTAACTATGCCAGAATTACTTAACAGCGAATAACTCAAATGTTTTATACTTATTACAAAAATTCTTACTTAATACATGAATTTTTTAAATTAATAAAATTACAACAAGTCAACAAAAATGACGCATTGCGACTTGATAAGGTTTATAGATAATAAAACAGACTTCTGGATTATTAACAATAACTTAATTAAATTCATTAATCATCAAAGATATTATTTTATTAGTCATAACCGGAATGCATCCAAAAACCGCAAACAATACCAATACGACACTATTCAGTACGCTGACGTATTAAAAGTTTTTATTAAAATAAAGTGACAGTTACTAAATATTTTAACAACTAATTAATGCTGTAAATTCATGACTCAGCATTGTAAATTCGAAAAATTTCAAATTTTCAAAAATACATATTGTTACAAATTTTTAGTATTTATTGTTTTGTTTATATTTCTTGTTATAAGTTTAGAAAGAAACATTGTTTATCAGAAAGCAAAAATAATAATTTTGAAAATATGTACTTCTTCTGATATTTTCTGTGTTTATCAGCAAAACAGTGAACTTTAAATTATTCCTTGAAGCACTCGATTTAACATAATTATAGAAAAGGAAAATCGAAGAAAAAATCAGCAATTACATCTGGTGAATAAAGTTAGAGAAAGAAGAAAAAGGGCTGCAAAAGAAGCTAAAACATTGAAATAAAAAATTAGAAAAAACCAAAAAACGAAAGTTAAGATAAAAAAGTCAAGAAATTTTAAAACAAACTATAAAGAACGGGATGAAATTATGAGGCACAACCAACAAATCTGCTCTCGGTTGATTAAAAAAAAAGATAAACCTTTAAACAGACCTAGAACCCTTTAACTCTAGAATAGAAGACATAAAACATGTTGCCATAGAAAATTGCACAATTTCAAAAGTTACTAAAGTACTAAATGATCTAGATATTGTTCCAGACTTGGTATAAGAACAATGAAAACCGATCAGCACAAAACCATGTCTAAAGAACATCTAAGAGAACATTTAAAATCAGATTTGAAAAAAAAGTTATTTGAAAGAAGAAGTTTCGTTTTACAAAAAAAAGTAATAAATAAAAAAAACTAATTAGAAGCACAGAAATCAAAATGAAGAATGCATCTTTTACAACAGCCTATTGTGTTAAAATGCCAGATTTGTTAAACAAAAATAGTGTCAGAAAATAAGTCACTGAAGAAGAAATACAACTACCGTCTAGCAAAATTGGTATATCCTATTTCTTGGCATTGTGAATACAAATAGAAAAAAATTTCATGTGGTTCTTAAAATTAAAGTTTATATAAAATAAGATCGAAAATATTGTAAAATCCTTGATGTTTATAAAATTAACAAAGTATTCTGAAGATCATAATAACTTCAGGTCCGTACATAGCACAGCAACTCAAAAATAAAAAAAAGATTTTTTATTTCCAAAATTTTTCGTAAACATTATAATGAACGATTGTCTGAGATCTGCGAGAAGGTGATCCAATTTAAATGAAAAACTATGACGTTTTCAAATTGGCACCTGGATTTCAATATTGAAAGAAGATTCAAAAATAAACAAATAAATAGACAATAAACCATAAAAAAAGGAATTTCTTATAGTAATAATCTCAGTTTTTGATCAAGTCAGGTCAAGATTTCTATCACATTTTATCATTTACCCAACGTTACTTCTCCAAAATTCTTGCAGTTATTAGTGCTAAAAATTTAAATTAACTGTCAATAATTAAAAAGATTATAGAAAAAATAAACAAGTTTTGTATCTTTAGGCAAAAATAAAATTTCCAAAAACCCATAAGCTATAAGATTAGCAAGTTATACACACTTTGTTGTTTTCTAGATATTGATGCACAACATATTTCAAGAGTAGCAAAAAAACCATAATTATGCATCCTAATCATATTATTTAAAAACTGATAATGCATGGATCATTGTCACAAGTAGAGCATAATCAGTAAATTATGGGAATACTATTAGTTCCAACATAAAAACATCTAAAAAAATTGCACGATCGAGAGAAAAAATCAAAACAAGAGACAATAATAATTGTCTATATGTATGTGCCTTATAGAATCTACAATTCACGTCTTCATTAAAACAGAAGTGGATTGTTTTTGACCTATAAAAGTTGGGATAAAAGGAAAGAAACCTCCCATTTCAAAGTGATTGTTTAAGATGTTAATAAAAAAAGATAAAAAAGTAAACAATTACCAGATAGACTATTATATTATAAATAGTTTTAGTAATTGCTTATATTTTTTTGTTTAAAATTGAGATTATTGCTTCGACAGAATAGAAAATTTCGATCTTCTCTGTTTATCAGTGAAGCTGTTTATCCATAATCTTTAACAACTACAGCATTATTTATGCAAACACTACATATTTAGATCATAGTGAAAAATAGAAGCGAATTATGATAATTTATAAGCAACCTTCTGTAGGTAGCACACCTGTGTTAACTCGTTTTCATAAGTAGCTTAATAATAGTAAAATGTTTTCGGAAAGAATTTCACAATATTGTCACAGTATAAATTATATCAAATTGAATTCATGGTCAAATGACAAGTTATTATATCATAATACAATAAATTGGTATTGAGTGGCTACCAACTTTGATTAGATCTCAATCAATAGTAAATTTGACATTAGATTCAGTTCCGAATGAATTAATTCTGATTAGTTAATAAAGTAAAAAATGATCTTTCTTCGTTGTGGTTTGCAGTCTTAATGTCTCTTTAATAGTCTTTTAGAGTTCCAATAAAAGGAATAATATATCGCAATTGCTTTAATTAAAGTAACTACTGGAGAACTCCTCATTCTGGTTATTGTTAGATTGGTCTTTTTGATCCGTCGGGTATCTGTTATTAACGCGGAAGTGAGACCAACGTCGTTAATCATGCATAAACAACTATTTAAAACTTTATTATAGATAGTCCGTGGAAATTGCATCGATAGATTATATCTGAACGCTATTATTGTAGCATCAAATCTTGGAAAGTTTATTGCACACGGCGGTATCAACCAAGGTTGAAATGTCACTTTATAAATAAATAAAACAAATTTCAATGAGATATTTCCCATCCAATTTTATCGTTCATTAACGAACAATACCAACCGCACTATTACCAGTTTTTTCTGAGATAATTTTCGGCTTCGATAACGTCCACTCGGGGAATAATCTTCCACACACAAAGAACCAAGAACACACAGGGTTCAAGTCAGAGGTCAAACCTCCGGGTGATTTAATGCAATTCCGTATTTGGTTTATGTGTATATACCAGAAAGTGATAAATGAAACGGTGCTATCAACTTTTTAGACCAACCAATACCATTATCATCACTTTATTAAAACTAATGAAGCGGGTTTTGAATAATGCATCTAGCTTTCAAGTGGGTTGGTCTCTGTACTCTTCAATTAATTTACAATTTTTTCAAGTTGCCACCCTGCAATACGAGACCCCTACTTGTATTAAGTTTCTGTGTGGTTTCTGTTGTCGACTCAAAACAGAACCTTACCTTTGATTGTGTTTTTTATTCACCTGTAATCACGTATATCCGGTACAACACCAACAGTTACTTCTACTATTACTAACAGAAAAATCGACACAATTTTCTACAATAAGTCTTGAACTATTTAAGACTCGAGGTCAAGACAATTGCACCTACAGTCGCGTTTTTTAATTAACAATGTCAGTTTTAACTCGAGAGGACATTTACCCCAGTAGTTAATGATGCAAGACGAGTATTACTCGTAGGAGTCTGATGTCCACTTGATTTTTTTTTATAAAAGCTTCCGCAATAATAAATAACTAATTAAATAAGTTAATTGATATTAGCAAATCTCGCTTCTTGGAAACGGCAGTTTCGGTTCAAAGCTCACAGTAAATCGATTAAAGGTCTTCCGAAGGACCACTACCATCTTGTGCGGTCTCCTTCTAAGTGAGAACCATCACAATGGGGCGAGGGAGAGCCTCCGGCTAGAGCACTCTTCAATTTTTCTCGTTACCGATGTCGGCGGCGCCAGACAGGCCTTTATATACAAAAATAAAGACGAGGCGGTCTCTGACAGTCAAATAACAGGAGAACTTGTTTAGAGGTGCGACACCCGCATTCGATTCTTGAGAACGGAATCGGTTTACACGCAATTCTCGCGAATGCTAAACGGATGTGCGTGCAAAATACGAATTGTATAAAGCTATGCTGTGGGAAGAATGAACAACTAAGAACACACCTCGAAAAACTGCGCCTAATTTCCGTTACCACAATAATAAACACGATTTACATAATAAATTTTTAATAAGGCGCTAATGAAGAACAATAGATGATAGGAATCGTGATTGATATCGGACCCATACGAAACGCTAGGGGACACACCCATTGGAAGCCAGACCATAGACGCCAAGACAATTTTGAACAAAAATTTAAAAAATATCTCTCCGTTGCGTCTTTAATGCTCTTCACAGTTCGCCAAACACCCCTAATTGTTTTTCAGGTCCTTCGAAGCGGAAGTAGAGAGAAGACTGAAGGACAATTCACAATAATTTCCTCTTCCGACTCCCAAAAATGTGTATTTCAACATTGAAGAAACTGGAGAAATTTTATGGTCCTTGGGGGGTCTTAATTAATAGGTTTCATTACCAAATTTGCAGATTAAAGATCTATTACTTTTAAAAATTAAAATTTTTATTCAACAGAGAAATGATCTGTTCTGAATCAGAAACTCTGAGCGAAATTGATTGAGCGCACATCAAGATTAACAATAGATTTCTCATTAGAGGATTGAATAAGCTCGAATGATCATAAAAGACTTTCACGTGCTTTCTCAACGAAATAATAAAAATTTGCTACAATTCAATTGTTGGTCAAACACGAAATTATCTCACATTTAAAATGTTCTTGGGTGTTATCTGTTGAATTTAACATAAACACAGGGCGGATGCTGTCAGAAAGTGAACAAAAAGTTGATATATCTTCGTAGTCGGCGGCGCCTTTCTGTCAGGAGAATAGCCTCTCTCGAACCCCTCGTAGTGTTCCATCAAGTCTGGTACCCACGAATCTAATAAATTCAATATGGCAGTCGACCCCGACTGTATGTGAATTATTTTCAAGGGTTGTAGATGTTGTTCCGTCTCTGAACCGGTTTGGGACTTTTAATTTCTAAACTTCTCTCATTCCTTATTCAAAAGTGGAAGGTTTATGTTTACCTTATTACGTCGTTGATGGGAACTTAACACGAAGTATCTTTTAGTTTACGAGCCGATACACGAACGGTTTTATAGACCTAAACAAGCAGGTCAAGGTGCGAATTGTCCTTAAAAATGTATCGGGTATTGAGCAATCACGATTTTTTTAAAGGTTACACAGGTTAGCACCTTCATTTATCTTCATCTCGTTAATAACTTAATTATTTCGGCATTTCCGCACTTTTTCTTTTAAAAAACAAATTACTCAACGATAAATCAAAAACAACGCGTCATCGACTTAACCAAATAAAATATTTGTGGTTTATTGTTGACAATGTTGCAGAGACCGGTGTTTAATACAGCGCAAAGAAATGACAACTTTTAATTTTTTTAAAAACAAAATAAAAGTTGTTAACTTCATTACGCCTGTATAACTGTCAGACATCCGCAATTTCTTACGCACCTTGTTTGTTTTTCGTTTTAGTTGCAGATGTCGTTGGCTAATTAATATAACTGAAAGCGGCAATTGCTTTAAAAAATTATCAGCAATAATGAATTCTGAAAATAAATTTTTTCCAATTAAAATAAATTCTTGTATAAACAGCGTAAATTTGATGAAACATGTTTATAGAGTACACCAAATTTGGAAGTTAAGTGTCTAACCAGGTGTCTCAAAATGACACTTTCGTTTGTTTTTTCTAATTATTTAGATTGATAATTGATAAACATTTCTTACTTTTGGTTTCAATTAGAAATTTTTATGTTTAAAAAAATGTGGTAAAAAGCCTACATATTTTTAGGGAAATCGACTCAAATAAGAATTTTTGTTGACTTTGTCAATATTACACCTATTTGATTATCATAATTAATTAACGTAACAAAAGCTGTTAATTTTATAAACAAACGTAAGTAAACAATTAGATGGGCGCAATTTTAAATAATCATAAACAAAAATTTAAATATTTTTATTGTGAGCAAGAGACAATTGTCAAGTTTGAGATACTACCGGTAGTATTGAAAATTTTAATATTTTTGGATGACAACAAATCACAACCCCGAATCTCTTTAAATGTTCCATGGAAAAGAAGATACTACAGATGTCAAGTCAACTTGAAATTAGCACATTAAAAAATAAGCATAGAAATTTGAGAAAAGACAAGACTGATTTTCAAAAAATGTCCGAATAGTTAGCTCACAGATGCAGTTGCCGACAGAAGTCAAAATGTTCTCAATTAACTGAGGTGGAGATGGCGATGCAATAAAATCAGATCATAGCAGAAAAATCCAAAGAACAAAAACCGAAAAAAGTGCCAATAGAGAAAGAAAATTTTTTACCGTTTTCGTTATTTTCATTTTTATTTGTTTATTTTGTATTACGTTAACAGGTTATATGGAGTAGTAATTTTGTGCTAGACTCCGCCTATAAATTAAATCTCTATTTTTATCTATTTATTATCCTCTTTTTTTGCTTTGTTGTATACTTATTTTTTCTTACTTTTTATGAATTAAGACATTTTGATTGATTGATCAAATTAAATCAGTGATTTGTCTCAATGATAGTACAGAGTCGTCAGTACAGCGCCAAATATGAAGCACCCATTTTTTTTAATATAAGATTTTTTTTATAAATTTGATTCTATTTTGAAAATAACGCGGTTCAATGAGGTGCATGGTTTAATGAGGTTCTACTGTACATATTTTTTAAGAAAAACGATTTTTGACATGACATGATTTTGACGAATCTACATAAAATACTTGTTCTAGTCTCCATTTTTATAAATGTTTCCTGCGGCCCCCAGTTTTTTGTGTTTTGATAAAAAAAATCTATAAAATGTCGCCTGTTAATTTCAATGTTTATAAAATGCCATTTGTGGAAGTTAATTTTTATAAAATAAAAGCCTTGCAATTTTTTAGTTCATTTTTTTTGAGGAATGCTATTTTTGAGTGCAATTTTTATGAATAAAATGCCTTTTGCAGTTTCCATTCTTATAAATTGTCGCCTGCGGCTCCCTGTTTCTATAAAATGTCACTTAAGTCTTGATAAACAAGCTATAAAAGCTTTCCTGTTGATTTCAATGTCTATAAAATGCCTTTTGTGAGAGCTAACTTATAAAATAAGCCCAACAATTTTTAAGCTGGTTGTTTTTGACAAAAAAGCGATTTGTGACCACACTCTTTATAAATAAAATGCCCATTGCAGTTTTCGTTTTTATAAATTGTCGCCTGCGGCTTCCAGTTTTTATAAAATGTCAATTACGGCTTCTAGTTTTAATGAAACAAAAGCTATAAAATGCCTCTTCTTGATTGCCACAAAATAATAAGATAGACAAAAAAACTCTTTTTTAAGTTGACGTTTCGGATCTTTTAACTAGTCTCTAAAAATTTGTAATGTAATATTAATTTATAAATATGTCTCTTTTGTACCTACTTTATTGCTGTACCTACAACCCCTGAAGTTGGTAGTTAGAGCATAGTCGGTGTGTTTTACTAATTTAAAACACTGAAATTAGGTACGTATGCTAATTATTGTTGAAACAGAGATCGTCTCACTTTTTGAAAGTTTAAAATAAATAGCAGAAAATATTTTCAGCGGATAAGAGAACTGTAAAAAAATAATAAAATTTAATATTCTAGTTCCCTTGTATGACGGATAAATAAAACATGTCTGAGTTATTGCTAATAAATGTTAAAACTTTAATATACGTCAGATTTTATTTATTACATTATTTTCTTGTATTGATTTTTTGCAATTTTTTAAGACCGGTCACACCCTAAGCAGATGCGATTTGAAAAGTTCGGTAAAGGGTCAAACACTGCAATTTTCCCATAGTTTTCTTCTATTTATATTTTTTTCTAAGCAAACATTTCCACTTGAGTTCTAACACAAATACTTTTATCAACGATGGCAATTAGCCTTGTCTTTTATTGATGGCAGGACAATACCTGTCTATCTCTAAAAGCTTTATGCCGGTACCCTCAGTAGTTTGAAGATATCTTTGTTTGATATCTCCTCTTATAAACAGTGGTTGATGCACTATTTCATTCTATTCTCTTTTCAGAAAAAAAATTATCAGGTACTCTAATCAAACATTACACGTTTTTGGCTTTTTCTAGTTCAAACATACAAGCCTCTTGTTTTCTAAAGTATTTAAATTTCTTCAGCTTTATGAGATTGTTTGTATTCAACATACACCGGTTTAAGTATGTTTTTGTCCTCGTTTCTTGTAAAGATAGTAAGACACTTTTTATTTTGAAAAAATTTGATATACAGGTGCTGAGAAACAGTTTGTCGAGTTTTTCTTCATAAAATAAAGTATCAAGTTAATCTTCATCACAGATGTAGTGTCAGCGGTTGGTCTTACTATTATCCCACAGGAAATTCCTTCCCACACTTATATGAAGTCATATATAAATGATAAAAATATTTTAACCACTATATTATATTTACAAAATACTGAAATTCATTAGCCGGTTAGTAAAGGAAGTGTTTCCTTGAAATAAAATAAGAGATTCACATCAAGAGTTAAACATACTCTACAGTATTACAGTCTGTACACAGTTACAAATTAAGTATTCCAACGTGACTTGAGTGGAAAACAGTGTAGTTGAACCGTTTCAGTAAAAAGGGCTGAAAACATCGCGTGTCTAACAAGTTTTAAAATTTTCCTTGGTTTATAGACGAGGTCAAAGGTTTGCTCTACCACTCGTCCGTGCGTGAATATTACGTACCTTCTTCTCGCGGAAGAATGAAGATTTTACGACGCTACTTAACCGCATCATATCCTTATTTCTCTCGTTAATTAACTTTTCCAAACAAAAATATTCGCAGTCATGCGACAACGCATTAGCTTTAATTAAACTTTTAAATCGGACTCTAATTAAATGACTTGTGGTAACACTCTTAAACCAGTTGATCATCATTTTTGAACATGGTTGATCGATTTAGCGCATTGCATTAAAAAAACTTATAACGGTAATCGGCTGTATGGTGCTTTGGCATATGCAGCTGATTACAAGGAGAAAAAGCCGCGTTTAAATTGCTCCAGAACTGGCCCAACGCCAATCTTTTCCCGAAAAAAAAAAGGCAATTGCATGACCGGCTACGCCTCGATCTAACCACATCATCGAAACGTACTACAACTCATTAATTTATTAATTGCTTTCAAAGCTGTTTTAAACATCCAAACAAAAAGAAACTAAAAATGAAAACAGTGACATTGTGTATACACAACACACTTTATTTGAAACAACTTTTTTTTCGACGGCAATGGATTAGGTTAGTAGGCCAAAGCTAGAGGTAACTAACAATTAGAGAGTTTAAGTGAAAAAAATAAACACACAAAAACAGTAATAAAATTTAATTTTTAGTTACCGAAATTGATTTTCGATTAATCTGGAAAATCGGAATTTTGGTATGGATGCTGTAACAGATGTCTTATTTTGGTACTCGCATCATTAAAACTGACAAAGCGAAAGTGAAACGGAAAAGTTGAACGTGCGAACAAAAGTACTAAATTGAATAAATTAAGAAATTATGTAAGAATATAAATTAAATAAATAGCAATAGTTGTCAATTTTAAAATATGGATATCCTGTAACTTGAAACATCTCTATTTTCCTTAGTTATGTAAAAAATAGAAATGTTTCGTTGTAGTCTAAGAGCTAGTGAACATTGGAAAGTGGTTTAGTTTGGGTTAATTTTTGGCGAACAGGTTAATTTAGGGATAGAATAGCCACAATTACAAAAGCCGAACTACTGAATGTTCAAAAGGGTTGGTAGAACCTCTCGGGTGTGATTTATTCAGTTCAAGCTCCATTTTGACATAGTTGATATACAAAATGACAAAAACGATATCGCGATTCAACCCTCGCCAGAACGCTGCAACCTTTCGTTTTCAACACTTTGACACGAGCTGTTTCATGATAAACTCAAAAAAAAAAATCACCAACAGCTCCATTAACAACGCAAAGAGTTCACCAAAGCCGTTGTGGCCACCAACTTTTTCCAATAGTATTGTGTGATCAATACAATCAAAGGCTTTAGAAAAATCTGTCAACTTCTATGTTAGAATCTAGTGATAAAGCAATAAAATGTGAGACAGGCAAGATTAGAGACTGTAGATCTGCCCTTCACAATACCATGTTGACACTCAGATACAAAATTTTCTACACAATAATAAGTAAACTTATATAAGATTCACTCAAATACTTTAGAGATATTAGACAAGAAAAACAAAATATTTTTAGTTTTAATAAGATTATTCCATAATTTTGCCGTTCACTGTATTTTGATTCATTTGTAAGATTTTCAATCAAATCAAGTGTCCTATAACCAAACGTCAAAAAACCTGTAAAAAGTATAAAAAATGGCTGTGATTTACAAGAACACTTGTTGGAAATTTACATAAAATCTTTTATCAGATATAAAGAAAAAATCTACGCAAAAACATTAAAGAATCCACTTCGTAGACCGTGGTTCTCTAACTTTCCTACTTTATCACGTGGAACAATTGCCCAATTATGTCGTCTTCGGAGTGGTCACTGTCTCACTCCCTGTTACTTACATAGAATACGGAAATTAAGAAATCAGTTTTGTGAATATGAAGAAATTAGGGATCTAAATGATACACGTTTTGGTTGCCCTCTTAATAATAATTGTTCAAGATTTTATTTTGCACTTTACAACAACCCTAAGACACCGGCACCTATAGATCTCTCCCATTTGTTAACTCCATCATTAGATCCTTCCCTCGTGACTGCTTTTTGCACGTATATGACATCGGCTGCTTTATCTTTTTAAGTGACTGTAGTTAGTGCTTCGAAGAATTCTCCCTTTTGAGGTGTTCCACATATGTGTGTTCCCTACATAGCCTCGCAGCTACAGCCAATCCACGCCTTAGAATAGAAGAAAAACAACACTTGCAGTTACAATTATTGTGGTAAAAAATTCTACAACCTCTCCGATTTAATTACTTACATTGAAGAAGACCACATAGGTGAGACCCCCACCCTTTAAAACCCGCTCCTTGTAATTTCTTCCAGATTTTAGCCTCAATACAGTCAATCGATTGGAAGCAACCAAACCCGCAGCGGTACCTAGGAGTTATGTGCTCAGATTCAGTAATCCTTTCCAAGCCTCAGCTTCGTTTGTTTTTAAAATTATGCAGAAGATAAAAGACGAAAAAGTACACCCAAATAGGTCTGTCATTTTCAAAATACGTCTTCTACCTCCAAATTTATAAATTGGACATATCTTGCCAACCTTCCAAATATTCAGAAATATCAGAGTTTTAAGAATATGAAGGAGACAAACTACTAACCAGTACAGCAGCACAATCTCTTGACTCTCTTGAGAAAGAGCAATTACAGCAGTTACTGAAATAAATACTTGCTTAAAAAAATATCTAGAGACATATAAATTGACAAAGAGTATCTTAGAGATTGGTATGACCAAAATAAAAAAGATCTACTCTTCACAAAAAGATGTTGATACTCAGATACCAAATTTTTTACACAATAATAAATAAACTTATATAAGATTCACTCAAATACTTTAGAGATACCTATTAGACACGAAAAACAAAATATATTTAGTTTTAATAAAATTATTCCATAATTTTGCCGTTCACTGTATTTTAATTCTTTTGCAGGATTTTCAATCAAATCAAGTGTCCTATAACTAAAGGTCAAAAAACCTGTAAAAATTTAAAAAAATGGCTGTGCTTTACAAGAACACGTGTAGTATCTACATACAACTGTGGAAAATATTCTTTAGCCTCACTGAATTAATTACGCACACATGAGACCACATAAAGTTTTAATAATATGAAGGAAACGCACAAGTGAAGAAGCACAGTCCCTTGGCTCTATTGAGAAAGAACAATTTTGTACAAAGATCGGATGTAGAAAGATAAGACGATTTTTGTATATGTCAAGTTTACTACCTCTATACACAAAAATAAATTTTGTTTTTTTTTAGCTGATCACAGAATGATCCAGTTTCAGAACGTTTATTTATTATATTGGCAAGAAGAACTACTATCTTATTTGCCACACATTTTACAACCTTGGTAGTAGTCTTCAAGGATTATCTCCCTTCTAAGAGAGAAGGGTAAATTGCCATTTTACAGTAGCGAAAAGAAAATCCTAGTGGTCAAGATGTCAAAAACATTTTTTTAATGTTTTATGTGATAAGAAGTTTGAGTTAATTGATAAAAGAAGCAGAGAGAGTAGTTGACAGCCCAATGCCAAAATATTAAAAATGCTCACAATTAAGCTATTAGTTACTAGATTACACAAAATAAAATAAATTTTTCAATTTTGTTTTTGTTTCGCATATTAATACTGCGCCAGTATTTCTGCAAATCAGTAGAGTGATAAACTGAAGCTTCTGTTTTTGAGTTTTGACGCTAATGTTAGAATTTTTTGTTTTTAGTTAGATAACAGTGTCTAAATAGAGCAGTTGCTTATAATTAATCGTGTTGATAAGTAAATGAAGTCGAGATTATATTAATCGAAGTAGCTTTAAACGGTTTTGTCATTTTATTATATTGCAGTCAGTGATCTGTGGTTGTATTTTGCATAGGGAAATGTCAATTTTAACGATCATGTCCTGAAGAAATTACTAAGTTGAGCATGTGGATGTTAACTGTATTCTTAGAAACGCCTGGAATATTTAAATACCTAGTGATTTACATGGTGCTATAATCCTTCAGTGCAACTATAGCCACAGACATGGAATAATTAAATAATTACAGAGATTTTTCTTCATCTGGACATTGCATGACTTCCGCTTATGTCGAAAGTAACATTAAGAGATTCAACGACCATTTCAAATTTCAATTCCTATAATCATAACATGAGCAAGTAACTACTAGTGCGATAGGATTGCTAATTAGACTAATAAGATTTCTCTCGTAAAATCTTTCGAATTTTCAAAGAAAAAACACAAAAAGTCTTTCATCATTAACAGAATACTTAAATAAGTAAATTTCTACATCATAAATTTCAGTTTAATGGAAATCTGTCAAGAAGTGAATTACCACTGATTATCATAAGAGGAGCCGGTTATGGTCAGTGTACAGGATTAAAATCCCCAACTAAAAGCACCACCTTTTGGATAATTTCTTTCTGTTTAAATCAAAACACGTTCTCATGAATAAATAAAACAAGGCAGGTGTCATTGATAATTTTTGCGACAATTACATCATCGAGATCTTGTCCCGGACCTCTGTCTGTAGAATCTCTTTTGTGAAATGGAATTTGCCAGAGATTGGTCATTGTCGAGTTTATTTTATATAACAATTAACAGTTAGATTTGCGCAACTGTTGGGAAGAGAGGCTAAAATCTCGTTGTTTACATCATGTATGAAGTTCATTATGCGAGTTGAATGCACCATGACCACATCATGCTTTACGAGATCTTTTCATCGTGCATGTTCTGTTTATCTCGTGTTTAATTAACAAAGACCGCAGCCTCGAGGTGTATTTTTACAAATTACACATTGAACGATGGATACCAAACGTACAGTAGATAATGCGAAAAATATCACCCAACTACCACAATCTTTATTCCATGTACTTATCGTATGGTTTATAGAGCGGCAAAATATTTTTCCAGATAACAATCATTTGACGAATTTATTACCATAAAGCATGTACGAGGGACTTTTCCAAAGTACAAGAATTTTGCAATTTATCGCATGATCTTCAAAAGGAAGAAAGAATGTCCTCGAAAGTGGACTTTCGATTACCTTATGTGACACAATTCTTAAACTAATCACAGAATTATTTCAAAAATGACAATTTCCTTCCGGTGCTAGGCCGGATGGAGGAATGGCACTGTCTGGTTATAGACCGTAAAGCGTAAATTTTCCGCTTGACGAATTGAATTTAACACGTAAAGCCCTTTAAACACATTTATCTTAAAAATAAAGGTCAAATTTCTAAACTCATTCGTTTCAGCTATTGTCGCACTGTTAAGTATCACAGATACAAAAATGAAAAAGCTTTCTATAGCTTTCAATGATACATCCATCAAAGTAGAGCACTAGTGCGATACGCATCGTTCATTTTATTATAACTGTGGGCACAAATTATAATAAAATGTTTTGTTACACGGAAACCCGATTTGGTAAATTTTGCAACATCCTTGATTGCAGGTCCAAATCATTTCCTGTCTTAATTACAACCTGAATATCAGAGGCACAAAGGTTAATTGCACTGGAAATGTTAAAGCATCATGTTTTTGTGACCAGTCAATGATGCATACATGCAAGTAATGCAAGTCGTGCATAAACGACAAGACATAGTTTTTGTTTTAAATTAAAAGCCAATCAAACGCTAAGTGCACACTCAAGTACGTCGTTTCTCTTAATAAAGAGACAAAATTTTTGTTAAAGAAAAGCACGAAAACCTAAATTCAAAAATTTATAAGAGATACTTAATGACTTTTTAATATTTTTTTCCAAAAGTTGTTCACATTTTTGACACCTAGTAGAGGACAAGTTGTTACACTGAATCAACAGTTATACAACTAGAAATTTTATCCACGTCTTGGAGCACTTTAAACATCAAAATAACACATTTCTATCGCTTTGATTAACTGCCCGAGATTTTCTCATAATAATCGTTGTCTATCGTTAAATCGAACTACTGCCAACGACGTACCGCTGGCTTGTATAGAGTCAGGGTAAGGCACGCCACTATTTTATGTGTTTTCAGTCGCTGGCAGTACATTCGAAAACACAATACCATAGTAAAGTTTCCACAAAATTCCCTCAATAAGTAAACACATTAAATATCATTGCTCCAACCAAAAAAAATTCCACGTATATGTAAATGCAACAGTTACCAACTCTCACTAGAGAAAAATCCAAGTGCTTTGACTGTAATTGGTAAAACCATCCACAAAAAAGCCATCATCAACGAAGAAAGTCCCCAAAAGACCGAGATGACACGTTGTTTAGGCGTTCGTGGCAGGCCGAGTAACTACAAGCCTAGCAGATAACGTTAAATACCAGAAGACATTGCAAAATTAAGGAGAATTGGAGTAGATTGTTCGGTACAAAATAGGTGACCAATTACAATTGGAGCCTTCTTGAGTTAATTCAGTGAAACAACTTGCACACTTACATAAATTGATTAAGTTGTTTATCTGACCAAATTAACGGATACCTCGTATTCTAAAGTGTTTAGAATAGCATTGGCAAAAGTTACAGCCCCATTTGTACAAGCCAGTCTCATAACAGCCCTGCAAGCCTCAAATTTGTCAGCAGGTTTGAAGCCAAATAATGGGTCGACGAAAGTTCAAAATTAAGGCAATGCCGAAAAAGAAGGTTGGAAAACACGCTTTAAGCCAGGAATTTAATTGCCCTTTCTACCAAGCAGAAAAATGTTGCCAGGTCAAGATGAATAAAGGCAGAAGTATGGCAATAATAACGTGACGAATATGCTTGAAAGATTACCAAAAAAGCATTCACATTCTATTCGAACCGATAGACGTATATAACGAATGGATTGCCGTTTGTGAGGCTACTAATACTCAACAATTAATTCCATTTGTATTTAATAAAATAATAAAATGTACAAATTGCAAACCCTCCAAAAGCAGTTATAAAAAGAACGCTATTTAAAATGTATTTTGAGTTTAATAACGTTGTTGTGAGTTGAATAACTATTTATATTCGTATGCAGTAAGTTTAGTTTTACAGAAAACAACTATTTTAGATCCGAGTTAAAAGCGAGGGCCCTGATTAGGTAGAGCCTGTAAAATTAACTAACGCATACGATTTGTATAAATTTTTTGCCTGAAAGCTATAAATTCTGTTTTTGTGTCAATAATTAATAATATTGATATAATAAATAACTTAAAATAGTGTGCTTTGACTGTTTGACGTAAGACCAGTGACGCTTCAGCAATTTTTTTAATTTTTTCGGATCTCAGTGTTTTTTTTATTTTTAACGCACAGTTTCCGAAAGTCCGTTTTACTATTGGTGTATGAACAACTGTGATAGCTCATTTAAAATACGAGAAAACAAAAACAATGTTTTCCCCATTTGCATTGTTTGTAATTTGAAAAGTGCAGATAACCTTTTTGCAAATTTTCGTTTATATTTAAAACGCAACAGAAATCTAGAATTTGAATTTTTTACAAAAAAAAATATTTTTCGTACTTGAGTAGTTTACAGGTTAAACACTAGAGGCCAGGCATTTCGCTAAACTGAATGCCAGTCTGCTAGATGGCGCTGCCTACCAAATATTTTCCCAGTTTGACACCAGAGGTCGGTTCACTTAAGTAATTCTTCTGGTTCTCTCCAAGTAAATAGTATAGATAATTAGAGAAATAGTTTATTAAATTCTATTTAATATGTAGTAAATAACAACGAGTAAAACATCTGCAGATCGCATTTCACAGATTTTATAAATTAAGCATGAAATTTGATGTATATTCATTGTTAAAAACCTCCACATCATTCATTATAGCTAAATTACCTCCAATTGTTATTCGAGTACTCAGAAATAATTTACGTAACAAAATTTGTTACACGAAGCCTCACGTGTACATAAATGAGATGACGCATCTAAATTTATTTGAACTTACCTTTAATAATATGTAAAATTACTGACTTATGTTGAAAATTTTAACAGGTGGTAGACTTGGCCATAAAAAGTTCCGTTGTTCTGGAACCGCAACATTAACAATTTTATATTTCTGTCCTAAAACATTAATTAAAATAATTTTTGTTTTAATTAAACTCTGTGCTCTTTACCAAGTAATAATAAAAATTCTCTAAGAGTCTCTGGATTTCGTTCAGTACACGATAAAATAAATTCACTAGCACCACAATATTTAAATAAAAAGTCTATTGCATTTATCAAAGGTTTGAATATGCTTTTATCATATACAACATCTGCTGCAATAATTGTATCAACATGTCCTATAGTTTGGCACAAGTCTTTAGAAAGATCTTCCCAAGGCAAATTAAATACACGCACTAGACAAGAATTTACTTGTTTTTCTAGTAAACACAGTTCACTTGAATTAGAGGTGTCCACATTGTCACTATTTAAAACAACGTTATCACATAGTGTTGTCAAAACAAAGCTGTGACAATCTGTTAAATACACAGTTTTGGCTTTAGAGAGAAGAGAAAGGACTAAGCCTGTAAGACCAATCCCTGATCCTAGTTCTAACACTGATTTTGAATCAAAGTGAGAAATGTTAGAAGCAATCCATTCAGATAACGCCAAAGCCGCCTGTGAGAACACTTGTAATTAATTAAATTTTGTAATTTGATAAATATACCTGCCAAGTTCTTAATCCTGTAGTTCCATCTGATATTAACTGAATATTTTCCTTCAAGATTATATCTTTTTTGCAATTTTGAATCGAGTAGTGTTTAAAATTGAAATTCTTGCATGGAAGCGCCACCAATCGGCCGTACTCCTCATACACGCTATCATAAATTACAGAATCCTGTTTTTCCAGGTATTTTAATAAGTGCTTTAAAAAGGCTTTTTGGTATTCTAAACTGACCGGATATTTTAAATTTTGATCCAGACACACTGTATTTTTAATTATTTGTTCTTGGAGATCAATATTTAAGTCGCTAAAGTTCTGAAAATTATTTATGGAGATCGTAATTTTATATAATAACAAAATACTCACAGACCAATCTATTTCTTTAATAGGAACGTTACACAAAAATTGCTTTTTAATCAATTGCAATTTTTCTAAGTTCGCCTCATCTTGCATGTTTTAAATAACAAAAATGTGTTTCAATTACCAAAATTTATCACTGACACAACTGGCACCACTGACAGTTTGACATTTGACGGCTTAAAATAAACCATGGCTTTTTTGGTATTGATTTTTTAAGCAAATTTTGCAAAATATGGTTTAAATGTTTTTTTTAATAGATGGTTTTATGGTAAAAATAAGTTCTACTTTGTAATAAAACATTCAACAGTTTAAAATCTATAAAATTATGTTATAGACTACAGCGACATCTATGTTTTGTGACGTGTACTCTCTGTATTTTATTGCAGAATTCTAGTCTAAGAGCGAATTTGTCACATTTTTATTATTTAGAAAATTGAATACATTTCGAATCTCTTAACTATATTTATAAGTTTATTAATTAATTTAAATTCCAGTTGTAAAACTAACTGTAAATTCAGTTTTATGGCAAAAGTGTATACCGCCATCTGTTGATTCGTCATTAAACAAAAAACCATGGCCTTTTGAGATTTCAATGTTTTTAATATCACGTGACAAAAAAAAATTCAATAGATTTTGGAAGTAAAGAACAAAAAGACTAAGGCCATACCAAAAAACTGTGCTTTTTCAAACTACCAGAGCTGTCTGAATTGTATTTTAACCTTTTTAGCTTAAAAAATAAGTATTTCAATTTTTTTTTATAAATTAATGTGACATTTGAGTTGACAATAGTACGTATAGAAAAATTTAAATAAACAAAGTCATTTTTTTACGTACTTTAATTCAAATTATTTTAAGTCATTTGTATTCAAAATATTTTTTTATAATATGTAGAAGAATAAGTGAGTGTTATTTTACTATTGTTTTGAGCTTTTTTTAACAGTCCCCTACGTTTTTGAGAAATTTTCCGCCATTTCATATTCACTCTGTATACACAAAATTGTCCTTCCCTATTTTATTTTAACAGAAAATTATTCAAATAAGAAAAATATAAAAATAGATTAAAATTGATTAAAACCAAAATTAACAAGTAATGTAGTTTGGAAACTCGCCTTTAAATACTAAATACTTGGTAAAATAGTTTTTTAATAGTATATTATAAGTTGAAAAACAAAAATTTTCTTTAGATTCTTTATGTTGCCGGTAAATCGTATCACTTGCGTTAAAATAAGCTCAAAAATGATTATTTTGCCGACTATTAAACAATTGCCACTCAAGTGCCCCTGACAATCGCTCTGTTCGGCCAAGTCAAACTGTCGCACTCTAGTGCTTTTTCTCTGTTTTAGGTTTATGAAGATCGGCTTCTAGTATGCTACATAATGCCTCCATATTTGTGTCGAAACAAAGTTATATTCTGAGAAGAGTGACGTAGGTTTTTACACCATTGTAACTTTTAACATTTGTAACTACTAAACACGTGTGTTATTGAGGGAGGAAGAAATAAGTGAATATAATATCGCTAGTTTTTGTTAATAATTGGAGTTTTTTTCTTCAATAAACACACCAACTCTAAATTCTATCCAAAGATTGTAAATCACTTCCTGTTAATTGTCAATAGCAGAAGCAGCTGTGGAGTTTTACTAGACGTGGTTTTTATTTGAGCGCTCGATACATACCCCGAAAGTTTATAGGAATAATACAGAGCCCATTCATTGCGAAGTGTATTATTGAACACGTCGGATAAGAAAAGCTCTATGATATTCCGCAATGGAAGGTCCTTGCTATCTATAGAGGGTCTCCAGGGAGGGATACCGGTCGTTGTGACTGACAGATCTTGGCGTGCTCAGATGGAAGGCTCTTCTCGTGCATAGGAATGGCCTACTTGTGCCGAGACTCTGTCAGGCAACTGTATTTATTGCACTATTTTCGTGCTCGATCTGCAACTTCTACGCTTTATGCAGATAAGCTACTTTAATTGGTAGCCTCTCACTCCTTTCATTACCTCAAATACCCGAATAAAGAAAACTCACTTTAACCCTTTCTCAACGAACGAGTTAAATAAAAACACATTTTATATAAACTTTCAACTTTAGAGAAGATGCTATTCCTTATCTTGCTAGCAATTAAGAATACGCGGTAATGGACTCACCAGAGAAGGCTGATATTTTGTTTAAATGGCGAGAATTTAAGAAAACTGTTTTTTCTGCATGCAGAATTTTTTTTTCATTTTATTTTACTTCAATTTTGCAGACGGCAGATAGCTGATATATCAGCATAGAGAAAAGTATTCACTTATTGAGGTTAATAACAACGCGTCCGAATAGATGTACTATTTTGTTAAGATTGTATAGCTCAATTTATATAATTATCTTTTACACAAATTTATTTATTTACCACAAAAAAATTGTCGAGAGCTTTATTCTACTGTCAGAAAAGTATTAAAATAAAATAGATATCAAACAAAATAAGATGTTCTACCACAAAAAATTTAAATATCAGTCAAAGGATAGGATTTCTACATAACATTAGACAGTTTGCTAAAATATTAAAAAAAAAACATTTTTAAGAATTTATTAATATGTTGTACCCGGTAAAAGAATACGAATTATTTCAATTACAAGATATGGCTTTAGTTCTTATTTGAACGTTAATTCTGATTAAATAATTTAAGTAAAATCATACCATTAAAGATTTTATATAATAATGTCAGAAAATAAAAAATACGTCTGTTATTCAGAAATTTAATATCAAATGTATTATATATATAAAATATTATTGGAAAAACCCCTTGCAGGATACTCCATAAATTCTTTTAGCTACAGATATTCAGCAATTTTTGTACCAATTTAATAGCAATAATATATTTAGTGCATCTCAATATTGAGACCCTATTAATATAAGTAAAAAACAACAGATCTTTTCTAGAATAAATTAGTAAACTCTAGTAAACCTATAATGTTAACGTAACAAGCACTGATTAATCTGTTAGGTAGGAATCCACTAACAATACAAGGAATTCACTAAAGCCATAGCCACCGACTTTGAGAAGGCCTGTATAAGTATATAAGTTTTCTCCTTAAAAAACAAAAGAGATGATTATAACCCCTGGATAAAAAATTTAAAAAAATGTGTAAAAATTAGTTTCTCTTAGAGTTAAGCGAGCAATCCATTATTGTTCTGATCAAAGTTCTTTATTTTTTAAAAGTAGGAAATATCCAACCAACCACTTGCTGGCAAAAACAAGCAATTCTAAATGAGTAAATAACTATTAAATTAAGTTCAGTAGAACTCCGCCCGAGAAGAAAGACCGTCCCTAATAATTTCAGTAGATCTCCGCCCAAAGAGAAAAGCCATCCCTAATATAATTACCTTTCAAAAGTAATAAATATTTAACCAACCACTTGCTAAAAGAATCAAAAAATTCTTTATTGGCTGAATAAGTAAATAACTATTAAATTAAGTTCAGTGGAACTCCGCCCGACGAGGAAGGCCGTCCCTAATAAGTTCAGTAAAACTCTGCCCGAGGCAAAAAGCGGTCCCTAATAGGTTCAGTAAAATTCTGGCCAAGGAAAAAGGTCATTCCTAATAAAGTTAGTAGAACTCCGTCCCAGGAAAAAAACTGTAGCTAGTAAGTTCAGTAGAACTTTACCCGGGAAGAAAGGCCGTCCCTAATAAGTTTAGTAGATCTCCGCCCGAAGAGAAAAGCCATCCCTAATATAATTACCTTTCAAAAGTAATAAATATCCAACCAACCACTTGCTGGAAGAACTAAAAAATTCTTAATTGACTGAATAAGTGAATAACTATTAAATTAAGTTTAGTAGAACTCCGCCCGACGAGGAAGGCCTTCTCTAATAAGTTCAGTAAAACTCTACCCGAAGCAAAAAGCGGTCCCTAACAGGTTCAGTAAAATTCTGGCCAAAGAGAAAAGCCATCCTTAATAAGTTTAGTAGAACTCCGCCCCAGAAAAAAGACTGTCGCTAGTAAGTTCAGTAGAACTTTACCCGAGGAGAAAAGCCGTCCCTAATAAGTTCAGTAGATCTCCGCCCGAAGAGAAAAGCCATCCCTAATATAATTACCTTTCAAAAGTAATAAATATCCAATATCCAACCAACCACTTGCTGGAAGAACCAAAAAAATTCATAATTGGCTGAATAAGTAAATAAATATTAAATTAAGTTCAGTAGAAGTCCGCCCGACGAGGAAAGCTGTTCCTAATAAGTTCAGTAAAACTCTGCCCGAGACAAAAAGCGGTCCCTAACAGGTTCAGTAAAATTCTGGCTAAGGAGAAAGGCCATCCCTAATAAGTTTAGTAGAACTCCGCCCCAGGAAAAAAACTGTCGCTAGTAAGTTCAGTAGAACTTCACCCGAGGAGAAAGACCGTCTCTAATATGATTGACAAATACCTCAAATATAACACTATTATATCAAAAACACATGTTTTGCAATTAGCAAAAGCCACCCAAAAACGGAAGCATGTTGTCGATCAAAAAGAAAGAGATCATGACCACCAAGTTTTACAAACACCTTCATATCACTGTGGTTAAACCTGATAGGAATTGTTAAAAAAATGTTATCATAGATGGGAAAAATGGCTTTAACGATGAAGCATTACTAAATATGTGGAAAAAAGTTTTATATCCAGTTACCCCAAAAATATAGTTTAAAACAACTTATTACGTTAAAATAAACATTAAAAAATGATAGAAACGTACACTGAGGTAGTTAAGACATAACACCAATAATTATAACTTGACAGAAAAACAGATAATTACAGAACTCAAAATTTAAGCCAAAACAGCTAACTAAAAAAAAATAATCAAAACGTAGTAAACGTTTTAAAATTGTAATTTTTGTAAAGTACGAAAGTCAGTGTAAGTGTAGAACTTCTCCAGAAACTAAGAAAATTTTGCTAAAAATTTGTAGAATGCAAACCTTTTTAAAGATTTTTTTAATTTTTTTATCTTTAAAGTTACTTAACTTCAACGATTGCATAAAAATTAATAACTTGTTTTATTCGGTGTAAAAACAATTTTTTGTTCTAATAAAACAATCCACTATTTTTTTAAATTCGAGCAGTCAGTCATTTCTAATTATGTATAGCGAAATTTTCCTTGGAGTACATAAGTGCAATTTTTCAGTCAGAAACCTGAGTTATCTGTTTCACTCTGCCATTTATATTTCCGCAGGGAGCGCTTGGCGTCGTTGTTTTTCACAAAAATACAACCTTTTTTGCATTGGCCTCATCACAATATATTTGTCTTCTCATCCAAAACCCAACTCCCTCCTAATTCCTATAAATATCGGTCTATTTATGACACAACGCCTACTTTAAGCATTTTGCGAAAATTGCTTTAGCAATTTATAATCGGACCTCTCGTCGATCATGCGAGAAACCATTTGAAATCTTCGTAATTTTTCCCTAGAAATTGTTAAAGTTTCTTAATGGCTTCAGTTAATTATGGCCTGCTTTTATCATGATGTATGAGGCGGTGCAAATAAGAACATTAAAAGTTACAGGTAGCACAAGTTATCACGTCCCTTGACAATAATACGATCTAATTATGCTCATATTATTGCAACGGAATTAGACCGCCCTTTACCGTAACGACTTTAATAAAGTCGGCGAATTATCTAAGTTTGGAAATTTGTTATTCATTTATTAAAAACTCGCTGAAGACGTAGCCCTGTCCAAGTTTCAGTAAATTTGTTTGTGATACTTTCATGAATTTGTAAAAAGCTATTGGAAATATGTAAACAAAATAAATTTGGATCAGTTAACAATTGTGGCTGTAGATATGCAGTTTCAAGAGAAGCAAATTTAGAAGGTACACCAATACGTCTGAAATAAATTCTACACTAAAATGCTAGAAATGTGTGATGTACCTGGAATGTAATCAGCTTAGAACCATGCGGTTTTAATCTAAAATTTAAGTCTGAATTGAATTAAGTCAGAATTTTTAGGTCAGAATAGAAATGAAGTAACTACATTTGTTGGATAGATTTGTCCAAATTTTTCATCCGAGATTATGCAAATTATTTTAAAATTGAAAACATTTAGATAACTTATGTCTATTCCAAAACATAACAAACAAAACATAAAGATCAATTTGTCAGAGATGATCATAAGTACATACAAAAATTATGATTTTTGCAGTTTGTCCAAAGCTTCAAATTTTGAATTTTTTTCTGAAAACATTTTTAGGACTATGAGTTATGGTCTTAACTTCATACATAAATCCCATAGAAAAAACACTTTTAGATTTATCCGAAATATGCCAATTTTTCAGACAACTTTTTTAATTTTTGTTTTTGTAAAAACTTTACTCGTACTAATACAAACATTTTTAAAAAAAGAATTAGCCAAATCGGTCCCGCCGTTCTCAAGTGTTGCTCATACCAACGCACAGTGTTTTATTTTTATTTATATAGATAGATTGTTAAGAAAATAATTTTATGATAAATAATAATGTGTTAAAGTCAGAAAACAGGTGGTGTTAAGGATGAATTTCGTTGTGGCACGGTTAAAAGTTTTTCCGCGGCGGTTTTCGTCAAGCGCGGGGTTAAATCCTGCGGCGAGGGAGGAAGGGCTAGAAACAATCAACAGGTGGCCCATAAAGTAGATATTCGCATATCAGGCTTGCGACACGCCGATTGATGTGCTCAAATGCTCCACTAAAAACTACCCTTGTACACTCGATTACCCACTAAAGGATACAAATATTTACATTATCTATTCAAACGACCCCAAGTGCTTGGAAGATGTGCCATTAAGACGGCGAGGAGCAAAAAGGACACCCTCAACAGGACCAACAAAAATACTAATTTTTGTACATTGAATTTTTACAAAGAACAAAAAAGGGTTTAAATCAGAAATTAATTAATGAGGAAAAGGTTTACTTAGATTTATACAAGCAAACTGCCAAAAAAAGTTTTTTTGTAATACTGATTAGTCTAAATCTGCAAAAACTAAAGTTTTTAAAAATTCTTAATCTTGTAAAATCGAAAATAAATAAATATTTGTAAACAGGATAACCGAGGATGGACTATGAAAAAAAATTGCAATTGTAAATTAGTCGACGTTTCGCTGATTTTTCTCAGCTTCCTCAGGACTTTATTACTCAGTTATTAAGAAAACACAGTTAAAACATTTGAACAATTTAAAAATTTTAAGCTTAAAAAATGCATCTTTACAAGACAACTAATAAAATTAAATTATCTAACAAACACAAATGTCAAAATATTTTATTATTAATATTGCTTCTGGCTTCCAATATTAGCATATTAGTCTTTTAATTTTTTATATTACTTTATATTAATATTTAAAATAAACTTTATAAATAATAAAACAAATATTGTTCTAATGAAAAGCGTTACCGTTAATATATTTGTGAGTTTGCTTTTTTGTATATAGTCACTTAGGTGGTCCCGGATATATTAAGAAAAAAAAAGTTTTTTGGTGAAAATTAATTTGTTGAAGTTTGGTCTTAATAACAAAGTAAGACTTGGTTGAAGATCTTAATTAACCACCATCCTGTCGGTAATCGCGGTCCGGCCGTCGTTTCCTCGAAACTCTGGACAGGATCTGGTTACAAGTTGTGATGACCAGCCTGTCCGCTCGTTTCCAGGATAATGTCGTGAAAGTCGTTTCAACTTGGTCAATCCTTTAAAGGGCGCATTACTCCGATCCAATTGCCCACTAAATTGGACCTATCTTGACACCTTTACTACTAGTTAGAACGCTCGAAGAGACACATTTCCCAAAACTCATCTCATGTTAATGCTTACTTTAATATTACATCGCCTGATTTCCCACAAATTTATTTCGTATTCAAATGACCTATTAAAAACGAACACGCCGCTATCAAATGTTTCGAGGATTTTCACCACATTAGAATTCTACCTCAAACACCAACAAGCCCTTTTTTGACCCCAATTTATTGAACTAGGGTATACTTTACGTTTATATGACGGTGACTGCTGCACTTACATACCTAGCGGCTATTATTTTAAATGTTTTAGAAGTTGTTGTGCTGAAATTACGTCATTTAGGATCTACGTGCTTATTGCCCAAAATGTATGCAAAACGAACGAGGAGCAATTAAAACCATCGAAATTTGCTATTGGCCTACGAATGAATACCAATCAGGACTTAATGAAATTTCTTATCATTTATGCTAATACCAAAGCACAAAGAAACTAATTATTACCAATTAACTAAGCCTCTTACTCCTCTTTTGTATTCAGAAATGTTATTTCACTTCTAAAATACAAAAAATCCCTTATCTTATTTTCGTAAATTTTGAAATTCTGACATGTGTTTAGTAAACGAATAGCAAATTTAAACAAAAGTGGACCTTTTAATTAGGAAATTATTTGACACCATACAAAGTGGGTCCATCAAAGTTTGTACGTAACGACCCCTCTGGTATCCGTATTCAGGTCCCTGAATTTTTTTTAAATTAAACATTGTTTTCGCAAGCACCTATTAGGAAGAAGTAGGTAGCTATTTAGTCCAAATTGAGGACCATCATGTGTGATTAAACAAAGGACCGGTTATTATGTGGATAAGGCAGGTCCTTTATACGTAGCTTGAAGAATATAAGAGATATTGTCGTTGGTGACTATCACTATCGCTGGAGTATTCCGTAGAATGGGCTATTACAGTCTGGATGCAGCATGGGCCATTGTAGCTGATTCACGGCCACCTTGTGACACGGCTCCATCAGCCTCAACTCATTTCTATGCAAATCCGCAACTCCGCCATCTCAGTTGTGTTTATTTCGTGGCCGGTCGAATACAAAATGTTGGAGAAATTTTAACAACTAATGGTAATTTGAAAGTTATGGTTGGACGAAATTTTTTCTAAAAGTCGTTTTTAACAAAGTTTACGCGTCCAATCTTTTAAAAACACCTAGATCGTACCCTTAGGTGAAATTATGTTAAATTTATTATTAAAGGGACGCATTAATTAGGACGTTCTTTTCTTTTTCATTGAACAAGACGACATTAAACGTACCAATTCAGAAGTAATAACAATTTATAGAAATTGCGTTTTCTTTAAAATACGGTCGTCTAATTGCTTGACTGAGAATGAGTCTCGGAGGTAGAGGGTAAATGGAAGATACGACGTCATAAAAGTTGCTGGTTGGCGGGTTTAAGGCGCCAAAAGAAAACATACGTATGCTATTTATTTTGATGAATAGAGGGGAGAAATTTATGCATAAAAAATTGGGACAACGCAAGGATGCGCTTTAAATTACTCGTATTTTTCAATATTATTTCAAATAAAAAAAAATTACAAAACTGGATACGATAAAATTGACATATAAGTCTGTAAAATCAAAAATATTAATAAAAATTCTAATTAACGGAAGAGCATTATACCTCAATTAAAATTCTGCGAGATGCTTCAGATTAACAAATAAAATTTCAACAATCTATATCGAAAGTATGTCTACAACTGTCAATGATACAGAACAGGTTCTACATAGCAAATTATTTTATTAGATCCTCTAGTCAAGAAATCAAAATTCGATAATGAGAATCTAAAAACAAAAGTTTTATTAGTTTTTTTTTAAAGCAATAAATGACTTATTAATTTGATGGAATTGTCAAATCTCACATAGTTAAACTAGCCGAAGATGTGAAAAATGACACAGTTTAAAACTAATTAAATTCCTCTTGTAATAAAGTTTTAAAGCAGACCAACGATTTCGTACATTTAAATGTAGAAAACCACAATCTTTTTGAAATTTTCAAAATAATGAAAAATGATATTGCTATTTTACGTAAAGAAAATAGTTGAAAAATAAAAACTCAAATTAACAGAGGAGAATTAAAAAACAGTTAAAAATCTGCGAGATGCTACAGATCAACAAAATAAACTTCAACAATCTATATCGAAAGTATGTCTACAATGCTACAATGATACAGAACAGGTTCTACATAGCAAATTATTTTATTAGATCCTCTAGTCAAGAAATCAAAATTCGATAACGAGAATCTAAAAACAAAAATTTTATTAGTTTTCTTGCAAAGCAATAAATGTCTTATTAATTTTATTGGAATTGTCAAATCTCATATAGTTAACAGACCGAAGATACTCCTCTTGAAATAAAGTATTAAAGCAGACCAAAGTTATCGCCCATTGGAATGTTAAAAACTGCAATCTTCTTAAAATTTCCAAAATAATGGAAAAAGATATTGCAACTCTACGTAAAGAAAATAGTTGAAAAATAAAAATTTAAATTAACGGAAGAAAAAGAAAATATAAACCCTAATCTGTGAGATTCTGTAACAAATAATTTTTTTTTTATAAAATAAACTTGTTGAGTTTGTTATTTATAAGGTTTTAGAACCTTCGTACGTTTAAATTTCGATTGTTTTAAAATGATAAATTTTGTAAGCAACGAGTGCTGCTTAAAAATTCAAATATTAGCAACAGTTTCTATAAAGAAATTTGTAAATAAAAAAAAGAAAACTTATGCAAAGTTGTGCAAATTGTGTTCCACATATACGATTCTTTTATTAGATCTTTCTGTCGAAACGTCAAAATTCAGTAATGATCATTTAAAAACATAAGTTTCATCGGTTTATTTGCAAAGCAATAAATGTCTTATTAATTTAATAGAGATTGTTAAATCTCACATAGATAAACTGGTCAAAGATGTGAAAAATGTCACAATTAAAACTAAATAAAATCTCTTTTGTAATAATGTCTTCAAGCAAAATATACTTATCAATCATTTGAATGTAAAAATCACAATCTTCTTGAAATTTCCAAAATAATGGAAAATAATAGTGTTATTTTATGTGAAAAAAATAGTAAGGTTAAAAAATAAAAATACAAATTAGAGAAGAGAATTATATCTCAAATATAGATCTGCAAGACGGTACTGATCAAATGATGTTAGAAAGGTCTTTTACGACTAGACTAAACACAATATTTATTTCTTAATCAACGAAAATTTAGAGTTAAATAGTGTTGCTAAGAAAAAAATTCATAAAAAATAATTTAAATATAGATAATTGCAAGTTGTAGAGGCTTCAACAGCTATTTTTTATAAGGTAAAAGATTGTTAAAATCCGAATATTAAAGATTTTCAACAAGCAGTTTTAGAATTAGACAAAGAAACATTCGAATCCTTTTGTTGGAGTCATTTATCTTTAAAATCAAATTCTTAATTTTGGATCAACTCACTACAAGTAACTACTGTAAAATAGATTTCTAAATTTTAATAAATTCTGGCCGAGTATCCCGATAACAAGATTTTCCAAAACAAAAATCAAGAGAGAAACAGAGAAACTTCTTTCGAAAGGATTGGAAACAACAATTCTCAAATTGAATTGTTTAATTTAAACTCCAAAATTTAAGAAGCAAAATTTTAACGGTCTATATCAAAAATATGTTTACAACTGCCAAAGATACAGAACAGGTTCCACATAGCGGATTATTTTATTAGATCCTCCAGTCAAGAAGTCACAACTCGATAATGAAAATTGTTTAAAAACATCAGATTTCTTGCAAAAGAATAAACGTTTTATTAACTTATTCAAGATTGCTAAATTTCACATATTTAAACTTGTCGAAGTTGTGAAAAATAAAATAAATAATTGAAAATGAATTAAATTTCTCTTGTAATAAAGTTTTAAAACAGGAAGAACGTATAGTTCACCTTAATTTTGTAAATTACATTTTTTTTTTGGATTTTCCAAAATAATAGAAAAGGATATTGCTATTTTACGTAAAAAAACAGTCAGTTAAAAAACAAAAATTAACGGAAGAGAATTACAACACAATAATTATAGGTCTGTGAGATGCTTGATATCAATTAGTGTTAGATAGGTTTTTACGACTGGATTAAAGACAAAAAATTATTTCTTAATCAACAAAAATCTAGAGTTGAGTAGAGATGTTAAAAGAAAATTTATGAAACAAAAAGTAATTCATCATTAAAATCAAATTTTCGTTTATAGGTAAACCCACTATAACTATTTTAGGGTAGGCAGTACGCTATCAGAATACAAATGTACTATCAATACAATAGAGCTCCTGCACATTTCGCTCGTCAGGTTAAGCAACATTTAGGTGCAAGATTTCCAAAGCGTTGGATAGGTTGTAGTGATCCTATTAGTTGGCTTTCAAGAGCCTCAGACTTGACACCACTAAATTTTTATTTGAGACTGGTTCAAAAATAAGATGTAGAAAGTGAAAGTAGACACTCGTGGTGCATTAATTCGACGTATTCTAAACACTGCAATATATATTAATGAAAACAAATCTGAGTCAATTAGAAAAGCAACAAATGCCTTTCGTAGATGAAGCAGATTATTTATATCAATATGGATGAAAACAAAATTACAAATTTTTTATTTTAAAAAAAAACTTGGGCAGAAATTGCCACACCTCAAAACTTTAGATGTAGGAAATAATAAAATAAAAGATTTTTTGAGGTTGACATCTTCTATTGAACTTCCTATAATAGACATTATTTTAAAAGAAAAAATAATATTGTTATTTTACGTTAAGAAAATAGTCAGTTGAAAAATAAAAATTCAAATAAACAACGAATTTAAATTACAACTCAATTATAGATCTGTGAGATGCTAGATATCAATTGGTGTTAGATAGGTTTTGTACGACTAGATTGAAAACAAGAAATTATTTCTTAATTAACAATAAATTACAGTTGAGTAGAAATGTTAAAAAAAAAATTTATGAAAAGTAATTTAAACATGGATAAATGCAAGCTGTAGAGGCTTCAACAACTATTTTCTATGAGAACACCTCAAATTATTTTTTTGCTAGAAACAAAGTTAGAAAAAAAATTGTTGAATATCCAAAAATTAAAGATTTTCAACGGGCAGTTATAGAATAAAACAAAAAACATTAGAATTTATTTTTTTAAGTAATTCATTATTAAAATAAAATTTCTATTCATAGGTAAACTCACTATAATTATTTTAGGGTAGCCAGTATGTTTCTGGTTTAATCTATAAAGCACCGTCTGCCAGAAAAGCTTAACTTTAACTTCTTTATAGATCAATTAAAATTAAACCAAATAAAAAGAAGTACATGTTACACAACTCCAGTTAAAGGTAACAATATTGTTATTATAGAAATATTGTTATTCTTAATGTATAACAATTTTTTTTGTTGTTATTGCCATTGCAAATAAACATTGCTATTTTACCAAGTTGCGAATTTGCGAACAAAATTGGAGACATCAAATTGGTGCATTGAAGTCGGAAATTGCGAAATCAAGTCAGCACATCTTTTAACAGATTATTAAAATATAGCTGGCACTTTTAGAAAAATATTTATACTTGCCAATTTTTGTTTAGTTAATTCCAAACTGTCTAATTATGATATATTTATAAAATATGTATATTGTATATTTATAAAATTCTGAATAAATTTGAAAAAAGCCAATTAACATCGAGTAGTTATTATTTTACTAAACCGTAAATTCGATACTTCAATACTTGATTGTAATCGATATTAACGCTCAATACCTGTGCAGGTATTAATATATTTTTTTAAGTACAGATATTTTATCCAGTCTTAATAAAAGGTGGGGTTAGCAGACGGTCGGAAATTCTTGCGAATTCCTACATGTGCATTGCAGTAATTTGCTACGCTCGTCTACACCAGTACTTAAAACTTGATACAAATAACTTTTTGATTATGGTTTGGTTTAGGATGAGAAGAAGACGAAAATTGTGTTGAATTATATAAAGTTTTCGGAGTTTGAAATTTGGCAAAACTCAGTGCGTTTAAGTGGGATTTATCATCTCGGGAGGCATCTGTGTATTGGTTTGGAAATTCAGATATCCTTGGCAATAATCGAGCAAACAAGGGTTAAGAACCGTAAATCGCATTCTGAGATATTGTTAGATTCTTGGTCGAGTTACGGAAGATATCGCGCGAATACAATCGGCCGGTTATCCAAGTGTCATGATATATTCGAGTCCTGTGTAATTCCACCCATTCATCGCTGGCAACTCCCATTAGCGAAAAATCAAGTTTGAGTCAATGAATTCCGGTCATAAATAATAAGCAGCCCCCCGATGCACCCCGAGCATTTACCTTGCAGTCATGCGGTCCGCTTAAGCTGTAAGTTTATGGGATGCTTGGATGGTTTCAGGATCTCAGACGTGCTCATGTGTTCCCCGCTCTTGCAGATTTGCTCGGCGAGATTTAGGAAGGTTTATAACTTGGGAGTAGATACGGGCGGCGTTATAATAACTTATTGGTTTAGTCGGGCTATATCTGTATGCTCTTCGATGATTTGCTGTTTACAGTGCGAGCTCGAGCTGTTCTAACTGCCGCCCGTGGTGAGGACACACCGATTTAACGCCTTAAGAAGATTATCTGATTATGACCTTTCATCTCACAAACCCTTCCAATTACTCAATAACAAATATTTTCAAATTTTATTGTTATTATAACAATAATTTTAGAGGTAATTCTGCGGCTTGACTATAAATTTCGGTAAATTGCTCAATTAAAACGATTCTCGATGGCAAACGAATATATCATGTAAATTACTTTTGATCTGGATTTCTACGGTTCGAGATGAGGATGTGGCATAATATGAGATAGACGTGAGTTATAGAATCCCAAAGCCAGCTACTATCGGGCAATAACCAGCCGGTTAATCCCCGGAGCAATTATTAAGGCGCAGGACTCGCATCAATTAGCCTAATGAGACCGTATTTCTGATTGATGCGCTCTATACCACCTATGCAATTGCAAAGAGGTGTTGAAACAGCTTGATTAATCCTCAGAAAAGATAAAAGAAGCTTCTTTACTGATTGAATATTCTAAACGACAATCCTCAAATTCCTGGCACGATTTCTAGCTGTCCATCACGCCTAGATTTGACATTTGTATCATAACAGAAGCCATAGCGTCCTGTCGTAATGGCAATACTGTCATAAAGTCTCGTTCCATACTGGATATAAAGTCCATAGGCGTCGGACGTGTCGGATTCACATAGATAGACACCTCTTATCACGCCGTTATATCGTCCGAATACAACCCACTACCCTAACTGATATTACAGACGCTCGCCTTATTATACGAATTTATTTAGCTGTTCCAAACCAATTCTAATAAAAAAAAATTTTTAATAATAAAACCATTCTATTAGAAATTACTTCTATAGTTGGGTATAGGGTTGAAAATTTGCTGTAAATGGTTTCGGTGCCACGCTTAGGTAATATGTAATAAATTAGAGGCAATCATCTTGAACACAAAAGCAGTATATTAAGATAGCGATCGTGTAGCAGGGCCGTAGTTCGGCATCGTTATCAGCGGTCTACATACTCGCCGTCGTGCGTGTACGTGTATCCCTAATGGAATCATTTCGGTAGAATGATCCCTCGAAGGTGGCTGGGAGCGTGTACATCTAGATGCGGACGGCGAGGCGCACATAAATTCACTCTTTAATTACCCCCCAGCTGTCAAATCAGACGATCTGACGGTTTTATGACAATTTATTGGCGAATTCGAAGGAGGGTTGCCGTGCTTCTGCCACTACGGCGGTAATGTCACCCTGACTGACGGACAACTATGCATTCAAATGGGTTGTTTTACTCCGGGACAGCGTCACGACGCTTCCAATCCCTACACGACTATCACTCAACGGAGGAGATGCTTTCGCCTCGACTCTCTCACACATTCATATTAGATATACCATTTGCGACAAAAAACCACTTTGGATAATTGCACAAAGACTATTTAAAGAGTGTATACAACCAATTATAGGGTGCCGATTAAGGAGGGATGCGAAGGCAAAGGGCGACAATGAGTTTTTAAGGGATTAAAATATAAATATGTGTTATCAGATGATTACGTTTATAGCGTTAAGTAGGTATCCGATTACTACTATCTGTAATTAAATTAATGCTTGCAGCACAAAAAATCATGAAATAAATTTTGACATTGAAATAAAAACTAATCATTACTTCTTGTTATCACAGTATTCCAAAAAATTAGAGATGTACACGTTTTCTTAGTATTATTTTTTTAAATCACTGTAGTAGAAATAAATGTTTTTCTATTATTTTTCTATAACAACATAATGCTTTTAATGTGAGGAATTAAATTTAAGAACACATCAATTTGACAATATGATTTACAAATTTCCAAATTACATTGTAGTTACATTACATTTAGTTTTACAGAAAGTATCTATTTGTTACAGCAAGTAGCGGAAGTAAGCTCTTGTAGACGCATTTCAAAAAGCGTATTGCAACCCCCAACAAAGTTTTTAAATCGAAAGAAGAATTCACACTCTTCTTTAAAATTTATAATATCACTAAAATTAAGGTGATGTGCTTGTGATAAAGATTCAAAACAAATGGTTTAAAAATTGTTACATTCAATTACCCTTTAATTATGGTATAATTTCTATTTTTTTAGATATCCATATAGATAAACGTGTCTAAATTGTAGACACATCCACATGTGTGGTGGAGAAAAAACTGAAAGAAAAACTGAAGATGACTGAAATTATAACAATTTTTGAACTCTCGTTACAGTTACACTACATTTAAAAAGCGATACTTTTATAAGTTTTCATTTTAAAAAAATAATTATGGCACCGGGTAATAAGAAAGCATAATTATATCTTCTATTTCCAAGGTACTCTGTACTTTATTAGCAACAAAATATACCTATATCAAGCTATCCTATAGTAAAAAATAAGTTTTTTGAACCAATCTTTTAAGCAAAAATGCTACCACGTCTAGCCTGTTAGACAATGAAAGCAAGTTTTAATAAATGAGTAGTACATTAAGCAGTTGTAGATCAAATATTTTTAACAATTTAACCACTTTTTATAGAATCAGAAAGTATATTTTATTATATTTAGAAGTGCATAAAAAAGGTAGATATAAGAGGTAAAAAAATTTAAAAGTTTATTCATAAAAACCATTTCTGGCTTACAAAAATACTTTTAAAAATAAAGTTTTTAAAAAGCTTTAACTTATAAGAAGCTTCAGCTACTTCTAGAAAACAACCATTTGATTAATATAGTAGTAGAAAGACCATGTTACGAAGATAACAAAAAATTAGAGAAAAAGATGTAAATGATTCTGAACAAATAGAAGTGGATCTAGAATTTGATAAAATATTAGAAGCGTTAAACTTCTAAAATGCAAAACAGTTAAAAAAACGGATTTGCTACTTCCAAAAAGAGAAAAAAGTCGACAGTAATTTCAACTTGTATTAAAGCTGATAAAAAAATAAAGATATTTATATTACCTTTTTTGTGTAATATATAATTACAATGTTTAACTAAAGTTTATTCATTAAAACAATTTTTAGTTTACAAAAATACTTTTAAAAAAAGTTTTTAAAAAGCTTTAACTTACAAGAAACTTCTGCTATATCTTTGAAAACAACAAATTGTTTAACATAAAAATAAGAAGACCATATTAGAAAAATGACAAAAAAATTGGAGAAAATTATGTGAATGACTCTAAACAAATGGAAGTGGAACTAGAATTTGATAAAACATTAGAAGCGTTAAACTTCTAAAATGCAGAAAATTTAAAAAAAACCGATTTGCTACTTACAAAAAGAGAAAAAAGTCAACTGTAATTTCAACTTGTATTGAAGCTGATAAAAATAATAATAAAGATATTTATATTATCTTTTTTTGAAATATATTGTTACAATGTTTAACTAAAGTTTATTCATCAAAACTATTTTTAGTTTACAAAAATACTTTCAAAAATAAAGTTTTTAAAATACTTTAACTTATAAGAAGCTCCTTCTGGAAAACAACAATTTGTTTAACATAGAAGAAAGAAAACCATGTTAGAAAAATAACGAAAAAACTGGAGAAAAAAATGTAAATAATTCTAAATCAATTAAAGTGGAACTAGAATTTAATAAAATATTAGAAGCGTTAAACTTCTAAAATGCAAAACAGCTAAAAAAGCAGATTTGCTACTCCCAGAAAAAGAAAAAAGTTGACAAAGGTTTTAACTTGTATTGAAGCTGATAAAAATAGTAATAAAAATATTTATATTATCTTTTTTTGTAATATATAATTACAATATTTATTTAGAAATTTAAACTATACATATGATATAGAAATATAGAACACTAAAAAGTCTTCTGATAAGTTAGTAAATCTTCTACAACTATTTTTTTTCTACAAACGTCACAAATAAAAATTTTATGTACTTGACATTGGAGTAGAGTAATGCATAATTATAAATATATTATATACAATTTTCGTATAGGTTTGATTTCATTATTATATTTTTGCTTTAATCATTTTTTTTTAAATGCCGACAATAACAGCGACAATTAGCGTATTTACATTTTGCTTAGATTGCAAAAATTTGCTTATCTAGAGACTTGACAAAATAAAAAATCTTTTGAAAGTTTTCTAGATTTGTAATAATGGTGGATGCGCCGGGAAATTTGGTTTTATTCGTTTCCCAATTACTTTATCAGAATCTCGTGTGTGTTGATCTAGTTAATACATAATATCAAGTTGGGTCCGGCCGTGAACCATATTTGGCACTTGTCCACGTTTGGTTCGCACATAAACCCCTTTTGATGTCTCCCACCGCCTCGTTTCAATCCCTTCAGATAGAAACCGTAGCTCGTTGAAGAGGACTGCGGTCTTGGGAGCGAGCCGGTCACGTCATTCATATCTGGGTAATGTCTTGTCCGCGGGTTATTGGATGTGTTAATACCGGTGTCGGACAGGCCATAAACACAAGACGGCTTGTGCAGATGGCGACACTACTCGCTGGACACTCGTTACATCCTGATTACGCGGCCTCGTTTCGTCGTAAACGCTTCCGGTTCGGTCAGAACATGTTGGACAAGTGCTTAGTTTTAACAGTTTTGTTTCTAGAATTTACATTACGTAGATCTAATTACAACTTTCTGAAAACGATAAATATTTCAAACTGAATTTTGTTTGAATCTGAAAACGATTTTTTCTTGTCAGTTCCCTTCCGCGTCTAGCATTTTATTTGCATGTTGAACGATTCGTTTTTTCTCAGAAACATCCGTTCGATACGCTAAGTGGCGACATAGATCGCGGTTATTGGAATCAAGGGTGAGATAAAGAGTCGTTAGATGGCGCGTCTATAGCTCATCTCTTTCGCGCACTTTACCCCAGGAAACGGAGGAAAAGTCAAACTAGGCCAGTTTAAATTTTGGACAAGCACCATTTCCAACATGAATTTATCATGGTTCAAAATAAGATTTTTTACTGGAGAAGTTTGCTCTGAAATAGAAGGAGGGATAAGAAGTTGTTTGGAGCTTGTTTAAAATTATCAAATATTCAAACAATTTTGGCTTAATTTCATTAAAACAAACACTAATTTTCCATATTTTTAAAACAGATTTTCTCAAAAGTGTTAAATACATAATGCACACAATTTCGTCAACAATTTAACATTGACAAACGCCATAAAAGCTGTTTCAAACAAAGGTAATACTCGTATACAGCTACTACTTTGTTTTGAAATAGCAAATCGCAAAAAAAAGTTTATAAAAAAGTAGCAGTAATTTTTTTTATTTTAGTTTTTAATACGTCATGTGAGTTTCAGCAGGCAAAGTGAATAGATTTGCGACAACGTTCAGCGATAACATTCAATAAAAACCGACCTAAAAAAGAAAAAACCAAGTACCAAAATAATTACATAATAATAAGCACATCGTTAGAAGAACAATACTAAAAAAGCAGAAAAATAAATTACTTTTTAGTAAGCAAAGGGCCGATTGCATAATGTTAAATAAAATGATAAACATTAAACTTATTTTTAAGCAATCAAGGCACCATATCTTAAATTACTCAGAAGTTTATCGCTCAATTATGAATGACGTTTATGCAACCGATCCAAAAAATGTTTGAAATAGAGAATAAAAAATGTAAATGTAAAAAGAAAAGTAAAGATGGTAAGTGACCATTACTTGGTGTAATAATGAAACTAAAAAGTAAACAGAAAAAATAATAAAAAATTGTTACGGATTACGATTTAAAAAAATGTTAAAAAATACAAAAAAATAAGTTTAAAACTGTAAAAAATTTAGACATTAAAAAAAAGAAAAACACTTAAAAACAGCATATTGGCTGCAGCTGTAAAAAAAAATTGATAAACCCAGCAATCAAAAAGATTGTAGCCGGATTTAAAATTCTGTAATCAGATGACAGTAAAACTGTAATTTTTACTTCTCTAGACCGAGAGCCGTTTGATCTAAAATATACAGTGTAAACCGTTAAACACGGTAGATTAAAAGTTTTGATTTGGGCTTGTTTCTCCTACTACAGTGTTAAGACCTATTTTTAGAATAAATGGTACAGATCAGGTGGCATACATCGAAATACTAAATTGTACAATGCTATCATATGCAGCAAAAAAAATGCCTCTAAAATGGGTATCTAAAACATACAAGTCGTCTACTAAAAAAGTTTATTGAGTATAATAAAATCGATTTATTAAAGTGACCCGCTTAGTCCCCTGACTTAAACCCAATTGAAAATCTTTGGGAAATGTTAAAGCAGAGATAGCTATAGCTTTTCCTATTAATACAAATAAATTGTGGGCTGTTGTATTTGTAAAAAAAAATAGAAAAACATTCCCAATCGTAGATATAAAAAGCTGGTAGGCTCAATGCCGCGAAGATGTGCTGCTGTTATATAAAACAAAAGATTTGCCCACAAAAAAATTTTTTTATATAAAAGTTAATTTTTTTTAAAGTCACCTGTTTTTTCTGCTTATTTTGACCATGTTAATTTTGTCAATTTTTTAAAATTCTTTATTATTATTATTTTTAAATCACGTAAGATAAATGTGATATCTTATATTTAGCTTTTAATGTAGTGAAGACTACAAGTAAAACCTGTATTCAGTTTTAAAATATTATTACCAATTTTAATTTGAATTTGATAGCATTGCTATTTTTTTAGCGACAATTATATATAACATGTCAAAGGCACTCTTTCTTAAAAAGAAAAAAGTACTAAAAAAAGAAGAAATAAAAAAGTGGTTAGACCAACAATAACATAACAGCCTATAAAATATGGACCTTATTAAAAAAGCACAAACAACAACTAAATGTAATAAAAATAAAGTACTTGCAAAAACAAACAAAAATAGAGATGATTATAAAGAGAGTACAGTCAAAACGCTTTGGAACACAGCAAAAATCTTACAAGAAAAGTACTTTAAAAACTATAAACGGGTTTTTGATCCGTTCATGAACATACAGTTTAAGCAAACGATAACGCCCGCGACTCAAAAAGCAAAATTTTACAAGCAATCCTAGAAAAAAGGAAGGTGAATTCTAAAATTCTCACAAAAAGAGAAATTTTTGAAATAGCTCCATTCTGGAGTAAAGAAAAACCTGTTGGACTCCAAAAAAAAATTATGAATTAGCTTGGAGAGGTAGAATAGCAGCAAATTGTAAGGTATTCTGTTTTAAAATTGAGACAAACAACAGTGAACGAAAGACCGAAAAAGTTGAATATACCCAGTGTTTTCGAAAACAGCACAAGGGGGAAATCAAAAGTTGGCCAACAGTAAATAGTTGATAGCAAACACCGAAAAAAAAAGTGTATGTTTAGTAAAATTATTTAAACAATTTATGGAAAGATAGAAAAATCATATAAGTTTTGTTGTAACCTTATTTGTTAATTTAGTAATTTAAGTATTCATTAAGTTGTTTTACCAAATTACACTCAAGCTTTCAAGTGTTGTTTCCTTTAACCAATAATTTAACTCAAAAAACTGCCAGAAAAAAATTACTTGTCTTACGGACTTGTAATTTTTTTAGAAACAGTTTTTTTGCTAAATTGCCAAAAAACAAAGTTCTTATTAAACTGTCAACTTTACTTCAAAAAAAAAGTTCACATGTAATTATAAGCGACAATATAATAAGAAAAGTAGACAAAATTTTTAACCAAAAAAAGCCCAGCATGATTTAACAAAATTACTAGAAATAGAGTACTTAAAAAAGATCTTTGTACTCATTTTAGAACAAATCTTAAATTACCTGGATAACGAACGCCTCCCTGAACTGATTTTAATTCTAATAAAGTACTTGCTAGAACAAACACAAGACTTTCTACCGAGAGGAGCCTACAAATTTATTACCATCTGTAGAACCAGAAAATAATAATTAGGTTATAAACGATTTTTTTAAATTAAAGTGAATCTAAAAAATGTTTTAAGTTAATAAAGTACGATTTTTAAACATTCTTTGGCATTTATTATCTACGCTTGTCTCATAGTCAAGTACCCATTAAAGTCAACTGATTAAGTAAAGTGCGTTTTTTATCATAAAACTGTAGAGTTTTAAATTAGATAAACACTGCTGGAAAAATTCAAAAAAAAGTAAGTAAAAAAAAAATAACTAACATGAAATATACAGCAGTAAAAACAGAAACGCTGAACACCATTTCAACAGCTTTGCAATTAACAGTATAAAAAAACTTTAGGACTAAATAAATAATATTTTATCCTAAAAATTCTAGATATAAAATGCGTTTTTTTTTTAATTGAAAGAAAAACAATAAAAATATATTTTAAATTGAAATACTACAAGTAGTATCGCGAATTTTAATATTTGTGTTAAAACTTTGAAAAAAAAAGTTTACGTGGAATTATAAGCGGCAATTTAATAAAAAAAGTGGACAAAATTTTCAACCAAAAAAAAGCTCAGGTTGATTTGACAAAATTATTAGTTATGGAGTACTTGGAAAAAAAATTGTACTCATTTTAGTACAAATTTTAAATTACTTAGATAACGAACGCCTCTCTAAACTGATTTTAGTTCTAATGTATTTGCTAGAACAAACACAGGACTTTTTACAAAGAGGGGCCTACAAATTTACTACCATCTGCTGAATCAAAAAATAACAGTTAAATTATATAAAAAAAAATTAAATTAAAGTAAATGTAAAAGATGTTTTGAGTTAATAAAATACGATTTTTAAACATTTTTTAGCATTTATCATCTACGCCTGTCTCATAGTCAAGTACTCATTAAAGTCACTTAATTAAGTGTAGTGCGTTTTTTACTACATAAAAATTGTGGTGTTTTTAGTTAAATAAACAGTGCTAAAAAAAACTAGAAAAAAAGTAAGTAAAAAAATAAGATAACTAACACGAAATAGTCAGCAATAGAGACAGAGGTGTCGAACGTTATTTTAATAATTTTACAATTAACAGTATATAAGCTTTAGGACTAAGTAAATAATATTTTATTTTAAAAATTATAGATATAAAATGCTTTAGCCTATTAGTTAATATTTTTATAACATTTTATCAAAATTTGTTGCCCGGCGCATCCACCATTTTTATCTATAACAAACTTGTATTACATAGAACAAAAAAAGATGTAGCATCGTTCTTGATGTATTTATATAAATCAAATTTTAGTATGTGTTATATCTATCGTTGCCTTAAACGTAGATATTTTCGATGCTTTGGATATTGAATCTGTACATATCCCGTATGCATAAATTGCAATGCGAACTTCTGCAATTTGTAGCATCTGTTCCGTTGTTGTAATTACCGTTAATGATGTACACGTCCCCGAATTTATCGTCGGCCGTATAACTAGAAAATAAAACAATATATGCAGAAACGTTCATACTCACATATCACAAGCAACAGCCGGTCCGGATGATAATCAGGCGAGCCGAGTGGAGACAATATTCATATGTGATTTAGGACGAACAGTAATTAGAGCCGCCGTTATCCGCGGCTGCTGCGTCAATATATCTAACACTCCTGTCTTGCCGCTTGCTATCCGAACACGCACACTATCATAATGTGCCAGTGCTTATTTGCAAGTGTTATTCAATTTATCTGGCCGCACCCGCGCTCGTTGTTTATTGGTTAGCTGTGATTTCTACACGTGTCTACAGCACGTGTGTGAGAAGAACTCAACTCGCTACCTTCATTTGCAAGATTTTCAACCCGGCACGTGCTTATACTTACTACAAACTTGTGTTTTATTACAAGAAATTTTTTCTAAGTGGGTAGAGTAAAGATTTCCAGAGAGCGAACATCTGAATTCCGTGCGGTGTCTCGTCGCCATCGTATAACTCCTCATCGAGCTCCATCAGAGGCAGCATCTGTCCGTTTGGAATCAGCTCGAGTCACCCATCCTCGTTACCGAGGAGCCCTAATATTGGCTGGGTCCACGCAACGGTCGCTCGTCAGTCACAATAACGTCTAGGTCCAAGAGAACGTCGTGCAGGTTAAGCACCCTTTATTCATTGCTACGACCCGGAGTAATTCCGGGATGAGGCCATTAGAGTGGGTCTCACTCAAATAGACTGCTCGGCCGGTTAATAGGAGACGTGTCAATGGTGCTATAATTAAACCGAAAGACAACATTATCTCATCTATAAATAAGCAAATTTGTGAATTTCAAACAAAAGATTTCGGGTAACGGATTAATTCCAGCCGCCTATATATCCATATTTATTTGGGTAGGGTAGATTACATTATTTTATAGGCTGATTAATATTTCAGGTTGTTATGTTGCTTGAAACAATTTAACTCGATGGCCATAAAGAATAATAAAACCCTTCAGTTTCCGTAAATGTATTTCTGAGCGGAGCATCGCATCCAGTAATATCCAGGCTTGAATTGATGGCCGTTATCCTTTGCTAAGCTGTAAAGTATACATGTATAATAACGGAGAGAGGCAGAGAAGCGGCTGAGAGGCGGCCCTTCGCCGAATATTATGTATAAATCAAAGGCCCACGTACACATATTAGGGAGCAGGATTACAATAATGGCTTTGTAGTAGAGAAACACCACCGTTTGATTGAAGTTATCTCAGCTATATTTTACTACAAATGTCGCACGTTAGGCGAGCTTATAATTGCAACTGAATTTTCCTACAAGAATTTCCACCAAACACCCATCAATCTCCATTGATTCCCAATTTCAACAAAATTTCCAATTTTGTCAAATCAACAATCAGTAACTTCGTCTTTTAAATATTTATTTATTTCAAAAGATATATTTTCGGTGTGTATCAGACCGTGGTGGAAATTCAAACAAATAACAACAGTGGAGATTTCTGCTGTAAGATGTCCCCAATGACCATCGCACGAATATTACAATACCCCTTCTCTTACTCTCTGACATCAAAACCAATCTGATATATTGTGATTATAGGACGCCTCTATTTCTACAGATAATGGCAAAAGATTATGTTTCATAAATATCTACCTGATTACACGCAAAGTTACAAAACAAAAACGTTTCATTTACAGTAAATTATGGCCGGAATAATCCGTCATGGAAACCCAAATCTAACCCGAGATATATCAAACTACAAAACCATAATTTAATTACTTTCACAAAAACTAATTAATTCTGAATGTACATTACTTTAAAAATTGATGACTCTGAAAACCGTTTATTAAGAAAACTAGTTATTGAAAATCAGAAACAAACTGTAACTAAAAGTCCTTGCTACTGTCGTTCCTGATTTATCACGACCTAGCGATCGGTTTTAGAAATGTGCAACAAATTTGCAAAATTCGATTTTTTGAAAAGGAGTACACCCCTTTAGTATTTCTGAAACCGCCTACATTAAAACAGTGCCGATTTTTTTGATAAGTATTACACAATTCACATTCTAATACATTCAAATACATTTGAACAAGACTGGTGGGGCGGGCGGGAGCATAACAAATTTAGTAATTTTATAGTTATTTTTGTGACCAATGTTGGGAAAAACTAACCTCACAGCTGTCATTCTAACTCAGATCTAAACATAGATGCATATTCTGGTTGGAAGAAACGTAATAACATTCCCAATAGAAACATTAAAATCTTGAAAACAAAGGAAAAAGTGTTAAGTATTATTCAATTCTGCTAACCAAACTTCAATAAATCTTATTTAGGCTAGCTGCATTTTCCTTGACACAATGATGTCAAATTATTTTGAAGTTTCTGACAATTTTCTTGACTTTTCGTTGACGAAAATACGTTTAAATTGTCAGAAAAAAGTAAGATATCGCATCAGCAATATCAATGGTAAACAACAAAAACAGCAGAGGCCCTATATTTAGAAACCAGAGGTAAACCAAAATTAATTAATATTTTGGATGAGATAAAACCTGCAACACAAACATAAATTCAGTTGAAGATACAACGGCCCAAACTGATGGTACTCCAAATTCTGCAAAATATTTTACCAACACTAAATAAATTATTTTTACAAATGGAGAAAGACCAATGACCAGAAACAGCAGACATAACAGACCTGATTATCTCCTAGAAATAAGTGATCCACACCAGGTTTTTCTTGAAAAAAGAAAATGATAATATTCTAGATTTATATGAGGGTTTTGATAGGATAAGTTTCACAATGGCCTCACTGAGAGCAATTTAACTCTTACAGTAGTAGCTACAGTTTTAATTTCTTTTTTGCTACCAGGGGAAAATCCTTACAGTTATAAAAAGCACAGTAATGAAAAAACACTTAAAGTGACTACATCACTGTGATTTTTTACATAAATGCAAAAATTCAATTTCAGTAAAAATGGTAAAAAATAAAGAGTTTTTGGTTAATAAAAATTATTGTAATATTAAAATTTGTTTAAGGTTTCCAAATAACAAGTCAAAAACTAAAGTAATCAATCAACTAGTAAGATGTGGTTATATCGAGCCTACAGTGAGACAACATCACTGTTATCCGTGACACGGATGCAAAAACAGTAAAAATAGTAATAAACCGAAAGTTTTATTGTTAATAAAAACCGCAGTAATAAAGCAACCTTACATTGGTACTTCTAAATATCAAATCAAAGACTACAGTCTTCCGTCAACTAGTGACATGTAGAGCCTAGTTTACTACTGTGGCTATAGAGTGGAAGTTTATACTACAGTAGTGAATGCAATACGAGTTTTTTTAGTAGAAATAGTAACAAACTCAGAGCTGATTGTTAATAAAAACCGTGGTAATGAAGAAACTTAGATGTCTTCAAATATCCAGTCTAAAACTGTATTCATCTGTCAACTAGTACAATATCGAGTATTTACACTGGAAGTTAATATCACAGTGATAAATACGATACAGGATTTCCTAGTTACACTCAACAGCATCAGTATTGTTCTTGACATAGACACAAAAACACTTAGTTTTAGTAAAAATGGTATTAAACCAAATGTGGCTTTTGAAGATATTAATGATCCTGAATTTTTCGAGCTCTTCAAGTTACACTCACGGTAACTACATCACTCTTTCTCTTGATATTTTTTAGTAAAAATAGTAATAAACCAAGAGTTTCATTTTAAAGTCAACAACAGTGAGAAAAGCAACTGTGATTAGGGTCTCTAAACACTAGACGAATTTTCCGAGTTATACTCAAAGTGACTACATCACTGTTATCCTTAACATGAATGTAAAAACACTCTGTTTTAGTGAAAATAGTGATAGACCAAAAGTTTTATTGTTAATGAAAACCGCGGTAATAAAGCAACCTGTATTGGTAATTTTAAATATAAAGTTAAAGACTACGGTCTTTGGTCAACTAGTGACATGTGGTTATATAGAGCCACACTACTTTGGCTATAGAGTGGAAGTTTATACCATAGTGGTGAACGCAATACGGGTTTCTTTTTAGAAGAAATTATGATAAACTAAAAGCTTCATTGTTAATAAAAACCGTGGTAATAAAGAAAGTTTGGTGTTTCCAAATATCCAGTCAAAAACTGCAGTCATCGGCCAACTAGTACATGCGGGCTATATCGAGCATTTACAGTGAAGGTTAATATCACAGTGATAAATGCGATACAAAATTTCTAAGCTACAGCAAACAACATCAGTGTTGTTCTTGACATAAACACAAAAACACTTAGTTTTAGTAAAAATGGTGATAAAGCAAATGTGGCTTTTGAAGATATTGCTGCTCCTGAATTTTTCGAGCTTTTCGAGTTACATTCAAAGTAACTAGCATCACTGTTTTCCTTGATATTTTTTAGTAAGAATAGTAATAAATCAAAAGTTTCATTGTTAAAGAAAACAACAGTAAGAAAAGCAACTGCGATTGGGGTCTCTGAACGCTAGACGAGTTGTCCGAGTTATACTCAAAGTGACTACATCACTGTTATCCTTGACATGAATGTAAAAACACTCAGTTTTGGTAAAAATGATAAACTGAGAGTTGCCTTTGAAGATGTTGATGCCCCAGAATTGTAACCGTGTGTTATGTTTTGCTATAAAAATCTAGGTAAAAAAGTCAAATTTACGAATATAGAAGTAGAAAAAGTTAGTGTCGAAGCAAAGTTTCAACATAAGTTCTAACCAAGTAAAAATTTAAGTTTTAAAATGGCTTGTAAGAGTGTTATAAAAATAAATCTTAAAACTATTTAGAATAATATTTGTGTCTTGACAACACCTATAAAAATGTGCTAAAATCAAAGAAGGTCCACTCTTCAAAAAATTGTCAAAACTTTATAAAATTTGTTAGTTTTTTAAACTGGTTTTAATACGTGCTTCAAGAATTTTATAAAATAAAATAATAAAGCATTAATTAAAAAAAAGATTTTATAAAAGCTCTATTAAAAGTAATAGTATAGAAAACTTAGTTTTGTAATATATTTCCAGTACTGTTATATATTTCTGTTTTATTATTACTTTTGACTTCTTGTTCTTGTATTATATTTTATTGTAGTATCATCTAGCATAGACACTAGAAGCTAATAGACGTTTTTATTTTCTAATATAGTATGCTAAAAATAAATTATTATTATTATCTCAAAACTGTATTTTTCTTTCAAAATTATTTACAAGGATATCAATTTTTAACAAAAATCAACAAGTATTAGGTAAGTATAATTGAATTTTATAAATCCTCTACGCTTAATGTAAATTACATATATAAAAATAATTTAAAAAGCATAAGAGATTTTTTATTATACTCTAGTGTATTAAAATCTAAGTACGGTACAAAAAACGCTCTTGATGCTTATAATATTTTTAGTGCAATTAATCTTCATTCAAAAAAAACCTTAATATTTAATTAATTTTGAACATAGTCACTTACAGGTGTTAGTATGTTTACTGTGTTTGATGATTTTTATAGAGTTTTGAAATCAAGAAAACCAAAGTTACTAAGCTTAGACAGCAACCCACCCACTAGCGCCATCTAACATTGTTGGCAAAATGCAAAACACTAAAAAAAAATATTATGTTTTATTGAATTCGTGTGTAATTTCACGATGAGTGGTTTTTCCATAAGATATAACGTAAACCAAAAAATCCAATTTATATATTTTTAGAATATGGCACAACATGTTCTTGGTCAATAAACAGTAAGAATCACTAATTTTTATCTTTAACTTTGTTATAAAATATTTTTAGAAAGTTGGAGTAGGTTAATTGCCTCTGTGCTATTGTGCATTTGCTGTAATTTCTGAAATGTGTCTTGATGATGTGCTAAAAAATGTGTTATATGTGTTAGTTGTAGTTCAGTGAAATAATGGAATCATCTGGTGTATTGTCGCATTGTCGGCAGTTAGAATACCTCAGCTTTTGCAACAGTTGCTAAGTGGCTCGAAGATTGTAGGAACTATTTGCGGAACTATAATTGCCAATATAGCGGTGAAATATCGAAAGCCTAAGCGATGGTAATTGTTTCTCTTTAGTGCATACATGCAATAAACACAATTATTAGCAGAAGGCGCCTAACCCAGCACTTGAAGCTATTGTATTCGGATGACACATGATCTACAACTTGTTTGTAGAGAGAGTGTAGATTTCGCGTCGCTTTATTTATAACTTATAACATAGGTTAGTAAGCAGAGAAACAGAGTGTTTAATGATAAGCTTATTCCTCTCATATATCAGTACACTCGTCCTTCCTCACGTTACCGTGAAACTTGCTTCGGAAGTTCCGGTGTGGAAACGAAAACTGAAATTATTGCTGACAAAAATACTGCGTCAATTAATCACGTTCTATGGGACAACTGCAAGAAATAAGCTTTAAATGCCCCGCTGGTATTCCGCTTTCATGGCCTAGTTCAGGAATGCCAACGTCTTATTTATTGTGACTTGTAGAATTATCCACTAATTCATTCGATGATTGCTCCTCGAAAACGACCGAATTTCATATCTCTTGTTGTGCCAGTGACGATATTAAAACGATAAAGGCCCGCCGGAGCCAATAACGTGTTTCCGTTCCGACTGTTTTCAATCAGTTTGGCAGATGTCGCCGTCGTGCCATTGAAACAGACAAATCGTCGGACACATTCTTTGCAAAATTGACTCCGTTATTTCAGTGCGTTACACAGCAGACTTGAGAAATAACAAGCATTGATCAGATCGCTCAAATCACACACACCAAATTCTTCGCTAGCGACAGACTCCATCATCCAATGGTAATTTTCACACTCGCTTGACGGGATTCATTACCAACATCCCTTTCTCTTCGAGGGTATTTGACGGGACACTGCGGTGAACTCCATCTACCCGTCCCACATCGCAGAAGTGATCGAGTTAGTGATGTCACGTGTCGTCAAGTGCCCCATCCGTTTTGACAACGGTTACACGAATCAAATTACCCGTGACTACAAACATGCCGAGGACACGCTCATTCTCCTCCTCTCTCTTTGCTCCAAATCCTCAATCCAAGACGGAACGACACACAATCACACTACCATAAGTTGCAAAAACCCTTAAACCATTTTCAAATCTTAAAATAATCTCTTAACATGATATTGAAACTAAAACATAAGTGTAGTAACTATTCAAAAAATTCGATTTTAGATGATGTAGTTCTTGTGTGTATTTTACTTTATAACAGCTGTTGATGGTCAATAATATTTATATATTTGGTTTGTTGGTGTTTGAAGGCTTGAGTGTGGGATTAATTTAGCAATTTAGCGTCCGAAAAGTTAGGTAACAGCCTGTGGTAATAGGACTGTAAACGTCAGGAAATATGTTTATCACTTCAGCTGGTGGACATTAACTTGTGGTCTTACAAACGCTCCTGAATATTGAATAGGACATGGAAACATAACTGCGAGATCAGAGGACATGACAGTTCCCTTCCACTGCTCGACCATTCCCTAAACTGATTAAGAGCAACTAACATATAAAATGACATATAAATTAAAATGCAATAAATTTTACTGCAATTCCATCGTCAAGATAAAGTAAGTTTATAATTTGATTAGCAACCACTGCCCATTAATGTATTTTACAAAAACCTAATGTAAAATCTAAAAGCTTGTTGCTGCCCTTTAGTCTAAATTGTTAATGGAAACGTCTCGGAAAGAGATTAAGTTTAAGAAAAAAAATAATGGAATTTATCATTAGGGAATGTCCACTGCAAATTGGTGGTTAATTATTTAGTTTAACGAGAAGAGTGAGTGTTTTTGGAACATATCAGCGAATTTTAAATTGAATTCACGTCGAAGCTTACAGCGTTATTGGTATCAGACAGGATTGATTGATAGCTGACAGCAGCGATCAATCCCCTCGTAAATCTCTGTTATTCATGAACAGAGTTTTAAATATAGGGACCTGATAGCCAGTTTGTCTTTTTTAACGCTGCAATCATAGGGTTTAAAATTTGGGGATGGCTAAATTAATAGTCCAGAAAAAACTAAACTGATCAATCGCCATTTAAAAATATATACTAAATAGGTAATTAATTGTAAAAACGATAATTGATACAGTTTGTTCATTAATAATGTTGTTTATGTTGTTTATTAATAATTAATACCTATTAGTAAAAGCTTCTTCCTTCTTCTCCTCAGGTGCGTTTTTAAGGCACTAGAATACTTCAGAAAATCACTAATCAGATAATTTACTATACCTATCTTTTTGTTAAAAGTTATAGATAAGTTATAAAATCTCTCTTTCTTGTAACAACATCATTTTCCTGTAACAACATCATAAAAAATCCAAATTTATCAGTTAATTTACGAATATTATATAATATGAAAAGAGACCAGAGCAATATCACAGATTACAAACAGTGCATTGTATCAGTGTGTTATATGCAACGTATTTAAAAAAATTTTTTTTATAGAAGCACATACTCTTCTAGGACTGCTTACAATTTTATCCTCTAGCATTGATAAGCCACCAACATTTTTTTCTGTAATAATATTATAAAATATCCAAATATATCAGTTAATTTTCAAATATTATATGCTCTGGGAAGAGACAAGAGCAATATCACAGATTACAAACAGTGCATTCTCTTAGTTCTTAGTGCATTATATGTAACGTATTTAAAAAATATATATACAAGGACATACTCTTCTAGAACTCATGACAACATTGTTCTCTAGGATTGACAAGAGGCAGAAGCTATATTAGAGATTTTAAACAGTTCCTGGTAATCATTGACAAAGTTGTGTATTAAAAAATAAAAACTAATACTTGTTGCCTAATAAAGCAGATGCGATAAGCATTGTAAAATTTTAGAAAATATTGTTATTTAGTAATATCTTTTATGAGCTAATTTCATGTTAAATAATAATAATATTATCTTTGTCTCTATAGAAAACCAAAAAAGTTGGGAGTGAAGAGTTTTTGCCATACAAAAGTATTAAAATTTGAGTTATTACCTGTACTATCAAAACTTCAAATTAGCCTATAAGAAAATTAAAAATAGTGTTACTTATGGAGAAGTTGTCTTTCTAACGTCTCATTACATAAAATAAAAAAAATGATTATTGTTTTTGAGACTTTGTTTTAAATTGGTATAAATGCATGGTAAGTGTTTTGGTGTTGGTAATGGTGTTGATGAGTATTGGGCACTGAAGTGAGATATTATTAGGACGGAATGAATCGAAGTGTAGAAACACAACATCAGCACAGTTCACATTCCGCGCCATAAAAGCCATAAACTAATCAAAGTGTATGATGAATCACGCTACATAAATAAAGTAAATGGCGTTTGCAATTGGCGTGAGTTATTATTCCATCTCTCACAGCAACTATATCAAAATGGATAGCTGTTCAGTGCTCACTGTTCACATTAACAGCGAGCCGCAGCCTAGATTTTTAAACTCCGCGGATTTATAATGAAATTCCGGTAGTATATCATTAATATGTATTGCCTTTGGTGGCCAACTATGTGCTTTATCTACCCGCCAGATTAGAAGAATTTTCACGCGAAATTCCAGTTATAAATCCTGATTTGACATGGATTTTCTTTCGGAAAATTTTCTAATTAGAAGAAATTATAACAGGAGATGATTGCGTCGTTACGTTTTCAATGTTATTAAAAAACGTGTGAAAAAAATCACATCCGGAATAACGATGGGCATTAACAGAGGGTCTAAATAGCAGTAAGCATATTTTATTTTTTATTGAAATTGGCTTTTCGTAGCAGGCAGAGTATAACAGGGCCGTTTGTCCGTCTCTAATTAAACTATATTGTATTGCGGTGTGGACTGTTAACAAGTAAATATGTTTAATATTCGCATCAAGCTAATCCAGAGTAGGCACCAAACTTGCTCCAGTTACGACCAATAATCTTGCGGAACATTTTACTTCTAATGTGATGTCACAACTTTTTCTCTTATGTTATTGTTTGTAGAATGAGTAGTTGTACAGAAATAATATAACGAGATAAATGCCGCTCACGGGGCGCCTAAATAAGCATGATATATGGCCTGCAATAACGCGCGAATGTAAGAAATAAGAAATCATGTTTAATATTGACGCCACTTATCAGAGAGAGCTGCCTCGTCTTTGCCGTTTCGCTGCGAGTTTGGCTGGATTTCAGTCGTCCATCACCGGTGGAAATCATCCGCCCGTCTGGAGCACGTTATATACGGCCGAGCCAGCCGTGTCTTATACCGGAGATTTCTTGGCTACGTTTAACGGCAAGGGCAGGGCCGGATTCAAACACATACCAAAAAAAAACCAATCCAAAAACTTATTTTGAGCAAATATTAATGTAATGAAAAGAGAATCAAAAGTAAAAATAAAGAAAACATCATGTTACTTTATTCTGAAAATTTTTATCCAGATTTTGAACATATTATTCGATGCTATCAAAGAAAATATGGATATTAGTAAATATAGCAAAATAAAGCTTTTTAAAAAAAAGGTATAAAAGCATAGATCTAGAAAGAAAATAATCATTGACCTAAACTGGAGATGATATTTTTACAAAAAGTCTTTGACAAAATTAAAAAACTTAAAATTCAGTCAATCAAAATTATTTGTTATAAAATAGTTGTACCTATTACCATCAGCTGTTTGAGCAACTGGGGTGGTAAATAATGACAAATAAATAATCTGTCATAAGAATAACATTGTGTTGAAACTTTAAATACTTTTTTTGTAAAAGTTATAAAACACTTAGTACTATTTTGATGTAAAATGTCTTTGGTGAAAAAACTACAGAACTTTGGGATAGAAGCCTTCATTGGAAACTTGAATACGAAGAGCTTGAAAAACTGGTGCTAAAAAAACTAGTGTTAATAATTATAAAACGAAACCTTTATTGATAATGCGTTACGTATGAAAAGAAAATAAATAAATATTAGACACAGCAAAGCGTCATTTTACAATATTCATATTTCAATCTTATTAAACTTAAATTATACAAATAATCCGCAATCGACTTTTTAAATTTTCCAAAGATTTGACACTACTTCACTAGGGTCAGATATAGCTTAAATATTGAGATTATATTGTTATATTTATATATATTGTACTACATTTTTTACATCACCAAACAAATATATAAAGGCGTCCCAACATTAACGCAAGATTTGAATTTGCCGCCATTTTTTCACCAAAATAGGGGGGGCAACCCTTAAAACAAAACGATTTGACAGCTGATTGTTTAGCGTTAGTAAAAACGAAGCGTTATATGATACAACAATCTCTTTTCATTGTTAAAAAATATTTCGAAAATAATAAAAGTTTGGCAAAAGTTTAAATATTACATAGAAAATATGGTCAAAAAATGTTATTCTTATAGCAGATTCTGTATTATTTTACCACCAATCGGTCAAACAGCAGTAACACAAATAGTTTATAATAAATAATACCCAATTATTATTATTTCAGCTGAGTTAAAGTTTATTTTGTATTGTAAAAAGCAAAAATGTCAAACTGTTGACCATTACGATGAAGTCGTGACACGTTTTGTTGACGCTTCTTTCTCTTTTTATGACATAAAGCACCAAATTTAAAAACACTTACACCAAGCAAACGATCAAGACAACAAAAAATTGCATAGAAAAAAGTTATGAAAAATTAGACTTTGTATAATAAAGTCGTCTAGACGACATATTTATCTTTAATAGTTTAGGTTGTCGAGACACTTAAAGATGAGAAAGATGAGAAACTGTTCAAAGATAAATACTTATATTGCCTCTCAGACTTTATTATAAAACATTTTATTTCCTACTTTCTTTCATGATTTTTTTTAGCTTTAACAGTTTGTCCAGCGTTTATAAACAAAACAAAAACTACAGTGACTTTTTTATTATTTTTTAAAAAAATTGTTTATCAGAAATAACATCATTTTCTTTGCTTTATTAAGAGTTGCATGTTTTTTCTCAACGTCTACTTAGAACATTTTTATTAATTACCCAGTCAAACCAAATGCTCATACAGTAGAACTTTTATATAACGGACAGCTGTAAAAAACAATTTTTTATTTGTTGAAGTCTAAAATAACCAAGATTCAAGCAGAAAAAAATAAATATTAGAATAAATAATTGCTCAATTTTGACATTATCATTGTCTAGGTAAATTTGTTTTAGACACTCAATTGAATAGAGTACAAAACGCAAATAACAAAAAAAAAAAAAAAATCGCAATTGTAGTAGTAGAGACTCATCTTTTTGAATTTGTATGGTATGTGCCTTAAAATTATTGGAAAACGGAAAGATAGAGCAACAGTTGCTAGACAAAATAGTAAAATTGTCATAAAATTATACACATATGTATAGTAAACATATATTTTTAAAATTAACTCTTTGAATTTTGCCTACTGTCCGAAACAGAGAGAGAGAGAGAGTTTCTTTACAGAAAAGTGTGCGTTAAAAGTAATTTTAGTGTACTCTTTTAAATATTATATTTTCTGAAAACAAATTGGAGTGTCTAACAACCTTTCAACGAGAACTATTACCAAATAAAATTTGAATACAATTTGTACATACCCCTTATATTTAACGCTTAGTTTACATTAAATACCAAAATTAGCAAAACATGTAAAAAAAAAATTCCTCTAATAATGTAAAAACTGACAGAAAGGTTTTCCATTTCGCTGGTAAAGAGGTTAGTGTTCACAAAAAACGGTTTCTTGTGTTGTCTAATTTATAATTATGTAATGAAATAATAAAAAAGAGTATTCACTTGCTGGAACAGACCCACATAAAAATATCTACATAAAAGTGAGAGCACTAGCTGTTTAAAGAAATCTTGCGATGAGCGTTAGATTAAATTGTGATACTAATTACACAAAAAATACTCTGGCATAGAAAGTTAAATACATAATATTTATAATAAAAAAAATAACAAAAAAGTTACTAGAACATATTAAAAAATATTTTGGAAACTCTGCGCAAACGCTCAACGCTACAAAAAAAAACTTAAAAAATAAAGTTGTAGAAAATTAAATTTAGTATAATTGCCTTGCAAAGCAATACTTTTAGTTATAATTAATAGTTCCAGCTTATTAATTATTATTTTCGTTTGTCTTTATTGAACGATAAAAACAAGAAAAAAAGACATTCGAAATAATTGTCTTGCAATTTTACATCACACTATTTTGTTAAATAAATTGTCGTTACATTTTTAAAGAGTAGAAGATCAGTTGACCTGAAGCTGCGAAAACCCGTCCTTGGAGATTCCCAATTTTGGTAAATTCGCCTCGAAATGATTATAATCCATCCCTGTGGCATCGAAGGCGTGGGTCTTACTGATACCAAGCGATATGTCTAACCGACATGAAGTATGGCTGACAAGCGGCCGTTCTTAATGACACTGTCAAAGGTTTGCTTGATTTGTGACGCCAGGTTTCGATTAAAGGCATCAGTTTCAGACCTCGGCGGAAAATATGGCAGTGCGCCATCACCGCCTCTTCCTCCATTGGCAAGCTAATGGCGCCGAACCTCTGACGAATAACCGTCTTACATGTGCGATTTATCGCACTTTTTGCCCAAAAAATAATATTTACTCTAACATCGTATTTATATTGTAATTAGAAGAACGCGGTGTTAGAATTGTTGTTTCAGGAATAAACGATGCCATCAAATAATTCCCAAGCAATTCTGTTTGGTTGTAGTGGCCGCGAACGGTGGTAGCCGTTACCCGTTAGACCATTCGTAACAATTTAGACCAGCTGGCACATGATATTACGGGACATCACATATTTATGGGCGAACTGGGCACGAAAAGCTTCTCTACGGTCCTTCTTCACCTTCTCCCGGCCCCTACAACCCCCGGTTCCGGTCAAGTAAGTAATTACAGGAGACCGGCGACAAAAGCAACACAATATAGTTGCCAATTTTAGACAAAGAATAGTCAAAATTAAATTTAATGAAAGATTTGCAACTATAAAAGAAAATTCACATTTCTTCCAAAATAAATTTTCAAAGCAATTAACGAATAAGGTTTGATTTTTGACTTTGATAAACAATTGAAATAACTAATTGTAATTTCGAGTTATTACAATTAAAAATTAATTAATTGTCAATTGTTTCAACGACTTCTACAACAACTAGAATGTTGTCCAATTAAAAATTGGTTACATTTCTAGTAAAAATGTTATCGGTTGGGGCTTTCGTCGATTAGCCGACTACTACGCCCTAAAAATATCAGTAATGGTCAGTATCTTCAATTTTTGAGTTTCTTAGCACTCCTGTAGTTATTAAATTTATCACCTCTAATAATTTTTTTAAAAAAACGTCTATTTTACTTCTGTAAAATAAATAAATAGATTGCAATAGGTAAATCTTCTAAATCAATAGTAATAAATAAATAATCCCTCAGACAAAGAAAGGTTGCCTGGGTGTGACTGCGTTCTGTAGGGTTGTGATAGAATAGTAGCCCTTGGATACAGAGCCAATTCCTGAAGTGCAAGCTTATTCACCAGCCTTATCTAGCATCGAAAATTAAACCCCAAAAAGAAAAAATATAGGAGCCAAGAAACAGCAAGTTGTACAGAAGAGGTAAAAACATTTAATCATAAGAGATATGTTTCACAACATACATACGAGTTTTAAGAAACTTTTAATTCCGAATTAAAACTTGAAAAGTATTATTTCAAATCAAAGTTGATGAATCAAAACTTAAATTACATGGTTTCAGTTCGTTTCGTTTTTTGTCTTTTATTGTTTGTTTTGGCTGGTTTTTGGTCTTTTTTTTTTGACTAAAACAGCTATAAATATTACATATTTAAGTCATTGAGACACACTTTTTGTGATCTGTATTATATAGTTTTTTTTATGGTTAAACCAAAAATTATATATTTTGCAGTCCCAAAACTTGTATCCGGCTTTTTTATGGCCAAAGTATTTAATACTTAATGTTACTCTGAAAGCCAAAGACAATAATGATATTGGAAAATTTGAATCTTGGTTATCTTTTTTAAAAAGTCGAAAATGTTCGAAATTTGTTTATAAAACTAATAATGTGAAAAGTGACATTATAGTGACATTTAAAACGGGAGTGATGTTATAAAGATAATACCCCTCATACAACAACCCATAAAGGAAAAAGATGTACTATTTTTAAGGGCAGTTTTGGATAGAAAATCAACGAATTTATATTGACGTTATGTCGACCGACGACTAAAAGATAACGCACCTTTAAATTTTTATGTATTATCTAAAAGGAAAATGCATTCAACAAGTATTTAAAATCAGCACGTTTGACGAAATACTTAGAAATACAGTGAAGTTTTTAAAATTGGATAACCCAACAAATAGAAAACAGCAAGTGGTAAAGAAAAGACAGAAACAGTTTACAATAAAAAACATGTTTCACAAGATTAATATATAAGAAACTCTTAATTCCACAAATTAAAACTTGACAAATATTATCTCAAACCAAAGTTAACTACTGAATGTGCGGTTTTTATTTTGTTAATAATTTTTTGTTATTTTTGTCCTTTGAATAAAATTATTTAAAAGTCATTGACTATTTATGAAACAACCCACTACCACATTTTGGTCGTTTTTTTGTTTGCCTGACTTTTGGTTGATTTTGTAATAGAAAAAGCAAAAATTTTTAGCGTACGCCAATAATTAGGCCGTGATTGTCAAGACTGATAGACGCAAAGAACTTTTTCAGAACTTCAACAAACTGTAGATGTCGTTTGTAAACAGTATAAAAAAGTAAAATTGCAGGTCTCTGTTGGTAAAACCAAAATCATGAATAACAAATGTCTTCCTAGGGTACACCATAGAGACATCAACATTTGAGTCACGAACAAGAAGCTAGAAGTGGTAAACTCGTTAAAATATCTTGGAGTACATTTGACACCAAACTGAACTTTTAGAAACATGTAAACAAGGTGACAAATAAAGCAGAATCAATTATTTTCAGCCTAAGAAGAATGATAAAAAGGCAATGAAGTACTGAAATAACCAAGAGCATACGTGTGATAAACAGAACAGTTATAATACCAATACTTTTATCTGCCTCAGACAATTGGCATCATCAAGTTCCTCTAAGCAAAATAAAAAAAAAACTTAGTATAGATATTTGGCCTGGCAACAAGACTTATAGTCCAGGGCTATTTACTGATGCTGCTAGGGTGTTAACGCTTGTTTCTCTGCTAGATCTTTATCTGGAGAATGTTACTTGTATAAAGCAGTTGAAAAGAAATAAGTGAATACACTTTTACGATACTAAAATACGCAGGGATGATTTTAATAGAAATAGAAACATGATAAAAGAGTATCTGTCTATTGTGGTACATAAACTTTAGCAAAATATATAAGAAAGTAGCACTAAAAGCAGATATTTCTAAAGTTACGCAAGACTTTTCTAAACGTAGGAACTTCAATGTTTATTTTTACAAAATAGAAAAACGAGACACCTGTGACTGCGACACTTGTGGAGATGTTGATGACTCCTTTCATAGGCTATATATCTGCCCAATCTTTGAAGTAGAGGGGCAAAATCTTATTGACCACGTGAGCCATCCTCCAAAATAAAACGCAATTTTCTTTTAATAATAAAGATGTTTGTTATAACAGTATTCATAAAGTGCTAATAAAAAATAAGATAAATTATTTACAATATTAAGATGTCAAAAAATTCCTTCTTGAAAACAGGTCTTTCGTATTTCAATTCTAGACATAATATAAATTTACCAAAAAAATCTGTTTTTGCATTGTGGCAAAACAGCTACAGCAGTTATTTATTAACAATATTTTAAACAATTTTTGGTAAGTAAACACAATTAATCCATTCAACATTTAACCGCTTGTCTTATTCGCTTCATATCAGACTTAAAATGTAATAACTAATTGACTATAATTGTAGTCAAATTTTAAATCAATAATTTAAAAAATTTTTTTTATCTAAGAATGTGATATTAACCAAACTTGTCATACAAAATTCTAAAGATGGTGGTAGCTGCCTCGCCAAAGAGGTAAATAATTGATGTAAGTATCCAAAAACTTGCTTATTTTGTCTTGAAATGTCCACTTGTTTATTAGTTTTATGTAAATATCAAATACATAATAAACTAATAAAATAGTTTGTTTAATTTTTTATAAACGTAAATATGAAAAATTATTATAATAATTTGTTTTTGTATCGGACACTAAGTTTTACTTCCATCCAGTTTTAACATTAATTATTTTTACATAAAAATAAAAACAATAGTGTACTAAGACAAGTGCCTACTTACATCAATCGTACCTTATTATTCTTTGCATATATGTTTATTTATAGCAATTGCATCTTACAATTACATTTAATTTTAATAAAATCTATTGCAATTGATTGAATTGCAATTAATAATTTTATCAAATAATTTTTATATTAAAAAATAAATTAATTAATGCTCGACTACTGGTTTCCTCAAATGAAACAATTTAGCCCCAGACAGTAGGCCTTTTATTTGTCGAACATAGCCGTTTCCGGCTGTTGTATCCCCGTAACAGTCATGGAAACATTCAAATAAGCATGACATTTTAGCAAGGTTGACAATAGTGATGGTGATGGTGTAGCAGGGGTGGCGTTGAATGGAGGTGGAGGAGTTGAAGTAAGACATGCACGGCTTAGGAATGACCTCAATTGAGAGAGGCGTCGATGTCACGTCCCGGTTTGAAGCCAAGTCTCGAGGGAGTGCGTACTGAACGGGCCCCTGCTGCAAGATAAAGGAATGCCGGCAAGAGTTATTATCCTTGACTGGATTTTTGCTAATTAACAAATTTTTGGTCGGCAAAAATTGAATGGAGGGTCAAACTGGTAAATGATTATTATTGTGGAGGAAAATACATTTCGTACAAAGTGGTGAACGATAAAACTTTATGTATATTACATGTAGTCGGACGGAACGACGCAATGTGACGGTGTAGCCATTTCCACATGTTTATGTCGTATCAGAATAGCGCTGTACAGCACTAAACTAGCTCTTAATTAACCTGCAGCCTCGAGCTACGACATGCTAAAGCGGATCTGGACTGACTTAACTGATGAATTAAGGGCGATCTACGTAAAATGTTACAGGATTTTTGCGAAAAATAACTATCACCACTCGTTTTTCACAAATTAAAAATTTAACGTACGGGATAGTTTCCAACGGAATTGAGCCATATTGTAAATTAAACCAGAATTTTTGTTAAAAATTGGAAAAATTAACAAAAATGTATCAAATTAATTTTATTCACAGTTTCCAGATTGAAGTTATAAAAAATAGGACGTACTTCACTTTTGGTGGATGCGCCAGGACAAAACTAAACAGACATATTAAACAAATTTTTAAACTACAAACCTCTTTTCTCTAACAGTTGTAGAATATCTAAAAAAATATTATTATAAATATATTCAATTATATAAGTAGGTCTGTCAAGAGAAAAAATGTGGGTGCTATAGCAACGAATCAACAAAATAGTGAAAAAATAATGTTCGAACATAAATGTCTTATAAATAATTCAAAAAAAACAAAAAAAATTGTGATCTCCAAACAATGGAAATAGAAAAAAACGTAAATAAACATATAGAAGATGTTATTTTGGCGTATATTGTTAAAAGAGTAAGTTCCTTATGTTTTTTTGTTTTGAACTAAAATTTTACATTTTGCAGTTCCAAAAAATGTGGCTTTTTTATGGTCAGTGTGTTTAATGCTCAAGGCTATTCTGAATTCTAAAAGCTAAGGACAATAATAATATTAGAAAAATTAAATATTGGTTATTGTTTCAAGAAGTCCAAAGTATTCTCTTGACAAGAAATTCAAACATTTTTAGAAATAACGAATAATAAAAATGCACTCGATATGTAATTGGAATCAGCATGTTTGACGAAACACCCACAAATGTTTGGCAAAACCCAACTGACTACACAGAACATGCACTTCGTAGTGTGGCAACTTTATTTGCTAAACCAGGTACTAAAAGTTGCATCTATAAATTTTAAATTATCAATTCATGTTCTGTAGGTAGAGATATTACTTCATTAAAAAAGCATAACGGGAGACATTGAAAATCGCCAAATTCTACATCGAAGAAGCGTTTTGAATCTTCTATTTTCTGTCGCTCGTAGAATTCTTGGTTTTATTATAATTTCAAGTTGACCAAGAGGCAAATTTTGTAATACAACATCATAAATGTATAACATAATAATTATGTAGCAAGCAAATTTAGGAGCTTAAACATTACTCCAATCTCTTAAGAGATGCTGCTAATTATAAATCATAACAAAAGTACTTCAAATTAGTACTTTTTTTCAAATAATCAAAAAATACCTAAAAGTCCATAGATTAGTATATACTAATCTCATTTGTCTGCTAAATTGTTAAATAGACAACACATTTTACCAGCAGAACTACGTTGTAAGATGTTGGTAGGTACTAGTTCTAAGAACGTTAAATTGAGAAACCTTAAAGTCAATCAAAGCCAGCAAATAGAATCGACCAAACCATAAAAAACTTTTAATCAAAAGAAGAGCTAAGATAAAACTCTATAAAAACTTCTTAACAACTACTAGAAATACCACGTATTTAGAACTAATTCCACAAGATACGTGTACTTCTAATAAGAAGACCAAACAATAAAGCTGTTCTTAGGTCCAGATAACAAAAGTATAAACTAAGGTTTTTAGACAAACAAAAAATCTAAGCAGCCGCCACAATCTTACGATAAATCCCCAATACCGTTGATAAACAACAAAAACTGTAAAAGCCCTAATAAAAGGCAAAAATTAATAAAATTTAAAATGAAATCAAGCTTGCAACATAAAACATTAATTTGAGTTTGTAAATTCAGTTATGAATACTACGATCCAAAATAATAGTACTCCAAATTTTAGAAAACATTGCAACCCAGGAATGTATTGCCAGATTTACAAAATTATGTTGTAAATAATTTTTACAGATGGAAAAAAAGCTAGAAAAAGAAACAACGAAAGTAACAGTACCTGTTTAATTTCTTGAAACAAATGATTTAAACTGGATTTAAAAAAAAAAACGACAATTTTTTTAAGTTAACTTTTAAGTTAAACATTCTAGTCGTTACCAGTGGAAAATATTTAGATACAAAAAGTACTATTAATTGTATAATCGTACAAAATAGTCTGTTGCCTTCGGAATGAAGAAACAATACGACCTTTTATTTCAATCTATCTATTTATTAAAATAGAGAATTTAAATTATTTTCAACTTGGTAACAATTCTCTTAATTTTTAATTGGTAGGAATAAAGTGTTTAAATATTTGGTAAAAATAAAAATAATTTTTCAGTAAAATTGTACTTTTCACTGTTTGGAGTTTAGTCAGAAGGAAAACCTCCAAAAGTTCCAAACTTTTTGTGGAGATATTTCGGACTTGTTTAAAAACCTCCGTAATAGTCACTTCTTCAAAATCTTAAAACATTATTCCAGTAAAAATATTTGTTGATAGAAATTATTTTTAATAAAGTTTTCAGACTGATAAAACGTACTTTTAAATTATCTACAAAGAGTAGAACAGCTACATCGAGCGCATTTACAATATTATTGGTAAACAACAAAACAGCAGAGGCTCTATATTAGACCCCAAAAGTATACCACAATTAATAAATATTTGAGATCAAATAAAACCTGCAACATAAATAATAATTTGAGTTACCAATTTTAGATAAAGATACTACGACTCAAAATGATGGCATCCCAATTTTTCCTAAACATTCTAACAAAAACTGCAACTCAAATAATATGTCTCGTTAGTATAAAAACATTAAGTTGTAAATAAATTATTTTTACAAACGAAGAAAGAGCGATAAAAGAATTAATAGACGAGACAGTCTCTGTTAATTTTCTTAAAACATATCATTCAAACATCATTTTTCTTGAAAAAGAAAAAGACGACAATATTCCAGTACATGAATTAAAGCAATTTAACCCTTACACATGGTTCTTGGAGTCGTAATTACTCTTGGCCTCCAAGTTATACGTTCTGGTTGATACCAGATTTTTAGATCCAAGATTTTTCAAAGTATTACAGCGTAAAATAAAAGTACTAAAAATAGTACAATTATACAAAATAGTCTATTGCTTTCGGAAAAAAAAACATCACAATTTTTACTAATATTTAATCAATATCAATCAATCAATATAATAATCAAAAAGGAAATATAAATTACCTTATATTTGGTAACAATTCCCTTGATTTTGAATTGATATAAATAAATTATAATAAAGTATTTAATATTTTTTACTAAAATTGTATGTAATTAAAATTTCATTGTTCCAGGTTTAGTACAAACCAGAGAAAAAACTTTCTGGAATTCCAGATTTTTTTATCTACTGCATCTGTGTTAGTCTTAGCTGCTTTGTTGGTAGAGTTCCTTCAGGCTCGTTTGAAAATCCTCGTGATAGCCACGCCCTAAATGTCTCAAAACCTATTATCACAGCAAAAATATGTATTAGCTAAAATCATTGGTAATAATAATATAATGATTTTTAGACTAATAAATCAAAAAAAAAAAAAATCAACGTATTTTAAAATTCCTGACAACTCTCTTGATCTTTAAAAAGAAAAGATACTTTTAAATCGTCAGCAAAGAGTGGTACATCTATATCAAGCACATCTACAACATTATTGATAAACAACAAAAAATATTTAAGACCCTATATTATAGCCCTAAAGTACACCAAAAGTAATAAAGGAAACAAAGTTAGAAAATTCTGACCCAGAACTACCTGTCTAAAAGCTACAGGGAGCTGGTACATGAAGTCAAACCTTACTCAGAGACCACCACCAATACTCTCACTCTCCACTTCTAATTCTAATAAAGAAATTTTTAGCAAACCGTGTTGTGTTCTCATACAATTATGCAATACAGCAGCCAGCAAGTTCTTCAGCAATCTTTCATCTGGACCACCTGCTCAACAGCTGCAGGGAATAAACAAATGGAGTTAAATCTTACTCAAGGACCACTCTGAAACTTACAACATAAAGTATAAATACAATTAATTGTTTAATCGTACAAAATAATGTGTTGTTTTTCAAAAAAAATAAAAAACAATACGATCTTTACTAATATTTAATCAATGTCAACCATTCACTATGTTAATCAAAAAAAGAATTTAAATTATTTTAATTTGATAACAATTCTCTTGATTTTTAATTGGTCAGCACAAAAACAAAGTATTTAATTTTTTACTAAAATTGTAATTAAAACTTCATTGTTTCGAGTTTAGTACAAACAAAAAGAAAAAATCTTCTGGATTTTCAGATTTTTTTGGTAGAGTTGTATCTCTTTAGACTGATAACTCAAAAAATTTTTTTTAAGTATTTTGAAATTGCTGACGACTTTCTCGACATTTATAAAGAAAAAATAGTTTTAAATCGTCAGCAAAGAGTAGAACATCTACATCCAGCGCATCCACAATATCAGTGATACACAAAAAGGCACGGAGACCCTATATTACACTATTAAAGTACACCAAAAATAATAAATATTCAAAATGAGATAAAACCTGTCACACAAACATTAATTTGAGTTACCAAATTCAGTAAAAGGTAATACTGCGACGCCCAATAATGGTATGTAAATGAAAATATGTCTCACAAAATACACGAAATTACGTTGTAAGTATGTAAACTATTTTTATAGATAGAAAAAATCTATGACAAAAAACACCAGACAAGACAGTTCGTGTTTATTTCTTTAAACTATAAAAATTAAACCAATTTTTTTTTAAAAAAAAGACAATTTTGCAGTACATAACATGTGTTTTGATATTTATAAGTCTTACAATTGTCTTAGTAAAAGCAATTGACTCTTTCACATAATTAAAGACACAACTTTGGTCTTAACCAAGATATGGTTGCTACCAGTGGAAAGTCTTTAGATACAAGATCTTTCAAAAAGTTGAGCTGGCAGTATCGCAAATTTTTATATATTATAAGATTTTTGTAAAATTTTGTTGTTGATAGTAGAAGAAAGCAGAAGCCAGAGTACTAGCTTTGGTTGAGCCACAAGCCTGACTCAAGCAAATCTGCCCACCGCCAACCGCCAGGCAAGTGCGTTTATACTCATATTTCCAATTTCGGATAACTAACGCGACCTCTGGTGGCGTTTGGAACAATCACATCGAAGCGTACCATTATTATTGTTGTTTACGACGTAAACGTCTAAATTCGCCGCTTCGTTTTTAATTTTTGTGTAAAATGTCTAGGACAGCAAAAAATACAAAGAAAAATAAGACTAACTGTTGTGTTTATGGATGTCACATACTTAAAAGTGAAGAAGTGTTAGTTTTCATTTCTTTCCACCGCCAAACAGTGGTAAGGTTAAGATCGTTAATTTTTACGGTAATGAGGAATTTATGGACAGAAGAAAAGCTTGGGAAAGAGCTTTATTGATGGAAAAACCTTCTACAAAGTTTTTAATAGTGTGTGGAAAACATTTTCCAGATAAAGACTACATTTGTCGTTCAAGGTTACCTAAAAAACCACATTTAAAAAAATCAGCTGGTCTTCGCTTAATCGACCAAAAAGAAAATTTGATCAATCATCCCATAAAAATGAATTACACGAGAAGAGAAAACAACGTCTTCTGAAAAGAAATTTCAAAGTAGTGAGTTTCAAATGCAAGAGCAAAAAGAAGTTGCTGCGAATCATTGTGATGAAAATATTACATCACTTACCGTCAAGACAAGCTTTTTAGACAGTTAGTTATTACTTTATGGATAATACGCTAAAAATGCACAAAAAACACACGTTATACGTTAACACATGTTATGCTTTCACATGCGGTATGTTTTTTCTGACTGTCAACTGTCAAATGTGTGTCACACATCAGCTGTTCGAAATTGCGAATAGTTCGTCCATATCCTCATAATTCCTTACAATCTAAGACTTTAAAATCTTCTGTCAGGATTACTTCTCCAGAAGCTACAGGAAATAGGCACCTGAGGTCAAACCTTACTCAGGGACCTCCAACACTCTCAAACTCTCAGTTCCCACTTCTAATTCTAATTCAAAAATTTTTAGCAAATCGTGGTGTGCTGTCACACAAATATGTGTTACTAGCGCTACTAGTAAAAATACTGTTAAACGAACAACCGGTTCATCAGCAATCTTCCATCTGGACCACCTCTTCAACAGCTGCAAGAAATAAGCAACGAGTCAAACCTTACTCAGGGACTAATTGTATAATTGTACAAAATAGTTTGTTGTTTTACCAAATAGACAAAATTACGTTGTAAGTAGATTATTTTTATAGATGGAAAAAAATCTATAACAAAAAACACTAGAATAAACAGTCCCTGTTTATTACCTTTAAACTCGATTTTTCTTAAAAAAAAAAGACAATAATTTTACAGTACATAACATAGGTTTTGATATTTATAAGTCTTACAACAATTGTTTTATTAAAACAATTTCACTCTTTCACATAAATCCGAGAGACGAATCTTTGGTCGTAACCTCCTAGTTATACGTTCTGGTTGCTACCAATGGAAAATCTTTAGATCCAAGATCTTTTAAAAAGTTGAGATTTTTGTAAAAATTTGTTGTAATGTTAGAAAAAAGTAGAAGCCAGAGTACTATCTTTGGTTAAGCCACAAGCTTTACTTAAGCAAATCTGACTACCGCCAATAGTCAGGCGGTGCATTCAGATTCCTCACAAAATTGGTCAGTTTCTACAACTCTACAATGAACAATCTACAACTCTAGAATGTTCTGTCAAGACCACATCTCCAGAAGCTCTAGATAATAGACACATAAAGTCAAACCTTACTCAGAAACCTCCAACACTCTCAAACTCTCAGTTCCCACTTCTAATTGCAATTCAAAAAAATTTTGCAAACCGTGGTGTGCTGTCATACGATTATGTGATAAAGCAGCTGGCGCTATTAGCAAGAATACTGTTAAACGAACAATCGGTTCATCACCAATCTTCTGTATAGACCACCTGTACAACAGCTGCGAGGAAGAAGCAAATGGAGTCAAACTTTACTAAGGGACCACTCTCAAACACACAGCGTAAAATAAATGTATTATTAATTGTGTAATTGTATAAAACAGTTTGTTGTTTTTAAAAAAAATAATAATTATTTTTTTTTACAAAATTGTATGTAATTAACACTTTATTGTTTGGAGTTTAGTACAAACCAGAAAAAAATCTCTGAAATTTCCAGATTTTTTTGGTAAAGTTGTTTTAGGCTTGTTAGAAAACCCTTGTGGTAGCCACCTCCTTAAACTCTCTAAACCTCTTATTGGAGTAAAATTATGTGTTAGTTAAAATCATTTTTAATACAATTTCAGACCGATAATAAATAATAAAAATAAATAAATCATTGATAAAAAAACGAAAAAGCAGAGGCCTTATATTAAAGCCCTGAGGCACACCAGAATTAATAAATATTGTAGATAAAACAATAAAACCTGAAATATAAACATTAATTTAAGTTGCCCAATTCAGTTAAAAATACTACGACCTAAAATGATGGTACTCCAAATATTTAGAAACCATTCTACCAACAGTGCAACTCAGTAAATAAATTATTTTTACAAATGAGGAAAGAGCTATTGACAAGAAAGATTACGCCATATACGTATTATCTAATACGTATATGGATTACGCAAGACAGTCCCTAGTTACAAGTAGTCCCTTGAAACAGGTAATTTAAACCCAATTTTTCTTAAAAAAGAGAAAAACGACAATATTCTTGTACATAACAGAGGTTTTAATATCGATAAGTCTTGCAGTTGTCTGTCTCACTGAGAGCAATTTAAATCTTACACAAAAAAAAAGAATTTCAAATATTTTGCTGCTGACAATCCTGATTTTTATTTGGTGTAAATTGTTTAAAATTGTCAGCAAAGAGTCAACACCAACATCAAAGATGACCATCAAAACAGAAATGACTCATATGACATTAAAAGCAAAACTGTTTAAACAAATTAAAAAACTATGACCTAGTTACAAGTGTTGCTTTTACTGTCTAGGCAGAAAAACTAGCTTCTGAGAGCAGTCCGCCAGACATTCAACCTACTTCAACTGAGCACAGTTTTCTGGCACCCTAATACTATTACTAATTACTATTGTTGTAACTATTATTCGCAACTGAGATAGCCAAGACGATCATCAATCAGCTGACAGTAAACTGCACAAGAACAGCTCCAACACCTGCTTAACCACTTTGGAAAAAAAAACGAAGTAAAACAAACTTCAATTTGCTGCTAAAGTAAAAATTTTGACTTTGTAAAATTTATTTGAAATACAGTGATTAACTGCTACATATTATAAATTTACAGTAATTTATAGTTAATTCTGTAAGTTTTTTCTTTGCCAACAAGACAATAATTGTAGCTAAAAGTGATTTAACAACAAATTCAAAAACTTTGATCTGGAATATCTGATAAAAGATTAAACGAAAACAATAAATGGCGTGTGGTTTATTCTAATTCGCATTTTACCAGGGAGCTGTCTATACATATACTGTAATTTTATTTTAAGAAGTCTCAACAGCCAAAAAAAAAACTTTTTTATATACTTAAAGAAGCATCATAATAATTATAAATCGCGAGAGTAAGTTTTTTGCGAAATTATCTTTTTAATGTGTTCTATATACATTATTATTACGCCACTAAAATTTCATATCAATTTATATTAAAAACGAGATAAGAAACATTTTTAGTGACTTGATATTTATATTTTTTAAGATTAAATACTCTTAATTTGCTTTATGATTATGCTGTTGTTTCCAATACTCCTAACTCAAAATGATCATTCATATTGGCTTATAATAATATTTGCAACCTGTTTTTGACACATATGGTGGTTTCGATAATAGCTTGTTATAGTGCACCGGTTTAAAACAGTTTATTGATGCCAATTCAATAATTACATGATACTTTAGTGTTTTAGATATGCCATCACATAGTGTATACAGTTTATCAACCACATCACAAAACTTTATGTTGTAATTATAGTGCGGGTTCTTCCACTATGTTTACCATCCCAACGAATTGAAAATTTATTCGGTCGAATGTAATCACAAAAATTTCATCTTAGCCTGTGATTAGTGAAAGATGAACGACATTGGGCCGCTAATTAGTCGATCGGGGAGATCGAGAGGAAACATCAACCGACGGCATCCACACCGGATCAGTCTCAGGGCTTTTAATTAACATTCCTCACCTCACCTCCTCTCAAGGCGTTACTTGCAAATTAAAGGCAATAACTGCCAGAATGAACATCGGCAAAACATTACAGAGATGTGCAGACGGCGTTTTTGTTTGCTAATTGTTGAATTAATTCCATGTCCTTTCATCAATTCGACTGGAAACAGGGGCTGATGGCCATGCGAGATTCGGTGACGAGACTACCAATGGGGTCTTTACTCCTATACGACCCAACAAACTAAAACATTTCGTTACAACAAACAGGCAATGCAATTACAACATCCATACCCATCTACTAAATTTTAAACAAATTTTTAACAACCACAAAATATAATTTTTTTATTATAGAGAATGTCGAGTATATAGTTTTTACGTAATTTTTATAAGTAACTCTAGTAGAAAAATTTCATTGAAAAATACCACAGACAGCAGATGACAATTCTAATAAGTTAGTAAAACTGCAAATTAACTCTTCGCTAATTTGAACAGTATTTATGCTATTCCTTAATATGTGTTGATGTGTTTATACAAAATGACAAATCGCCATCCAACACATGCACCGATCTTTATAGTTGCCAGCGATGTTTGGAGATCTCATCATCTCATGTTTACTTATTTTATTTAATACAAGTTGAACGAAAAGATATTTTTCATAAGACTATACAAAGATGTTGTTATTAATCTTTTTTATTAAACAATACGATTTTAAATTTATCATATTTTATTAGGTAAACATATATTTTGTAACAAAAAATTTTTGAATAAAATGCGTAGATGTGTTGAGTCAATTCAGTCTATCATAATAAAATAGCTAATTTGTTACCATTACATGATCAAATGAGCTTATAAACAAGGTTTTAAATTTTTCTTAATAATTTTAGCACAAGTTACTTCTTTCTATAATGTAGAAAAAAGTATTTTTTTGTTTTCTAAGTTATTTTGATATAAACAAAATAACAGGTTTTTAAATTTTTAAAAATTTCTAAAGTAACTTATTGCTTCTGCTTTTTTCAGTAACTTTTAGGTAATTTTCAAGAAACAATAGATCAAAATATAGATCAAGAATAGGAACAAGTGGAGAAGATTTAACAGCTCTTAAGTAATTTACAAATTCTGGATATTCAAGCTTCTATTGAAAGAAGTAATTTAGCCCAAGTTGTTGCAGAAGTGAAAGCAAGGATTTTTATACACTAGAAAATTTAAGAACCGAGGTGCATCCACTAATTGATGAATTAATTGAGAAAAAGCATGCTGAGATTGTAAATAAAAAAGTTGCTATAGAAAGTAGCCTTGCAAATAAAACAAATCAATATAAATATTTTTTTTAGAAAAAAACAAACTTTTGTGTATTTTTTAGGAAACCTTTAGAGAAAACGTCTCATAAAATAGAGCAAACAGAAAATAATAGTATTTTTTAAAAAGAAGATAAAGGTAATAGTTAAACAGTTTTTGAACTGCTTTAACAACTTTGGAGCCGACAAAAGTGTCAAAAAAAAAATTAAATTTATGTTTCATTCGTTTTATTTGTTAAGTTTTGTGTTAGACATATTAATCGGAATAATTTTTTTTCTAATAATATTAATTATCCTAATACATTCTTAATGTCAGTAAAATTAGAGACAAGTAACCAACATTTTAATATGGAAGGGAAAATTAAAGAATCACAAAAAGTAAAAATTTGATGTTTAACTTGGCAGATTTAAGTTTTTAAGTATTGTCTTGAACAATGGTTAAAAAATCCCGACATTGATAAAAACAGTGTTGTAATATTTAACAATTTTTTCAGACTATGTGACGTGCGTTGTCTTGCTGAAAAAAAACATATACATAATAATAGACTTTTATATGTAGGGTCGTTTAAAACAAATTGTGTACAGTGAGCCACTAAGACAATAATGTAGATAGAGCAATTAAAATAGAATACAAAATGCAGTGCAGTCCTTATCAATCTTAGAAATAAGACGCAGCTTCAATGAATTTAAAGCTCGCATTGAAACCTGTGCAGAAAAAGACGGAGCATTAATTGAATTGAAAATTAATATTTAGCTTTTTGAAAATCTTATTTTATCATTTGTTAAATTTATTAAATAAGACTTGAGCCCAATTTAAATATTTTCTAGTAATAAAATGATATTATCTCGAAAACCGTTCGAGTTAAATAAAAAGTAATTTGTGATTTGGGGGTTTGAAAACAAGTACGGCAAATCAACAAGAGTAAAATTTTCTAAAAAAAAATTCTCTTTTAAAGTTGATCCGGGAACCCACTACTCATACAGTAGTGTATACTTATAATGAACCCTATTACAGTAAACTATCAGTCAAAATGTACTCTTTCGTTGTGTACAAACGGATTTCATAGAAGTCTTTTGATTTTAATATCATACATTTAATAACCAAAAATAACAAATATTTTATCTATTTCTTATGTAAGCTTTATTAAGGCATTCCAAGTGTTGTTTAATACGCTTGTTTTGCAACTATAGCTATCAGTATTAAAATCTAATATCTTGTCCTTTGTGTACCTACATCATTATCAAGTTTTGGAATTATTTTTTTTATTTTGGAAACAAAGATTTTTGAATTTAATTTCATACGATCAAAGAAAAAATGTTGTAACTAATTCTTTAGTTAATAAGCGATTAATAATACAGATATTTTAATGCGTAAGCAAAGCATCTTTTAGCTAAAAATTTGTAAGTAGTTCTTTATCTTTTAAAATAGTTTATTTTTCAGTATTTGTTTAAAAATATAACTAGTGTAGCCATTCTAAAAATTAAAAGGATTAAAACCAAGGTTTTTACAGGATAACGCAAGGACCGTGTGGCCTAATGGATAAGGCGTCGGACTTCGGATCCGAAGATTGCAGGTTCAAGTCCTGTCACGGTCGTTGCTTTTTTTTGCGTTAGCAAACATTTTTTTTATTTAATTTGTTTACAGTAAAATTTTTTCTAAAATAAATTGATATTTAGAAAATAAAAAAATGTGTTACATATTTGAAATCGTTTTGTGCTGGTGGAATAAAGCCGGGCAATTTCGGTTAGCACTTTATGTCGTCGTGTAAGACAGAAGGCTAAAGAGCTAATACTTTGTCCTTGTGGGACCATAACCTGTTATACTGCGTCTATAAGGTGCCTAAGTCTAGTACCTAGGGTATTTCGTAAATACCTCTTTTAACTTGTTGGGAAAGCTGGACTTTGTCCGAAGCCGGCCAATAAAGTCGCCAACACACCATTATTGACTTAAGCCTCGATCATAATTTATTCAAGCTTATAAGTAAACATCGTCACGTAGTTTTACAATTTTCGGTGAAAATTGTTTATGTTCAAAAGGTGACTCGAAACAATATCATATTAAAGAGTCGAAATTAAATCTGAGATATTCAAGGTATTAGTAAAGGTCTCGGCGTGGCACATACGGCAGGCAGTAAAAGTGATTTGTGACGGTGGAAATCCTCCGCATTGCAAATCCTGTCCTATTCTTCTCTGGTCGTTGTGCGGGATTAACCGATTCCAATTATTATTCCGTACGTACTGATATAATTAAAACAACGGGTCAACTAAGGTGGATGCAACCTTACTCTAAAAACCAACTCGTACACTAATTCAGGACTAAAAGGACGCAAAAACCAAGAGTCGATCGAGGAAGGGACCGAAGGCGGAGAGACAGTCATATTTATTAATTATAAAATGACTTAAACGTCATCAAGAACGAAAAAACATTTTTTTTTACCGAGAGGTTATTACCTCAGACGCGTTAATTAAACGTGAATCGCTAATTAAAAAAAGTTTGTTATTAAATAATAATTAATCTTATGCTATACTTGTGTATATTGATACCAATAATTTCTTTTAATAGGCTTTACAAAAAAATATATATATACCGGATCTTCCTATTCAATACTCAAGTTTCCAACGAAGTCTCTAAACCCTACGTTTTAACCTCTTCTCACCAAGGTCCTAACTCTATTTAGAGCTCAAAATAGCCCCAAATATAAAATTTGTCTCACAACTTTATAAACAATATTCTTAAGATAAATTATGCATTATTTTACCACCAATCGATCGAACAGCTGATGACAACACAAATATTATAGTAATCTGCAAATTTATTGCTTCTGATTTCGTTTTTAGTTAATAGCCTAATATTCATAAACTAGTCTAAAAATAAAACTGCGTTTTAGCGTATTGCAGGTCTGAAACAATATATAACTAAATTATAGTAATGACAAAAGCAAAAAAATGGATTGTAAACACATTGTTAAAAAATTATCTTTAACTATACCTATATTTTTGAGATACAGTCAATGTTACTTTTGAAAAAAATCTTGATAATTCCAAGCTATTTCTTAAGGCAGGTCAGGTTTTGTACATAAATGTACAAAAAAGTTGACACATTATTTTGAAACAGTCATTATACAATAAGAACACTTACAATAAGAAATATAGCAGTTTTAGCCAAAAAAACTCTTAAAAATTAACACTGCCAGTGCGTTTGTCAAAAATATAGACAATAATTAATAACATTTATTATGTAAGCACATTATTAGTTGTAATAATGTTGTTGAACTGTTTTACATTTTGAAAATTAAAAATTGTCAAATGCAACAATGTTGTTGAACTATGTTTTGTATTTTAAAAATCAAAATGACCAAATTGTTGTCCATTACCTTGTGCATGTGATTTGTTTACGCTTTTCCTTTCTTATGTATATTTTAAGATTGTAAATTAAAAATATATTTACTAAAACTTTTCAACAATGTAACTTCAACAACCATAAATATATGGTATGTAATGGGTAAGCCAAGTTTGTAGTTTCATTACAGCTTGCATAATGCATATATAAGCTAAAAAATTTTAACTGAAGAAAACGTTTCTACTGCTTTATAATTTGCCACATTATTATAGCATTTTCATAAACTTCTCTTCCCATTTGAAAGAAAAACCTCCCAACCAATCTGAATGGATCAAATTATAATATTACAATAGAATAAATTACCGAATTCAAGTCTCAGATTAGCAATTACAAACAAAGTAATTAATAGGGCCAAAAGCTCAGATTAATAGATTATAAAAAAATATATTCATAAGAAAAACACAAATATAATATTACGAGCTTAGGATCGTCCTATGTCTTGTAGATAGAAAGTAAAACGAGTTGAGCTTTTTAATAGTTTTATTTAGTATTGACAATTTAAAACAAAAAAAACATTGAAGCTCTTGCAGCTGAGGACTCGTGTGAAATTATGAATGACAAAGCGTTCCCCCACTCTTGCTTCCGGAGATACTCCACGCACTGTTCGAGTTAAAAGAACGCGGAAGAGCCAATTCTTTTAACATTACCAAACATATAAAGACATTTTTGAACAATGAAAGATGCCCACCTAATCTCTTGAAGAATTTGTCCTTCCAAGTTCTACCAGATCTAAAACATGCTGAGACTCAGGGCATTGTACAGCAATAACAAAAAAAAATCTACTCTGCAAAACCGAAATACAGAGAAATTTTAGAGGTGACGAATCTGGAGACACGGCTGCACACAATTTGTCTTAAAATAAAACAGAAGAGCACCCTCTAATCGTTAGTTCCACCAAAGACAACAAGCATACAAAATTGTAAACTAAGCAATTTGGGTGGGTGCGCAGATCAGATACTGAAGATCTTGCAAACTATTAAACACTGAAAAAATCTGAGAAAGTAGCATAGAATTCTATATAATGTATATATTCTAGATAAAAATTTTCTTGTTGAGAAAAAATATATCAAAGCTTTTACACGGTGATTTTCAGAACAGACGCAAAAAAAATTAATTTCCAATGTCAAAAAGTTTGTAAAAACTTGTCAACTACCCAATTGATCAAGTCACTTGATTAAATTATAAGTAACATAATTAAACGAGTTGTAGGTTTAGATATCACAACTTACAAATTAAACCAAAGGAATTATATATCAAAATGACTACAATGTAACTTCAACAACCATAAATATATGGTATATAATGGGTAAGCCAAGTTTGTAGTTTTATTACAGCTTGCATAATGCGTATATAAACTAAAAAAATTTAACTGAAGAAAACGTTTCTACTGCTTTATAATTTGCCACATTATTATAGCATTTTCATAGACTTCTCTTCTCATTTGAAAGAAAAACCTCCCAACCAATCTGAATAGATCAAATTATAATATTACAATAAAATAAATTACCGAATTCAAGTCTCAGATTAGCAATTACAAACAAAGTAATTAATAGGGCCAAAAGCTCAGATTAATAAATTATAAAAAAAATATATTCATAAGAAAAACACAAATATAATATTACGAGCTTAGGATCGTCCTATGTCTTGTAGATAGAAAGTAAAATGAGTTGAGCTTTTTAATAGTTTTATTTAGTATTGACAATTTAAGACAAGAAAAAAAAACATTGAAGCTCTTGCAGCTGAGGACTTGTGTGAAATTATGAATGACAAAGCGTTCCCCCACTTCTGCTTCCGGAGATACTCCACGCACTGGTCGAGTTAAAAGAACGCGGAGGATCAAATTCATCTAACATTACCAAACATATAAAAACATTTTTGAACAATGAAAGATGCCCACCTAATCGCGTGAAGAATTTGTCCTTGCAAGTCCTACCAGATCTAAAACATGCTGAGACCCAGGGCATTGTACAGCAACAACAAAAAAAATTCTACTCTGCAAAACCGAAATACAGAGAAATTTTAGAGGTGACGAATCTGGAGACACAGCTGCACAAAATTCGTCTCAAAATAAAACAGAAGAGCACCCTCTAATCGTTAGTTCCACCAAAGACAACAAGCATACAAAATTGTAAATGAAGCAATTTTGTATGCGTGTGCAGATCAGCTACTGAAGATCTTGCAAACTATATTAAAAGCTGAAAAAATCTGAGATAGTCGCAGAGGATTCTGTATAATGTATATATTCTATATAAGATTTTTCTTGTTGGGAAAAAATATATCAAAGTCATCACATGGTTATTTTTAAAACAAACACAAAAAAGAATTAATTGACAATGTCAAAAAATTTACAAAAAATTCTCAACTACCCTGTTCATCATGTCACTTGATTAGATTATAAGTAAAATAATTAAACGAATTGTAGACTCGGATATCACAACTTACAAATTAAGCCAAAGGAATTGAGTCTTTTTTCTGATCCTACCTTACTGATGCTGACCAACAATAGACAAAATCTGAATTTTTAATAGATTTCTCGCAACTAAAATCTTAATTTATTTAAAACTAAAATATTTCCTTAAAAAACCTGATTCCTATATAATTACCGAATTCAAGTCTCATATTAGCAATTACAAACAAAGTAATTAAAAGGGGTAAAAGCTCAGATTAGTAGATTATACAGAAATATATTTATAAAAAAAAACACAAATATAATGTTACAACCTTGGAATGGTGTCTTATGTCTTATAGATAGAAAGTAAAACAAGTTGAGCTTTTTAATGATTTTGTTTTGCTATTGTCAATTTTAAAAAAAACATCGAAGCTCTTGCAGCTGAGAAAAAAAAATCTCCGAAAATTTTCTTTAATAATTTTACTCAGTTTACATTATTGATCCGCTATTCAGCGAAATACTACAGAGACCCAATACATAGGTTCAATTCTTTTCGAATAATTTTGTAGATATTTGGTGGTTAATTAACCGCGGCTATATACAACTATTTGTAAAAACTAAAAAAAAATCTACTCTGCAAAACCTTATATACAGAGAAATATTGAAGGTGACAAATCTGGAAAAACATGGCTGCATAAAAATTGTTTGAAAATGAAACAGAACAGCACCCTAATCGTTGGTTTCACCAAAGACAACAAGCATACAAAATTGTAAACCAAGCAATTTTGTATGGGCGTGCAGATCAGCTACTTAAAAATCTTGCAAACTATTAAAAACTGAAAAATCTGACAAAGTAGCAAAAGGATTTTATATAATGTATACATTCTATATAAATTTTTTTGTTGAGGAAAAATATATCAAAACCTCAAATACAGAGAAATTTTGTAGGTGACGAATCTGGAAACATGACTGCACAAGATTTCTTCCAAAATAAAACAGAACAGCACCCTAATCGTTAGTTCTACCAGACAACAAGACAACAAGCATACAAAATTGTAAACCAAGCAATATTGTATGGGTGCGCAGATCAGCTACTGAAAGATCTTGCAAACTATTAAACTCTGAAAAAATCTGAGAAAGTAGCATAGAATTCTATATAATGTATATATTCTAGATAAAAATTTTCTTGTTGAGAAAAAATATATCAAAGCTTTTACACGGTGATTTTCAGAACAAACACAAAAAAAATTAATTTCCAATGTCAAAAAGTTTGTAAAAACTTGTCAACTACCCAATTGATCAAGTCACTTGATTAAATTATAAGTAACATAATTAAACGAGTTGTAGGTTTAGATATCACAACTTACAAATTAAACCAAAAGAATTAAGTCCTTTTTCTGATCCTACCTTACTGATGCTGTCCAACAATAGACAAAATCTGAATTTTTAATAGATTTCTCGCAACTAAAATCTTAATTTATTCAAAACTAAAATATTTCCTTAAAAAACCTGTTTTTTATATGACAAACTAAATGTCATCCCCAGCCATTTTTATCCTGCATACTACTTTGATTTATTTTTGCTCGATTTGCATAATTATCTGCTATAAAGTGACAGATTTTAGACCTTCAACTGATGGTGTTATTGCTTCCTGACAGAAACTAATCTCAAACCAATCTTATGTTTGACATTATAAATAATTTCTCGAGTTTATTAGCCGATTTTACAATCTATTTCTTGTTGTTTAGATTACCAAAATGCAAATTTGCATTGTAGATCGTATGTATTAATTTCAGTCCTCCTAACGAGTTCACACACAATAGATATTTTGCATTTAAGAAAAAAAAATAGTGTTTTTTTCCAAAATTTGAGAACATGCAAAAACCATGTGTCAAATTGTAAATAGCAGTCCAACTAATAAGAGTTTAGTTATATAATTTTTTTTAGTTGAAATGGTGACCTTGTATAATTTTTTTTACGACAAGCGCATTTTCTTAGAGTTAATTTTGACCGATGCAAATTGCACTACACCGAATTTCAAGTTTAGATTTGCATTCACAATTTGACAGTTCTTTGTAATATAATAAAAATGTGTTTATAAACTTATCCGTTTTTGTTATTTAATTCTAATCGACGGATTTAAACTACACTAGTAGTAAAAAACAAATTTTTGATTCATTTGGATTATGTTTGAGAAATGTGAGGATTAGGTCTTTGTGGTGCAAGATAGTGAGTAGTGCGTTATTTATTTTCGCAGTGAACCCCTTTAAATAAAGCCCTTAATATAAAGTTATCGTGATCGGAGCGTATTGGACGCAGGTATCTTGGAGTTATGCGAGTTTAGGACCGTCCAATATCGCCTTGGCGGTTTGAAATACGCGTCGATGTCCCTGTAATACCGGCCGGGGAGGTCTCGACCGCCTCTCGATTATTGTACCGTATAGGAAAGTATAGTGCCTCAGGGAATGCCTGCTGTCACTTTGTGTTGACCGCTTTGCGGTGTTCCATAAGAATTGTTTGCATTATATATCCGTGTTCATGTTGGACCAACCCGCACATAAACTAATAGATGTTATAGCTTGAGACATTCCCCGATTTAGTAGACAAACGTCTTTATAAATGAATAATTAACATCATCAAAGCATAGGATGCAATATAGAATTCAGTAAGCGGTAATTGTAATAAAACTTGACAATAGTAACTCGAGGTAAGTCAGTTGCAATAATTCTGTTTGTAAGTCTGGAGAGAGGTGACCGCATCTGTCCGGTTTTCATCCTAGCTTCCACATCAAAGGCAGTAACAAGCACGTAAACGAGGCTTAACTCTCCTTTCTACATGCATGTGATGGCCTAAGCTTCTCACGCCGCCACCAAAGTGTCTCTGCTTTCCCATATACCGACGAAGATTTAATTATTACTTACTAATCGCCAAGTCTCGACCTGGAATTAGCCGGCAAACTTGCGACACAGGTGGGACTTGTAAATTGTTTAATAATACCACAACAACGACATACAAACAGTCATTGTTTAATTAGGTCACAACTTAAGAAAAATATCAAATCTCAATGAAATATACATAATTTGTCAGCGGTTCAACAAATACGCAACAAATAAATACAAAACTATTTATGTATGTACAAGCTGTGTTAACTGAGTTAGAATTATAAATTATACTCATAAAAGCAATAACTCTTGCTTACAATAGTAAAAACATAGAAATATAATAATATATTGTGTAGTAAGTGCCACACTTGTTCTATTATTACACACTTTGTGCTAATCTTTACCACAATAAATGATAAATAAAATAAAATCACTTAGAATAACAAAATCTTCTTAACAGATTCATCTATTTACTTGTCAAAATAAAACAAACGTCAACAAATATAAAAAACCCACTTTTTTACATTAAAAGCATATAAAAACCATAAAAATTTTGCGACTTCTCGTCCGTCGAGAGAAGATCAAAAGACAGAGATTGTAGAACAAGCAAGAAGAGCCACAAAGTTTTTGTTGACGGCAGAATCTGCTAAAACCTACAAAAGATTTTATTCTCAATTCGTAAATTAGAGAGACAAAAATAAGCTTAGCACGTTTTCAGAAAATTTTATTATTGCTCAATTTGATAATATATCTAAATTTTAAATCTACAAAACTATGGACTATTATAAAGAAAATCTGAGGGGTATAAACCTAAAAAATTTAAAGCGATTTCTACAATTAAAATAAAACAACTTATTAGAGAAGCTCTAGATATAAAATATTTATTGTCTAACGTAAGCAAATGTAATTTTTTAAAGTTCTGATCTATATAAAACTATTTTTTTTTATAGATAGTATGTATTTTTGGTAATATGAGGGCTTGTAGAAAGCATGACTTTTACAAAAAGTAAAAATTTAAAAATGTAAGTAATTTAAAATCAGTCCTCTTAATTACAATTAAAAATACAAAAATTTGGAAACATAGGAAAAAAATGGTTTTATACTTAAGTCTTCCTGAACCCAATTTAGATACCGGACACTGCTTCCGTCGCAGTTCTGCGACAATATTGGTTGATGTAGGTAGTAATATTACATCACTAAAACGCTACGGTAGGTAAAAGTCTATCAAATTTTGAATTCGACTGAATATAATCAAACCAATAATTCAATAGTATTTGCTCCATCAACATCAACAACAGCATCCGCCAATATTGTTACAAGATTGTCAAAAATGCCCTAGATGCAGTTTAATAACTGCACTATTCAGAATATGATAATTCAGATAAAGATTAATTTGTTTACTTTGTATTAAAATTGCCTTTTTTGCAGTTCGGTTTTGTTTTATTTTATGAGTTTTAAGTTTATATAAATTTTGTAAATAAATTTTTGACATAGTTAAGTTTATCCTTATTACCTAAATTTTTTTCAAATTAAACGTTGTCAAATTAAAAAATAAATTAAAACAAAACTGTTTTATTTTTATTTTGAGTAGTTTAACTAGATAAGGAATAAGATCTGCAATGAAAACATTTTGGTTCGGGCATCTGTCAGTTGTTGGGTTGATCGGTTAAACCTTTAAAAGTAAATTACGGGAAAGGGAGATGTTGGAGCGTTGAAACGGTTCAACTCTCATCTCATAAGTAATGATCTGCTGAGCAACAATTGAATCCTTTGTCATTTGTCAGGAATATAGAGTGTTAAAAATGAGGGTGTCTGCGAGAAATAGGAATTAGGCGAGTTGAGGGAGCAATGTCTAATTGTTTCATTGATCGTCGTTTTTAGATCAAATGGTAGCACATTTAACCCCTGTCTGGCATTTGTCACTGTCTTGGTTCGCGTTTCTTCCGAAATTGCCGTAATTTCGTAATGATATATGTTTTCCATTACATAAATCTTTATAAGTAATTTATCGGCGGGTAGACGGGCATAAGTCTTAACGAGAGAGCAAAGTATTATTATGCGTATAAATAGTGGAGTTGTCTGAAGTAAGTGTTCTGTGGCATCGCCGGATATAATGAGCCTATTTCGTGCCGAAAGCCGTCACAAAAATCATTTTTCGAAAAAGTTTTGCTTGCGTTAATAGTTGGCAATAAGTCAGAATTGTGAGCATTAAGGGGCCGTTTAAATTACAAAGCACTCTGGATTCAGTATTCATCACAAAACAATAATCTTAAAAATCAATGGCGCATAGATTTGGTGCAAAAGTTGAATAATAACTCAGGCGTTCGAGAAGGCTTTGCTCGGGTTAAAATGGTCCTGGTGAAGTTAACAATCGCTCAGATAAGAGTCTTTGTTCGGGGACGGCGGCCATTCGTCATCAGTGGATTGTTTCAGGCCGCTGCAAATGAGCCTCGAACAAATCATGTTTAATTGCATCAATGCTTCCCAGAGCCAGCCAATGTTCAAAACCAACGAGTTTTACTTACTCACTTCACTGTTAAATCAAATTTATGGATAAACTTAATTTCGTTCGAGACTTCATAGTGTTTAATTCTAACCCATTATTTGTTTTATTGCCTCCGAACTAAATAGCTTCCAAAACTTTGCCATGTTTTATCGCGAGACAAGCGCAATCCTAAGAAGGGATATCAAATGACTTTCAACTAAAAATTATGATTATTCCAATGCTTCCTCAAACTAGAAACTCTTCAACGATAAGTGATATTTCAACACGAATTCATTATTAATCGATAATTTATTGAAATATGTCCACCTGAAAGTTTCACGTTTCAAACTTTAACTTATGTATGTTTCAGTAAAATATATCGGAACATACTAACGCACGTACTACTACTTCCGTTTCTAGAAACCTCCAAAACTATTTTTTTTTAAATATTAAATGTTTAATATTAGGGGTAATAAACCGTCTGATAAATTCTTCTGTCTGGGTAGTTTTGTAAAATAGCGTATAATGAGATGTCGGTATTAATTAATAATTCGTTGATTTGGAATAATTGTAGTCGATTTCTTGTTCTTTGTTCGTAATCAACAAAACTTTATTAATTTTCCTCCGTCAGCGTTGACGTTCGGTCGGTAGAGTGTGGAAGTTCGGTTAGTGACAACACGTTTCCGGCTGTCGGTCTCGCGTATCGTTCCGGTAATTCCCCGGTCGAAGTCCGGAGGTGATGGGAGAGCAGAGCATCATAGTCGACTATGTAATTGCCTCTGGATTTCAATTAACGGCACCAACAAATCAAACCGCTTTAGGTTGGACTGAAGCGCGCTCGAGGTGACTCCCTCCCATTTATGTTCTTCAATCCCTTGAAATATTATTCCAGAATTGCTGAATAGAACAGAAAGGTAATTGGATGGATAAAAATTATACCGGTATAAATTATCAGATCTAGTCGGGCCTTTGCATAAACCGTTGAGTGTGTAATAATTCGTCAATGCTGGACGAAAACAGAAAATAAGACGGCGGTAAGCTTTCGATTTAAGTTCGGGTCCCTGTTGGAGGCAGCGCGGAGACTTTTCCGAAGGTAGTTCCGGGGGGATCTGTAGATAGCATTGTATATGAGGTCCGTTAGACTGGACATAGTTTAAGCCGTCCCATAAACAAGCGGCTATCTGGGCATCAGTCGGGAACAGTTCTGCCTCGCGTTGCCTGATCCCCGAGGTAAACATCGTAACTTGCCTCTATCATGCCACCGGTGTACGCTACCACTGATATTGCAAGAAAATGGAACAGACCAATATCAAAAAATTATAATTTACTTTATAGATACATCACAGAAACTATCTCTTTAAAAGCACAATATTTATTATAACTCATTATTTAGCATTTTGTTATTACCAAAAATTTTCAGGTTTAGGTAGGTATTCATAGTTTTTTGAAACAAAATATTTAAACAAATTTTAATTTTATTTTCATATTGTTTTTTTTTGTTATATTTTTTATATGTATAATACATACTGTTTCACGAGTAGTAATGAGCCTGCAAAGCTGAAAATACAACCAGCAATACAAATCCAGAGCTAACGTAGATGACATTAATTTCAAATTTTATTTGTCAAATCTGTCACCGATAAAAAAATGTACTCAAACAATAAAAAAACCGACATGATGATGATATATAAGAAAAAAATGCCTCTGCCGCGATGAGTTTGTGCAGACAACGTTTTCCGGGTAGAGAAGAACTCTTGCTGACACCATATTCGAGCGACTTGAAATTACGTTATCAAAAAATTGACCATCTTTGAAAAGGCCAAAATCAAGAACAGCTATTGGTTCTGTTCACACGTAAGTCAAAGAATAATTTCACAAGCAAGTGGCATTAGTTTGTCTTCAGTTAACCGAAAGATTAATTATTTTTTTATTTAATGTATTTGTAAACAAAAAAAATAACCACGTTACCTTTGGAATTGTATTGCTGGTTGCATTTTTAGTTTCGCAGGCTCATTACCACTCGTGAAACACCCTTTATATTAGTTTTATATTTAAAATTTTGAATGTTACATAATCTAAAAATAGAAATCGAAATTAAGAAAGAAATTAAATAAAAAAATGTTTAATAATAAATTGTGTGAGTTTAAATTTGGTGGATGCGCCGGGTTAAAAGATTAAAATTTCTTCTATGTATATGTATTTTGTGTACGCAGTTTTGGTGATTATGCTAAACTAAACATACCTATGTAACAAATTTAAAAAAATTATTTAAGATATTTTTTACTGTTTAGAAATCTCCCCGGTAATTTTAAAATTTTAGCTTTTGTTTGATGTGAATCGAACTAACGATACCACAGATATTTAATGTTTTTTTTAATTGGGAGTATTTGCGTCTAAGCACACGTTACAAACTTTGCATAATAAACAATGTTTTAGAAATTTAACGTTTACTAAAATAATCAAAAAAAAAATTTCGTGGATTAACAGGTAGATTGTTAAAGATTAAAAACCAAAATTCAACTGAAATTGACAAAGTTTTGCAGATTTATTAAGGTTTTTTTTTGTCTTAAAACAATTTAATTTTTTTCTTAAAAAAGAAAAAAAAATTAACTTAATCAATATTTTTTTTGTTTTTTACGCTCATGTTTTTGTCACAAAATAGTATTTTATGCAACAAGCATTTAATAATAGCTACTAAGACACGAGTATCAAAATCACGACACGAACGTTAGCAAATGCCGTAAAATACGGTTGTCTTAACAGCTATTAAATGCGTGTTGCATATACTATTTTTTCTACAACCAGTTATAATAAAAAGAAATAGTTTTTTCTTACTCTTTTTGCTACCACACTGATGTATAAACATCAATTTTGCTTTGATAATATAGGCAACTCTTCAATGTATTTTACAGTTTTAAAGACCAAAAATAAATTTGTAGAGTAAAAGAGTGTCATTTTAATTTATACCTTGACCTGTCCTGAAAAGAGCTAGTAGAGCTCACGATATAATATACTATTTTCAAAAGAATCTACAAGTACAAAGCTAAGGTAGCCTGATTATTTGAACGAACAAGTGATGTCATGGCAGAGCCACCATGCAGACTACAAATCAAAAATTTACCACATTCTTACTCTGACTGTATCTCTATCTCCATTCAATAAATCAACCAAGCTACAGACACATATCAGGACACTGACTTAATACATATCAGGACACTTCTCTAAAAGCAACAATAAAAGCAATAATAGCTTTTAAATTAAAATTTAATAAAAGAGCTCACAAAAAACTGTATGTCACAGAATTTAAATAAAACAATCTCTGGTCCAAGTTCACAATAAGCTTTATAACTACAATAGAGTTGCCCGCATACCACATCCTCAGACTAATAATAATAATAATATAATAATGATGGAAAAATACTTGTAAAGCTGACACGGCAAATTCATTACCAAGCACTGATTTTAATTTTTGAATTTTTTAAAAATCCAGGTCTTAGAAGAGTATCCGTTTACCAAAGTGATCAAACATTACCACTTTCTGTAATATGAATCATAAAACAATAAAATTGTAAATAATAAAAAATTGTGTGATTGACTTTGTCGTCATTCGTTGCGTTGATGGTAATAACTGAATTTTAAAAAATATTAAATAAAGCAAGTTAATAATTAAACAAATAATAAAATGTCAAAAAACAAATTTAGGCCTAAGGGAAAGGAAAAACTACTATTACTATTTCCATCCTTAAACGACGCAAAACAAGTTCAGAAATCCTTACAGTGTCTATCAAGAGCTGTCAGACTTAGATCTTTGGTTGTCCGCAGAGCGGTTAGGCTTAGATGACTTTAATGACATTGTTTTTTGTCAAAAAATTATATTTTTTTTAGTATTTATTAAGCAGACATATAATAAATACAAAAATATTAAACACAAAAATAATTAAATAAGAGATACATTAAATTATAGCAGCGCTTTATTGCCCCTTGCAATAAAAAAAAATAATAAAAAACAAATGATTTAAAAAAGAAAAAACCACAAAACAACTTCAAAGCATTAGTAATTGATTTCAAAAAAAATTTTTTATCTTCTATTTCCACAAAACTGTTTTATAAATTTTCTTGAATTTTTGATATTTCTGTTAAAAATAATGTTTTTTTTGGTTTCTTATTATTTAATTTTTTAATATTTAATAATTTTGTACAATTATCTGCGAATACCTATTTGAATTTTTATAGAAACGTCGTATAAAATTAAATGTGTTTGTAATAAAATAAATTTGCAACAGACTAAGAAAACGACACCTTTAAAATCTACTTATTTTAGAACGGATAATGTATCACAATAAAAAAATTATTAAAAGTAGAAGATACCTACAAAATTACGTAAGAAATGGTTGTTAGCAAGTTAGTCGCGACGTGAATTAAAAGGACACTTTCATAAATTAGAAAATTTATTAATTTAAAGCAATAGTTTTTTAATTTCTATTAGGAACCGTAAATATTTTTTTTAAAAAACTTTATTAAGAATGTTATTACGTATTTGGGTCAGTTTTCTTTTTAGGAGATGCATGTAGAGTTTATTTTCTAATTTTCTAACTGCGTGCTTAAAATAAATATAGTTTTTTGTGTTTTGAGAGACAGCTCTTGCCTTTGTCAGTGATTGTTTCGGAGTAATTAATTAATAGCGTTATTTGGAGACAAGGACAATGGTGAGATGTCTGTTTGGACGTTGTCTAGTTGAGAGAACATACAAAGGCTGTGTCTTGGTCCTTTGTAATCGGTTGACCCTTGTAGTTCTTTCGAGTTTGAAAATGGATTATGAAAAACTTAAAAGTTGTTGGTCAAGAGAATAATGTGGGTTTTGGGGCGCCAGGGGGTATCACGTAAGCCTAAGCGAGTGAAGGTGTATAAGCTTATAGTGGCCGCCTTGATGTACTCTTCCCTCAGGACGCGAAATTATGCCATATATGAACGTATGGCCGCCATTATTCAAACTATACCCTTTAAATTTGTTGCACAAGTTGCTAACTAAATTACATCATAAATCCTTGTTTATATTTATTGTGTAACAATGTATCCTGTATTTACCGAAGCTAATATCAGGGTAATATTAAATTGTTAGAAGAAAAGTTTTTGAAGGGTATTTGATTAGATGAATGGTAATTAAATTTGGGTGGCGCCAAAGAAATTGGTTAATATTAAATAAAAAGTTTTTATCGGCAATTACCAGAGACATATTTGAATAAAGAACGGCTAGGAAATGTTGAATAATGTTTGTTCGGGACGAAAGAGTTGAAAAACTTCTTAATTCGGTCAGATTATTCTCATTATTACTGCGATATCTGAGCTTTGCAGCGCGATCCTGCTATGGGAGAGAAATTCATAGCCGGACGCTGTGCCAACAAAAACAGCGCGAGTTGTGTGCAGTTTATGCAAATAATGTAGATGAGATTTTTCTCTTCTCTTTCGGCCATAAAGTGCGGTGTTATCCTTCCCCGCGCAGTTAGCAACATTTTCTTATTAAATACCGGCAACTAATAAGATCTGTAGCAGAGAATTGCTGCATAATTCACAAAGTAATGGCTCGACCTATTCCGTTCCTTAACATAAACAATCCTTTGTTCCAAATAGGAAATTACTCAATTTTGATGGCACGACCGAGAAATTATTTCGGACATTCACACAACATAATTATTGTTGTCTTAGTTAAGAACTTTGAGTCTCATCTCTAAACAACTTAGTTTAAATCCACCAGGAATGCTGCCGGCTACACTTCGGACAGGAAAAGTTGATTCATGACAGCTCCCACAAGTCGTTGTAATTTCACATAAATCAACACCAAACGACAGACCAGAGACTTCCACCGCCACCTTCCGAGGGGCCACAGATACTACATGCTCAAAACTCCACTTAATTAACACCCTACTCTTCATCTACATTAAATTTAATCACACATCTCACCTCTCAATAAAAAATATCATCTTGCTATTCTTCCAATACCAAAATTCTGATATTTTCAACCAAAATTTTTTTTATTTATTTAATACTTTGGTTATGGCTTGTTAAACTGTCATATATTTTGATTTACAATGCTTTTAAAATTTTATAAAAATTAATTATACTTTTCTTTTTTACTTTTATTTAATTAAAATAAATTATTATTAATTATAGAATCATTAAAAAAAGTCTCAAATGAGCACACTTCTTTTTTAAAACATGCGAGTATATAAGGCAGAGTCGCAAACTACTTAAATCAAATGAGGTCAAACCACATCATCTTCGTGTTAAAGGTCACTAAGCCGTTTATTTTTTTATAAATAAATAAAAACAAAAATATCTGAAACGTAAAAGACTCACAAACGTCAAATACTACATCTAACACTTACGTGTTTTGACAACAAAATTGTCATCCTCAGGTAGAAATAAAAACTACTGGTCTTTTCAGTGACTCTGAGGTGCCAAGCAATAAGCCGTTTATATTCAATTATTAACCGAATGCACCGCAAATGCCGATCGTTTAATTCTAAATTTACCTAAAAAACGTCTTAACATAAAGATCATTTTTGCCTGATTCGCCATTCTTGTCGCATCTGCGTTAGAAACCCTGAACTTAGTCCCTCATAAATTCAGTCCCTCATTTCCAGATAGCATTCTTAGTAAATTGAGATTTGAGCTTAACATTTAGAGAAATGCAACTACAGAAAGCCGCTCTCTGTATTTGGTGAATATTATCATTGATAATGCAGTTTCTCATTCGTCAGCAGAGATGTTAAAAACAAATAATAGACAAATTTTTGCAACTTATTTTCTTCTAATGTTACATCTTTAGTCCACCTATAGACCAAGGAGTCCTTGAATTTTATAAGCGACGTTGTAAAAAAATATTACTACGTTCTTTACTTGAAAAAAATAGCAGTTTTTGTAAATTTCGCAAAACTAATAAAGAAGCTATTTACACTTTTGCTAAAAGTTAGGAAAACGTCAAGAAAACTACTATTAAAAAATCCTAGAAGAAATTTGGTCTAAAAGTTGATCAAAGTGAGACCGAAGATGATTATTGAGTAGAATTAGAAATGTTATAGAATTTGATAATGTCACTGAGGAAGACATAAGCATCTGGTTACAGTGTGACAAAAATGAAAGAGGATATCAAGTTTTTTTTAAAGATTTTAAAATACTAACTGAAAGCTTTACGTCTGCGACTTATACTTATTCTGAAAAAGAAAGCGATGAAGAATGCATTGCAGAAGACGAAGGCAATACAAAAAACAGTTTTGAAAATCCTATTTTACATGCTGATGGGCTATTAAATTTTCTAGAACAACATGAAGATAGTGATTACAATAACATTTTAAATGTACCAAAAATTTGATTTACAATATGTCTAAAACTTCATAGTAAGAAGCAACAAAAAAAAATAACCGATTTTTTTTAAATAAAACTATTATTAACGATTTTGTATTATATTACTTACATATGTCTTTTGTAGTTTGTTTAATTTTTAATGTATATACATTTATTTCGGAGTTCAAATACGTATCTATCTAATTATCCGTGTTTGTCGATTATCCGGCTCAGCGAAACCCATCAATGAGCCGGTTCTACTGTCATTATATATAACTGCAAGTAGAAAAAAAAAAAACTATAAAAATTTACATAATAGCAAAAAAATTGAATACTGCACACTAAAAAAGTAAATCAACAAAAAAGTAAGAAATAATACGAAAGATTTAAAAAATCAGCAGGACTATAAGTGTTTTGTTTTAGAGTAAACACTTCTCTACAAAAGTTTAAAAAAATTAAATAAATCTAAATATTTTTCTTTTAATAATTGTGTAAATTTACTAATTCCAAAATTGTCATAAAAATTACGTTGTCTTCTATAAAAACTAATTGAGAAAGAAGAAAATACAAATTTTTTACTAGAAAATATTTGTGTTATAGTTGTTTTCTCTAAAATTAAGAAAACAGCAAAAAAATCTTTAAATGTTTCAAGAGTGAAAGATAGAAAACTTTGTAGAAAAAAAATTGAAAGATATATTGCTTATTCTGGGTTATCGAAATTTTTAGAAGATCTATTAATAAAACAGTTTGTTTGACGCCGATAAAAACATTTATGAATCATAGTAAAATGCACTAAAAAAAATTTTGTAATTATTTTAAAATAGTAATTATTGGCAAAATTTCGTCCATATTTGGTTATTAATATAAGCAGTTGAGAATCAGAAAGAATAAAAAAGCAAGCAATATTTTTTGTAACTTTCTTTAATTAATTAATTTAATTATTTATCAGTTTTATTATACTGTATAGATTATAGATATTTTTTTTATAAAAGGAGTATAAATCCTGTTTATAAAAAACATTGTGAGATGTCTTGTAAATAATTTCGTTAGGGTTAAGTTTCGTGGTGATCTAGAGGTTGAGAAATGTGATCGTTAATAAAATTTAATGATACTTAGTTACATTTTAAGGCAAGAAAAATGTAAATTAGAGAAAAATGTATCATAAATAATCAGCACCTTCCTGTTTTGTGTATACAGTGTTGTTATTTATTCGGTAAATGTATTAAGCCGAGTTTCGTAAGAATTCGCAAACAATTGGTCTCGTCTACTCCGAGGAAATCTTTCTTGAATTTCCCTTGATGTAAATAAAAGTTGTCATTTTCTTGCGCACAAACTGAAATTATGATTTTTCGGGTTATTCTCTTATACACGTGTTTCGTTTATTTAACTCCCTGAATCCCAACGAATGAAATTAAAGCCCCTATTTCATACTATTAATACTATTTTTCAGACAATCCCGTATTTATGAATTTATCGTTGCACGGATTACTAGGAAGATCCAAGTTTTCAGGAGAGCCCGAGGATACGCCACAGCAAGTTCGTAATGAGACTTTTGAGTAAATTACACTGCAGGCATTCCATCCGATAAGTTACAGTCCAGATTCTCCAGATTCATTTCAATAATATGAATAAATATAAGGTGAATCCCGGCTCATTCTAATGAGCGCCAGTTAGTGTCGTCTCCCTGAGTCACGACGCAATTTAAACAATTTGTGACTCGAAATAACATTAAAATCTGTCGCAGGAAAAACGTAAATCAGGCTTTGCATCCAGTTGTTCCTCACCACTTGCCATTACGCTTCTCGCCGATTTCGCTAACTTCCAGCCAAAAATTTCACTTACTTTTAACGATCTTAACACTTTTAACCCTTAAAAAAAGAAATTCGTTGTGTGGAAAGAGGATGTCCGTCTCGAAAAGGACCTCACTCTGTAATTAATTCGCTCTCGTCCCTGCTTATGATCCCTTTGTGAAGTGGTGAGTGACAGCGGTATAAGAAGACAGCCTTTCTTATCCTAATTAGTCGAGGGGTGAGAGAATAGAAAGCCGGAGGACACAGGACTCTGAGAACAGAGATGAATGCCCTGTAGCTTGCTTGTCGGCCAAGTTGACGAAAACCTACCTTGCTGTCACCAGCATATGATGTCCACTTTATACCAGAATGAATTTAATTAATCAAGAAGCTGAGTTTATTTTCCATTGTACAGGGTCGGAATAAAAAATTTATCTCTATTATAGTTAATTATTAAATGTGACGCGGTGCTGAACGTATACAGTGCAACCACCACAAATAATTTTGAATACGTCCCCAGTTTCAACTGAAGTCATTTTAGTGTTGCTAGTTCTGATTACTAAAATAAAAAATCCAGTTTAGTGTGTTCGGGAATGTCCTGAAGCGAAATCCTTGCAAGTGCAGGATGCGCCACCAGAGGCTACTAGTAATAATTACTGTTGCACATGGCGAATCCAATTTTCCCCTACTTCCCCGTTCTAGCTCGGCCATCTCCAACTTTAACTTTTAAAAGCATGCATATAATCATTAACATAAACTACACTTATCTGACGCTGCAGAATGAGTATCAGTCTTGCTATATGCAAAGTTTCGCAGGATAAAATAACCAAATGTGCGGATATGTGGGAAATGAGAATTTTCTCCGACACAAAAATTATATTTTACACCCTAAAAGCGATTACTATAATTAATTCAAATCATAACGGATATGCTTTTAGCTAAATTACCCAACTAAACTAAATATATCCCATCAAAAACTTTATAAAGCTATAATTATTTATAATTTTTAAATTCTATCTCAATCTCTATTTGTTGAGACGTTGCATTTAAATTTATTTAAAGCCAACACTCTTGACCTCTACAATGTTATAAAATTGTTAAACAATTAATTTGTTAACTTAATCAATTTTAAATAAATTGACATATGCGCACATTGAGTTTTCCGCAAACAGCAAAATCCATGCTCAAAAAAGTAAGATAATAGATGAAATTTAGCAAATACTTTTGCTTGACAAAATTAACCTATGCAACTAATATTAGCTTATTTTAGACCTAATTAGTCAAATTAGCTAGTAAAAACTATTCCCACTCGTATGCATATCACCCGATACCTCACAGTAGCTTTAGTGCGTTTAAAACTTAATTCGTCTTGATAATGATTTTTAATTTTTAATGATAAAGCAACAATAGTTAGTAACCAACATTGAGTATTTTAATATAGATAAAAGAATAAAATGAAAATTTTCACAAGATAAACAATTTTTTATATAAGTCAACTAGTATCGAACTATCCTCAGAGCTACAAAAAATGTAAAATTAATAATTTTGAGTTAAAAAATATAAGTTACTTAATTTTGTTGTACAAGAATAAGTCAAATGTTAAAAATAGCACAAAAAATTAAAACTAACATTTTGCAAAATTAATTTCTATTTATTTTCAAAATTATGTTTTGGTTAGAAAAGTCCAAAGTCTGGTAAATTTGTTTTATGCTGTTGGTACTTTTTGATTACATTCTAAAGTATAGAGTATGTTGTTTTAAAAAAAATCGATAATCAAGATCCCTTTTTGAAAAAGTTGCGAGTTGAACACATTCTTTTTGTTTTGTGCTAAGAATCTTCTAATTTCCAATTTTTCAAAATTATGCAAATCTACGACTCCTTCTTGATCATTAACATCTTTGTGTTAGATCTTTAAGGTATTACAATTTTACTCCGATTGCTATTTCTCCGATGGTTTGCAAAGAAAGAATTCAGTACATATATTTTTTTAATTCTGCATAATTGATTGCTGTCAAACAATTTTAAGCTTATTATTCTAGCCGTCAAAAATAACGTGTTAAGTCTTTGAACAAGTTAATATTTTAAACCTGCCAGAGTTGTTTTGGAAATGTTGCTGCAGCTTGATATCACTCCTGAAAAATATTTTTAGAAAAAAAATAAATTAAACTTAAAAATAATGATAGCAGTTGAATGTACATAACAAATGTTTTGTAATGATGTCTTTTAACAATAAAATTGTTACAACGACAAGAACAATTACATCAAGTTATAAATGTCAAAAAATCTAGTAAATTAGTTTTCTGCTATTGACAGTCTTTGTTTACATTCAAAAATATAAATTATGTTGTTTAAAAAAAAACGATAATCGAGACCTTTTTTTGAGTCAAAAACAAATTATATATTTTATTATTATTATATTTTTTAATAGATATTAACAAAATTTAACAGATTTTTCTTGTTTTGTAATAACTATCTTCTAATTTCTAATTTTTCCAAATTGTTCAAAACGACTACTCCTCCTTGATAAGTGTGTTAAATCTTTAAGGTATTACATTTTCGCTACGATTGCTTTCTATCAAGTGTTTAAAATAGAGAATCCGGTTCATATCTCATTTTAAAGCTTCTATAGGTTGTTCGTTTAATGCAATCGGTTTTTTTAAGAACTATTGTGGTAGTAATTAGCAAATTTGTATGTTTAATTTCTTCTTTTAATACATAATACATAACGTTTAAAAAAAAACTACTTTACTACAAATACTATTATATAAAATTTAGTAAATTCCATCTGTTTCTATAATTAGGTTTTACGAGGCTTTTACATCCAGTAAAAATACAAAGAAACCAAGTAAAATGTGTTTTTTTAATAATTTCTTCCGAAGAATTTTTAATTTTTTATGTTTGTATTTTTTTTATTCTGTGTTTTTCTTTTAAAATATACATATTAAGTCAATTCACTAAGTTATATGTAAAAAAATTTTGTAATTGCCAAGACTAATCTGATTGCAATTTTGTCTATTTCTTACACTTTGTAGAGGAACCCTCTTAATATTTCTGAATATTGTTCTTTGTAATTTCATAATTTCTACATACTTTTTTTGTACTAGAAGTAGTTTCTAGTAATTTCTATATCTTCGTGATTTTGTTATCAATCTAAAATGTTGCTATAATTTCTATACTCCTTATGTATGTTTCTTTCTGTATTTATGATTAGGTTTTATAAGTTTTTTTACATCCAGTAAAAATACCAAGAAACTAAGTACAATGTGTCCTTTGTCTAATTTCTGTGTTAAATCTAAAGAATTTTTAATTTTGTATGTTTGTATCTCCTAATTCTATGTTTTTCTTTTAAAATGTAATAAGTCAATTCACTAATTTATATGTACAAATTTTTTTTGTAAATGCCAAGACTAATTTGATTGCATTTTTTTTATTTTCTCATACTTTGTAAAAGGAACCATCTTAATTATTCTCAATATTGTTCTGTTGTAATTTTATAATTTCTGCATATTTTCTGGACTAGAAGTAGCTTTCAGTAATTTCTATATCTTGGTGATTTTGTTATCGATTTAAATGTTCCTTCTACTTCTATTGCTATAATTTCTATACCCCTTATCTGTGTTTCCGCCAATTTTTCTTTAATTATATGTTTAATTTCTCCTCTTAATACACTAATAATAATAATTTTACAGCAAAAATAGAGGCTCAAATCTACAAAAAAACGTTTTAAAAAAAATCATTTCACTCCAAGTAATGTTATATAAAATTTAGTAAATTCCATCTGTTTCTATGATTAGGTTTTATAAGGTTTTTACATCCAGTAAAAATACAAAAGAACCAAGTAAAATGTGTCCTTTTTTCTAATTTGTGTTAATTCCAAAGAATTTTTAATTTTTTATGTTTGTACCTCCTAATTCTATGTTTTTCTTTTAAAATATATTAAGTCAATTCACTAAGTTATATGTAGATGTTTTTTGTAAATGCTAAGTCTAATCTGATTGCAATTTTTTCTAATTCTTATACTTTGTGAAAGAACCCTCTTAATCATTCTCAATATTGTTCTGTTGTAGTTTTATAATTTTGCATATTTTTCTGTGCTAGAAGTAGTTTCTAGTAATTTTGTGATTTTGTGATCTTCGTAATTTTGTTATCGATCCAAAATGTTTCTTCTACTTTTGTTGCTATAATTTCTATACTCTTTATTTGTTTTTGTTTCGTAGTCTAATAAAACATTAGTTCCTTTTTTATAATTTATATTTTTGTTATAAAAAACCACATCGACAAAGTTTTTTACAGAAGTATAATAAATCCTCTTTTTATCTTTATAAAGTTTTATTTCCTTTTTATTCAGATTACTTTAATATAAATAAACAATCAGCACTTAAATTGTATATTAAGAGATTATTATTACTATCTATTATTCAATACAATTTCATTTAATTTTTATAATCCCTCAATTATAGAAAATATTGTAAAAAATTTCTTAAAAAAATTAGAAATTTTACAATATAAGATTCAGTTGAGAACTACTACAAAAAACAGCAAAGTAGCCCTGAGAATGTGACCCGATGCTAACATTGAAACTAGTTAGCTAACGTAATAAATTGTTTATTATAAGAAAAAGAAGACATTAAAAAAACAGTTATGTTTGAAAGCTAATAAAATAAAAGCTTTTCAGTTTTAAAAAATAGTAAAAAATATTTAGAGATAAACAGTAGTGCCTTCAGAAATGATCCCAACCCACGTGACCAAATTGCTTATAAAATCTAACTTCAATTATTTTATATTTGTTAATTTCTTAAGTTCGTCTCTTAATTTTCTGAAGCAAAATTCGCCCTGGTGTCTTAGATTTCCTGTTGGTATCAGTACACACACGAGAATACAGATTAGATTTTATCATTGTCAATTCCGTGTGCACACACCCATGTAAATCAAGCAGTTTGTGATTACAACAATGGCAAAATGGCAATTGAAATAACAATACAATTAAACGTTTAAGATAAGCTCGTGCAAAGATGCATGTAATAAAAACTGTTGGAATTAGCAGGAATAGGAGTGAGCAAAGAAGGGTAGGTAAGAAGTGTTTTGTGTGCATAAGAAAGGCAGTTAAGTCTTGGATCGCGGCTGTTCGCATCAACAATTTGCATCATAATCCAGTAAATGTAATTGTTTGTGTACGTCGAGGGATCGCTTGACATTTCCAAATGTTAATAACATCATGGGCTTCACATTTCACCTCTGTTTCCGTCGCTCTGATGTCCATTTTGTATAAACTATATGGAAATGTGTAACGCTGAAAGGTTCCACAACAAATAACATAAATACATTGTTGATGTGTAAATGGTATAAATCAGAGGTCGAATTGAAGCGTTGTAATTATGTGTTGTATGGTGGAACGGTGGCTTCGGATAATGGACATTAACAAAGTCGATAAATTACATCTGTAATAATTCGTGTTCAAGTCGGGGCATTTTTATAGACTTAACTACCCCCATTTTAAATAAAGTGTTGGAGATGGGAAGGACAATGTGTTGCCAGCAATTATAACTGTATCTGGCCAGTATCTCTAGGGCTCTAGTGATGGACGACTTCGTACCAGGTGGACGAAATAGGAGTAAAAGCCAGAACAGGATAAAAAGAACAAGAATTGCTCTTTGTATGTCAAAAATGAGCGTTAAACGCGATTTTAAAGTGGAAAAATAGCACTTGGCGTAAGTGGACCGAGGACTAAGTAGTGTTGAGAAAGCGACCCTTTTCCTATTATTAGCGCACATATTTCACTATGCAGATCCGAAAGCGGCCGGCTATTGTACCGAAACTATGAGGCTTTGTATAATATTCATACAGCTCGGGTCGGTGCGAGGGAGAAATAAAAATATTTCAATATGTTGTGTTTTAATCCTGGAAGTACTCATCTATTACAAGAGAATGCCGTAAGCTGGCGAACACGGGGTTCCTAAGTGATTCATGTATTGTTTCTCGTTTAGGCCCACAATCGTAAACCACTGGAAATTATGTCTTTGCGAGTGAATTGTGCCGCTAAACCAACTCTAAATTACACACAGATAAAAAATGTAAATGACGCACTTAATTATTGCCAACTGCGGACCGCATGTTTCCTTTCTGAAGGGATTTATTCCCATCCTTACATTACAACCAGAAGAGATATACATAACGGAACTCATAATCGATTAATAATTAATGGCAACTTTGTGAAATATTAAAATCCACTACGATTCGTTCGAATTGAATGATAAACTAACGAAATAAATAGCTCGGTAAACAGTAATAAATTAGAAACTTTTTTGCAAATACACATTTTGAAGCTCAATGTCATTTTTGATTTACGATAATTTTGTGAAAATGAACGCGAATTCCCATTTTGAAGAACAAATATAATTTATTGCAGGTTGGTATGACTGCATTTGTACCGATTACGACTGATTTATTGCCTTCATGCAAAGATATTTTTCTGTTTCGATGAACTTTCAAACCGATCAATTTTTAATCAACATCACACCCCCAAAATTATTTTTTTACATTATTTATCACGTGTTTCAATAAAATACAAAATATATCAAATATCACAAATTCCTAACCATAATATTTATGAGTATATACAGAGTGAATCAACTCAGTTTTACCGTTGTTTTAAGTTGAAAACAAAAATAATAAGACACACACAGGTCATTCAAAAATCAAACAAGTTTTCGAATATTTGTAGTTATTTTTTGAAAAAAAGCGCTCGAAATAGATTATCTTGTCTACAAAAGAGATAAATTTTGAAGTGAATGGCAACACTCCTTGGTGGGAGCGATTACCACCAACAGAATTGTAAATGGAAAGTCGAGTCAAGTAGCACCATACTGAAAAAAAATTAGAATCTCTTTTCAGTTTTCTCCTTTTTTTGAAAATCTGCCAAGTACTTCCGAAAAAATTAAAAATAATATTGCAAAAACGATAAATGTTTTATTCATTTTAAATTTTTTTTATAAGAAACAACTTACAGCTTTTTAAAGTTATTTTATAAAAAAAATTGTATTGTAAATCTAATGTAGTTATTTTATAAAAATTTGATATTGTATTTAAAACAATAAATTGTACTTAATCTACTCATTTTATTCAAAATTGTCTTGTACGCTAATTTGCTTCCGAAGTACTAGACGTCTATTCAAGGAAAGAAGACGACCGAAAAAAAAATTTAATCTTTTTTATAACTATGTACCACTTGACTCAACTTGATGCTATTCAAAATTGTGAAGGTGATAGCCGCCCCTGTTAAAGGTATGAAATATCAGTGTTAACCTTAGATATTTGCTCCCCTTTTAAACAAAATCATTCGCGAGAACAAAGCTGCTTTTAGCCGGCCTATATGCTTAAACTTTTCGGTCTATAGACTGAGACTTTTATTTAAAAGAAAAGTTATTTTACAAAGTGTTCAAATGCAATTTTTTATCTTCGCTTTTTTATTGTGCAGCCTTAACTTTGTCTTTTTTGCTGTTGCATAAAAAGGCAGTTCATCTTTGGCCAATAAAACAACAAAAAAAATACTACATTATCTCCTCTTCTCTGATAACGTCTACAAATGCAAATATTATCCTCGCATGTTTATAGTGTAACTTTAGCTTTGGTTACCTAGAAGCTGCATAAAAATGCTAACATGATCAGACTCCTCAGTCTATACACTGATACTGTTTGAATACGTTTTCATCAGAAAAGACTGCACTTTTCCAAAAGTTATTTTACATAGTGTTTAAATGCAAATTTCTATTTTTGCTTCGTTATTGTGTAGCCCTAACTTTGTCTTTTTTGTCGTTGCACAAGAAAGCAGCTCATCATTTGTTATCCTACGCTGCGTCAATACAAAGACTTGAAACGTTGGCATAACCTTATTTTTGTTTCTTGAACCCACGTTCAACTGTACCGAGAAGACAATAATAATAACTACTAATAAAATTTTAGACGATAACAATAAAAAAAAATACTACATCCACTTCTTCTCTGATAGTCTTCAAATGCTAATATTATTCTCGCCTGTTTATAGTGCAGCCTTAGCTTTGGTTTCCTAGAAGCTGCATAAGATGCTCAGACTCCTCAGTGTATACAGATACACTGATACTCTTTGAATACGTTTTCATCGGAAAAGACCGTACTTGTCCAAAAGTTATTTTACAAAGTGTTCAAATGCAAATTTCCATCTTCGCTTCTTTGTTGTGCAGCCTTAACTTTGTCTTTTTAGCCGTTGCACAAGAAGGCAGCTCATCATTTCTTATCCTACGCTGCGTCAATACAAAGACTTGAAACGTTGGCATAACCTTATTTTTGTTTCTTGAACCCACGTTCAACTGTCCCGAGAAGACAATAATAATAACTACTAATAAAATTTTAGACGATAACAATAAAAAAAATACTACATCCACTTCTTCGCTGATAGTCTTCAAATGATAATATTATTCTCGCTTGTTTATAGTGCAGCCTTAGCTTTGGTTTCCTAGAAGCAGCATAAGATGCTCAGACTCCTCAGTGTATGATACTCTTTGAATACGTTTTCATCGGAAAAGACCGTACTTTTCCAAAAGTTATTTTACAAAGTGTTCAAATGCAAATTTCCATCTTCGCTTCTTTGTTGTGCAGCCTTAACTTTGTCTTTTTAGCCGTTGCACAAGAAGGCAGCTCATCATTTCTTATCCTACGCTGCGTCAATACAAAAACTTGAAACGTTGGCATAACCTTATTTTTCGTTCTTAAACTCATGTTTAACTGTCCCGAGAAGACAATGATATAATAACCACTAATAAAATATTGGACAGTAAAGCAATTAAAAAAATACTACATCACTTCCTCTTTCTGATACTCTTCAAATGCAAATATTATTCTCGTCTCTTTATAGTGCAGCCTTTTTTTGATTTCCTAGAAGCTGCATAAAAATGTAGCCAGCGATCTCTTTTCCTTACGCTGCTTCCTGGAAAATTTTACCAAGTCCGTGCTACAATAGCTTTTCAAAAGGGCCGTTCTTTCTGTTCAGAACATCACAAAGAGCTTTATTTTCATCTCCCAAAACCCGGTTTTCGATCAGCCGTATTTTCTCGACGATATTTTTGAATAAACAAAAAATTAGGTAGAACTAAAGATAGCTTTTGTGAAATTTGCTTTACAGAAGATCAATGTTACTAACACAGTGTTTTTTGACATAGAGTTCTCAAAAAACTTCTTTACAGATTATGTTGTTCATTCCACAGACGATTTCAGAAGAAATACTTTATTAAAAACAGTTCCAAATAAGTACAAACAGATTTAAGGATTACAGATTATAAGCACGTAGTGGCTAATTCAAAATATTAAATTTTATCCAAAAGTAACAACAGTCCTACTGTTTTGAAACATTTGATAGCCCTGTTTACATTTAGTTATTTTACAAAAATCTATTTCGTTACCTACTAAATTTATTACTGCATTTGCACTCTGTATCCTTTAGAACATAATAGATATTTGGAATTTAAGGCACAACCAACTTAGAACACTATTACAGTTATCATACAATAAGATTTTATTCTAGAAACATCGTTGGTTTGTTCATTAAGGTCTAAAGAAAAACGTTTTCGTTGATCTTTTCAAAAGCAATCTCTTACTAGGGGGTAATCAATAATTTTAATAAAACTATCGCCTTTGATTTGCAATTTTAATTAAACTGTCGCTTGCGGCACCGAAAACTTGTAATTTTTTCGAAAATTGTCGCCTGCGGCTCCCAGTTCTTTTTAAATAAGTTTTTCAATTTGAAAGAGATTATCATCTGCGACTTCGCAAGCGACAATTGAAAAAAATTAAGATTTGCAGGCAACAGTTTTATGAAAATTAGGAGGCGCAGACACTAAGTCAATTTTTGGTACTTTTTATGACACGAATTTAACGTTTAAACAGTATCTAAACTAAAATAAGAGTTTTTGGATTCAGATGATTTATTATTGTTTTGCACTCAGATTTTTTTAACGGACACGCGGCATTTTAATTTAGAGAAGTAGCAATAAATTTCTTTTGTAAAAATTTAAAATAAATCTGTGTAATTGCTAATTTATTTAATTGAATAATTGAAATACTTTAAATATAATTTAAATTTAAAGCAATATTTGTGCTATAAATTGCCTATTAATATTAAATTAGATAAATAATTAAATTTTGAATTGCGGAATTCAACAATAGTTTAACAATTAATTACAAATCCACTTAATTATGGAGCGATAATATCCTAATTACCGTTCATTCCAAATTCGATTTAGCTTTTTTTTGCATTTTTTTAGCATGTATAAAGTTCGAAGGTTAGTGTGTAGATGGCGCAATGAGTATTGAACGAAAGCGTGGATCCCACATGCAACAAAGCATGCGAGTGTGGGCGTTCCTTTCCTGAAGCGGATTCCCCATCAGCGTGGTCGGTTTTACGAGAATCCTTCTAGCAGGAGCGCAGCCTTGCAGGAAGGTCGGTCGGCAGCAGCGAGCCGTTCTCATATACTGTTGCTGTCATGTTGTGCTTACCCATTAATATGAATTTTAGCAAAACGTAATTGCTCTAATTGAATGATAAACGAAAACGCGAATTAATAAAAAAAAATACTTGATTACCATTTCAGGGAAAAACTTTAATTTAGTTTATTGAACACGAAATATGAAGAATGTAATCAGCAAAGCCTTAAACCAGAAATGTCGCCGTCATAAACACGATTTTTTTATGTCAGAAGAAATTCAAATTAAATAACTAAGTTGTCAATTAAGTGAATAAATTGGTCTGTAAATATATGAATTTATTGCAAAAAATGCATTTACTTCGTTAAAATAAATGTAATAAAACTTTTCCAGTTTTCGTAGCCGAACGAGTCCAATTAGTAAATTAATTATGCATCGAATTATCATTGATAAGAAAAGATGTAATAAAATTTTTAATACACCTGGTGCATTACAATTAAAACGAAATCAGCGTGATTTAGTTATCTTATGTCATACGTATGAATACTAATTAATTTTAATTATTTTAACTCCTCTCGATTTTGTTATTTTAATACACCAAGTTGAAGAAAATGTTCAAAAAATATACAACAAAACTTGAACAGAGGTGTTCCAAAATTCGCGAGACAAATTGTTGATATTATGTTCTCAATTAAAGTCCAAAACACACAAGAAAAAGGTTTAAAAAATCTGTTTTGACCATGCGACATTAATTTTGGAATATATTTAAAAAAAAACTTAGTTTTTATTATTAAGAGCCGATTTTATAATCAACATAAAAGCTCCTTTAATTTAAATGACATTTAGACTGTAACTGTCGATGATTTTTCGATACATATTGTCATAATGACAGTTATAGCATAAACGTCATTTAAATTAAAGAAGATTTTAAGTTGATTATAATATCGGTTTAATTGTACCCGGTAAAAGAATAGGACTCATTTCAACAATTAACTTTATTCAAAAACTAATTGATAAATAACTCCTACAACTTTTACACACCACTGACCCGGCAGTATAAACCTATAGTCAGGCAAGACATCATTACGGATATGATTATTAATAAAGATGCTAAAAATAAATGAAATAAAAAAGGTGTAAGAACCGAATTTCCTTATTTGATGTCAAGCGTGACTACAAATCGTCTGCCACGCTGCTTTGTTCTTGTTGTGTTAGTGTAGTGGCATTAATATTAAGGAATTTGTTCAAAAGTGTTTATTTTTGAATGTCAATTACTAAATTTGAATTTAATTTTTAATTTTTATTAACACTTTTTGGTACAATTCCAGTGTCAAATCATTGGAAATAAAAATATTTTAACTGCCTGCAGGTTCCATAAATTTTTCATTTCGCTAGTAAGTAACATATATGTATTTTGACATTTTTGTAGTGTCTGTTGTATGTAGTATACTGTGTGACTTTAAAACCGCAATGTCAATTAAATATGATTATTATTTTTATAGTTAATAATATTATTATTTATTTATATTATATTATTATAATATATTTATATTTTGTAGCTCTTCGTAAATAATATAATCTAGTGGAATTCGTTCAAAGATTCATCTTTGTAATATTTAATTATAGGCAAATGTATAAAAATTCTCCGGAAATCTTCAAAAAATCCCTGAATATTTCGTAAATCTAATAAGAAATTTTAAGAAATCCATGTAAAAAAATGGAAATTAATAGAAATACTTGCTCCTTGTATACCAAAAATCTCTATGTGTTTATCCCTCAAGCTCCTCTAACCAAAAAAACGTGTGGCATCTTATTCATCTAGAATTTTGGATAAAACAATAACAGATTTTTTAGCCAAAATAAAATAAATAAATTATCAAAAATGTGCAACAGAACTATTGCTATTGGAAATCAAAAAAATGTAGGACAATTTGACTATTATCACCAAAAGAGCACATTTCAATACGAAAAAATGTTTTTTTCTACTGCCGTATTTGAAAGAATGCCATTACTCAAACCATTTTAGTGAAAAAAATAAGCGTTTACCAAACTGAATTAAGAAATATTTTTTTTCCTTTTTTGAGAGAAAAAGAAATCGTGGCCTTCATTAAAAAAAACTTTTTTTTTTCTACTACTGCGTATAGAAGAGTCATTACACAAGGAGTGTGTAAATGACAGATAACGAAGACGTTGGCCTGAGTATCTGTAACACACGAGTTACTGTAATGTGCTCTAGCCCACGTATGATATCCAAAACTTTATCTATGACTGCAAAAAATTAAGAAAATTGAAAATTTAATGCTGCCGATAACTCCTCTTTTTTTACATCAAAAGTAAGGTGACCTATGGATATGTTCAGTAAGCACTATGGCAACCGCTTAAATTTTTTCAAACAAAACTCGCCATTTTGAGATAATCAGTAAAAATTGTGCTTTGTGGTAAAAATAAGAAAATTGTTTTGTCAAATTGTTAGTTGTTCCTTTTGTCGAAATTATCAAAACTGTACGACGATGGACAACCAGCGTAATCCTAACACATGATCTACCCTAAAACCATCAACTTTAAGTTATCTTCGGTCTTTTCGACATCTTAACTACAAAAAATTCTGCAAGGTCCTAGACTGACCCCATGCTTCCTACTAAGGAACAAAACACTAACTACTCCCGTTGTATCCAGTTGAAGGAATACAATGATGAAATGGAAAAAACTACGCGAAGGCAGTTTCTTTTATAAACTTCTGTCATGAACACTTTAATATGGATATTAAAAAAAACATTCAGGCGAAACTGAATTGTATTATTTTCCTATGATTTTCAATTACTTTTCTTTGTTTTTTTACCTGATGGAAGAACCAACAAATCAAAGACAAAGCGTGTCAAAAAAAAAATAAAAGTAGAGAAAAATTTGGTGTGGCAGTGAGAAAAACTGCAAAACAGCTCTCTACCCCTGGTAACAATGAGATTGTATTATTTTCACTTTTAATACCGCTTGATTTTTTTTTGCAGTTTTTTAAATGTAAAAAAATGCAGATATATGATGATAAAAACACAGAGAAAAATTTACCTAGCTGCCGAGATATTGACATAGTCAAACAGATAATGAAAAATTTAACTAAAATTGGTTTGTTGACAAAAAATATTGGTAGTAGTATTCCGAGGAGAAATATGAAAACCTGCGAATTCTGTCAAATGTTTCAAATAAGAAAATAAAATTTAAAACTAAGGAAACACAGTTCTTGTATTTGTTCTGACAAAAAAGATAAGAATAATGTGTTGACGTGTGGTATAAATAAAATGTCTCATATAAATTCCAATGCAGATGTAGAATATTTTACCTAGCTGCAGAGATATTGACATAGTCAAACAGAAAAGAAATAGAAGATTTGACTAAAATTGGTTTGTTGCCAAAAAATTTTGATAGTAGTATTCCAAAGGGAAATATAAAAACACTGCGAATTCTGTCAAATGTTTCAAATAAGAAAATGAAATTTGAAACTAAAATTCTTGTATTTGTTCTGACAAAAAAGATAAGAATAATGAGTTGACGTGTGGTATAAATAAAATGTCTCATATAAATTCTAATACAGATGTGGAATACTAAACAATTCTTTTCTTAACTTGTATATGAATTTGTCTGCAATTAAAAACGTTTTTGATAGATATTTATTTTGGTAATGTTTGAAATTTCAAACTCAGCTCATTTGTTTTGTAAAAGAATCTGAAATAGATAACTGACTCTATCGAAGCGCACAGGGCAGTGACATAGTAATACAAAAACGATACTACCTATAGTATCTCAACTTGAAACTAGCCCATCAGTTGAAAAGAGACAAACAATTTTTGTGCTCTATTTCAGCTTAAACTTTTGCTCTACACTTTGAAATCATCTGATACCACAATCAATCAGTATATTTCAATAAATAAAGTTTAGTTTTTAAAGCCGAACGAGTACAGTTAGTAAATTAATTATGTTTTTTTAAATTATGATTGATAAGAAATGATGTAATAAAATTTTTAATGCACACCTGGTAGATTATGTTTCAATTAAAACAAGATCAGCATAATTTAGTTATCTCATGTCGTACATATGAATAATAATTAATTGAAATTATTTTAACTTCCTTTGATTTTGTTATTTTAAAACAGAAAGCTGTAGAAGAAGTTTTCACTTCTGTGCTGTCAGTCGAGCTGTCACTCAACTTGTTCACAAAGTGAATGTAATGAACATTAACACTAAGTACTTGTACATTTAAAAAACTTAAGAAATTGGAAGAGCATGTCTTCGTGACAGGACAAGCTCGTGCTTGTTCTCCTCGAGATTAATCCGAAAATTTTCAAGAAAAACAATCTTCATCACTTACGCCAAGGTAAACGACACCAAATGATTTTATTGCCAGTCTAAGTCTGCCAAATCAAGTAAAGTAAATCAGTCAGAGCGTTTTATAAATATGGACGTATATCACTATGATGGCATGTGTCTTTCTATTTTTGGATCGCAGCAGTCACCTGCTCATATGTGGATACTCGACGACATATTGGCCTCTGACTGTCTCAGAAGTGAAGTATTGGACGACATTTGGGTCTCTTGCAGATTGAAAACTATAAAGTTCAAAAATAACACGTTTGTTGGCCGGTTTGATGCCGCATTCTCGACGATTCCAAAATTATTATTGTCTAGATACGACACTAAATCTGTCCGTCGTAATACCAGCGACAAGGCTTGATGAAAATACAATAAAAATAGGCTGGACTTAGTTCAGTGATCCCTGATCATTACAAGAATTTAATCAGAAACAACCTTATTTGTAGTTATTAATAAGGAGTGCGATACTTTATCGGAATGTCTTTGCAATGATCGCGAGATTTAATTGACTTGTAAATCATCTGCTTGGGAATTTTGATGGAAAAAGGTTTAATGTGCTTTATGTTTATTCGGTAAAAACAATTTTGCCGATTTACATAAGTAGCTGATAAACATGAGTTCAATACTCTGTACGATCTTGCTTTCTCACAAAAAAAAATCGTCCAAAATACCTAAATAAATAAAAAAAGAAAATACTATTCTTAAACAGATTTTCAAGAATTTCTGCTTCCAAATAGGTCACACTTTTACACCTTTTCAAATTAAAATTTTTGTGACTCTAATTAAAATATTTTAAACATCTCTCTAATTGTCCTGAAATAAATCAAATTTTTTTAAACAAGTTATCAAACTAGAGATAAGACATGTTATTGTTGGTTTATGTAAACCTTTAGAACATTTATTATTTATAAAATTCTATTTTACTGTTTTCACTTAAAAAAACATTCCGACAATGTTGTGCTGTTACGCCACAATTTATTTCAATAACAACTTTTAAAAAAACTTCCAAATACAAGGTTTAAACACCCGAACAGTGGAGTTAACCGCTTGAACAATGAGGTAACTTTTTCTTTAAGAAGAGGAGTCTTTAAAACAATTTTGAGTCACCACTTGCAACCTCCATAGCGTTTAATTTACAAATTATTTGCTAAATGAGTATATAACACTGCTTGGTCTAAAATAATGATGAGAGGATCCGTATAAAGTTCGGGATTCGATAATTCGGGATTTGATAATTTAAAAAATGTTGCAATGTTTCAAGAGATTTCTTTATGTTTATTGTGTTTATGCCAATTGAACTATATTAAGTCCGCCATTTTAATTTTTACATTTCTTATAACAACATCATTGTCAGTCATCTGGAAAAAAATATACAAAAAATTGACTAAGCAATTGCTTTAAAATGTTAATTAATAAAAAGTCAGTGTAAATATTTATAGTAAGAGTTCTAACCAAAAATTAGGTGAAAGAAAGAAGAGTGTATCGCTACTTATGTGCGCGATGACACCTACATTATGTTTTGTTTGTTTTATTGACAACTCTAATTTATTCCACACTTTATGAATAATTTACTTATGTGTCTTTGTACAATAAAGTTGTATTTTATTTCCCATCATAAACCCTAATGTCAACAAACTGCGCACCCATCTTGTTAAGCACAACGTTGAGCCTCTTTTTCCCTAGATGACAACACAGGTTTGAACCAGTTTTTTGGGCTGTTTAGACAGTCTTGTGTAGAATTTTGAGATTTAGAATTGACGACCACTGCTCTCAGAATCCATTCATCTGTAACTTCATTAGAAATGCCTCACAATAGCAGAATTAGAAGTAACAATACACAAAATTTAAGACTCTTGTATACTGAAAAGATCCTTCAAGCCGGATAAACATTAAGACAATACAGGATTCAAGAAATAAGCAACCCAAGTCATAATTTTCCATTTTGCTAAAACATTGAATAAGAATGAGTTATTTTCTGTAATAAAGATCATCACTAAAATTTATTTAACAGTCGCAAATCAGTAAAAATTACAAATTTGAAATACACGAATCTGATTAATTTTTGAAATCAACCAATTATTTACAATTTACTAGTTTCTCTTCCGTAAAAAACAGATCATAATTCAAAATTTCGTCGAAAATATTTCATTTGGTTCATTTTCGACTGTTTCAGATAATCTAGATTTTAGTGTTCTTTAAATAAGTAGATACATTAAAAAAAACACTAAAATAAACTTTTTAAATAATTAGGTAACAACAAAAGAAATAATTAAAAAAATTTTCTCTGAGATATTTTTCCGTAAGTTGTTTTAAAGCCTGTTTAAAGTCTAATTTAACGGTCATGACGCTACAATAAAAAACGTTTAGTAATGAGCAAGCAGTAAAATGATAAGAAAATTATTGAAGCAATAAATCTTAATTCGTAACGTGGCGAATTAATTAGAGATGTTTACCTGGCGCCAGAGAGAGAGAAACATGAGCCTGACATAAATATTAATTATCTCTAACTGATTTTTTGGATTTAAAAATATTTCTGTTTGCAATGAGCGCGTGTAAATAGTAGTTGAAAGCATTTGAAAATTCAAAGAAAAGCGCTTCGAGTATATTAGCACCACCTCTCTCAATTTATTACCCACAAGTTAACACTTTGAGCAAATCGTCCCCTCGAGTTTCCTGCCGACTCACCTCCTAAGATTACGTTAATGCAAATAGAAATCATTAATCAGCTTAAGTATCCAATTAACAACGGTCGTCATAAACGGCGTTGCAGTTGTAAATGCAGCTTTAGCGGTCACCGGCGGTATTATTACGTTTTATCAGCGGTAGCTGGCGCATAATCGTAACATTTCTGCGACGTCACGTTCGGTAGCCGGTATCGGATCTGCGCGTCTTCCCGGTAATTTGGTAAAACAAGTAGCGAACGAAACGCTAGTAAATAACCGCCGCCGTTGCCGCCGCCGCTGCTTCTCCTCTCGCAGATTTAATCTAAACGACTGTGAGTTATTCGGTCTGCAGTTATGCATGCTTAGCTACAGGAGGATCACAGATCTGTAGTCATCGACCTACAACCACAATGTCCTAATGACGATCGCTGCGATTATTAGAGTTGAGATTTTATGTAAAAAAAAATCTTTTTTATTATTAGGAATATCACCCCAATATTTTCGATATGTCCATTCTACACTGAAATATGCGATTAACGGTATAGAAAAATTACATATTTTGTATAAGATCAAGCTTTAGTGCATATTTTTAGTTTTTGTGCATAAAGCGAAAATTTTTTACTTTTTCAACATAAAATCGCATATTTTTAACCTATTCAATAGTTTATAAATAGTGTATTAAAGAGCGCATTTCGAAAAGTCAGCTTTGTGGCACGAATTCAAGTAATAATAATACTTTACGCACGCAATTTGGGTGCTGAATTGGCTAATACGACACGCAAATCGGTATCTGTTACAGATGCAAAGTAGAAAAATTGATTTTACCCATTTTAATGGAAAATTTTATTATCTGCCGCAGATTAAGCCGAATGAGAAAGTTATCTTTTAATGTTTGGATTCTTAATACTATACTAAGAATTTAACTACAGTAAAACCTCCCCTTACAGACACTTCTCTTAAACGGTCGCCTCTTTTAAACGGACATAGATATTTCAGCTAAAAGAAAAATTTCCTATGCATAGGCCTCTTTTGGTCAGACCCTCTTCTGGACAGATATGACATGGTTTCACAGACTCTAAACTGACACAATCCTCTTTTGAACAAACGCGAGACTTACAGTATGTGCTCTTTTAAATAGATCCATGTCAAATAAACTAAAAAACAGCATACTTTGTCGCTTAGAAACAAGATCAATGTAATAAATGCAGCTAAAAATAGTGCAAAAAGTGTTCGCAAACTGTCAAAAGATTCCTCTATTGGAAAAACTCAAGTGGAGTATATTTTGAAAAAGAAGAATTAACTGCAACAACAGTGGCTTTCAAGTGATACAAATGTAGAAAGAAAAAGGAATTTTCTCAAGGTGAAAAGCCATAAAATTAATGACGGTGTTTTTGACTGGTTTTGTGCAGCAAAAAGCAAATCCATATCAATGTCAGGTTTAGTTATCAAGAAAAAGGCCAAAAAATTTGCCAAATACTCTGGTTTAGAAATTTTTTTGCTTTAAATGCCTGGCTTTAGAAATTCGAAAGAAGCCTACAAGCGTGTTTGAAAAGATCGCCAACGCGAATTTTGGAAATGTAAAAGTTTTTCTAGAAATCCTTCTCTCACCGAAATTATAACGCCGACTCTATGCAGACGAAACAGAGATGTTCTACAAAGCTTTCATAACAAAAATTTTCGCTTTTAAAGAAGAGAAGCGTGTCGATGATAAATTGGCAAAGAAACGGTTGACTATCCTAAACTGCGCCAATACGATTGATGAGAAAGAAAAATTAGTTGTTATTGGAAAATAGGTAAAACCACGAACATTTCGAAATCTACAAATCAATAAGTTACCGATAACATATCGACACAATTGTAATGCATGGATGACTAGTAGTCTAATATTAGAATGGCTACATTCTCCGTGATCAAAAAATAGAAATTAAAAATATTTTTTTTTAGATGATGCTGCGTCTCACTCAAAAATTCTCATTTTGACTAACATGCAGCTTGTTTTTCTCCCTCCCTCTTAAATCAAGGCATAATCAACAATTTTAAGATGCACTATCGTTCTCGCATTTTAAAACATGTCATACATCCCATGGAAACTGCAGCATTTGAAATCCAGCTAGAAAAAAGCATAAATATCTTACACGCGATTTACCACATACATTCGGCGAGACAGCAAACAATAAAAAATTGTTTTCTTATATGTGAATTCGAACATACTGTGTCTCTTAATAAAAATGGTCTGTTTGATCTAGAAGATGATCTTCCATTGTCAGAAATTTGTGCAATAGGGCGGCTTTTAAAGCAAGCTCACGCGGGCTTAGTAGATCCAGAATATTTCATTAGATTTGATAGCGATCTTACTGTAGAGCGCGATTTTGGTTCAATAGAAGCCAGTGTCTTAAATAAAAAAAAATCAGAAATATCTGACGACAATAATGAAACCGAAAACATTCTAGAACATGAAAATATTAACACGTATGCAAAAACCCAAAGAAGTATGGAAGGTTTAAAGGTTTTTGCAGATTTTAGGAATGATCTTAAGTTTATAGAAAAAGTAATGCGTTTGCTAGAACATTTTTTGAAAAACGTTCTTAATTTAACTGTTACAAAACAAAAGCATATAACTGATTATAATCATTATATTTAATTTTTTTAATTTAAATATGTTAAATAACGTGTCCGAAATTAAGTCGTAGTCTTGTGGGTATGTAAATAAAAAATTATCCAGAATTAACTTTGAAAAAAGAAAAAGTATTTCCAAGACCTGTGGAAAAGTGGTAAATTGACAATAATTATTTAAAGTAGTATAATTTATTATAAAACTTAATTTAATCAAAATTTACATACATTCTTTTAAGTTTTTGTTTTTCCAAAACTAAATATAATTTTTTATGATATTCAACTAATACGAGTATTATTTTATGTTGAAAAAAAATCGCAGATAGACCAACAAGTCGCCACTGGAAAATATAAAAGTGGATGTGAGAGAATAAAGAAGACAAAAGTTTTGTTTCTTTTTTACAAATACTGCATTTCGTTGGTATCTTCGAGAACAATCATTCAAGATGATTTCTTTTTGGGGCTATGTGAAGCACTGTTAAGTGCAAATAACCCTATAAATAAAGTACAAAATCCCAAATTTAAAAAGCTTTTGGAAACATATTGTAAGGAAAATGTAGTTTCTGTAGATTATGGTTGATGAATCGACAGATATCCGTGATCGCTATATTGCAAATTTATTAGTTGGTGTTCTTAATCAAAATATTTTGCCAAGACTTTTTCTAATCAGTACAAAAAAGTTAGAGAAAAACAATAGCGTTTGCTTTGTTAATGAAAGTTTGATGGCTTTGTTTGCTTCAGGTGTTCTGCCGACTGACAAAATTTTTCTTTTCGTCACAGATGCGGCAGCATATATGACTAAAGCAGGAGCAAATTTAATTTTTTTTTTACGAAAATTTAATCCACGTAACTTGTCTAGAGCATGCAATAAACAGAGTTGCCGAAAAAATAAGAGGTCAGTTTCCTTTGGTCAATTCTTTAATTTCAAATGTAAAAAAAAATATTTAACAAAACACCCCTTTAAGTCCAAGTGTATAAACAAAAATTGACGAATATTTCTCTACCTTCTGAACCCGTAATTACCCTATGGGAAAAGTGGTTAGACGCAGCCACATTTTACGCGAATAACTATAATGATATAAAAACATTGTATTGGATATTTCTGACTTAGCTGAATCAATTATAAAATCCAAGAGGTTATTTGAAAAACGTGAAATTTTTGATCAGTTGACGTACCAATACTCGAATTAAAGCTCATTATATATTTTAAGTGGGCAAACGAACAAATTAGAGACTGAACAAATGTCTTCATTCGATTCAATTTTTATTGTAGAGCATTGTAAAAATTTATTGAAGAATGTTCCAGGTCGAACTAGTAATAATAAGTAATATTAGTAGTAATAATACTAGTAATATTACGTAATGACAAAGAGAAGTTATACTTATATAAGAAACAACAGCAAAATTTGAAGCACTCATTTATTGAAGCAAAACTTTGGAAATTACTAACTGCGCGTCCGTACTGATGTATTATTTTGTTACGATAGTGTAGCTTAATTTATGTCAGAAAGAGTCAAAATGTCGATTACAAGACTATATTGAACGTCTCAGATTGTGGTTATTAATCATTTTCTCTTGTGTTTTAGTATACTTTACTAAAGACACAGGTCGAACCAGTTTGGCCTAATAGAAGTCGAAAACCACTGAGTAGAAAACAATAGGTAAAACAAAAAGTAAAAAAGTAGTAGTTATAGTTTTTGAGTAAATAATGTAGGTACTATTTTAAAAGTCTCAATAAATATGTGAAAATGACTCAGTTTATAGTTCATCCCCTTTTTATGTTTTTGCCAGCACTCTAGCCTGAGTGGACACAAAACTGAAGAATCATTACCTTTTCTCATCATTGCCATTTTCCTAATCCTAACTCATTTTATTTGTCTAAATCTTGTTATCTCACATATTCACCAACCACTAACACATACAAAATTAGAACTTGGACAAAAAAAACTGGCAGCTGCCGACGACAATATAAATCTCAAAAAATTAAACAAAAAAGAATTATTGGAGTGAATAACCAAGTTGCAAGCACTGTAAGATATACAAATTACAGAAAGAACAATGTTCCAGACTAAACCGGTAAAGTTTTACTAGATAAATTCTACAGTATTAAAGATGATAATAATAATTTACTTTTAGACCCCAAACATCTAGCGTCATTAAAATACGCACTTATCACTTCAGTTGACGTAGAAAGAACGTTTTCAACATATAAAAATATTTTAAGTGATAGAAGACAAAATTTAAGTGTCAAAAATCTAGAAATGCATTTATTTATTAATTATTACAATAAGTTAAGTAGATTTCATTGCGAAAGTTAATAGTTATTAAGGAGCATCCAGAGAATTATATGTATATGGCTGTTAATACATAACATGTTATATACCATAATATTATGTAATGTTTTTATAGTATATAATATTCTTATTATATATAATGTAGTTATTATTATTATAATGTCTAATAAAATTGTAATTAGATTACCTTTTGTTGTTTTACTACTGTTTCCTTGATTTCCAGTAAGAAAAACAAAAATAAAAATGCCTAAATGATGCATAAATGCATAAACGAAGCATTTATTCGACATATTTCTGGGAAAAACTCGACAAATTTAAAGAATTTGATGTGCATAAAAATCCGAACTCTAGAGATTATTATTCTCGACTCGTGTGCATTATTTGTGCAAGAAGCCCCTGCATTGATAAATCAGCCCTACACTAGACTTAAAATCTGTAATTATTATTTTTTGTGTTTATGAAAGGGCGTTTAGCACAAGGCTCTTAGCAAAGATTAGAAGGCAAGATCTCATTAGCGAAATGACAGATGAAGATCAGGATGGTAAAACTGAACTCGAGTCTTGCGATGAACGATGGCCTCGGCGAATTACTGGCCTGTCACAGCATCGCCAGATCAGTTCATTGTCTAAGAACGCGAGAAAATGAGATATGAATGAACAAAATCTGCAAATAAAAGACCTGTCAATTCCCGAAGATTTTTCATCAAGCACCATCTGAACGTTGATGTTTCGGTAATGAACAAAAACTGGTAATGATGAAGGACGGGGTACAGATAAGACTTGATTAACCGCAGATGGGATTCAGAAAATATTCGATAATCGCGTTTTTCACATTGCGATGCACATATACAAGTATTTGGGATCAATCACGAGTGCAATATTTCCGTCAGCGCAGCTAAATTTCCCAAGGTTTTGAGAAATGAAATAAAAAAGTGATGATTTCCAACATGTTGATGGTTAAACCGCATGTACGCTTTAGTGACGAGATGCAGAGTCGCTACTGATAGATCTAACTGCCACCAATGACGAATAGATTCAGATGATGACAGATCTATGACCGACACTACGCTGCTTCATGCTGCGCTGCCAGTTATTTACACATCCGTCGATCCGGTTATGATAAAATTAGGAACTCTTTCAACTCATACAAAATTTACGATACACATCAAAGCCATTTCTAACACCTTTCATAACTTAGAAAATCATATAATACGAAAAATATCTAATTGTTATTTAATAAACAAAGATGAAAAGAGGGTTAATAAGACGAATCTAAACTTCAGGATTTCTTGTCGCAGACAATATTTAAAAAAAAAATAATGTGAAGTGTGCGATTTTGTATTATGACATTATTAGTCCAGATTTTTTTGATTAAAATTTAAACCGTAATTCATATTTGGAAATATTTTAGCTAATAAACTGAAATGGAATGTTTTTCTAGCACGATGGGTGCTCTGCTTATTATGCCGACATTGTTCGCCAGTGGCTCAATACAGAGTTCTATGATAACTAGATAAAGATAGTAGCATTTTATGACCAACGTAAATTCTTAATTTTACAATAATAGATTTTATGTGTGGGGTTGTTTAACACAACCCACAGAATCTTTGTGCTAATTTAAAATAAAAACTCTGTCAATAAAATGAACCAACTTAGCTCTTCTTATTTTACTTAACTTGCAAATTTTTAAATACCTCGACGCCAGTAATAAAACAAATATAAAATAAAAAATCGAATTTCCTTACGTCAAAGACATGACAAGTGAGTAGCACACATGTCAAAATTTCAAGTTTCAAATTTGAAATAAATTATGGCACAGTATCAAAATAAAGAAATTTTCCAGTACAAAGAATGTCTTATGAAAGAAGCAGAGAAACTTCTTCTAACAGGAATTCCATCAAAAATCCTAGAACTAAATTATCTACTGCAAACTCCAAAATTAAGAAACAAAATTCAATTTTTCCCAAAGATACAGAACTGGTGCTAAATGGCGATAATTCTGCAGAACCTCCAGCCAAGAAACCGAAATTTGAAAAAAACGTTTTAGAAACAAAAATTTTATCAGACTTTTTGCAAAGCAATAAATGTTTTATTGATTTGGTCGACACCATTAACCACCTTAGTGGAAGACGTAAAAATTATAAAAATGTGGATATGGTACATGATTTCCAAATTCGAAGTAGACAAAAATTTTGGTGCAAAAATTTAAGAAGATATACCTGCATTGGCACAAGGTGTAGAGACTTCAGCAGCAATTTTCTACGAGAAAATTCCTAGTTACTTTATTGCAAGAGCCAAAACTATCAAAAAGGACGTTAAATATCAGCAAATTGAAGATTTTCAACAAGCAGTTTAGAAATTAGACGAACAGACAGACATATTTTTCATTTTGTCTAGGATTATACAAAATTCGTAATAAATATTTTGCTCTATACGATGTCCTTTTAAACAATCTTGATAAATTAAGAAGGCCTAGTTCATCACAACATACAGAACCTCTGTGTTAGTTTTAAATAAAAGATAATAAAAATAAACCTCTGTTTAATGAAGTTGTACAAAATACATGATAAATCAAAGAAATAAGACGTTACAACGTATGATACTTGAGCTTCCTATAACCAGTGTCTGAAAGATAAATTTCAAAAAAATTATTAAAAAAAAAACTTGGTAGGAGGCACAAAAGTGGGCAGTACACTAAGCTACCACGTTGACCATCTATGTATAAACAAAAAATTAAATTAAAATATTTTATAGTTTACTTGTGTTTTAGTGTAATTTAGTAAAGACACAAGTCAAAATAGTTTTGTCAAATAGACAAAAAAAAACTACAGAGTAGAAAATAGTAGGTAAAATAGGATAGTAGTTATAGTTTTTGAGTAAATAATGTATCATTTTTAAAAGCTTTTAAAAGTCTCAAAAAGTATGTGAAAATAACTCAGTTTATGGTTCATCCCTTTTTTATGTTTTTGCCAGCACTCTAGCGTGAGTGGACACAAAACTGAAGAATCATTACCATTTCTCATCATTGCCATTTTCCTAATCAAATCTCATCTTACTTATCTAAATCTTGTTATCTCACATATTTATCAACTACATACATACAAAATTCAGAACTCAGAACCCAGAAAAACAGGCAGATGCCGACGACGATATAAATCCCAAACATTTAAACAAAAGAGAATTAATGGCTTGCATAACTAAGTTGCAGGCATTGTAAGATCCACCAATTAAAGAAAGAACAATGTTTCAGATTAGACCGGTGAAGTTATACTACATAAATTCTATATTGTTTTAACAAAGAATAATGATTTTTTAAAGTAAATATAAATATCAAGAAATTTGCGAAATATCTGTGACGTATCAAAGACGGTATAGTAAACCAGCGATGATTCTAATTATGATGGAACCGGCTTGCATTTAAATATCGAGTAAGTCGTCTGTATTATCATTTCTCTCGTATCTCTCTCCCCCTGCCGTATATCTCTTGATACAACAATACATGTTGTACATTAATAAACGATTTTGACAAAATCACACATTAATGATTTTATTAATAAATGGTCCAACGAAAAAATAATTTTGAAATATTTTTCCGTTTGTATAATTTATTTAGCTATTTAAGGCTGATAAAACAAATTTTACTGCAATTGCAGAAAATTTTGGCAGTGGAAATGACAGTTATGTATGCCGTTTAATAAATATATGAAAATATCACATAATTGTAATTCGAAATATTTGAGAAATTTTAATTTTGATAGTGATTGAAAATTGTATGAGGAATGTTGGTATGATGGATAAAATAGTGTATGGAAAACAATAATTTAAAATTAAAATAAGAGTGCACATAATGCTTTTATTTGCTATTTCAATAAATTTATTATTCAGTAAATTTTTAGTAAACTCACCTGTTTTAATGCATTCGTTTAGTTGAGAGATTATATTGACAAAAATCATTATTTCATCAATTATTGCTGCCACATTGCCGGCATAAGTTTCTGCTGTTTATGCATATTTAAAATGGGATTTATTCGAATTTGAATTGATTGTATAGAAAAGTCAATCAAAATCCGTGCATAAAATTCGGCGGTGGAAAATAATAATTAATTAAAATATAAAACCTATGGACGCACACATATTACTAATGTCACCGATAATAGCGATGGGAATTACGTATGAACCAAATGACTAAAATAAAGCGAATGCATATTTAATCACATATATTGCATGAATATGTGATTGACGTTATGTCAAAATTGGAACTGGCTTATTAAATATTAAATAACAATTATAATTTTCATTTTGCACATCAATCAGTCGCTTGTAATTAACTTCGAATCAGCTGGATTCGTGTTCATAAATAGGTCAATCGCCAAACAACAGAACAGTTATCACGAAATTATAAACCAAAGACCCAAACAGATTTCATCATAAATTCTTCAACATGTTTTTACTCCATTTTTACCTATATTTCTACCAACAAAAAAATTTGAACACCTAAGTTTTAAGCTCGCTTCATTAAAAAAGTACTCTAAAGATCACTAGCAATGAGACAATCAAACCAAACACACTTTTCGTTACCTTGAGATACCAAGATTCTATTCACATTTTTTTGTAATTTAACAAAATGGAGCATATTTACTTTATTTAAAACACAGTAATCTATATTTCTTTGCAAGATTATCGATAATGACACAAGCGTAGTCACCTTGACTGTCTCATTTGCAGTAATCAAGAGTGTACATCGTAAAATGTACACGAAAAAACGTGTATTATAGTTTTATAAAGTAAGTTTTGCTGCACAAGTCCAACTTGACATAAACATTTAAGCTTTCCGTAAACACTGAGAAGCAGCAATAAAAAAACTACGTCACCGAGTTTGGAGATGAGTTATCCTGTACGTATTCATCGATAATATTACGAATTGCGTAGCAAAACTAGTTGTAGAAGAAAAATAAAAAGATTTTTGATAATAAGAAGTCCAGAAACTATTTTTTTATGTTTAATTATTTTAAAATTTAAACCTTATATGGTGTAAGAATGCAAGATGAAGAATTTAAAAAAAGTGTAGATCTGCTAATGTGGGTAATGTTTCTTGTCCTGGGGTTGAATAATGAAAGAGTGTTGTTGTGTGTTGGTATCCAGTAGAATCTTATTTGTTCTTTGTGTTAATATTTACGCTTCATTATAAGGTCGTGATTTCCTCATATAGAGTTAATATTGAAGCGGGGTAAGTCTAGTTGACTAGATGTGAGTCGAAACGAGCACAGTTTTCGAATAATACCACGAAACGATGTATTCTTTTCATTTCCAGACAAACTTACGCCATCTAATTTTCAGTTAATCTCATGAAAACAAGAATTAACGGCGTCGTTTGCAGGCATATGAAGCAGCCCTCATCCGAACCGAGCGTTTGCTAGATACGGCCTGCAAAACTTGGAACATTAACATTATAATACACTTAGCACGTGGCAGACGAGAAAAGACGAAGCGCTGCGCCGCCCCCACGGAATGCATTGCTCATTTTCGATCGAATAAATGCACGTAAATTCGTTGAAAGGAAGTTGGGTGTGCGGCGGTAAGGAATTAGAAGCGTTTTGCCTAAAACAACATGTAAATTATATTTAATTCCTCGTTTAAACAACTCCAACGAGATGTCATGTTTCCAACTAGCAGCGCCGTTTATAAACATGATGAAACTTTACATTGAGAGAGCTGTTAATATTAACATTTATTTAAATGTCCGGAATTAAGATATTAGTAGGGCATAACGTTGGGAAAGATTAAGCGTAGAACAAGAAGTTTTAGAGAGGTGTTAGGTAAGCCTCGACTTGACGCTTCATGAGGAGGTAATTCTCCTGTTAGGCAAGGAGTACCGAATATCCTTTAATTCATTCAAGACTTAATGCGTTCGCTTTAAGCTCATTTCGCCAAAACTCTGGTCTTAATCCTTGATTTTTTTCTCCACCTAATAGTTATCAAAGATTGAACATGTAAAGTTACGACCCACTCTTTTATCCAGTGTTGTTTGATGCCTTCGGCTACAGGAAATTGGAGATAGCACTTCTAGGCTCGCGCACTGTCTGATACCGACAATTCTGGAAATTACACTAGTGAAAATACTCAAGGGAATTTTAGCAAACAGGTAATTAACAAGTTTGATGGTTTTACTTGTCTGACAACGAAGCAACGGCCGCACCCACAGCTTTAAATTAAAATTGAAATGTTGACCTGAATGAAACGAGAAATTTTCGTACAAATGACGATGCCGCTGTTCAACTAAATTTATGCGATAAAAGATTTACTCGCAGAAGGTAAAACACTAACAATAAAGTGTACACTACACTCTCATCATAAAATTTAAATTGTATTAATTATAGAATATTTCCTAATGAAAACAGTAAAAGCATTTGGCTAAAACTGCAGGCAAGAAGATCAATTAAAAAATAAATTTAACGCGCATATAACCTCAAATTTCAGGATATCCGGTCGTATTTAAAAAGTTTAAGACTCATTCGGTATAAATCTTTCGTTTCTATCATATTTGAAATCACACCGAATCTTATATTCAAATAAAAAAGATGTCTTTGGTGCAATACCAAAACTGAAGAAAAAGAAGCAGAAGAACTGCATGCAGAAATATTAACTTCCAATTCCAAAGATGAGCCTACAAAGACGAAAGTTCTTTAAAAATAAAAACAAGCCATTGAAGATAAATCAAGAGATAATAGATGTACCTGTAAAGATTCATCAAAACTCGATCAAGAACAAGAATTAACAGGTTTTCTTCAGCTTGAATCTTCCGGTAAATAGTACTTCTAGTCAATATAAGGCTTAAATTGATTCTAGACTGTAGACTGGAATCGAGCTTGAACCACAGCCCAGAGCTCAGTCCCGGTAAAAAGAAGTAGTAGGTATCAAACACGACAATACGTTAAAACAAACACCTACTAAAAACTAAATTTGTGTTTTAACCAAAACAATCAAGCCTCTTTTGATCAAAGAGAAAAACACTGTTATTTTTCTGACGACCTTACTTCATGTAGCACTTCAAAGTGTACGCGAAATTACGATAATCTATCAATATTTGTTTCTTAATATTCAAACACTGGTCTTGCAATGTGCGAATGCTAGATGGAAATCTAGATAAAAAAAAGACTGTATCAACAAATTGCCAACCGTTAGAATTATTACCACTGGAACTGTTTTGGTGAGTGTTTTGTACATAATATAGTACTTATTTTGTATATTACATAAAGATTTTATAATCTTGAAAAACAACACTGGATTTACAACATACAAATTCTATAAAAAAAACACACCAATTATTATATTTAGATAAATAAGATGTCGTTGGTGCAACACCAAAACTAAAAAAAAAAGAAGGAGAAAAAACTGAAAGCAGAAATATTTACTTCTGATTCTAAAGATGAGCCTACGAAGACAAAAGTTTCTCAAAAATTAGAAACAAGCAATTGAAGATAAATCAAGAGATAATAAAAGTACCTGTAAAGATTCACCAAACTCAATTAAGAACAATAATTAATAGAAGGTATAAAAAGTTTTCTTCAGCTCGTATATTCCAGTTAATAGCACTTATAACACTAGTCAATATAAGGCTTAAATTGTGGTCTATAGACTCTAGACTAGAATCGAGATTAGACCACAGTCTAGAGCTCAGTCCCAACCATGTTAAAACGTTAAAACAAACACCTACTACAAACTGAATTTGTGTTTTAACCCCAACACTAAAATTTCTTTTGTTAAAAAAAAATAACGATACTATTTGAAGAAAAAATCCAGATGAAAAAAAACTGCATCAACAGAAATGCCAACCGTTAAAGTTATTACAACTGGAACTGTTTAGGTGTAGAGTGTTTTGTACTTTATATACACTTTGAAGTTGAATTAAAAATAATATATTACATAAAAATTTATAATCTTTTTTATATTTTATAACAATGTGCAAATCCTGCAAGAGAATCCAGATAAAAAAAGATTGCATCAAAATAATCTTTTCCCTAAAAAATATTTTGGAAGTAATGATATATACTGACAATTACATGTATGCATATACATATACACAATACTAAACTTGTCAAATATCATATACTGTCTTTACATTTTACTAGTACTCACTTGACAAACAGTAAAAAGAATTTGAAAGATTTCTTACTACCGTATTACAAGAAGTAGACCTAAATCACAAAGAATCAAATACAAGATGCACAAGAGTTTTTAGAGAAAGATAAGCAAAAGTAACTCACCATCTTCGTTCATAAGTAGTTGTAAGAAACACGAAGACGATTACTATCTCAAAAATTTCAGTCAGCTCTATCACCAAGCAAAACATGGAGAAGAAAATTAATGTAATCAGTAAAAAGTTTTTGCAAACGCTTGGTAATACTTGTTCTTCAAATATTTTTTCTTATTTTCAAAAAGTACAATTTTATCAAAACGTCTATCACAAAAAGGAAAGCTAGTTTTAATAGAGAAAATAGGAGAGTAACGATTTATATGACGAAATTGACAATAAAGTAGAAAGACACAATAAATTAAATGAATATGAAGGCCAATCTTCTAAAAAAAATTGTCAAACTAATGACAACAAAAAAAAAACAAGAAAACTATCATAGAAGTGAGAAGATTTATTCAAATATATTTATCAAAAAAGCTGGTCGAAATCCTTGCTTCAAAACTAAAAAAAAACTGTCTTTAACCTAGAGTTACCATTACATCTTTTAGGACCATAGAACAAAACTTTCTTCCTTACTTTACCAAAGAAGATAAGTTTGTATTTTGTAATAATATTTCTGAACTTTTCAATTGTATAGGTCTTTCCGAATATAAGCCTAAACATTAAAGGCTTTTTATAGATAGCTCTGAAAAAAAAGTCTGAAATGTGTATTGCTGCACAATGGAAATAAATGTGCTTCAGTTCCAATCAGTCATACTACCAAACTAAAAGAAGAACACCAAAATATTAAAATTATTTTAGAAAAGATTTCGTATGTAATACATCAGTGAGGAGTATGCGTCGACTTAAAGATAGCAAATCTATTATTAGGCCAGCAAGGTGAGTATACTAAATATTCCTGTTGTCTATGGGATAGTCGCGCAAAAACAGAACATTAGATTAGAAAGAACTGATCTTTGAGAAAAAATGTGGACGTAGGAAAAGCCAACGTGATTTATAAACCACTGATACGTCAAGAAAATATCCTCCTTCCACCACTTTACATCAGGCTTGGGCTAATAAAACAGTTTATCAAGCCCCTTGATAAGACTGGTGACTGTTTTAAATATATGTGTCAAAAATTTCTAGGCCTGAGTATGAAAAAAGCAAAAGCAGGCATCTTCGATGGACCGCAAATCCGCACTCTTATAAAAGACACTGTATTTTTAAACCATATGACACAAATTAAATCTGAACCATGGCTAAGCTTTGTTTTAGTAGTCAAACATTTTTGAGGAATTATAAAGCACCAGACTATTTAGAATTGGTTGCTATTTAGACAGATTCGCGAATATTTTATGCGATTACATTGAGGAACAAGAAGAACGGTTCCACCAGGACATCAGAATAATGGAAGAACGATACCAAGGTCGATGGAACCGCCACATGATGGAAGACTACTGTTGGACATTAATAAGATTGTCCTGAGCGAAGCCATAACAGAAAAGCTACAGAAAAAGTTTTTTGTATTTTTTTTTAAATTATTGATGCAGAGCATCTAGATGTTTTGTTTTTATATCGTTCTTATAAAAGATCTTAATAAAAATATTTTTTTAAATACATATTGGTATTTTATTTAGATTTTCTCAGTGAAATAGCTAATAGTCTATATGTCTAAAACTAGAGCCAATTTGACAAATCTTATAATTTTCACACTAGTCTTATACAGAATTAACTTTAAGCTACCATGCCGCAAAATGACTGTTTCCTAGTGTTATCTATTAAACACATCTTGTATCAATAAACTTACATCTAAACAACTTACAGAAGTATTCTTATTATAATTTTAAACTGGAATATAACCTAGTAGATATTACACTAGTTACTAAATTATTAAACATTTTATTTAAAAAAAAAATGAAAAAGTTATAGAAAACTAAATATTGTATAAAAAGTTTGTAAGACAACTCTGTTTATTCAACTCTTTTTGATTTTCAAATGTGTCTCAAGCCTAAGTTATTAAAGATAAATATATTACCTCCCAGTTTTGTATACAAAATTGAAGTCTTTACTAGACCATTTGAGAAGCGTTTTCAAATGAAGCTAGCGCTGCACAAATTTCAAGCCTGGATAATTTTTGTTTATATGTTTCAGTAACATTTTTGTTATTTTTTTATATTGTTTTCTTTATGAATTAATACTTTTACAATTTTTCAATCAAAGCGCACTGCAAGGTTAAGCAGCGATGCTGTTTCATAAATTTTTCTAGTTTCAAGAGTCTCAACTTTTGCCTATACTCATATTATTAAAACAAAAAGTGTAGAGTTGCAGTTTGTACCTAAAATGTTTTTATAAAAACCGAGCTCGAAAATGTGTAAACCGTTTTTTCCTAAACCTTATTTTGGGACATACCCTATGTATGCACCATCCTGTACATATTTGATGCTTTTATAATTTTTTAAACACTGGAAAACAGGGTAAAAAAAGTAACATTTCCTTTGGATAAATTTTGAAAACTATTTCTTTTGTTCGGTTTATCTAACATGTTTGTCATTCAAAATCGTCGTCAATGAAATGGTATTTAGTCGGTTAAGAAAAACTTTGCCTTCCGTCTGTCAGAAAATTCGTGTTGAATCGCACTCGTCTGATAAGGGACGTTGTGATGTCTGTTCTGGAACAACTATTTCACGTTTAGGACGTAATCTAACAGATTATCTGTCCAGTGTAGACGTGTGGTGTAAACAATCCATATTGCCTGAATTATAATTAACGTCGGATGTGATGAATCTATCATCTTGTGAATGTCGTCCATTGTAAAGGATCAGTAGTCCTGTCGGATCCTCTTTATACCAATGTCCAGTTTAAATGACGTTCCTTTCGTTAAATAAATTCCAAATTTTCTTCCAAACGAACATTTTTATACAGAAATAATTAAACTTCTGACGTGACTAATTAACTTGAGTCTGGATTTTGGCATTTGAGTTACATATTGGTTAATTCAGTGGTAAAAATTAAACTCTACAGTTTTGATTGGTGGATGTGTCAGAAATGCTCGTCAACGGGAGCTTTTTAGATGCAAGGAAATAAAAAATAAAGTTGGGTATTGTTCAGACAGGCAAAATTAGAATAGTTATCTGTTCGAAAATTAAATACTTGCAAATGAAAAATGTTCAGAGGCATAGAACAGATTTGACAAGGCTGGAATCAATTTCAAACAGTGTTGGAACTGCTATATTAAACCGAATTACCTAATTTTTTTAAAAAAGAATTTAGTTCTGCTTATCTATTTATATTTTGTAAATGTACAACTTGTACAACTCAATAAAACAAATTAACTGTCATTCTGCGATAAAAATTTGATGGACATTATCGTAACGCAACTTTTAAGTTTCTACAACTGATGTAAATTTGTATTCAACCCTTCACTTCCAGTTTTCGTTTGATCAAAACTTGTCAATTGTGCTTATAGAGAGTTTGACAAAATCTGGTTAATTGTTATCGTGAGTCTCGTATGGATTTATCCTGGATCTGGTCGTCTCGTTTCCGGAAGTGCTCCTGTCGATGATGCGTTGGCTCAATCAATCCTAAGGAAGATGCATCGACAGGTTGCCGTCATCTTCGAGAATGACGGGGTGATGGGCTGACGTCATTGCGGACAGCTGCATCGGTATCGATTAGACAAATTCTCCTGCTGTCTGTTCCTGCTGCCTGTCACTGCTTCTCGAGACGAGACCACGACAGGATTACGAAACTCACTGTCAACTCATTCCATAAGTTTAATTCCGATTGATTGGACCTCTAAAGACGTCGAGATGAGCACGTTTTGAATTTTTTTCAGATTAAAAAGGGCTTTTTGCGGATCGATTGGATTTGTTGATGGTGTTAGGTCGGGGCCATATCGGCTAGGCGATAGTCGTCAATCAGGGCAGAACGCAGATTGGCAAATGCTCGACCTGACACTGATGCGAATGTCGATTTGCGAGGCCGCGGTTTTTGCGGTATAAACATGTAGTTTACGAGTGTAGCCGGACAGAACATGAACGGTGGGATTGCCAATGTATATGATCACATCCAGAGGGTTGATGCACAGTTGCTCTCGTCGACATTCCACTGATCCCGGTTCATCCTCGTCAAATGCATACTCATTTAGAGGGAGGATTGTTGATGCTTCCTCTCTGTATTAATGTTTATGGCAAAGGTAGTTCATATGCAACCGCAAAGCGCAGATGACTCTATTATTTAAACCAAAACATATTAGAAACTAATTTCATTTCTGACAGACACACCGCTAATTAACTACCAAATTAAAAATGGATTTTTACTAAATTTTAAGCACGAGACGTTCAGACTAGACAAAATCGCTAATCTATTGATAATGTAATTACATTTTTAGTTTTTGTTTTTATTTTGTCCTGTTATAAACACATTCTCTTTTCTTTTTTTAACAAAAAAATATGCTATAAATGACTGTGCTACCTACAGGCATTATACATAATAGGTTTTATAACATAAATTAAAAAATGATGTTACTACGAGTAGACAGAATGTTCGTTGTTAATATTGTTGCTGACTTCAACGGCATAATTTTACTAAAAAGTCAGAATAAAATTGTACATTTCCCACAAAAATAAATTGTAAGTAAAATTAATGGGAGAGTGAAAACAAAAGTGAATAAAAAATAAAGATTTTAACAAATAAAATAAATGTAGCTTAACCTTTTTCTGTAATTTTAACCGAGAGGGCAAAATGGAAAGCAGCGATTTTACCGCAAAACATAAGCAAAAGGAAAGACAAAAAAAGCAAAACACAGAAAAATGCAGATAAAAACGAGAATTATTAAACAAAGAAAAACAAAAAAACAAGTAAATTATAATAAAATAAAGAAAACGATAAAAAGTGAATAGCAACGTAGAGATAGAATAAAAAAACGTCGCAAAAAAAATACAAAACATAAAGAATGCTAAAGAAAAGTGTAAGTGAAGAAAAGCAATATATGTATTAACAAAAAAGGCGACTTAAACAAAAAATGAAACAAAAAAGTAAAACTTGTTAGTCTATATTAGAAAACTGGAAGTGAACAAAAAGTAACGAAGTCAAATTGGAAGGCACAAAGATCTATTACTAGAAAAATTAGTCCCTCAACACAATACAGGTAAGAAACCAGTATAAACTCTCTAAATTTTCATATTTAAAACCGCTGATCTAGCATTTTTTCAAGTAAAATCCACTAGGTGAACCACAGTATCTGTAATGTAAGTTGATTAAAATAATTTTATAAAATACTTTTTGATGACATGATCATTGGATAAATCAGATTAAAATAAAATCAGATAAATCAGATATTTTACTACTAAGTAAAAATATTTCCTTTAAAAAACGAGTCCTACCATTTGCAAAAAATAATGACAAGTCAGTATATCGTATATCTATGTTAGACGATTAACTTATTTAAAATTTTAAATTTTCAAAAGTTTTAAAAGACTTTTTAATTAAGTTAATTTTTAATTTTTTTTCAGCAAGTTTTCTATCTGGAAATAAACATTAGTTTTGAAACTCTATTTCATATGCGAAATTTAGTATAAAACTTGTTGTTCAACAAATTCTTACAAAAATTTCAATTTCAGCGATTTTAGAATTATGGTTTAGAAGTTTGCAACCGGCTAAATATAATTTTTTTACTCAGACGTCTTTGTCAAAACACTTTGCAAAATATATTTGATTTTATTAGAAAACAGGGAAAAAATACAGGGTAGACCAAATGTATAGAACGGGCCGTTTTTTAGCTAAACTATAAAGAATTTTGAAAAAACAAAGTATAGGCATTACATGGCTAGGAAGATGCTAGCTGAGACAATGTTTAAAATTTTTTTTATTTGTTTGAATTTTTAAGATATCTCTAGCAACATCTTTGTTTTTTCGTGAAATTTATACTTGATTGTTTTTAAAAACAAGCTATTTAAAAGAAATGTTTCTGTGTTAATTGTTTTAATATTAACTTTATAAATTTTTAATAAAAAAATTAAATATTACGGAATATTATCGTTGATTTAAAAACGCAAAAGTCATAACTCAAATGTTATAACTTACAAATTTTATCCGATATTGTGTCCAGTTAAAGTTTTTTTCAGTGATTTCCATGTTTATGTTTGGTTTATTGTTTCTTAATTACAAGCTGTTCTAACGGTTACACATTTTCGTATTGCTGAAGGAATTTGGTTGGAGTCATTGAGCTCCCAAAGTCTGACAGATCTGTCACTGGCTGTTGCAGAAGCTGATTGCACTAAAGACACTTCTCTACTGCTCTAGAGCTTTTTTTTTACTTAAACACTCGATAGAAACCCAAATTTGAGATTAGCATAGCAGGAACATCGTCTCACTTATAACACTGTCTGATAAAAAACACCTGGAGTTAGAAGCTTTGCAATTTGTAAGGATACAGTTTAACTGAAATTAAATGAGTAAGCCCCAGTTTTGTGACAGGAAAAGTAAACTGATGGTCGGTTGCGATAAACACGCGTTAATAATATTAAGTTTCGATAAATTACATGAAAAATAATCATTTCGCTTTCGTACAGTTGTAATAAAACAGGATAACGAAGTTTAATAAACATAGTTTGTTTCATCAACTTGTTAATCATTTGCTTAAACTTGTCTATTTTTTCGTGGTAATTAATTAACATATGTGTACACGACATGCATGTGTGTGTCAATATTAAGTTAATTAAATATTTCAGGTAACTCGGCTTGTTAGAAGAGCCAATTATCACAAGTATAGCGTGGGTCGTTGATTTATCTTATTTTATATAAGTCTACAAACTATAAATTATGTTGATGTTTGTTTGTTATTTGCCGTGCGAGTTTGCGCTTGATGTGAGAAATATTGCGGATTGATTTATGTTGAATTTATTTAAATCTTGAAATAAGTTATGGAAGTTAAGATAAACGAATTGTTATTTTAAAAAATGCACCTGGAAAATGTCCTTTAATTCAGCCAAACATGTTATTATTTATGGTCGTCATAATGGCTCATTGATTCCAGGACTGACTATTGAAATAAGCCAACAAAAACTCCGATAACTTATACTGAAATGGAAATGTGATATACTCTGTTCATTGGTGCTTTATATTTTAGTATCTATCAGTGCTATAAATTACCAACTTTTCACAATAACTCTTTTCAATTTTCCGACTTGGACGCTTTCAGCCGTTCTTTATTAGTCTCGATGGTAGCGTCATGTAACTTATTTGTCCTGAATATTCCCAACAAAATGTTTAAGAAACAGGTCTCTGGGTTAGGTCTGAATCAGCCGTTTGGAAAAGCGATAGCGAATAGAAAGACTATAAACGAGAGAATAATAATTAAGATTCACAAGTCTTTGCTTCTTCCGGGTAATAAAGCAATTACAAAAACGGCATTCGGACCATGCCCAGTGCCTTTGTATTTCGAATTAAATCAAACGTATTTCTTTCGAGGGGAAAAAGCCAATAAATAAAGTCGAGAAGAAAAATAATTGAAATGTTTAATGGGTTACATATACAGAGTTTTTTTCGAGGGAAAGATTTGTGTTGGCGGCGATGTCATTGTGTTCTTAACCGCCGACGTCCCAGTCGTTAAAACAGAACGGCCGTCCCCGTAAAATGCTAACCGGAAGGAAGACCGGCCGTAAATATGTCGACGACATCATGGTGACGGATAATCTCCTACATCCACATTCACGTCGCCCCCGCGTTTCCGCTCACCGAGACCTTCGATAGATGGCTTCATTTTCATGAATTTTACACTTGACCTCAACGGCATTGATTCATAACACTCATTGTTCAAACACGTTACCAAAAAATCCGTAAATAAATTAACCGACTTTGGCCGTATAATTCGATGCTTATCGCAACTGTCCTCACTAAAAAATCATTTTAAATTGTATTTTATTTATAGGTAAAAGAGGTCTGACAGTACATTTAAAAATTCTTTATTTGACAACAAACTCATAAAAATGCAAGAAAAACGACTCGTCTAATTCTTTAATACTCCAGTACTGATTTTATCTGGTATTATTTTACAGACTTTTTGAAGACTGGGAATATTGTGGGTAGTATTGATTTGTTAAATAAAAAAAAATCCAATAAAATTTATTTAACACCTACAAGATATCTGCTATCTTGCAAAAACTAATTGAATAAATATTTAAAATCTTCAAAAGGTCATTGAACAGAACAGGTGGGTGTGTTCTTTTTTTACTAACAAATCGCACTGTATAGAGAATTTATTAAACGTAATAAAAATAACAATTAAATACCTTTCTTTATGCAACCGCTGAGGGCAACGACAGCTGCTACTGTTAGTTAAATTAATAAACGGCCAGCTTTTACTTTAGATAAATTTAAAATATAAACATGAAATTGTGAATTAGAGTTCATATATTTAGTTAGAAGATGTGTATGTATTAAGACGTTTGAAAGAAGATTGTTATCGATGACGACAGCCGTACAAAATTAAATGCCAGAAAAAAAATTTCTTAGGATAGTTGGCATTACATTTGAACAGTTATTACAATATATTATATTGTTTTATTATTACCTTTTGCTTTAAACACAACTTTAATAGACGTTTATGTGCTCACACACCACTAAATTTTATTGTAAATTTACTAAGTCACACAGATTGTTCATAAAAAAAATCGCAGCATGCCATGAGAAACTAAAGTGTGTCAAGAACTAACCTACTAGTTGAATAAAACAATAAACAAAAATAGCAATAAAAATCTGGAGTCTGTGCGTGTGACTTGGTGCTGTTAAAAAACTTTACTGAAGTTTTTCACAAAGTTCAACTTCCCACAACTGTGCTATTTGTTTTTGATAACGTATCACTGTTTTTCAAAAAAAAATAGCAACTGCTTGATGCAGGATTTAGTAGACAAATTAGAATTTTTCAGTCTAAAACGAGGCCCCTTCTTAGCGTAAGTAAAATTCTTAATTGAGGCAAATCATTTTCTGACTTTTTTTTAACTTTTTGGCTGTGATTTTATTGCAATACATCATCGACTTTGTTTATCCTTACCTTCCGGAAATTTAAGTACAGTTTATTTACTTTTCAAAAAACCACCAACATTGCAATTTACACCTAAAATACATCTGGCAACATGGCACAACTTTTAAAATGACGTAGAATAAAATTAAAGTTTAACAGGCATTTAGAGCTGCAATTTATCTTTTTATTAAATTTTTACAGCATGCTACAGTTAGCTACAGTTGTTGATCAAACAAATCTCTCTATTTATAATATTTTAACATTCTTATTTTACTTAAAAACCAAATTTTCTAAATCTTTGGAGCATTACAGAAAAGTTAACAAACTTTATCCATTTATTAAAGATTGAAGATAACAGTAACAACTAGTAACTATGTACAACACCATCAATATCAGATCTAAAAATTTAGATTAAGGAAACAAAGATTGTAGAGAAATTAAAAACACTGTCACTCCTTACTATTAAAGTCCTTTCTTTGTTTATTAGTAAATTGTTGAGGAGTAAAAATTGTGATAGGAGTTAAATAGATATTACTAAAGCGACTTTTCTATGTCCAAGCTTATTCGCCAAAAATTTTTCCTACTTAATTTTCCATTATTTTTCAAATGTAGTTATTCGTAATAGTGAAAACAGACCAAGATAATAGAGTCATATATGTGTACTTATACTCAAACAAAGATTTTCACTACTCCGTCTATAAATAAATGCTTGGGAGGAAAAGAATGAATATAAAAAAGCCATTTTAAGTCATTACTTTTCTTTAAATTTATTGTTGTGCGTTATTTGTTATGTATTTATGGCTTTTTCGCTTTGGTTTTAAATTTTTGCCGATAAATAGTTTATTTTCTAGACTTCTTATTTGAACATATTAAATGCGACGAAATAATTTCTGTAAAAAGTAGAGAAATTTCCTAAAATTTGCTAGAATATCTTAGAAAATCTCAATTAAAATTTGTATTTGAAAAAAAAATATTCTACAACTTTTACAAATTCTCTAAGTGTTTTAAGAATTTCTTTATATATTTCTATAAACTACGGAAGATATCTTTCTATTGTAATAAAAAACATTTACAGCCTAATGTTGATTTAATACCATAACGACGCTTTAAAACAAAGACTTTTTTGCTGAAATCTTAATTTCAGAATGAGCAGAAAGTAGATGATATCTTTCAACATCAACTTTTTTAGGCAATTACTTGATATAAAACCTGAAATGATACTTGTTATTAAAAAATATTATTATTTAACACAATTTATTTGACAAACGACAAAGAAGTTGTTTTAAACACGACGGGGCACCTGCTCATTGTAAACAAGAAATTTTAATTTCTAATTGTTGTAACAACTCTCCAAGAGACCAAAATTAAACAAAAAATTATTGGAATTAGTCAAAGCAAGCTAAGGTAAACAGTTTTTGAAGAAAAAGTCGATTTTCTAATGTGCTTTAATTTGTAAAAGTGACTTGTCCAAACGGATTGTTTATTTTTGCAGATAAATAAAAATTGCTTTTAAGTCCCATGACGTTCTTGACTTTTTTAATGAGCAGTAGATATTCGTAAAAGTTTTGGTGTATCTTGTATGAATGGTTAAATGAGGTATGGCTTCCTCATCCAAAATGGGTTACAGCAATAGAACTGTAAAGAAATTAGCTTATATTGAGTTTAAAACGTTAAAGATCTCATTACCGCAGTACTTTTACTATCTTCATTACCGCGGTACCGCAGTATTTATCATAACGACACTTTAAAACACAAAACTTTTTTGCTGAAATGCTAATTTTAAAATAATTGAAAAAAAAAGATGGAATCTTTTAAAATCAACTTTTTTGATACAATTATTTGTTTAAAACTGAAATACTGTTTGTTATTAAAAAATATTAGCTTTTATTTGTTAACAGAACACAATTTTAACACAAATTTGTTTAACAAACGACAAAGTCGTTGTTTCAAACAAGATGGGGCACCGGCACATTGCACACACAAAAAATTTTAGTCCCTAATTTTTGTTACAAGTATTCAAGAATACAAAATTGAACAGAAAATTATTGGAATTAGTCAAAAGCGCTAAGGTAAACAGTTTTTGAAGTAAAAGACGATTTTCTAATGTGCTGTAATTTTAAAAAATCACTGGTTTAAAGTATCTTTGCAGATAATAATAATTGTTTTAATTTTAATGACACTCTTGACTCTTATTTAATGAGGAGTAGATATTTGTAAATGTTTTGATGTATTTTGTATGAATGGCTAAATGAGGTATGGCTTTTGCGATCAAAATTGTCATGTATCCAAAATGGGTTGTAGCATTAGGACTGTAAATAAATTAGCTTATATTGAGTTTAAAACGTTGAACATCCCACTACCACAGGTCAATCGTGATTTGCCACGGCATCATTTCAAATTAAAAGCATTGGTAGCGAGTTAGCTTGGAAATCAGTCAGAGGTAATAGAAATATATAGTTTTTGTTAATGAAGAATGTGAATGTCACGTGTAATGTGTTTATTATTTATGGTAGAAGCATAATGAATGGCATAACTCACCGTGTAATTAGACTCATAATTTCTAGCTAATGCGCTAATGCGGACAAGCCTGACAAAAATGATTGAGACTGAATTACACGAGGCCGGACCCGAAACGCGCTTATTAACATTATGAGGCAAATCCATTATATACTATTTGCTCTATAACCAAATTATATCACCACAACATATGAAACAAATAAATAAAAATGTATACATTTTAGGGAAAAAACTGCTTATACATATTCATCTGCAAAAAGTTATAAATGTTAGCATTGAAATAACAAACATCGTTAAATATTTACAAATAGTTAAAACAGAAAAAATGTGAATTTAGTAAATATTCAGCAGGAATGATTGATTAGATTGTTTCATCTGTGAACAATAAAGCGTTGAATATTTACAGCGCAAATTGCACTCGAAAATTATTTACATTTTTCGATCGGTCCCAAACAATATTTTGATAGCTTAGAAGAGCGATTTATTGTGATATTAATTTTTTCTGCATTTGTTCGTGACTTAAATCTTCTTGGAGAGCCTTTAATTCGCGAAAAGTTTTCGAGGGAAAATTATCGTCGGTACGGGAAAGGGTGCGTACATTTCGAGAATTTATAGACAAACAGAACGCTTAGGCCTTCTAAATCTATGTTCAGACATCGCATTAAAACTATGATATACGCTCTGATTTAAGATACAGGACAATTCAAGTCACGGTCCCTTAATTTATATCAACGTCACTTTACCAATTATAAAATGAGTAGTCCGATTAAAGCTCCAATAAATTACGGTCTCTTACTTACGTTAATTGAAGTCAAATTTCGACGTTATTTTCATTTTCAATTATGACTTTAAATAAACGCGATCTAGTCTCAGAGATGACGGAGAATTTTCGAGATCACAAACTTAAATCAAAACGAGTTGAAAACATGATGAATATTCTGACTGAGAGTTGAGGTAATATTAAAACAGGACGACTCGAGTTATTCGACGTACAACTCTGTATAAAATTAACAAGATTTCGCCGCCAGAACTGCAGATATAGATGTAATGCATAACAATAAATCAAACATGAATATGCATCGGAAACTAAAGCTATTGAGAATAGCTAATTAACACGGGCTACCAGACGCCTTCACAACTTAACCAACTATCCCAAAGTATTAAAAATCACATAAAAGTCCTTGTCCATTTCAAATCATGCAGACAATAAAAATGTATTTGAATTCTTAGTTACATAATAGTATAATACACTCTTAGACAACTAAGAAAAAGACCCGAAATATTGTTTCATCAAATTTCAATAATCTTTACATACCTATATTTGATTGAAGTTTTCTTTCTTATCTTCTCCAAACCATTAGTTACCAAGTTGTCGCGTAGTAGCAAAACGGTATCAAAAAGCTGGTTGTTTTGACGCCCTATAGTACGCCACCTATTAGATTGTTTTACGTTTCTCCATATTTTTTTGTCTACACTCGAAATACAGCTCCAGTAGAATCATCACGGCGAGCAATTTTGCAATTAGACAAGCCAACTTCTCGAAAGAGCAGAATTCTACCTCTGTCAAAATCGCTAAGATAGTGATATTGTTAATGCTTTCAAACTGGGAACATTTTGTTGCCTTTAAAACAAGTAGTCTGAAACACAACAACTGCAAATACTTCTACTTATCAGTTCTGATAAGCCTTTTTCTTAACAAAAACTAAAATGCTAAATCTTTTTGCAAGAACTATCAAAGATGAACTCATGCAATGCTTACTATAACTAGCTTTAAATTTACTCATTCTGTTCCCAAAAAATTACCTCAAAAAATTATTCCTTCTTGATGTAACACTTCTAATGTCACTGAGTATATATTTAATTTATTTAGTAAAAGCAACTATAAAATTAATTATTAAGGCTCAAAAACATACGTAAAATTTATTAAAATCAAAGACAAACAAAGTTTGTTTTCTTGAAAAATTTAAAAAAATATATTTCCGTAAATTTTTGCAAAATTTTTGTATAATTATTATTTTTATTTATGTAAACATGTAAATTCCGTTTTAGTTGCTTATTATCGAGCCTTTGACGGTTCTAAAGTGCCATAATTTACCTTTTGAGACAATGTGTTTTTAAAATTCCTGGGATAAGATGTTTCATGATAGCGGTTAGTTCAACAACGTTTTGTTATTTATCAGTACTATAATGGTAGGTTACGATATCTAAAGCGGAAAATCGTCTAACATGCAAACTGAATTAGACGCGTAGTTAATTCGTGTTTATTTAAAAAATTTGTGTTGGTATTTTTGTATTTGTAAATGCGAAGTCTGTGAAAATCTTTAGGTCGGTAACAGGCATCGACAGCAACGATCTCCCTCAACCCCATCCCCCATCACATCGCCCCGGCAGGCAGCCAGCGTCCGATAAGCCGTTATTCCGTCGCCCGGCCCCGCACAAAGGCCTAATTAGCCATAAACTCCCTGATTTATAACGGCACAGAAAATGCAAATATGAAATATGAAAATGAAGATGGCTGTAATAAAAGTGATATACGAGGCTCCGCAGAGCCATTTGTGAAGGCGCCATGACTCACTCGTCAGTTTTATGTGCGGACGTCCATCATGTGCCTGACGGGCTTCATTGCCGGCCCCGGCCTCTCTCTGCAGGGACGGAGTTCGCCGCCGCCACCGCCGCCTCCTCCTCACTGTGTGTGTGTGACTTATCGCACCAAGCCGCACTCTTTGTGCCACCGTGATTTATATTTTTAATAAAATTGGGACTCGCTGACTGCCACCACTCTCTCAGACTATTTACTGGACGCTGGGGCCTAACAGACAACCTCATCATCCATCGACAACAATTGATCCGAGTTTTCACATTTACAACCCCAAGCTGTTACTTTTTAATAGAAAGGGTGCCACTGCAACAACCCCAGTTTCCACAACAAAATACATTTGCACTGAAGAATGACAGTTATTCACAAAAGCTTAAAAAAAATTTAATATAATATTTCAATAATAAATAAAATATTTTTTGTTATAATTATTATTATTATAAGCGCTTTCCGAAAGCACCACCAAAAATACCCGCATGCGCTTTTCGGTGTTCTATGAACTCTCTAATTTAGCGTCAATGCCATTATCTCTCTATAAAACCTAGACCTTGGCCAAAATCTTAAGTTAAGTCAAAAAGACCTACCATTGAGTCTATGAGACCAGTATAGTATTGAGTCAATAAGGGATCTAATTTAAATAATAAAATGACTATCAGTAATATCAACAAGATCTACAGTTTAATCTACAAGACATTCAGCTGAGCCAATAAGACTTACAGTGAGTATATAGATCTTTCAACACCTAAAAAATAATAAAATTTCTACAAGAATTTGACGATCGAAAATGGTTGCCGATAAAAGTAAAAATCTTAAAGTCCAGTCAATTCTTATACATATCTTGTATATGTATTACAATTGCAAATTTGACAAAACATAAAAAATATTAATGTAAAATATTGTAATGTAAATTTTGTAATTTCAATCCTATCAAAAAACAAGCCCAAAACTTTTCTGAAAAAATTAGTAATTGCGATTTTCATGGCAGTGGCTCAAAATTTGAAGATGTAATTGGTAGTGAGTGTAACAACCAATGCAAAAGTTATTAATTGGTTATTTTATTAATTAAATACAACAAAAATTTAGTTTATTAAGTTAGGTACCATCCATCAATAGAAGAATTACTAATTAGATATTTTGTTTTAGAGAAAACATATTGAAAATGTTCCAAAAAAAATTACTTTTTTGAGTATCGACAAAGAAGTTAACTTTCAAAATACAGTAAGTAAATATTGTCTTTTTAAAACCAACATTCTATTGAGATGGAAATTAGAAAAGAAGATAGCATCTAAAAACTTAAACCCAGATTCAAAAGCAAATCTTTATTTAATCACACCTCTTGAAACTTTAGATGATCTGTTAGAAAATAAAAAATTTAGTTCTACCAGTGACAAACTTAATCAAACCCAGCATGTAAAGAACTGTCTTTAATAATTTAAGTATTAAAAAGTCGAAACAAATAGCAAAACTCTTACCACAAAAAAACCGTTTCTGCTAAGTAGAGCATTAAAAAACTAATTTTGTAACCTGAATCTTATCAGATAACAAGCATAAAACCTTTTTGAGCTAATTGTTGATTGCCCTTGTTATAGCAACGGATCAAAATTTAAAGATATGATTGCTAGTTAGGTACCATAACAACCATCTACGCAAGAATTATTTTTGTTTAGAAGAAACTTATTGATAATATTCCAAAAAAATTTACTTTGTTGAGTACCAACGCCAAAGTCAACTTTCAAAATACAGTAAATAGATATTGTCTTTTTAAAGCCAACATTCTATTTAAATGGGAATTAGAAAAGAAGATAGCATCTAGAAACCCAAACCCAGATCTAAAAGCAAATCTTTATTTATTAATCACACTTTTTAAAACTTTGGCTAAGCTGTTAGATAATAAAAAGTTCAGATCTACCAGTGATAAACTTAGTCAAATCTAACATGTAAGCAACAGTCTCTAATAATTTAAATATTAAAAAGACGAAACAAATAACACAACCATGACCACAGCAACTGTTTCTGCTAAGCGAAAACTAATTTTGTAACCTCAGTCTTATCAGAAAAGCCTACAACTTTTCTGAGCAAATTATTAGTTGCCCTTTTTATAGCAACTGTTTAAAATTTAAAGATGATGATGTGGTGATTAGCAAAAGTGTTGAGACTAAAATTGCAGAAATACACTAAGTTTTCGGAAATTAGAAAACATTTTCAAAAATCTTATGGTTAGGAGATGTTGTGTTCTTAAAGTCAATCTATTATTGAAATTACAATTGGAAAAAAACTTGTCTGAAAAACCCAAACCCATAACTAAACGCCAATCTTTACTTATTAATAACCCTCTTCAAAACTTTCAAGAGTTTTCAACCGAAGTAACAGCAAAATAACAGTTGAATTAATAACTGTTACTTGTAACTCTTATTTTATTTTACAAATTTATTCAATTCTAACCTGTCTAACTTTTTGATGTATTAATCAGTGTTACATGCAATCATGGTAATAAAGAAAAATGTGATTAAAAGTGACAATAGTCAACTGATTGTGCTTCTAAACAAAACAAAAATCAGAATAGTTAGATTTTTAAATAACCACTAATGAAAACAAATTTATCTGTTATCTTGGAATTGTAACAAGTAGTAACTGTTAAATACGAATTTTGGCCTCACATTACTGATAAATATTGTACCTCTGTTCAGAAATTTAGATGCAGATTATAATGAAAAAATATGCTATTGTTGAATTGACATAGAATTTTGACTTTGAGTTGTATAAAGCTTAACAAGTTGTTAACAAGCATTTTCTTAAAAAACTCTGTTAAATAACAATTATTCTCGAATTTCTGACAAATTGTTAGTCTGGTATATCTATACATTTCGTCAAAAAAAAATTATAGGGCGTTCTAAGACACCACCGAGTTTTTTTTAGTGAAGATAAAATTATTTATTACTGTTTTATTTGTGACGGCTTTAAAAAATGGTTTGATTTTGGATGTAGTCGTGACGTTATCAGAAATGTGGTGATAAAAAAGAATATAAAGTTTTGTCCATTTCGGTAGATTGCTTCACCTAAGGATTTTTCAGAATGTTTAGTCTTTAGGAACGCTCTTGGATGAGAGACATAACTTTGGCGTTGAACGTGTCCTGTGACCTAACTACCGGACAGACAATCAAAGAATCAATGGTCGGCCGTAGTTTAGATTGAGCCAATTAAGAAGTCGAAATATATCGCAGTCCTCGCATCGTACATTTCCGATAAGTGAGTTTGAAATAAAGTACGTGTGTACCAGTGACAGATCAGTCAATATCTCTTCGATTGCTATGCAAAGCAGGTTAGAAATCACTCGAGTCGTGAAGAAGTACAGCTGTTATTGGATTTCATGAATCGGTCCGTTGTTTCAGTAATAAAGTCGATGTTTTTATTGAAGACAACTCTCGAGAGACGTACAGAAGATCAAAATCATATTTTGCGTTTGACGTGTGAAAAATTACATTTCTATGCGAATTTAAGTCATAATATTTCATTCGGGGGCGTTGGATGAACGATTCTAACTTTTTTGATGAATTCCTTTTGAACTTGTCAAACGGTTAAGGAAATGTGCGTGAAAAACTGCGACGATATCAAACTGCAAACAAACTCTTCCAATATTAAATTATTACGCCACAACCTTTGCATTCTTATTCAAACATTTTTGACTCGGAACGACAGAAACCACCAACAAAAGAATTTGTTAGCAATGCTTTATCGACGAATAAAATTTTATTAAACAAGCTACTGGTAAGTAAACATGCAAGTTTTAACCATTTAAGCAACTTCAAAAGGGAGTGTCAAGTATCAAGACTCTATCAAGAAGTGTGACCCCTCTTAATCAAAACATAGTAACTGTATGTAGATGTCTTAGTTTAGATATGGTGTCAAAAAAATTTAAAACACGATAAGAGAATTAACCTCTAAATACAAAAATTTTGTACAAGATGCCAAGAATCACTTGCAAATTAATTAAGTTTGAAAAAATTGTTACAAATTGTTAGTCACAAAAATATTTGTAAAATTCCTGGAAGACCAGCTTCAAAATCCCATAAAAGTAAAAAAGAGAAAATATTTCGAATAGTGTCCTCTGATGAGCGTTTTTGTGAGTCGCACCGGTTTAGTAATCGGCGTATACTCTTGGAATAAATGGACTATAGCTGTCGATTAAGATAGAGTAGATTTAAGGTCCTGCCTTGGTAATTTACCGATGTTCGAGTCTGCATTCTTATAAATAAACACAAACGCCGTGACGCAGAGTCATATATCGCAATAGCCAATGTCAACATCCATCTCTTCTCGGTGGACACGGCCGCACTCTACCACCAGAAGCCGTCTGCGCGCCCATTGTTTCGGCCTGATTTACCGTCGTCGAAACGGAATACAATGCAGTACTGCACCGCGACCGGACTACAAGACATTAGAGTCGAAGAAAAGACACTTATTTGCGTAGGAGTACAAACGACTTCCAGTTTGACGTATTGATAGTAAATTAACAAAGTATCCAGCAACCTGACCAAAGCAAATTCTCTTTTACAAACATTTTCAACTTCTATTTTTTATACTACATACCTTTAATAAAAAGATAATTAGTTAAAAAATAAAAAAGTTAGGAAGTTTAAAAGAATCTAAAAAAAAATCAAAAAGACATGGTGGCCACATCCGCCATGTAGAATGGGCGAGGCCGCAAGCGGTTATATGCAGCCCAAAATACCATACCGCATAATTTGTAGATATACATTAGAATGAAAATCATGATAAAGATAGCGCTATAGTTGCAACTTGAATCATCACAGAAAAAAGTCATCCAAATTTGCATCAAGAACAATCTATAAGCGTACGTAGAATAATCTTTTTATTTTTGTTATAAATAATTATTTTTACATTAGTAATTTATTTTTGAGTAATAAGTATAGTGACAAGTTTCGTATTTTAGTAGCATTTATTACTTATAACGTAAAATTTGTTCTGTTGTCTCTACAGTTTCTAACTTTTTTTGTAGTCAGTATATTACAAAACAATGACTCAATGAGTAATTTATCTGGAACAGAAACAGAACCGTTTGGCAAGTCAGAATTAGAGGAAAGAATACCGGAACAGTCTGAAACTGTTCAAGAACTTGCGCATAAAAAAACTAAATTTACGAATTACTTTGAGCACGACCCAAGAAGTACGAAAAAGACTGACAAACAAGCAAAATGTACCCTACGTACAACAAAATCCACCGTTTTAAAAATGAAAAACTATGGAACATCTTCTTTAAAACGGCATCTGCACTATAAACATAAGAATATTTTTTTGAAACATTGTTTGATTATTTTCAGAGACTTTTTTACAAAATACATTTTTTAATTAAAACTCCTTATTTAAAGAACTCATTTAAATAAAAATTATATTTATAATCATTAGATAAATACATATTTACATCTTAAAAAATATGTTTGTTCTGTGTGATTGCATTTTAAATAAACTCCCAAAATCTAATTTTGGTTTAATTATTTATTATTTTTCGTTAATAAAACGTTAATAAAAATCGAAGACAATCCTACAAAGTTGTTTCAAGTGTCTTACTTTGACTTTGTTATTTTCAGAATCATGCGTCAAATTTTCAAGAAAAATTTTTTTTTAAATTTTTTGTGGAATATACAGTAAAAAGTACCTATATTCTTTTTAATTTTTTTGAGAATAAAACAAGTAAAAAAATGTATAAGTACTTAAATCCAAAAGCAATTTTACCTGGTAGAAATCAAATGACTTAACAATGAAGACGTTTGAGAAGACACAAACTACCCTTAAATTTTTTTAAAGAAGTGCAATGCAAATATTTTATTTACCATAGCCGGTTGGTTTCCGTTTAACATAAAAGGATACTACGCAATTACCACGAATTTCATCGACAATAATTGGAAACTTTATTCACTTCTTTTAGATTTTGTTCCAGCACATGGACAACATACTGGCAAATAAATAGCGAAATTATTTTTCGACGTACTAGAATTTTATGACTAAAATTCTGTACAGAAAATAACGACGGACAATACAAATAGCAATTTCACTTTTGTTAATGAATTAAGTAAAATTATTTGTGACATTGACTCCAAAAATAGCCAACAAGTGTGTTTTGCGCATATTTTAAATTTATCTTCAAGAGATTTTATAAAAATTTTTGATTCAGAACAAGAGACGAAAAATACACTACTGAACGAAGATGAAGATGACAGCAATAAGGAAATAGTTGGAGAATTAAAATTGCCAATCAAAAGAATTCACACTTTAGCCAAAAAATTAAAAAATTCTGAACAACCACGTATAAATTTTGAAAAGTTTTGTAATACTTTAAACTTAATAATGGCCATGTCAAAAATCAACTTTTGAAATGTTACGTTAGAGCTTAAATAGACTGTGATGCCCTTAATAAATTGTTGTTATTATTGTTAAATATAAAAAGGGCTCTGAACATTATTTGCGATAACACAAAAAATTTAAAAAAATTAAAGTTAACTGATACAGAATGGTCTTTAATAGAGCGAATTTGTCAATATCTTAAAAGTTTCAAGATTATTTTTACAACATTAGTAGGCGAATCCTATTTTACACTTCTAACAGTATAACTAATTGGTATAAATAGTTTCTGGATAAACTCGAACAGTAGGCTCATGATCTAAACAATAACCCAGAAAGAGATGAAATTGATGAGCTACTAATACACAGCATTCAAGCAGCAAAAAATAAAATTATTAAACACTACCAGAAAACCAACTGAATGTATTGCGTTGTTTTAATTTTAGACCCGCGACATAAAATGGAAACATTTTCATATACAAGCTGGTAAAAAGAACTGCGAATTAATGCAGTCAAATATTTTGAAAATATTTTTTAAACAAAATGTTTTCAGCCTAATCCACTCTCATTATCTTCGCCTTCGAGATAGTGGCTGTAACGAATATGACATCGATTTATGCAGTTTATTTAAAAAATCTTCTAAAAATCATGGAGAAGAAATGACTTGGCCATATAAAATTGACAAATATTTGAGTGACCTACAAGCCACTAGATAGGAGAACATCTTAGAAAGGTAGAAACGACACGAAAGCGTTTTCACCAAGTTAAGCTTGATGGCAAAAAAATTTTTGGCAACGCCAGCAATCTCCGCTTCTGTTGAAAGACAATTTTCCCGGATTGCATTGACAATCACAAAAAGTCGAAATAGATTAAACCATAAATCTATTAGAAGTCTTAATTCTTGGTTAACTGATGGTGACATTAAAAAGTGTTTAAACTTTTAACATATGAATTAAATGTATAATTTAAGAGGTTTAAACTTTTACGTTGTTATTTTTTTTTGTTTTTTGAAATAAGTATTTTTATTTTGAATATTACCATATAGTTTATTCTAAAATTTAATAATTTTTGGTTAAATTGTATTGTTTTCGACTGTGTTTCCGCCTCTGTCAATTTTTTAAATAAAATTTAAATAAACTTTGTTTAAACATTTTTCTTATAAAATAATAGATTTTACTTTCCTAATAAACAAGTAATCTTACAGAACTACTTGACTTGTCAAGTACTTGTTATTTTAATACTTGACTTGACTTCATATTCGGCTGCCAATACTTGACTTGAACTTGACTCGATATCAAGTCAAGTCATGAATCTCTGGTTGCAACCTTATATTCATTAGCTAAATGGGTTTGGCAGCCACCTTATAATAGTCAATTTACATTGTCAAAAAAGCGCTATAACTCAAAAACAAAAAACCTATTATCATTGGATATCTCTAAAAACTAATTTTACTATTAAATTCGTTTCTAAAAACTACAACAAGAATAGTGTTTGTTCATCTACATTTACTGGAAAGTGTCGCCCCACAAACTCCCTTGTCTACACCTACAACTTTTGCTGGTGGCAACATGCATTTTCAGAGTAGAGCAGGATAACACCCTCTTAACAAGAATCAAAAAATTTGCGTACTTAATCCTACCTATCGCCTGGACTATTATTACCTATGACTATTCTCTTAATTTTATTTAAATAATTTAAATCTACAGACAATTCTAATTTTTTCTGGTATTCCAGGTTGTTGGGTACCTTGATTAAGTATATTTTAAACGTCAATTAGAGTGGGTACTTGAAGAGGATTCCGCGAATGTGCTGAATCGACTTGTAGCGGGCGGATACGGTAGCTACTTGACCTGCTGGACTTATCGATGGTCCGGTGACGATCGTAAATATAAAGACCGGTTGGAAGCAGAGACAATTTCTTGATGGTAATCTGGCAAGAGGGACGCCAGCATGGCCACAGTCGAGCATCGAAGGAGATGGCGCCCTCTATAATTCAACAAGCTGGAGAGGAATGTTAGACAGGGGGTTTACCAGTCCCTGATGAATTTGAAAAACTGTGCGAGGGTTGTTTTGAAGCTGATTGGTAAAATGACTCATTAACCCCGTTCGATTAGTTTAATTGAGTACGGAATTGATTGTTGGTAGTAGAAACGGAAGCGAGAGTGAGCTTAGCAGGACCCGGAGCCGATTCCGGTCGTCGGCGATATCTAGACAGCAATAATATTTAAACATGATTAGTCCGTTCGCAGGCAAATGCAAATCTCCTAATGCCTGATTATTTATGGAGCAATTCAAAGTCATAATTTAAATACAAAGTGTTATTGTTAATATCAGAGTGGAGCGCCGATTACCGTGGAAGGGCGAGAGCTTGGGTGTCAGAGAGGGAGGGGGACGATAACCGCGATCCGGGCGACGCTGGTCATTAGCACGCCCGGTCTCCAAGAATGGCCGCTGGATGTGTGCTTATCCCCCATATAAATCATTACAATATGCAATATAATTCCGGAGGTCTATCTGCTTTTTCGCAGGCAGATGCTCTTTATGCGGCATCGGGACGTGTCTGATGGCGGAGGTAGGATCATTCTTTACCTCCTCTAAATGCAATACTAATCAATCTAACGACAATCTTACAAATAAATTAAAACTAATTACATTATCATTAATTTTGTAGAAAGAAATATCTCTGTAGCAAACATTTTTTGCAACCAAACCGTTTTAGCAAAATCAACCAGAAAAATATAAAGAAAATGTGTTCAAATGTTTAAAAATTACGTAAATATCAAAGAAAAAAATCTACCTAAGCCCACTTCACCTGATTGTAAATTTTATTATTTATTTTTTCAAGCACCTATCTCATAAACATATCATACACACTAACACTAACAGCAACAGTAAGCAACAACTCATTATCTTAGAAATGACTCTGTTTACTAAGAATGTCCTCTAAAATTGTTCGAGACTAGAAAAAATGCCTATGGTCTTGTGGTTTATACTATTTTTTTAACCTAAAAGAACTTATTTGGCTCTAATTTTAACTTATTTTTAAATTGTTTTTAAAGTGTGAAGTAATAAAAATTAAGGCCAGATTTCCAGAAATGTTTTTTGAGGTAGTAAATCTCGAAGCTATAGAAACTTTTCTTGATCTTGTAGGCAACCTCGGGATTCTCCCTCGATGTCTCAGTCTACGTTCTCAACTACAAAAAGTAATGTTTATATCTCTTGAAGTGTAATACACGTATACTATTAAAAAACGGTCAATAATGTGACTAATAAAAAAAATTTCTATAAGGAAGCAAAGATCAGATTTACTTTGCTGTCAGTACTGACATATTTCGTAAAATTACAGGAAAAAAATACCAGAAGATGAGCGCCGGAAGATTTAGTTTTACCAGAAAATGAAAGACAAGTCTGCTTTGAAAGACAAAGTGCAAAACGCGGATAGTCGTGTGTGGCAGGTAAAGATAAAAACACAATTACAAGTTTTCGTGCTTAAAAAAATTATTTAACAAAAATTAACGACAAACGATCACTCTTAAAATTCGTGAAGAACTACAGTTCTTCAGAAATTAAGTACTTTCAAAAAAATTTGTAAGTTAATTAAATCTTGAAATTCTTAAAATTCTAATTAAGTTTTTTTAAATAGATTAAATAGAAACCTTTCCAAATATTTCCTTTGAGTGCGAAACAATATATAAATAAGGTACTGCAGTGCAATTAATTCCAGTCCCAAACGACATTCTGATTAGTTTTACAACTTAAGTCAAAATTCGCTATTATTATACTTGCTTTTGTAGAGAAGACTTGTCCCAAAAGTACTTAAAAAATTTTTAAAATATTAAAAAAGTTATTTACAAATTAGTCCGAAAATTAAAAATTGTTCTTTTTAACAGAGATAATTTCTTGTGAAACATTCTTGTAAACGTTTCTTCTACTGTTGGAAACATATCTACAAGTCCTTCCTTGTGAAGCTTTTAATTTTTTTAGTAATTTTGTTGTAAAATTTTCTACATTATACAGTAAAACCTCTAGAAACCATTTTGCATTTGAGGAACTCATAGGAGACAAAATCAGACCAACAGGAAGAGTTAATTTTGCCCAAATCTTACGAGAAATAAATATAAAATTTCCAAAATATTTTTTTCAAATAATTTGGTAATAAATCGCATTTTTCAAAAATCTGTCTATTGAAATTTATCGATGGTGACAGGAGACAAAGAATAGAGTTCAAATAAAAATTTCGATCAGAAATAGCTACATCACTTCCAGTTCCATTTGGGGTTAACTTAGATTGAAAAAAAAACAAAGGAGTAAGCGACTACACACTTTCTTAGAACCGTATTGACCAAATTATACGAACTTTTTAGATAAGTTTCGCACTTGAAAACTGCACTAAAAACAAAGCTTCTACAATAAATTTTGTAGTAGAATTTGTACAGTTTCATACAGAATTAGAATTAATGACAATTTCGTAAAAAAACATCTCGTACTTTTGTTTCAAATTATCCCAAAAACCTCGAAAACTACAAAACCATAGATTTTACAACTTTTGTAAAGAATCAAAACCTCTAATTGTAGAATGTATTCCTTCAACAAGCCGTAGTTTATCTTCACCATTAATAAAAGTAGTTTTGCTATGTTTGAAAGCAATTACTGAAACGGGAAAACCTTTAGTACGTATTTCCACTACTACAGTTACAGTTTCTGACGGTTTTTGCTTGTTAACCATCTTTAGTGGTTTTTAAGAGTGCGTGAATGATTTGAAGGTTGGATTAACAGTTATGTAAAAGAAATATAATTTTTTGAATGGTTTTCTACCATTTGCTAAAACACTCAGACGTTAAAGCAAGCTACAGGACCAGGTAGCTGGAGTACTTTGCGATAAGCATACCAGTCACATAATTTTTTGCATAAGATAATATAATACATGTACCAAAATTTACTAGTCATTTAACAGACAAAATTCAACTTCCAAAAAATCTGTCTATGGTCGAGCCAAAACTAGTTTAAAAAAAAACAACTTGAGAGGCAGTCTTCAGAACATCTTCAAAATTTATAGCATTATTAGGAGCTGTATGGAAACATAACGTAAAGGCAAAAAATACAAAAGAATTAAGTCTCACACGTTTTTCCTGTTAACAGAAAAAAAAACTGTATTTTGCTTTCGAAATTCTAGAAAAGTTTAACAGATTGTACATAATACGTATATCTTGTTAGGTTTATAGTGTCCTTTTTCTATATTTCTTTTTATTTTTTTTTATTACTAACAAAGAATAGAATCAAAATTAAAAGAAAGTGAAAGGCAAGGACCTCATATTTATTCTGTCAATTATGTATCTACACCGTCGAAATTCTAGAGAAATTTCGCAGATTGCCAATGATATGTATATCTTTTCAGGTTTTTAGTGGCTCTTTTTCTCTATTTCCTTTATTGGTAATGGAGAACAAAATCAAAAATAAAAAAAGTGAAAGGCAAGGATCTTTTTTTCTTAGTCATGAAGGTGTGTTTGTAAGAAGTGGTGCAGAAGCAATAAGAGTAGAGTTCGAAGTGTTTGTAGTGTTGGGGGGTTTGCGTCACATCAATCCTTGTGAGACAGCATTTTAATTAAAGCATCTTATCGGTAGGCGCGGCCGCAGTAACTCACGCGGACAGACAGACAAGCCCGCAATAGCGAGCCGTGAGCGCCTCGGACAAACCTGCTGATCCAGGAACAACTTTCATCTGGCCGTGATGCATGACCCCCATTATGGCCCGTATCTATCTTGCCACCGGGGGTTGTCTGTGTCAGAGGGAAGCCCCCGGCTCCACACTTCACCCGCTCCATACTTAACTCACGCAAAAAAAAATACCAAAGACTCTAAAATATGTGTCTGCGCTTAATTCGATCAAGTCATTCCAATCAGAGAATCCGTGCATCCCTCGATGTTTTGTCATTTCCAGAGCCAACTTGAACGTATATTGTTTTTACTGAGTGGAGATAATCAGATAGAAGAGGACGAACCGATCCACAACTCAAACAACATTGATGTTTTTAGATCGCATTTGCATCGGCGAATTCGGGACGTGGACCCATAAAACCATTAACTTATGATGTATTAAAGCGTTGGCTCCTGAGTAGTGGCTGCGAGTCCGGAACGCTCCGGACTTTCAGACCAAACAAGGAGACGAACCCCGGACTCCCTACTGCAAACAAATTAATCATAAATTATTGCCATTGCCTACACTTACGTCACCAGTATAATTATAAATTTACTTTTATAGCTTTTGCTGGATCAGAAATTACAGGGTTCTATGCTAATTTCTGATAGCTAAGCGCCAGCCATTTTTATTACCGAATTGATAAACACTTCAAGATGAAATTAAATTATAGCCACCATAAAACTGCAAAATCGGTTATTTTATTAAATATTTATTTCTTTTATTGCTTTATTTTGATCTTGCTAGACATCATAAATTATCTAATTTTTAAAACTACTGTTTTAAGAGTCTTAGTTAAATCTTATTTTATTTTCTACATGACAAACTTTATTGTATAATTAATTTGATACTCGTAGTATAAAGTGCAATAAGTAAATACCTAACATTAATACAAAAAAAATCAATACAATTTATTAATTTAAGTAATATTAACTTTTGACAAATTGAATTAAATCTGTTACATTTAACACTTATTGTTAGAATTATTAAAACATTTTATTTAAATGACATATTTTACTTTAAACTGGAAGGTAGGTGAGTTTTATAAATTGAGTGATAATTAAACTTTTAGGGCAATTTAAACCAAATTTAAAATATGTGTTCATTTTATAAAAAAAAATTTAAAAAGCATTCATTAATCTGTTTTTTTGAAATTCACTACAAAAGATTTTTGATAATTAACCCCAAGTAAGTTTCTGTAACTGCAAAATATGTTGTAGATTTATAATTATTGTAGTACTGAAACTCCTGACAGAGCTGTCACGAACCAGAATGAGTCCTTTAGCGACGCTATTCACCAAATTTACAAATGTAATAGTCAGTTTTTATTGACAGAGTAAACAAAATATTTAAAAAAAAACAAAAAAATTTAACATTTTCGGCACTTTTATCTTCACTTGTGTCAGTAATGAAAACATCATTACTACGTTATAAGAAGGGCTTCAATTTCCATGTAAGTCTCATATTCCTGTTGTTAAAAGCGAAGAAAATCAAATTGAACATTCAACTTAGGTATATTCGATTTTAATTTCTTCCCACAAATAAGAAGAATATTGTTATGTCTTCATTATCGCGATGTACTTCACGTTCCAAACGCTTTGTAATGTCCGTTTCAAATTGGTCACTTTCCTTACAACATTTTTTTACAGTAACTGTATTCAAAGCTTTTTTTCACATATTTACTACTCCTTGATCGTTGCCATTTTTAGTAAATTTTTAAGCCTTTCTCTCGAGTTAACTTCACAATAACATAAGGTTATTTGTTTTTAACATATTAATGATGAATTCAATAAAACTTCGGTTATTCAATCATCTAAAAATTTCTTGTTTTTTTCCAAGAGATTAGCCATTAACCGTGACAATACTAAATGACTCACTTAATTCTAGAACGTCATTGATCTGTACAAGTACAATAGACTGAGCAGGCAAGTAACACAGACACTCAGAGAAGCTCAAAACAACTTTTTTGAAAATTATTTACCTAAACTATCGGTAAATGACAACACGTTGTAAAAAGCAACAAAAAATATAAAAAGACCGCAAGCTCTTGTACGCAAATCAAACGGCGAGTGGTCAAAATTAAACAAGAAAAAAGCCGATATATTCGCTAAGCACTTGCATAAAGTTTTCAGAACTGAACCAGAAGACGATAATCAGAAAGTAGAAGAATTCATTAACTCGCCCTGTCAACTATCTTCTCCTATAAAATCTTTTTCTCCAACAGAGGTTAAACTAGAAATAAACAAACTCAACACGCAAAAAACTTCTGGACCTGATCTAATAAATGAACAAATATTGAAGCAACTTCCATTTAAAGTTATAGTTTTCTTAACAGTTATATTTAACCGCATATTAAGTATAAGCTATTTTCCAACACTCTAGAAATACGCAGAGATAATAATGATACAAAACTAGGGAAACCCTCCAATAAAACCAATTCTTATAGACCAATCAGTTTGCTACTAACAATCAGCAAAGTCTACTATTCAACAAATTCACAGAATAATAAATAAAATATCCATATCATTCAGAGAAAAAAAGTACTGCCACACAGCTTTCCTTGACATTTCGCAAGCCTTTGATAAAGTGTGGCACAGGAGTCTACTTCTAAAACTAAAAGAGTGTCTATCAAGCAACTACTACCTTTTCCTCAAATTATATTTATCAAATAGACACTTCTTTGTCAAATTTTCAGACCAGCAATTTAACTTTTACCCTATCAAATCTGGAGTTTCCCAAGATAGTATCCTTGCGCCACTACTTTTCTTTATCTACACGGCAGACATACCTGTAACTTACAATACCGATATAGGCTCCTTTGCTGATGATGTAGCTATGATAGCTACTCACGACGATCCACATATCGCCTCGAACAATTTACAAAACTATCTTAAATAGTATACTAAATGGAGAACTAAAATCAATCACACCAAATCGGTAAAAGTTACCTTCACCAAAAGCACCTGTCCTCCAGTAACTATAAGCAACTAAAGAATGCCAGTTGTTACTGAAACTAAATATCTAGGCTTACATATAGACCAGCGACTAACCTGAAAAAAGCATATCGAGACTAAAAGAAGACAACTGAATCTCAAATTCCGGCAAATGTATTAGCTTCTTAGACGAAAATCAAAACCTTCGCTAACCAGCAAACTGTTACTATACAAAGCAGTTATAAAACCTGCATGGCTGTACGGTATACAGCTTTGGGGATGTTCCAAATCGTTAACAGTTAATATAATTCAAAGGTTTCAATCAAAAGTTCTAAGAAGTTTGTCCGACGCCTCTTAGTTCGTCAGCAATCACACTCTCTACACTGGTTCCCACGTGTCCTATGCTAGAGATAAGATCACTCGTATGGCTTTGTCATATAATTTACAAACATCAAACCACAAAAACAACCTAATAGATAAACTATTCGCTAACAGATCACAAGTGAGAAGACTACAGCGCACCTGGTCTCACGATCTTGTACTACAACAATGAAATAATAGTAACCCATAAAGAGATGCATCACTGGATGCTTCCCTCTCAAGCAAAACTACCTCAGCAAATTTGCTTAATACTCTATTTTTGATATAGATTGCAAATACGCAAATAAAGTTAAATAAAAAAAACTTAATTCTAGAAGAAATTTATTTGTTACCAATTTGACAATTTTGTGTACTCTCTGTATATCCGTCTTTTCATCCTGCATGTGAAACAAGGTACCTTGTACCTCCCTCCATCTCATTTTTTTTTAGTTTTTTTTAAATAAATAGATAAATTTAGAATGTTACATAAAAAATCTAGTTTATACCGTTATTAATTAACAAATTCAATACGATTCATAAAAAACGAACATTTGTTACACAAACACTGAATCAGTGTTTCGACAACAGTTTTAGTAGACGCGACGATAAGATGAATTCGAGACACAACTTCAGCGAAAATAAACTTTAAAAGGAACATAAACATTTGTCTTGAACTTGTCCTCTTCCCATTTTAACAAACCGAAATCTTTGCGGTTGTAACTCGTCTTTTAATTTTTAGTTTAGTATTGGGTTGTGGCCCTAGTTATTTCCCTGGAAATGTCGCACACCTCGCATTCCAATAACCACCCAGCCTTGCGAAAAAAAAATAAGATGTTGCACGATAAATATTGAACGGCGTTAGCATTTCAATTTCTCGTGAGCCACAATAACGTGATGTTAACGCGTTTCATTCCTTCAACACTTTCGTAAACATATTTCCCCAGTGTTCTGTCGTTTCTTTGAACTAATGTCGAAGAAATTGACATCCAAGTTACCCCACACACACACACGATGCAGCAGCGCCAGTTATTCCGCATGGGGAGACGTTTACCTACTCAAAAAGAAAACGAGAAAATCCTCTTCGTTTTATCCTGTCGCTTATATTTATAATTCGTTATAATTTCGTGTTCGAGAAAAATTGTGTGATTTCTTTGCGCGTGTTATGTTTAGGGGTTGGGATAAAGTGACTGCGGATGTACGTGTCTTGTGGTGTATTTTTAATTTTGCGTTAGAGCTTGGTGAAAAGTTCCGTCAGCAACTTGGTAAATATTTAATCGGCCAGGTCAGTAGAGAGCCGCCGGCAAGGGGGAAGATCAAGCAGGCCGTTCGTCTCTCCGCGGAGATTAACCCGCCACTTTAATCTATATTGAATTAAACATCAGCCCCTTAACACATACAACACCCTGTTACCAAGCTAACCTAACATTTTTTTACACAGACGAATTGAGAGACTGACTTCAAGAAAAAAAAGCTGATTCAACACATTTACTTAGGATTTTATGTGTATAGATTGTTCCTTCAGTTTAATAAACCTCAGTTTAATAAACCAATCAAATTATGTAAGAAAATTTTGTATTTTTATGAAAACCTAAAAAAAAATTTTGTTAAAACCAAACTCAATACCTACAATAAATCATTAGACGATCCGTACTTCCCAGGTATTGTGCGTTATGACAAAAACAAGTTATACTTATATAAAAGTCAACAGAAAAATTTTAAGCACTCTGTTATTGAAGTGAAACTTTGCATATTACTAATTGCGCGTCCGTATTGATGTATTATTTTGTTAAGATTGTATAAATTAATTTCTGAAAAGTTCAACTATACTGAAAAGTTTTCCACTTTCTTAAAAACCCACTAAAGGTAAGAAAATGATTCAGATCAGATTGTGGTTATTAATCATTTCCTCTTGTATTTTAGTGTACTTTACTAAAAACACAAGTCAAACCAGTATTGTCAAATAAAAGTCGAAAACCACTCAGTAGAAAATAATAGGTAAAATAAAAAGTAAGAGGTAGTAGTTACAGTTTTTGAGTAAATAATGTAGGTACCATTTTTAACAGCTTTTAAAAGACTCAATAAAAAAATGTGAAAATGACTCAGTTTATGGTTCATCCTTCTTTTATGTTTCTGCCAGCACTCTAGCGTGAGTGGACACAAAACTAAAGAATCATTACCTTTTCTCATCATTGCCATTTTCTTAACCCTAACTCATTTTACTTATCTAAATCTTGTTATCCCACATATTTACCAACCACTAACACATACAAAACTCAGAACTCACAACCCAGAACTCGAACAGAGAAAACTGACCAACGACAATATAAATCTCAAAAAGTCAAACAAAGAAAAATTAATATCTTGCATACCGCAAGTCGCAAGCGTTGGAATATCCACCAAATGCAGAAAAAACAATGTTCCAGATCAAACTGGTAAAGTTATAAATTCTATTCTGATATAATAAAAAATGATTTTCAGAAGTTAATAAAATTGTCAAAAATTTTATTATTAAGTCCGACTAGACAAAACAATAATGTACACTTAGACCTCGAACATTTGGCGTAAAAAATACCACCTATTATTTCAGTTGACGTAAAAAAAAACGTTTTCAACTTGTAAAAATATTTTAAATGATAGAGGACAAAATTTAAGTGTCGAAAATCTAGAAAACCATTTAATTATTAAAATTCTATTATTTTAACAAAAAATTTAATTATTAATTGATACAATAATAAGTAGATTTTACTGCAGAAGTGAATAGTTATTAAGCAACATTCATAGAATTATCTGTATATAGCTGTTAATTATGGTCTTTTACTATATTATTATGTAATGTTTATATTAATCTTTCCTTGATTTCCAGTAAGCAAACCCCAGCAAAAATAAAGTGCATTTTTTGTGCATAAAAATCCGAATTCTAGTTATCATATTTCAACTTTTTTCATTCTTACACAGTCACTCTCAAGGAGATCTTAAATGTTTCGTAATATGTTTGAATTTGTCTTTTTTGAACAGTAACGTAGCAATAACACAACATAAAATAAAAAATCTCTGACCTTAACTCTTGAATCGTGCTGTCCACATCTTGGCCGAATGTTGTTTTCTTCAATACTCACCGAAAAAATTGCCAAATTTTACCGACTCTACCCACATTTTTTGGCCACCCTATCTGCTTTATTGGTACCATCCTGGGAACGACACTTATACAAGTCTTTGCACAAAAAAGTCGGAACGGCACTGCTAAACCGCGAACACGAACCACTAAAGTGTCTTTTACACTATAAAAATGTTCAAAGCCAAATAATTCCCTACCAAATAATAGCTCAGATTTTAGTTATTAGTAATCTTAATCTTCTATATTGTTTTTCTGACAAACGCATAACGAAGTCGAAACGGCACTATTAAATCGCGAACACGAACCAATAAAATGTCTCATACACTTTAAAATGTCCGAAATGATTCTATTCTGTTTCAAAAAACAACTCAGATTATGGTTATCGATGATCTTCTATGTTGGTTCTTTAACAAACAGAAACATTATTATAACCGTGTCTCATGATAACCGTTGTCATTTTAGGCTTGGTTCGAGCTACAAAATAAGCAATAAAAATTTAATTACTTTAACTAAAACATTCTACTTTACTCATCTAGAATTTGACATCTGCTTCAATTTCATTACTCATTACTTCTAGAAAAATTGTCATGCCGATGTTTCGGTGTGTCAAATAAAAGTGGAGCACGTGCCTTGCTTTTGGATAATTTACTTCTGTCTTCCTTAAAAAGCCAGACCCCTCCCTCCTCGCCCTTACACACTGACTTCCACATTGGTATCCAAATTTTCGTTTGTTGTTTAATATTGTCCTTTTTGAACAGCACCGAACCCTAACAATAAAACGATTCAAAACAAAAAATCTTTGACCTTGACTCCTGAATCTTGCTTTTCAATTTTTAACAAAATTTTGTTTTCTTCAATACTCAACAAAAATTTGACAATTTTTCCAATTTCTTCCAGATTTTTTAACCTATCCTAATTCTGCCTCACTAGTAACATCTTAGACACAACACTTGGACAAGTTTTTGCTTAAAAAAGTCGAAACGGCACTGCTAACAGAAACCACTGAAATGTCTTTTACACTTTAAAAATGTTCAAAACAATATAATTTTGTTTCAAAAAATGTCTCAAAGTGTGATCTTCTATATTGTTTTTGTTTGAGAAACAGACGAATTATTGTAACCTTTTCTTATCACAGCTGTTGTCCTCATTTTAGCCTTGATTCCAGCTAAGAAATAAGCAATAAGAATAGAACTACTTTAACTAAAACATTTTACTTTACTTATCTAGAATTTCACATTTGCTTCAATTTTATCACACATCACTTCCGGAAAAAGTTTCATGTCGATTAGGTCAGTCTGTTTAATGAATGGAGGGCACTTGCTTTGCTTTGGAGTGACTTACGCCTCTATCACTCTTAAAAAGCGAGGAAACCTTTCCTCTCTTCTCGGTGAAAAAAAAAAACAACTTTAAAAAAATTAAAATATTTCTTCATTTCCAATTTACCAGTTTCCTTCAGATTTCTTGGCCTCTCCTCAATCTGCTTCACCAGTACCATCTTGTGCACAACACTTGTACAAGTCTGCTCAAAAAAGTCGAAGCGGCACTGCTAAACCGCAAACACGAACTACTAAAATGTCTTTTACACTTTGAAAATGTTTAAAACGATATAATTTCGTTCCAAAAATGGCTCAGATTGTGGTTATTAGTGATCTTCTATGTTTTTTTTAAAACACAGAAGAATTATTATAACCTTGTCTCATCATAGCCATTATCGCCGTTTTTCAGTAAACCAAAAATTTAAAATGTGTTTATTCTCTTTTTCTCCTTGTAAATGTAAAAAACTTTGAAAATTTTCTGGACGAACGTAAAAAAAAAATACAAAAAAATTGTTACTCTAATTATAAGGTGAGATTGAAATGTAATCAGAGCAGGCTATGCCAGCGTAACTGTAATGATGTATCTAACGTTCACTAACTATCTAACACTTTCACGGCTTGCTCTGATTCAGTTAATATATATTTGAGTTATTTGAAAAATTCCATTTAAAAATTCAGGATTTGTGTAACCTTCAATTAACCTGCAAAAAAATCGATTAAATTATTGAAACATAGACATTAAGTCGTTTAACCCGAGAAGTAAAATCTGTTGTGACTAATCGCTCTGCGTCTAAACAAAGATTTTCCTATGGTGCTCTTTTCAACTCTGTAGATATACTTCATGACATTCTTGTTTGTCATGAAGCATATTTCGTCAGAATTTAGCAAAAACTTCACTATAAGAAATCAAATCATAGACAAATCCTTGCTAGCTGTTGAAACATCTGATGCCCATTATATTTCAACTTGCTTTATTCTTAGACATTATTTTCTAGTAGGTACTCAAAGTTTTATAATGTGGTATAAAATTGTCTCTTTTAACAATAAAATAATTTTAAATACAAAATCTTTAACACTTCTACAAGTCTAAGCACAACACTTGTATAATTCTTTACATAGAAAGTCAAAATAGCACTGCTAAATTGCAAACATAAACCATTGAAATGTCTTTTACACTTTAAAAATATCCAAAACAATACTACTTCGTTTTAAAGTATGGCTCAGATTGCGGTTATTAATGATCTTCTATATTGCTTTTTTCTTTTTAACAAAGAGAAGAGATATCGTCTCATCATAGCCATTATTGCTGTTTTCCAATAAACCAAAAATTTTAATTTTTTATTATTATACATAGCCTAGACCTACCAGAAAGTAAAGGGTAATAAAAATAGATTTTATGAGTAAGAAGTTTATTCAAAAGCTTGATAAAAGTAACAATATATATCAGAAAATTGTTCAGTTTATGATACAAAACAGAAAAAGAATCATTACCTCCTCTCATTGTAGCCATTGTCTTAATCTTAGAATTAATCTGAGCTAAAAAAATATTAAGCAGTAAGCATAGTATTATTTTATCTAAAACATTTTATTTTTCTCACCTAAAATTTCACATCTTTAACTTCTGTTTAAGTTTGTGTTATTTAAAAAAAATGTCCATGTCTTTGAAGTTTCTTTTTACGAGGGTCTTAGTAGAAATTTTCAAGCACTTAGATATACAAAATTTGTGTAACCTGCAAAAGACAGATTTAGTTAAATAATTAAAGCAATACAGACATTAGTTCACCCAAAAATAAATCTCGTGTGAAAAAAAGATCTGCACCTAAACTCTCTAACTTCTAAATTTTACTATTCCTTCCTTGGCAAAATTTTGGTTTCATTTTTTTAAATACACAACAAAAAAATTGGAAAGTTTTACCTCTTCAGATTTTTTGACCCATCGTAAGTCTTCTTTATTGATACCATCCTAAATAAAAAAAACACTTGTACAAGTCTTTCCACAAAAAGTGGAAATGACTTTGTATGCAGCAAGAAAAACAAATTTAAAATTAGAAATTTCTGACCTCGACTCCTAAATCTTGTTGTTCGCTTCTTGGCAAAATTTTGTTTTCATCAATATTCATCAGACAAATCAGCAAATTTTACCAGCTCTCTTCAGATTTTTTGACTTATCCTGAGTCTTTTTTATTGGTACCATTCTAAGCAAAACACATGTACAAGTCTTTACGCAAAAAATCGAAACGACATTGCTAAATAGCGTACATAAATTATTAAATTGTCTTTTACACTTTAAAAATATTCAAAACGATACTATTCGGTTTTAAGAAATGACTAAACTTGTGGTTATTAGTGATTTTTTATATTGTTTTTTGACAAACAGCATCTTTATCATTGTAAATATCTAAGACCTATGTTTTTGTCAGAATTCTAGCATGAGTAGACACAAAACAAAAGAATCATTCATTACCTCTCTCTCATTTTCAACTAAAAATAGTTTCGTCATAAATGTGGTCTACAATAAATTCAAATTTCAATAAACTAACTTTTCTAAAAGCGCAAACAAAAACCACAAAAAATAATAATAGATGTAATCAAAGATAATTAAGAATGGCTCAGATTGTGGTTCATCTCCCTTTTGTTTATGGCAGCACTCTAGCGTGAGTGGACAAAAAACAGGAGCATAATTGCCTTGTCTTATCTTAGCTACCAATATTATTTTAATACTAACTACGTCCTAGCCGGAAATCCTTAAAAATAAAAAAATAAAAATTATACTTGATAAAAAAAACATTACCTAAAATTTTACATGTTCCATTTTTTGTACTTACACTCACTCCTACATGTAACTAACAACTCAAAGTTCAGCAGTCTTTTTTGAAATTGCCGTTATTGAACCGCAAGTAACAATAAAACAGCTATTCCAAGTAAAATGTTCACTAAGCTTAAAAAATTGAAAACTGAAATAACTCTGTAAATTAAAAAAAAAATTTTAAAAACAGGTATGTGTAGTCAAATTGTTGCATTTTAAAACAAAATTTTGCTTTATCGTAAACAGAATTTTTTAAAGCTTTTTTTCTCAAAATTGATAATTTGAAGGTACGGCTAAATTGATGATTTGTCAATCAATGCTCCGCAAGAAAAAAATACATAAACTATGTTTTTAATTGCTACAAGTGCTCTTCAGACAAATGCAAAAGTATACCAGTTCTAAATGCACTTAAAACAAAGATATAAATAAATAAAAATCGTATAAATTATAATAATTTTTCTGAAAAATCGTTGTTTTTTATACTCTGCAATAAATAAATAAACTTGCTTTCTATTTATCCAGTAACCGGAAGTACTCTGTATAATGTTTAAAGTTTTTTTTTTATATTACTATAATACGATCAACAGAAAAGTTTTCTAATCAACTTGTGTCTCTCGTACGTTAACACGTTTCAATTATTTATCGTTTTCATTAACCAACTTGTTGGTTAAATAACAATTATTATATAATTAAATATTAAATAAATTAAAATAAATCTGACCTTGACTCCTAAATCCTTGTCTGGTGCTCGCTCCTGAAACTCATATTGTTTTTTTCCATACTTCCATATTGTTGAAGACCATTATACCACTTTTTTCTATACCTAGAAAGTTCCTCCAGTTATTGCGGCCTATGCTAAAGATTCCTTATCTTGAGCACATTACTCTGTACGAACTCTCGAAGCGGCACTATTCGCGATCGCGAACCACTGAAAGAAAACTTTTTTCAACACATTTTCTAACAAGTTAAAATGACACTACTCATCTGCTAAAATGACTCAGATTCGGAATGAGTTTATTTGTCTTCTATTTAATTACAAAAGAAGTTTTAAAACTTGTCATCATTGCCATTGTCCTAATGGGCTAATTTCAAGTTGAAATAATACTTTCGCTTTTATAGAAAATTAATAACATTCGAAGTTATGATTAGTTGTTGCAATAAAAAAGTATTAAAATTTGCGATACTTCCGGTAGTATCTCAACTTAAAATTAGACTATTAACCTTTTTTTTTATTTGTATACAATTACAAAATCAGATATAATTACAAGAATTTCAAAATGGACAAGAAAAAGTGGTTTGCCTGATTTTAGTTGTAGTTATTACCAAGTTATTATATAAAAAAAAACTGGTAAACCAAGAGCCCTCTTAACTTCTCTGAGTTAACTTAGAATCACAACACAGAAGCTGGAACACAAAACTATATCCAACACCACCCAAAAAATTACTTAATTTTAATTTCAATTAAATTAAAAATCAAATGTCAAAGTAAAAATATTTGTGTTTAATGAAAGTAAACAAAACATAAAAAAAGATCGTGGCGCATGCGCAAACATGTGTAGACAGTGTACCAAAATAGTTTGAGAAATCTATATGCTCAGCAGGACACTGCACCTGCCTCGAAACCTAAATATATTTTATTGTGAACCAGAACCAAAACCTAAACCTATATTTTAATTTAATTTCTTTGACTACCAAACCAGAACCGAAATTTTTGCAATGATCTAGAACCGGAACCAACAATTGTCAATTTACAACCAGACTAGATCTGAAACCCGGATTGCCATCAAAACTAGACTAGAAACGAAATTTTCTTATTTATCTGGAACTACTCATTTAGAACCGAAACCTAAACGTAACGTTTATTTTATTTGGTTCCGGGTGCTTGCTGGACAATGCAGTAGACTCTGGATTTTACTGGTCACGGATAATCCGCACACAAAAACTAAATGTTTAAAATAACACGAAAAATCAGCCCACCAGATTATCCGCAGACGGTTAATCCGTTAATCGAGTTTTTACCGTAGTTACTGTTATTTAGCGAGCGATCATGCAAAGTTCAATCAAATTCTCAATTATATTTGCTAAAATTAACAAAAACCATTTATCTTGTAAATAAATTATTTGTTTGACTATTTTAGTCAATTTGAGATTATTCTATTTAATTTAGAAAGGTTTTTGAAAAATAACGAACAAATTTTCAAGATCCGCCATGTTGTCTTCACAACATATTTCAGTTTTCCTCTAGAAAAAACGTCTTAAAAACTCCACAAATAGTATCAAAACCTGAAATAACCCTACCTGAACTTAATCCACTGTAATAAATTGATAATTTACAAAAATTAATTAACTTAGAGCACCAATTACCACATCACAGCACAACGACGCGACCTCCTAAAAAATGAAAAAAATTGGAGTGAAGTTAGCGGTTAGCCGTCAGCATTGACATCTATTTAAAAAATACCGAACTAATTTTTGAGACCCGCCATGTTGTCTTTACAACGTATTTCAGTTTCACTCAAAAAAATTTTGTTAAAACTCCACAAATAGTACTAAACTCTCAAATAATCCTACCTGAATTTAATCCACTGTAATAATCTAGTAATTTACAAAAATTAATTAACTTAGAATGCCAATTACCAAACACCACACCACAACGACGCGATCTCGTGAAAAACAAAAATTAAGAGTGAAGTTAGCGTTGGCGTCTATTTTTCTGGAAGCAGGATTCTCGACAAAAATTTTGTAGAATTGCTTATAAAGTACTCTAATGCACAACTCTAAAGCGCCGATAACACTATTATTACTTCAACTCCGATTTATTTTGCAATATTTCAATTAATTTCATCGGTTACTAGACTCGCACTTCACATGTTACCAAAATAAAAAAATGAAACAGAGCGAAGTTGGCGCCGAGTGCGCCGACCGGTGCCCTTGAAAAGGGTTTGGTAAATCCAAAACAATAACCTAATAATTAATCGTACTTACGTACTGTTTTCTCAGTGGATGGCTTCCTCATCTTATAAATATTACACAAATGATGAAAAAAGTCTTTGAAAAACACTTGAAAAACCAAATTTTCACCAATTTAAGAGACGTCACGATCAGGGTTCAGCGATCAACATCAGCGCCACCTGGAAAGAACTAAAACTAAAACTCGTTAAAAGGAGTGGTTCCCAAAAATTTCAGCTTAAACAATTGAAACCAAAATAAATTCAATTAGATTTATTTGTTTACTAAAACAGAGATTTGGCTTACAGACGTTCACTACGGCTTTAGTATTGAGCTGTTATAATTTTTTGCTAATTTGTTGCTACCGGCTTTCGGATTTCAGCAGTACCACACTACAGTTTTATTATAAAACAATACAAATTTATTTCTACAACTGTAACAGCAACGAGAATAGCAGAAAACAATTCACCTTTTTATGTTTTTTGTAAATCCGAAGTACTTTTTTTGACGCCAAATTTAAACAAAATGCTAAAGATCACAAAGTAATAATATAACGCTTTTTTACGGTCCATGATAAGCTTATTCTACCTATTATCATTAATCTTGAGTAGAGACATAGAGTAGGTAGATTAGTGATCAAATGTAAGCGTTAGTAAAGTGTGTATGGCCGCTATTTTAGCCATTTTAATGCATTATGCAGTAAATTTAAAAGTCAACAAATAAAAATTATTATTAATTTATTAAGCAGATGGCACCACTAATGTGGTTTTTATTCACGATGTATAATTGTTACTGTATTTAATTTTCTTTAGACAATAAAAAGTATTAATCTTACTGCAAGTGTAGGTGTTCTAACTAAAATTTGCACTTCATAAAATCTCCAATTTCGTTCAAGTTTCGAAAAAATACTAAAACAGGTCAATTTTAGCTTAAAGAAAGACCATATTTTATTATAGTTTTAAAGTTATTACTACAATTATTCCTCCATCGGCCAGAGCCACCCCTTCAAAAAATTTAAATAGCGAGTGGGATCGAGTGGCACATTATTTTAAAGCTGCTTTTATTGTTTATGCAATCAAGTATCTTTTATAAATTTTGAACAATTTTCTTTTAAAAATTATAAGCTTATTAAAATTATTAAAATTGTTAATCAGAAACACTCGTTTAAATTGTAAACAAGTTTTTTGGTAAAGATGGACTCATAAACCTTATCTTATCTGCCTAAATGTTTTTCATTTTTAAAGTGACACAAAATTTTGGATGTAGGTGGGAAAATTATCATCTTTTAAACAGTGTCTACTTGATTCTATACATTATTGTCGTTTAACAACTAAGTTAAAAATTAAAACCTGTAGTTTTTAAAATGGTTTATAGTATAAAACAAAGAATTGAATTAGTAATATTCTGCTATGGTAATAACAATTATGCCGGTGTAGCTTTTAAACTTTTTAACGCAGGTTACGCCGTCGTTAATACATAACCACTTTAATCGAAAAATTTTAAAAAACGGGCTCTATCTGAAACGACGCTCTTAAACTGGCTGTTTTTGGTAATTTTTTAATAGATAACAGGCAATCTATCAAGAAAATTGTCCAAGATTCTTGCGTGTCTAAAAATAGTGTACATAGGATTGTCAAAAACCACAAGTTTCATCCATATAAAATAAAACTTGTCTGAGAATTAAACAAAGATAATTTGAATTGACGATTACAGTCTTGCCAAAAGTTTACTAAGGTTTAAATAACAACTCAGATTTACTCTACAACATTTGTTTCTCTGATAAAAGTACGGTTATGTTGAACGGTGAAGTAAATAGGTATAGTTGTCGTTATTAGAGTGATACTACTCCACACATTTTTTCTAAAGACTCAGCCAAACGATCTAAAAATTGAACGTAATTACCGTACGTATTTATAATTGAACAATTTAACTGGCGACAGCTATTTGCAGTTGTTAGAACATTTTTTTATTTTTTATTTACTCAAGCACTAGAAGAAGTCATAAATCTCGACGAAACCCAACTTTTTTTTCAACAAGATGGAGCGCTTCTCCATTATCATGTACGAGTACGCGATTTCTTAGATGCTCGTATTCCCGAACAGTGGATAAAGCGGAGAGGTCTTATTATGTGGCCACCTAGATCTTCCGATTTAACCCCTTTGAATTTCATTTTGTGGGGCTACTTAAAGTCTAATTGTAAGATTTATGCAACACTATCTAAATCTCTTCAAAAGTTTTGAGAAAAAATCGTCGTAAAATGCCATTTAGTGGCAAGCTTTTAAAAATCGTTTGTACTATGGCATGAAAGTTGAAAGCAGACATTTTAAACAATACATTCGTTAAATTAAATTGTTTTTTTATAACCACTTTGTTTTCTCTTATTGTAATCTAGGCAAAAATCTCAATAAAGAATCGTTCAAAATTCATAAAAAATACGTGGTTGCATAGATAATGAAAGCAGCTTTAAAATGATATGTCACTAGATCCCACTTACTATTTACATTTTTTATAAGAGTGGTTCTGGGCGCTAGAAGATTGTGGTAATAACTTTATAATCAGGTATAATAAAATTTAGTCTCACTTTAAGCTAAAATTGACCTGTTTTAGTATTTTTTTGTAACTTTGACGAAATCGGAGATTCATTCTAGGCATTACAAATTTTAGTTGAAACTTCTTGTACATATTAGACTATTTAAATTTGAGCCATTTTCTAAAAAATTTTAAAGTCAATTTTTTGTATGCAACAAGTTGAGTGATATTAATATGTCTCCCATTCCTTTAATCGTAAGCAATTCACTATTTTTGGTATAAAATGGCGTTAAATTCACTCAAATTGCAAAATTAAAAAATTAAAAAAAAGATTTGAAAACGTGTGTGAATGTCCTGCTTTGTCATTCTTCTAATTCTCACTCGAATACTCGTAAATATGTCTGAATAAATACTACACAGGTGCGCCAAAAGTATATCTAATTAAATTCAAAGGTTTTTTGTTAGTGTAGATGCTTTTAAATGGAATAGAAAATCAATCAGTGTCGTGTATCACTTGTATAGATTCTGTGAAAAAGTGGTTTAGTGGCGTTGTAATGTGTTCCAGAAAGTGAGTAAGACTATAAGTCCTTAGTTGCCGCGAACACGAAAGAATAAACGCACGGCTTGATAAACATCTCTGTTAGTCCCTACCATGGCATTTTATTCGCGTGCTATAAATTCAACAAGGGAATTGTTAGAATTAAAGAATGCAGACTCCATTCTGTTGCCAATAGGTCGCAGTGATATGTGACTGCTCGCTTCACAATCAGTTTGAGTTGCACTTTTGCTTTTTCTCCTTTTTTTACGTCTTCTCCTGTCCGAAACTATCATCATATTCGAATTTTAAACGAAACAGAAGGCATAATTAATGTATACGATTTTGTGTCTTTTCTTCAGAAAGGGAAAATGTTGGCGGCGAAAAGCGAGAGAAGAGATCGTTTTGTTAGTGTTGGAAGAGTGCAGTGGCGGCACGATTGCACCTGTCAGTCAGTCAATCAGCGTCGACCCTCCCTCGTCAGGCTACTTGTATCGATTTGTCTCAACCGTGCCCGTCTAGAGCTCCAGACATCTGGATTTAACAAAACGATTTACATTTAAATGCTCCCGATTCTTTCCCACGTACAGACGAAAAAGCGGGATATTATCAAAACCTTTTCAAAGAAAAAATGCTATTTGATTAAGCGCTGAACAAGAAATCTTTGCTTAGTTAATTGTAGTATAAGTAGGTCAAAATTAACAAAACAACAAACAAAATTACTAAACTTAAAATCGTATAGAAGAAGACCCTTGGAAGCATTTTAAATTTAAATTAACCTTTCTAAAATAGTCTGTAAAGTAGAAGGTACTTTTTCTAAACCATACGTCAAAATCAAAAAGCGGCAGTAAAGTAAACCAATAATTTATAGAAGCGGTTGTAAAATGTTTGTATTGTTAGTTGCATATATCACATTTTTACACAATATTAAAAATTACGACTTTAGCAAAAACTTATAGTCCCCAGTACAATGTGCTTAATTTTTTTTTTTTTTTTGATACATACAAATTTAAAACTTTGTGAGTGCCTTTCTTGCAACGAGTCCGACAAACTTATCTAATTGGAAACTTTCGGTGCTGCTGCGTTTTCGAATGCCGTCATACCGACATCTTTGGGGTGGAGGACACTCCATACGCAGTATGGCCTTTGTCGGACAAGTTGACCACTATTTTTAAATTTTAAAACTATAATAGTGGTCAACTTGTCCGACATAAATCATGCTGCTTATGAGGTGTCTACCACCCCAAAAATGTGGATATGACTTCACTCTCTACGGAAGTCATCCCCGTATATCCAATTTTAATTTAAAAAAAAGTTAAAGAGATAGAATAGGAAATACAGTAATAAGTAATAATCTAGGAATAAAATCAACGGTAGTATATTGAAGAGCGACAGCTAAGTTGGTAGAGACATCTCCAAAAAATAAAAGATGTAAGAAAAGTAAAACAAATATTACAGACAAAATCACAAAAAATAAAAAAACCTGAGGGACCAAGGCAAACATGAGACATGAAAGTTGGGAAATGCTTACAAAAAAAAAGAGTAATTGTGCAGGAAACAAGAAAGATGACAGATGATCGTAAAAAAAGAACCAATTTTGTACATACCACGTAAATATTTAGTTTATTGTAATTATCACACACCATACAGTAAACGTGATTTTTGATAATATACAGGATGTTCCTCAATGATATGCGAATATTTAAGGGTGTAAATCTACATGAAAAATTAATGTTAGTTTGCTTTATAAACTATAGTCCAAAAATGTTTCCTTACAAAAACTCAGGGTGTTGAAGTTTAAGGGAAAAAATGGAAATTAATTTAATTGGAAATAATATTTTCGGAACCGCTTCAGATGTTTCAGTGATATTTAGTACGTAATGAAAGTTAATAATATTAAATAAAAATTGCATTCTTCAATTATTACATTAATTTTCTCGGATAATAGAACGGTTTTTGTTTTTTTACTCAAAAATGGCGCATCGAAGGAAAATAACTTAAGAGAAATCTTATGTTTTAAATTAAATGGGGAATTCAAAAATTTATTTGATTTTTTATTTGAAAAAAAAAACAATGGCGTACCATTTTTTTCTTAAAAAATATCGAAGTCAATACCCGTACGCACGCCACTGTTAAAGCTAAAAAAAAATTTGCATTAAAAAATATGCACCTTAATTAACTTTTACTACGTACTAAATATTACTGCAATATCTGAAGCGGTTTTGAAAATATTAATTAATTTCTATTTTTTCCCCTAAACTTCAACACCCCGAGTTTCTGTAAGGAAACACTTTTGAACCATAGTTTATAAAGCAAACTAACATTAATTTTTTATGTAGATTCACACTCTTAAATATTCGCATATCATTAAGGAACAGCCTGTATATATAAGTATATATGATTCTCCTCACAGTAGTCTTGGTAAAAATCTCAAAAAAAAATTGTTCAAAATTGATAAAAATTACGTAGCTGCATATAGACAGTAAAAGCAGCTTTAAAATAATGTGGCACTCAATCTCACTTGCAATTTAATTTTTTTTTAAAGGTGACTGAGCGCCAGAGTAATGTGGTAATAACTTTGTAACTATAATAAAAGTTGATCCTCTTTTAAGCTAAAATTGATCTGTTTTAGCATGTTTTTGAAACTTAAACAAAATCGGAGATTCTAGAGAGTACAAATTTTAGTTGGGACACCTGTACATATTGAGTATTTATATTTGGGCCAAACTCAATTTTTTGTATGCAACAAGTTGAGTAATATTAATTTGTTTCCCATTCTATTAATTATGACCAATTCTCTACTTTTGGTATAAAATGGCGTTAAAATTGCTCAAATTTCAGAGTTACAAAAGTAAACAAATAGATATGAAAACGTGTGCTTTGTCATTTTTTAAATCTCACTCGAATACTCGTAAATATGTCAGAATAAATGCTATACAGATGCGCCAGAAGTATATCTAATTAAATTCAAAAGTTTTTTGTTAGTGTAGATGCTTTTAAATAAAAAAAATTATAGTTTTTGAGAAGCAAAATGTAGCCATTTTGTTTGAAATGCACTAATATATTTTAATTTGGCGTTTTATAAAGTAATTTTGAGTTAAAATACTACCGGTGTATCGCAAATTTTAATACTATTCCATAGCAACAACCAATAACAGCACCGAATTTTTTTAATTTTCCTTAGAAACGAAGATACTACCGCTATTATCTCAACTTGAAATTAGCTCATAAGGTTATAAAAAAGAGAACGCATCAACAGAAGTGCGTAGTGCAATAATGTGCTAACGTATTAATTACTTTTTATGTTACCATCAGCTGTTTGACCGATTGATGGTGAAATAATGTACAATCTGTTATAAAATTGACATTAAGTAAAATCAGATAAAATAATTCAAATAATATATTAAATAAACAAAAATATAATTTCAAATTTTAATTAAAAAGTTGAAAAAAATTATTATGAAGGTTAAATGACCAGAAGTTTACGAAGCGGTCAGTTTAATAAATTCCTTTAAATTAGATATAAGATTGCAGAAAATATAGCTTGCATGAATCTTATTAAAATCGTGTAGGTATAATTCTATTTGCGACTTCAGGGTCAAGGTGTATATAATTTTTCGTTTTAATTTGTAATTTCTGTAAGAATTTCAAGCAAATCATCGTTGCTATCGCCAGACATAAAATAGTGTATATTATTAGCATATTATTAAGGGAGTGCCTATCAATTTCCAGCTTCTGAATGAAAAATCAGTTCAAGTATTTATCTTAGCTGCGATCTGTTTAATGAGAAGTAACTGTTCCGAAGTTTCGCAGGTATTAGTGAGTTTTTTTTGCCATTAACATAAAGTATGAAGGGGCAATAAAAGATTAGTAATGTTAAGTGACAACGGGTACATAAATAAGCTGTTTTACGGTCGATAAATAATGCATCAATTTTAAAATGTACGGTTTATTTGTACCACGCGAGTTGATCAGTCGATCGAGAGCGGCATTACCGACAGGGAGGAAAGAGGGCCAGAGTGGATACCACGCAGTTCCATAATAAATGCATCTTATAAATTGTTATGCGATAAATAAGTAACTTTATATTCCGTATACAATCAACTATCCCAGTTTACATCCCTGCAAAACAATAAAATCACTAAAATATGATTGAGAAATGGCTTTTTATTTTGCGAAGAACACGGTCCGTCCGCAATAAATATCAAAACGAGCAAATGTGTGTTTGGTATTTCTTCTTAACTTATGCTAAATACTCTACTCTGCTCGTTCCTAAAGGTGCAACGCGAATTATGAACTCTGCGACAAATTTATGTCGATGCTAAATGGTTTTTAAACGGGACCGACTCAAAAATTACGAACGGGATTCCATTATTAATGATATTCGCTTTCAATTTACTCGCGTCAGCTCGATGCTAAACACCAGATTCATTCATTTCATATTTTTAAATTCCACACCAATTAATACCCAACGATTCAAAAAACAATCAATTTTGTATTTGCCCACCTGCAGTCTTGCAGAAATATGATAAAATATTATATGATATACATAAAAAACTACGATAGAATTAGTACTTAACAAGAAGTAATGCGTGTTTAAATTGTAGAATTTGGAAGTTGAGAACACGTGCGTTATTGAGGGAGAAACACAGATTGTTGCTACGATGTCTACAAAACGTCAAAACTCTTAAGCTTTATTTACCATCTTTTATATTAATTATTTAATTAATTGAGATAATTAATTATTATCTCAAAAACCATTTGAGTTAAATAAAAAGTAATTTGTGTTTTGGGCGGTTGCAACCAAGCAGGGCAAATCAACTTTCTGAGAAATCAAAAATAAAAAAAAATTCTCTTGTAAAGTCGATCCGGAAACATACTACATGTAACTGGTCTTCTAGTATTTTACAGATACTCGCTTCTATGTCACGCCAACTAATTCGGCAGATTTCCGCTAGTGTCGCACGCTTAATTAGAAACGGCAATATAGTATAGTTACTTTTGTAACCAGTACCTAAAATAGAGATTCTGCGGACGAGTCGTTGCTGTTTCGGGACGAGGCGAAGTCGAGTTCGAAATAGCAGACGAGTTCGCAAAATAACTATTTAGGTACGTGTTACAAACAACATTTTGTTGTTCAAGCGCCCAAAAAAAATTTGTATTTATTTCATGTTATTATGATACCGGACTGTTTACATAATGTCAACAAAAATGCAGAATCCAGAAAAAATTACTGAAAACGCAAAAAGAATTGTGTTAGATTTACTACCAGTAAAATCTCACCAAATTTATGAAAAGGAATATGAAGCATTCATTCTATGGAAGGAAAGAAACAACATTGTAATTGTAGACGAAGCTGCGGTGTTAAAATGTTTATATGAAAAACTAAGGGTCGCTGTAGGTACATTATTAATAACTTTTATAAATTATTTTTATATTTTCTTATTACAGTCGCAAGAAGTAAAACTATCTACACTCTGGTCAAAATATTCTATAATAAAAGCTGTTTTGTCTGTCGAAGAAAATATCGAAATAAACAAGTTTGCCAGAGTCGAAGCTTTTTTGGAAAAAAATTCAGTAGGCTACAAGCCCACAAAGTCAAATGTTTTGACGCGTGAAGAAATCTATTCATTTTTGATAAATGCAGATAATAAGAACCATTTATTAATAAAAGTAAGTTTAAAATAATTCTTTAATAAGTGTATCTGTTTTTTATTTAAGTTTATAGGTTGTTTTTTTTATTGACGTGTGTAGTGCTTATAGGCGCGAAGAGCTTCATTCCCTAAAAATACAAGATATTGTGCAAAAAGACGCAGAATGTCTTCATATTACAATCCCCGGTACAAAGACTAACATCAAGAGAGTTTTTTCAGTGGTAGCTGCAGGCGAGGCTGTTAATCCTACGAAAGTATACCAGAAATATGTTCGACTACGGCCAGCAAAAATTGAGCACAACAACTTTTTTATTTTCTATCGTTATGGAAAATGTACGGTACAACGTATAATTCATTCTTTTGAGAAAATGCCTTTTATTGTTGCTAAATTTCTGAAACTACTAAACTCGACAGAATATACAGGACATTGCTTTCGAAGAAGTTCTGCGACTCTGGCGGCAGATGCTGACGTTGATTTAACTTTGTTAGAACGACTAGGAGGATGGAGGTCAGTTTTTCCCAAAATCATTGTCTTTTTATTCTAAATAATTAGGTACTAACTCCAGGTCATCATCAACAGCAGAGTTATATATAGAAGAATGAATTGGGAAGAAAAAAAAATGTGCAGAAAGTTAATAGGAGAGAGGAAAACCAATAAATCATTATTGAGTAACAAAATATCTGTTACTACCGAAGTTGCAACGTTAAAAGAAATTAACACTCCTCAAGTCCTCAAGCTCAGGTATTTCGTTTGGAGGTAACTGCTTTGAAGGTGCGCCAAATTGTTCATTTCATTTTAGTTTTGCGGAATAAGTTTCTATTAAATATTATAACTGATTTTTTTTGTTATTATTGTACATACCTTGCGAACCTAATCTTGCTGTAACTAATGGATATTACATTTAATAAAGATTCTTAATTCTTATATTCAACTATTATGCTTTATTTACCCAAGTAATTCTCAAAAGTTGCCATGGCAACTTTTTGGGCTTCAGTCCGAAAACGACTCATTTGACGGACTCAAAATAATCCGTAAAATAGCTGTTTTTGAAAGTGTATACATACAAAAAATAGTTTTTCTAAATTGATTTCCGTTTTGAGTCGTTGGCATTTAATGAAATCTTTCCGATCTATTTTGCAAGTACCGTTTAAAAAAACAATTTCCCACTGTCATCATTTCGTTGTCAATTCTTAATTAGAATAGCTTAATAGGTCACGTCATCGCGATCGCCGATCACTTTGAGTTGCCACTCAGATGGCCGTTCGTGCGTCACCATAGACATGTTCCTTGAACAACGACACTCACCTCTCTATTACTTTGATCCTGTATTGTTTATTGTTCCCACAAGGTAAGCTCCAAGCGATACCATCAGACTTTTTCATCGCCGCAATCCTGACTTGCAACTCGTCTAGTTATGCACGTCTCCCTCTTCGCTTTAATTTACTTAATCAATCTTATCGGCGCATGTATCCCAACACTGGGTCCTCTTATCGGCATGTCTATCAGTCGGTTGCTTGGCTCGCCGCCTCGTCCTGGAGCTCAACTCTGCCTACTCGGACGGGAACACAACTCGACAATTACCTCATTTAACATATCACGCCAAATGGATGCTAAATCAACAGGTACGGAATTCGACAGAAAAAAGGGCAACGTGAACAGTTTTACGACTATTAATAATATTCTGATTCAGTAGAAAGAACACACTATTAATTTTATTCACGCTATAGATTTACTGTAAAAAGTGTTAATGTTAATTTGTCTACAAATTGAAGTCTTCACGAGTTTACGTTAATTATTGCTAAAATAAAAAAAGTTAAACATTTAATGTGGCTAGTATAATTTGTTAAATTAACGAATTAAAAATAATTATCTAACTAATAAAGTTTTATTCTCTTAACAACTTAGCACACTTTTGAACAAACATGTACTACAAATTGCTGTTTGCTTACGCATTTTTTCTGAAATTTTTTGGCCTTATTTTTGTGGTCGTAACGCAATTATCGGTCGCTTAGGTTATCTTGAATCAAAAGCAGTAGAAGATTTTTTCGACACCATGAAATAAATATAATTTTAAAGCGTGCGTTTTTATCGACTGATATTTCGTGTATGTTAGAACCACTTGGTTTGTCAAGCTGCCTCGGAAAATAACCTATCGTCTTAGGAGAATTGTTGTTTTTTGGTATGAAATGTCACTTATAGCACACGAAATACATAAATATTTGCTTAAACCGTTTGTCTGTAATTTACTAGCAGATGTTACTCAAAATGTTTCTGAAGATTTGGCAAGTTAATAACTCTTTTAGTTTAAGCATTATTTCTCAATTTTAAAGAAACGATCGTAACTCTTGTTCATAAAGGTGAACTTCGAAAAAAAAAACAGACGGTTATTCTAAAATATTTAAAAAAATTGTTGCATAATTGTTTTTATTACTGTCTTATTTGTAGTAACAGTCTATCCAGTTGTCACCATTAGATCTAGATAAATCAGTTATTAGTATCTATTTTAATCTTACTGAAGTGTTTGATCATGAGACATTGTTAAGAACAAAAGGTTGCACAATAAGAGACCAAATAAAAAATGACAAAATAAAGGCTGAATTAAACACATTCTTGATGAATAATAAAATACATCAGATCACAATAAAATGGAAACAACATATTGAAAAAATAAACGATAATAGAATGGTAAAACAAGTAGTACGTTATAGACCAAGAGAAAAAAGAGACGTAGGTAGATCCAGAAGAAGATGACAAACATGAAGACGAAAAGGCTGCAAGCCTAATCTTTAAAATGCAGAAGAAAAAAAAAATTCTCATACTTTATTTTTTCGATTAATTTTTGATAATTACGTCTTTATTTAAGCGTACTAGATGTAATAAGTTACTGACGGCCGGAAAATAAAAAAGCGCTAGAATGGAATAACTTTGACTTAGCGAGAAACAGTGATTAGTTATAAAAGTATGTTATTTTGTAGTTTAATTATTTTTGGACTAATTTCAAGTTGAGATAATACCGGTAGTCGCCGTTTCCATAAAAAAATAAAAGAATTGGGGGCTGTGATTGGTTAAAAATTGTTGAAGTTTGCGATACTACCCGTTGTATCTCAACTTGAAATTAACCCATAAGATACTTTTAAATTACTTATATAAATTAATTTATTAACAGATAAAAGTTTTGTTTAAAAACTCTTTATAAAGACATCCAAATTGATTTTAAAAACAAACAAACTTTGAAGATTTAAAAAAATTGAACTCAATCTCGAAAAACTTATATTTTTATTTGAAAAAAATGCAATAGAATAGCAAGAAAAAATTAAAAAACGTTGCTAGAAAAACAGAAAAAGTTCTAAAAGAACAAAGGTTGTAAAAAAAACAAAAAATTAGAGGTTAAAAGTTGGAGAAAAATAAGACAAAAAATGATTTAGAGAAAACAAAGATATATTTTAGAAAAACAAAAACCACTCTAGGAAAATTTAGAAAAAGACGTCTGGTAGAATAAACAAGATTTAAAAAAAAACTAATTTTACAAAACAACATTGTTTGCTAGATAAAACATTTAAGAAAGCAATTGGTAAAAAAACAAGAAAATTATAAAAAAACGAACATAAAGGAATCTTACAAAAACAAATACAATTTTAAAAAAGGTTAGAAACAACGATTAGAAAAGAAAAAAACACAAACATACGCTGAAAAAAAAAGAACGAAAAACAATTTAAAACAAAATAATAAAAGATAAAAAAAATAAGATAAAATATAAGACTGGAAAAAAACAACGACAAAAGCTCTTAGAAAGATTTTAACAACGATGGCAAGATAAACATCAAAAATCTTCTGAAAAGACAGTAGGCAAAATGTCTTAAAAAAAGTTTCTAAAAATCTATTCTAAAAATAGTTTCTAAACAAAGTTTCTGAGAAAAAAGATTAGGAATTTAAAATAGAGCAAATCACAATGATTTAAAAGCTCGTGTCTAACAAGTACTACAAACACAAAAAAACTTGAACAAGAAGCAAAAGTAACTATCTGAGGTTGACAATTCGGTATGACCACATTTTCAAAAAGACAATGTTACAAAATTTCTAAAAATTCTAGACGTGCGTAATAATATATAATATATTCGTGCGTACAAGAAACAATAGAACATCAACGACAGGAAGAACCAGGAATGACTGCAAATGTACTAAACGCCGAAATTAAAAAAACTGTTACAATAAGGTAGTTCAACTTAACGAGAAACAGAGATTCTGACGCTATAATTAGTGCCAAACTTGTTGGAATTGTCCTAACCACTTTTTTAGTAATAATGTTGTTTATTGATAAATGACAAATTGTAAAATACTGGTTTTTTACTACCCTACAGTATGAGTAAAAAATAGCGCAAAAGTTCTCCATAAGTGACTGTTAATACAATCCCAAAAAATAGTTAAAGAATTAATTCTCACTCACTCAATTTATTAAGTATTTGAGAATTCAATTTTATTGTTTTTTAGAAATTTTAAAATTTGCAAAATGTTTTATAATCTTGTATGTACCTTCTGGATTATGTTATGGCTACATTATTGATTTTAAAAATTGCTTAGTAACGGTTAAATTTAACTTAAAAGCGTTTAATTGTTATTAAATTTTTAACAATCAATCTATTGTTAAAGACTTGATTTGACCTTATAATTACTGACCAGCGATTTTGCCAAATTGTAAAAATATTTTTTTGTTTTTTTTAAATTTTTTTACATTGTACTGAAAAGCTTTTGCGATATTTTTTACATGTACTTAATTGATATTAACAAAACGTATAATTTTCCTAATTTTCACTAGCTAAAAACTAATTTAAAAAATGTTTTTTTTTTAATTTTATTAATGCCATTGTTGGTGGAGTGTTTTTAATACAGTATTTACCTTTTTTCAGTTTCGGTTTAAATATTGAGATTGTAATTTTATAATTAATTTATTTTTAACGTGTACTATTAAAATTAATACCAATTAGGGCTAAAAATAATTTAAAAAAAACGTAATGTAAGTTTTTAAATCCTTATTATATCGATACAAAAAGGTGAAAAAAATGCTTGAACTTCTTTAACCTCTGCAATAAAATTACGAACGCAATTCGTATAATAAAAGCACAAAATGATATTTTTAAATTTAATATCTCAGTCAATTTAGCTACATAATTTTTCTCGTAGACTTTAACTTTAAGAAACTTTCATCTTTTGAAAACTCTTTGACGTAAGTTTATTTCTTTTTGTTAATCGAACTTTAATAACTTAAATTTTACAAGCAGTGTGTGCCTCATTTTATCCTCATTTCTCCTAAACATGCACAGCTTGACAATCAAGACGTCTAGTTCCAGAACTCAAACTTTAACGTCAACAATAATCTTATTTTAAAGCATAAAGAACACACTATTTTAGTGACAAATTTATATAAAAAATGTCTTTGCAAAATAAAATGTTAAGAAAATCGTAATCGTAATTTAGCTGAAAGAAACTGTTACATTGTGTTTGACAAGATGGCCGTTAAGTTCGTTGATACGTAACTGCATAAGGGTATTAAATTTAAAAATTTTTGCTTTAGAGTATAAAATGTCGTTTTTTGTTATTTTTGTAACTGTTACTCTTGTTAAAAATTAGTCAAAAAAATATTTTATCGATTTGTATTCATATTAAAAACGTATATATTATTTTTTTACTGGCGCATCATTAGTAACAGACTTTTCCAAGTTTCTGCTATTATTACAAACAGTTATAATCAATTGACATTAACTGACATTTTCTAATGTAAAATTGAAATGTTCTTTCTATAGTTTAAAAAGTAAGAATTCCATTCCATCAATATGTATTGACTTTCTCTCACCTTTCTACAATCAATCTCAATTTATTTTTACAACAAAATAAATTGAGTTTACATTATTATAAAAACCTGGGCGTTCAACCCAAATACTGGCGATAAGTGTGCGATTTTCGTTCTTTCCTCGAAAATTGGCGAAGGTAAAGCAGAAATGCGTCATGTCAGCATTCATCAATATGTCATCTGTGGCCCGATGGTGTATAAATATTGACACCATATATCCATCGTCTGTATGTTGTGATGGACAGGCCGCGTATTCCAAATAATCTCAACTGTATGGTGATTGTTTAGACGTCTGCAGTCCGTTTGGAACGCTTTCCATCGATGAGACCATAAATAAGTCACTTGTAATCGATTTATTGAAAATGTGGCTCATTCGAAAATAAATTTCCCTGTTTAATTTCTTCCATAAACTATAATTAAGTTAAACAAGTGGATAAAAGTCGGTTATTTACGATGACGGATTCAATAATTTAACCTAATTGCAACTTGTGTATTAAATTCCAAAATGAATTTTATTTTGACGATAACATAAACGATTCGCGTTTGCGGAAATGCAAAAGTAAATATTTTTTCGACCGAACTCACGTAGAAAACTTGAAATAGTTCCTGTGTGAAAGGAATTAGTGACGACGTCTAAATTACGCAAGTTTTACCAAGTAATTTGTACAAATCAGGCGGTCCAGCGTTTCTTCTCAATCCATGTCAGAGCCTCGAGATGCCGGCCTTCAATCACAGTCCGAACAAGCTGATGTCTCAATTATTCTACTTTACAAATTATGAACAATATTAATTACCTTACACAAACTCACACACCTTTAATTATCAGCACTAATGCTACTAATTATCAACTTTTACTCCTAGAAACATTTTTCATAAAGATCTCCAAAGCACATTAGAAATAGAAAACCATTGATATTAAGAAACAATTAACACTATCACAGTAAAAAATGTCTAGTTAATTTCACTCTTTTTTAACAAATATTTTGTAGGTAAATGTAGTCAGTGGCGGAACTACTTCAAATTTAGGGTTAGCCAGAACATAAGTCAAAATATTTTCGTTTATAGACATGCGTTTACCCTCATAACACTTAGACATTTCAAATAATAGATTTTTTTTAATTAATTGTACTTACCTAGTGAAGTAAAATTTTTGCCTAGTATTTTGCCCAACCTGCCGAAAATGTATTTAAAATCTAGATTTTTGCATATACCTAACTTAATTTTGATGTTCTAGTAAACATTTAATTTTTTTTTTATCAATATTGGCTTTGCGGGATATTTGTGGTCAAAAAATGGTTTTTGTAAATGTTTTAATTTTTACACTTCTGCAGATACAAATTTCTGTTCATTACACACTCAAAATTTTGAATATTTGCATAAAAGGCTCGATTCTATAAAAAGTGCTCAAGCTAATTACTAATTTAGTAATATAATTAGTTATTATATCACTAAGAAATCACCAATAACAGAATTCATATCATAGTGATAGTCACGTTACTATTTAACCACTTTTTAAAGAATCAGAAAAAATACAGACTTTGTATAACCACTTTTGTATTTTAAAACAAATAGTAAAAAACGCATAGCTTTTTGCAAAACCTGCGAGGTGGAATACAAGGCACAATTGAAGAGCATATTGCAACATAATGATAAGTCACATTTCTAAAAAAAAAATGTTTTATTGCTCTTAGATGTCTATGGAAGAAACGCCAAAATCGTTTCCTCTGTGACATAACCTGGTCTTGCCTAAATACACAGAGCAATAAAACATTTTTTTTAGAAATGTGGCTTATCATTTTGTTGCAATATGCTCTTCAATTAATTGTTTTTACATAGTTTTTCTATACCAGACTTAATCTCCAATATACCGGACGTTTTGATGAGTTATCTTAAACGTTTTCTATTGTTATTTAAAAATTTAAAAATCTTTTAACGTGTTATTGAAGTTTGTTTCTTCTTCTAAAAATCTTGATTTTATTATTTTGTCGCCTTTAGCTAATTTTATGTTTTCAGATACAGTCTAGTCATTACATCGTCTAACTACTCTAACTAAAGACAATAATGTCAATTTTGTGTGGCTAAAAAAATGTCAAAAGACATTTGAAGATCTGTTATAAGCTCTTACAAATGCTCTGATTTTGACCTATCTAAATAAAGAAGAACTTTTGATTCTTGACACTGGCGCTTTACAAGGAGAGATTCGAGCCGTTTTATCTCAAATCCAGAATGATAAAAAAAATGAGGAAAGCATAGAATAATTATTGTGTGATAAGTAAAGAACTTTTGGCCATGGTCAAAGCAGTCTATCCCCACTTAGGTATACATGCAAAAATTTGTTCTTAAAATTAATTATTAGCATTGAAGTAGGTGATAATTTAGGAATTCGGAAGGACAAACTGCAAGGTAGCTGGAACAGATGCAGCAGTTCGATTTTGAAATACATCATTACCCTGGAAAAGCTCACAAGAATGTAGTTGTATAGAGTAAAGTAGCCTAATATGGGATATGTACATAATATGGAATACCTCGGTATTTTTTGAATCATTTGCGACATCTAACATTTAAGTCACTAAGCGCATGTCAATGGAGCATATTAAGTTACTCCAACACGTTTTAGTCAATTGCCGCTGATCTTGTTGATGTTGGGTGCTTTTGTGTATTCTGATTGTTTCAGAAATTTTTTTGGCAGGTAAGTTCTACTGCTGTCAAGAAGAATTAGAATTGTTGATTTTAATTGTTGTATGTAGGAATAGTAGTTTGTAGTCAAATTCATTCTATATTCAGGTTAGATTGCAAATTTTTGTAACCCTTAAATAATAAAATACTTTTCTAACCAAACAAGTGAAGTGGTTCTAATATGGAATACCTACATAGGGCTTATATAGAATAGTATTCTACATTAATCTTTGTTTATTTAAAAATAGAGAAAAAAAAAAGAAAAAAAGGTAAGAGGAAAAAGTGGCAAAGTAAAGCAATCAAACATGCGGTAGCAACTGTCAGAGCAAAAGAGATGGGCAAAAACAGCGAAAATTGTTCATCAGATGATGACAATGGGACTGTTGAAGCAGAAGAGAATCCTGAAGACAAAGCAACTTGTTTTTTCTGCGGTTCAAAATACTCAGACGAAACAAGAGGCAAAATCTGGATACAGTGTGTGCTGTGCAAACTGTGGGTTTATGAAAACTGTTCTGACGCTGAAGTCGAAACTTTCATTTGTGATTTCTATAGATAAGCGCACATTTACAATTCCAACCTTTTGCATGCAATTTTGACCTTTTCCCACGCAGTGTTTTTCATTTGTTTTCAAAAGATATTTTTTTATTATTAGTTTATTTGTTCAGCATTCTGTTTACGTTTATTCAATTTTTTTGTTTTTCTTCACAAATATTTATCTATTATTGTTAATTTATTTATTAGCCACTTTGCATATTAAAGGTGTCTACCTATCACTTTTATTTCTGTTGTTTTGCCCTATTTCATATTAGGTACACATTTTAAGAAGTGTAAAAAATGAAACTTTTCAAATTTTATTCTACAAATCTAATCTAAATCTATTTTTTACCTACAATTTGCAGTATCTATTAAAGAAAAGTGGGAAGCACTTGTTTGTCACTGTAACTTAGAAAAAAAGTGAAAAAAGAAAAATTCTGAAGAGATAACAAAAATGGTATTCCATATTACGCCACTTTCTTCTAATTATAGAGTGCAAAAAAAAGAAAGAAAAACTGACTGTTCGAGTTTAAAAATTTCAACACTAGAAAAATCTCTTTTCAAAAATTCTTATAAAAAATTATATTAGTAACAAGATTAGGACAAAATCAAACCAAATCTAAATAGAACAAATTTGTCTATCAATGTTCAACTGTAAAGACATATTTGGTATTATAAAATTCTCTAAAGTTAAGAGAAAATGTTTTTTATGAATATAAAAATAATTGTGATAAAAGACAAATTAAAGATAAATTGATTTTACCATCAAATTACAAATTAAAAATTTTGAGAAAATTACATAATAGCAGTGTAGGCAAAATTTTGGAGTAAAAAATATTTTTGAAAAGATCAGCCAACGATTTTACTCGATTGACTGCCGACAAGCTGTCGAAAATTATTGTAGGACTTGTGCAAATCTAGAAAAGAGCCAGTAACAGAAATAAGATAAAAAAGTGCAGATTTATAATGTTGAATTTCTGTTTGAAAAATTGGTTATTGACACCTTAAGATTGCTTAAGATCACTTACTGAGAATGAAAATAAATATTCGCTGGTAGAAAAAGATTATTTTACCAAATAACCTAAAGTCATGTCTTTAACGAATTAAGAAGCAAACACCGTCACTGAAACTTTGATTCTTCAAGTTGTATCAAGATGTGAAGTACCCATAGATTCGAATTCAGTTCAAAAACAAGACATTCAGTCAATGAAGTTACTTGTAATTAACAGGACTAAAATAACGAGATTTTATCCGCAGTGTGATGGGCTAGTAGAACGTTTTAATATGTATAAGACCGTTTTAAACTACTTGTCAAATTTGTCAATTTGACAAATTGTCAAAGTTCGTCGAAATACATTAATGTGATTGAGATAGAAAAGTGCAATTAACTCTGATGTCAATTCAAAACATTATTTTTGTAATACCTCATTATTAAAGGTAGCTTTATGGATTTTTTGTTACAATGAAAACAATACCTTAACAATCAAGGATTCGTAAAGAGCGGCCGTTAAGAGCGACCGTAAAGACTTAAAACACTATGGAAATACAAATGCTTTATTGTTAAACAAACCAAAAATTTTCATGTAAACAACGGTTGACATTGACAACGTACATCGCACTCTAAATCATCATTTTTTAATTAAAATTAATAAAATCAAAAAAATAAATGCGGCCAAATTATTGAGGTATTACAAAAACTACTATACAGTACACGTCTGTTAGGAACTTTACGGCCTCGCCAGTATTATTCGACTCGCTCTTCGAGCTCGTCTCACAAAATTTCTGGCTCGGCCGTAAAGGTTACCCTAACAAACTTCTACTGCAATATACTATTACGAGAGCACCCTGTTTACTCCAACGAAAAATTAGACTCTTTGCTGACGTAGTTCTGAGATGTAAACCACCTGACAGCAATGACTAAGAGTCTCAGTATTTGAAAGTGTTGCAAAAACATTTAAGAGACTTCGAAGACAACATTTGAAGATCGCCTGAAAGGAAATGAGACTCCGAGACGACTTGTAAGCTACAATAGTAAAACTACATATATAAAATAGTAAAATGCTTAAAAATGTAGTGTTTAGAATAAAATGAGAACAGCAAAGTGTAAAAGTTGGTGATCTTCTAGCTTTCTACCATGGCAAAGACTATACAGCATTTGCAAAACGTCAAACCTTTAATAAGGAGAGTGGTGTAGCGAATTTACATTTAGGACTCTAGTTAGTGTTTCTAAATTTGCAAATTGGCATAGAAAAGTAGGAAATAAGTAATTATTAAAAAAATCTATTTTTCTTCTTCTGCACTTCAAGGATAAGGTTTGCAGCCTGTTCTAAAATTTTATTATATGGCATAATTCACAAAGTGGCTGTATATTACGTAAATAAAAAAACAACAGCGGTAGAATGAAAATGATTTTAAACTAAAACTACAATAAATTAAAACAAAATCACATTCTTATGATTCTAACCAATCTAGAATTAATAAAAAATTAAATAAAAATTTAATTTTAATCTACTTTTAATCAATCTAGAATTAGCAAAAAATTGAGAACAAAGCTGTAGGAAAGGTGCACTAAATCAAAATATGGTCACACTATTCTAATTCTGATTTTATTTAATCTAGAATTTAAAAAAAATTTAAAAAAATTAGAATACCTAGGCTATAAAAAGAGAACATTTTAACTTAGAATAGAAGTACGGTAGAATAAGAATGATGTTATACTAAAGCAATAAAAACAAAATAACTTTTTCCTGATTCTAACAAATCTAAAGTTAATAAATTTTTTTAAAAATCTACTCTCAATCAATCTAGAATTAGAAGAAAATTAGAGAGCAGTCTTGCAGAAAAAGTGCAATAAATTAAAATATAGACACACTGTTCTGATTTTAATTTTAATCAATCTAGAGTTAGAATAAATTTAGAAAAAAATTACCTAGACTATAAAAATAAGGATTTTAGCCCAGAAGCAAAACATAGCAAAATGAGAATAATGTTATACTAAAGCTGCAATAAATCAAAACAGAATCACTCTTTTCTGATTCTACTTGTTCTAGAATTTAAAAAAAATTACAAAAAAAAATAATATATTTAGACAAAAATTTAAAATAGAGCATTCTAGCTCTGAATAGTACAACGCAACGGTGAAATAAAAATAAAGTTATACTAAAGCTAGAATTAATAAAAACAAAATTACGTTTTCCTGTTTCTAACCAATCTAGAAAGAGTTACTAGAAAATTGAGTAAAAATCTGATTCTAATCAAATTTAATTTTAATCAAGCTAATATTAAAAGATTTTAAAAAATTAGGATAGAGCAAACATTTAAAATGTAGACGAAGTAGAATTACAATAGCAGTTGAGAATAAAATTACAATCATCTTAGTCTTGTTACCATCACTATATGGGCTAATTTCAGGCTGAGATTATACCGGTAGTGTCTCCATTTTTATACAAAACTTCAACTTAAAATTAGCCCATTAGTGTTCCTATTTTGTGTCAGGTTGTGCAAAATATTTTTTATAAATTTATAAATTGACATATATTGTTTAGGAAATTATTAATTAATATTGTGTAATATCCCAACATTTGATGGTTAAATGGGAATTGATTATATTATGTTTTTCGCTATTTTTTCTGTTATTTTTAATTACTTTACTATTAATGAAGATGGGCTTGTACAAAGCACGTATGTGGTTAAGTTGCTAAGCCACAAAGATAAAATGCCTTGTCCAGTGGCTCTGACAATCGCATACATTTCAAGTGGCCGCTAACTCGTACCCTTACAGATTGTTGATAGAGACATTTCCCGCCTCTAATGATGTTACTGTTCCCTTTTCCCATACGAATTTTTGAGATTGCAAAAATTTTCTTTAGTATTAATTAACCTCCCATTTGTAATAAATCATTCGAGTCCATCAAGCGACCAATCCCATCAAGCTCGTATTTAATTTATTCCCTGTATTTATAATTAGAGGGCAGGAGGGCCAGGTGGGCTTGTAGATCTGTCAGTTGGACATTGACTTATACGATTTCGATACGGCAGTGTGAGTTCTGTAGTACCGACTGTTGCACGACCCCTTTCAGTTTTGTTTGATTCATTCTCATTTCTTGTGACGTGATTATTTATTGACCACTAATTATAGTTCTCGGGGACATAAAATACTCTCACGCACACGCCCTAACGTCACCGCAAAGATATTGCTCTTGTTATTTTTCATAGACTCACCATCCACCACCATTATCAGGTAGGTAGCGGTGGTTTTATAATTTCTATCTGTGTGCAGAATTCCTGACTCCCGGAAACATTCCGGAGTAATTGCCATGTACTCACCTAACAGCATCGTACATCACTCGACATGGGCTGCTGTCTTTGGATGTCTTAAGTAGCCATCGAGGCGAACATTTACCTCTAATTACTTCATAACTTATTAACAACATTTTAAAACAAAAAGAGAATTGGACAAGACGCGCAATTTCATGGCTTTTACGGTGTGAAACACTGCATCTGCACGATTCTTCCTTAACAGTGCCAGATCCGGGAATAGTTCTAATAGTAATAAATGTCGTAAGTGTAAATATTTCTAGAGTTTGGGTGGAACAATATTGATGTAGACAAGATGTGAGACTAAGATCACATTGACGTCATTCCGTGACATTTGCTTCATAGTCAGCGTATCAGTTTCAAGAGACAGCAACTGTTTCAAAGGTGGATGTCATGTCATGTTAGTGTGTATGTACTGTAGGCCCTTATATGCATGATGGCACTAAATGTAACACTGTGACACTGATAATAGCGGAGAGGTGCACCATGATGATCTGTCGTTCCGCTTTTGCTTTCTATACGTCTAAAGCAACATTGTTTCCACCCCAATTAAGACAACACAATCGTTCCAAGAAGTTTTGCATGACTTACAGGCTGAAAAACAATACCATAAAACAGTTCAAAAAATTACATAAAAAATATTGGTTTACAAGCGAAAGAAATAATAATAAAAATAAAAATTCTAAAAAAAAATTATCTATAAAGTAAATAAACGCTTTAGATTGCTATGAAATTTTGCTAAAACAACACGATATTAAAAAAGCAAATCGTAACCGATCATGTGTCAAGTCAAAGTTTTTGTAAAAGTAATTTTCAAGTTTTTGTTTGGTTTACTGTTTCTCATTATTACAAATCAACTGTTCTCACTGTACGCATTACTCATATGGCAGAAATAATTCGGTTAGGGTCATTGACTCTCAAAGTCTGACAGTTCTGTCACTGGCTGTTGCAGAAGCCGATCGCACTAGCGACATACTTTACAAATTGTTTTTCAAAGCATTCTAAAACGTTTTGTTTTTGTTTACTTGAACACTTAATATTTGTCTATCTGGTATAGTTATTGTATTAATAATCTAGTTAAAGTAGTGACAACATCTTGTTAATCTTTACCTAGAGTTACAACAGCTCAATTTTCGCCATGTTACCAGTCACAAAATTGGGTTACTATTAGATACTTTTTTTATTTTTCAGAACTTGAACATAACAGTTTTGTCATTTATGTGGTCTTATTTACTGAATTATCGATAACAATAGTATATTGTATATTAAGATCATTATTGCCGCTCGTGCATATAAGAGCGGCAAAAATGTATTTTTCTCGCAATATACACGCTATTTTTTCGACGACTGATTACACACTTAATTCAAATAACTATCAGAGACGTCATAAAAATTTTCTGAACAATGAATAATCTGACTATCTAAGCATTGCTATAAATATTTTTTTTTTACTCCGTTGTCAACACAAATAATTTTAATTTATACCGGTGCCAGCCCAACCAATTTCTAACATCTAATCAAATTCAATCAAAGTTTGTTATTATTGGTAGAAGGCAAAACGCTCTAGAGCGGCAATTTTGGTGATTGCGCTCACTCTGCGGCAAGTGTCAACTTTTGAATGTCAAATGACACTTAGAAAAGACTTAGTTAATTTAATTTTAGGTTTTGAGAATAACCGTATTACAACTTATTGTTATCTTGTAACGGCACTAAGATTTACTTTAAATATTGTCTTAATTTTTATAAGATGTACTCAGTGACAGTGTTACACCCAAAAAAATAATTTTTTAAAAGCGATTTTTTGGTAACGGAATAAAGTAAATTTATAGCTAGTTACAGTTACCATTGCAACGGTTTATCTTTGAAAATTCGAAAAAAATTTTTTTTTTAATTTTTGTTAAGAAAAAGCCTTCACAGAGCTGATAATTAGAAGTATTTGTAGTTATGTTTCCAATTACTTGCCTTAAGAATAACAAAATGACTCCAGTTTGAAGGCATTAACGATATTATCTTCTTAGCGATTTTAACAGAGGTAAAGCTGTGCTTTTTGAAAAGTTAGTTTGTTTTATTGCAAAATATCCCGTCGTGTTGATTCTACGGCATTTCGTGATTCGGGTGTAGACAAAGACGGTAGAGAAACACTGAACAGACTAATAGGTCAATCGAAGCATACCACAGAGCGTCAAGACAAACGCTTCAGACAACTAGCTTTTCAAAACCGTTTTACTACTACGCGATAACTCGGTGACCAATGGTTTAGAGATGGTTGTCTTGTTAATATGCAAACGTTTTATCGCCGCACTCAAAATTCTAGAATTTATTTGTAATTTAGAATAGAATTTTAGATTTAATTGTCAACGTTTGGACTGGTGGAGAAAACAGCAATAATTATTGCAACTTTGTTTAAGACAAAAATCTCTTACTAAGCTGTTAGTATTATTACAATTTACATTTCTAATTTTTATTGTCAAAACTGAAAGCTCTCCAAAAAGAACCAGCCCCAACAAATGTTTGTTTTCGATTTTACCAGTACAAAATTGAAAACGTCATAAATCGTAACAATACAAATAGCTTAAGTAAGAAATCTTCGTTGAATCAGACTAAGCTTTGATTTGTTTTATTTTTGATAGTTTCGTTCGGTATGTCAAAGGAACAAAGCAAACTCTACTCTAATTTAATACATCCTTGTTCTCAGTGTGGTTTTATTGTATTTTTCTATCTGAAATCTTCATGCAGTTATCTTTTAATAAACTTTACCACCAGTTTGCCAAACACAACTAAGACTTTTTTTTCTAAATGACAATTTACTCTAAATATAATCTTGTTTGAAATAGTATTAATTTATTTTGAAAATGCTGCTTCTAAACAATTTGTTTTCAAAATTAAGTGAGACAAAAAGTAAAACATTGTAACATACATTTACAATAAATAGCTAAAATTAAGCGAAGACTTAAAACAATACATATAATTAAGAATCTTCTGAAGCTCACAGTTTTCACAACAATAGAAACAATAAATACAATAAATTCTGGCTGAACGTCTGTAAGAAGTTAAGAACGTCATTCACACTTTTTTTTATTTCTGCTTACTTTTTATGCTAAGACAGCTCCATGCATTTGCGTTCACTCTGTAGATATCAGATTTCGTTGTAGTTACCTTCTTGCTGTTATTTCCATCCCTGAAGGCGTTATGTTTTGCAGTAACTGAAGGTATTATCCTGTGGTTTGCGAGGCGTTGACGAGGAAAATTGGTTGGTTATTGTGGAGTGGCCGGTGACGGGTGTCTGAAAACAGGAAGCACCAAGTCGAGTCCGGACTCTGCGGCTGAGCTTTAGTCCGGTGATGCGGCCTCTTGTTCCGACTCGGAGAACATCACTTGTACCAGCCTTGAGTGTAGATTGGATCTGCTCTCCAATATTGGCCGCAGAATACCCAACCACCACTCATATTACAATCCTGACACTGATTTAAATCAAGTGCAGATTAGAATCTTACGTGGCTCTTCTGTCGCCTACAGCAGTTATGACAGACTTTATTCAAGACGTTGCTCTCTATACAACAATCAAAGTTTCAAACTTAAACACAAGATTTGATCCTAGATTATTACACAATACTAAAGAAAAACTTATTTTGTTTTATTGATCAACCTGTGGCATATTTGTGGCAAGGAAACTTAGGGTTGTTCGAATAAGCTATGTGACAGTAATTAAGATTGACGAACACATCAAATGTGCAAACGTGAAGAGAATGAGACTGAACACGAGATCTTACGTGATGGTAGAGACAAGTTTCAAAGAACTGAAATTATACAGTGCTCCGGATCGATTTTAAAAGAAAAAAATTTTTTATTAAGAAGTGGGAAAGAGTGCTACCGAGTTGTTATCAAAAAATTCAACTAAAAATACTTGGAAGTTACCATTTCAAATTCTGGTGCAAAATACTTGTGACAATTTTTTTTTTAAACGGGCTTAAGTAGTCGAAGAAATTGTTATAAAGACGAAGCTGCTTCAGTTTTTGCCGTTCATTCCGCAAAAAAAAGTTTAAGGTTGTTTTTAAGAAGGAGGGCAATACAAATTAGAATAAGTAAATTTTTTTTACAAAGAATTTTCAAGAAAAACAAAATTTTACTATTTGAACTACAATTAAGGTAAACTTTAAAAAATAGTGATGAAGTCAAACGTCTGAATCTTTGTTTGAAAATGATCTACAAAGTTTTGAAAGATTTAAATTTTCATAAAAAAAAAATATGTTCTCCGATAAGCCAACCTTTTCAACTAACAAAATCGTTTTATCTCAACATTGCCGGTACTAAAGTGAAACGAATTCAAACTTTAGGATTTCTTGTCGCAGAAAATATTTTAAAAAAGGTTAAGTGTAGTGTGCGGTTTTGTACTATAGCATTATTAGCTCATATTGTTTTGATAAGAATTTAAACTCTAACTCATATTAAGAAATGCTGCCAAATTATTTAGCTGACAAACTAGATAAACTGCCGTTAAAACTACAGAATAAAAATGTTTCTTCAGCACTATAGGTGCCCTGCTCATTATGCCGGCATTGTTTATCAGTGGCTCAATACAGAGTTTCATGATAACTGAATAGGGAGAGATAGTAGCATTGTATGGCCACCGAAAAGTCTTGATCTCAATATAATAGACTTCTACCTGTAGGGTTGTTTAAATCAAATTGTGTACAGTAAATCACTAAACAATAATGTGAAGCAATAAAAAATAGGAAACAAAGTGCAGTCCATCACCTGTATTCTTCGTTAGATGGTACACTGTGTCTGTCTGTACGACTACTAGCCGAACTTTGCTTGATATAAGCTAGTTCTCCCACCCGTTCTGATCGAACACAACGCTCCGAGATACACTGTACTGATGAGGAGCAAAAACCCCAAAACCGGTATACAGTTTCTTGATGTTGTTGTTCGATTGAAACACATTTGCCCGAAAGTATTAGATACTATAAGTGTAGTCAGTATTTCGTAGTTTATTATTATTTTCTTTATTTTTTTCGGTGATTTGATTGTAGTATGTAAGGGGGAATCTTCTTTAGTTATTTGCTAAATTTATATTTTAATTTAAGGGTGTCAAGTATTTAATTGCGTTGTTTTTTTGTTTTTTTTTTTTGAATAAATCCTTTGTCGAAATCATTTTCTTGAGCCTATTGTGTTGTTATCTGGTGTTCATTTTCTTTTTTTTTCCTGTGGTGGTTGTGACTGATTCGTTTCTGTTTGTTAAAGTCCTAGATGCAGGATCTTTGTATTCTTCATTCAAGAGATATAGGGCTCGCCAATTAAGTCGTAAAAGTAAAATAGTCGTAAAAACTATGTAAGCAGTTATTGAATTAAGTAGGCGTAGCTTTAATACAGCCGACCAGCTTTAACTAATTATTGTCCAGCTGTTCAAAGGCACAGCTGCACTTCAGTGATCAATTAGTAACGAAATGTTGACATAGTTGTCTAGTTAAACAATGATTAGTTATTTTACGCTTTGTAACATCAAAAACAAAGCTGGTTGACTGCATCAGTACTACGGCTATTTAATTTAATGACTGTTTACATAGTTTTTACGACTATTTTACTTTTACGACTTTTTAATTGGTGGGCCTTATATCTTCTAAATTAAGAATAGCTCTCTAAATGTATCAAATCTTTTGGAATTGTCATGCTCGAAGTCATTGTTTTTCTGTAGACTTCAATATCTAAAGTGTTGTAATCATTCTTCTTTATAATTAAATCTAAAAAATTGATTTGTTGATCTTGCTCTGTTTGCGTTGTAAATTTTATGTTGTGAATTTTGTTTATTTGTTGATAGAAGTTTTTTAGTTCAGTTGTGGATCCTTCACAGAAACAAAGTATGTAATGTACATATCTCTATCATTTTTTGACTTTATTGTGATTGTTTTTTTCTATGAAATTAAAGAAAATTTTAGCTAATATAGAGCTAATTGGAGAGCCCATGGGTAGTTCTTCATTCTGTTTGTATACATTATTGTTAAAAGTAAATAAGGTTTGTTCTAGTATTAAGTTTAACAGCAATATTATGTATTCAATTTGTCTAAAGTTTTTGATGAAAAAAAAAGAAAATTAATAGCTTAGCTTTTTAAAAATTTTATTTTATTTGATTATTTTACTTGTCAAATTTATTAAATAAAAGTTGAGCTCATTATAATATTTTCTAGCAATAAAATGATATTATCTCGAAAACTATTTAAATTAAATAAAAAGTAATTTGTGACGTAATGAGTTTGAAAACAAGCAGGATAAATCAACAACAGTAAAATTTTCTGAGAAATTAAAAATAAGAAATTTTGTCCTCTTCTAAAGTCTATCTGGGTACATACTGTATACAGTTGAAAGATCAATAAATTCGACTTAATTTTTGAAGTAGCTTTGGTAGAGGTGTAATTAATAATTCGTTATCGTGAGTAGTAACGAGTGCAGATCTAGTATTTTAGTTATGTAGCATGAAAATGGAACTATTTGTCGAATTATAGTGGTGGTACGTGAACACGAGCGTCGTGCACAAAACAGCAATGATATTAAAATGCATGAAGTTCAACAAATCTCTCCATATTAATGCGGGTAGAAGCAGTGTTAGTGTAAAATATAAAACGAGTGAGATTTGTGTATGCAAAAATATCGTAAGAAGTTGTCTTTGCTGGTATCTTGAAGGTGGAAAGACATCCATCACGTTTTTGTCGAGGACACACATTAAAGTATGAATTATAAACACGTGGCAGTAAATTATATAACATTCCCGAAATGGAAATCTCTTAATGCAGCACATTTATTTCAAGTCGATCGTATCTTCATCACAAAAAAGGATTCCCGGAGCATTTCGAAATAATATAATTTATCGGTATCTGCAGCATAAATAATATTTCTCTGGCTGGTAAGAGTCGAGAAGAGATTCTGATACGAATGTTGAACAATGCGTACCTCCCATCAACTCCGTTAACATAAATCTCCGGAATGTCAAAAGGAGAGCCCGCCCAATCGCGTCGGACATAAATTACTTGTAATGCTATTTATAAATCTTAGTCCGCGACTCCTACTATTTATATCGGCCATCCTTCCATCCGATACCACCGTATTTATGCCGATGCACCGAGATCATATCTCCTCGCCTCGATTTGCAATATCTTACTCCCATTGACAGCTGATGGATGCCGCGGGACCAGCCGCATTCACACCCAACACGATTTTACAAACTGCAACGATTCACACGAGAAACATAAACCAAATTTCAAGAAAACAATAATAATATGCACAATACCAAAATTAAAAAAATAGTGCTCGAAACAAACACCACAGCAATATAGATAGGTAGAGGTTAGCATAAAAAAATTTTCCTTCTTTAATAGCTCGCACCGTTTACTTAGAATTATTTTTCCTGTGTCCCATATTTTTTAACAAAACAAATGGCATAATAGTCAGACGAAATGGGTATTTGTTGGACTTGCCAAACTGTCAAACAATAAGAGATATAGAAAAAAAAAGTAACTAAAGATACAAAAGCAGAAACAAAAACACGAAAAATGTGCATAACAAAAAAAGAACTAAATAATAGTTATTTATTGTATAACTGTTTTAGACAGCGTTTTATCCATGCAAGAATGTTTAAGCGCAAGACGCAGTCGAGCGTTTAATTTTCTTAAGTGGATAAAACGCGACTAAAACACGAAACCAATATAACGTTTTATCCACAATTACAGCGATTTAAAATTAGAATTGTCACAATTTCATCTCATGTCATTAAAAAATAAGTTGACACTACACTCTGATATCGGATGTCACCTCAAAAATTATTGGAATTAACTAAAAAACATGGGACGTGTTGAATTGTTGCTATTGTTGATTGTTTATTGACTCTATTTGTACAAAACGCTGTGCAAGTTGGTGAAAATAAAAGAAAGTGATACTGTTCCTAAAACAATTCTTGAGGAAGCTGAAGAAGCGACTCGCCAGTTATTGCCTGCGAAGTCCAGGGAACATTATGAAAAAGTATTTTCAGAATTTAATGAATGGAAAGAAGAACGGATGGTAATGACAATAAATGAGAAAGTTCTGCTATCATATTTCTTAAATTTGAAGAAAAGGGATGCAATTTCATCTATGTGGTCAAAGTACTTCATGCTGAAGACCGCTATAAAGATATATAAAAACATAGATATTGGAAAATATAGTAAACTCATAGCCTATCTGAAAAATCAGTCAAGAGGATACCTACAGCCTGAAGAAAACTGCAGTATTGGAAAGAGCACACGTGGAAGAGTTTTTGACAAGGGCTTGCAATAAAGAATATTTGATACCTGATTGTTTCGATACCAGATACCAAGACGGGCGTTTCTCAAAAATTCACAATTATTATAGAAGAAGGATTTTCTATCAACACTGCGGAGAAGTGTAGGAAATACACATTCTTACGTTCGAAAAAGTTATCTATTGAGAGATTTTTTTTACGATACGCTATTTAAACGTGTACATTGCAACCTGTTGGAATTAATATTTTATCGAAAGTTTTTTTTAAGGTTGCCTCGTTTTTGAATCTGGCGAACGCAGAAGCTTATACGAGCCATTGTATAAGGCGCACTTCAACAACTTTACTTGCCAATGGAGGTGCTGATCTTACAAGAATTAAACGACATGGTGGGTGGAGGAGTTCCGCCATAGCAGATACTTATATCGAAGATTCTGTATCTAATAAGCTTGATATCGCAAGGAAAATCCAAGGTTCTCCTGGTACTAGTCGTTAAGTCGTTAGTCAAAACGAAGTAAAATATGATAAAACAAAAAACGAAATGTCTATTACAGTAAATATCAATATTAATAATAAATAGAATGCGATTGATTGAAGATTGTATTTTTTCATAAAACACTAGTGGAATAAAGTGATTTTATTATTTCACTAGTGAATAAAATGTTACTTTATACGGTTCGTAAGTGTGGATAAAACTTCAATTATAAGGCAATTGTGGATAAAACAATTAAAAACTAATATAAATAAAGAAAGAAACCTGACCTGACTTGACATAAAATGACCTGACATAACATGAAATAATCTTACCTTACCTTACTTTTCCTTATTTGACATAAACTGACCTGATCATAAAAGCTCTTTTTAATGTTTCGTTTTTTGTATATAGAATGATATATGTACGTTTACCTTAAACATAAGAACTAAAAAAATAGCACCAATTTATAAAAAGAAAAAAAAATTAAAGAGACAAACAAAAGAGAAATATGCCAGATCAATAAAAGTCTAAAGTAGTTTTTTGCAATAAAAGTTTTTAGAGTGCATTTCAAAAACATCGTTATAATTATTAGACGTTTTTGAGAAAAAGTTTTGTATAAATGAATTAACGAACGTGTAATATTTAGCAAGAAAAAATTGCAATAAAAATATTTTTAATTTTTTTATTACAATAATTTTATAAACCAGCTTTTTTAAGAGTTTTAAAATATTTAAGAAAAGAATCGCTATGAGATATACGATATTTTTTATAATTATCATTTTTTCTACTTTGCGTCTGTAACAAAGTCTAACACGATACGGATTTAGCATTCTTTATAATACCTCGCACTTGCCCTAGTTTCATAAACTTGAGTTCGTGCCACAAAGTTGAATTTTCGAAATGCGTTGTTTAATATACCATTTTGATACGATTTAATATTTAATTTTTATATCTTTTGTTTACTAAGCTTTTTTGATACTAAATAAAACAATTAATTAATTAAATAAATAACCTAAAGTACAAGTTTTTTTTAATTTAGTTTTTATTTAAGCTACAAATATATCCACTTAGAATTATTATCATAGCTCTGCTCTTAAAATAAGAAAAACTGGATATTGGTTGCTGTAAAATTTTTGTCTATCTGTACATTCAGAAAACAATTAAATATATTGCATCACTCTTATAAGACGGCCGGCATTGTTTCAACTAGCTTTTCAGTTTTCATGTCATAATAAAAATTCCATATATTTTTTTAAATTATTTAAAAAATATTTAAATGTTTGATGTGTTCTTTGGATAATTTTTATAAAATCAAAGTTTTTTTAAATGTATATTACAATAACGTTTTTGTAACCGTCTAGGTACAGCTAATTAATTTTTTTAAGTATTTATGTTTAAAGTGGCTTTAAATTTTATTATTAAATTTCAATTATTAGAATTATTAGTTAATTTTAAAATAATTAAAATTTCAGAAAACTGCTCTACAGTTACGTTTTTCTAAAAATTATTTTGTTTATTATTATATAGTTGTGAGTTAAGATTTTCTTTCTTATTATAATATTGCAAGGTTTGTGCGTATTCGGATTCTTTAGATTCAAAGAGTTACATTAATAACAAATAATTTATTTCTACTATGTACATTGTGCACTAAAACAATAACAATAAATAAATAACTCGATATCTATACTACAATCGCAGTGGCTTTAATTATGTCGTCTGCTTTTTCGAAAATAGCATTCAGTTTTACTCGATTGTCTGGCTCTCGCTAACTGACTGACTATCGGTCAATGTCTTTCTCCTTATATAAACAAACGTCCTTCTAGAATGTATCCCGATGTTTTTTGACATTTTTTTACACAATTAGACGTGATGACTATTCTTTCTCGATTAGTCGATAAACTAGTCTGTTAATGATGTCGGAGAATTTCAGCCTACAGCGATATTTTTCTAGTATTTTCTCAAAATCTCTTACTTTTCTTGTTATTTTAAATTGTTCGTATTTATTAGATTGAAATGTATAAATTAAAATTTAACATAAACATAACAATATTCTTAAAGCGTCGGTGGGCAGTGAAACAGGTGGTGACAGCATTCATTTTGCCTACCGTCGTTGGCACTTAGATAGAGACGCTTGCTAATTATTATAATACCATTTAATTTAATTACAAACTAACCTTTTTTTTTCAATTTATGATTATTATGTAAAACTACAAGTTTTAATTCGAGAAGCTTATTAAAACAAAACTTTTTTGCTCTAGACATTATTTAGTAATAATTTCTTTAGAATTTCTGTAACTATTCCACCTCTTGTTTTTAACTTGTACATATTTTAGCAGTCCGCGCAATTCTCGTGAATATTCATACAAGTGTAATTAAATTTGTAAATTATAATTACACGAGGTAATAACTGAAAATAGAAGTACTTCAACAGTTTTGTAACTAAATGTATTAGTATAGAAATAAACTGTCGGTAGAGAAACAAGATAAAAAGAGCAAAAGTTTATCTTTTATATTTTTGTGTTTTATCTTGGTCACCTTGTCTGCATGTTTTTGATCCTCTCGTAAACTTCATCAACATACATCGCGGCAAATTACTGTAGCTTGTGTTTCAGCGTTAATAGCGTTATGTCACCAATTAGCGCCAAGCACATGCTTTCGCAAGAAGTAACCAAATGTTGGCCGTCAAGTTTCATTAGAGTTCCGTCGACATCGTCATCAATAATTAACAGGGAGAGACGCAGTGGGCTTTGGAGTCGCTGTATATCCGCCGGAAATACGGGTTAGTGCGCGTAATGCCCGCACGGCGGCGCTTTTATTGTATCCTGACGTTTATGTAAGTTGATGTGCTTTACTTTATAGCATCGAGCTTTCAACGAGTAAACTGTACTTAACGTTCTGATAGGTGATCTCAGGTGTTTGCATGCCATTAGCGCCATCTACGCCGTTTATACCTTCTGCTAGAGTGAAGTACGGCCGACGCCGGCTACCACTTATTACACTGCTTTTAGATTATTTACAACAGTAATCAATGGCTTTAACAAGAATTTAAAACAGACAAAGAGGAGGATCCTAAACATTTTCAAACAAAGGAAAACAATACATAATTTTAACATTTTTTTTATTTGACTTCTTTTACAAATTTTTGTCATAATTCTATAGAATTGTTTATTACCTATTAGTTACTCGAGATAGTTACAAACTCGCTCTTTGAGCTCAAAGATAAACTTTGTTCGTATTTAATATTACGCGTTAGATAGTAATAAACATTATTATTTTTTGTATTATTTATTAGTTATATTTATTTTAATATTTTTAATTTGTATTACTTTTTTTATTTCATTTAATTTTATTAATTATAACAATTTTTTTCATTGAATTTAAAGCACGAAACAATGATATTCTATGTACAGAAATAAAGAACGCACTATAAAAAAATTGAAATAATGCAAAAAAATCTTCTTCTGGAACTACACAAAACAAAAATGTTTATATATCAACAATTTAACAAAAAAATACAAAACTAGTTAGAGAGCAAACGAATAATAAAAAATAAAATAAGGATTAAGCAAAAACTGGACATAAGAAGCTAATAGTAGCTAAAAATTAATGAAAAAAAATTATAATGTAGTAAAATAATCTAAGTAAACAAAAAGACAAACAAAAGAATGTAAAAACTATGTATAAAAACAGTCGGATAACAAAATAAAGAGACAACATACAAATGGTACACAAATCAACAATAAAAAATTTAGAAATACTAGAAATTATCTACATAAAACGTACGATTCATTTAGAAGGTAGTCAAGAAATCTTCTAGAGCTTATTCAAAAAAATTTATTAGATAATCTAGTTATTACCAATTTTGTAAAAGCATTTTTTGTTTTCTTTATTAATTCTTTCTCGCAGTATTAAAGCTATTTTAAATAAGAAAATGTACATAATTTTTAATTTATATTGTTTGTTACATCTTTGGCTAGGGCATAATTTAAAACTACAATGGTAAATCGAAAATTATAAAAATAACAGAAATTGAAAAAAAATGTTTTTTAACAGTAGTTAGCCATTTCAATAGTTATGAAAAACAAAAAAAAATAGTATAGTTCTAGTTCAAGCGAAAACGACATATTCCTTTTATATTAAATAGTAAGTTTGGTAAATTTTTTCTAACATTTTCTAACTTTTTCTTAATTTTTCTTTTTACATTAATATTCAGGCACTGATGTTTAGACATAGTACTTAAAAGCGCTCTGCCGCTGTTATGTCAAAATTTCTAGGTAAACATCTTTTTGACTGTTAGTGGTTAACTGTAGTGGTATGCCAAATTTTCCTAAACATGTTTAGAGAAGTGACAGTATCAGCTAACTAATGGTTTATAAATATTTTTGAGTTTATACCTTTATGATCGGTTTACAGAAAATGAATTAAATATTTAATTGCGATTAAATTTTAATTCGTGATCTAATTGACAGTTAAGACAATTAATTAAGACTGGTTAAACTAGACATTTAATTGCGAATTATCTATTTAATTGCCATTAAAATTAATGTCGTCTTTTGTAAACCGGCCTTTAATATTCTGAATTTACATAAAGTTTTAATTTAGTACTATAAAGAGTTTGTTGAAAACACTATGACCAGGTAAACCGTTAAAAGTTGCATTGCAAATTACAGTTATTGTCGCTTCTATATTGTTCTTTGGGATCAGCGTATTAAAATTTGGTAACAAAATTTGTAACAATTTGCACTAAATAAATTTTTGCAGCTGTACAAATCAATTTAGAACTGCACATTTTGCTAACAACAGCACACTTCAAAAACCTGATTTGCAAAAGTGCAGAAAAGCAAACTAGCAAGTGGAAAACATGATTGGAACGAATTTTATCAGTAGAGGTAAAATGTGAATAATTAAAAACTAAACTCTACTCCGTTTTCTGGAACAGCGCGTACAATAGTAAGTTTATGGTCTAAATCAAAATGATTTTACAGGTAAAAAAGAAAAATTTTTGCAAAACAAAATTTTGTTTAATGCAAAATATGATTATAGCGAACAGCTTCTGCCAACATAAAATATGCCTTGTTTTCCAAGAAAAAAACAAGAAAAAAAAATAAAACGAAACAACTTAATTATTTACTTAAGAAAAAAATAATTGATACAAATTTTTGCCAGTTCTTAGTAAATAACATAAAAAAAGAAGCAAAAGAATTGGTCTATAAACACATTGTAAAAAAATTTTAATGAAATAATTATTACGATTGTAGAAAATGTATGTGAGACTTAAAATAAATAACACAGTGAAGCAAACGAAACGATAAACACACAATTAACAAAAAAAAATAACAAAAAAATAACAAAAAAATAACGTTGAAAAAAAGCCTTTAATAAAGCACAAAGTGGTTATGAAAAAAAACAAGAGTAAACAAAAGTTATATATTTACAGAAACACAAATAAAAAAATTAAAATAAAAAAACTGTTGCTTTTGCTTTTATTAACATAGAGAGTGTGTTAATTAAATCAAGTTTCAAAGGAAAAATAAAAAAAATTTGAAACTGAAAAATAGAAATCAACACCAAACTTACGTGTACAAATGCATTTAAGTGCTGCTACAAATTATATATATATTTAATGCAGAAATTATGTCAAAAACTTAAAAAACATACAAAACATGAAATATGAAGAGCTGAAGGCAACTAGTAGACTGAAACAAAAAAGATTAAGGCCATTTACTATTTATTACCTTTGTGGATAAGATAATAAAAAACAGCTGAATATAGAGTAAAAGAGTTTGATAACAGTCAAAATGTTAAAAAAGACATTTGCTGATAACATGGTATTAATGACAAAAAATATTATAGATTTGCAAAACTTGCAAACTTTAAAAATTATTACGAGACGTTAAAAATAAATGAAATAAATATAACTTAATCAAAACCAAAATTATGAAAATCGCCAAGTGAAAGTAAGATGTAAAAATAGAAATGTAAAGTAAAAAAGTAAATGTTTTACAATATTTAGAAGTTTTGTTACAAAGCGGTAAAAAATAAAAAGCTGAAATAGATAAAGTTATAAGATGTTCCTAGGCCCTAAATATCAATACAGCGTGAGTCATGAAGTTCGGCGGATACTTAAACTGCCAATTATGCTACCTCTAAAAGTAACTTTTCGATGGTCAAATAAAATCTAACAAAAATTTGAAAACACGTAGTCACGAACAAACGCGCAATGATTTTTTGATGGTCACTAGCTTTATATTCAGAAAAAATTATCGATAAGCAGCGAATGCAAACAACGAAATCTGACTGGCTCTTAATCTCCCTTCTTCAGACAAGCAGCGCTGATTTTTTTGCTGTTTGTTTAATACGTAAATTTTTTCTCTAACTCTAGTTTGTCGTACCCTTGCCAGTGATTCTCAATAAAATTTTCAAAAATTTTTTTTTGAGATCTATACATTTTCGACCTAGCGTTATTTTGCATTTGTGATTGATATCCGCGGAACTATTACCAGTTACAATTTCTACCATACTTCGTGACTCACCCTGTATATTTGTATTTAAAACAATTTTATGACTGATTTTAACTTATAGCTGGAAGTAAGTAGCGAAATAAAAAATAAAATATATGCTACAAAAATAAAAAAATCAGTTTTAAGGTCTATAGAAAAGCAACAGCTAAGTTGGTAAAAACACCTTCAAAGAGTAAAATTTAGAAAAGTAAGCAAATATAGCAAGCAAGATTGCAAGAAAGAAAAAATCAAGGCAATCGAAACAAACGTCGCACAAAGTTATTTAGAGTAGTTGGTGTAAGAAAGAAATTTCTGAACAGGAAAAGAAAAATATGGCAAAAGATCAGAAATTGTAGAGTCAGTGTGTACGTAATTGAGTTAGTTATGTAAAAGTAATAGTAAATTTTAATTTTTTTAAATAATAAAGCAACTGTTAGTAAACAACAGTGTCGATAGGTAAAACTAGGTTTTTTTCTAATGTTGTGTTGTCCTAGTTAAAAAATAAAACTTTGTAACAAACACAAAATAGAGATTAAACTAAAAACAGTTTTTTCCTCGTGGTGTTTGCAACAGGTCTCCTTGCATACAGAAGAGCTCGTTGGTGGCGGTGCAGTGTTTGCGCATTCATCCATCAGTGTTGAGAGAATCCGTAGTTTCACCGGTTGTAGCACATCAGCTGGCGATTCACCGCCGCCACCAAAACAGACAACCGGATGTGAATTTAGTACGTATTTGAGTGTTTGTATTGTCGGATCACTCAGTCGTGTCAGTAGACCATTTATCAGATTTAGCGGGCGCGGATTCAAACACCAAAAGAGTCGACCGACGGATGAACGAAACGGCCCGGGCCACAAACGGATGGATGGATAGATGGAGTACATCGTTGCCGAATTATCGCCCTTTATGTTTGGCCACTTCGTTTTACAAATAACCGACATTAATTACCGGTCTATTAGTTGCTTTTGCGATTTTAGAGGCTCACTTTAAATTTAACATTGATGAATCTATGTAAACATTTCAAACAAAGCACAAAAAAAGATAATATTAAAAAATATATATACATTTGAAAGATGTTAACAATAATGCAAAATGTAACGTAATGAAATAATTTATCTGTTCTTAAATTTTTAATAATAATTTGAATATATTTGTAATGGTAATTATAGTGGATGCGCCGGGGAAAAACAAAATTTATTATTTTCTATAGAACAATATAAATACAATGCAGTAAAATAAAATGCATTTTACGTATAATTTTATTTAAACGTAATGTATGTTTATAAAATCAAAAATTATTTAAAAAAACATATTATTTAATTTTTTAAATCAAATAATTTTGGTGGATGCGCCGGGATAACATTGAGATACGATAGATTTAAAACAACATTTTCCTTTGTAGTAAATAGTTAATTTTGGTAGAAGGGCAATTAAATGTGACATATGTTGGTTGTAAAAAGTGTTGTAAAGTGTGGGAAAGCGTCTCCGTTCCCGGAATAAACTGTTGATCTCGACGCGGCGGTATCATGACAGCTCACTTAGTAACGTTACTCGAGTTTTTCGTGGCCTATGCACTCTGTTCCGACAAGTCTTCCAATTTTTCTCTTCCGTCGGAGTTCGGCGGCAAGCCGTCGCTTCATCCTCTCCCCTTTCAACTTGCAAGAATAAAAAGTTTCGGGGGTAGCGCGTACAGCGTTAAGTTGCCTGCCGCCGTCTTCGTTCAACTCCACCGTCGTCATTCGAAACTTCACCTGTTGCGCCTATTTCGGAGCCCAAAAAATCGCACGCCACCACGAAAAATTCAATGAATTTTAAACGCTTCTGCCAATATGCATCTGACACCGGAAATTAAAATTAAACCAGCGATAAAACCGACAATACCCACGCTCTACCGCTATCCTGCCACGCTCGATTTTTGTACAAACAACAAAATCTACTTGCTTTTTACGAAAAATTATACGGGATACCGGGAGCAGCTTTTCACTAAATTATCAACTACTCGCAACATTCGGTCATTTGCATTTTTATTTCAAGCATAAAACTAACACTCTGTAATTATTTTATCTAATAGTTAGAATGTACATTTGCAAAAAAAAGTTTAGAATTTCTTTTCCAATAAAATATTTAAGACAAAAATAATAATAAAAAATATATATCTAATAAGTTCACAAAACAGCGTGTAAGGACAAGACGCTACTTAAGTTTTTTTGAAGCTAATATTACAAATAATAAAAAAGTTTTTAATTTTACGTCTGAATACAAAAGACTTTTTTTTCTTTCTAGTAGTATTAGTCAAAATTGACTAGAACAATATAATTATTATCCAGTTTGTATAGTCAAACTTTTTTTAAGCGAGTCACTTGTATTATTTTTAAAATATAAAAATATAAAATATATACTATTTAAATTTTAAACTATAATAGTGGTCAACTTGTCCGACAAAAATCATGCTGCGTATCGGTGTCCACCACCCCGGAAAATGTCGATATAACTTCACTCTCTACGAGAGTCATCCCCGTATATCCAATTTTGATTTTTTAAAATTTGTTTAGTAAAATTAATTTAAAAATAGTGGTCAACTTGTCCGACAAAAATTATGCTGCGTATGGAGTGTCCACTACTCTGAAGATGTTGCTATGGCGACATTTGAAAACGCAGCAGCGCCGAAAGTTTCCCATTAGATAACTTTGTCAGACTCGTTGCAAGAAAGGAATTCACAAAGTTTTACGTTTGTATGTATCAAAATTTTTTTTAAGGACATTGCACTGGGGACTAAAAGCGATATTCAAAAATGCCAATTGTCCTAGTCAAAGACAAAGCCTCTACTCTTACTAATTTTAAAATTAGCAACTATAGTTTTACTAATTTCAAGGACCCGATAACTGGGTTTTACTAATTTTAAAAAACTAGAGTATTTTTTTTACAAATTTCTAAATTAATAAGTACGAAGCTTTTTTGTGGTTTATTTCTGTTAAGTAAAAGAGTAGTTCTTTTTTTTAATATTAAAAGCTAGCCGTGACAATTTACTAATTAGAGTAAAGTTTAGAAAATAAAGTTTTGTAATCTTAAAAACTAAAAAAAAGTTTTTTATCAATTTTTAATTAATAAACGCAGAAGCAGTACTTTTATTGTAACTTAAAAATTTAGAATAGATAGATAATTTATTTGATCCCAAAGACATTAACAATAAATGTATAGGACAAAGTCAGAACACAAACATATAAAATAAAGTTAACATCACTTGACAATTAAATAGCTGCTGAACTCCCGAACATTGTAAAAGTAATTTTCGTACAATATATTTAATAACTGTTTTTTGAACAGATTTCTATTGCTTATTTGCTTGACTGACACAGGGAGGAAATTAAAAAGCATTTGGCCACTGTAAAAAGGTGACTTTTTAAAAATATCGCATGTTGCTAAGGGTAAGTGAAAATCGTTTAGTTGTCTAGTGTTATGTCCATGTATACTTATATTTTTATTGTAAACTTGTTGGTTTTTGTGTGTGTAGAGAAGAACATCTAAAATGTACATACACGAGAGTGGTAAGATTTTAAAACTTCGAAAAAGTTCCCTGCAGGAATATGTGGAAGGTTTTCCAGCCATTCATCTCAAAATACGTTTTTGACATTTAAAAACATCGTTACTTGCATTCGAATTTCCCCAAAAACCCACACCATATGCCAAACGGGAATGTACTTCAGCATAGTAGAAGGATTTCAGTTGGTCAACTGTCAAAATTTTATTTAAATATCGTACTTGATATGATATTCTATTAAGTTTTACTGTCAAATTAGAACAATGTTCATTCCACAAGAAATTTTCTTGCAGATGCACACCGAGAAATTTTACATGGCTCACTTCTGTAATGTTGTTATTATTAAAGTTTATCGTAATCGGCTCAGGGTGTTGCTGCCTTTTGTGAAATCTTATTACGTTCGTTTTTTTTGTGTTAAAAAGTAATTTATTTTCATTAAACCAATTGTAAAGCGTTTTTACTGTTACACTGCATTTTTCTTGAAGACGTAGTTTATTTTTATTCGATATTAGCAGGCTTGTATCATCGGCGTACATTACAATATTCTCTCTAGTGAAATGGTCACTCAAATCATTTATATAGAGAATGAACAGTATAGGCCCAAGAATAGAGCCTTGAGGTACCCCAAAAGGTATCTCCAGTAGACCAGAATGGGCGTGGTCGCAGGACCCAGAGCTTCAATCCGGGACTTGGACAAATTGTCTTCTATTTTCTAGGTACGACTTAAACCATTGCTCTACAATACCACGAATACCGTATTCTCTTAGTTTTTCAATAAGAATAGTATGATCAACACAGTCGAATGCCCTGCTTAGATCACAAAAGATCCCAACGGGGCACTCACCCTTATTAACTAATTGCACTGCATTATCTAAAAAATCATGCATCGCTGACATTGTGGAGCAACGCGCCCTAAATCCATGCTGACTTTTTCTTATAATATTATGTTTAGATAGATAGTTGTTTAGTCTATCAAGAATGGCATATTCAAATACCTTTGAAAAAGAGGAAGTGATAGTAATTGGTCTGTAATTTTCTACAGATTTCTCGTCGCCCTTTTTAAAGACAGGAGTGACTTTAATAAGTCGGGGAATACACCCTGCTCTATAGAACGGTTTAAAATAAAAGTTATTGGAGTTATTATTAAATGTCCTACTTTTTTTAATGAAAATGCAGGAACACCATCTGGTCCACATGAATCTGTGCTTTTAAGCCTTTTAAAGAGGCTGGTTACTTCAAGCTCTGTGAATGGTAGTACACTCACACTATTCTGAATTTGTTTCTGAGGTGTCGTCCTAGCGACAGCCGGAATAGCATTACGCGTTTCCGTAACTACTTCTTTAAAGAATTTATTGAAAATGTTTGCTACATTAACAGCAGATGATATAGCAACACCATTCTCTATTATTGTAATATTGTCAGTTTTTTTGGATTTATTATTAATCTCTTGCCAAACAGTTTTGCTTGGATTCGACAAATTAAGTACTTTATTTTGAAAATTAGTTTTCTTAGTATCGCATATTAATTTTTGGTGTTTAGATTTCATTACGTTGTAAATTTGTTTTAAATCTGCATTTGTTTTTTGTAAAAAGAACATATTTTTTAATTCTGCACTTGATTTCTTTATAGCATTATTTACCCATTGTTTATTTTTCTTAACTAGTGTTTTTTTAATTGGAAAATTCTTTTCAAGATAGAAAATAAAAGTTTGATGAAAAGTCTCAAAGTTCTCATTAACGTTTGTTTCTGTATTATATATATGGATCCAGTCCTCATTCATCAAATCCAAACAAAACTGCTGCAGTTTATTATGATTGTTATAATCCCTGGAATATGTAAAAAAATTCGATGAGTTATTTTCACTATCAAAGGAGAAATAGACATATTTGTGATCAGATATTATGTTATCTTCTATCGTTACGTTTGCATTTATTGTGTCAGTACTATAGAAATGATCGATTAAGCTCAAACACTCTCCACATTCTCTTGTAGGATTACTAACCATTTGTTTTAAGTTGTATGACTCCATTAGCGAAATAAGACTTTTGGTTTCTCGCGTCCCATTTAAAAGATTGACATTAAAATCTTCACATACAAATATTCTGAGTTCGTTTTTGTATATTGTATCTAAAGCAATGTTTAAGTTTTTATAAAAAACATCAAAATTGCCAGTTGGTGAACGATAAACTGTTATAATGACGGTAGTAAATTTTGCTGTATTAAATTTTAGTCCACATATTTCAATATCCTTTTCTACACATAAGTTATTAAAATTTATAATTGTTGTACTTAACGATTTTTTAACCCAAATTGCAACACCCCCTCCTTTGTATTGAGTTCTCGAAAAATGACTTACCAACTTAAAATCAGGAAAATTTATCAGGTTTGTATTACCGTTGCTCTAGGTTTCAGTCAAGCATATAAACTTAACCTGTTTTTCCATAATATCTAGAAAGATTTGGTCTGCTTTATCTTGATTTAAGGATCTTGTATTACATAGGAGTATTTGTCCCTTGACTAAGCTATTACTGCCGCCTGAGTCCTTTTGTGAAAAAACCTGGTTACATACGCTCCAACTGGCCATAAATCTTCCGACATGGCTTTTTCAAAATTACTTAAATTAATGGTGACCTTAAACGAGATGTAATGTTAGGAAATTTCGATTCCACTGGATCACATTCTGCTTCAGGGAAATGTTGTTTAACAAGTGTCTTCAGTTCATCACTTGTCGTTGAGGGGTCCAGACGACTGACGTAGAGGAACGCTTTTTTCGGGACAACCTTTATATTGCTTTGGTTAACTTGTCCGATGATGCACTTTTGACTTTTATTTCGTGGCCTCTTTGTGTTGTGGGCATCTTCCCCGACGACTTGTTTGGGCAATTTTGCGGATCGCCTAATTACATCTGAGAACGAAATTTTGCCGTCCCTGTTGTACTTATGATTTTGCGGCTTATTATTAGTTGATTGGGCATTACTTATTAAAACTTTCGCTTCCAGGGCTTGCTTTTCTTGTGGCATGTCTCCTGACACTGTTCGTGAGCGTCCTGTTGTGTTTTCTTTATTTTTCTCTTTGGATGGTTGATTAGGTTGATTTTCAATAGCAGCTGATGTCTGTTTTGGTTTTTTAACATCCTTACTTATCTGCAAAGGTAGTTCGCTTTTGCCGTTCGGGATGATAACTTTTTCGTTGCTTTCGCTTTTTGTTTGTTTCAGCAGGTCAATGTGATCGTACAGCAACGTTATTTTTTTGCGCAGTTCATCGATTAATTTGTCCTTTTGTCGGATAATAATATTTAAAAATCTCATATTATTTTTACTGGTGCTCTGGGAATCATCTGCGTCCCAGAAATAATCCTGTTCTTTGTTCGAGTTGGTGATAGCCGGTGGTATCGAGAAAACATCACAGCAGACGTAATTGTCCTTGTCAATATTGTTTATATTTATATATAATTTTGCACAGCTATCATGGAAGGTATTTGGACACTGAACACATTTTACAGGGTTTGTTAAACCCTGTTTTTTACATCGTTTACACGCGAGCACATTTTTACTGTCTTCTCTGTCCGACATGATGATAATAGAAAAAAAATATAGTCTCTTACTTCTAACTTGTACTATTGTACGACGCAGATGTAAATAAACCTTATTATTAAAATTTGATAATTAAAGTTGTAAAAATGTCATAAAAAATAAACAGTTTTAAATTTATATCTTTTTAAGGCCTGTTCTAAAGCTTTTTATCTAGGCTGTAAAGCTTTTCAACCTTTGGTAAAGCCTGCATAACTTAATCTTAAATATCGTTGAGCCCGACTATAATAAAATAACTGTTCTATACTCAAAAATTGGTAAACTCTCACCTCTAGTGTCAAAGAAAAAATGTAGTTGTTGTATTTAACATAGACTCGTCAAAAGAGAGAGTAGAATCTAATAAGTTTGTCTAAGACTAGGAACGCCTGCTTTATAGAGATAAATATTTTAAATGTAAAATTCAAGATATAGAGGTTGTACTGTAAAAAACACGGGAAAAAAAACATTGTTGATAAAAGGTGTTCATTTAAAATAGTTGGCAAAAGCACTAAGAAATTTTCAGAAAAAAAAATGTAACAAGAAATGGATGTCGAAACTTGATACACTGTAATTATGGAAAACATTTGGAGTAACTTTCAGTTTCATTATGTTTCTTCTATTTTCGTGTTATTTTTATTCGTTCTAAGTTTCAGTTTTAGCTTTGTATGTTATTGGGTCCAGTTTACTGTTATTTTGTCTCGATGACTAATTACACTTTAGAGCATAAAAAGTTTTGAGTCAAAAGTTACTTTCGAAGTAGTAGAAAGGTTGAAGACGAGTGAATCTTTTTGATGGAACACAGAACACAGTTATTGAAAAAGAGTCAGTAATGTTCACAAAATGTTAACACTTTGAAATCGGCAAATATTGCACTGGAAATGTTTTTCCATACGAGATAATAAATTATTCACAAAAGATTTAGAGATTACTGATATTATAAAATATTTTTTTGCATTCGTTCTCTAAAATTAGAATTTTGCAAACTCAAAAAACTCCGAAAAATACATCTTTAACGACCTAGGCCGCTAATGTTGTTATGGCAACTTTATAGGATTATTTTTGTTAACAACTGTTAACAATATTGGAAAGTATTATCGCTAAATGAAAAACTATTTTCTTTCTCATTTGCAGCAGCAATTCAATGTGATGGATTGCAAACAGAAGATGATGTTATTGCTGCAGATGTTGACGTTGACGTTGAAAAGTCAAAACCAAATACACAAGCAGGTGTACTTACGTTTTCATGAAGATAATAATAAAGATAATCTTTCTTATATTGTTCACGAGATTTAGCAGGAAGTAAATTCAAAACAATATTTTTTGCTTTTATAGCGATTGTGCTTGGATTCATTTTAATTTTAGTTTTTGTTTATTTATAATGTTGTCATAACAGTCAAATGCCAAACTAACTATGATACTTAAAAACGTTTTCTATTATGCCGCATATCTATTCTCTTAAGAGGAGTAGTTACCAATTTCTCTAGTATAGGGATTCCAATGTAAACGCGCGAATCTGTAGCTGGTTTATTTGTAAAAAAAAATAAAAACGGTTTTTGCCACAAGTATTGTAATAACATGGACTACATTTTGACTTTTTTAAATTTTTAATTTTATTGATTTTAAATTTTAATAATTTTTTAATAATTATTTTATATTATTTATAAACATTTTTTTAAAAATCACTTTCAGTCATTTTGTAGTTAATAATGAGAAGAATGATTGTACCAAATTTTGTGAAAATATTTTCATAAATAAAAGTGCTACAGATTCGCGCGTTTATATTGGAATTCCCATAAGAGAAATTACCTCCATACTCCTCTTAAGAATCAATTTGGTGATTTATTAGAGAACTCATACAAAAAAATCTTGTATGCACCTCTTCCGCAAAATATTTTTAGGGGACTCATCTCATTAAAGACTCGACTCCTACGTAGTCTCGTTCTTAATTACGATTCGTCCCCTAAAACTACATTTTGCGTACTTGATAAATAAATAGCTATTGTGAAATAGTTTTCAGGTTACTAATCCGAAATAATGTAACAATTTCGACATTTCTGACAAATATTACTGACAGTACGGCAGCCGAATTTAACTGAGAAATACTTTTTAAATTTTGTTTTTCTTTTATCATAGGACTCGTAATTACTTTTTTAAATGAGCACTTGTCATAAATAGCTAAAAAAATCTTTGGTAGCTAAACATTAAATATGTTTAAAAATGATGGAATGGTTGCAAAAAATATGCATTATTTCATTATAATTTTGTCTGTAAAAAGTCTGAAATCATCAGACCCTCTTCTAAATTTAATCAAAATTGTGACAGGCTGATGCGGGACAATTAATTGATATTGAGTCATCAAACAAAGACGAAACGAAGCAACAATTACATTGGTCGTTAATTCGATGCTGTAGTTATCCCACAATGAATACATTAGCACACATTATATGGGGATAAGTCGGTTGGTATACATATGAACGCACCACCACCACTGACGGAGAGAGTAGAGAGAACGAGGGCTCAGAGGGCGCTAGATTGATGTCGTCGGGAGCCGAACTTGATAGTTGGTGTATAATCCAAACCATAATGTTGTAGAATGTATTCATTACTTCACATTAACTCCGGCTGCTATTTGTAACGCCTGCGACGCCTTTCACTTATCAAATCCAACAAAAACAACAATTTTTTTTACAACTTTTTGATAATAAAAATTAAAATGTTTTGGTCGTCAAATAAACAATGTTTGTGTGTGGTAGAAATAATATAAGGGTAGCTCACAATATGTCACAATTAATTGTTAAATATCGTTTATCCTGCGTGAAGTAATGTAGGATGACGGCTATAATTAATCTGAGTTATTTCGGTGGCTAAGAAGAGCCGGCTATCCCTCAGGAGTCATCCGGTTGAATGGAAATGGACCTCGTTGGTTCTTTGAAAAGAATTGGCGCTTATTCCTTCGGGAGTTTCCCATCATTTTAGAGCAAAAACATAACATCATTAAATCTCGAGATTCATCAATCCGTTAAAGACTGAATTTATGCCCGTCTCTTAGAACTGGAGCCAATTAAAGTAATCAGGGTTATCACGTGGCCATTAAGGGGATTAGAATTGCGCTAGATGTCACCTCTGCGACGTCAGGATCGTGTATCTGTGCAGGCTTTGGACTCATTCCGAGTCGACTTGGCTTAGCTGGGATCCGCAGTCAAACATTCTGCTAGACATTAGTGGGACTAATGTTTGAATATATTACAGGAACTGGGGCCCTTCATTCCGCGTCCCACATAAATTACACAGATATCTACTTAATACGTGCCTGCCAAGGCGAGATTTTACGCACACTGTCAATGCCACAAACGGTTACAAACATCCAACATCCAACCAAAATTAATTTGTCGTCAACTTTAAAAAAAGTTGTTTAGAAAGTTTTAGAAGAATAGCAATAAGTATATTAAATATTAAGAACGGTAAGAGCGTTTACCAATCGAAGACAATTGTTTGGAACAGAAGAAAAGCGAAGACTTCTCTTGTTATCTGATATCATTAAAAAAAATTTGAGCAAATGATTTTTATTCAAAGAACCATTTTAGAACGGTAAGTAATGTTTACCGTAAAGTTTTTGTTGACAACAAAAAAACAAAATACCTACCGACAAGTTTGCGTTAGCAACACAATCCTTACTGTCTTGGAAACAGACTGGTTAAACAAACTTAAAAAAAAGATTCGATAAAAATTTAAAAAAAAACGAAAAAAAAACAACACAACTATGTTTAAAAATAACCAAAAAAATCTAGAAAAACAATCTGGAATATTTGAAAAACTTAATTTAAAAAATTACGGAATAACTTAAAAATCTAGGCAACTAAAAACAACTAAAGAACTAAAAAAACGATAACTAGAAAAAAAGAAAAACACTAGAACTAGAAAAAACTGATAAAAAAAATTTAAGAAGTTTAAAAAGGTTGACTGGAAGGTTTTGGAGAGACAAATAAAGATTTTAGATCAACTTAAATTAGAAAACAATGTTTGAAAACAAAAAACAAAAAAAACGTTTACTAAAAAATAAAAAAAGGGCTGAGACTAGCAGCAAACAAAGAAAAATTCTAAAATAATATAATAATGGTTTTCTGACTTAACTACTAAAAGAAGTCTGAATACAAAAAGAGCAATGTTTTAAGGTTTTTAATATAATTTTTAAACCAAAGGCGACTGTTTTATTTTATTTTTTTAAATAAATATTGCAGAAACATTTATTGTTATAATTAGCAACTTTGGAACCCAAATAGTATTTAAAATTTTTATGTTTATTTAAGCTAAATGGAGAAATAATTTCTGAGTACAGGAGAGGCAATGCACAATAGTCTTGTTATTGACTCCAATAAATATGTATCTTAAATTTTTGAAAAATTAAAAATTGGTGATTTAAGTGTTCAAAAAGTGCAGACGAGACAATTTACAAAAATTTTCAATTTCAGCTCTTAGAAATGTATGTACAGTTTATTTACTTTTCAAAAAACCACTAACACTGCAATCTACACTCAAGATACATTTGGCAACATGGCACAACTTTTTAAAATTAACGTAAATTTAACAGGCATTTGGAGCTGCAATTTATTTATTTTTTAAAATTTTACAGCGTGTGCATTTAGCTACAGTTGTCGATCAAATAAATCCATGTTTGTAGTATTTTAACATTTTTATTTTACTTAAAAACCAATTTTTTCTAAATCTTTTGAGCCTGACAGGAGGGTGACAAAATAACCAAAAATTTTGACATCGTCATATTATAGTAAATTTGTTTTGACGAACTTAATTCAATAGGTGATTTTTTTAAAAGTAAACAAACTGTATGTTCTAAAGTATCTAAAAATTTGAGAGCCAAATTTAAGAGCTTTTATTGTAGAAGCATTTATTTTTATAATTATTGTCATCTTCAACTTTTAATTTGTATCAAAATGCTATTAAAATACTTACTTTTTTTATAAGCATTGCAAAAAATTTTTTTTTTATTTTAGGTGTAGGTTTCAAACTGTGTTTAATAATCACAGGTATGCAAAATTAAACTTTTTGAAAATTGACTGTTTGAAAGGTGTCTATGTTAAGTAAATTTGGGGCGCTAAATTCAAATATGCTATTGATTTTTTGTTATCACGTAAGGTTTTTTAGATAAATAAGGTATAAAAAAAATTATGTCTCAAATCGATTTTTTATTAAAATAAAAAAACATACAAAGCTTACTCACACATTTAGATTTTCATAACGTTAGTTTTTTTTCTCCCTTAAACCACTGACGCAATTCTTCTAAGCAAATCGAACACACTTGGTGAGGGGTCCATGACTTGTCCTGATTCGTAATAGTAGTGCCAAAATAAGCACAATTAACGTCTTTCACAAATCTTGTTATATTCCTCCGTTGTTTCTTTGTGACGAATTTCCCACAAATATAACAAAAGTGTTGTGGTGAATTATTGCACTTTTTCGAACTTGAAGCCATATTGCAAAGTTATCTATTTTTCACTACCATACAAGCTCACGTTATTTTATCACGTTCAAGTACTAAATGATATTTATAACGACATTCAATCACATTTTACTGAATATTTTTAATAACTACCCACAAGTATAATAAATATCGAAAATAAGAATTGTGATTATAGCATATTTGTACTAGGGTATATTTTTCCGTTAATCAGCACCTCGAAATCTATAAGAAACCATTATTCGATTTCAGTCAATTTTATCCATGCATACCTGTGTAATTTTATGGTTCTTAGAGGCAAATGTAGAAAAATAAATAAGTTTAGGAAAAGCAATTTATAATAGTTTTTTTGAGGAGGCTCTCATAAATATATATATACAAGTGTTTTAAGGTTTTTAATAGAATTCTAGAACTAAAAGCAACACGTTCAATTATTTTTTTTATATACATACAAAAAGTATACAAAATAAAGAAAAAACTTTCAAGTATGAGACTGCCTAATAAAGCTTTAAATAAAATTATAATAACGTCCCACTCGCCTATTCTTCTAGAAATAAAAAGATAATGTTGAAAGTTAAACTTTTTTGTTTATATAAAATTCAGAAAAGTGTTCTATAATTTTGATCATGTTATCATAGATAATTTTTAAAAGTTATTTATTAATTGTTAAATTTAATTTTTATTATATTTTTAACAAAGTACTCACTCCGTGTGATCTTATAACCATTAGCAAGCAGTATTGCTAATTTGCCAAAATAATGTGTTTGATTTTTTTAGAAAATGAGATACAAGGATTTTTTAAATTTTATTTCTGTAGCTCTATTAACAGTTTCCTAGAACATACTGAAGTGCTTTTCCACCGTTATTATTCACCTTGTATAAACCTTAAAGAAATATTTTTTTATATTATTTGTCGTCTTTGTTTCTCAATTTATATTAAAAAATTGGTGGTCTTTCGAGCAAAATTTGAGAAAAAATTGAGTATAGAAAAGGCAGTTTACAATAATTCTCGTTCTTGACTCTCAAAATTGTTAAAAATAACATAATTTTAGAACCAGAAGTGACAGTTTTTTTTTATAAATATTTATTTTATTTAGATATTTTTACACTAATTGTTGTATTATAGTCTAAATTAGAGTCTATGTTGTTAGAGTTCTAAATTGTAGGTAAAATTTTAGGGTAATGAGAAGAGTTATATAGGCTATAGAAACATTGTAAAAATATTTTCTAAAAAGCCCTCTCTAAAAAGTAATCCTGAATACGTCCTTGCAGCAATTAAGTTTAAACTGGTGCAATTTTTTAATTTTGTATTTTAAAAAAATTAAAACTTTTTGTGATAACAAATCCTATGTCTGTCTCTATTTTAGAGATTGGCATTTAGTTACGAAACAGCCTGTTGATGTGTGTGTCTCGAATTTCAAATAAACTGCCGATTCAGATGCAATCAAATATTTATGTTGGTTGTGTTGCGTTCTAGTGGGTATAATTCGGTTAATAAGAGTGCATCTTATTGCTCTGCCAGTCATTTGAATTGGCCATTAGGTCGTAAAGCTTGTGTAAAAGTTTCATAAAGTCTTTATGGAGCTCTTGTTTTATTTGTGAAAAATTAAATGAAAGTTCGGAAGTTGTGTTTAGTTGTGAATCATAACAAGTACGGACCATATAAGCAATGGCGTCACGTCTTGTTAATTCGGTTTTGTTTGTTTTGGCTTAAGTACATCATTGGGCGTATATTTATTGTGTCGAAACAAAGTAGTAACGAAACAATTGGCTGGTTTTGTAAAAATGCAACGTTGTTTCAATAAAGCACACTTCGAATAATACACTCAATTTCGAGCGATTCGTATGCAAATTGCAACGAGTTTGACATAAATGACTTCTTGTTTGGAATTATTTATGCATATCTGTCTCTGTAAATACCGGGTCGTTGAAGCTGTACCAGCGCACATTCTGTCGAACTGCATAAAATGTTATGAAGTGGGTGTCGCATCAAACGTGATTCATATATGTGTTTACATCTGCATTTGCACTTCGAGGCGCGGTTTTGTTAATAAGACGAGAATTTTTAACATTGACTCTCTGGAGATTCCTTTTTTCAGTGTTATATATCAGGTGCGAGTATATAATAAAACTCTATCAAGTCGAGGAGAGTATGTATTTGTCGGAAAGGAGGTAGTGAAAGCTGCCACACATCCTCATCATCAACCCTTCTAAATCCTGGCGGCAAATCCTCGCACTGAGGCCCTAAAACTTCAAACACATCAACAGAAACAAATCACAGCCTAAGTACAGCCAGATGAAGACTTATTCCACTCGATCCGTGGATTACACAGCTATGCTCCTCGTCAGTTATCCCCCATCATCTCCCCCATAACTACTCCTGTGCAAATTGAGATGGAAGCGAACAGGGACTTGATGATGTCCAGGGATTCACGTAATAGTTTCGCTCAAAACTATAAGAAAATTTTCGAATGCGGTGAAAGGTCGAGATATTTGCAATCGATTTCAATCAATCACATTTGTCAGGTGCTGTAAAGAAATGGAAGCGAGGATTCATCATTCCCATCTCCGTCAAGGATCCAACATCAAAGAACGATTGATTGGCTGACTGACAGTGATTGAAAGTTCGTCTGTCAAAACAAGTGCCTAAAATGCATTAGACTTGACGTATAGCGACGTTAACATTTTCCAAGAAGGTTCCAAAGGAAATATTACACACTCAAAGTTTCATATCGGAAGATCGGACAACATCAATAACCAAAATAAATCTGAATAGAAACAATAAACACAAAAATACTTTCTACACAAACCTATTTTTTAGAGATTCTCTTAGTCAATTAATTTCAAAAATTTCAGAAATTTCTAAAGCGCTGTGAAATTGCAAAAAAATAGTTTGATTGGCTTTGAAAAATTTATCTACGACATTCTCAAGTTAAAATGTCAAACATTTTTTAAGAAACTCTACTCTAAAACTATAGGAATAGAAGAAAAAAATACTAACTAAACTAAATACTACTAGTACTATAGAACATACAGAACCGGGTCTGAAATATCTATCCATGTCTATCGTGGATTGTCAGGCTTAGATCTTTTGTTGTCCTTCAAAGCGGTCTCGTTTGTTATTGCTTAAAGTTGCCGGTTAAACCGAATAATGACTATTGTTAAATTTATGGAATTCAAACCACACTAACAATTGATTTTCTAGACGATTTGTTTTGAACCTCAGACAGACTAACTTGTTGGCTATAAGTTTATTAGGTAAAACTGTCTAAATCATTATACGCACATCGCCAGTATGGTTTGGTCTCCCACATATTTAACAATGGCTATTATTCGATTTATTACAGTCTCTTAAAAAGTTAGTCTACTTAAATGTCTTTGCCCATAAAAACACAAACAACATTTATGATAGCCGTAATCTGCCGTCAGGCAGCTAATTTTTTTGCTTTCTGTTGTCTAAATAATTGTGAATTTAAATCTTTAAACATTTTTTTTGATATTAACGCATTGTTATAAAGATTACTGTTTATCACGAAAATTGTTAATTAGACTTTTTTGCTGCAAATTTTCTAATAGTTTTAGCACTTTATGCTAAATTTTGTTCAAATTCAATAAATATAACAACAATTAAAGTTTACAAGTTATACAGTGTAGTTATCTCAAATATTTTTTTCGTTATTAAACACTAGTTTTAAAAATCTAAAGAACTTTGTGCATAGAGAGTAGGTGACTTCTTTTGTTTTTTTCAATGCAAATTTGTTAAAATTATTAAAAACAAATAACAGTTTTTATCTAAAAAAATTAAAATTATTAAAGCTTTCAAAAACTCTACAATTTTGAAATGACATTTTTACAAATAAAGCTTTTATTTCTCAGAAGTGTGTACAATTAGATAATATAACCAATAGATATAAGAAAAAATATTAAGACAAAGCAATATACAAGGTTATTCACGTTAAGATGACGAGCCTGATCAGGTAAAAATGCAACCCAAAATACGATTTATGTAGTCAATTGGATCTCTCTTGCATTATCATAATCCACATAAAACAAAGACAGCTGCTAGTTGTGTTTTTTTAAATTTATTTTCTCTAACAAAATTGCAAAACTGGAGCCTTTTGTGGTAATCTGTCGGTTTTAACTCTTGAATAAGTTGTATATAGTACTGATGAAACTCATTCTCTCTCAAAATTCTACAAACCGACGATTGACTAATTCCTAACCGTCTTGATATCTCTTTTTGACCAATATGTGGATTTTTGGTTGCAACATCAATAATTGCAACTTCATTTTTAAAGCAAGTAATAGTTTTAGTTCTTACTCTCTTAAAGCAAGGCCAATTATTTCTTAGCGTACTTTCCAGTCTTCTAAAAATTTTGTCGGTCGGAGCTCGGCGTTCGGGATAACGTTCTTTATACAAATTTGCTGCAGCAACACCATTTTTTCGACATTCACCAACAATTAGTATCATGTCCGTTTTTTGATTGTTAGAAAACATTACGTTAAATAATTATAAATAAAAAAATGTAATGACACTGACAACTACTTTTAATACGCACATATTTGGATTTTTAATTTAATTTTCTAATTCTAAATAACAATGAGTTCTTTGTAAGCTGCATTTCAGGTTGCATTTTTACTTGATCAGGCTCGTTATTTTAAGTAAATAACCCTGTATATAGATAAGGTCTGCTTTTCCATCAACAACATAAATGTCTTGCATTTGCACATGACGTAACACTTATAACAAGAACCAAAGAAGAGCTATCAAGAGTGTACAAGAAGGCTAATTATAAACGCGGAAAAAATAGGACTAAAAATAAATAAAGAAATAACTAAACAAGGCAGATATCAAGAAGTAAAACTCAATAAAAAGAAAAAATACAAATTTAAAAAAATAAAGAGTTTTGTCTACCTAGAAAGTGGAATAGAAAAGAAAACAACAAATACAGAAGAGGTAGAAAAAACTTAAAAACACCCAATACACCACACAATTTTACTTTGCACGACGCACGTTTCGACAACGAAGTTGTCATCTTTTAATGGAGAATTAAACTCTAAATTTAATTAAGTTTTATTGACTTTTTGTCGAAACGTGCGTCGTGCAAAGTGAAATTGTTTGGTGTATTGGGTGTTTTTGTATGTTTCATTATACACACCAAAAAGATCTAACAAGAAGTTTAGAAGAGATAGAAGCAAGAATAGTAACTGGAATCTAAAGTGTCTATGCATTACACTCTGTACTAAGATTAAAAACCGTAGCAAAAGCAACAACACTTTGTGTCTACAAAAGGTAGTAATTACGCTTTGAAAGATAGACATTAAAAAAACAAGAACTGTTTATGCTGCAGATATAAGAAAGAAAGATTCTAAGGAAAATTTATGGAGGGAAAATGTAGAAGAGACTTAGATAAGAAAGACAAATAAAGAATTAAGAACATTATAAAAAGACACATATATAATAGGAGTAGTTAAATCACAAAGAATTAAAGAGATAGGTCACGTAACAAGACTGAAAGAAAACAGATTACCAAAAAAAGTATAAGAAACAGGACTAGGATTCAACAAACGCAGAGGCAGAGCAAAGATACAGTGAAAAAAAAAGTAGAGGACGACTTCTAAAAGCTAGAAATAAAGCAGTTGAAGAAGAAAGCTCTAAATAAGAAAGAATGGAAAAAATCGTTCACAAGTCATAAGCCTACAAGGCTTATTAAAAATAAAAAAATAATTTTAAATTGTTAAAATTTAATTATTATAATTATTATTATATCTAAGATGTAAACAATGTTACAGCAGCCGCAGATGTTAGGTAACTTCATTTCTGAATGAGCTTGTAAAGAAGGATTTTAAGACATCTAAAGTGAGTTTGAGATTGTTGTATATATTCAAAGTATGTTTAAAGTTTTTTCTGTTATCACTCATTTAGTGGAAATTACAGTTTATACTAAAATTTGCAAATTCACATTGTCAGATGTATCAAATCGATAGCCATAATAACCAGCTTGTTTACATATTCTCTGAGATAATTGACAAAAGTTGCAAAAAACAAAATTTTTAGACGTTTGTGGTCTTTGAAAAAGGGTCTAATAATTTAAATTGTCGATTTTAAGGCATTTGTTCTCTTATACTTCAAAAAGCATAATTACCAAATTTATAATAGTTTAATTTTTTTAGTAGGTAGGTATTGCAGTAATATTTTTGCTTGTTTTCTTAAACAAATAGCAACATAAAAGTATTTTAATAGGGCTTCTAAAATTTGAAAAAGAATAAAAACTAACTGTAAAAAATAATAGCCATTAGTGCTACTCCAAGAAAGGTTTTTGGCAGAGCTATTCTCACTAAATATTCTGCTACCAGTTGAACCAACCACTAAATTTTGTAAAACAATTTTACAATTTGGTTTTTTTCTATTGATCCAAAATTTAAGTTTTGCGTTTTTCAGACACAATCTGTTTCATACAGATTACCCATATTGTCTCATTTGTAAATTTTGTCAAAATATTTAGACATTTTTAGCGGTAAATTTAAAAGAACGCAGGATATTTTTCAGATAACACGTTGTATTATTTTGTGATTTAATATAAAATCACAGATTGGAGAGCAAACGTAAACTAAAAAATTATAGCCGTTTAGCAGGAACTTTAACCGGAATTCCCTTACGGTCTGGCCCATAAAATATCACCGCGTTTCGTCGAAATTAACACCATCTCTCTGCGTTATGCCCGTTTTTATTTTTATAAAGAGTTAACCCGTTCGAAATTATCTTTTTCATTAGACATAAATACAGGATAATAAGACCCGATTGCGCTGTTTTTCCGTTCCGTTTCTTTTCTTTCCTTGTCAAAAAATTGTGAGTTTAACTGTGTGAAAAGAGACAACGCGAATTCCGTGTACAACTCTCGATTATTTGGATTTTGAAATTGGAATTCATGTTATGACCGAGTCCGGCAGGCTTTGCAATTGTGGACACACTTTCAGTTTAGTCTCATTACCAAACGCATTTAACTATGGTTAATTTTTGTCATCTGCAATTTTGTTTATAAGGTTTCCGGTCGACGATTATGGCACTCCGTGCTCGGACCTTTAGCAATTTGCGCCATATGGCTGTGTTTTTTGGAACAGGACAGTGTCCACTTAAAACTTTACATTACTTCATTATCAAAGCCCCTGCTTGCTCATTCTTTATATTTCCTCATTTCGGCTGACGGTTTGTTTTGTAATTTTATTCCGTAACGGCTATTGTCCGATTTTCCCTTCCTGCAACACGTAAATTAGGCAGCAAATGGATCTAATTGCTTAAAGAACGCGTCATGGGTTTGAGTCCTGGACACGAAGGGTTGATAACAGGGGATTCAGGTCGAGCAGCCACACGCGCGATATATTCCAGATTAATTAAAGCAACATCACACTATCAACGCGGAGATCTGCGCTGTCGTAATAACTTTATAATTTAGTGCAGTTTAGGCAGTAGCGCGCCATATCCTCGACCCTTTCTTCGGCCGAATTACAGACGATACTCTCTCTAACTTGCCGTCTCATACATAATAGATTGCTTACATTTTACTCTCCGACTCACCTTAAGGTGTTATCTTCGGTTCGCTAGATAAGGCCGGAGATCAGAAGGTTAAGCAACATTAACTGTTTATTGCAATTTATTGGCCTAATTTATTGCGCAAGTTCGCTCACACTCCGGCAAGAAGTAACTCTAACTGCTATTTTGACAAGGATAATTTACATGCCATAATTACGAAACGATAATCTATTAGACGAATTCGTTGAATCGTGAACAATTTTTTTAGTACACACCCACCCGCAACTTCCATTCAACCAAAGCTCAAACACAAGAATCCTGCTGCAAGACACCCGTTCATGTGCACAGCCAAGAATACAAAAATCTTAATTGGAAATTATATAAGGACAACAAGAATTTCAATCTAACATACCGAAAATTTCACAACTAATTAACAATATTTGTTAATGACAACGACGGACAAATATAGAAACAATCAAGAAAAACTTTAGATTCTTTAATTTTTGAAATTTTTTAATTTAATTGGAAATTATAAACTGATAATAAACAATGAAAAATAAAAAAGTAAAGTATGCTTGATATTAATCAGGCGGTTCTAGTTACTTAGCAACTGATTTTTAAATTATTGATAATTTGTTAGTTGCATAAACCCTTAGCATCTTTTCAAACTCTAATAATAGTATGACAATAAGCTAATAGTATATTAAGTATGGAGAACGGTAAGGAATGCTTACCGTTCGAAGACAATTGTTTGGAGGAGGAGCGAAGCGACGACTCCAATTATTGTTTGAGAACGGTAATTCTTAACGTTCGACATGCTTATAACGTTTTTTGCGCGATTGGAGTTTCTAGAATAATAATAATAATTTATATCAATACATTTGTGATAATCGGGAAGATTGAAACTGAAAACTTTGGTTGGCTGTTCCATGGTTGCTATGGTTTTGTTCCAAACAAGTAAAATTGTCTTTTTGATACAATCATTCCCACATAGTTCTGTTTTGTGGTTCCGTTTTCGAAGCAAATATAAGCGATAGTGATGAATGATGATCTACCGGATGATTTAGAAGACGCTTGGCAAGAAGGATGTTCGGCAATAATTCCAGAAAAATCTAAAGCCCGATATGAACAGACATACAAGTTGTTTAAGAAATGGCGTGAAGCAAAAAAGATTTCTGTAAATGAAAAGAGCTTGTTAGCGTATTTTGTGGTAAGAAGTGGACACTTGAAAGCCCAAGGTAGTTTATGGGCGGAGTATTCTATGCTGAAGAGTACAATTTTTCTCCATGATGCTATCGATATTTCTAAGTTTGCTACATTAATTGCTTATCTTAAGAGAAAAAATATTGGATATCGGCCTAAGAAGGCTAAAATTTTTACCAAAGAAGACATGGAAAAATTCTTGAATGAAGCACCAGACGAACAATTTTTTAATTCAAAAGGTATGTTGTAGATGATGAGGTGGTACATATGAGTTCTAAGGAAACAATATATTTGCAGGTAGCAATGATATTGGGAGTATCGGGCGCTTGTAGACGAGAGGAATTGTATAATATTAAAATGAATGACATAAAAGAACATGAAGAAATGTTTATAGTAAATATTCCTAATACAAAAACGAATATTCAGCGAACGTTCACAGTTATTAATAAAGAAAATGAAGCAGTTTATTATTTGGAAATACTTCGAAAATACATAAGAATTCGACCAAGCAACCCAAAGTCAGATCATTTAATTCTGAACTATCGAAATGGCAAATGCACTAGGCAAGTCACAGGAAATGGCACAATTGGAGGCTGGCCGTCAAAAATTGCAAAGTATTTAAAGTTGCAAGCCCCTGAAGGTTTTACTGGACACTCGTTTCGACGCACATCGGCTACACTTTTGGCGAATAACGGAGTTGATATGTTGGGACTAAAAAGACATGGTGGGTGGCGTTCATCAACGGTGGCCGAGAGTTACGTGAAAGATTCCCTCCAAACAAAATTGAATTTGCTCATAAAATTTTACACAGCGATGTTGGTGGACTATTACAACAACCTGAGACTTCTACGTCGGAAAGATTGTCTATGAACACTAGAAACTCAAATGCGAGTGGTATTCCTACTATTAATTATAATAATTGTACATTTAATTTTAATAAATAAATCGTAAAATTGTTTTTTTAGATTTAATTGCTTACCGTTCACTGAACGGTAAGTGAATTACTTACCGTTTTGTTACACGTAGCAACCAGTAACAGCAACGTACCGTCGTGGAAACAGGCACAGTAAACTGAAAAAAACAACCAATCGCGCAAAAAAATTCTTAATTTGTAAATTAAGAATTTACATTAAGATGTATTTTACATTAGATGAATTTACATTAATTCTTAAATTTTACAATTTTGTGATAATTAATTAATAAGTATTTTCTAACTCTATACTTTCAAAAATTGGTTATTTTCATTACTTGTTTTTATATCGTATTAGAGGAAAAAGAAATCGATCATTTATAGAAATAATAATTATACTGAGGCGGCTTACAACTCAACGCGGCAACACAGAAGAAACAAACGCTCCTAAGGTACTTGGAAAATGTACTCAAGAATTTTCGAAAAAATGTTTAAAGAAAGTATTAAACAAGCAGAAACTATACAATAACGGATATCCAATCTTTCAAATTCCAAGAGTAGAGCTATAACAATTAGTAATTACAATGCGGTACAATAAATCTTCTTCCAAAATTTGGCAAAAGTATGATACGGGAAGGAGCAAATCGAATTAAAAATTTTCTGAAGCTTGCTGCATCCAAAACAAAAAAAACATTAATTTTCGGTGATTATTAATTAAACGTCTGTAAGCATGACAGTAAAATGCGACTGTGACTCACCTTTCAAGTTTACATGAATAAATTCTAAGTGTTATTGTTTTAGTGCACTTGTAAATTTCAAAGCTTTTGGCTTCTTAGGCCGGACAAAAATGTAAATAAGCTTGGTGTCAGGATTAATAATCATAGAAACTTTGTTATGACCTTTTGAACTGGTCTAACAATTGTACAAATTAAATTTAGAAATTTATTTTTTTCTGTATATGTTATAAAAATTGTAAATTAGTTTTAAAAATATTGTAAAATAATTTTGAAAAAATAAATGACTCAATTCTGTATATGTAACCGACGGTTATACACACTTTTTAAGTGTTTATTAATAATATCGGTTGTAGAATGACAAAAGCAGTGTAGAAACTATTTTTAATTTAACATTTTGTTTTTTTTTACAATATTAAATTGACAGATTAAAAGAACAATACAGCCGTAGTAGCGTGAATATTCGACAGAGTTTTTGGTGCTATAGTAATCAAAAAAAAGTAACAATTCTAAAAGAAAATATCAGTTCGGTAGTTCCTGTTAAAACTAGTCGCATCATCCAGAAAATATTTTTGTAATTGGTTAAACACCAGAAGACAATAACTTTATTAGTTTCCTACTGTAGGAGAACGACTCAAACCAAAAAAATTTAAAATTGTTAATCTATTTTTCAAAGCATATTTTCTATTAACAAACTTTAGAAACTCAACACAACTTTTTGCATTCATTTATTTTTTTTTAGAAAATATGGGCTTATAGGCTGATTTTAAATTAAGATAATACCGATAGTATCGCAAATTTTAATACTTTTCCATGGCAACAACCACAACCCCGAATTGTTTTAATTTTGCTTAGAAAGGAAGATACTACCGGTAGTATCTCAACTTGAAATCAGTTTATTAGACTAATAAACATATAATAAAGCTAGATTTAAACCTACCTAAAAAAAAACAAAAAACTAGTTTTTTTATGACAATAGTTAAGCATTTTATTTAGATAATTAAAATAAACACGTTCTTTGCCGATCGACAGTAAACACCACATTTTACTACTAAATATCTACTAAATATTTTATAACTGGTTTTCCAGTCATTTGTATATCAAAATTAAAGTAGTTTTATTAGTAGTTACATTTTATAAGTAGTTAAATTAATTTTGATAATGACTTTTGAAATTAGATTTCTAATAATACAGCTTGCATTATTTGTACAACATTTTTCTCATTTTTTAAATTATTTATTCTTTTTCTCAAAATTGCTCGCTGTAAATTAATTATGTTCAGTTAAAAAATCAAATTTTAGATTTTTTTATTTGTTTAATTAGTTTTCAAAAAACAGTTTGCTAAAATGCTTCTCTGCATCTTAAATTTTTGACATATATAGAGCGTGATCAACCAGTACTGATTGGATTAACAGCATTAAGGTCTCACTTGAAATTGGCTATTTTAACTAAGCTTTAAATTCAAATTTAATATTTTAAAAATTTGATTAATAAACTGTCATTAGTTATTGTTGAATTTTTATTTAAAATGGTTTAAAAATCACATTTCTATTGTAATGGCTACATCAAAAATAAAGTCTACAGTGAAATTAATGGTTGTTGTCAAACTACACTGCATGCGATTTAACAGATAATGTTGCAAAAGTAAAACGTAATCGAGTTTTTACTTTTACTGAAAACGTAAAACACATTCTCATTCGAATGGAGCAAAGCCTGCAAAAATCTGTAAAGAAACTCACATTGCAAACAGATTCTACTAGCTATTAACTCTAAATACACTAATCAGTGTTTTAAATAATCTAAAACTACGAGTTAATTTATGCATTAAAAATAACGGTGCATAATTTGAATCTTTAAGTTTTTGTTATGAATGTCTACTTTTAATATTTATTATTATTATTGTTAAAAAATAATTAATTATAAAATTTCATTTAGTATTTTCTTGACAGATGTAAGACAGTAGTCTTAACATACTAATAATTTGCAAAAAAATTGCTTAAAAATTTTTTGGGAATTCAATCGTTATTATCAACAAAAATTATCGAAAATTTAACATGCATTTGAAATGGTATTAGTGACAAAATATTTTCGATTGTTGTCATTTATTTGAATTTACCTATTTATTTAATATACCTAGGTATTGTTAAATCTACCTGGAACTATTTTATGTGTGACGTCAATTTCCGCTCTTTGTGAATAATATTACAGGTCAATGAATGACATCCCAATTCTGATTAATCAGGTCAGGTTCTTTTGTGTTAGGAATGCTTGAATACCTAGTTAGCTGAGGCAAATACTTTAACGTAACATACCAGAAGGAATTTGATGTAAGTACGTTGAAAGCTTAGAGACCACAAATAAATTTAAGATTTCTCGTCTGAAAGAAACACCCTGTAGTAAACAATCTCTTGTTTAAAAAACAGATAAAACAAATATTTATTTGGGAAAAATTTAAAGTTTTAATTAGTTGAAATACGTTTGACCTTTTCTTTTTTTTTAAGCCGACTAATCAGCGTAAGTGCCCTTAGCTCGTACTAAAAAGGGGTGTAATTACAAACTATGCCCATCAGCGTCAAGAGATGGACAATTTTGTTTGTGTCAGGGCAAGCGACACAGTTCGATCGTGGACTAACGGTTAGAATATAGACGGCGAAATTATGAAAATGACCCTGTACGTCGCTCAGCCCCTGAGACGGTCGAGCAATCGTGTATTTGGTTTCAGGAAACAGTGAGAGTTTTATTCCTAAAGAAGGAGTAGTGTCGCCAATTCGGACCATTCTCAATGCACACTGAACCGAGTTTGAGGACGAAGAGGTGGAGCCTGCTGTGATGGATGCAGGGACACACGACAGATAAACGCAAAACACTTTGATTTAATGCTACGGATTGTAGTTTGCTTAGAGAAAGAAGTTTCTTTTTTGTAATTAAGCGCTTTTTTATGGATCTATTTGTTGGAATTTATGGTGCCTGAATGATTTCGTCTCTCTTTTCTTGGAGGTTCTTACAATTAGTGATTTTGGTGGATGCGCCGGGTTTGAATCGTGTAAATTTCGGATCTTTTCAAAGGACAGTAATAATTTTCAGGTTATTTGACTGCTGTATCTAATATAAATATATCGCGCTTATATTTAAATTTAACAGTTGACGCTGTTGTATGTTATCGAAAAAATGAATAGCATGCTCACTTCTTCCTCTGCCGTCATCGTGCTCTCTTCTCTGTTCGCTTGGGACTCTTTATCGCGTCAGCTTGTGATGCATTGCGAACGAAATGAAAAAAATCACCCACTTATCTCGAGCTTCGTAAATAACAAATATAGAAATTATAGGGCCCAATGCTGACTCCAGATCTTGCCTTTATGGCCACTCAATATTTTTAGCACATTTTTACCCCATTGTGACTGTCGACACAAAGATACACCAAAACTCAAGCGCTTACATACCGGAAAATCACATAAATAAACAATTGTTAAATACACCCCTCGTCACAAAACAATGTGTCAACGACTTTCAAAAACAAATTAATTCACTTTAATCAAATAATCATCATCTAATAGTATTACAACTAGTTTTTAAGCAATTTACTTCAGATATTAATAAATTTTTGTATCTAATATGCGCAACAATAAATTTGGGACACCAAAGTTTGACATTTCCATAAAAATTTGTGTAAAAACAACGCTTTAATTTCTGTTTTTATTAATCAGAATTACAATATCAGTTACAAAAACAATAACTAATGACAAATTTGACAAATGAATTTGATTTGCATAATTCTTCTTTTCAGTAGCATATTTGATGTTCAAAATTAATAGTCGTATATAGTGCAAAACTTATGTTTTGTTTTTTTAGCTAGACGTTTTAAGAACTAGTTGACAGTAGGTACTGTTACCAACCCAATTTCTATTAACCGGTGCATACACAATAAACTACATATTTGGTTTAGATTAAAATAGAGATTACAACTGTGCTTAAAAACAATTAGACAAAAGATATAAACAAATGAGCTAATTGGTTTACTTAATTACTGTAGAAATAAAACAATTAAACAAGCTGTAAGCTTACATAACAAATCAAGTAACAGTAAACCGAGCTGAAGGCTAATAAACTCTATAGTTGAAGTAAGCAGTTGAGCTAAAGGCAATTTTTTTTTTAATTATAAATAAAATAAATAATTGAGCTGCATAACTTAATTAAATTATAAGAGCAAAATGTCACTACTAATCTTTAAAATAATTTACTATGTTCTTGTAATTGTCCTATGGCTTTTAAATTTTAGAATAAGATAAATAAAAGTCATACCTTACTAAGTATGTCTAATATTTTTTAATTTATTTAATTTGTCACCATGACTTATGTCAAAAGCTATGACAGAACAACATTATACAACAAATAAACACCATCGAAACAAAAGATAAGCAAGTTTTAAAATACATACGTGTTTTTTGACTAATAAAAAATTTTTAACTGTTAAAATTTGTTTTCTCGGTTATAACAAAACCATTTTGAAAACAAAAAAACGTTTTTTTTTATTTTATAACGGTAACAAATGATACACTTACAAACAAAATTTGAAACTTGGTTAATGCACCTATTTTTTGTAAATGCTAGAAATTTTGTAGCTGAGATTTGATTATTCAAAATTAAAAAAAAATTGCATTCAAAAGTTGTTTCTGTACGACAAAGCTGGCCACTTTAATGCTGTACTCTACTTACACTAATTTTAACTCGGTTTGCTTAATTATCTGCTATTCAATGGATTCTGGCTTTTCAACTGATTTCGGACCACCATAAAAAGTGCTTCAAAAAATGACAGGAGGTTTAGAATGGAGAGTAGTTTTGATAAACCGCAAGAAACTTGATTACTCTGAATTAAAAAGAAAATGCTTTAAGAAACCTGTTTCTGTATGACAAAGCTGGTCACTTTAATGCTGTACCTTGCTTACATTAATTTTAACTCGGTTCACTTAATTTATCAACGAATTCTGGCTTATCATCTGATTCCTATTGGTCAGTCATAGTGAGGTAATAATTGGAACTACACTGCAAAACTGGTTGTCTATGTTATAAGATGTAACAATACACTAAAAAAACGCAAAAATAAAAAAACAACATCCCGTATATAAATTTTAAAGATGACGACATAATAACAATGAAAGATAAAATAGTGAAAGATCAAAAAGTATTTTAATTAGTTAACATGTGGAGATATACAAATAAGCGCAAAGACAAAAATAAAAACAATAATTACTAAATAGATATCATAAAAGTACAAAAATATACTAAAATTACAAAAAAATAAAATTAGGTTAAGCAGCTGGCAAAGATAAAATCATTTAGAATAAATAAAATATATAGAGAAAAAATACACAAGTAAATACACAAAGATGATATTGCAAATAATTTAGATTTGGTAGTCAATGCGAGAAAAAAAATTACAAAAAAACCTCACATAAATCATAAAGAAAAAACTAAAAAGTGCAAAATGATAAATTTTAATTTATAATTTTAACACTAAAGAAAAAATAAAGCAAACAGAATACTACATACTATATTCTAGCTCAGCGTTTTTTAACCTTTTTTGACTTGCGGACCACTAAAATTAGCGGCTTAAGAATCTGACGCTAAAATTAGTTTGACATATTTGGATTTGGTAATTTTATAAATTAAACTTTAGTTATTATTATTTTTTATGTTAAGCAAATTTTTTCGCGGAAAAATACTTGTCCACAGAAGAGTAGAATTTCTTAGCGGATCACTAGTGGTTGAGAATAGCTGATCTAGCTACTTAATAAAAATGTTTTTTTTATTTTGGCTTTAAACAAATGTCAATATACAACAAACCACTCTAAAAACTTTTATTATAATTTTTATTTACAAATGATTAAAGAAGTCAAGTCTTTTTAAAAGTAAAAAAATAATAGTTGCTGTAGATATGCCCAGTCGTAGTGACTTATACTCACCAAACCACTAGAGCAAAACCAATGTTGGTTTGAATCCTACCAAGACCATGGATGATTGTGAATGTCTGAGAGGAGATGGCACACAATGGACAATGTCTCAATGGCTTTGTAAATTATGTTATATGACAACATCAACGTGACATTGTCATATAACATGACCTACATTTTGACCTACATCTCCAACCAGTTGTCGCTCTATTCCTTAACGCTCTTTTAAACGACACTGTGATTCTAACTCAGCGTTTTTTTTTTTTTTTTAATAAACGGCAACCCAAAGTTTCAAAAATTTTATTTCACAAAAATTTTACTACGATATTCAAAAATAATACTGTAAAGTATAAAAAGTACTGTCTTAACGCGGTCTCAAAAAACTGTCCCTCTCACTTTCAATGTGAGCTAGTTCGTTAGGTCTTTACAAATAAACCGTTGTTCATCTGCTTTGTAAAATTTGTACGATGATAAAGCGGCATCAGTGGCAAATTCTGGAAATTAAATTTTTTATTTTATTTTGTTAAATGTTTAAAATAATTAGAACAGATTGCTGTCGAAGAGTCATGCTACTAAAAAACACAAAATTATGAGACTAAAAAGCTAATAGAGTTTATTACAACTAAGATTACAGTTAAAATATTTTAGAAATTTTTGACTGAATACAAACCGCCAAATTTAGTTTGATAATTAGGCTAATATTGAAATTGCAGTATAGCTTTTAAAGCTGTCATTTTTTAACATTCCTATCTGTAACGATTTTTATTATTGCAAAAGTATTTCTAGTGTACTTATAATAAAAATAAACACAATAGAGAAAACTAGAATTTATTATTTCTCTCGAAGTGATAAACCCTTCTTCTGGATAACTGTTGGTATTACTATTGTTTAAAAAAAAATGTCGAATGTGATAAAATCTCGTGAAAGTGTGTAAATCGTAAAAAAGAATGTTTGAATAGTGATATGTCTTTCGTAGTTTGGATGTAGAGTATCATCGTGTTAAAGTAGGTACGTGTTAGAATTCCCACCCAGCCAAATAATGTGAGATTTGTAGAGTTGTATTTGCACATCCCATTTAATATTCAGCATAAACAGCAGTAGCGCTCGTATATTATTGAGTTAACAGTTTTATTTACGGGTCTCGCTCTTCGCCGCCGCCACCCTCCCATCCGAAGCCAGCGACTCTGCAGTGAGATACGTCGTTAGTTTATAGTTCGGCATGATTTAAGCGGGCCTTAATGGCCCAATAAATAGCACCATTTCAATACACGACAACGATCATAGACGGGCGCAATACATTAGAAGCAAAATGGAAGAGGTCGAGGCGTACACAACGTCGTCTATAGTCGAGGTATCCAACATCCACACAGAGATAGCGCTGCCGGAGAGATATATGGGCCGCTCTGCTCCTCTGCTACTCCGCTCCTGAATCATTTCATAAATTCTACCAGCTACTGCTCGTTCCTCCTGCTCCTGCTGCTGCTGCTGAATGTGTGTTTGTATATCTGATATTCCTTTCGAGTAACGAGCATTGTTTAAACGTGTATACATTAGCGATGACTACTCGCCCAACCGTGTACTCTACCGAAAACGACAGCGGACACACACACAACCACACAATACTCATATCAAGACATCAACCACTACAATTTCTTTTTATAATTGAACACATTTATAATTAATTAATTAATTAATTTTCGAACTTAAACAGAGTTTTATTGGTGTCCTTTTATAACCGCAGTACACAAAAAAAGTCTTGGTAAAACTTGCACATTTTTTTTTACAACAACGTTTCGCTTGAGTGACCTTATTAGTAAAAACTCAGTAAAATACATACAAAGCTAAACTTCTAAACAAATGCGTGACGTCATCACTCAATTAAAAACTAACTCGAATCGATATTTTTCTTCATATTTTTATTTGTCTTCTATACAAGTTTTTTATGTAACTATGTAGAAAGTAAACCAATATTTTGTAAATTTAGATATTTTTTAATTGTAAGAATTTTAATTAACAGATGTCTCACTATTTGATTGTCTACGTACTAAATAGAGGTGCCAACCGTCTTTTATTTCAAAGCATAGTCTTTTAATTTTATAAACTCTGTCCTGTAATCTTTAAGATATTCTTAAAGGACACAATTTGTTTGTTTACCTAGTTTTTTAACCAACGAAAAATGAGTAAGTCTTGACAAAGTGAAATTCCTAATTGTGATTAGTTGATTTCGAAAATTAATCATTTGTCTAGAAGTCTTTTTAAGACACCAAAATAAAATTTTAAATACGTGTAAACAAGCAAAAGTTTATTCCAGACTTGAGTTATAAGACCTATGTAAATAGAATATTTAATAAGGGAGAAAAAAAAAAAAACAACGAGAAGTACGACTATTGAGAAAAAAAGGATAGAAGTAGGTTCTAGAAAATGTTTTAGAAAATGTAACCGAATAACAATAAAAGTAGTAAGTTTAAAAAAAAATAAGCAAAAAAATTTTAGATTAATAAAAGAATAAACTTTTTAGCCAGATACTAAGAAAAGTCTGAATACAGACGAAGCAATTTACAATAATTTTTGCTTTCCACTCTCAAAACTCTATATTTTGAAATTTTTAAGAGAATTTTGGAGCTGGAGACGACAGTTTGCACTCATTTTTTGAGAAAAATTGCAGAATTGCAAATTGTATTAAACATTTTATAGGTCTTCAAGCCAGATGTAAAGAATCGGTTTATTGTTAGTATAAAAAAAAACAATTTCTCCCGAGCGTTTAATTTTTTTTTTATAAATACTGCAGAAACAGGTATGTTATGTACCGGGTGTCCCAAGTTTTACCTCCACCCCCATTTTTAGCCATAATTCTTATCATAAAAGAATGCAACTTACAGAGTAAATTAAAAGAGGGGATTACTTCAATCGTACTTAATTACTTTTTTGATATCATTTTATTTTTGGCTGTAAAATAAAAAAAACCGTTTTTGCGAAATTTTCAATCTTCTAATTTTCACACTAATCAATCAGAAATTTATTTTTAAACTGATCCGTTTTTTTATTTTTGTAAAAAAATTGCTAAATTTTGAATAAAACCAAATTTTAGATTACGGACTCAGAATTTGGATCGATTTATGACATGTCTTCTTAAATCGGTCGTAAATTTTATTCACAAAGCTAGGTAGCTAGACCGGATTTATGGTCTGACCCAAACTTACCAGGACAGTACTAAGCAAAAGCTAAAAATAATGTTTATTAAAACCAACAGCTATTTTTTAAAAAAAGGATTTTTATTCAATTTGTTTAATAAATAAAGGTATTTTTATAAAATATGCTCAAAATGGTAACCTTCTTGATCCCGACAGGCCCGAATTCGTCTTTTGCAATTGTTTTGAATTGTGTCTCCGTAATTTCTATTATTTATTTCGAGAAAGGCATTTTGTATTCGCTGCCTCATGTCCTCCCTTGTGGTTGGCTTTTCTCGAAACACTATTTCCTTAACTGTGCCCCACAAATAGAAATCTGGAGGCGTAAGATCGGGAGAGCGAGCAGGCCAGGAAATGGGGCCCCCACGACCAATCCACCGATCTCCAAACTGACGCTGGGCTGCGTTCAGGAAGTTCACCCGGGTGAAAAAGTAATACTAAAGGTATCCCCGTGTCGTTCATAAACTTCATAGGGGAACTGTTTTACCCAAACGTCAATCGTTCATAAAGATAAATAGTAATCACCCAAGGGTTACCCAAATCACCCTCCTGAGAGACATGGTTAAAAATTACCCGACCTGCGCAAAACGAATTTTCAACAAGAGTGATCATAGATTATGTCTACAAAATTATTTTGTCATTAAATGAATAAAGCAAAATAAAAATAAAGCTAAATAAAGCAAAGCTAAATTTTATTTTAAGATTTGCACTGAAGATTGAAAACACAATAAAAATGAAATAAAGAATAACTCTTTTTAGGTCAATAAATTAATTAAAGAAAATTAAAAAATTGATAATTAAAGCGAAATAAATAAAATTAATAATTAAATTAAATAAAAAAAATTAAAATAACAATCCCCTATATTTACCCCTAATTTACCTACAACCGTTCAGAAAAGTTTTTCCCTTAGAGTGAACCTAGAGTGGGTAAACACTTCCCTGGGTGAAAATCACCTTACCTTTACCCGAGCGTTTCAGAACGCAGCCCTGTAGTTCTTGTCTGGCTTCTTGGCTGTTATGAGGAAGAGCTCCATCCTGTTGAAACCACATGCCTGTAATACAAAATGACAAATTAATTAAATAAAATTTAAAGTGTACTTTTACGTACCTTCTCTTCTGTCTGCAGGAATATCTTGAAGCAAATCATTTAAAAAATTTCGAAGAAAATTGGTGTATATCGCTCCATTTAAATGACTTCAAAAAAAATGGCCCAATGATCTTACTTCCGATCACACCACCCCACACATTTAATGACGAACGATTTTGGGTGGTTCTTTCTCGCATCCAATGCGGATTTTCAATCGCCCAGTAATGCAAATTATGTTTATTCACATGTCCGCTATTTTTAAATTGGCATTCGTCGGTGAATAAAACATTACCAAAAAAATTTTCGTTATCTTTAATTTTCGTCTCCGCCCAGTTACAAAAATTTACCCTATTTGCAAAATCATCTCCATACAGTTCTTGGTGTAATTCAATATGGAATGGATGAAATTTATGTTTTTTTAAAATTCTGCTCACAGAGTTTTTGCTTATTTCAGTTTCACGGCTAATTTCACGAATACTCATTTTGGGATTATTTTCAATCATATTGATTACTGCGGCTTCTGCTAACTCATGAGTCACGGGTTGATTAACGTAAGTTTTAGTTTTATGGTGAAAATTTCCTATCTCGCTCAATTGTGTGCACAACACTGCAAAGATTTTTCTGGAGGGATGTGGACGCTCCGGAAATTTTTGGGCGTACAGACGTGCAGTTTCAGATGCATTTCGCAAACATTCTCCATAAATAACAACCATTTCAAGTTTTTCGATAAAAGGCATATTGAATAAAAAAAACCTAAAAAATAATTAGTTAAAAAAAATTCATAAACAAAAGTTATACTCACACTAATAGCCAAACCCAAAATTATTGTTAAAAACACTTAATAATAAATAGTAATAACAATTCACTTAAAATCACTAATCAAAACTGAATTAAAACCACTAACACAACACTAACACTAACAAACACTAGAATCGGTAAATTAACAGGTAAACTAATGGGTAAATACTAAATTAAAATCAAGAAAATTATGCTAAAATTAACTAGGCAGGTAATGATAACTTTGACAAAACTACTCTTCAAAGTCGTATTCAAAACTGAAATGGTTTGTTCTAAGTTTAATAACTTACCTGAAATAGAAAGTTTTTTCAAATTTCAACCCTAAAAATGAAATTAATTTAATCTTTTTATCAACAAAAACAAGTTTAAATTTTTCAGAATTTACCTAAGAGTTTCGAATAAGAAAGTGCATAATCCTACCCTGGAATTTCTCCACCACAATTGAGAATAACAATCGGCACGCGCCTAGTTTTACAGCAGGTACCACAAATATCGAAATCCACAATCCAATAAGCTTTCTTTTGTGTACTAATTTTACAACTTCATCATAAATTCGTCAAAATAAAGAGCTCTAATATCAAAATTAAAACTAAAATAAAACCACAAACATTTTAAAAAATGTAAGAGCATGACGAGATGTGGGGCAACGTATCGCAAATATGAACAAAACATGATCTAAATTCATTAATAAACTTCTGAGTAAAATGCAAAAAACTAGCGATTTAATTAAACGACATAAAATTTGGACAAGATGTACTCCTATAAGAGATAATCACATGTGAATTTTTTCAAAATTTTTGCTCAAATAGAAAGACCCCTTTTGGGGGTGGAGGTAAAACTTGGGACACCGGCACACTCAGGTATATATTATTTCGCTTACCTTAAAATCGTACTCAAGACCTTTTTCTGCTCTATACTATCTATTATAAGTACTCATCTGTGACTAGATCTGCTTTGATCGATTTTAGATCTTTTAAAAAATTTATATTCGTGTACTATCTAAAAACAACATCAGTCATTTAATTTAATAGTCTTTAAATAAATCATAACAGCCCCAAGGCAAAAATTTTTATGTCAGTGTGCATTTGCCATTTATTATAAACAAAAATCTGTTTTACATTTTTTACTTTAATTTAAATAAATTTAGATAGACAAATCTTTGTACGTCATACAGACATTCAGGCATTAGCGAATGTGTTACGCTCAAGTATCAAATACAGTTGAGCTTTTTTTAACGATCTGGTTTTATCTGTACCTAACAATCGTCAAAGAACAAAACTAAAAAAAAATTCCTTTTTTTCCATTCCTAATTTTCAAAAAATTTTGTCTCATAAAATTCGGAGACAGTCAATTCAAAAATTATGTCACACAGACATAAAGGCATCAGCGACCTGCTAAGCTTAAGTATCAAATACAGTTGAACTTTTCTGAACGGTTTGGTTTTTTCTGTAAAAAATTGTTTATTATTTAAAACAAGAACAAAACGGAAAAAAAATCTTTTTCCTTTTCTTTTCTTAATTTCCAAAAAAAATTTTCTCACAAAATTCGGAAACATTTTAAAAAGCTACAGACAAAAATATATAGAAATTCGCTTTCTTCTTAATTCATTTATAAAAAATAGACTTTAAAGCACACTTAAATGCGTCACCCCATTTTATTATTTAAGAAATAAAACAATCAATGTTTAGCAGGTATTATGTATTACGCTGAAAGAGTCAAAAAAAACTTTGTATGGAATACGCCGCTTAATCCGCAACCGGCCAAGAGGAGCTCTACTGTAGAGCTGCGAGGTATAAACTATTTTTTTTCATGTTTAATCTGACAGATGCCGTTGATATAAAACTATCCTAATCAAAATTTTCGGACAAAATAAGTTATTACAAAATTTTCAAAAAAGAAGTCAAACTTATTTTTGTCTCTATAATCCACAAATTGAAAGTAAATTTTTCGTTTGTTTTAGCTGATTTATTTACAGGTAATAATGAACTGTTTGTAGTTATTCGGTTAGTTGTGGTCTGATGCACGATTGCTGGTCGAGTCAAATTTTTTATTTACTCTTTGTTTTGTACATTTTTACCTAATTTTTTTAAATTTTAGTTGCAAACCACTGCAAACTATCAAAATGTTAAATATCATGTGCTTCAATTGCTGAGCAAAATTTGGTTATAACTAAAAATATTTGTGTTTTTTGCCAGAAAGCAATAACAGAAACAGTAAGAGCAATTTTATTTTAGTCTTCTTGTGACAAACCAAATTTAAAAAAAAATAAATGCAATTCTGATAGTTTTTACATTTTAAATAACACAATTTTTAGATGTGACTACTATATTTTTCTTTCATTACCAACTGAAATACTTTGACTTTTGGATCGCTCGGTAGATAGATTTGAACTAAATGTTATATCCTTGCTTTGGAAAAATTTTGTATATAAACTGGCTTTTCTGTTGAGTCTGCAGGTGTTCCAAAATTTGCACACGAAAAAAATGGTTGACGTTTCCCCAGACTTAAAAAAGCTTTTGAAATTTTTTTAAAAGAATCCAGTTTTTTTTGTTTCTAAGATACTTATGCTCGGTTGCATAAACGTTTATTAAAATTGTTGAACCATTAAATTTTGTTTAATTTAAAATACGGTGCTCTAATGGGTAAAAATGCGTTAGTAAAAGATTAATTGTTTATCAACTTTAATAAAGGTTTATGCAAAAATTTTTACTACAAAAGATTGATTTTTTAAACATTTTTTTTCTTGCTTTTCGAATTTTAATTGACAATGTATCAAGAATTTGGATCGCGAGTTTTGGATCAGCCTGTAGAGTTTAATTTGAAAGATTCAACAGCATCTATACAGCGTTTTATAATAATTCATGTCTCAGTAAGCAAGGGCTATTAGCCTTGTAAACGCGTCATCATAAAAAAGTAACCAAATTAATTTGTCAATGTTAAAAAAAAATTAAAGTAAATTACACTATAACAATGTTATATAAACATCATAATATACTAATTTATTGTAATAAAGACAGTTTATCACTAATATCCGTTGAGTAACCACCAAAATTACTTGACAAAAATGCATGAGAACAGAATTTGTAAAAACACTTCAAAAATAGCAATGTCAATTGTTTTTTGCTAAATATGATTTTGCCAACTTAAATTTGAATTTTTACAGCCGCCCGAGATGACGCTCTTTTCTGTTTTATTAAAATAGTTTAATAACTATTTGTAAGAGATCACAAAGTCCATTTGGCCCTTAAAAAATGTTTGTAAAAGTGTGTTGATGGTAGTCATCTAGCTCACTGTTGCCTGGAAATTTCTCTCATTTGTATGTCTATTTTTAAAATTGTATGTCAACAGATTATACTAAATAACTTTAATACACTTGTAACAAGCCTACAACTATGAAATATGTGTTTTCCTTAGAGCAATTGCAATAACCAAGTGCCATTAGTAATCTGATATGTTTATAACTATCACTTGCATTTACAATAGATGCCTGTTTTTCAATCTTTGTCCTCATTTAATTGTAGTCAAAAAATCCGAAATTTATGATTTTGTTTTGTCTCCATGTGACACGTCAGTGATTTGTGTGTAGATGATTGTTAAAATGCAGGTAAAGTTGACGTTGTCAATGAATAAATTAGAAAAATGTAAAGCAGCAATCTCTTATACCTGGTCTTTGTTTATGTCGTTTATAAATCACCGAGTTCGTCACACTTGCTTTTCACAAGGTCTACCAGATAATAACATCAAATCAGTCTGTTCGATTCAGTGATTTATATCGCAAGTGGTTTGATTTGTGACGAGGCGTTTCTCTAGATAAATTTCTTAATCGCTGTTTTAATTGCCACTTTTCGGGTCTGGATTTTACCTGTGTTTGTTCCTCTCTCGAGGGAGAGAGCAAAAACTGGCCACATATGATTGAGGGAAAAGTTTTGTAATGACACGAGTGCTCTTTATGGCCTGCACTATATTGACAAAAGTGTCGACGGACTCGTCGAAATAACCAAACACTGGGCTTGATTGTGAGGACTTGATTGCTCTAAATGAACAAAATAACTTCTACGCCTGCACGAGAACTTTCCGAGTTTTGGAAATGACACAAAAACCGAGATTGATTCAAACAGAGGCGGATTTAGGCATGATCTTTATGAACTGCAGACCAGAATTTCCTAAGTCAAAAAGCCCTTTTTTCATTTTCAGTGTTAAAAATTGGAAATTAATAAAAAATTTAATTATTTTTACAATTTTTGACTTTTTATTTTTAGTTTTCCATTTTTCTCAGTTTTCTCAGATCTTCTAAAACTTTATAATCAATTTTTTAGTTAGCAACAATATATAATATAAATAGAAAAGAAAATGCACATTTTACAAAATATCTGAATCATAACATGTACAAATTAAAAACATATAAATCAATAATAAAAAGCCGGATAAAACCTTCCTAAATCGTGTCTTAAACAAAACACAAATAAATATATTTTTAAATAATACATTTCGAAAACGTTAAACAAAATCATCAAAACTTAAAAAATTAAATTTTAATACTTGATTAATCAATTAAAATTTAGTAAAGTGTGATCTATATAAACAACTGTTTTTAGAAATATTATTATAAAAAAGCGAAAAAAAATAGAATTTTTTCTAAACAAAACTATTAAGAACTGGTAGCAAAAACTATAATCTGCGAATTCGTTAAAGTACCACCAGCTATCTCTTAAGATTTTCTCAGTTTGTTGTCGTTTGATATCTTAATTATTACTATTTCCTTTCTCATCTCAATCTAGTTTCCTCTAAAGGTTTCTTAATTAATATAGTGACTACCGTTATCCTAATACCTTTACGTGTTTACTACAACAATTGCTACAATTAGAAGCTAAAATCTTTAGAGACTAAAATAGCAAGAATATTTGGTGGAGGAAGTTAAGACATAAACAAATTGGTTTAATAAGACTATTTAGATTAGCTTATTTAATTAGAAGCTACAATCTTTAGAGACTAAAATAGCAAGAATATTTGGTGGAGGAAGTTAAGACATAAAAAATTATTACAATAAGACTATTTAACTGCTTCTAATCTCAGTTCTAACTTTTAAATAATTGACTAATGCAGAGTTTCTACACTATAAAGCGTTTCGTTGTAGTGACTACCTTTTTTTTTTGATACTTCTTTCACCGACGTAAAGAAAGCATTTTCGAAAGACTCAGCAAATCAATGTTAGCTTATAAACCAAGTCAGGTCAGCTCAGGTCAAGTCAGCTCAGGTCAAGTCAGGTCTAAGACAGAACGAATTAGCGCCGTTAGAGATTGGACTCTCACAGTACTTCTAACCCTTTATTATATTAAGATATCAAATATTGTTAAAAAAGCTATAATAACTCATAAACAGGTGAGGTCAGGTCAAGTCAGGTCTAAAAATATTGTTTGGAAATATTTATTTTCTTCCCAGATCTTTCCAACTAGGCGTAGAGAAAGTACTTTATAGATAAAGTTACCTATGACCCTTTAAAGAGTGTCTAATATTAAATCGGATAAAATTGCATACGCCCTCTGCTAGTAAAGAAATAACACAATCGGTCATTTCTATCAAACAAGTTTTTTTAGAATCTTTATTCTTCTACTTGTGGTTTTTTTAAGTTACTCTATTTTTTTATTAGTATATAATTTTTGTTTTTTTTTGATAGCTGTTTTTCAAGTTTTTTAAGAAGATTACCTTATTCTTCTAGAATTCACCTTTGTTCTATTTTTTTCTAAATAATTATATTTTTTGGTTTCTTTTTATAATTAGCGATTTTTTAAATTTTCTGAATTTTACGTTTTTTTAAAGTATTTTTTGTTTCTTTTTTTAACAGTAGTTTTTCAGTTTCTTTTCATTGTAATTCACGGTTAAAGAATGGGTAAAAACAACACAAAGCTTCAATTCATACTAATTTATTTAAAGAATAACGTAACAATATAAATCCTTACCTACAGTGACTATAAAACAAAAAGTAACGATTGCACTAGATTGGCATTATGTAATTTAAATGACCTGATTATTAACATTTTGTCAGTCGTGCAAATGTGTTCCAATTATTGCCCCCGCTGAGTTAAGCAATGTTACTGAACGACACCTAGTTTTGGTTATTTCAAAATGATGAAACAATGATTACATCTTATTTGAGCAATAGATCTCAGTTTATTTTATTTTAATAGATCTAATACATTTTGACATATTTTTTTATTTAAAAAAGATAAATTCTATTTAATATCGATTAACAGTCACCCCAGATGTAACCTTCCAAGTTCTTTTAAAGTTTTATTTTTTTTTCTTTTGGTAGTAGTTTTTCTAGTTATTTTTTAAATGTTGTAAAATTTTTTAAAAAAGATTTTTTAATCTTCTAGAATCTATAGTGTCTTTGATATATTGCAGTTACAGTTAAACACAGATTTTTTTCTTATCGGTGGCTTTCTTATTCTTTTTCCTTAAATCGTTGATTTTCAATTTTTTCTGAAATAATTGTATGTTTTTCTAAAACTTTTTGTACTTTTACATCTTCTAAGCGTAGTTTTTCTTATTCTTCTTCTCTTTCTGTGGTTTTTTTTTTGAATTGGTTTAGAATTTTTTTTTGTGCTTTTGCTTCTTTCCAGATCTAATTTGTTGTAAAATTTAATGAAATTTTAAGAAGATGGTTAAAAAAGCTCGCTGTAACGTTGAAAAGGACCTCTCAAACACTGTTATTCCAGGGCCACTAAAGTTAACAGTCCGCTGCTGGAATCAGAGAGACGAATTTAGGAATATTCACTTACAAATTGATACGAGTATAATAGGGAAATAATTAGCCGACAATAATTCATTCCAAAGACTGAATTTGAAAAATGAACCGATGATTTGTTAAATTTATGAGTGAACCAGTTAGGGCGCTTTATTACAAGACTTATTATTATGCGTAATTATCAACATTGTTTGATTTATTAAGGAAATTTATTTGGGGTAAATGCTTTAAAAATTACAGAAAAAAGTGTTTTTAAACCGCCATCACGGTTTTAATTAAATATTAAAATAATTTTAATTAGAAACAATGAAAAGTATGTTGTTAAATGAATATTATAGGATGTGAAATTTTATCGACATGAAATATGCAAAAGTTATGTAAATGAACGCAAATATCTAACCACGCGATATGAGACATTAAAACAAGCATTATCTTTCATTATTTCTTTCATAAAAAAATAAACATTTTAATACTGCACTAACAGGGAATTATATTTTAAATTAACGTATATTGCTGATGTAGCAACATGTTTCTTTAAGAGAATACGTCGTATTTCGTTTATCTTATGTTCAATAAAATTGTTTGTGCACAAAAATTGCTTCTATTTGTCAGTTGTAAACATTAAATCCATGCTCTTTACAGTTTTATGTATGACAGAATCTAATAAGGTGAAGTAAACAGTAAGCAAATAATTTTAAACTCTATAAACCTCTTCGCATTGCAAGATCTTGTTATACATCCATACTAGTACTATTAAATTATGAAATATTAAATTCAGGTGTACATTTCTCGCAACACCAAAATAAAATTGAAATTAATTTTTAATACACTCTTTATAGCTTAATAAAGATATATTATATATTAATCATAATTAATTGCTCATTATTATGTTCATTTATTATTACACTCATTATCATTATTACGTTATTTTCGTATTCAGGCGTTTCAGACTCAAAATGTGCAATTGTTATTTAATATATTAATAAATTTATTTGTGTATTATTTACCTTGTTTAAAAAATATTTTAACAGTTTTCAAAAACTTTGCTAAAAATCCAGATTAAATTAAGTCGCAAAAGCAGAAGGAGAAAATTCGGCACCTATCAGTTATAGCAAAAAAAATACAACAAAAGTAGGATTTCCATTAAAAATTTATGGTTTGGTATTTGTTATTTATTTATAGTTAAAGTTAAATTACATTGCTTCGTTCAAAAAAATATTGTGATTTTTTTACGCATCAAATTACAAATAATCAAAATTAAAACATAAAAAGTATTAAAAACTGGAGACGCGGTTAAGGATGAGGCTTTGGCGCTGAAATCTCTCCTCAAAACTAACACTTTACAGTAGTTGGGTTGTAGTATATTAGAACCCAAGAGCTGTAAGTATAACATTTCCTAATCGTTCTAGACTACTAGTTTTTTAACCACCTAAAAGTACAAAAAGACATTAGTTTGCTTATGGCACACTAATTACTATGCAAAAGCCCGTAATTACCGTCCTGGAACCCGGATTTACCACCTTTTCGTTGCAGTGATAATGATTCTATGAGCAGTAATTGTTGCTTACTTTTGCTGTTATTATAGTATTAATAATGAAATTATCCAAACACAGGGACAGCCAATAAATAAAATTAAAACAACATTATTCTTCGACTAGTTTCGTTCTTTAATTAGATTTAATTGGATAATTTCATTTTCTCTAGATAATTTCATTTTCTCTAAATCATCAAGGGAGTAATTTTGCATAATATTTAGTATTAATAATATGTTTACGGGACAAATAGCTGGAAAAAAATATTTTCAAGTTGTCTCACTAAAATTTCAGTAATTTAAAAATTAGTAATTTTTTTGTAGCTTCTGAAATTAGTAAAATGTCGTCTTTCTGGTTCCCAAAAATAAAAAAAATAATAACGATTTTGTTTTTATTGTTGTCCATTGATTTAAAAATTGGTGAGAAAAACTATCTCTGGCTTCTAAAATTAGTAAAATAGCAACTCTTGATTTAAAAATTAGTAAAATATTGCTTCCGACTGGCAATATTAGAAAAATAACGCTTTGCATCTATTTATTTAAAACCAAGTAAAAAATGTTTTAAGTATTTAAATTTTAAATTAGTAAAATATAGCTTCCGACCTAAAAAAACAAATTCTTTTGAATATATTAACCAAAAAACTGATAAAAAATATTGTGCCTTTGTTTAAAAATTAGCAAAATTACTTATTCAAACATTAAAAGTAGTAAACTGTCGTCGTCGACTCACAGTGTTATTTTTTTTTGTATTAGTTTAAAAATTAGTAACAAAATATTATTTTTAGTTTTTAAAGTTAGTAAAACATTAGCTTCGATTACTGAAATTACTAAAACACTCCCTCTTGTTTCAATTAAAAAAAAATATGTTAAAAAATAGAATTATCGTGTGTAATTGCAGAAATTATTATTAAAATTCCCTCACCAGACTTCTAAATTAGTAAACTAGCGCCTTCGGTTTAAAGTATAAAAAAAAATCATGCTTGGCGTTTATTAATATAAAAAATTAGTTACTTTGGTATCTAACATTAGTAAAGTCTTACCTCCTACACTTAAATTACTAGAACAGGTTTTTCTTTATCATTATTAGTTTACCATTTAATAACAAATATTGTGTGTAATTTTTAAAATTAGTAAATCTACTTCCCCATCTTTCGAAATTAGTAAACTCTCGTTTTCAGCTATCAATATTGAACAAAATGTTACTTTTGTGTCTAGCAAATTTAAAATTAATAAAAAATAATCTCCTGCTTTTAAAATAAAAAAAATATAATTTCTGACTTCTAAAACTTCAAGAATAATATCGCATATCTTTACTAAAATAAATCTTTCGGTTTTCTGAAAAAATTTAAAATATGACTGCGAACTTCACTGTCGTCTCCAACTAGAAATATAAAAAAAATAAATCTTTATTGTATTTATTAATTTAAAAAATATCTTTGACTTTTAAAGACAAATAAAAGAACAGAAAAGCCTCCAAAAATATATAAGATAAAAAGAAGTTCTATCAACCAATAAATATGGTGGTAAAATTAACAACAGAAATAAGACATAAAAATGGCAAACAAGCTAATAAGAAATTAAATTAGATAAAACAAAAAAGTAAATAAACAAAAAATAGCAAAATTACTAATAAACACTAAAGAGAATATTCGGGTCATTTTGTGATTGAAACAGAACAATACTCACACCATAAAAATTAAAAATAATAGTATAAAATTAAAACAATGAAACTAAAGAAAGAAAAAGAGAAATATTAAACGAAATTAAGAAAAGTTATATTATAGAAACAAATCAGATATATTAAAAAAATTATGTAAAACATATTGATATCTATATATGAAATACAAAAAACGTATGTGCTAGAAAAAAAAACAAGAGAAACAACAAATACAAGTGAATAGTTGCTTTTAAAGACCCCCGGATAATAAGAGAAAAGACTTGCTAAGATAGCAATAAAATTCAGGACTTTTTTTTACTGTACAAATATAATAAACGAAATAAAAGTTTAAATTATCTAAAAACAATAATAAAACAAAACAAATGAAATAGTCAGAGAAATAAAAGAAGAAAAACTTTGAACACAATAATAGTAAATAATTTTAAAAAACTGAAAACTTTTAAATACTTGGAAATAGAAATCACAAAAAAATAAAAATAAAAAGAAATATATCAACAAAAAAATTAACAAAAAACAGTTTTTTTATTCTTTAGCAACAATGACAATAAATAAAACTAATTATAAAACGATAGTATAATTTACGAAACTTATGGATGCAAAAGCGAGACACTAACCAAGTATAACCAGAATATGAAATATAAAAATAGTTAATTTAAGACCTGAAGTTAGGTGAAAAAAAAATAGGTATCAATGGAATAGCTTGAAATAACTAACCAAGAATTATAAAAGCTTTACAATAAAACAGATATTATTGCTGAAATACGATATGTTTAATAAATTGAATCAAATTTAAAACATAAAAAAGTAATCAAAAAAAAAACGGAGGAATATAAATAAGACTATAGCCTGCCTATGTAGCTCCGAAAGCTAAGATAATAATTAAATTAAAATGTTCTCTTCAAAATTGCTTTTTTTGCTGGACTACGAGTTAACCATTCTCACGATTTAATCTGTAAAAAATAATCTTTTATAAATACAAAAATGAATTTAAATTTGCACTATTATTTTTCTAAAAGTCATCATTAAATTTTTTTACGGAATTCTTTCTTGCTGTTATTCTGTATAGGCTAATTCCTCGTTTAATAAAAAACTAAGTCCGTCTCATAATTCACAAATTTCTAGCAATAAATATTAATTTATGAAAATTCGGCAAAGTTTGCGCGTTATCGGTGCAACCCTTTTCTGAAAGTTTCGTCTTTAAAACGCAAGGCAAACATTTTTTTTGACTTTTTTGTATCTGAGACGGCTTCGGGGTCAGCTTAGTTTCACTTTCACCCCCCTCGAATTTGGTTTGGGCCGGACAGGCCGCCGACTTGACTGAATTATGGCACACAGAATTTATGAACATTTGTAATCCTATTCAAGGTTTTATGCAGATATTACTCAGTCAAGCAAGGAATATGAGTTTATCAAGCTTTCAGACGTAAATCATTGCCCCGCAGAGTTTATCTGTAAATTGCACTTTCCAACCGGCAGCAGTACGTCCTCCTCAGACGGGGTGACGAGGGGCGGCAGACAACAACCCATCGCCCAACAAATCATGCAGAGTTTGAGTGGGGCTATTGATTAAAAATAATCAAATTCGGCGCTTCCCCCGTCACGTTTCGCGAGGATAAAAACTTAACACTTCCATAATTCTCGCGATATTATCTGATATTTAGGCGGCAGGTTCCGTAACAATAGAGATTTATAAGGTGGCGTTAATGAAAGTTAGGTATTAAAAAGACGGTGTGTGTCAGCGGCGGCCCTCTACTGGCGGCCGATTTTCCGCCAGCCATCGTTAAATATTAAACCTGTGCCCGAGTGATAAGTGCTCCTCACCACTTACTGCTTGAATTAACGCCGCCACCGCCGCCTAGATCTCGCCAAAAGATACTTAACAGAATTACGGCGGTGCGTGCTTTTTTGAGTAATTTCCGCGAGCTTTCGCTCACACTACACCTTGTAATACGGATCGTAAAAGTTCAACACGCTAATTGCCAACGTTTATCAAATATTTATAACACACTCAAAAATTTTCATAAATTAAACTAGCCAAACTTATTTATTTATACTTCACTTTAACTTTTTAACTAATTCGTTTAGCTTTTTCTTACACGCTCCCACTTTACGGAATTCCTGTTTGTTTAGAACTTGCATGCAATCTAACAACTTTAATCGCCCATTTATTGCTTTTGGTAATAAACAGAATTTCTCAGGTGTTGCCATATTATATCTGCCATTGCTAAATGCCTGCCATGTTTGAATTAACGCAGACATACACACTTAAAATTGCTTGTTTAAGTAAAAGGAGAAGCCGCTTATGCAAATTCACACATTATTTACCAACAAATTTCTTCTATTACCTCATTTTATTCTCTACAACACCCATTAATAATAATCCCGCCTTCTGCAACTTTTACTCAGTCACAAAATAAATAAATTCTCGAATTGTTCCTTAAACAACGCCTTTCACATCAAATTAGTTTTATAGCACAGATTTAAATTTACAAATGTGTCAAACACTTTTTTTACAAAATTTTTTGTATAAAATGTGGCAGTTATTTATCAATTACAAAATGTCATAAGCGACAGTTTAAAGAAATATTTTGAATTAGCCTGAAAGAAAAACAGTGAAAAAACTTTGCAAAAATTTCCGAAATTTGATTTTCAAAAATGGTTCTGTCGTACTTAAGTATATCCGACATGGTTTAGAGTAGTACAGTGCCAATTATTTTTTATTATTAAAAAACAAATAATTGATCCTGTTTTTATCAGATTTTTGTTTTATTCAAAATATTTATTTTAGAAAAAATTACATGAGATAGAAAAACTTATAGAAAAAAATTAAAATTTACCGTTTAAGTTCAAATTATATTAAAATAAACAAGAGTAGTTTTTGATATACAGGGTTTCACAAAGACGCATTTTATTTTATTAATAAGTGAAAATTTAATCACCTATTTCCAAAAAATTAGGAGTCAACTCAAAACTCTTTTAGAACGGCTATTTTTGAATTAAACTAATTATATTTCTCGAAAAAGCAGACCGCGCTGTTCTGTTGACAAACACACTAACCTGAGATCGAAATGTATCTGAATCGAGCAAGCGGTATTAACATTAGAACAATGTAGCTGAAGGATACATAAAGGTATGTATGTGTAATAAAAATAATTATATATACATATGCAGGATGTTTCACGAGTGATAATGAACCTGCGAAACTGAAAATGCAACCAGCAATACAATTCCAAAGGTAACGTAGTTTTTTTTGTTTACTTTTTTATTTAATCATTTAATTATTCGGTTAACTGAAAACAAACTAATGCTACTTGCTTTTAAGATTATTTTTCGGCTTACATGTGAACAAGACCTGTGGCTGTTCTTGCTCTTAACTTTTTCAAAGGTGGCCAATTTTTCCTTCAGGTAGTTTCAAGTCGTTTAAATATGGTGTCAGCAAGAGTTCTTTTCTACCCGGAAAACATTGTCTGTACAAACTCATCGTGGAAGAAGAAGAAGATTTTTTTCCATATATCATCATCATGTCGGTTTTTTCATCGTTTGAATACATTTTTTTATCGGTGACAGATTTGACAAATAAAATTTGAAAACAATATCATCTACATTAACTCTGGAATTGTATTGCTGGTTGTATTTTCAGCTTCGTTGGCTCATTATCACTTATGAAACAGTCTGTATATTCCCAGAATTTGCAATTCTTTTTTAATCATTTTATTCTTAAAAAATAATAAAATAAAAAATTTGCAAATTCGATTTGTTAGCAAAAAAAGTTTTTTGATTTAGGTACAAGTAAACAGTTAATTACTATTGAGCCATGGTAATATAATAAGTAAAAGATCTAAGATAAGTGCTCAAAATATCTCTTTCAATAAGGAAAAACCAGATTTATTTTGCAAAACAATAATTAAGTCTTTTTTATTTTTGTGAATTAGCCCAGCCTTGGCTCACTTAGTAATTTAATTTTTTAATTTCTTTATTATGTTAATTTCATTAGCACTAAATAAAGCTCTTGACAGGTGTTTTTATTGTTGGGCCCTATCTGCAGGCGGCGATCTCCCACACCTTCACTGAGCGCATCTTCTGGTGAAAAACATTCGAATATTCGGCCAGTTTTGAATTGAGTCAGTCGCGCCAGAGCGTCGTGTCCGGAATAGAATCTTTGAGTGTGGATGGCGTCTTGAATTGCGGCAGCAGGCTGGTTCTAAAAGGGCCGTAGATCATGCCCGTAATGGCGCTATGAATCTGGATGTCCGCACTGATCAAATTAAATCCTTAGAACTGGCCGGCTATTCGTTACTGCTTCTTCTCCTAGTGTTTGACCGGCCATAGCGAAACTGGGAGTCCTAAGTGATTTACTATCGCCACTCATCCGACCGTGTCCTTACAAAGGCTATAGTCTTTCTTATCAACGCTACTTAACTAATTGCTCATCGAGAAAAAATCCAAACAAGTTTGTATAGTTTTGCGACAAAAATTTTCAATGGACACTGACGAATGGGTAGGCTGAACCAATCACGGTAATATTTATTGCAAAAGTCGAAAGTTCACATTGAATTGTTTAAGTCCATGCTACTCCTCCCAGTTAATAAATATATTAGACAGCTTGGATTTTTGTTGCTGCAAGACAAAAATGTCAAGAGGAAGTCAAAGGAAAAATCAAAACACCTTAGTATGTATTTCTACATAACTGACACTTTGTAATCTTAAGGTGCAGTTTATAGTCAAACGTTATTTATTATAATTGTATGTGAAAACGGTCGGAGTTTACTAAGAAATTATTCACTCTTTATTTCGATTCACTTACAATTTGCAATTATACTTAATGAGATATTATCAATAAATCACAGCCTTTATCTGGGTATTTCGATACCAACAAGGATACCTATTAATCAAAAATTTTTTACTACTGAGTACAATAATTACTTCTAGTAACGCTGTTTTTACAAAAAATTTCTGAAATTACATGACCCACAGTTTTAATATAAATTAAATTGAACTTAACCCCATAAATGTGTGTATTAACAGTATTTTGCAAACAATTTACAGTATTTAGTTTTCCAGTTAATGCTATAAGCAAATAATATAAATTTGCGCAAAACTAATAATAGTTTTCCTCTATTAAATTTAAACAAACAGAACAATTCCAAACGCTAATAGGTATCTACCTAATGGCATATTTTGTACCAAAGTCAAGAAAACATTTTTTTACACCTGATTAGCAGGATCAGGTTAAAAGTAATCTTGTGGCTATACACAACGTAAAAATAAAAAATTAGAAATTTTAAAATAAATTTGCAACAATGCAAATTGCACTGCACCGAATTTCAGATTTGATTTTGTTGCCTTATCCAAATTTTGTCATTTTCAAATTTGTTATTTAATAAATCTGTCTCTGTTTAATAGTCCCCAGTACAATGTCCCTAAAAAAATTCTTGATACATACAAATGTAAAACTTTGTCAGTGCCTTTCTTGCGACGAGTCCGACAAACTTATCTAATTGGAAACTTTCGGCGCTGCTGCGTTTTCAAATGCCGTCATACCGACATCTTCAACTATAATAGTGGTCAACGAGTCCGAGAAAAATCATGCTGCGTATGGAGTGTTCAACTGTCCACCACTCCGAAGATGTCGGTATGACGGCATTCGAAAACGCAGCAGCGCCGAACGTTTCCAATTAGATAAGTTTGTCAGACTCGTTGCAAGAAAGGCACTCACAAAGTTTTACATTTGTATGTATCAAAATTTTTTTTAAAGACATTGTACTGTGGGTTATAACTACATTTTCTAAAAAAACATTATAAACATTAAATATTTTAATGTTTATAATGCCACAAAACATTTGGAAATAGTAGTCAAAGTAAACACTTTTGTTCGCTATGAACTAGTACAACCTATCAAAAAGATTTTCTTTTATAAGTCTCCATATTAGATCAATCAAATCTAACTGTATAAACTTTAACAGATTTTAATAATTTTTTGAAAAAAATAATTCTTAATAATTAACTTTATAACTACAACAATTTCAATAAGGTAAGTCAATTTAACAATTACAACAGTCTAATGTTTATGTAATTATTAAATTAATAATACCGTCCAGTACATCCAAAATTATTATTTTACTTAAAGTGGAGCATCATTAAAATAAAATACCAAACTTTCATCATTGGTGTTACCAAAAGAGATAGATTAAGATCAATAATAAAAATGTGTTATTTTATAAACGCCCTTAATTTTTGTTGTTATTATGATCAAAAATGTATGAAACAAATTTAGCGACTCTGGTAGAATTAATAAAAAATGTGAAACTTAAATTCAGAGCAAAAGAGAAAAACATTGTGTTAGGAAATTTTGTAGTCGAAACTATTTGACCAACAAAACTACTTGGACTAATAGATAGACTGATATAGGACGAACATTTGATAGAAAAAGTCTTCACATAAGAATTCATTGAAATAACCCCAATGCGATAGAGTCTTGATTATTATCTGTTTTCTAATCTTTAAGATTCTGCTATCTTACTAAGGTTTGCTTTAATGGTAACAATATTATGACTTCCATTTTTTTTAAAGATTTTATAAAATAGTATTATGGTTACTATTTATTCTATTTATCTAAATTTATCTAATAATCAAGATGAAGTATTAACCACTATTACTAACATTTTGGTGTCGTTCCAGTAAAAGAAATGACTTCATTGAGAAAACCAAGCAAAACCATAAAAAACTGTAGTAGCAAAAATATAACGAAGAGAATGTTTTCACATGAGTTTTTTAAAACAACATCAATGTTTACTATCTTCTAATCTTTACACTAAGGTTTGGCTTTTTGTAGATTTACTAGATTAGTATCTATGTTATAGACTATAACATAGGTACTAATCTAGTGGGTAGGTCTAATCACACTTATAGTATATCTACAAAATTTATGCTCACCATAAACTTTGTTGTCACTGAAGTTAATTGGAGCTTTAAAAATATCGATTTAAAACGATAGTGCAAGCCTAGATGCACCTCATCGTTCTCATTGAACGTCACAAACATTATCAAAGCGCTAAAATTTAAATACCAATTAAAACAGTTTCAGAACGAATAAAAAAATACTTAATGTCATCACTGTCATATACAAAACTAAGTTCTCAATTTTATTTGAATTAAAAAAAAAATTTAAAACTAACACTAACATTTTTAGAAACGGTAACTTTATTCAAATCCAGATGATTGGATGCCGAAGACTTAAATCATGCATTAAGAGAGATATATTCCTAAAAGATAACGTTATTCACCAAATACATTTACTTAAACATTTTCAAAATTAAAAAAAATAACAAATTTAAGGAATTCCTAAATTCACAAATAAGACGCGTATTTTCATAAAATTGACCGAATGTTTACCTAAATGTATATGGTAAAAACATTATTTTTTAAAGAAATATTACCATTGAAAGCAATTTATGCCTCGGCCATCGGACCATCTAGCATTGATGAGACCCACCTATTGTAAATATTGATAGTTAAATCTTAATTGACTGCAATAACAATAATGTTAAAGTCATATGATTCTTTTCATATAAATTTCATTAACAAGAAGCATTTTACAGTCTTCTAAAAAATAATTTCTAGAAAAGATCTCAATTTATATTTCACAAAAATTTTGTAAAAAACTCAATGATAAAATAAGAACTGATGAAACCTAGTAGCAACTATTAACTTAGCAATTAGAACTGCCAAAACCTAATAACGACTATTCACTTTTCTGTCATCTTTATCTTTTGAACACAAAAATAAGCTACTTTTGACCCAACAAAGCCATAGTCATAGTATCATACCCATGCAACAGAGCTATGACGGCTCTTCTATGCAAACCCTACATTATTAATAATTCACCACATTTCCATCAAACAAATAAACCAAAATATAAATATTTAAAAAAAATCTGAACATTAAAATTGGGGTTTTTTTGATTCAAGGAGTTGGACTAATAACAAATAAATTATAACTCGATATTCAGACAGTAATAGCTACGATCGCCGTTACTTCCATAAGCCGCTCACACTTGCATGGCGTGTCGGGTTCTCACTAACTAATCGGTCATTGTGTCCGGTCACTTATATAACAGTACGTCGCTTTTCAAAATTTCCCAAAAGTTTACGCAAAATTTTTTTTTTCACATTGAACGATAACTTAGATATCTCTTACCTGTCAACAGCTGCGACAAATATTTTTCAGTAATACGCCCTATAGTGGGATTTATGTTATTTATTCATCCCGAACAATCTACCTTAGAGTTGCTTGTTTTTTTTTGCAATGACTTCTGTCCTTTCTTCCGTCGGTCATAAGCTTCTAGATAACACTAACACTATCTGTATGCTTGCAACTGCAGAAAAAAGTTAGCTTGCTATTCTATCTTTTAATAAATTTTTTTGTTTAATTTAGAATTGAAAAATTATGACTATGTAGCGTTAGAAAGCTATATGAACTATAGGTACCTATAAACACCAGTGCCAAAAAATCAAAACTGTATCTATAATCTACAAATAAAAGTCAAGTTTATTTTAAACTATTAAAACGATTGATGAACAATACAGTATTAGCATGCATAGAATAATCAAAATTTCCAAAAAACGTATTTTTTTCAAATTACGTATTATTTAACTATAAAGAGTAACTGGAGAGATCTTTAACCTTACTTTTATGCAAATAAAGTAAATATTTTTTTAGTAAAGGTTGAAAACCGTCTTTAGTGAGAGAAATCTACGTAAACGTCTTAATAAAACAGAAAATGAAAGTCACAACAATTATCTAGTCAACCAAAAGTTGACTGAAACATAAGTATTAGTTTCAGGTCAGGTCAGGTTAGGTTGCTGACACTTTTTTTTGATAAAAATGTCGCAAATCGTCACAGTAAACGTGAAATAATAGTTATTTATTGTATAAGTGTTTGTAAATTATAAAAGTAGTCGAGCGTTTAATATTCTTGCGTGGATAAAACGCGACTAAACACAAATCCAGTATAACGTTTTAACCACAATTACAGCGATTTAAAATTAGAATCGCCAAAATTTCATCTTATGTCATCAAAAAATGATTTGACATTACACTCTGACAGCGAATGTCACCTCAAAAATTGTTAAAATTAACTAAAAAACTTGGGAGGTGTTGAATTATTGCTATTTATTTTCGATTGTTTATCGACTCCATTTGTACAAAACGCTGTGCATGTTGGTGAAAATGGAAGAAAGTGATAGGTACTGTTCCTGAGACAATTCTTAAAGAAGCTGAAGAAGCGACTCGCCAGTTATTGTCTGCGAAGTCTAGGGAACATTATGGAAAAGTATTTTCAGAATTTAATGTATGGAAAGAAGAACGGGAGGTAATAAATGAAAAAGTTCTGTATCGTATTTCTTAAATTTGAAGAAGAGATATGCAATTTCATTCATGTGGTCAAAGTACTCCATGCTGAAGGCCGCTATAAAAGTCTATAAGAACATATAAACATTGGAAAATATAGTAAACTCACGGCCTATTTGAAGAATCAGTCAAGAGGATACCTACTGTCCGAAGAAAGCTGCAGTATTGGAAAGAGCACACGTAGAAGAGTTTTTGACAAGGGCTTGCGATAAAGAACATTTGATGATCAAAGTAATCTCTGTCATTACATAGACATTGTAGATAAAAAAAAATTGAATATTTTAGGTTGCATTAATAATGGGGGTGTGTGGTGGCTGTCGATGCTGTGAGCTGACAAATTTGAAAATCAGTGATGTAGAAGACAGGAGCGCATACCTGATTGTTTCGATACCAGATATCAAGACTGGCGTTTCACAAAAATTCACAATTATAGAAGAAGGATTCTCTATCAACACTGCGGAGAAGTGATAGAAAATACTTGTCTTTACGTCCGAAGAAGTTATCCATTGAGAGATTCTTTTTACAATACGCTAATCAAAAATGTACATCGCAACTTGTTAGAATTATCTAACAGTTTTTTCGAAAGTTCCTTCTAAAGTTGCTTCTGGTTTTTGAATCTGGTGAACGCAGAAGCTTATACCGGCCATTGTATGAGGCGCACTTCAACAACTTTACTTGCCAATGGAGGTGCTAATCTTATAACAATTAAACGACATGGTGGGTGGAGAAGCTCCGCCATAGCAGAAACTTATATCAAAGATTCTGTATCTAATAAGCTTGATATCGCAAGGAAAATCTAAAGTTCTCCTGGTACTAGTCGTTCCTTACTAGAGGAGACGTCCATTGTTCCTACAACTACTATTTGTTCTGGAACCGATAACAACTACAAGCTTCTTATTAATGGAAACGAAGTGAAATATGATAAAACAAAAAACGAAATGTCTATTAATATAAATGTTAATGTCAATATTAATAATAAATAGAATGCGATTGATTTAAGATTGTATTTTTTTATTATTTCACTAGTGGAATAAAGTGATTTCATTATTTCATTAGTGGATAAAGTGTTACTTTATACGGTTCGTAAGTGTGAATAAAACTTCAATTATAAGGTAATTGTGAATAAAAATACAAATTTTTCATTGTAATAAAACATTTCCCTAAAGCAAATTTCAACTTATGAATTACGTGAACCACCTGCTGAAACCTCATGTTTGTATCTATCCTTTTAAAGAACTGTTCACGAAGAGTTAGAACACATTTCTAACAAATTCCCGTCCCGAAATTCGATTAGTTTGCACTCGAATTAACTAGTTTGAAATTGTGCGAACAAGCACCACAATCACTTGTCCAATTCTTTTTCATTATAAATGAATCGATCATTTTGAAAAGGTGTGTGTATTTAGTCAAGCATTCCGATAAAATATGACAAATAGGCATGAAAGTTGTCGGAGCATCGTGGGCACGGTAGCAGCCCCAGTTGAACATCACGCAGGGCATTATCATAAACATCAAATAAATTAGTTCAGATAAATTAGTTGTCTCGACTGAGTTTTATAATGACGCGAGATTTACAACATACACACACATGTCCGGCCAGTGGGTTAAATATTGCAGCCATTGTGATGTAAAGATGGCAGCCGTCGCACCTCTCTGACGACATTCCCAACCGCTACGGGACGTCCCATTCATACGTGTCCAGAACAAACTTAATCCAGGAGTTACTAATCTTACCAAAATCAATTTTTTTGTACGTAAAGTTTTTTTAGGCGAAAAAAGTTGTAGACCGTTTATTAAAAAAAAATTGCAGCTACTCATAAAGTAAAGAAGTATGTCTTATATTAGACATTTATTAATAACAGTAGATTGGAATTATTGGACTGGAAAATTTGCTGAAACTGAGCAAATCCTGACAATAAGAAAAGCATTTTTAACATTTTTGGGTAACTAAATGCATGTTTTTGAAGACAATATGTTTTAATGTGTTTCTAAATTTGACCGGAAGGTAAATGAAGTTATCAAAGGCATCAAGGACAATTGTTTTACGATTCTACAACCCTCTGTGGTTTTTTTTTTAATGAACAGGCGTTATTTATAGTTTCTGTTTGAGACATAAAACGGATCGATTTGTGTGAGTTCTGGAAACTACCATAACAAATAACTAACGCCAATAACAAAACTTCAATATGACACACTTCGGATATCTCTCAAGTTTAGGTGACAGAGACATCAGAACTCACATCTGTCGCAGGACAACTCCTTCCACTTCGTATACGCCACTAGATGACCATCACATTCCTTTAATGTGTTTATTTGTCTTATCCTTCTTTTCTCTGGATTTAATTAAAAACAATTCTACGATTGATTTTTTCCTTTCCAGTAGGTAAACTGATTGATAAAGAATGTCGGGATAATTATAAACGCATACTAATGAAAATGATATAATAGATTCGAATAAAATTTAAATGAATAGTGAATGTTAATTAGAAGTGTTCGACTGTAGTGGTTGGTTATTATAGAGGTTGATTTATTAGTTCGTCCGCTATTGTACTCTTTGTAATTCACACCTGGAGGAAATCCCTGAATTCTTAGAGATTTCAACTGGCGCAACACCTTTAGGCCCTTGTATTATTCGCTTTGTTTTCCTATGCGAGATAACGAGAGAATATCTCGGGAATGTGGGACACTTGACAAGGAATTAACTTATTTGATCAACGGCTACACAAAAGCCAATTAAAAAAAAATGTATGAGGTAATCTAGACTAGCTAAAAGAATGGCTTTGTAGAGATTCGCAAAGCCTAAAAATAGTCATCAGTTTGTTGAGTCTGGTCAGGAACAGATATCGTGTGAGTCAAAAATTGTAAATACAAGGCGCTAGTCGATCTATGCATAGCCAAATTTGAATACATCACAAAACGTGTTAATAGACTATCTTCGCTAACAAGACCGCCAGTAGCCAAAATCAAACCTCTGATAGCTTTGTATTATGTTAAATTTCTGCAACATGTTAGAATTTAAAAAAATTAAGATCTCTACACAGTAAAATATGTTTTGTTACTTTCACTTCTTTATTACAAATATTTTTTAGCTAATTGTAACAATGTTTTATAATCACAAGAATGTTGTAGAATTAATAAAAATTTTATTTCTCAATTATGTTATCATTAATCTTGTTAATTAATTATTTTGTTAATTTTTTAAATAAAACAGCTAAACGTGGTTAAACAATTGTAAAATAATCTATCTCTAAAATCAATATAAAATATGAAATTGTAAAGAATAAACTTCCATTTTAGCATTTTGACGTAATTACTACAATAGCTGTTTATATTGCCAAAACTCAAAAAAATAAAATTACACAATTCTTAAATATAAATAACAAAAAAAAGCAAATTATTAAAACTATCGGGACAGATATACATAATAACCATATAAAAAAATATTTTTATTAGAAAAGAAGAAACAGGAGTACAGAAAATTGACATAACAGTTAATGTGTTTAATGAAAACCATAAGAAGCAAAAAAATAAAAAATGAAATATATACTTACTTATTTTATAAATATACAGGGTGTTTCACGAGTGACAATGAGCCTGCGAAACTGAAAATACAACCAGCAATACAATTCCAAAGATAACGTAGTTATTTTTTTTGTTTACAAACACATTAAATAAAAAATCATTTAATCTTTCGGTTAACTGAAGACAAACTAATGCCACTTGCTTGTGAAATCATTTTTTGACTTACATGTAAACAAGACCAGTAACTGTTCTTGCTTTTGGCTTTTTCAAAGGTAGTCAATTTTTCTTTAAGGTAGTTTCAAGTCGTTCGGATATGGTGTCAGCAAAAGTGCTTCTCTACCCGGAAAACGATGTCTGTACAAACTCATCGCGGCAGAGGCATTTTTTCCTATATATCATCATCATGTCGATTTTTTCATCGTTTGAATACATTTTTTTTATCGGTGAGAGATTTGACAAATAAAATTTGAAATCAATATCATCTAAGTTAACTGTGGAATCGTATTGCTGGTTACATTTTTAGCTTCGCAGGCTTACTGTTACTCGTAAAGCAATCTGTATGCATTAAATAAAAGCGAAAATAATCAAGAAAATAGAGAATATAAGAAAAAAGGATCTTTAATAATGTATAGTAAGATACAGAGTAAAAAAAATACCGAAATAATAAGATGTACAGCAAAAAAACTTTCAAAATACTCCGCATTCACCGGAATTTAAAATTAATTTTTTTCGGGATAAAACAAAATTTTATAACGGGTTTTGTTTTTAGATATAACTTTCGAATAACCGGAAAAACCGGAGGCCGGATAATCAGGGTTCTGCTGTACATGAGTTTTAATAAAAGCAAAGTTTTAATAAAATTTGGCATATCAGTAAATATATATTTTTGTCCACATAGACAAAACAAAAATGATGGTAATAAAGAATAATAAAACCATAAATAAATATTGAGATAAATAAACAGTGAATAGAACAAGTAAAGAAGTTCAATTATTTAGGCATGACTGCGTGATAATAAAAGAAACGAAAAAAGAAAAACTAAATATAACGAAAAAAAAAGAAAAAGTAATAAATTACATTATTCGATAAAACAAAAGTTTATAATAAAAAAATTTTTTTAAAAAAAATTAAGATAAACATACACAAGACGTATACCTATATAAGATGTCTTAAATAAACTACCCCAAATTTTAAAAAAATGTGTTAGCATTCCTAATTACCTAAATGTCTTAAAATATAAGTTTTATAAAGCAAAAATCTTTGAGAATTTTTACTGTGTTATTGTTTCTGTTCAATGATGAGTATTTTTTGAGATCTCGGCCAATATTCTGTTATTTCACAAATATCAGATAAAGTAATAACTATATATTAGTGTGATAATAACATAGTCTGCTAGAACATTTTAAATTAGTTAGTAATTTAATTACGAGACTTTATTAGACTTTGAGATATCAATCGATATAAAAAATTTCGATAATTTTTCAAAAACGTCTGTTGGCAGCCCCTATCACCAAATTATGTTAAAATTTGTCTTTTGGCGCAAATAGTTTTGAGAATGCAGAATCCGGCGCCATTCTTTTTCTGTGACAAATATTTTCTGAGATATTGACCATTATTCATCCTTTTTTAAAATACCGGTTAAACCAATTAACTTTGAAATACAAATTTTGACAAATAACTACATAGTAATCTTAAAATAAACCTACATAGATATTTGTTTAATTAGTCAATAAAGCATGTGATTTAATGACGTGACTGCCAGGTGAGCCTTTGAAAGCATTAAATCTGCTTTACTGTTGTGTTAAACAAATAACTGATTCTTCCAGTCCAGTGATTCACCAAGTTTGCACTCAAAAATTGTCTCATAAAAGCTGCGTAGCAAAGAGGTGCACCGTCATGTTAAAAAACTAATTTATTATCTGAATAAATTATAGTAATTAAGATAAAGAGCCTTATCAAATGATTGGCAAGATCTCCAGATTTCTCTTATTTACAGATATTTTTGTGAGCACACCTGATGTAAAAAGTTTATGAAACTCAAACAAATTTAAAAAAAAACAAAAACAAAAACTGCACCGCAACTGACACTCCAAATTTTTGAATTTTTCTGTCTCGTTTTAATTTTTGTATGAAAACCAACAGCGCCCATTTTAAACATTTGTTTCAGTTAATTTATTTGTTGTTTATTTATTTATTTATATTATTATTCATTTTAAAATTAATACATTTCTCACAATGAGTACTTTTTAGAAGTAATTAATAGTCAAAAATATTATCTTTTGCAGATATTTCATAAACGGATACCCTAATTCTACTTCAGTAATTATAAAAGATTAAAAGAGCTTTTATTTGAGGTATCATCAGTTAGAGTTTGAAAATTTGAAAATTGCGTCTGCAAAAAGCCCTCTCTCAAAAAAAATTGACCTGTTTCGGCTTTTTTGCAACTTCTTTATAGTTTTCGAAATATTCGAGGTGGTTTGTTTTTATTGGAACAGCCTGTGTAGCTGTAAATCATAAGTGTTAACAGAACAAATAAAATCAAGACTGGAAGCAACAGATATTTACCTGCAAAAAGTAAAAAAACTTTTGATGGATAAAATAATAAATAAAAAAGAGCTGAAAATTACACAATTAACAGATTATATAAAAAAGAGCGTTGAGTTGGTGGAGACAGAATAGAATGACAGAGTACAGAATTATAAAACAAGTATGAGAAACAGAAATTTAAAAGAAAAAAAGATGAAGAATAATAAATGCTTATAATTGTATTAATTTTAATATTACCTAAATTAATAAATAAACATCATTTTTTTAAACAAGCTAAACATGTTTAAAATATTACACTGGAAACAGAAAGAGAAAAAATATTACGTTGCTATAGAAAACCATTTGTTTACAGAATTCCGATTTGTATGTATTACTTTATTAGTTTTAGCAAATTTTATTAGCAGTTTTTTTAGTTAAATAATAACTTCGAGTTCGTTAATTTAACAAATTACATTGACTATATTTATCGAAACAAACTTTTGTTTATTTTACTAATAATAATTAGCGTGTTAACCTAATCAAATTTAAAAAACTCTTTTACTGTGTACTCTGACGGCAAATTTTCCTTGGTGTGTCTGCCACCTAATGCTACAAGTTTTCTTTGTGTAGATAGATCTTTAAAAGCTTAAAACATGTGTGAATGCAGTGTAATTTGTCAAACAAAAAAATGAAGAAAAGCCAACAGAAACTGCACAATAAAATGAAGATCAGAACAAGGTGAGATCGTTGTAATTCCTGTTTCCTAAGTCATCTGTCACGTTGTATATCTTAGTGAGTTTTGTAAAAGGGCATCATCTCTTCGTGCGTACCATATTAAAGCTCCGTTTAGCAGGAGTCTAACCGGCAACAGGAGCAGAGCAGTGGCATAGCATGCACACACATAAGCGACATAACCGATGACATGTATTGTATTCAAATTATAGGTCGTGACTAGCTGTAAGTCGCATGCGCAGATATGGATTTGTTTATCGCCATCCAGCGACATAAATGACTGCTCCATGACAGATCTATGGACCGCCTGAAAGAAAACCGTATCTAGCATATTCTTATCTCCATACTGCATCGTATTGTGGAACCCACCTGCCATCGAAAAAATCTGCAATCAAAACAGTCCAAGTTTGAGAAAGTTGTCGATGGAGGGCGAGGGACGGCTCGAGGCCATGTGTCACAGCTAGTGGAGTAGTAGAGACGCCGTTACGCCGTCGAGTCGGCCCTGGTTGAGGGGTGTTTTCTAAATGTTTGTCGTTAATTCATCATAATGATTCATATGCGTTTGAGACTGGGACCCGTTTTTACACCCCGAATGTTAAGGGTGTAAATTATAAGTTTAAGACAGATAGTCAATAATATTCGCGCACACATTTCAGTTCTGCCCTCATTTTACTACTATATATTATTCGCCACACTCGCACTTTTCAATTTGACAATTTATCAATTACATTACAAATGGTCACCAACCCAGAACTAATCGCTTATTTATGGATTTCCGACCTTTCAAAACTTTAACAGATTTTTTTAGAAACTTTAAGAAACTGGAACGAAACGGAGAAAATAGGACGATCAAGGCGGAAATGCAAAATAAAACACTACATTCTTATCCAAAATACATCTTTTTTTGTTTTTTAATTGCAAAGGTCGTGACTGTTATCGACGTAAGACCATCATCGGTTGTTTTATTGCCTACCGACACTTTTAAGTCTTATGTTAAAAATCTTTATAAATTGAACATTGTTTATAATCAATGCGAAATAAAAATTTAAAAAGAAAAACAAAAAGGTAATCTGATTTTCAGCTAGTGGCTAGTTGACAAGCGCCAAGTGCTCTCAGCTTGCATTAGGGTTAGGGGTCCAATGTGAGAACTTGCTACAGTGGAATTTCGATAATTCAAACCAAATTTTAGTCCCAAGCACACAAAATTTTGAAACTAGAACTATTTTTGATAGCACGTCGTGGTTCGAGTTATTACAGTTCCACTGTAGATACTTAGACTCCCTCCAAAAGATAATAAACTAATTACTTTGTGATATTACAACCGTATCTGTCAAACATTTTAACAGTTTTCTCCATTGTTGAGTAATTGATATACCTAGAAATAACATTAAAAAATCAAAATTTAAAAATAAAACCATAATTCACTTTTGTGACATATTATTGGTTTATTACCTTTAACGCTAATTATCAGGTTATGCAAAATAACCCTTCTAAAAATATATTTTTTTAAATAACCACGAGTGACTGAAAGAATTTTTCAAAAATAAAGACGCGGCAACAAACGCAGTTCTAATATAAAAAAAACAGTTTTATAAACGACTTAAACGATTTATCCTGTCACTAAAAAGTTTTTACAGCTCTTGGGACGTATTATTTGATGTTACAGTATTACCTAATTATGCAATTGTGAGCCCATTTTCACATTTTCCTTTCAATAAGTAAAATTTATGAGAAAAATCCTAAATACGAAGTCACAAATTGCTAGAACTTCTAAATCTTAAAAAAGGCATCAATCTACCAGTTGCACTAAAAATAAAATAACAGTTAAATAATAAAACAGAAAAATTGTTTTCAACAAGTGATATAGAAAAGTTCATTATTGTGAGATCAGGACTTTTCGGTGGCCATAAAATACTAACATCTCTTCCTATCCAGTTACCATAGAACTATATATTGAGCCAATGTCGAACAATGCTGGCATAATAAGCAAGGCACCCATCGTGCTGGAAAAACAATTCCATTCGGTAGTTAAACGGCAATTCATCCAGTTTATCAGCAAAAAATTTTGCAATATTTCCATATATGAATTACGGTTTAAATTTTGATCAAAAAAATATTGATCAATAATGCCATAGTACAAAACCACTACCACACATTAGCATTTTTTAAATATTGTCTGCGACAAGAAATCCTGAAGTCTTGATTTATCTCACTCCAGTACCGGCAATGTTGAGATAAAACGACTCCGTTAGCTGAAAAGGTTGATTTATCGAAGAACATAATTTGTTAATAAAAGTTTAAATGTTATAAACTTTGTAGGCCATTTCCAAACGAAAATCCAGACGTTTGGGTTTATCATCATTTTTTAAAGTTTGCCTCAATTGCGGTTTAAACTGTAAAATTTTGTTCTCTTTGAAATTGTAATTTTCGAGTATTTTTGGTTGAATTTTCTGATAACAACTAGGTAGCACTCTTCCCCAGTTCCGTAATATTAAATTAGGGAAGATTTAATTTGCAGTTCTACTAACTTATTAGATTTGTCATCTGGTGTAAGTGGTATTTTTTAATAAAATTCGCCTACTAGAGTTACTTCTAAAAATTACGAAAAAAACTAGGTCCAAATTTTGAAGAAAAATGATATTATCTCGAGAACCGTTCGAGTTAAATAAAAAGTAATTTGTGTTTTAAAAGAAGCAGGGCAAATCAACATAAGTGAAAATTTTAGAGAATTCAAAAATAAGAAATATTTTTTTGCTTTTAAAGTCGATCCGAGGACTCACATGTACTCATTTACAAAAAACTATTGAACGTTTAGACTTAAAATTTAACATGATTATTTATATTCATGTGTAGTTGTGCTCTGAATCAAAATTTTTATAAAAAAAATATTTTTTTTGTTTTTAAAACATATTTACAGTAACCTTGTTATTTATAATATACATATACAACACAAATTAGACACAGCAAATTTTTTTCTATAAAGTTTTCCGAAATGAAGCTAATTTCAATTTTTGTTTTGTAAACTCGAACTTCACTGCTCGTTTTTAGGTCTTGGAGCCATGTTAGAAAATTTGTTTTATTAGTTTAATTTACTGTTTATTTTAGTATTAGAGTTTTTAAAGTTACAGAAATGTTTCTTCTTTTCTTTGTTGTATCTTTTGTTCTTTTTGTTGTTGTGGTCGAGTAATTTTTGTGGGGAAATTGTCGGGAAATAAATAATAAAATCGTTTTGTTCTTAGTGAGAGGAATTTTTAGTTAGATGGTAATTATTTGTTATCTTGCAAGATTCATTCCATCCTCAAGCAATGTCTGCAAAGTGCGTCCGATCAGTGATTTATAGACTGCAGTTCAAGACACGCGATTGTCAGTGTGGGTGGGTGGAGTTTCATTTTTAAGCGAAGCTTATTAATACTTCAACATGATCTATGATTATTATTTATATACGTTATTGCTTCATGTATAAATGGCATCTCGTTTGCGCTTCCAATCAATTTGGATCGTCTGAAAATATATGAAAAGAATGACAAAGGGGTGAACCGCGATTGAGAAACAATAATTAAGTTATCAATAACGAAGTGAGTTGTTTATTAATTACAAGATGCTGGTACGGCCGGATTGCAGAACATGGAGTAAGTCGTCCAATTATCTTCGATTATTTTCTCTAGGTTGTGGCTGGGGTATGAAATATAGCGATGCGCCTTAGCGGCCGCTAATTAAGCTATCTATCAGCGTATGTCCAGTTACACGACTGATCAATAAAATACACGAGCTATTCAATTTTATAGTTTGTGAGCAACGAAAAACTGCATATACAGAGAATAGATTCTCCCCTAAATTCACCTTTTGCTCGGACGCCATTCGAAGAGCTGCTGGACGTCAGCGCAGAGCTTTCTGACAGCTTGCTACAAAGATCCGAACGATTTATGTCACTGGATCCTTTTGTATTTTACCTAACGCACTATGCATTAGCGGCAATAAATCAATTTTATGGTTTTGTAAATCAAACTGCTTTAATGGTCTCACACGTATCCATCTCGGGGGCTATTATGCATGGAATGGCCTTTATAATGTGACTGTTTGCTCTTTCGTGACGAAAGCTATTTTGCATCTACGGTTATATAAAACTTTGGTTTTTCTTTTTTACTTTAAAATTACACTTTTATTTCAAATATCTCCAATAAACAATAAAACAAACAAGAATTCTGACTGTACACAAAAATCTGAACTAGATTTTTAATAAACATTATTTATGGTTAGTTATGGTATTAAAAATTAAATTTATTTCCTATTTAATAATACACTGAACCGTAATAACATCTAAAGTGAAAGATAAATGGGTGAAACGTCTAATCTTAATCATCTAGTACGCTTAATTAATCAGATTCTTCTAATTATCTAGATTATTTATTAATAGTGGATTTTAAATCTATTAATTAGTAAAAATACAATAGGAGTAAGACCTACATCATGTAAAGCCACACGCAAAGAAAATATACACGTTCTCTTTAAATTCTTATTTAATCTCGTTTTACGGCAGAATTCAATATAACTATATCCGCTTTATTTTTTATTTTATCTTTTTTTGTTTTTTATGCACTTCTTTTTTTTATATCAAGCATAATAAAATAGACCAAGTTGGTTTTAATAGTGACCATCTTATGACTACCATAAATTCACCTGGAAATATGCAGATTAATTGTAGTAGTATATTTTTACTAGGTATCACTATTTGTTTTTACTCAAAAATTCATTATTAAACACACCAGTAAAAAATCCTGAATGATAAAGATGATATAGTGACTACATTATTTTGGTCTTTCTCTACGAAAACAAACACCTACAAAGAAGACTAAACAAACCATAAGAAACTATAGTAGCAAGCATCACCAGTAGAGAAATCTCAGACATAAAGTGCTGTTTCAAAAGTGTCTATATAACGCTTCATATTACACTCTTTAAGGATTAAAAGTGAGTATTGTTTTTTTTTTGTTTCTTTAACACATGTAATATGCTACTTTTAAAAGAACCAATAAAGCCCTGGTAGCGTAAATATCTAACAGGATAAGTCCTGCTATAGCGAAGCTTCCATGTAGTTCTAGTCATTTACATTCTCTGAAATGATTACTCTGTCTGTATGTCTTGATTGTAAGATATTCATCCTCATCAAACAAATCAAGTGAACTACAAATATCTAATAAAAAATCTGCACCCTGCACTAAAATAGACAATTTGCTTAAATAGTTTTTTTTCAACATAAATAATTTTTCTGAAAAAAACAAAGCTTGGTCAGCCACAGATAAATAATTTGGTAAGAAGACCAAACCAGTTCATTTTGCTAAACTATTTTAGTGTGAACGTGTTTTTTTATAATATAAACCTACGTTTTCATATCAAAAACAATATTAAATTATATATTTAAGGCCAGTTTACAGAAAGTGATATTACTTTTTAGCTTTTTTTCACCGATTAAAAATCAATCTTGACCAACTAAATGTTGGAAAAGCCAAGTAAAATATCTATCAAATGTTATTCCAATTAAATATTTTTGCGCGATTGGTGGTTTTTATCAGTTTACTGTGCCTGTTTCCACGACGGTAGGTTGCTGTTACTGGTTGCTAAGTGTAACAAAACGGTAAGTAATTCACTTACCGTTCAGTGAACGGTAAGATATTAAATCTAAAAAAAATAATTTTGCGATTTATTTATTAAAATTAAATGTACAATTATTATAATTAATAGTAGTAATACCACTCGCATTTGAGTTTCTAGTGTTAATATACAAACTTTCCGACGTAGAAGTCCCAGGTTGTTGTAATAGTCCACCAACATCGCTGTGTAAAATTTTATGAGCAAATTCAATTTTGTTTTGGAGGGAATCTTCCACGTAACTCTCGGCCACCGTTGATGAACGCCACCCACCATGTCTTTTTAGTCCCAACACATCAACTGCGTTATTCGCCAAAAGTGTAACCAATGTGCGTCGAAACGAGTGTCCAGTAAAACCTTCAGGGGCTTGCAACTTTAAATACTTTGCAATTTTTGACGGCCAGCCTCCAATTGTGCCTTTTCCTGTGACTTGCTTAGTGCATTTGCCATTTTGATAGTTCAGAAATAAATGATCTGACGTTGGGTTGCTTGGTCGAATTCTTATGTATTTTCGAAGTATTTCCAAATAATGAACTGCTTCATTTTTTTTATTAATAACTGTGAACGTTCGCTGAATATTCGTTTTTGTATTTGGAATATTTACTATAAACATTTCTTCACGTTCTTCTATGTCACTCATTTTAATATTGTACAATTCCTCTCGTCTACAAACGCCCGATACTCCCAATATCATTGCTACCTGCAAATATATTGTTTCCTTAGAACTCAGATGTACCACCTCATCATCTACAACATATCTTTTGAATTAAAAATTGTTCGTCTTCATTCAAGAATTTTTCCATGTCTTCTTTGGTAAAAATTTTAGCCTTCTTAGGCCGATATCCAATATTTTTTCTCTTAAGATAAGCATTTAATGTAGCAAACTTAGAAATATCGATAGCATCATGGAGAAAAATTGTACTCTTCAGCATAGAATACTCCGCCCATAAACTGCCTGCGGCCTTCAAGTGTCCACTTCTCACCACAATATACGCTAACAAGCTCTTTTCATTTACAGAAATCTTCTTTGCTTCACGCCATTCCTTAAACAACTTGTATGTCTGTTCATATCGGGCTTTAGATTTTTCTGGAATTATTGCCGAACATCCTTCTTGCCAAGCGTCTTCTAAATCATCCGGTAGATCATCACTATCGCTCATATTTGCTTCGAAAATGGAACCACAAAACAGAACTATGTAGGAATGATTGTATCAAAAAAACAATTTTACTTGTTTGGAACAAAACCATAGCAACCATGGAACAGCCAACCAAAGTTTTCAGTTTCAATCTTCCCGATTATCACAAATGTATTGATATAAATTATTATTATTATTCTAGAAACTCTAATCGCGCAAAAAACGTTATAAGCATGTCGAACGTTAAGGATTACCGTCCTCAGACAATAACTGGAGTCGTCGCTTAGCTCCTCCTCCAAACAATTGTCTTCGAACGGTAAGCATTCCTTACCGTTCTCCATCTTAATATACTATAATTCATCTTTTGTAAATTACTCCTTAATCTATTTATAAACAAAATAACGAACTAAAACAAAAACTGTAATAAATACGTGTAGAAAACTGTAGCTAAAACTGTATAAGTCTTTTAACAGCTGTTAAACCCAGTATTCTAAGTGTATTGTATAAGGAGCACGTAGTATGTCTTTCCTTTTCCGCTTCTATGCATCTCACACGCCAAGCTGGATTTGTATACCTATACAGTGAGCCACTAGACAATGATGTAGAGCAATTAAAAATAGGATATATTCAATCTTAGAAATACGACGCAATTTCAATGAATTTAGAGCTCGCATTGAAATCTGTGCAAAAAAAGGAAGAGCAATATTTAAATAGAAAATTAATAGTTTAGCTTTTTGAGAATTTGATTTCATTTTAACATTTGTTAAATTTATTAAATAAAACTTGAGCCCTATTTAAATATTTTCTAGCATTAAGATATCATCTCAAGAACTGTTCGAGTTAAACAAAAAGTAATTTTTTTGGGGTGGTTTGAAAACAAGCAATCAACAGAAAGAAATTTTTTGAAAAATTTAAAAATAAGAATTTTTTTCTTCTTTTAATGTCGATCCGGAAACATAATGTAACTGTCCAGTTTCATCTAGTGTATGATCATGGTTCTTCGAGTTACTTTTACAGAACCATAAAATAAACAACTATAAATGAAGCAAGTGTTTTACAATGTAATAAAAATTGTTTGTAGATTTGAAGTTTAAACAATTTAGTGAGTGATAAGTGTTACAAGACCGACGCTTCTGTCGGCAGATATCGCAATGTTTGAGTAGCGGCCGCAGCGGCGGCGTCTGCAAATACTCTGACGCCCATTTAGATAATAAGAGTAGATTTAGAGCCTTTTCGGCTTACATCACATGGCGGTCCCATTCCCGTTAATTTATGGATATAGCATCGGTCCCCTTTTGCAGTTTTAACCACTAAACTTATGTGCACATAGATAGCTGACATCAGCTACGACGGCACGTTTTTATACAGCGGATGTGTGCTACCAAATAATAAAAAGTATGTATATATTGCGGAATAAAGATTATGTGTAATACTCTCGTCAAATAGCGGCATTCATTAAATGGATTAGGGATTTTTGGTAAACCGAGTTGAGTGATGAAATGGAAGCGGATTAACTAAGCAAAATAGGAAAAGTTGTAATATCAAGTTGTTAGGCTCTGTTTCCGATTTATAACTTGCAACTTTATCACTGATGTGAATTATAACGCGCATGACACTTTAATTTGGATAAATTCCATGTTTACGCATGACTTAGTTTAACTTATCCAAAGTAACTATGAAATGTAAGCAGCCGGAAAACCTCAGGATACAAGTGTTATCTTCTAGATGTGACTCAAACAGACTCTGAATTATAATAATAATAATTAAAGTCAGAGTCGGGCCCAAGAACTTAATAAAATTAAAACTATTGCAAAGAGCTGCCTTGATTTGTTCACGTCACTGTTCTTTGTTCCGTTTTTCTATTTAACAACAAAGTATTGGTTACTTTGCTTAAATATGTCTGAAATTTGTACTTTATTTCATAAATATTACTATCATTTATGTATTTGATACTTCCAAAGAATTAATTCGGTCACACGCTATGTCCAAATCTGACTGAGTCAAAAAACTGTATTTTTGCACTTTTCTAATATTTGTTTTTTGTGTTGCTGACTCATTACAAGAGATAATTTTTGGAATCAATCAAGAGACGCATAATCTATGCCACTTGTAGTGCAAAGTTTGTTAAAGCCGGCCCTGATTAAAGTGCACGTTTATTTCAGAAAATTTCATTACATTTTGCAAATTATCAAGTTATTTATTGAATTAATTTATTTTGGCGGCTCGATGAAAATTTCCAATATGGAAATGAATGTAATGTTGGAAATTATTTTAATTATCAATAAATTTTTAGTTGCCAATCATAAGATATAATCGATCAGTAAAAATGCAAATATTCAAAACGAATTCCAGTTGATAATGCATTTCATAGTTTTTATAACATTATTTGCATAAAGTGTCACAATAATAAAAATTACATTGCACAATTTGTTGTGATAGACTAGACATTGCACCAAAAATTATTTTTCTGTCCAATGTTTTACGACTTTAACACTTTTACACAAGAAATAATGGGAAATGTGTCATGTTTTTATCACGTCGGATTTTCACACTGGGAAATGTTAATCAAACAATAAACAAAATCTGAATCGCTGAACGATTTTTAATAAACTGTTTTTTTTTTCTATTTTGAGAGGTTTTTGGTGCTATCTTCCACATTGGTGTTTTTATCTGTCGCTTAATTTTAAATGTAAGACACAAAATAAGTCTGAAATAGTCGACAGTAACATAAATGTAATATCTAAAATATTGTAACGCCTTTTAAAAGCGGCTAGATAATGTAATTTAATGTCACTTAAGTCTTGTATTCGTGGAGTAGTTGTTTTCATCTAACTGTGGATATGTTCATTTTAAGTAGCGACTCTTGCCCTTCAACACATTCGCGAATTCTTTGTACCTTGCCAGTAGTGTTTCGAGATGTCGCTGCGGCTTCATTTAACTTGTGCAAATCGTCTTAAAATAAATTTTAATGTGTAAAAAAATTTTCTAAAATTTGTTCGCCAGTAAAAACATATAAAAAAAACTGTTGACCCAACTTGCTTGAGGATGTAGTTTCAAACAATTTGCGCTTGAAATTTCTTTTTTATTAGAATAACTAATTCTTCTACATTTTAAACAAAGCTTCGGTTGTTCAACCTTCTACATTAACTGTTTTGTTTTTTTTTATTTATTAGCTCACCACTGAAAGAAGATCGTTTAATCTTCTTTATTTGATAACTGATAATTTAACTACAAGAATTTTTGGTCTTATTATACTTTTTATTGTTTCTCATTCTTGTATGAATCAAAAAAGCATTTTTTATAAATTGTAAATAACTTAAAAAATCAATCTTTTTACATTTTACTAGAAAAGACAAGAAGTTTCAAGACTCTTGAGATCACGACAATAAGAAGATTTATCAAGAAAGAATTTAGCAAGCAACAATAAAAGCAGATTTATCCAGAATGAGAGCAAACTTATTTCTAGTCTTAAAGATCGAGAATCTTGATGATTAATACAAGAAATATTTTTTAATCCTGATGAAATACTAGCAGGCGGCAGTTTGCTTTGTGCATTGAGAAAACTGCTGCAAATAAGCTCAAGAACTGCTATCTGAGATTGAATAAAATTGGCAATTGTTACCTAAACAACAAAAACAAAGTATATCAACCAAAAAAAAACCAACATTTTTACGTATTGTTTTAGAAAAAGCCTTTGGTTTGAGTGAAAATTCCCTAAGATCTCTATTTTTTAAGAAACTCTAAAAGCAAGACACTACAACCCTAGTTTGCATGATAATTTAGACTACAAACTTTTGACGTAATTAGTAAAAAAAAATTCTGTAACAGTGTAATAAGTTGCTTCCATAGAATTACAATATTATTAAAATTGACAATTGTTACTCAAATATAAACAACAAAAGCAAAATATATAAACCAAAAAAAACACACAAATCTTTTACATACGCTTTCAGAAATGCCTTTGATTTAAGGAAAATTTCCGTAAGTTCTCGATTTTTTAAGAGACTCTAAAAGCAAGGTGCAATCCTTTTTAACGTAATTTGTAAAAAAAAATCTATAACAACGTAATAAGTTGTTTCCATAGGATCACAATTTACTGTTGCCAAACGTTGTTTTCGCTATCAACAATCAGGATTCACACCACTGCACTGAAAGAATCGTTTTTAAACCATTTTTTATTTAGCAAACTGGTCAATATCCAAAATTAAATAAGTTTTGAAATATCTTCAAAAGTATTTTTAATAATATTTACAAATATAAAAAAACGAATAGCTGTAAAAACCAAAAAATAGAATAAATGATAACTCGCATTAATGTTAAAACGAATAAATAATCCACAAAACACGAAAACACAGTTTATTTATAGTTAACTTTTATTTAAAAAAATAAGAATTTGATTTAAATAATAAATTTTTGTTTTGAAAACAGCTGTATTGAAGCTACTACCATCTATTGATGGGTTTAAACTAATAGTAATAAATGATCATAATCAACGAAATTTAAAAATCAGTAACTCGTTGACCGAAGTTTTACGACCTTAAGTACTCTGTTTTGTTAAATAATTTATGATTTAAGTTACATTTTCATGTTCTGATAAAATAAGTATACTAAAAAATGCTAAATTGTCACTACTGTGAGAGATTATTGTTTCTCATTCAAGCACTATTTCGCATTATCCTTTAGTTACTCCTCTTGGTTTAAAGACTAATTCAAAAAACCTCAAACCTAAAAAAAAAGGTAATCTGCGCGTCGAGTTATTTTCAAATATTGAACTAATTTCATCCAAGCTGCCATAAGATCTTGGGTCACCGTTGGTCTTTTTTAAAGCTTTTCACTAAATTTTTTTTTAGAAAAATAGAAACCAACAACGAATTTTTATAATTTTATATTAGTAAAACTGAATCTCAAGCTTCTTTTACACTCAAAAATGTGGCTTCATTTCTTCCTTTTCTAAAACCACACTGGTATTCTCCTACTACTTTCTCCATATGTTTTTTCAGTTTATTATTCAGTAGTGTTGCAATTATTCTTTCATAATTTTCACCTTTTGTCTTCTTTCCGTTTTTATGTATTAGACATAATATTGCTGTTCTCCACGCTTGCGTTATTTGTTCTTTTTAAATAAATCATATATCATCTTCGTCATCGTTTTTTCTCCATACTTTATCATTTCTCTTTGTATGTTTTCTTCTCATGGGTTCCTGTTGTTCTTTTGATTTTTTATAATATTTTTAACTTCTTAAAAAGGGGAGTTCTTTCTCTCCTTCTTCTTGTCTGTTTCTGTTGTTCTCCTCCTCTTCAACTGTTCTTCTTCTGGTCGACAATTTGTTTAAGTTTTCTTCAAAATATTTACCCCATCTTTCTGTTACTTCTTTTCACTTTCCACTAATTGGCCATGTTTATCTCGACAAAATATGGTTTTAAGTGAAAATCCTTATTTACTTCTCTTGAATCCTTGATAGAAGTTTCTTATCACCTTATTTTTATAATTTTCATCTATATCTTTTATTTTTTTCAGTGGTGTGCTCTCCTTTTTCTTTCTAGAATTTTTTTTGTATTCTGCTCTTTGTTTTTATATTCTTTCTGGCTGTTCTGCGTATTTTTTTCTAGCATCCTTTTTCTTGCTGTGTCTTTCTTCTGTTCCTAAAGTCTACAATCTTCATCATACCATTCTTTTGCTTTCTTTTTAATCTTCTTTTTTATTTGTTCTTTGATTACTTTGTTTGGTAATTGTTTAATTAGTTCTTCTACAATATATTCTTATATAATATTCATCATACATATGTAGGGCAGTTCTTCTTCTCTATCTTCTTGTCCGTTTCTATATCTTCTCCTCCTCTTTAACTGTTCTTCTTTTGCTCGACTATTTGTTAAAGTTTTCTTTAAAATATTTAGCCAATTTCTGTTACCTCTTCTTCGGTTCCCACTAATTGGCCATGTTTATCTCGACAAAAAATGGTTTTAGGTTGAAATCCTTGTTTAGTTCTCTTGCATCCTTGATAGAAGTTTCTTATCCACTTATTTTTATAATTTTCTTCTATATCTTCCATTTTTTCAGCGGTGAGCTCTTTTTTTCTTTCTGCAAATTTTTTCGTATTCTTTCTGCCTGTTCTGCGTATTTTCTTCTAGTATCCTTTTCCTTGCTGTGTCTTTCTTCTGTTGTTGAAGACTACAATCTTCATCGTGTCATCCATTTGTCTTCTCTTTAATCTTCTCTTTTATTTGTTCTTTGATTGCTTTGTTTGGTAATTGTTTTATAATTAATTAGTTTTTCTATTGGTTCCTATTTTTCTTCTCAATAGAACAATTTCTTGTAGCTTCTTCTTGTTGTTTTTTTATCGCTGTTATATATTTTTCTTTGTTAATTTGTTCGTTGAATTTTAAATAGTGGTTTTAAGTTTTTCAAATATCGTTTTACACAATAATTTCTTTAACAATATATTAAGTGAAAGAAAATCATTTTTGTTAATTTCCTTTTTAAGAAATTAGATCTGTGTAAATGAATGCAAGTGGTCCGTTATCGAGTGTTTTCTTAGGGGCGTTTAGCATCAGAGAGGAACATTCCGGTGATTTGCAACTGGGGCTATCAGCGCCTGTTCCATACGGGCCGGAGCAGTAAATACTTCAACGATCAGCCATTGTGAACTCCAGAGACACAAATCTCGAGAGAAAGACGCGTTACGGCGTGCCGTATCGCCCCCAGAAAACCATCCAATTGACTAAAATACCAAGCTTTTCTCATCGTGTCCTTGTCGGTCTTACTGGAATCACCGAAATGGAGCAGTACTATTAAACTCTCGGACCGATTTCGGCTTTGACTTTGCTTGTTCCTTCACCGTCCATCTTCAAACTGTCGCGATTTCACAGCCCTCTCAGACCGAACGATGATAAGACGGATTCTGCAGATGCGAAGGAAATTAAATTTATTTGCTTCTTTAGAATTAGGAAGTTTTAGGGTAAATATTTATTTCTACCTCATGCTAATGTACGAAGGGGAGAAAACACTTCTGTGGCGCCGCAATTAATTTCTAACAATGATCGACTTTGAATATGTCAGTTTAATAGTGTCATAGGTGAGATTTCCTTCATGCGTGGATTTAAACAGATAACACGTGACAACATCGCCTCAGCTTAACCCTTCACACTTCATGCTTTCAACTTTTTTGAATTTATAAAACATATTATCATAGCAGATAATTCACTCTGACAGTTTATAGAACAACAGTAAAATTTATAACAAAAGCATGAGGAAAAAGCTAGATTGTATCTCACAAATAAATCCCAAAAAAAATTATTAAAACGAGAAATTTTCATATTAATATTCCTGTAATGATAGGTTAACTGATTTAACCTTTAAACTCTTTGAAATTAAACTTATAACGCTTTTACGACTTTTGATTTTTTAATTATTTTATTTTTTCTATTTACTTTTCAAGTTGTAAAGATGCTTCCGTTTATCACCCGATAACGTCTCAGAATTTTATTTACACATGGCAATTATGCACGGCAAGAGAGCCGAAAGTCAAAAGATAATAACACCATGCCATATTATTCCGTTTATTTCACATCCTGTAACTATCACAGAAGAATAAGGTAGGCATTGTTCACGTCAAAAAGCCAGGTGTGTGATTAATCTTAAATTAGGCATTTGTTGATATCTTTATTGCGGATATTATGAGACGGTCTGAAAATAAAGAAGTTTTTGGTCTTCCTGTGACTTAACAAAAGAATGAAACAGAGTTTAGAAGCAGGTCATGATTGATTAAATTTGAAAGTTCGCATGTTATGGGCACAATTAAGGGAAAATCTGATTGCAGTTCAATACGAGTTGACTCTTTGAACTTGTGGTTTATCTAACTCATTATTCTTGAAAACAGTTTCGATCTTTCATTGTACCACAGGTAATTATGCAGAATGAGTAAAGCAACTGCTCCAATAGGGATTTAATGGTATATACGTGTGGTATGTTCAAGTGAGATTAGAAGTACAAGAAGCAGGAACAGGAACAAAACCAAAATGCTAATTAGTTGATTTTTGCAACTAATGGAGAAAATTTTATTGATGATTCTGTCATTTTGCTTTGATCTTGGTATTTAACTAAATAGAAAGCTATATTTTTTAATTTAGATTAATTTGTATCTTAATTCTGAAAAATGCTGTGATGTATTCTTTCGATTCATCATCGTTTTACGTCAAGTCATCAATTATACAATTATTCCATTACTTAAGAGCCAGTTAGGACGTGTTCATTTTACTGGTTCATTAAATATGACACATTTTACCTAAGCATTCACATTAGCCTTAATTTTAGAAGATTTAAAATAATTTTAGAAATTATATATTTTCGCTCTTCTGAAGACAAAATTAACCTAACTAAAGCTCTGTTTGCAATCACTTAAATTAACAATTACTCTAGCAATATGGAAAGTTAAACATTTTGTAATTTTATAAAACTGTTTACATTAATAATAATAATTTACAGAACTTGCGGCAAGTAACTTAATGAAATTTGTCCAACTTTGGACCAGAACTAACTTAAGAGAAATCCCTCCAGTCAAAAGCACAGAAATCACTTTAAAAAGAGAAGACCAATTTTGGTATCAGCTACTTTAGCTGAAAAATATCGATTTTCGTCATTTCGATAAAAAAACTGAAAGTAAATTCGATCAAAAAGCTTGTTAAAAAATTAATAAAATCGTCAGAAATATATCTAATAATTAGGCTACTTTTTCTTTAGGTAAACATAGTTGGTATAGTTCAACAAAAGATAAGTGAGCTGACTCTTTAAGCCCTCCCAATAAATAAGAAGCATAAAAATTAATGCAGTTCTTATTTCTCGGAACCATTAAAAGATGTAAGCAAACCCTGCCAAAATCGTTGTTAAATGTGCAAGTGAGCACCCTCTTAAATCAAATTTTATAAGTGGTTTTATAGTTTATTTGAAATTTGCGGTAACTGCAATAATTTTTATGTTTCTGTTTATTGGGAGGACTTAAAAAATCAGGTGACTCACCTTTCGTTAAACTATATATGTTAGAGTAATTAGAGTATTTTTGATCAATCAAATTTTAAAGAGTAATACTTGTAACTCTTAGACACACTGCTAATATTTTCCAATTTTTTATTTAGTTTTTTGTTTGTAAGAAATTGTTGCTTAATTTCTAATTATTTTTAGTTTTTAGGTTTATACAAATTGAAAGCCGCAGGCGACAGTTTCGTAAAAATTAGAAGCCGCAGGCGACTGTTTTATTAAAAATGGAAATGGTAAGCGATAGTTTTTTAAAAATTTAAAACCTTAAAAACCTGAGAATTATTAACAATCAGTTACCAAATGCGATACGCATTCTATCGACGAAGCTTAAGACTAGTAAACACGTGCGTTATTGAGAGAGAAACGTCAACCTCATGTCAACAATTTGAGACTTTTCCCTCAAAAACGTGTGGAATAACTAGTTCTAAATTTTACCACCTTTTTCTTGATACTCAAAAAGGTATAGTTTATCAAAATTAGATATCACAGAAAACATTTTGTAAAAAATTAAAAAGTGCAGGCAACTACAAACGACATTAAAATTTTTCTTTTCTAGATATATGCAAAAATTTAAGAAGAGGGGGTAATAAATAATTTCCTTTTTCAATTATCTGTCTTATGAGTATGTCGTTGATGCTACACTAACAGCAGCAGTAAGCCATAGAGATGACTCTGCTTAAAATCCCTAAAACCGTAAGCAAATGATATATTTTATATATTCTTGACAAAAAAATTTGAAAATTATAAACCAAAATTAAATTATTTTAGTTTTATTTATTGTCCCATTAAATCTTTTTAATCTTTTTAAAATCTTAAATTATTTTAGTTTTATTTATTGTCCCATTAAATCTATTCATAGAAACACTATTATTATTGAAAGCAAACTTGGGAGTAATAAATGGTAGTTGTTGCTTTCTGGTGGTTGATAAAATAGTATATAAACCTCTAGGCTCTAAGCTCTACTTTTTGTGGTCTCAAATTCGACTACAAATAGTTATGCTTACTGCTCTTAAGATCTAATATATTATTTAGAAACCAATGGGTTAGAACCACGATATAAAATAAATAATTTTATATCTTGATTCAACCGAAACCCATAAAGCTATATATATATATTAACTGTGACGTTATAATCATTGACAAAGCGGTGAAAAATAAAAAATACTAATTTTTAATTAAATTACGAGCAATCCATAAATCTTAGAATCTCAGTTAGCTATAATAAGAGAAAGTGGTTATGTCTGAGAATTGTGTCTCATTTAAAATATCAAAACTGTCAGAATTAGACCACTATTTTTCAACTTTAGTTACCTACTAAGAACACTAAAAAAACACTAAAAAAATAAAATTGTTCTTGTAACAATTGCTTACTACATTTTGTAGCACAAAAGACAGACCTCTTTTCTTATTTTATAACAAAATTTTGCACAGTAATTTCTGACACTTAAGGTGAACAAACCTCATTTTTATTTTCGCCTGCATTGATTCCACGACTTTTGGATTGCTCTTTAGTAATTAGTAAAACTGTCGTATACAAATTAACCCTGAATTAGTCGCGTCATCTAATGTAACATATTTGGTCGCGCTGTATCTGTCAGGTATATGCTTTATAATTTATGTTTTTTAAAACGATTTTATTATATATTATATGTAGGTTGAAAAAAAAGCATAATATTTCAAGAATTTATTAGAATTGTTCAGATGATACTTGTGTATCTGAATTTCTTCAAAGTCTTCTGGATTACATATATCAAAAGGTTTTTTGGTATTAATTGTAATAAAATCAGAAAATTACACTTTTTACAGTCAATAAACACTTAAAGATACATGAACATGATCTGTGGGACAGAGAGTAAGTGAAGCAGGTAGTGAAACGCGGGATAATACATACAGACGCTCTGTATAACTCTTTTAATTAACCGTGCTAAAAATAAAAATTTGAAGTTGCTTTTCTAGGAACATAATTAAAATGTATTGGCCAAGAAATACTGAACACATCAAGTTCAGGGGATTGGCAGTTTTAAAAAATATCTTCAAAAAAATGAGACATGTATCTGTGTACATTTAAAGCTTAATATTTCTATTTAAAAAAATTGTTGCTAGAATATAAAATTTCTCTTATAAATTTGGAAACGAGACTGATATTTTCTCTTTGCAAAACTGCATAAACCGAAAGTCCACAATACCAAAATTTTTTTAAAAATTATTGTATAATTCGGCGAGTTGTTTTATGTTTAATTTCAATAATAAACAAAAAAAAATTAAATTCAGATTACTTGAATTACAATTGAAAACGTAATAAGGTTTAGGTATACTGGAATATAAAAAAGGTTATTCAACTCTTTCTCATCTTTAAGGCGTCTCTTCACTCTAAAGTATTAGAGATAAAGGTATCGTCTCGCGGAGTTTACTATACAAAATTTAATTCTTTACAACTTCTGCTTTTAACATCTTTTTGTAGCTTTTACCATTTACGCAGAGTGTTTTATTCCTTTGGGAATTATTGTATGTCTTAAGTAAACCAAAAAATACGTTAAGCTAATTCTTTTAATTTAAGTGACTGAAAAGAGAGCTAAAAATATAATTAAATCTTTTTTCACTTACCTTTCTGTTGCTTGCTTATTTGAGGTTGCCTGATAGACACAAAATCCACTAGTTTTTCAGAGTGATTTTTTTAAATCAGACTGAACGTAATTGGCTTAATATATTGTTGATTTTTGAAAGGTTGGTAAATGATACTCGAATTGTTCATAACATATATTTATTTGAGCCTTCATTGCGTTCAAATACAACAAAATATTAAATAAAGTTTAAAAATTTTCAATAACATAAAGGAGCTTTGCCATGAATATCAGCTAATGCGTATACATCTTTTGTATTATTCAGTATAGTATAATTATTGATAAATATTTATTTAAAAACTTTCTTGGAAGATGAGATATTTACGATATACGTATACGTAGTGTTTGTGTAATTTCATTTCAAACTTTTACAATATTCGTACTTAATAAATAGTTATTCTTTCCATGATGAATGAAATCAGTGGTACCACAACTACAATTTTACGAATTTCAAAACTCCCAAAAGTACGATTTAATTTTTCACCAACAACTAATTTAGTTTCACTTTAAATTTCTAAACGTCAAAGTGCCTGAGTGGCACCGGTTTGCACCACCGTCCATCCCAACTACATTTGTTGACAGATCTAAGTAAATAAATTGTTGGCAAAAACAGACCGACGGTGGCCGCCCCCAAGTATACATCTTACAATACTGACTTATCCGATACTATTTACAAGATTTTTGTGACTTAAAATTCGTATAACAATCATAATCACTTGAGAATTTGTAGTTCCGCTATGAATTTACAATGTAATATCACTATATCTACCGTTATTACTATGGTTTGACGATATGATAACATCACAATATTAAACCGCTCATAGCGGCATGCCTTCGAGACTATACTTTACAAAATAGGAATGTTCTGCACACGCACAATATTTACACATACTTGCTAGACAACTGCTTAGCTAACTCTGTATATTTCAGAAACTTTGAATGAGGACTCTCCTCAAATCCCGGCACTGGGGGACTCTTACTCCCAGTCGAACCGGGCCCCCCCGACCCACTCGGCGGCGGCACGGCTGTCCCTTTAAGCGGCACTCCTTCACTGGAACTCCCTTGTTTGAGAGCAACCGGATCCGGAATAACCCCATCCTTCACGAAGTGCATCTTCGACAAATGGTGCCTATACGCTCCCTTCGATATAAAAGGAGTATCGCAAAACGCGCACTTCATTATCGAATCCGACGTCATCACCGCGTCATTGCACGCCCAACTAAACGCCAAAATCGCACCAGGAGTCGTTGGAATATTATTCGAGGAGGTCACATTCGAATTGGAGGTTGAAGAATGTGTTCGGTTATTTGTATGAGTTTCAGTCTTATCACATAGTTTTTGTAAGGCTGCCAACGGATGACTCGAGCCCCTTTTACCCCCAGAAGGTGGCAATTCGCTTGTTGAGTTATTACCAGATAAATTATCAAACATTGAACTTAGAGCACCCAAGCTGCCGCCTGGTTTTCGGTCACCGTTGGTGCTTCTGGGGGTTCCTGAACGGTCACTACTGGCCGGACTAGCACTGTTTCGACAGGGACTACTCGCGTGGGGTTCACTTTGTCGAGGGCTGGTTAAGGGAGTACCTGAGGGTTTCTCCTCGTCTTCTTCCTTGGCACCGTTACTGTGAAAACTTCGTTCGTCGTCATCTCGGTCTTCAGTTTCGCGTTTTATATTAACACTAGTATGGTTTTCGAGTCTTTCTTCTTCGTCTATTTCTTTTTTTACAACAACTTCGTCTCGTTCTGGAGTTTTATCAGAAATTGGAGATTTGTCTCGTTTATCGGGTGTTGATCTGGGAGTACTACTTAAAGGTACTCCAGGTGGTTCCATTTTTCGTTCAGGTGTTAACGAATCGACTCGACTACTTCCTCGTTCTGATATTGAGCTAGATTCACTACCGCTTCGTTCTCTTCGGCCGTAGTGATGGCTTTGTTGTTGATGATAACTTCGTAGTAAATTCATTGTTTGTGCGTCTACTAGAGGTTTAGTATAATCAACACTTTCGTCAATTCCTAGTCGTTTTAAAATACTTGAACCCATGGGAGCTGTTGCTGGACCATGTCCAGGGAAAGACGAATTTTGACGTGATCTTGAATCAAAACTTTTCTCGATCAATTTTTCAATTGCGTTAAGTACTGAAGGAGAAGAACCATTATTGTTTTCAGGAACACTCGTACTGTCTTTACTTGTACTTAAATCAGTAACTGAAGGAGAACGTTGTTGAGGTGAAGGTGATTTTTCATTTTGTTTTGACTTATCTCTAGTTGGACTTTCAGGTGGTAAAATATTGTTTGACATAAGTGCATTTTTAAGGAAATTTCTTTGATTACTTCCGATTGTACCTCCTCCAACACACTGTCTTATGTGGTCAACAAACAAAGATGTGTCAATTTTATTTCCACACTTTTCACATGTTATCCTTCCAGCACCTGAAGGATCTCTCATTTTATCAAGTAAGGAGCTACTATCACCATTTTTAAATTCGTGCTGAGCACGTTCTAATTCTAGTAATTTTCGTACAGGGAGTGATTTTTTACGTTTTTCTCTTGTTTGTCTTCGACGACCCCCACTTTCAGTAATTGATCTCATTATGTGTTCTTTATAGTGAGAATTTTTGACCATATGATTACTCAACTCCTTCAAGGAACTAAAGGCTTGGTCACAGACTTTGCAAGTGAGAACTGCACTAACATGACTACTTGGACCTCCAGGTGGTTGGTTACTTCCAGATCCACTTCCTCCACCTCCACCTTTAGCGTCATCTGATGACCTCCACGAAATAATTTGTTCCTGTGAGATAATATTTGTGTAATGTTGGGTTTGTTGCATATGACTTGTCATTTCAGCCAATGATCTGAAACTTTGTCCACACCACATACACTTGAGTATTTGTCTTGTTTGTTCAGCTCCCTTTCCCAGCCACACATCCTGTCCCCTAACTAACTTTCTCGGAAGAGGCATTGTTTCTTTGATCAACATATTGAGATCGGATGAATTAGGTTTGTTCGAATTAGTCGAAGAGGTACTCGTGTTTGTATTAGAAGGCGATGTTATTTGAGGTTGAGGGTTAATAATTTGTGATTGCATCGGAGGGACGGGAACGTTGACACCACAATGTTTGGCTTCTTTCATATGAGTCGTCATTGCAGCTAAACTGGGAAAACTCTGCTTGCACCAGACGCATTTCAGCACGTCTTTTGCCTGTTCAGCCCCCTTGTTTAACCAGTGTGATTGCCAGGCGCTGTGGCGATTACTGGCAGAGTTACCGGGGGCGGCTGCCATAGTCCTGAAAAGATCCTCACCCCCGAGTTTACTCAACTCGCTCATTTTTTCCAGAGCTTTGGTGGCATCACTAGGAGTTGGACCTTTCAATTTGCCGTTCCACAAATCAGGCGAGCTATTTTTTGGCGATAGATTTGAGGCGGCAGCTACGGCAGCCGCGAAGTACGGTAAGTGCGAAGCCCCGATCGGAGAAGGCCACTGGGGCAGAACTTGTGGTTTAAAATCGGTTCTCGGTTTGCGGTTCGGCGGTTGCGACACGGAATCGTCCGAAGAGCGTTTCCGGCTGCTCACACTTAAATCCAAAGGGCCGTTTCCGGCTTCGGCGCTTGGAGGAGACCCCGGTTTGCTTAAATTCACCACGTCAGAGTCACTGTCAGCGTCACTTTTTTGGCCACGTTTACTAAAGTCTAAAATACCGTCACCGGGAGGTGAGTGCATTGAAGGATCGATAGGTGCGAGAATTCCTGGAGGTGACGACGATGAAGAGATTAGCGGCGAGACCGGTGCCCGAGGAAAACCCGACGGTGAAGTCATCATGAGACGGTGGGATTGCTGTGCTGCTGCTGCTACCGCCGCCGCGTTGAGGTAAGCTGCCATAGCGGCGGTTTGAGGCGGTAAAAGTGCTGCGGCTGCCGCCGCTGGAAGAGTCGGTGGGAGAGTTACTCCGACTGGGCTGAGAGAGGCACCCATTGGGACTCCGCGGAGAAGAGCTGCGCGTTCGGATAACATTGATTCGCCAGAAGGACACCGGGGTGGTGCTAGGGAGTCCGAGGATTCACGAGAGTTGCACCGAGAGTTAGGTAAATCCCTGGAAGAGAACAACAAGTTGTTATTAATGTGTTTCGAGTGATACTAATTGTTATCACAGAGTAAATTTTGATTGTGTTGTAATTACCTGCAGTTGAGGGGATCGTCGTTGATAGAGCGTGGACTAGAAGGAGTGGGGACGTCTCCGGGTGTTGGTGAAGTGGCTTCTTCTTCGGGAGGTATAGGAGAAGCGACTGAATTAGGGGTCATAGAGCCGGTATCTTCATCACCGTCCAATTTATCGCCTTCTTCCGGTGAGCCTTCCTCGCCACCTTCCCCTGGAAAAGAATATTTCCGTTATTCGATGAGAGAAAGATACGATCGAGCTAGAGCTAGCATATAATAACCTTTATATAGTAACAGATGTTGAATTGCAACTGCAACTTTCGAACCAAATAGGTATATCTGGAAATGAGATCGCATCATCACGAGTTTTCGAAACAATATCGTAATCAAATGTCGTGTTGCTCTGTATTTTCGCAGCGTGCACACTACTTATTTTAATTTATCATTGGTCTGGATCACATTGTTTCCTCTTTCTGTTATAAGTTTCTTAATGAAGTCGCCCTACGCTTGATTGACAACCGCTCGGAATTTTGACTCGCAATCAAAAGACTATTGTCTCAACTTTGATTAAATTGCTTTCATACTAAGTTTTTAATCATTTCAATTATCAGAAATCAATTTTTGGCGGCCACGTTGTCAGCCTGTTTTTATCCAACATCTACACAAGTTAAATGTGAACAGTACGCGACTTTCCATGAGAAATGACTTTAATCAAACGTAACACATTAATAAAGATTAATTTATTGCGGCACTTCCATTAAATCATTCAAGAAATGACATCTGCAGTTTGCCTTGAACTATCACGTTTTTCATCGTCTCTCTGTATATACCAGGTGTTGCTCATAATTGATGGGTCAGTTCACATTCATGTTTGCATTTCTTTTCCGCCGTCGAGGAAAGAAATACGCACACCGGTGCAAACCTTACTCTGCCAGAGATTTATTACCGCCTTAATACGAGAATGCAAATACGAAAATTACACACCAACGGCCGACAACCGATGAAGACCTAGCAAATCTCAATTACACAGTAAAAAGAATATTTGCAAAATTAATAAAATCTCTAGTTATAAAATATGTTGTTTGTTATTAATTTTATCAAAACTTAAATTACAACAAACAATTGCAGATAAATAAGAACATGTAAATCAAAAAATATTTTTTTTGGTTTTGAGAATTTTACCTGCCCAATACTATTCGTCAATTGCACTTTAGACCTTTGAACATCTTCATACTCCGCCATCAAACAAGCAATAAATACCTTAAATACTTTTCAACAGTGCAATCAACCTCTGTCTTAAACGGCATTGTTGTTAAATTTACAACTCAAGTCAAAATTTACTTTTATACAAAAGTACAATTTATTCTTGAGTTGTCTAAACATTTTTTTACTTTGTATTAAATAAAAAAATCAAATTTTTAAATTCAGAATTTTTTCTTGGGAGTGTTTGTTCAGAGTAGGGAAATTTTGGGCAATTCAAAGCGGTCGGTGGTTTTATCGGTGCGGTGTTGTTAGTGAATACCCGTGTGTGGACAAAGCCAAATGGGGTTGTAAATTGTGTCTGGTATCAAGTAACAATGCAATATGGACGTCGTAAGCTGGACTAGGGACGTGCAGGAAGAACGGGAGTGTTAGTAATGGCTCGATTAAATTGCTAAGGGACGCTAAAGAACGACATGATGTTATTGCATCAAATCTTCCGTAAGATATTGTCCATCAGGTCCTGTTTGTTTCTATTATTATTTTTCCCACAACAATTCCGTGTGGACGATCTAGCAATATGAAAATTGCAAAGCTTAATGAACTGAAAACACGTGTTTCCCTCTGAATCCGGAAGTGTTGAATTAGATAAGATTTTTTCGTTGGTCGGCTTCAGAACTCGTCCCAAGACCGAACAATACACGGCATGGTCCGTCGAGGTCGCCTGATTTATGCACCATTGTCTTTCATTTGAGCGCATATTTCTCGTATAAGGCATTCGTTGTGTGAGCAGCCGTATCTCACGAAGAGGAAAATGCCCGCCTTATCAGCACCATGTCTGTCTGTCACGCGCACCTGCAACTTGCGCAGGATAGTGCAATTAATTCCCGGAATCCTTAAAAAGACTCCAACCACTACGCTTCTTGCTACTAGCCGAGACGCTCACTCTAATATCTTCGCTTTCGGACCATATCTGATTCCTGTTAATGAATGTGAGACGAACGAATGTGTGATCTGATCTTTAGCCAATTTATAGAATCGCCAGGACACGCCGGACTTGCTTAAGTGTAACTGCCCCTTAACATGAACAATTTACAGATACCATCAGGGACGCGAAAAGAGCGGACTAGATACGGAAATTAATGGCGCAATTGTTCAACCACCAAAAACAAAACACGGAATTTACACATACAACAATTAACTTTACAACTCAATAGCCAAAATCACGAAGTAAAATGTAAAAAAGAAGAAATCAAAATACTCAAGAGAGAACTACCCAAAAAAATACTGTCACATAAACTATCGTATAGTGAATTAAATTCTTAATAATTGTATTTAAAAAATTAACAACAAACGTTGCTAGAACAGATTTTTAAAAAATTAAAAGTCAAAATTTTTGGCTTTACTTTAAAACGCTGGACAAACTGTTAAAAAAACAAAAAAAAATTTAGAAAAAAGTGTAGATAAATAAATTTTGTATGTATAATAAAGTTCTCAAAGCAATATTTATATTTTTAATAGTTTAAGCACTAGAAACGCTTAAATATTTACGTTTAAAATTCCTTGTTTTAGCTTAAATAGATGTACCTATGCTTCGACCGGACTGGCATAAATTAGTTCGCATTATTAAAGGGTCCTAATGACTTATAAATTTCGTAGATCTTGCAACCTATTTTACCAATATATTTTTTCAATACACAAAAATATTTTTTTTATATTAAGATAACCATAATGCACTAGAGAGTAAAAGACCATAATACCTGCTCGTCTCGCCCTTTTATTACATTTTCATTAACACAATCAATTTTCATTAAAAACAAATAAAATAATTTGTTCAAAACACATGAATAGGCAGAAACCTAATACAACAATTAATTAATTTCATTCATATTATTATTTTTTTATAAATAAATCACTGGAAAAAAATTCGTACTTCAAGGAGCTGCGCATAATGACGGTTACCTCTATTTATATAATGAAAATTATTATGTTTACCAAAAGCAACTTAAATCTTTTTCTAAAAAATGGTCAATTGTATTCAAACATGACAACGAGAAACTGTAACATGCTGAGTGTGCCAATCCATCATACTAAACATTTTGAAAATAGCCCTTATTTTAACTGCATTAAATTGTATAATTCTTTACCTACGGACATTGTGACAATTGCATCAAAAATAAAATTTAAAAAAAGCCTTCAGCTGTTTCTTACTGAAAATGTGTTCTATAGCTTGCAAGAATATCTAACGCGCGGTCAATAATTACATATCTAACTGCAGTCTGTTAATTAAATTTTTTTTCTCTTATGTATTTCTTTACTATGTACTTTTTAACTTTTAACTATTGTTTATTCTATTTTCTAAATTTAATATTATTCATGTGACAATACCAATGTTTTTGTAAAACTTATGTGGTAATAAACTTATTATTATTATTATTATTATTATTATTATTTTTATTATTCCTTCGAGTAGAAAATCAAGAAATTAAGTAAAAAGTGTTTTTATTCCTCTTTTTTTTATAAAATTTTTAACAAACACTAGGAAAGACACAAAGAGGAAAACATTTATAGTTTGCTTCTTTTCGATTTTTATTTAAAACCTTGAATAATCCATAATGAAACAAAGAATTGAAAAAATAGACACAGAAAAAAAAAAGAAAAAAGGTAGACAACACAAACCAAAGAAAAAGTTTTTATTATTTATTTAAATCTTAATTCTTCCAGAAAATCTTAGGTATATTAAAATGTTAAAAACGCTCTCCGAATTAAACAAATTAAAGAAGAAAGGTTCTTCTCAATGTTCCTTAATTTTACTTTATTAAACATTTATTTTTATTATTATTATTTAGATCCAAAGAAAAGAAACAAATTGATAGTTTTCTTCTGTTTGATTTTTTATTGGAAGACTTCAAAGGTAAAGAAAGAAAAGAAAAAGTAGACTCCTCCTTGTTTTTACATTAAATTTTCTTATTTAAAAAGTTAAAGTTATCGGAAAGAAAAGAAAGAAGTAAGAAAACAGATCCTTTTTGTTTCCTTTCTTTATTTTTTTTTACTGAAATTTAACGGGTAACTTAAAGAACGAAAAAAGTAAAATACAAAGCAGATTCTTCCTGTTTCTTTCTTTAATATATTTACAAAAAATTTAAAAGAAATTACTCTCAAAGAAAAATATAAGAAAAACAGAAAGAAAATAAGAAAAACCAAACAACATTTTCTTTTTTCTTTATGGCATTTTTATTATTAATTTGAAAAAACAGAGAAAGTACATAAATTAGAAATTTAAGAAAGCAGATTCATCTCGTTTATCTCTGCATGTAATAGTTCTTTATTAAGAATTTGGAAAAAAAACTAAGAAATGTAAAAAAAATCCTTTTTATTTCTTCTTAATACTTTTAGATATCGAATATAATTTCAATAGGTTCCCAAAAAAAAATAAAGTAAAAGAAAGACCAAATTTAATTCTCTTAAAATTTTTTCCTTTTAACATTTTTACCGTTTGTGCAGCGTTTTAGAATAAAGCTAACGTAATATGTTTCAGCAACTTTTCTTTAAAAAATAAAAATATGAAAAATTTCATTGTTTATATGACAGTCATTTTTCGTTTTAATACGATTCTCAGTGAAAATTTTCACCTTCTTTGGTTCACCGCTGACTGCACCTCCCTCGGTCTCTCATGTACTGCAAGCAAGCGATTGCCTATATGACTGAGTAGTCCTATCTTATAGTTCGTGGCCACGAGTAATTAAGTATATATTAAGCAGATAGATTTGAAGGATGACTTTTAGTCCTGGCAATAAACAAAAACATGAAAATTATTACTGTTACCGCTACCCTTCACTGAAGCGGCTGCAATAGATTTATAGCATTTGCTTTGCACCTTCGAATAAGTAAAAGGACAAAAGTTTTTCCCTGATGAGGTTTAAATTAATGAGAATTAAAAAAATGTGATAAAATACGGACAAAAGTGTGTCATAGCCATATCGTGCCTGTAGAGGCTTGGCCGCATCACCTGTCACTGCTATCTGATGTATAAATTTTTTCCTGCAATATTTCGAAATTTCGCAGGGTTAAGGAGGTCCGTCGGTGTCCGTGGAGGGCGTGCACGTATGTCTCCGCTGTCCAAACACGGCCCATGCAACAATGAACAATGGCACCATAAATCAGCGTAATTAGTTTGCAGCAAAGCTGCTGTATCTCCATATCCTGAGTGGCCGTCGAACGAGGAGGAAGATCGGCGGAGCCATTGGTCAACCGATATGTGTCCTATCCGACTTTACTCCGCCTTTCTCTCCTGCAATCGAATCCTGTTGCGTTCCTCCGCATATCGTTGACAACAATTACAGCCGTGTTTGCACTACGGATCGGCTGCTAAGCGGCGTAATGCCCCATGTTGGACTCGTGTTCACGCGGCTATCGCCGGCCGGCATCACTCGCAGGATTCCCCGGCCGCCAGCAGGAGCGCCAAGTGATAATTAGTATGCGGAGGTCAACACATGCCAATCAAGCCAACAGGATCTATTGCAGACGCGGCAGGGAAAGCTCACGTAGTGGACGGCGCCTCCGCGATTCCACTCGCAATTATTGGGACGATACAACGCATTTTAATCGCACATTAGCGGTGCATTGCAACAAAGGTGATGGACGTGACGAGACGAAACGGTGATGGACGACACACCAAAAAGAGGGGAAGTTCCGGGTTGCAGTAAAATGCAAAAAAAAATATTATTATAAATTGCATGACCTGAATTAGAATAATACAAGTTAAAAAAAATTCTGATGGAGTTATTCGTTAGAAAATATTGCGGTAATTACCTCAAAATTAACGCCTACAGCTTGTAGATAAACATACAAGATATATAACAACCATATGTTACGTTTGGATAAACACTGACCGAGTTAAGAATCAAAAAAAAAATTTTTAGTTAATTTTAAAATAGTTATATACAGCTTTTATCTAGTTTCTAGCAGTTCTAGTTAAAGTATCTAGTATCTAGTTATAAACAATCGATTTAAAAAAAAATGTGGAGTATATCGAATGATATTCTAGTTAAAAAATTAAAATTCGATCAATTCTTCTAATTCCAATCACACATATAAGAAAATAACAAGTTTTAAATAAGCAGTGTTTGCTAGTTTAATTAGATTACCAGTTAAAATGTCTAAAATAACCCTTAAGATAGATTGAAATTTAACTAGTAGTTAACAAAAGGTTATTCAACACGTAAAAGCCGGAAATGTTGTTGTTTATTGGTTTGTTATTGGCATTCTAGTTACAAGAATATCTAGTTAAAAAATTATACCTAGAGCTTAAAATGTTGTTCTAACTAGAACACAAAATCAAACTCTTATTATTCCAAGACAAAAAATACATTAATAAATTGGTGATTAAAGTATTAATTAAATAATTAAATTACTAGTTAAACTGCTTAAAAACTTAGTTAACAAAACAAGTAGTAAGTCCAATAGAACTATAGCAATTTCCCCTACAATTATAAAAATCTAGTTTAAAAAATGTTATTTACGAGAATTGTGTGACAACCATCTTTGCTCTATTAATCTATTTACAAAAAAAATAACTAGTAGAGATCTATTACCTCAATTAGTTTATCAGTTAAAATACCTAAAAATCTTAATAGTAAACAACTAGAAGTCTTGTTATTAATTAGTTATAAATACTATGCTCTTCTAGTTAAATCGGAAAAAATAAATTATTCTTGTTATTTCCACTAAAAATGTGAAGAATTGATGATGAATGTAAAGATTACTAGTTAATTTGTCTAAAAACAAAAACAGTTATAAACCCAGTATGTATTTCTAGCAATTTCAATCCAAATTTAAAAAAATTAGTGCAAGATAAATAACTACCTAAGTCCGATTTAACTAAGAGAGATCTGCTATTAACCAGTTTATTAGTTAAAATGTCTAATATCTCTTTAATAAACAACTAGAAGTTTTGTTCTTCATTATCGGCTTGCTGAATAAACTTTAAACATTTTTTGCCGATAGATTCTAGCTAAAAAATAAAGTTTATAAACGCTGTTCTAGTTAAAATATAAACTAGGTAATTATTATTCGAACTAAAGATATGTAAAGAAACATAAATCTAAATTGGTGATGCTTGTTGGTTTAACTAGATTACCAGTTAAAAGGTCTAGAAACTCAGTTAGGTATAACAGAATTCGTAAACATACACTTCGTTCTAGCTACTTTCTAGCTAGTTATAAACATTTTAACTAGAAATAAAAACAGATGAATCTAAACAGGTGTTTCTTGTTTAACTATATTACCAGTTAAAAAGCCAAAAAACCCAATTAAGATTAATATTATGAAAATAGTTCAAAATAGAATTCTATTTTGCTAGTAAGAATATGCTACCTTGATCAATCAAATAGATAATAATCAGTTAAAATGTATATAAAAGCTCAGTTAACAGTATGAAAAACTCAGAAACACAAAAAACTTATTGGTTATTAGATAGTTGTTGTATAATCTTCTTTTGGTCGTCACACTTTAATTACAAAAATCTGATTAAAAAACTGCAGTTCATAACACGCTGTTCTAGTTAAAATACAACAAAAGTGATTCTTGTTATTCCAACTAGATTATGAAAGAAAAGTAAATTCGAAATTCCTTATTATATAGTTTAACTAGATCACCTGTTAAAAATATTTAAAAATCTAATTAACAAAAACTGTTATAAATACAACATAAACTAGTAATTTCCTATTTAGTTGTAAACATCTAGTTAAAAAAATAGATTTTGCAAAATAATAACAGGTAAACTTATAATAAAATTTATAATAAGATGCTTTTCTAGTTAAAACAAAAAATTAGATAATTATTGTTCCACCAAAAAAAATGTAATGAAAGGTAAATTATAATTAGTGATGCTTCCTATTTTAATTAGATTACCACTTAAATGTCTAAAAATCTAGTTAACAAAGACATATTTCTAGTTAAAAAAAAGCAAGGTACGTAACAACCATCCCTGCTCTTTTACCCTATTCAATTACCAGAGATTTTCTATCTTAATCAGTTAGAACTTAAAATATTTAAAAGTTGAATAGCTAGAAGTCTTGTTTATTATACTTGATTGAATGATCTGTAAAAACTATAAAATCATGTAAATGAGGTCTCAGATGTCAAAATTTAAAACCCTCCGTAAAGTAGAGTCTGTAAAAGCTTGTATATTGTTTTATTTTTAATTAAATTTAAATGTAAATTTTATAATTAAATGTAATATTTTTCTGATCAAAACTCTTCTATATAACCTATTATATCTTTTTGCCAATTTTATTTATAGTTACTCGGTTTGTTTACCACAACCTACTGATAGATCAATAACCGATGAAGGTGTCACGCATTACTTTAACTTTCTTGGTGGCATTTTATGGTTGTTTGTAATAGTTTCAGTTTGTTCCTGCAAGTTCATATTCTTTTAATTTTTTTGTTAAAAATACCAGACTCAAAATATCCATTTGTTGGTGTTTTAAACTGGTTTGTTGCATGAGTGAGTTGGGGTGTTAAAATAAATAATTATAGCGTCTCGTGCGATTCAAGCCTGTGTTGTATCCGGGCCCATTTATTAATTAGTTGAAGTTTATGTCCGTGATCCGGTCAAACGTTTGACAGTGACGTATGGAGTCGAGATAGATGGATGGTCCCATGATAACACATAATTACAATAAATCAATGGTAAGTGGGCAGGTGGACAGGCAACAAAGGTGCTTTGGACATTTGTGTAGGACCACGAAACGACCTCTGCGTATGTATATTCTATGTTGTTATTGACTTAGGATGGCTCCCACCACTTCACTTAAATGACACACGATGATGGAACGGCGACAGAAATGGGTGGTCTGGGACTCCCTGAAAACCTTTTTAATTATACACACTAGATGTCGCATCGGTCGTGGCGCACGTATTTAACTTTGTAAGTGGTGTGTTGCCATTTTATTGCCAAACGTTTATGGCTAATAAATATGAACGTCTGTTTGTTGTTCATTATTTGGTGTGATTTATTCCCTATTAGACATCAGAGAAGCAGCGGCTGCAGATCTCTGTACATAATAAGAGTGCTCAGTGTAAATAACGTACCAACTGATCTTCTTGGCCGACGTTTAGAGCGGCTTTATTGTACTTTATGGATTGTAAATATGCTACACAGATAATTGTTAGCATCTGTTGTGCTTTGACTGGGCAAACATTTGGATTCTCTAATGGAATTTTATTAAATAACTAACGTCAAAGTAGGCTGCGGAATGTTTACGGGATATACCGACATTTTATACCATAAACCAATGACTTTACAACTATTTAGAAAAAATATTGGTTCAATCCCACTACTCAAACAAACAAAACATAAAATCACGATTTTTCAATGTTTTACAAGTAGCTAAAAGGTAGGAAATGAGGGAATTAAAAAGAAATATCAATTTTAATTTCTACACTTTATTACAGACTGAAATTTTACGATCATTAGTTAGTGGTCATTAATCACAAAACTCTACTTCTGAAATACAACGACTATAGAATAATATTCCTTCTGTGTATTGATTCGTTCTTTAACAGTTGATTCACGTAAGACAAGCTAATAAAAACGTTGCGTCACGTAAAATACAAGAACTTGGTAATAATTTAAAAAATTTGAGCAAGTGGTTTACTTGGATAAATTGAATTAAAAAAATTGTTTTGCTCAATACACACTAAAAACGGTTTTTTAACTACAAAGTGGAGTCTTCGCAGATCCTCACTAATTATTAATTATTAGCAAAATCCAAAAATAGTTATTTTCGCTGATTAGTCAAAACTGCAATAAAAGGAGTTTTACAAATATATTCTTCACATGTTTTTATTTTAGATTGGTGTTATACAAATAAGGAAAAGCTCTGCGTTATGTTATAGGAGACTGTTAATTAAAATAGTAAAAAGATTCCCATAATTGAGGATCCAACTTTATGTTTTTTCGAAATTTTGAAATTTGCAAAGTTTTTATAATCTGTTCTACCACCTAAATCATGTTATAACAAAATTGTGGTTAGTCACAAATTTAACTTCTAAAAGTGTTCAGTTGCTATTAAATTTCCAAGAAACTATCCAATCGACTTAACATTATACTTAACTCGACTTAACCAGCAATTGCTAAATTGTCAAAAATATTTTTTTGATTCTTTTGAAAAATAATGTTGATTGATTCAAAATAATAATAACAGAAAGAAAGTTCAGTAAAATATATAAAAAAAAATCGCACCGAAAGCCGTTCGTGGTGCGATCGAGAAAGATTGGTCATTATTTCCAATTGAATAGTCACGAAACATCTGGCACCTTCTAGCAAGGACGTACGATTACATAAAGAAGAAGACTAACCAGGACGCAAACAATCTGTTAGTTAGCGAGAGTCAGACAAGCTAGTGAAATGAATTATATTCTCTAAAATTAAACGACATAGTTAACGCGACAGTGATTGTAGTGTGCTTATATATTGTTTATTTATTGTTGTAGTGTTGTTGTATTAGTGTACATAGAGGGAATAAATTATTAGTTATTAATATGTACAACTCTTTGAAACAACGAACCTATTGGGTATAAACACACAAATATTTCTAAATTGTAAACAATAAAATGCTGTGTATAAAAAAATCTTTTCTTAAGTTATTTATTGAAATTTGAAAATAATAAATTTACTATAATGACTTCCAGTATGACCAAAAGTGCTTTCAAGTTCAAAATATATATTTTGAATAGATAGATCGGATCGTTTCAAATTTACTTTATGTGCAGAATTTTCAGTTCAAGATCTTGTTTAATTCTCCAGATACTTACGCTCATTACCTATATCTATATTTATCTAGCAAAAATTTTCTGATTTTAAATTATATATAACAACAAACATTTAAAAAATTATCAAAGTCGGTGCTGTTGCTGAAGAATAATAAGAAAAGGCTTTTTTGGCTCAAATATTTGAAAAATTAGCACGATAATATTACTAATTTGATACCACCATTGATGAATACAAAATTTTGTTAATTCCAAAATATTCTTGTCAATGTCATTATAAAATTTATCTAAAATAGAGAATTTGCATAAAAGCACATTTTTTAATTAGGCTTTATTAGAATGTTCAGAGATTTAATAAAACTACATAAATTTTAGATTTGGGATATAGTTAATACGTCTTTTAGAAAATAATGCAACTTAAAAGTCAAAAATTTGAGATCAAACGTTGCCAACTTGGAAGATTTTCGCCTAAATTTAAGGTATTTTACAAAAAAGCGAAAAATATTTAAGGGAAAAAGTTCTGTAGGATTTTTTAGGGTATGTTTACTATTAAATTACCAAAAATATGTTAAACTGTTAATTTTTTGTTGCCAATTTAATCAGTATTTCTTTATCATGGAGTAATTCACATTTATTACTTATTTGAAAAGTGATCACCATTCATCAGAAATATATTAAAAATTGTATGTTGTAAAAAAACTACATTTTTTACTTTGTGACTGTGGTCTCTGTTAAAATAAGAAATTTAGCTTAGATTTTAGAGGATTTTGACTCATCATATAGGGACAATCATCGTCAATAGGTTGGCAACACTGTACCTAACGACTTCATAAAACAGTAGTTTAGCTAAATAGCTGTTTTCATGACCAACAAAATAATAACATAAATAACAATTTTTCTTTTAGCAAAAATTTGGGTGGTATTTTTTTGTTGTTTGATACTTATCTTTTTGTTTAGTGTTTATCAACATTTATGGGTAAACACTATTTTGACTGATCTGACCAACTGTCATTTGTCACAAATTTGTCAACGGCACTGTTTTTGGACTTCACCAGGAAAATTGGAACAAAGTTTAAATACAGATTTCAAACGCAACTTTGGTGCTACAACCCCTTTGTTGAATAAAAGTTTGATAAAAATCTTTTAAAGTCAAATAGAATCAATTCTAATCAATTGCCAAAATTTGAGTAATGCTTGTTGACTACAAACATTTATCTACAAACAATTTGTTAAAAAGGAGTGAAATTAGCAAAACAGTTTTTACTGTATAATACAAGCTGTCCCGAATTTGCAGACCAACTTCTTAATAATACATTGTCTAATAAGGTCTAAAAAACACGAAAAAAGTGTTAAACAAAATCCACTTCTTTTTTGATAATTACAATGATAATAATATTTGACAATAGAGTTCTTAATTAGTATAACTAAAAATGGTAAAATATAAAGTTATGTCTCAAAATTTATTAAAAGGGTAAAGTAAACCACAAAACTCATTTTTTTATTTTTTTATTTTATTTTTTTTATTGACAACGTTTCGATGACTTATTCCATCGCCATCGAAACGTTGCTAAATAAAAAAAATGAGTTTTGTGGTCGACTTTACCCTTTTTAAAATTTTGAGACATTAACAAATTGAACAATATTGGAAAATATATATAAAGTTATATTTTCAAATAATTTTTTGAGTAAAGTTAACAACAAAACTATTTCTAAAAATGTAATAAACTGTAGCTAATTGCTGCAAAAGGACTTACAATCATTCTAGAGTCTTAAAGCAAACAACTTATAGTAAAAAAATTCAGATTCAGAGAACCAAAACTAACCAAAAATTTATGTTGGAGACCTTATATTTTGAAAAGCAAAAAACCTAGAGTTTTTTGGAAATTTTTCTAGTGGTTCTCTATCGATTCATCTGTTCGTGAATTTTGAAACAGTCTGTTTCTGTTTTCTTTCTGTGTTTTTTTTTAACCACTGAGGTGCAAATTGCAAATCAATGTAGAGAATAAAATTTAAAAAGTTTATTTGCATCATAATTGTTTAAAAATACATAAATGAAATTTACTTAATTTTGAGTTTTGTCGGTTTGTGTGAAAATCATTCGGGTAATTGTGTTAATAATGGCGCATCGTATCCCCTGAGACATAAAGATGGTCTATCAAATGTCAAAAGGAGGGACCGTTGAGTCATGCATAGAATCAATGGCGATTACAAATTCGATTGACAGATTTATGTCCAGTGACACACTTGGTTATATTGCATGGCAATATTATAACAACATAGCAACCGATTTCCAGTCCCCTGTTATTTGTGTGTAGTATACGTGATATATGATAGATACACGGGGCCTAATAAAACATTTTGATGACAGTTTATGAAACGCTCGCAATGACTCAACTTTAACAATAGTTTTCCCCAATTGAAATGTTCGGATCGATTACAAGACGGATAATTTATGGTCGGTAATGAAGTTGGCTTTATTTTGAAATTTTTGCACTAGGTGTTAGTGCGTTTGTTTTATTCAGCACGGACGATTGCTTTTCTGATTCGACCTCAGCGGGACGTTGAACGTTTATTTGCAATATCTTTAATCAGTTAGGAATTTATCGAGAGCCATTTTGCCATTAAATGAAACTTTTTTAAATAAATAATTTGCCGTGATATTGCGTCCATTAAGTTTATATCCGAACTGTCCATATATTTTACGTATTATATTTCTTCTACCTGCATCAACACATTACAAAAATCCAACAGTGGCACTCTTACTTGTTGCGTATTCTTCTAATTAAAATTCCCAATATAATTAAATGCGATTCAATCAATCATCACGTTTGTTTCTCGGCCACCTGACATCCATCATCTCCCTGACTTTTACCTGTAGTATAGACTAACAAAGCTTCCAATAGATGCCTAGTCATGTTGGCGAAAGACAGGCGTCGTTGGATTTCAAACACACAACGTCAATCAACACCCATCACTTTTAGATTGCGCTAATCAACTCTTAAAACTACGTCAACTCAATCTTTCTCCCTTTATTTTCGATTGGTAAAGAGAGAAAAGGGATGATCCGCTCAGATGTTGACTTGGTCAATTCATCGATGAGACGTAATTGTAGACATCTCGAAGTGTCCTCGAAATGTAAATTGTTACCAGAGACAATACCTAAATTTTTGACTGAATTATTCAAGATAATTAATAGTAGCAAAATCATCTAATAAAAGTCTCTATTCAATATTCATTAATAACCCTGTCGGCCGCCGGCATTAAATAAATAATGAACGTGATGAGGTTTGTCGTTTGTAACCCCTCTATTTAAACCAAGAGTTTGATTTTAGTAAAAATTTGTTTTGGTGAATCGAGGATTCCCCAATTGGTCTTTCTCCACCGAGTTGATGAGAGTGGTGAACGAGCAAACTTCATTAGACGTGTCTAGGTTCGATTACTGCAGTGTTGAAATAAGATTTCTCACCTATGACCGCCGTGGGGAGCAGGAAACAGTCGTATCCGGCGCTGTCCGTTCCTGATCCTGAGTTCCCCTAGGATCTGAGCTCAGCTCTGACGATAATCAGGTGGTGGCCGCACACACGGCATATCAACACCCCCTTCTACCTTCATTAATGAAAAAATACGTCTCAATATTCATCGCAAGAGAAAAATTGAGTAAAGCCGGGAGTTAATTTCCTCACGTCCGTCCGTCTCTTCCCTACCTGTCTGCTAAAACAACCGATTCAGCCGTCACTCACTCCAGCCACAATGAGTCCTGTCACTCATCCATCTCTTTTCTCCGACCGCATTTTCCTTTGTTCATCTTCTTGTCTTCTTATTACTTCGCTCCTCTACACTGTACGCCCCCTCGTCAACGCCAGACTTTTATAAAACTAAATTATTTCGCTTCTTTAACTGCCGACGCCGGGCTTTTGATGGACGTGTGTGATTTACTACAACAACTCCACACGTCATACAGCTTTTAGTAGCTGGGTTATAATAACTACACCTAACTTTGTATCAACCAACAAGCCATAAAATATTTACTGAAATCTGACCAGTTTCTGAACAAGTAACCAAACTGAAACTAATTTTAACTATTTTGTTGCCGTTTTTAAACACAAAAACGTAATAATAAGTTATCGAGAAGAGTTTTAATCAGGCAAATTATAACAGTTAAATAAAAATTCGCTCCCCGACAAAGTTTATTAAAAATGTTTATAAAAATCTAAACTTTTGCTTTGATTCAACTTTAAAACACTTACTAACATCAAAGAACATGTTACAACAACCAAGAAAATAACACACGAAGAAGAACCTATTCTATAGAAGAAGAAGAAAACAATTGCACCAAAACCAACAGCACAAAGAAAAGAAAATAAATTTTACTCATTATGGAATTTATCCAAGAATAGAAAAACCTAACAAAGAACTTTTGCAACACAAAAAGAAACTGAACAACAAGGTTTAAAATATTCCATTAGAACAAAAACCCAAATAGAATTAGAAATACTAGCAACAGAAATAAACATCAGCAATAAAAAATTAAAAAACAAACAGAACAAATCAGATTAATATGCACAAGTCCTATGGTCAAAGAGTAAACAAAAAGCAAACCCAAAAATAAAGATTGTAAAGAACATAAAAGAAAAACTAGAAGATACGATTTGAAAATGTTCGAAAAATTAGAAAAAGATAAAAAAGAACAAACAAAAAAATACAGGAAACACCATCAGAATATACAGTGTTATTGAAATAATGTTAGAAATTTTAACAAGTAATAGCTCTCGTTAAAATGATGCTAAATAACCAAAATTTTGAGATACACACTCCAAATTTTTTTAAGTTGTTTTTTAATGAGATACGGTGTATTATTACAGCAATTTTTTGGTATACAGTGTGTGATTAAAATATATAGAGAAATTTTTCCCGGTGATAGTCCTAATTTTAATTTTCAAATTAGATATTCAGAGTGCTCTTGAAGTAACTTTACAAATTTTAACAAACGATAGCTCTTGTTAAAAAAATGCTAAAAATCAAAATTTGCCTTTTAAAATGTTACTAGTTTTCGAGATTTACGCTCTAAATATTTTTTTTCAAAAAACATTAGATATGTTTTAGATACACGATGTATGACAACATTGTTTTTGAGCAAAAACCTCTACATCGTATATCTCAAAATCTATAAACATTTGTATAAAGCAAATTTGGTTTTAAACAAAACATTCTTTCAAAAAAAAAGACCATCACCTGTTAAAATTTCTAAAATTACTTCAAAAACATCCAGTAGATCACTTACGTAATAAATATATAGGTCAATACCGGATGAATTTGAAGTATGTTTAGGAAATTTAACCAGCTACAGTACATAATAAAAGAAGTCGAAATAACCCAACTTGCCATATACAAATGTTAATAGTTTTCAAAAAAAGGTTTATTTATTTAGCTAAATTTTAAATGGTCGCCAAGATAAACAACCCTTTAAAAATTGAAATGTACGTTTTCGAAGGGTTGTTATGCAGGCAAAGTAATTTATTAAATCCCCAAAATTACCAGATTTGTTACACGATTCGCTCCCTTGAGGTTTAAAATTTTTCCAAAAAAGGTGCAAACGCGTCGGCCATTAAGAATTCAAAGCCTATTACAAAATTATAATTTTTTTTTCAGATTACTAGTAGTTATCAAACTTTTTCCAAAACGGTTAAGTGCTTTTTCTCGAAAACTATTAAAATTTGTATAAGACATTATTGGCTCAATTGTAACCTATTATGATGGTCAATCACTGGGTAAAATTTCCAAACATACTTCAAAGTCACTCTCTGTATATGACATAAGTAGTTTAAAATACTCAAAAAATAATAAAATAAAACGCTAATTAGACTTTTTATATCCATTCAATCCGCATCTGATCTCTTGTGAATTGTGCCAAGTATTTGAAAATCGGTTCAAAGGTAGGAGTTAAGTCATTTTCATTCTTATATATTCAAAATATCAAAAATTTCATGATTTTTAAGTTGCTCTAAAAGGTTACCCAAAGATAAAAAATTGAAAACTTTAGGCAAAAACTATTATTAAATTCCTATTCTTTAAACATTATTACGTGACATACGTAAGATTAAAAAAAAATAGATGTACTAGTAATTAGTGCAGTTGTAAAAACAATTAAATTTTTTTTGATTTTTATACGTCATACTGGCTTTTCCCAAATTTCTGCAAAAACCGTTAATTACACCTTAATTTTGCAGATTTTTTTTACATAATCGTTTAGGAAATTTTGACCGATTTCATTTCTTCTAAGAAAATCTAAAAATATACTGCAAAATTTTGTTCTTTTTCTCACATCATCGCACTGACCACATCATTTTGCTTAAGAATGTGTCAAAAAACCTCAAAACCTAAGATGTCCTTTTTTATATGCATCGGATCCTCTAAATCCTACCTAATCATCTTTGGAATGGTGACAAACATTTTAAAATAAGTTAATTGCTTTTGAAAAATTCATTCAAAAATTCATTCAAAAATACAAAAATTAAATTTTCAAAAATCCCTTCAAACTCTTATAAAATCTGTACTAAATACCTTCAAAATCAATTTAAGTTTTTTATTTGTAATATGTCTCTATGCTCACCTGTAATTTGGTCTACAGCTCTATTCACATTTTCGCGATCTCAATGAGAATTTTATTTAGAAATGTGTAAAAGTAAGAACAGAACGGGGATTTTACACAGCGTTTTGTTTATTTTTTTTATTAACAAATTATTTTTAGTTTTATTTTGACGCGATTTTACATAAGCTACGCAACATTTTAAAATATTTCAGTAAGATACACCTATTTTTGTCTTGCATATTTACTTGACTAATTACAGTTGTCTCAATATTTGAAAAATGACATTGTGAATAACAATCGGAGAATTTATGGCAAATGATGTGCAAGTTTTATTAATCAGTTACAAATTCTTGGAGCCAATAAAAAAATATTACGAAATAAAAAAATTCTTTAAGTCTGACATTCTTCAATTTGGCACCAGCTTTAGGAGTATTGTTAGCCCTTTAATTGTTTCCTCATTGCCAACACGTCTGAATAGTCCATTTATTTTAGTATTTTTTATATGATTTATATGGCAATTTGAAGAACGCACATATTTCACTTGTAGTGCCACGTCCGACAGATGTTCAGCAATTCTTGTTGTTTTGTTAAAACACTCAAATTAATTTTAATTAAAATCCTTTTGAGTTACCTCACGTCCTGATAAATCAAAGCCTTGTTCCTTTTTTGTAAATTTTTTATGAATTTTGAGCGGCTTAGGCTTCGCGCCGCGCTGTGAAGAGGTACCCTCCTCGGCATAAATAATGTCATTATCTGTATCAGGCTTAAGAAAATTTTCTTGGTAGCGACATGTCGCGGATTTATGGTGTGTTTATTGTGGTCTTAATTCGATTATAGTATGGTAATTGCACCAATTACGGTTAGGTTTGGTGGTGTTGTTTCACGCGGTAATTACACATTTAGATTTACAATGTGTGCTCGTTTAACGTCACACTTAACATAGCATGCAGTGTGGAAGCTGCCCCAAGTCAGCCGAAAGGTCACAGTCCTGGTGCAGCTCGCGAAAAATACACAGCGCTATGCATCGGTCGTCCATTGTATGTGTGCCAACTATTGTATTTCAGGTGAAATATTGTGACCGGCCGCGGTTGGGAATGTTAATATTGTAGTAGTCGGGCGAGCTGCGAGCTCTTCGACGCGAATTAAAAATGCAAATTACTTGATATGTTAATTCGCGCCACTGTTAACACTCCATTATCGGTTTTAAGCCGGAAGCTGAGCAGATGCGCCAGAAAAATCAGCCCGAAATTTCGCTGAAGCGCCAAGACATGGAGCAAATACATAATCAGCAGGAGCGTCGGGGCGCTGGGCCTAAATTAATTCGAATCACGTTAACGAACGTTAGTAAATTAGGGGAGAGAGGTTTGCCTCCCTGCCTGGGTCCTTCATTGTGCCCGAGCTTAGCTGTGGTCAGCACTGACAGGCCCAGTTCTGCAATGCACAAACCCGGTGCTCTCACGTGATTTACGTCTTAACCGAGTTTTGTTTAATGTCAGCAGGACAGGACCAAATGTGAATGCGCCTTCATTTATCCAATGGACAATGACGAGGTTCATACACTGACAGCGTACAAGGCACAAAACAGGACCAAATAAAAAAGCTGACCTGAAAGAATTATAAAAGGATAGAGAAACGTTCGGCAGCTCTTACAAAAATCCAAATTTTGTTTTTCTTTTTCAAAATCTTGCATTTGTTTTTTATATAACTTCTTTTTTTAATTAGGAACTTATTTCACGATTTATGCTCAAGCTAAGACCCTTAAAGATATCCATGCTTATGCTTAATCTAATCAATATTTTACCTTTTTTCTTAAAAATTCAATATCTCAATACATAATTAGTTACTCTTAAAGCTAAATAAGTCATCAAAAGTCAGTTATATCATTATATGCAACAATCAAATTTAATTCAATTAGAAACTAACAAATTTTAACACTTCAATAATATTTTTAAAGTAGAGCACCGACGTCGGAAATTGCCAAATCAAGTCAGCAAGTTTTCTTGCTAAGACAGTCACAGTCTAACAACAACACGACTTAATTATTGACAATTATTGTTAATTAGTTTTAGCCAGTACAGAATAACAAGCTTTTACGAGATCTTCAATAGTTGTAGTAGAAATTGTGACGTCACGAACGTGGTCAAAGCTATGAAACATAGAAGGTAAAAATAGTTTAAAAACAAATAAAAAATAGTGGTATATAAACAATTAAATCGTTAATATTTTTTGCATAAAAAAATATTTGAAGTAAAAGAATGGCTTTATTTTAAAACGCTGCACCAACAGTTCGAACTATAAAAATGTTATAAAAAATAATTGTAGAGAATGAACTCTTAAATAACAAAGTCCTTGAGGCTTAAAAAACACTTAATTTTAAGTGTTTTATTAAATCTTTTTTTTTTAAAGATTTAAACAACCTTTCTCATCTCAACTGAAGTCAATAGTTCTTAAACAACTACATCTACAGTACATAAAATATTTCATAAAAACTCTTTCTTCACTAATAAAGGATAAACTAATAATTCAAAGATAAATGACTTCGCTTCATCGCAACTCTACTGAATATTGTTGGAAATTGTCTTTACATATTTCCTATTTTATTCTTTTTATGCGACATCATATTCTCTATAAACATGTTTATACCTGAGTATTTCCCTGTTGTGCAGTCGTAAAAATAAAATTTCAATTATTTTACTTATTGACATTTTAAGTAAGGTCAGATATTTAATATTCCGGACTTTCATCATCCGGAATTTTAAATAAGAAATGAAAATTAATTAAACCTATTAAAATTATTTCTGTAAGCATACCTACAGTAATTAATTTAGTTATCACAATTATATTTTAAGACAGATTATTAAATATTAAATAGATATTGTACCTGAGATTAAAAATTATCTGCTGTTATCTATATTTCCTGAATATCATAAAATCGCTTAAAAAACAGCTAAATTTAATATATAAAAAATAGTTTATTTTTAGCATTGTTTACAAGCTTCAGAAAATTCTTAATTTTACGTACCACTTATTGAATTGTTTATTACTTTCATACAATGTTTGAAAAAGACTTGTAAGAAGATAGAAAAATTAGATATCAGTCAATATAAAGTTTCTGTTCGTATTTTTCCTTGAAAAATTTAGGACATCTTCTTTAGATATTTTGTGTATTGTCACGTTATTCCACATTAATAAAACATGAAAGGTTTTAATGCTATTGTAAAACACTTTTTGTTGCCACCAAAAGTTGTAAGATTTTCTTATTTTTCATTCAAAAGTCTTTCAGTTATTACCTAGATTTTTGTTTTGTCTTACATTTACGTTTGTTTTAAGAGCGTATCGAAAATTTGTTAAACAAAATTTATTAATTAAATTCATTTTATAAACATGACTTTCACCTATTAGCTAGAAAAGCTGAAAGAAGCTACAAAAACTGCAATTTGCAGATGTAACCTTTAGCGGTTTTCCTGTTCTCAAGAAACTTTTAGTAAATCCAAATTCAATCGCAATACCAGCTCCCTTTCATAAAATATTTAACTGTCACTACAAATGTAGGTAACATCGTCATGTTAATAAAAATACATACGAGTTAAACGCCCAAAAATAATCACTAACTATTTTATTCATCACTTATAATCAGCTATTTGATGAGAAAAAGTTCTTAAGTTATTTTCATAAGAAAGATAATTTTAAGCATCTCAAGAACCTAAACTATTAGAGATAAGTGTATTTGCATGTAGACTTTATTGCATAAAATTAAATTCTCTACAACTTTTTCACATAACATTTCTTTGTATCTTTGATTGTTTAATCAGCGTTTTCAAATAAAGCGGGCATTACACAAATTTAAAAATTCAATACTTTTATAAATTTGTTTCAAAAACTTCTTTGTTAATGTTTTTAATACAAATGTTAAATGTTACTGTCTATACAACAGTGTTTTTTTTTTCATTTTAAAACGGGTTTATCAGAAAAACAAAAATTTTATTTTTTTTGCTTTTTCTCTGTATCTGCTCCTTCTTTCTCAACGTAAACTAAGAATACTTTTATTATCCAGTCAGAATAAAAATGCAAAAGTACTTCATTTCTAAATAACAACTATTTGTTTTCTTTTTCTTCAGATAAAATTTAAAATTCAGATCAGTCAACGACTTTTTGACTGAAAATAGAAATTTGTCCAATTTTTTGTACCAAAACCTTTTTATTCTTTAATATTTTTAGTTTATTATTGATCAAAATTTGGTAAGTTTTTCTAACTTTTTTATAATCATCCTTTCTACATTATTATTTAGACACTGATAATGAGATACCTATATAGTTCTCGAAAGCGCTCTGTCACAAATGTAAGATTATGAAATATATATAATTTGTTGTTTGAATAAACTAGTGGGTTTGACTTAGATTTTTTTTTTATTATTTGTATGAAAATTACTCCACTTTGAGAAAAAATATGATTCCATCAAAATGTACAAAAATAGCTATTTCTTTAACAAACAATTTTTGGTAAACCGCTCCACACTTGCGCTTCTTTCCCACCAAGATTGATATTTTGTATTATCATAAACGTGTTGATGCCCTTACTTCATTTCCCTTTATGTTGTCATTTTGCGTAAATACATTTTGTACAGATTAAAAAACTTCTTAGCCAATAAATCCCGATTTATTTTTGTTGGTTTTGTATTGGTCTAATTTTGTTGGCAATTTAAGATCCAGCTAGAGATGGATTCGGCAGAGGAATGAGTGACAACAGAGGCGGCCGGGCACCTGCCTGCAATATGTCATGTCAGTAGTAAATGTCAAGATGGGGATCAATTATTAAACTAGAAGCACTATTAGTAGACGTTGTGTAACGTCTAGTGCCAACAGGACAAATAATTTTAACACCACTTGTCAACCTCCATCGACGATTTATACAAAGGCTGGTGCTCTACTCAAAGTCTATTTGTGATTAAATTTATTTCAGACGCTGGAATAAATGCCGTAAATCTTTCAAGCGACATAACTCAGGTTAAAATAATCGAAAAAAATGCGCAAAACGCAAAAGTGTCCCCTCTTTTATTTTATACAAAAGCTTAATTTTCTGGCTATAAATCTAAACTCGTATAAAATTTAATGGCTTTGATGATGGTTTGCGGTTTATGTTCAATATACCCACATCTGCGTGGATCAAAATATAGATCGACATTCTCGACAAAATAATATTCCTGTCGGATTGTATATTAGTCAAATCAAAGTTGGAACCGAACCGTTGGTGGTGGTGGCGGCGGTTTACAGCACCGACCTCTATATTTGGTCGGGACGAACGGCCTTATGACATACACAACTCATAAACACTCCGACTCTGACACAATTTATTTGATTCAATGAAATACCGCATATATCATAGCGGTTTAGAGTGGCTGAAAGCGTCAGACGGAAATAATTCAACGGGTTTATCATTCGCTTGCCAAAGACGAACGGATAAAAGCCGTCAAATCGGACTAATTATGAAACGAAAAAGGACCCAATCACAACAAACACTTCACTTAACACGGCACACAAGCAAAGATCACAACAATGTTGTCATCCTCAGGTGAGAATTAAAACTAAAATTTCAAACAGAATTCTTGTAAAATATTTATTGATAGAATTAATTATTTACTGTATGGTGATGGTTTTGTCCAAAATACTCAAAAGGTTTGTTATTGCCATTATTTGGTTTGAATTCTCACCTGATGATGACAACATTATTGTTGAAACGGTAAGAAGATTCAAAAAAAGTTTCGGGCTAATTATCCGTCAAAAAATTGTATTTGAGTGAAGTGCCGGTCCTGTGTTTCAAAATGATTCAATTTTATTTAATTCGTCTCCGCGGTACAACAAAACATTCGAAAGCAGAGCGAGAGAGGAGTGAGGCATAAAGGGAGATAAAGAAAAGGAAACTCCGGGGCCGGAGAATAATGCATAATTCGGTCATAAAATATGTCGGGGTCTGTAGAATTGAACGCTATCCTTCAAAGAGGGCAGGTGGGGGGACGAAGGCCCGGTAGATTTATTGGGCAATAAAGTATTATAATTAAACGCGCACAGAACCCGCGATGTCACTCGGGCTACGTCTATAAATCTAAAGGGCGCTCTACGCCACAGCCCGGACGGACACTCATGCAGAGCAAAGGTGAGCCGGCTCGGCCCGAACGCCCCTCGACGGCCATGTCGAAGCTTTATTGAAACAATTCAGGCATAAATCACACCGATAAAACACGCACTGACCGCTTATGAACTTTGCAGCTTGGTCAAGAAAATTCCAGAGACGGACTTTACCCATACTGAAAGATCCGCTTACTTGAAACAAAAAGAATCGAATTACACACGAGAATAAATCAAATGTGATAAAGAATGCAAAGTTCATTTCAGTTTTTTGATTTAGACACATAAATATCACAGAATCGGTGACCCACTTTGCAAACAACTGCCCAACAAAAGACAAATCACAGACTACACAAAAATTAAAATTTGATAGAAGCATCTTTTCTTTCGCAAAGTGAGATGATTTTCATATAAAAAATGACAATAAAAATCAATGTCGAACCCACAACAGTGGCAAAGCGCTTTCGGAAACTGAAGATTCATCATAAGTGCCAAACTTTTGTCAAAAACAAATTAAAACATTAAACAATAAAAAATATATATTAAAAATAGAATAAAACGTTATTTTTAGTTCAATGCATTTCGAATAACCCAAAAAAATATAAATAAATAAAATAATATAAATAAAATAATATAAAAAAAATTAAAAAATATTAGGCGCTTCAAATAAAAGTACATAGAAGTAGGCCTTGAAAATTTAAGTCTATTTCGCAAGAGGCTTTAGTAATGCAATATTTATCCCCTAAATAGGTAATCATTAAATTAAAACAATTAAAGTCACGTGACTAGTGGCAAAAACTCTAAAAGCTCAATTGTTTCTTCACAAAAATTACATTTTTCACACAGAAATACTCAGTTTATGAACTACGTAGTATGTCTAATTGTTCATTACATTTTCTAAAATTTGTGAAAAAGTGCGACAACTTTGCCACATGTCACGTGCCGGTTTATTACGGCCCGCATTTCCGCAAAGAAGTTTTTTCTTCTCTGTTGAAATCTTAAATCTGACAGTACAAATTCTTATGTCTTTTAACAGTTCTTCTACACAAATTTCTAAAAAAAAATTGGCGAAAAATAAAATAAATTAGTGAGAGTTAGTAGATACTATAACCTAGTAGGCCATGGTTACTTTATTTGCAACTGAAATGACCTATCAGGCGCCACAATCTAATCGCAAAGATTGTAACAAAATGCTGTTTACGATTCAAACAGCTTCTATAAAAAAACAAAAAAAAATAATGATTACTTTATCAATTATGATCCATGGCCTCCTAGATTATAGTATAGAAAAGTTGTCTATTCAGCCAGTAGCAGCATCAAAAACTTTGTTTCTGACAGTGAAGTGTCGTCTATAGACTTTTTTAAAGAAAATTTTCTTATTTCTAGAGACAAACTCTTAAAAAACGGATTTTCACAGGTTTATCTAGCAGAAAAAACATTAGAGACAGTCAGTTAATAAATATTTGTTTTACCAGAGTACAGTCTACAGATTATGCAAATTTCAAGAAAGTCATCTTAAACTGTGGATCCCTCTAAGAAACAGCAAAAAAACTTAGAACTAAGAATCTAATCGGCCAGATAAACACCTACAAACCGATCTGTAATGTAGGAAGCCGTGGTTAACACTCTATTTGCTCTTGAAATCACCCATGAGGGCACCCCAGTCCAATTACAAAAGTCATAACAAAACCCTGTTAACTGTACCTATATGATTCAAAAAGTTAAAATAAACCACGAAAGTCTTAAAGCAATAAATGCACTATAAACGATAAATCTATGCACTATAATCCATGGCTTCCTAGAGTCTTGGATTATATCATGAAGGTGTTAGTCCGGCTTGTTGCATTTCGAAAAATGTTGTTTCAAACAATTAACGTAATTTAAAAATTAAAAAATCTGTTTTAAAACAGATATAGATTGTAAAATCTTTAATATAGATTATAATGCACGCAAAGAGATAATCAATACCAAAATAACAAGATGATATATTCAGGTTTCACCATAAAACATTCACAAACAATCAAAATTAAAATATTTAACGCCAACCCTCTTCAAACCCGATTTACAAAAGCACGCGCCAAAACAGAAATAAAACAATACTGGAAACGAAGCATCTGTCCAATTCGCCAAGATAACTCATGAAAAAAAAATTGTTGGCTGCTTGTATAAAAGCCCGTGCGAACTGTACGACGTAAGCGCAAAAAAGAGAGAAGAGTGTACTGCCTGAGGTGAGTCCAAGAAGAGAAACAAAATACTACACTGCCAGAAAAAAAAGTTCTATTTCAGAACAGAATTTTTGACAAGAATTTATTTTCTAGGTTGAAAACCTAAGGGTCGAAACCTTACTTGTTCATAACTCAAAAATAGGTAAAAATAAAAATTAATTTACACTTTCTGTATGTTCAAAAAAAATACAATAGTCAGAATGTTAAAATTTTCAAATAAAAGTAAATCACTCTAAATTTCTCAATGAAATCCAAGATGGTGTATCGTCCAGTGTTATGTTCCGGATTCTTTGATCAGAAAATGAGTTTCATATTGACCATGTCTAAACATCAGGCTAAAATAACTAATATCAAATCAATTGTGACCTGACAGTGTACCGTTGTAAAGAGTAACAATAAGACGCAGTTACCGATAAGATTTGTTTTTGCTAAAAAATAACTATATAGTCGATAATTCGAACTGCGATAAGTTGAACTTTTTGACAACTCGAACAGAATATTAGTTATTTATGAAAACTGTTTAATAAACATTTTTCCATATTTCTCTCAATAGTACGAACTACTTATGGTGGCAGATCGTGGTTCCAGTTATCGAAGTTCCACTGTAAAACTTTAAGAAACGATTAGATTTTTAGTAAAGTTTCGCAAAGTTGGCTCACTATACCGGGTGTAAGCGAACTTTGGCTCACTTCTTTGTTTATTTGTGTGTATTGTTTAGAAATATTACAAAATAAAAAAATTCCAAAACCGAAGCGGTCGCTGACAGAAGTCAGTCGGTTAAATCATCAATCAGATCGTAAATAAAACAGAGAAAATTATGTTGTTCTTAGTCAAATACGTAGGTAAAGCTCTAATTCGGTTTAATCCTCTTCTCATATGGTAAGAGATGGTTTTACTCAATTTTTTATTAGATTGTTCATATAGTAAAACCTCAAATAACCGTACATTTCTATATTCTCTTCGAGTAAGTCATCAAAAACTGCTTAAAAAGACAAAGCCATAATCGCACTAAATCTTCGTGTTCTTATTAAATATTCAGGAAACATTAGACTTTTTTTTTTAAAAAAAAATGGCATTTCTGTAGATATAATAAATCAGTTATTGCCCACTTCCCGCCGTTAAGACCCAACCATTTTTGTTGTAAAAATCTCCATTTGTGTGAATAAGGCGCCATTTCCGTCCATTGAAACCAATTAATCTGTCTCCTTCTGAAAGCAAAGTGTCGAAGCTCGTCATTAATCTCAGGATGTTAAAAAGATATTCACAGGTAAAAGTCCGGCCGCATTTTAATTGCTTTTGAGATTTTTAATGATGTCAGCTGAAAAGTGACGAAGGTTTTATGGATAAGTATCCCCGTGTTGAGGGCCGAAACAATAAGATTTATTGATGTACTTACGACAGACGATTTTCAAGTCAATTTCGATCAAGTATTTTGACTGACATTTGCGAATTTAAGATTTTATTATATGTGAGAAGCCGACGCGTGTATAAATGCAATATCCTCTGTCTGTTATTCTTATTCGGACATTTCGGACTTTCAAGAGCTTTCCACCAAGGTTTTTAACCCTCGGAATATTTTGCAATTGGAGTTGTAAACAGATTAAATTATTACAGTGTGATAAAAGTATCGGATTAGAGAGAGCGGTTGTATATTTTGTAATATTGTCTTTGGAGGATAAATATTTGAAAAGTGTCTTTGTTGGGTTGGTTTTGCTGATCCCAGATCCTCCTAAATGGTGATTCTACATCGGTTAGTGGTGTGTTGGTGGAAAATTCGTGCAACCCTTATCTCTTTTGACATCCGCTGGGGACATTTACGTCTAAACAGTTCATTGCATATGCAATATTTTTCAAATGTCTATTTAAGCAGAAAAGTATTTGTCCTTTTAGATAGTAACATCCACAGGACATGTAAAGGAGTTGAAGGAACTGCGGTATATTAAACAAGAGTAGAAGTTTAGCAGGACGTTTATTGAAAATTTAAGACCACAGAAATTCAAGTTGTCTTTTCGGCATGTCGGAACCGTCCATCCCGTTTTTTTCCTTCAACGATTATTAAAAACTAAACTTTCAAACTTCTCATCTCATTAATCAATAGTGTGCTGATTTATAAGAGGCAGTAAATTACACGACCGAAAGATTCAGACGCATTTCGTGAAAGACATATGACCCCATTTGGAATTTAATATCAACTTTTGACAAATGTCGCCGAGATATCCGGCCATCGGTGAGTTAACTTTCCTCACGTTTCTGAGGTGAAATTAGGAATTTGCCTCGATTTTGAGTGAATTAGGTCACTCCTAATAATGACAATAAGTCACGTGTTACGTACTACAATCAAGAACTCTAGGAAGCTGTGGATCTTAATAGGTGCATTTATTGCTTCAAAGCTATTCGAGTTTACTTAACCTTTTAACTCTTATAGGTATATTGTTAAACTCGCGGTCTGAATTTTAAAACTCAAAATTTATTTTCCAGAACTAATAATTGCACGACAAACTTGTCTCACTCGCACTATCTGACTTTTCGACTGACTGACTGAATGACTAAATGTCCGGTCAGTTTATCTCTTTATGTAATAGTTAGTTCACCTTTAAGAATCATCTGAAAGTATGTAATCTCAGTAATAATAAAATAAAAAAAAATATATAAATTAAAAATTAATAATAAAAAGCCTAATGCAGAGCGCTTGGCGCCCTCAAAATTCGCAGTAAACCGTTAGTGTTAGGTGGTACAGCTAGTGTGTATGAGCTCTTTTTAGAGTCGTTCAGTGTTAAAAAAGACACTGTAGACTTTTATATATTTTTTAAGTTGGTGAGTTAGGGTAGAATTTTGAATTTGCGTCGATTTTGAGTGAATTGGGTCAGTCATAATAATGGCAATAATTCACGTGTTAATTCTTAATTGGTAACACGTGGGTTTAACGGTGTAGGCGAGAGGTGCTCCATCATCACCAGGGAGTCCAGGTGATGGTTCCCACAGCCTCCTGCCGCCTCTAATAGATGGCACGCTGCTCTACCTGCCGCAAGTCAATCATCACATCCACTTGACCCCGAAACAATTAATCGAAAGGGTATTGTTAAGGGCACAATGGTATTGTAAGGCAAGGAGAAGACGGGCGGACAGCGAGCGCGTGCCGACCCTTTGACACCGAATCATTTGTCCAACCCCGGGGGTTCCCCACTCACACATATACACACACCAGTTTGTAACTCAATCAGTTGAAGGAAATTTTAGGAAAAGCGTGATGAACAGGTGACATATTCGTCTGTCTCTTTTTAAGCTCTCCAACATTGATCTGTTGGACAGTGGGGTCGGTGCGGGGGTGCAAGGATTGAGACGGGTGGATAAAATGTCACTCGGACATCGCTGTCACTCTCGGAGACGTCTGGAACGACAACTCTTGGACAGAGACGCTTGCTAACCTCGCTTACCAATCAATAAACGACACTGTCGTCTGCCGTGAGTGAACAAAGCGACAATTTCTCATCATCTTCATTTATAACATGCCAACGCACACTGGAAAACCCTCTTACTACTCGATGAGGTCACATTTCATGCAATAAATTAGAGGTTTAGAGGTTTTTCAGTTGGGTGGTATGAATTTTATATTGAACATATTAGCAAGTAACCTCTAAAATACAAATATTAGATTAGTACGAAAGTGTAACAGGTTTTGCTGTTTTTTTTAATGCAATTCGAATTTGAAAAAATGACACCGTTTTGAGGTGGAACAGCAAATAACAGTAGATTGATAGAAATTGATCAATTATTATTTAGTTACCGCAACTAAAAAGCACTGATTACATGATGGTAGACGTCCGAAAAAAGCATAAGCGGAATTCAAAAAATTTACTTATTAAACTTAATATTAAATCATAGATTTTGAAACACATCTGGCCATTGCCAATACAAATTATATAAAAACTTTTAAATGTTTATAATGTTCCTACAAAATTCATTATCGTATAATGTTTTGCTTGTTGATCTTGTAAATGCCCAAAAAATTATAAATACATATTTATAGTGTAGTTTTTTTTTTAAATTTCAATTCCACCCTTTTACCATAATCTAAGATTTTCAACTGTGATAAATTATATTTTTATAATAAAAAAACCGATTATAATAATATTCTTGAATTTAAAAATATTGGTAGACTCAGAATAGTTAAGAGCTATATTTAAGGGTGCTGAGCACCCATTACCCTTACAAAAACATACTCCAGCTTGAAATCAAACTTGTGTTGGTGCTGTAGACCGTTTGTTAAAATATATTTTGGGCACTAATGCACTAATTATTATTGTAAATCCCAAGTTTTGTAGGCTTTTTCTGAGTTTTACCATTTTTAGGTGTTTACAGTAATATATTAAATTTTAGCAAAAATAAAAAGAAATGTAGACCAATCACAAACTGTAGAAACAGTTACAAATGTCATAAGTGTATCAACAAATTTTTTATTAACTTACGGACAAATTAAGGTAGTTTATAATATTTGTAATCTTTTGTTGTTGAAATCTTAGTTTACCCATTGATGTTTGCACTCCAGTGGACTAGTACAATCATTTAAAATGACATTTGGTATGAAAGTCTTTCTTCGCTTGATCTACAGACTCCCACCACGATCCCGCAAAATCGCCGCCATATGGTTATTACCAGGCTTCGGCCACAGCGAGCTACTAAACAAACCGCCAGATAATTATGAGTGTAATCCGCCGGAGTGTATTTTATTCATTCAACTGGTCCACAACTGGACCTTGCGTGATGCGTTCTGTAATCAGTAGCGTCAATGCTAAAAATGTGGTCATAATGTAATTGTTATTGCTTAAACTTAGGAATCTATTATTGTTTACAATAAACAAATACTGACCGAGTAAATGGCTATCTATCTTTGGGTCTGTTAGTGCTACCGCGTTTAACTAATGCAAAATTAGGTATAAAATGATATAAAATGAGTTTTATAGTGACGCCAGAATATAAAAAAGCGAATAAGGGCGTGTTTTACTGGCATTAGGCTACCAAAGTCAGTCAGCTGCCTAATTTGTTTGTTATTGTGTTGCTCTGACTGTGAAATACAAAAATCTAACGCGTTTTTAGTGTTAATTTGTTTGCTGTATTTACTGCTGTTTATTGAGTTAAAATAAAACCAAAATTGCTAAGTTTAGACAAAAACCAACGCGCTAGCGCCATCTAACATCGTTAGGAGGAGTATCTGCCAAGCATCACAACTTTTTTAGAAAATAAATGTAATTCTACAAGTGAAATCATTCGAATTCAAACAGAATATTTCAACAAAATTTTTAATGTCATTAATTTCAATTATACTTATTTGATTGACAAATTAACCACTGAACAATTATCTGAATACAAAACTACAGTGGAACTTCGATAAGGCAAATTGTTGATAAATCAAACTCTCGATAACTCGAACCAAATTTATGAGACAGGTCTTACTTCTTCGATAAGTCGGATTTCTCGATACTCATTTTTTTTTCTGACAAGTGACTGTTCGAGTTAAACAATTTCGACTATATTTAGATTTACAATAATTAATCTAGGTCATAATTTATTAACTAGTGTACTACTTTTTGAAAAAAAATTGGGAAATTTGCAAAAACAAATCAGTGCCTTTTTTCGAGCTACACAACTCATACCAACTCGTGTATCAAGGTTTTTGTTAAAAAATACAAAAAATATAATAAAAATAAACAAATTTTATTTACACTGAATGCACAGGTATTAAATTTCAAAAAAACCGATAACACGTGCTTTTCCTCGTTATGTCAAATTTAACATTCTTTTCTTTCACACATAAAAGAGAAATTTAATACACCTACACATCATTTGTTGTCAGATTTACCAAAATAAAATGGGTTAAGATGTTTCTTTTTAATTATTATCTAGAAAAATAAACCTATAAACCATCCCTATTTCACAACTAGCAGCTGTCAATCATTCTTTAGATAAAATATAAAAGAGAGTAACCTGAGAAGTAAAATTAAATTTTCAAAAATATTATTTTAGACAATCAAAAATAAGTTTCATGTATTTTTCTTATAAAATGTTTATTAGTTTTATTGTTATTAAATTAAATAAAAAAATCAAACCTTTTTGGTCCATTTGTGTCAGTTGTCATAAACTATCGTACTTTAGGTTATAAAGCCCGCACATGACGTTCACCGAATCACTTCGAGTTTCACACTGTTTACAAAGGGCTGCAGAAAGCCGGGTATTTGGGTAGTTGGCACCCCCTACCCTATCTGAAGACCAGTGAAAAGTCAGTATATGAGTGGTAGTGACGGGTGTCCCCTCGCCCCTCTTGGGGTCCATCATCAGAAAGAAGACACGGGCCAGGACTACGTTGACAAGATCCTGCAGATTCATCTATCTGTCTGTGGCAGGAGTTGTTCGGACATGTCATGTCAGCCGCCCCCTTAAAATGACAACTCGTTTCGAGCGAAATGCTTTTCAAAAAATCTTTTTAATTAAAGGATGGAGGATGTTAATCGTGGCGATTTAGGAGTCGCCTGTTACACTTATTACCAATTAAAGGTAAATAAACGGCGATCGTTAAAAATAACCGCGGGTTTTCTACCTGGGACCATTTAATGAAACGGATCAAAATGACACAAGATGCAATAACGTAACACAGGCAGCGCGGATTGTTATGAGTGGCTCTATTATAATTATAGAGTAGAGTAAAAGCGCTGGAACTATTAGTGGAATGTGCTCATAAACATCAACTCGTTGCCTGAGAGTCTCTCGTAAAAAGTCCACGTGGGACGACGACATAACACGCAACATTACGCACGACCACGATTATTATTATTATTATTGTAATGCGAAATATTTGCTTCTGACGATGGGACACTTCAATTTCATTCTTAACAGCTCGATTTGATCGATCACCTGGAAAACTGATGAGCGACTAACCGGAAAATTATACATTAATATATGCTTCATTTAACTGAACAATATTAGGACATAGAGTTTTTATTATACCTAAATAATAACACTCAAATTCACATTTAGATAATATGAATTTAAAAACACCAACAAACAGAAATAGACAATTTGGTTTTATTTTTTGTCTTTTAGTTTACTGAATTTTTTTAGTTTCATTTTCAATTGTAATTACCAAGTTCTCAGTCTTCATCTTTTACTTTCAAAAACGGACATAGAATGCCTTATCATTAAGCAAATAGCAGTGAATAATCACTTTCTATTCAGAACTTAAATAAACTTTTTCATAATTTCAAAAATACTCTCTAAGCTTCAATATACAAACGTTTGATAAGTTTTTGTTAAGATTCTAACTTTTTGTATAATTTTCCTTTTTACAATACATTATTATTTAAGCACTGATGAATATAGAGCCCCAAAAGCGCTTTCCCACTGTTATACAGGGTGATTTCTTTATTTGTTCCCGTCAGATATCTAAAAAAATAAGCAACACGTTATACAACCGATAAGCAACTTAATTAATTAAAGAATGTGGCAACAAATGATCCAAATAAACTGACTCTGGAAGTATTATCAAAGGTATTATCAACAATGGTGATATTAACTCACAACCCACTATGTCTTAATTTTGAAAATTAAAGTTTCAAAGTATAATGTGTTACCTACTCTTAGAATTTCGGGCGGGAGCAAATAAAAAAATCGCCCTGAATAAGAATTTTGTTTCACTAAACTAGTGGGTTTGATTTCTATTCTGTCATCATTTGTATTATAATAACTGTTTATATAGAGTGTCCCAGAACTCGTGTATTGCCAATTTCACAAAATATGTTGTTTATTATTATATCAGGTTTTGCTCACTTTCCCAATTTTTTAAAAATGTTTTCTGGAGTGGCAATCGATTTTGACTTGACAGTTTTCGTTTCTTCTTCGTATTCGCATTTTGAAATACTTCAATACCACCATTTTTAATAAACTAAAAATGTTTAAAATGTTTCCATAGGTATACGTAAGCGTAAAAAATTGTTATGCATTTGTGATATGGCAGTCCTACTTGCCAACGAATACCTTATTCTACAGATAAAACAAAAATAATTATACCAAAATAATAATAAAATTTGAAGAAAAGGAGAAGATCGAACCAAAAACTAAAAAGCGGGTAGAACAGTCTACAATAATTGTATCCAAATTTAAAAGATAATCAAAAAACAGTTAAAGGGAACGTAAGCTTCAAAAAAATATTACTTATTAGGTGTCGTAAAAATAAATATAATTTTTATAATTTTTCAAAGAAAAAATAGAAAACTGAGATGACGGAGTCCTTCTTATAAAAATTAAGAGCTCATCTTTAAAAAGCATTTTTTTAAAGATGCCTAAGTACCAATTTTTCAGTGTCAAAAGTTAAAAAAAAATATTCAATTTTTTTGGCTCACCCTAATATATTCGTATAGGTTTTTAAGTTATTATAGTTATTATAATTTTTCTATAAAATAGGTATTTTTGTCGCTATAAGCCTTTTTTGAGTGGTATTTTTGGCATGATTGGTCGCGGATTGGGTGGAAATCACGACAAACCAACGTCTAATTACACGTCTGGATTTAGCGACTTAGTTGGCTCATAAAACTGAGAGATAATAAGGGAAGGAACGTCTCGGCGCCGGAATCTCCCGACACCTGTCTGTTCATTCGGTGACAATGTGTACGTAGTTTGAACTACCCCAAGTAGTCAAATTGCCAACTATAAACCGTTCCTCTCACCTTTCGTCTGCCGATGGTGGAGAGTTTCTCAAAGTTTACATAACGAACTCGATGCAAATTCGCCGACCTAATAAAGAAGCGGGGAAATCGTCTTAATAATAAAAATACGCGAAATATTCGTATAGTTTCATTCGGCGTGCAACTGCAGCGATCTTGGCAAACTTCCATTTTCTGAAAGCTGCATCGGTAATGGCACAAACACTGGAGATTGACGTCCTGCTTTTCCTATTATTTTAATACCAAATTAACTCGTGATACACGAGTATCGAAAATTATTTTTAATAATTTATGGGAAATGACAGCTGTCCTATAAGACACGTGTGTTAATCATACGAAATGTGGCTGTGACTCTCTGATTTTTACCCGATAATCTTTAAATTTATTACGTCAATAGGAATAAAATTAAATTTAGATACAAGTGGAAACATTCAAAATAACAAGCGATCTATCATACTATTTTGTCGTCCAGACGTGCCTGACATTTATAATTTTTTTATTCTAATTTATTTTTGTAATTATTTTCTACAATTGATTCGGATAGAATATTTATTTCGGCTGGAGTGGTGATTAATTTTTGAATAAATTTAAACGATTGGTTTTCATGTTCAATAAACTTATCGTAATCAAATTATAATGTCACGTATCTGTGCTATTTATTAGGAGAGAGCTATTCTCAGTTAAACACCGTGATCATAATAAAATCACAATAGAAACATATTAAATTTTCTTTTATTTATTTTAGTACCTACTTTACTGCCGTGATATTGTCATAACCTAACGTTTTAACTACAACAAACTCGTCAAAATTTGATTTCTCCCTTTGGTACACTCAGTTCTAAGACTAAAAATAAAAATAAGTGTGTTTTCAAATCATATTTTCTGAGACTACTTACAGCGTCAGATTAACACAAAATATTGAGTATAAAAATATCGTTACATTTATTTACTCCAAAACGTATTTTTAGAAAAAATATATTTGAATTTTCTCTGATGTATTAGGTCAGGGAGGGTAATTGTAAAACCAGTCAAATTTAATTATTTTTTTTTGATGCCATTCGTAAGCTGCTGAAAGTTTGATCATTTCATATCATTGCGCCAAATTGCTGACTTTGAAAATAAAATCACAAAATTGATTTAAAATTTGATTGATGATTTTATTAAAGTGTAGCTTCAATTTATGGTGCGGTTAGTCTGTAGAAAACTCTTACATAAGAGAAACACCCTCGTAGTGTTTTAAGTCTGTATATAAGGAGTGTTATTGAAGTAAAGTTTATAGCTAACACCTGCAAATTTTAACGGGTATTAGCTTTTGTTTAAAGGATGCTAAATAAGCAAAATTATCTTATCTTATATAAATGATTGTAAGTTTTCCAGACATACACTGTAAACCTTTTTTTAAAATTGTTTCCGAACGAGAGACGATGTATTATAGAATTTTTCTTGCTATACAGTGTGTGATTAAAATATATGCACAAATTTTTCCTAGTGTAGTCCTAACTGTAATGTTAAAATCGGATATACAAAGTGTTTTTGAAGTAATTTTACAAATGTTAACAGGTGATAGAACATTGTTAAAAAGATGATAAATATTCAAATTCGCCTTTTAGAATGTTACTGGGGTTTAAGATATACGCTGAGAATTTTTATTTATTTTTTTTTTTCAAAAAATATTATTGTTGAGGTAAAGATTTCATTATTTCATTTTGTCTCTATTTCTTTATTTAGCCTTCTCCTTATTTATATATTTTTTTCCATTTATCTCTTAATATGTAATATTTTTTACTTCATATGAAAATGACAATTCAAAAATTGAAAGCTTCCTAAAATCAAAAATTATTAAAAAATAAAATTGCAAAAATCTGGATTATCTAAAACTAATAAAGTTAAAAGTAAAATAAATTTCAAGAAGTAACACTACAAATATTTAAAAAAAAACACACAGTAAAAGCAAATATTAGGAAAATGAGAGTTGTAAATATCAAGATTGAAGTACCTTCGAACAAATAAATAAATTGAAAAAGTAGAATAGAAAATACGAGAAAAATTCGAGAGAAAAAACACAGAGTAATAACTAATCGAAGACGGAATAATAGCTTACTTTCTCATGTATTTTGTAGCTTTTCCGAAATGTTAAATTTAGTTAAATGATGTTTGATACGTGTCAAACCCGAAGTAGCACCTTGGTTCTCTTTCGCGCAATTTAAGGATAGCATAAGCTCTTTTTCCTAAGCGTGCATAATTTGGCATCGTTTGACATTCTGGCAATGCTCTAGTGGGAGGATCGGGGAAGCACAGAGGGCGCCAAGGCCTCATTTACTATACATTAAGCCGATATATTGTTCCTCCTGCGAATATATTCCCTCACCGGCCGATTGTATCTCAGCTATCTGGGATTCCTCCGGCATACAGATCGCCTATTCTGTTCCGAAGTCGATTTTTTATGGGAACAGGTAATGCTCTCGAATAAACCGTTTGCGATATATATTTTTTCTTGAAAAAAATGCAATTAAACTGAAAACGGTAGTTAAAACGATTATTATGTTACATTAAAAATCGTTAATGTGGTAGCAAAACCGGTATTCGATTAGTGGGATTTCTAAAATTTTTTCATACCGTGATTTATTTCGGTATTTCTCAAAGTGGTATTTTAAATACTGATTTATGGACTTGTTGGATTCTAAACGTCAAACTGATGGACGAGTCATCGATTTTAATTAATACACGAGACGAATAAATCTCGCGGGTCAAGACACAAAATTTCCAAAATTTTTAACCGAGCGACATTCTTTTCGCCGCAGTTCCGGCAGGATAACACACAACTGGTGCTAGAAAAGAACTTCAATTAATTTTCACTCGATCGGAAATTGTCAAAAATCAATCATTTCATTATTTATATCAATTATTCTAACGGGTGTGTCAATTAAGAAATTGACGCGCTCTTGAAGATCAATTAAAATTATTGGTAATGAACGGTGGAAAAACGGTGCAACGGTGATGAATGACCCTATATACACCTGTGTGAATATCAAGCGCTTTCGCTGGAATAGCCTCGTAATTTATATATCCATTTCCATCAAACAATGCTTCATATTGGATTGATTTACCGTGGATTGACCATATGATCGCTCCGGTTTACATGGATAAATGGGATCATTACTTTACGAATTTAACTCGAAAATCATTCCGACCTTGACTCTCGAAATCAAATCAATCACTGACAGAAATATAACTAATTCAATCTAGTTTATAGCCGCATTTATTCAAATTTTTTAAAGATCGGCTTTCAACGCTCGGTTGACATTTATGTTATTAACAATTTGTATGTTAACAATTGGAAAACTGTCATTTATGTAGACATTGCTTTATGAGTTGAAACAGTCATTTAAATATTGGTCAAATGTCCAACTCTCTCTTTTATAATATAATAATTCTTAAATAAAATATTATTAACAACACGATAATGTCAACTTGTAAATATAATATAAACGCATGTGAATAGCTTAATTAACAAATATTATAACAGAAAACAAGGTAATGTACCAATTTTTTAGCCCACGCTAAACAAGTTATAATTTAAGCGATGTTTTAGTGTGTTATGAATTTTGTAATTATAATTAAAACAGCACAATAAAAATATTTGAAAATTTTGTGCATAATTTGGCGATTGTTTTATTATTTCTATTTCACTACAAGCTAATTTATAAAATCTTAAAGAGCTTCTGAGTTATGCAAACGGGAAGCTCTAAGTTTCAGACGTTGATAACATAAATGTTAATTTTTCCAAACAAGAAAAATTGTCTTGTAATAATTTACTTCATGTAACAAGCAAAGCTCTCATTCATTTATTTATGATATAAAACTACCTGCACCTGGATTTCAAATAAGATCATAATTAAGGAAACCTAATATTATAAATTTGCCATACTTGGATTAATCTCAGATTGAATATTTCTTAACGGTTGGTAAATAACAAGAATGCGACAGGAACGTATCCTTTTAGTTTCGTCGCGTCCTGTGTGAAAATATTGCAGGAAAATCACGTGCCGAGACGTGAGAAAATTTCGGTCAACAATACAATTTCAAAATTTTTTTACAAATTCTGATTCTTAATTTGGCGTATCGTTTTATATCACACAATTTTGAGAGTAGAAATATCGTATAGTATCGTTTTACTACCGCTGTTCTTCTGAAATTAGTAGAATTGAATATATTGAGGGCTTTTTCCAGGTATTTTAGACGCTTTTGTTTCTTATGTGTCATTACGTTACAAATAGCTTCAACGTTAGTTTTTAAAGCGTCTTTCACAAATTTGATTCAGATTTTCTATTATCTTTTATTTTTTACTGCCTCAATAGTGTAAAACTGGTGAATTATAATTTTGTTTATTAACTTGATTAATACAAAAGCCATATCATTCAAAAATATGAGCTTCTTATAAATAGTTTTTAGAGTTTTTAGTTCATTTATGGTAACAACTATATAACAACATGTTTAAAACCGATCTTTGTTTTCTTTTTGTGAGAGTTTAAATCCACCACTTTTTTTATCGAGACTGAAATCGACTCTTTATTCTCTTCCAAGGTTGTAACCAGTAACTTCAGCGTTGCATTGGCTGGGACTACTGTTAACAGAATTATTTGTGCCAGAGCTTGAAGCTCCTGTTAATTCCTATTTTTTACTGTTAAGTTCCAGTTGGTCTTTACGAGTTTGTGATTTCAAAATGACCGATATCCAATCATTCTAATTTCGAATAGACAGCAATAATAAGGTATGCTAAATCTGCTCTTCTCGAATAATACAAAGAGACTGTACGTCGAATTAGGAATCATCTGAATCTTGCAACAATTAATTACAAATTTCGTAACTTTTCATTTTTTGAAGTTCTCCATATTACAAGCAAACACTTTATTTTTAAAAAGTCTTATTTTTTTAATTTTTCTTGTTTAACATTGGCTTATTTTTTAAATAATTGTTCTATTTCTGAATTCTTCACATTTTAGTTTTTCTGATTTCTTATTATTTCATTTCTCTATTTATAGTAATCCCAAAACGCTGACATTATATGGCACTGTCCTTTTGTGCAAAAGCTAATTTATACCTGTCATTATCATAATGTACTATTTCTGAACGGGAAAAAGTCGCTTCAGGTTTGTCCTGCCTTAAAGCGGTCATACCCAAAAACCAGGAGCAGTAAGAAATTTGCTCATTATTAAAGTAAACGATTTTATTAAGGCCCTATAATGTTAGCGTTTTTGGATTACTGTACTACATACATACATCTTCCTCTTATTTTTAATTTCTAATTTCTTCATTTGCTCATTTTCCAATTGTTTACTTAAGTTCCGCGTGTTAAGACTGTTATAAGTGAAAAAGTGCTATGAAATTACAATGTTTCGTATGTCTTTAATAAATTCATCCATCTTCTATCTAAATACAAAATGATCAAAAAAGATTATTTTCTAGAAAGCTGTGATTTTATTTCTTTTCATATAAATCAAAAATAAATAAATAATCTTATAGAGGTAATGCTTCACATAAGTGCCAGAAGTTTTCAGGTCGCATTTGCAGCCTCTGATATGACCTAACGACCATTGGTGGCCAACACCGACGTTTTGTCTGTGAAAGACGAGATAGTGGCTGTTAGTCTTTCCATATAATTTATATTGAATACATCAAACTACTATATTACTTACAAACTATTGACAATATCACATACCGAATTTTGATAGGATATGTACTAGTCTAGTAGTTTCTGTTTCTTGTGTGCATCAGTTCCCTGGCCGATTGTCATCGCAAAGTTGTACTACAAATTCCGTATCAATAACTACTGTTCTTGCAGAAAACATTTAACAATTCAGTTTCTCACAAAAAAATTTTTTGTTAAATTGTTGGTTGTATAAACCACTTTTTAGATAAATAAAAATTACTAGTTTTTCGTTATATTTCCCGCTCAGTCACTCTAATAATTCAAATCCTCTCAAAAGATAGTGTTTTAGTCTTATGGAAGTCGTAAGAGCAGTCAATCTACAAACTGTCACTAAAATGTGATTATAAAGAATAAGAGCGTCAGCCTGAGTTTAATTTAAAACTGGGACTCGTTTTTGTAAGTATAACAAGCGCGTAGCGCCCTAAATAAAGCTTTTAACCCTGTTTTGCTCAAAACCAAACGTTACTGACCTATTTCTATCCGTAAAAATGATATATTTACCCCACATTCAAGAATAGAAATTCACGAATTGTCTGTAATCATTTTGTTGGATGACGCAAGTCAAATTGAGGACTATAGTCTTGTAACTTAGCAACACTGCAGGCTGACTAAAATCCGCAAACTGACTGAAACGATAGTAATCTGCGAATTGACTGATCAAATAGGAATTCTGGAAATCGCCTATAAATCTGCGGAATTTATGATATTTCACACATTGCCCGTAACATATGAGTAATGACGAAAGATTTATGCAACCAATCTTACATTTTCGCCCGAGACTTTGATATAATTTAAAAAAGCTTTTTGCGATCAGAGTTACTGTATATCATTTCATGTTAGTTTGACTGTCTTTGAGCAAATCTAGTCAAAATGTTCACCGATAACGAGAAGACTGATATGATCCTGATATATGGGGAATGCAGAAAAAACGCTTGGGCTGCAGTAAGACTTCATGTAGAAAGATATCCTCACTGAGTGGTTTCATCTGACTAAATTTTTCGAAGACTTGAAGCAAAATTGCGTCAAAGCTGACCTTCCTTGGAAAAGCCACGAAACTAAACTGCGACAGAGGAAAATATTAAGATTGCTGTAAGTCAGACGATTACAGAAAAGCCACAGAATGGGCAAAATGTTATAGTACAAAATTTATGAATTAGCCATTCTATTGTAGAAACAGAACCCCTACCATGTTACACTGGTACAAGAACTAAAAATAACGGATTATTAAGTAGTCAATTAGTCATTCAATTTCATAAGTTATAAAAACTGACAGAAATCGATAATCTTTGGATAACTTTGATTCAATATTTTTACTGAAATGAAAATTTCATCAAGAAAGCTGCGTAATATGTAAATTTGGTTGCATATAGATTCATTATCATTCGTGAATAAATAACCTTGTATACTCGTATAATAAATTTAACACTAGCGTAATAACTACTTATTTACTGATTTCATTAGTGAAGATTAGGTTTCTTTCGGACTTCGAATTTTGCCCCTAAAAAATAAATTTTTACGTCAATGATTTTCTGTAAAAAAAAAACAAAAATTGAAGGTTGATTTTAGAAACAAAATTCTAGGTTAATTTGTTTTAGTGTCAATCATTTGCATGATGATGGCACGATACTTTCCAACAACCAAGAAAATTTATTATTAAAGAGCGATCCGTTACATTGTCTGTAAGTTTGTATTTAAAAATTTCTTTTAGACGAAGTGGCAGCAATTACATCAATTTATTCTCGCTTTAATTTGCCTGATTGTGAGTTTAAATAACCGCTTATTGTGGATACATAAACCGCAAGGTGTGCAATACCAGCTTGCCGGCTTTGTTCCCCGTGAAAAACTTCCATGGAAGTACCTGTTGAATCCATCAGACTCTAATTAATCACCACGTGCCATAGGGGAAAGTCAGTACGATGCGGGCTTTTGCAAGTCCAAATCACCCGCGTTTAAAAATTCCCTCAATTCGTGTAGAAATAAAATTTGATGTATCGCTCCTGTTTATCCGAAATTAGTCCCCAGATGTGAAACAATACGAATTTGTCGTCTCGTTATCGAGACAGCGACGTCTTGTGTCGCGTATAAATAGCGAGATAGATCAGAAGTTGCCGAGTTCAGCCATCAGTGGGGTGGTGTATGTGTCGGCCGATGACAGATTTATGTGGACAGGTTGCAGACGTGGCCGATACAGCATTGGTTGCGTCGCCGAAGAGAAGTCGCCCCCAGATTCTAGTTATATATGCTCCGCGTCGTCTCTGATAAACTGTCAGAGACAAGCAGCGTCTTGCCGTGTCCCTTCTCCTTGACTCGGCGCTAACTAAAGCGTGGAGAGTATTAAGTCATCTCGCGGCTTATGGAGACGCCGCCCGACGCCCGACGACGCAGACCTGCACCAGACACACAACACGCTTCCAAAGATGATGGAGTTACGGAACTGTGCAACCGCTAATGCAATTTCAGAGGAGGATACACCTTAGGTTGTTTCAAAAACATTTGCCTAATTTGCTGAATTCATAAAGCGGAATTTTGCCCAAACTTGTATTTATGAGTTTCTTCAGAACTTTCACCTAGTGCCCTAGTGACCAGGGCAAAAATTTTATTTTTAGCCTTTCAACATATCAAGCAAATTGCTCAAATTTTATTATAAATTATAAAAACTGATGGTATGGTAATGACACTTTACCAATATTTGAAGCCGAAAGCGACATTTCTCAACACTTTTTAATTAATGATAAATTGATAACAGAAAAAGTACAATTTTTTTCAAAATTTTAAGAGCCGATAATTGCAATTTAGTAACATTCAAAGCCAGGAATACAATTTTACTCATTTTGGAAGTCGAAAACAATGCGTTTTTAGCAAATTTTAAATAATTATATACAAAAAAACCATTGTTTTCTAATTTTAGAAGCAGAAAATAATATTCTACTATTTTTGAAGGCCAGAAGTATATTTTTAATAATTTTAGAAGCCAGAATCAATAGTTTTATAGTTGTAGATTCCAAGAGTAATACTTTAGAAATTTTTTAAACCGAAGGCACCATTTTCATAATTTTAAAAATGGGAGGAATAAATATTAATTTTGAAAGCCGAAGGCGATGTGTTCTTATTAAATGTTAAACTAATAAAAGCAACATTGTTCTCTAATTTTGAAAGTCAAAAATATTATTCTACTAATTTTAAAAACCGATTGTGTAATTTTATTAATTTTAAAAGACAAAATTAAAATTTTTGTAGTTTCAAAAACCAGAAATAATTCTTGAACCAAAAACGCCATTTTAATAATTTTAGAAATAGGCGAGGCAATGTAATGTTGGAAAGCAAAGAAAACATTATTTTGTTAACACTTAATAACGACAAAGGTAACATTTTTTTACTATCATTTGAGACTAAAAATGACGTTTAACTAATTTTGAAAACTAAAGATAGTATTGTTTTTCAATGTTGGAAACCGAAAAAAAAAATTCAATAATTATAAAAGACAGAAACAATATTTTATGTCAAATTTTAAATTAATAAAAAGATAAAAGACATCGTTTTTCTAATTTAGAAACCATAAGGTATATATTACTAATTTTAGAAGCCAGATCCAATGTTTCAATTTTTAGTAGCCAGTTTTTAGTATCTCAGACAATATCTTACCAATTTTTGAAACCGAAGACGATATTTCTTATTAATTTTCACAACAATAAAAACAAGAGTGATTTTTTTTTTCTAATTTTGGCAACCGGAGGTGACAATTTACTAATTTTAAAAACTGAAGTTGATACAGTGTCTTCAGGAACTATCTCAACCCACGTGACCATTTTTTTATAAAATCCAACCACACAATTGGTATTATTTAATCCAAACGTTGCTAAACGCTTACTTGAACCAGCCGTTGCTTTTATCAGCAACCTCATTTCAAAAAAATACATTTTTAGATTGAGAGACAGTATTTAAACATTTTTGAAGCCGAAAGAATATTTGTTTTCCAATTAAATAACAAGAAAGTGTCATTTTTTCCACTTTTAGTATCCAAAAACGATATTTTACTAATTTTGGAAATAGGAGAGACAATATAACTTATTTTAAAAGCCGTAAAAATGATTTTTTAGCCAATTTTAAATTAATGAAGACAAGGAAGACAATATTTTCTAATTTAAAAAGACCAAAATGACATTTTACAAATTTTAAAAGAAGATAATATTTGACTAATTTTAGAATTCAGAGACAAACGTTCTGATTAAATTTTAAATTTATAAAAAAAAAATTTCGGTTTTAAAAGCTGCATTTTTAGTTATTATCCTGGAAGGCTAAACTACCATTTACTAGTTATATAAACCGAAAAGTGGTACTTTACCAATTATCGGAAAGGAAGGCAACATTTCTTTCCATATAATTTACATTAAATAAATCAAACTACTATATTACTTACAAACTATTGACAATATCTCATACCGTATTTTGATAGGATATGTACTAGTGTAGTCTAGTAGTTTCTGTTTCTTTTGTGTGCATCAGTTCCCTTGTCGATTGTCATCGCAAAGTTGTACTACAAATTCCGTATCAATAGCTACTGTTCTTGCAGAAAACATTTAACAATTCAGTTTCTCATAAAAAAAAATCTGGTTAAATTGTTGGTTGTATAAACCACTTTTTAAATAAACAAAAATTACTCGTTTTTCGTCATATTTCCCACTTAATCACTCTAATAATTCAAATAAAGCTATAAAAGTCAACAAAATCCCCTCAAAAAAAAAATGTTTTAGTCTTACAGAAGTCGTAAGACCAGTCAATCTACAAACTGTCTCTAAAAATGTGATTATAAGAAATAAGAGCGTCAGCCTGAGTTCAGTTTAAAACTGGGACTCGTTTTTGTAAGTATAACAAGCGTGTAGCGCCCTAAATAAAGCTTTTAACCCTGTTTTGCTCAAAACCAAACGTTACTGACCTATTTCTAACCGCAAAAATGATATATTTACCCCACATTCAAGAGTAGAAATTCACGAATTGTCTGTAATCATTTTGTTGGATGACGCAAGTCAAATTGAGGACTATAGTCTTGTAACTTAGCAACACTGCAGGCTGACTAAAATCCGCAAACTGACTGAAACGATAGTAATCTGAGAATTTACTGATCAAATAGGAATTGTGGAAATCGCCTAGAAATCTGCGGAATATCTGATATTTTACATTGCCGGTAACATATGAGTAATGACGAAAGATTTATGCAACCAACCTTACATTTTCGCCCGAGACTTTGATATAATTTAAAAAATCATTTTGCGATCTGAGTTAGTGTACATCATTTTATGTAAGTTTGACTGTCTTTGAGCAAATCTAGTCAAAATGTTCACCGATAACGAGAAGATTGACATGATCCTGATATTTGGGAAATGCAGAAAAAACGCTTGGGCTGCAGTAAGCCTTCATGTAGAAAAATCGAGAGTGGTTTCATCTGACAAAATTTTTCGAAGTTGAAGCAAAATTGCGTCAAAGCTGACCTTCCTTGAAAAAGCTACGAAACAAAACTGCGACAGAGGAAAATATTAAGTTTGCTGTAATTCAGGCGATTATAGAAAAGCTACAAAATCGGCAAAATGCTATAGTACAAAATTTAGGAATTAGCCATTCTATTGTAGAAACAGAACCCCTACCATGTTTCACTGGTACAAGAACTAAAAATAACAGATTATTAAGTAGTCAATTAGTCATTCAATTTGATAAGTTATAAAAAATGACATTTTACAAATTTTAAAAGAAGATAATATTTGACTAATTTTAGAATTCAGAGACAAACGCTCTGATTAAATTTTAAATTTATAAAAAAAAATATATTTCGGTTTTAAAAGGTGCATTTTTAGTTATTATCCTGGAAGGCTAAACTACCATTTACTAGTTTTATAAACCGAAGAGTGGTACTTTACCAATTATCAGAAAAGAAGGCAACATTTCTTTTTAATTTTTATAACAACAAAAAAAATTCTAATTTTGAAAAGTAATAACAAATGTCTTGTTATCGGATATTTAGCTAATAAGTAACGAAAGAGTTGTGACAATTTTCTACACTTTAAAAATTGAAAATAATATTTTACTATAATTAAAAAAGCCGGATTGCATATTTTACTAGTTTTGAAATCTAAAACCAACGTCAACTAGTTTTAGAAACCACGAGCGACTTCTACCAATTTTTTAAAGCCAAAGAAAAAATTTCTTATTATGTTTTTTTTAACTGTAAGGACAAAAATATTATTTTTTTAATTTTTGGAAACGAACACTCAATTTTACTAATTTTAAATATTAGAGTTGTTATTAAGCAATTTTGTAAGTCGAGGGAGAGAGTTATTAGCAATCTTTTAATTATTACAGTGTTTTACAATAACTTTCATATTTGAAGGTTCATTTTACTAATAACAAGAGTGAAACTCATTTAAAATATTGTGAATCTCAACTGACAAAAAATGAAAATCAATTACAAAACACTGTAAACACAAAGATGTCATTTTTTTTATTTTTGGCAGCCGAGAATGACGTTTTAGTAATTTTAAAAGTCGGAAGAAAAATTTACTGCATTTACAAGCCCGAAAACGATATTATTTTCCAATTTTGCGAGTAGAAATAAAAATACAATTTTACTAATTTTAAAAACCGGAAATAAAATATTATTAATTTAGATGCCAGAGGCAGAGGCGATATTTCTTATTAAATTTTAAATTACCAAAAACATCGTTATTTTTTATTTTAAGAGCTAGAGGCGGTACTTGTACCAATTTTTAGACCAAAATCCTACATTTCTTGTTGTTTTTATAGCAATAAACACAAAAATATATTTTTTTTAATTTTGAGAACTATAGCCAACATCTAGTAATTTTAGAAACTGGAGGCTAATTTCTAGTAGTTTTGAGAACAAAAATGATATTAGATATCAATTTTTAAAATTTATTAAGACAAAAACAACATTTTGTTTTAATTTTGACAACCCAAGACAATTTTGGGAGCTGGAAGCAACCAGTTTAGAAGCTGCAGATAATATTTTTATTGCTTTTTACGACAACATTTTCTTATAACTTTATAAACCATCAGTTACTAATTTTGAAGTGAGAGGTAATTTGACATTTTTAGAAAATAAAGCTATATATTTTTTTAAATGTATATGAAAACAGCTTTGTTATCATTATTGAGAGCCGGAACCAATAGTTTATTAATTTGGAACCGAAATACACATTTCTTATAAACTTTAAAATTAATAATCGAGTCACATATTTATAATTTTGCGAGCCGGAGGCGACTTTTCGCTAATTTAAGAAGCTGGAAGCGATATTTTACCAATTTTTTGAAGCCAGGAGCCTAATATGTAACTAGTTTCGCTGATTACACCGTTTATAGTCTGCATCTTTGACAAGTGCTCCAACTGCAGCACTGCTTTCACGTTAAAAAATTCAGAAGTAGAGATAAATTAAAGTTTTTAAAAAATATAGATTATGTATTTATTTTAGAAATATTAATTTCAGACAATTATTAATAATCTTTAGGGTCGTCACAGGTAAAAGTCCAAAAGCTTTTAGACGTATTATTCAATGTTAGGTGAAGTAATGTTTATGAAAAATTGTAGATACAGATAAATATAGTCAATTGATTGCATTTCTAAAACAAAAATCGGAAAAGCTAAAACTAAACAGTTGAAAAAAATTAAAATTGGAAAACAGGATATGCGCATAGTTGTATAATTTCGTTTTATAAAAATAATTCTTGTTGAAATGTAAAAGTGTTATTATTATTAGCATTATGATTATGTGTTGACCTTTCGGCCTTCCGCGTGTCTAATAACCTTTTGATTGTTGCAATATCTGTCTGTTAAAAAGAGTAAATTTCTAATGCAAATTATTTATAGTTTCTGTATTTCCATCAGTGTGACATATCGCCTGATGTAAAAGTAACCTCTTCGTCCACTTTCCATAAATCGTGGTCCCATCCCACATCGTCTCCTTGGAGATTGATTCGGTCGCATCGTCGTTCCATTAGCAAGTCTAAAACTGGACATACGTCATAAACTACCATAATCTGACACGAGTCCGATGCTTTATGGACACTTAAGGACAAGTTAAGCACTATTTATACACAGGTTTATGTACTCGTTATAAAAACGCTGGGATGTCTTGTTTATGTGACGGCTTGGGCTGTCTTGTTTTGCGCGTACTCTATGGACATGCAAAGCACTAGTTTATGGACGCTTTTATGCCACCTGGTTATCACAAGGACGGTACCACCACGACCCGGTGGTGGAGAGCATCATGGAGGCTTAGTTTATCGTCGACGCATGCAAATGTAATTATACGTACAGGTAAAAGAGACGAATTTAAAACGTCTCCGGAACGTATTTTACACAAATTATAGCCAGCTTATAGTCAAAACAAGAAAGTAACGATACGGCATGTCACTAAGGACGAGAGAGACCAACACTGGATGCCTTTATAAGATACTCAAATAAAACACAACATCGTTGTAAATTACAACCAAACAGAAAAACGCTATGATTAAAATTGACTATTAACATATGTCACTGCTGTCTAACTTACGATGGATAAGGATAAGGTTACAAGGGGAAGACAGGGGATTTATAAGATGAGGGGACTTCAAGAATCCCTACAGGATAATAACCTGGAATTTATGAAGATGTTTTAATTAATCATAAGGAAAAAAGAACAAACGGCACGACGAAACAAACATTTAAACGAGGATAAGATACTAATTGCCGGACTTCGTCTTTAAGCTTTCCTTTGAATAATCTAATAATGATGCTAATGTTATCTCCTGTTTATTTGTTCTTCTAATTATTCGCTTTCTTTCATTTTTTTTAAACAATTCGCAATTCCGATAATTTTTCAAACGATGTGGTCTTTGATACCGTCCCAGTTTGTAGCACCAGCTTGGGGCAAGAAGAGTCCCAGTATGCAAATGTCTATAGCACAGTTTGCGATACAAAACATAAATCAAAAAACTCCTGTTTGTAAAGTAGATGCAAAATAAAACACAAGAACATAAAGCGAGAACCTAGAGTTAGAATTGTCGCACGGAAAATATAGACTGCGTAATTTTAACAATTTAGTATTGTAATAAACAATTTCTTAAAATTATCCAAAATTAAGATTAAGTGAAAACTACTATAGTCCAGATCATCAAACAGTGCATATAAGTGACCTAGATTTTTTTTTTTAATTTAGAATTTAAATGCAAATTGTTTTAGGAACTGAAATCTAAGAATTGCGGCCTTGACAGTGAAATTACATTCAAATCACAATTCCCAATTTAATTGTCAAATCAATGATTGATCACGTGTGCGCACTGTTTAGTGATCTGGACGATACTATAAAGCATCATTTAGAGTTACACAAATTAACAACGTAAGTAAGGTGCGACAAAAATATAAAACATAAAAAAATTGTTTAATTTTAAATCATCAATTGTTGAGAAAAAAAAAAGTTACTGAATATTAACAAATGTTAGTTTTAAGAAACTGTTTGTTTTTCATTTTCAAAATCAGTATTTTACAATTATTAGAATCCCTATTTACCAATTTTTAATAGTTGCTTTCGATGTTTATAAAACCGTCGCCTGCAACTCCAAATTTTTATGAAACTGTCGCCTGCAGCTCCGAATTTCTATTTTATAATAAAATTTTTAATTTGTAAGAAACTGCCGATTAATAAAGGCTCTATTATTATTTAATAAAAACAGAAGCCAAAGAAAAAAGTTTCATAAAAATTGTAAGCAAATACATCGACAATTCAAAAAAAAAGAGACGGGTGGATCAAAGCATTTTTAGACTAAACTATAAAAAAAACACAAAAACAAAATCTAGGCATTAAATGATTACAAAAATGCTACCCAAGGCTAGGTTTAGAAAAAATTTATTTGTTTAAATTTTTAAGATAACTATAGCAATACTTTTGTTTTTTTGTGAAATTCATCCTTAAATTTTTTTCAAAACAAGCCTTTTATAAGAGATGTTGCTGTATTAATTTGATCCACCCGGTATATTGAGACAGTAAATTCAAAGTTGTTGAGATGTGGTTGACTTTTCTCCCTCAATAACGCACGTCTCTTTTAGTTCTAAACTGCGTCTATGGAAAGCAAATCAAATGTGCCAATTGTCAAAGACTACAAACTTGTTTTTATAAAATGTTTAAAGCGTCGTCCGTGCTGATAGCATGTATACAAAGCCATTCTAATGGCTAGAAGAGTATCTCTAGATGGCACTGCAATTTCCATTTTCTCGTAACTAGGTCTATTTGCGCTAAAATCGAATGGTATGACTTGACATAACTGTCAAACAACGCAAATAAAGGTTTATGGTTTAAAACTTTGTCGCCTGTAACTCCCAATTTTTATAAAAATGTCACCTGAAGCTCATATTTTTCATTTTTTGAGATTGAGTTTTGACTGAGGAAATTAGAAGAAAAGTAGGTGTTACTTTTTACTGACGAGTTCGAGTGTCTTGAGAAAAGAGGTAAAGAAGAAACTGTAGAGATAAAATTTGACTGAAAAGATAAAAAAATGCTTTCAAATATTTATTTGAAAATATTTAAAGAGCTTTTTATATACATCCATTCAAAACGGTCTATTTTTAGTGTTAATAATTCATAAATTACAAGGTACTTTTCTAATTTTAGAAGTATATTTTCCCTTTCATAATAAATTTTTAATTAATTAATGACTTTGAAATTGATTTTCTGAAGTCTGTGTAATTAGATGGTTCATTGATTTCAAAGCCCGTTTCTTTTTATTAAATTCATCAGAAAGTATTGGTTTTGTGGCAAGTCGAAAACAGTTTGGTTGAATTCTCTGGAAGTGTCGAGTTTAAAATCGCCATTAAATCCTCGCACCTCGAGTTTGATAGTTCAAGAACAATAAAATTGATAAAATAGTTAAACGCATTAGTGTCATCGGCTTCCCAACAATGTTCCACTGCGAAAGTCTCGAATTTAGTGCCGGTTTGTTTGATATATGCATCTCTCAGTAATAACGCACCACCGGCGACGTGATTGTCTGTGTGTCGGGGGCGGCTATCAATAACAACTTTTACAGTAAAAATGTCACACGAGCGCTCCATCTCATCCTGCCATCGGATAAGTTGAACCACACGTGCTCAGGCCGCCGCATCGCCGCCGCCACTCAATCTGGCGAGCGATGTGTTTATGGGACGTTCGGGAACGACGCCGACGCCGCCACCCCCGCACTATCTACCGCTACCGAAACTTAATGCGAAAATCCGATACGATTCCGGAAGCATTAACCCCTCTAATACACGTGTTTCAAACGCGACGCACCGAAAAATAACCCAAAACACAAACGAAAAAATATACCAGCAAAAAAAAAAATTCTAATACATTTTAAAACACCAACAAATGCGTTGACTTCATCAACTAGAAATGTCAATCTACCATTTTAGGACTGGTATAAATGATTAAAAATGTAAATAAAACAAGGTCCAGGCACCATGAAACTGCAGATCGGTTTCAAAGTTGTTGCACTATCTTCAATGCACTGTATCTTGGCACAGTACCTTGCAACAACCCCGAAACCAGTCTGCAGTTTCTTGAACTGGTGGAGAGGTCAAAATGAACTAATTCAATGAGACTCTTGTTGAATAGTAGTTGTGTCCATTTAGGTCGTTGGCGGTGGCGTGGTATGTTGGTATACAAATGACAAATTGTCATCATTTTTTTTTATGAATACACAGTAATTATATTTGTAAAATATTTCAGAAATTGTCGCCCGTATAATAAATTACATTTTAGAACTAAATTTCTAATTCTTGTGTAAATTATTATTTTGTAAAACATTAATATTAAAATTTAATATAAATATTAATTTTATTATTTTAACATATTTCCCATTAGCTATAAACAGTCGATTCCAGAAGTTAACGTTACTCTGAACTCTGAACGATCATTCACTTCATCTTTTTAGTATAAAATTCAATAATATTTAATAATTTATAAACACTCCTACCTTGTAAAGACAAATTTTAATGGCTTAAGTAGGTAAACCTAAAAGAAATTCAATATAATAGTAATAAAATCTACCACAACCCAAATGACAATTTACATATTAAACATAATATTCACTTGCACATAAACATAAAATGTATTTATGTAATAATACCCATCTAAGTTATGCTTTGTAATAAAACTCGAAGCGTTATTCGAAATTTATAGAGCTTCGTGTTTTATGGAGATGGAATCGGTACAACTGGTGTAAGTACAAGATTTAATCAAGAAACTAAAACACTTGCAGGTTTTTATTTATTCATTCAAACAAGAAAAAAATTATTTTGTTCAATTTGTTTCGAGTAAAGATGTTTCTAGTTTTTTATAGGTTCGTGTAAATTTGTAACTTAACAGCAAACGAATCTGATATTGTAATAAAAATCATTGAAGTAATACATTTGAAGTCACTGACCACGCATCCGGATAGATTTATTATTTTGCTAAAATGGTACAGCTCAATTTATACGAGTATCTTTCATATAGATTCATAAATTTACCATAAAAAAATTATTGAGCTTGCAATAATGAATCACCGAAAAAGTTTCTTAGTCTCTTAAGCGCTATAATACATATAATTTGTTGTTGGTCACAAGAGTAAGAATTAAATTAAAGATGATTAAGGCTAAAGTTGTTTTTTCTTAGGAAATCAATGCATTAGCGCCTCCTTGTTCTTTCTATTTTTCTTGTGTTTTTTACCTAAACTTTATATATCTTTTTTCAAATCTGTCCTTAACAGAACCGAACAGCACTGGGTTTTCTTTAACGGTGAGGTAAATTACATTATTATTTAATTAATTTAGACTTCAAAAAACTACCACCTGCTGAATTAAACTCAAAAAATTTGTTAGCACGACAACTAAAGTTGTTTAATGGAAATAATTCTTTTCTGTATAAATTGCTATGTTAGTGTTTTTTTTGTAAAGTAAACAAATAGTTAAAGTTATTACATAATAATTTATTGTAATGTCTTTTTCTTTTGTTTAAAAAAACAATAACAACACTTCAGTTTATCACAAGATACAACCACGTTGCCGTTTTATACAGTGAAACTTCTTCTAACAGACACTCCCTGTCATGTTCAGTAGAATAAGTTTTTGCTATTATAATTGCCAGCCATATTTTATGTATTACTAAATAAACTAGAAAACAAGTTTACCCGGATCGTTGTAATGTCGAAATTAAACATTTACGTACTTGTTCTAAGTTATCTCATTTTTTTACTTATATGTACTGTTTAAATTTTTATTAGCGAACACTTCTCTCAAACGGTCAAAAATAGTATACCATAGCTGAACGATATAAAGAAGTTCCACTGTATTTAAATCCGTTAAAAATATATTCAAAAGTGACTTAATAATTTTTTTTTGTTAGACCTGCAACTAAAAATCCAAATTTATTTAGCGTTAATTTGCTGCTACTAACTTATTTCAACAAATCGTCATTTTATTACAATAAAAATAAATTATGTGTACTTAAATATCTATCTTATTTTCTCAATTACTTATTCTATTTTTGTGTCAAAAGTTCCAATGTAAAAATTAAAAAAAAAATTTGCTCAATGAAAACTTAGTCACACTTTTTGAATTTGCTGCTATAATCTGTCTATAAATGCTTGAATTTTATGGTTTTCAATTACAAACTATTTAAAAAAGAAATATGTGCTATTGTCACCAAAGTGACCAGCTAGACCCTCGACAAGACTGCGATTTCCTTATCTCTAAAAACCCAAAACGTCAATTGGCTCTATAGCAATAATTTAGTAAACTTTGATTTTAATAAATGTTGGTGATTATGAGATTTCAATTGGAACGTCTCATAATAATACTAGACTCCCGTTATAAGCTCTGTCTCATGAAGTAAAATAATAGAAAAAAGTATTCACTCTTTAGCTAGGACCTACGTAGGAATGTGCCCGAGTGAGCCAACATATCAACTACTCAACCTTGCAATGTCTTTTATATTAAAAATTCCAAAATTATTTACATAAAAAAAATTATCTCACACTATCATATAGAAAATTAAATTCTTAATAGCTGTATTAACAAAAAGTTACTGGAACACATTTAAAAAAATATTACACGCTTAAAATTTGTGCAACGCTGCTAAAATGGTAACAATTCTTTTATAAGCAACCCTATACAGTTGTGAGTCAGTTAAAAGTATATTTAAACTTTTCTCAAAAACTAGTTATCACACCGACTTCAGGGTTTGCCATTACAAACATTGTTTTTTTCTCGACGCATGTGCATTTTTTCAGAATTTTTCTAATATTCCTTCTAATGAATATTAGGTAATTAATATTAATTCGTTAAAAAAAATATAAAATTTACATTATTTCTAATGTCATTCTAAATGACACAATACTGAAATATTGTTTTGTGAAAAAAATATTCCAAAAAATTGTAGATAACCGCAAAAAATAGTAAAGTTTATTCGTTTTGTAAGACCTATTCTGATGCAGCATTGCCGTTACTACACAATAAGGTGACAACTTTTAGATTCTTTGTCTTACCCACTTTCTTGAAAATAATGGCGAATTTACTCAATGTCTAGAGTTAAAATTTTTACTGAAATTGAGAGTTGATCGGTTTTCATTCAATTTTTTACTGTGTAAGTAAGTGTTGTCTCTAAATCGACAAACAAAAACAGATTGGTATTTTATTTTTTTTATTTTTCTACATTAAATAATTCGCCATTATGCCCAAGAGAATGGATGAGGCAAAGAAGCTGAAGGGTGGATGTCCAACCTATTGTCGATTAACCTGACAATGCTGCTTCAAAACAGATCTTAAAAAACAAATAAACTTTGTTATTTATTGCAGTTATCCACAATTTTTTTGATATATTAATTAAATTTAAATTATACTCTTTTATAAAGAATTAATAATTATTAATTAATATTCATTAAAAAGATTATTAAAAAAATTCTGAAAAAATTCACATGCATAAAGAAAAAAACAGAGTTTTTAATGGTGAATTCTGAAGTCGGTGTGATAGCTAGTTTTTGAGAAAAGTTGAGACATACTTCTAACAGACTCGCGCTGTATATGCAACTAAATTTGATTAAGAAAGCAATTTGGGGCTTTTTTCACCGTTTTTCAGAATATGTAATCAAGACAGGCAAGTTTTACGATTTTTTGGATGTAAGACTACTCTTTTTTGAATTTCAATTTGGGCTTGTTTAGCTTTATCCTGGCTAACTCCTGTTTTCGTGTGGTCGTAAATGCAGAAAAAAACCTTTCCATTTGATCCGCTAGTAAAATCGGAACGGTATTTATACGACGTTTGTTCCAATTTTATCGACAGAATGTCACATTTGATGGTCACATCATCTAGCCGTAGGATTTTCGGTGGAACATGAAGGTTTCTTCACATCACTCACGTTTCCTGCCTACGATTGACAGGTTATTTAAGTTCCTCAAATGCCATCAGACCGTAACTGAGTTAAAAGTATATCTTGGCTATAGTCTCATCAAGAACTTTTGCAATTTAATTGTGAACCTGTAGTTAATTTGGCATAAAAATCGATCCAAAAACCTGTCGAGTTATGTTGTCGCCTCATCAAGAGCGATTTAAATAAATTAATAGATACTCAAATTAATCAGCAGAGAATGTGGTAGGTTGGTAAGACGCTTCTTCAGGTTTTATCGGTCGTTGTTCTTGAGTGACGAGTGAGAAACAGTCGAAAGATGACGCGGCCTTGAAAAGTCCACAGGTAATATGATGAAGGAGACGCGGGCGGCCGACCATGTCATGTCGCTAATCTGACATACGCGAGACATGACAGAGACGACCTGACAAAAAATTTAAATTAAGACAGGTTATTTTCACAGTAGACGGCCGAGAAACAAAACGAAAAATTTACAGAAAAACGAAAACTTCGGGGCGCCCCCTTCGTCCCTTATCACCTGGCAGGTGCGGCCCTGTCTGTGATTCAGCGTGGGTATTGATATATGGACGTTCGCGACGAGGAAACATCAACATTTGTCTTGTCTTTTTGAGAAATCAGCGGTACCGGTGACATATTAATGACGTTATATATGATAAAGGATATGAAAGTTGCCGGGGATAAACAAATCTATAAATAATAAATTCCACGGAAAGTTGTACCGACGGCGAACACACTCATCGATCGTAACTTTACTTCTTGATGTCTGTTGTTCTTTGTGGAATCGAGAAGAGAAGTTCGACCACGGCGTGCATTCTTTCTATTATTTATTACGTTTTCGGAAAACACATGCTAAAAAATATGCTGCACGACAAAATACTCAACTGAAAACATGGATCAAACTTGAGACAGCCAAAACAACAAAACTTTTTGGTTTCATTTTCAAAAAGTGTCATTTTCTACCCTTCAGGAAGCGCCTCGTTGTGACGCTACTAAACGCCCTCTTGTTTTTAGACACAAATAATAATTAGACTCCTTCAAGCAGCACATCAATAGCATTTGTTAGAATTAATTTAAGTAATTTTTTTTAAAAAAGTACCCACAAAAAGTCATTTCGGGAACGCGCCCCTAAATAGCAATCCACACCCAAGAACAGTTATAAGTAACACAAAGTTCACCGCTTTCAGGCAGGGTTTTTGCGCATCTAACTCACTATATAATAAAAGAACAATATTTATGATTTTTCTGGTTAAAACAGTTATATTTCTGACATTATTTATTACTTTTTCTAAAAACAATTGCTAAAAAATATGCTGCACGACAAAATACTCAATTGAAAACATGAATCAAACTTGAGACAGCCAAAACAACAAAACCTTTTTGGTTTCATTTTCAAAAAGTGTCAATTTCTGTTTTTCAAGTGGCGCCTTGTTGTGACGCTACTAAACGCCCTTGTGGCACAAAATCACAAAGAAAGCTAATTTGTTTATAGGCGCAAATAAAAATTAGACTCCATTAAGCAGCACATCAACAACATTTGTTAGAATTAATTTATGTATTTTTTTTAAGAAACACCCACAAAAAGTCATTTCGGGAACGCGCCCTTAAGTAGCAATCCACACCCAACACCAGCTATAAGTAACACAGTAACAAAAAATGTTCACCGCTTTTAAGGTTTTTACGCATCTAGTTCACCATATAACCAAAAAACAATATTTATAATTTTTCTGGTTAAAACAGTATTACTTCATCTGACATTATTTCTGTTGTTTATTACGTTTTCGGAAAACATATGGTAAAAAATATGTTGCCCGACAAAATACTCTACCGAAAAAATAGATCAAAGTTGAGACAGCCAAAACAACAAAACTTTTTTGGTTTCATTTTCGAAAAGCATCTATTTCTACTCTTTAAGGGGCGCCTCGTTGTGACGCTATTAAACGCCTTTTTAGCACAAAATCACCAAGGTGGCAAATTTGTTTTTAGACACAAATAATAATTAGCATCAACAGCATTTGTAAAATTACTGTATGCAAATTTTTTTTGACAAAACACCCAGAAGAAATCATTTTGGTAACGCGTCCCTAAGTAGCAATCCATACCCGACAAAGACTATAACACATACCGAAAAAATATTCAACGCTTTCAAGGTTTTTGGACATCTAATTCATTATATGTATATTTAAAGAACAATATTTATAATTTTCCTGATTAAAACAGTATTATTTGCTTGTCTGAAATTTAATGCATCATTTCCGGGAATGCATTCATCTTTAAACGTATTAATTTTCAACAAAGCGCAACAGATAGACCTAGTAAACAATTAAGTGAAAGACTCCGACTAATCCGCAGTCCAGTGTTTTTCTTTAAAAATAATTTAAATTGATTCCTTATAGCAATTATTTGAAAAAATGTAGTAAATATTTTGTGATAACATATATTTTTATACTTAATGTTACTTGCTTTACGTTAATCTAATAAATGAATATTCTTTTAACATGACCGACACTAATGTCATGCGGATTTTTATATAGAAACATTATTCAAAAAAAACGCCCATTTTGAAAACGTTCCCGGGTATGACGTGTGCCCTCTATGTTGCTTGCTATTGATACTCATAGTTGAGCATATGTTATGACATTAAAATAAAATATTTAAATTATTTTACTTTCAGTAAAAACTAACCTGAGATTGAAATGTAACTGAATCAGAGCGGGCTGTGTCAGGGTAACTGTAATGATCAGACACATCATTACAGTTACGCTGGCACCGTCTGCGCTGATTCAGTTACATTTCGATCTCACCTTATTTTATAGACACTATAAAAAGTCAAAAAGTATCAAAAAAAACAAAGAAACAAGTAAGTATGTCGTTAAAAACATGGCATCCTATTTAAGGAAAAGACTGTAAACAGAGCTAGAAAAATAAAGTTTTTACATAAGATAAAAACGAGAAATATAAAAAAAATAGAAACAACAACAAATGTTATACATATGTCAGAACGAGGAAAAAATGTAGCAGAAAAAAATTAGAGTGGCATCGAAAATAAAATAGAGAGAAAAAAATAGCACTTTAATTTTGCCTACTTGGTATAGTAAAAGGTGTTCATTTAAAAAGTTAAGAGTGCTGAGATTTTGATTAAAGAAAATGTAGCGAAAAATGTATGTCAGAACTTGATAGACTGCACCTATGGAAAACTTTATAAATAAATACATAAATAAATCATGTTTACAAGATTCCAAGTCATTCTCATTTTCAGTTTCATTTTGTTCTTTCTTTTTCGTGTTCAGTTTTTATTTGTTTCAGTTTCAGTTATATTTGTTATTGGGTCTAATAAATTGTTATTTTGTCGCGATAGCTAATTACACTTTAGAGCACAAAAATTTTTTAGTCAAAAGTTACTTTCGAAGTGATAGAAAGGTTGAAGGTGAGTGGATCTATTCGATGAAACACAGAACAAGATCATTGAAAAAGAGTCAGTAATTCACTGACTTTTTTAAATAAACACTTGTTATAAACACTATGAAAGGTCAGAAAGTAACAAAAAAAAAACTAAAGAAACAAAAAGGTATGTATTATAGTTAAAGATCTTATTTAAGCCAAAGACTGCAAACGGAGCTACAAAACTAAGGTTTTTAGATAAGATAAAGAATATAGCAAAATTAAAAATGATAACAAATTTTATACATATGTCAGAACGAGGGAAAGAATGCAGGGGAAATACAGCAAAGTAGCATGGAAAAATAAATTAAAGAGAAGAAGAAAAGATTAGTAATTTAATTTAACTGATATTTTTACTTGATGTAGTACCACACACATAATAATTTTTCAAAAAAACGTCTTGTTTTTAAAATTGTTATAACTCTTCCAATAATTGACCTAACAAAACGTTTTTTTTTTTAATTCTTAGTTTATGAATAAATTTTACAAAAAAAAAATGATTTGAATTCATATCTTAAAATTTTTTAAATTTTTTGTAAAAATTATGCAATTTAAAATTTTGTGCATGCTTCTTTTAAATATTATAGGCTAGATAGTCAATAATTTGAGCCAATTTCTAAGAGAAAAACATTTCCATCAATTTTGAAAATTGATATTTGCCACCTTGGTGATTTTGTAGCCTTCTACCTGTTCCAACAACTGCTCCAATTTTGTTCCACCACAATAAATAAAACCAATTTTTATAGAACATCCATCAATCAATAATTAATTTCGTCTAATGGTGGGTGTATGGCATAAAATTGACTATTCATATGATTGGATGGCTGTAATGAGTGCGGAGGTGTTTTTAAATGCAGTTGCAATAGGAAATTAAAACTTACCAGATAATGACTGTGATGGATCAAATCAGGAAACTTACCTGAAAATCAAAAAAAAAGTGTTAAAACCGAACAAAATTTCTGTTTACGAAAATATTCCGCTATGACTTGTCATGAAACGCGTCGATTCGATTAAATATGATTGGCGGATTCTCACTCACGACACCTCTTCCTTCCATCTTTCTTGACAATCAATCACGCGTATAAAATTAATGAAATTTCATCAATAGTGCTAGAGAAATATCGATCTAAGTGTAGAGACTAAGCGTCACGTGATATTGACTTAGGGCTTATATTTATGGGCAATTCAGTGTCGTTTCATGGGGTACCAATATTGGTTTGATAACCGCCCGGTCATATATCAAATTAATGTCCCATTATTGCAATGTCGGCGAAAATGGCAGCTAGTCAAGCCTCCATCTACGATAGTATGCCATATATATTTTAAAGTGTGCTCAGGAAAGAAAATTTTATCTAGTAATTACAAAAAAATACTTAATCAAATCCTGATATACTCATAAAGCGATAACTTAAATTACGTTACTTGTTTCTGTCTTAAATTGACTAAAACTAAATTTTAAACATTAAGCGCCAACTTTCATAATTTTGTTTTACAAACATACGATACAATAACAACATACAATAAGCAATTTTCAAAATTGATTGATTGTATTTCGAGAAATAAGATAATTTGCAAGCTTGATCGATCAATCCTGTTATTACAACGGGCGAATATATTTTTTTTAAATTCAGGTAGGTCATGAAACAAATAACTTAAGACCATATAGTCTAAAAATTACGCCATTTTAGCCTAGTTTATCTCTAAAATAATATTTCTCCATATATAGTTACCTACCAAAATTTGACTACCAGATTCTTATTGTTTCGAGCAATTTAAAATAACAGTAAGATAAAAAAAAGTGTGAATAAACAGCTACCGAAAATATTAGAAAGATTCCGCTCCAAAAGCGCATCGAGGCGTGAAATTCTGCTAAAGGAAAAAATAAGTCATCACTTCTAATTAAACCTAGAAGGATCATGAAACATCTGGCACCTTCTAGCAAAGACGTTCATTTACATAAGGAGGGAGACTGACCGGGAGTTGGTCAATCAGTCAGCGAGAGCCAGACAAGCGAGTAACGTGAGCGACATTAGTAAAGCGACAGTGATTGTAGTATAAACATCAAATTGTTTATTTATTGTTATAGCATTAGTGTACATAGTGAAAATAAATTATTATTTTTTCGCATATTGTAAATAGTTGGCAAAACTTTCAGATTAATTAAATAAAAATATGAAAACAATTTACATATTAGACAAATAAGAAAAAAACAATCTATTATGTTATCAATTTTCATCGAATAATCTTATTGTAACGAGCTAACTAAAAAAATGTTATTCAGGTGAGCCCTACAGAATTACATAGTCTAGTTTTAGACATATAAACAAAGAAAAATTATAAAAAAGTTATCTAAAATCGCGTTTCAATAAATAATCTCTTTTTAGAAAAACATCTAGAAGTATCGAGTGAGGAAAAAAGTTAAAATTTACGTAGTAATCCCTACTGACTGCTGAAAATTTTCTATTGGGTCTAAACCCTATAATTCTGTTTAAAAATAGAACCAAACTAAAATATAGTAAGCCGTTCTGTCATATCATTTCGATCTGTCAGTCATCTAAAAAGCAAATCTAATTCTTAGCTTAATTTTTTTCGCTCTCGTAATATAAACGATTGGTAACAATCTCAAAATTTATAAATCAAAATTATTTTTTCCTCTCTGAAAGTTGTTAAAAAATTGTAAAAATTCTAACATCAAACAGTCAGACAAATGGGCCTAAAGAGTAGCTCAATTTATATCAAGTCATAAGTAAGAAAAAAAAATGTTATTTATGATTCAAGTGTTCTTTTGATCAAGTAAGTCATATTTTAAATCCTCAAAACGAAGTGTTTACCTTGATCATCTTCCAGCGTTTCCAAAAACAAATTTGAGTGAATTATGTAGCTACACCAGCCACTAGTGACTTATTAAAGTATTTTTATCTCCCTAGTGAGTTATTAAACATATTACGTAACTAGAATGAACAAAATTAAAGAAATGTTGACTAAAATCTATAATTGATATTTGAAATGGTGTTCGAATTATCGCTGGGTTCGCTGGTGGGTTACTTCGATATCTTGGCTGTTAGTGTTGGGGATTGCCGCCCCCAAGTCGAGCCAACAGCCCGCTGCCCTGATTTATGTGATTCCGGAATCATGGCTCTCGTCGTGGCGCATACAGCGCGGATATTTATTTTATACATCTGTTCCCCTTGACATAATGTCCCTCTATATATCGCGTGCATGCTTTTAGAGTGAAGGCTGTTAAAGAAAAGGAAGGACACGGACGTCGCGACGACACAGACGAAGAAAGCACGAATCTCCGATGGATGGATCGTGTCTAGGGTGGTGGGAGTTAGCCATTGAGAAAAGATCTACGAGTATGAGTTTGTTGTACTGACTGCACGGGGTGCTTTATCGAGGAGACCGAGTCGCCATCGAAAGACCCCCAACACACTCCGGCACCTGACCCCCTCAGAAAAAATTATACCAGCCTTTCAATTGATTTATTGTTATTATTTTCCGTAATTGAATTACAATTTTTAATTTTCTAAGAATAATTTGCATTGTGATTATTATCCGTAACATCGCGCATGGATTTCTTATTGCTTGTGCTAATTTGCGGAACACTTATTTTATACCTTCAACACTTGAAAAAACCATGAGTGGGTTATAAATAATAAATCTCTTATTTCTAATTTAATTATATACCGTGTGATCAATTGTGAAGTCATAAAGCAGTTCTATTATGTTTATTGGCCGTCAGCAGAGACGGCTTTAACAGATTTAGTTAGTCAAAAAATTTGTTTTTTTATAAATTCCTGCAAAAATGCGATCCTTCAGATCAGGAGTAGAATTGTAGCGCCCCTAACAGGAGCTCCGGTTGGCCATCCTAGAACCGGTCCTGGATTAGTGAGGTATTAAAGCGTTTTGGTGTTGAAGTTAATTTCAACACGTATACCTCAGCAGTCCTTAATTCGGAACGAGTTTTTGCAATTATTGATCTTGAAGCGAAGCATTTTTGTCGTGACTCACGTCAGCTCATCTCATCTCAAACGAGACAATTCAGTTTCTCAGTGCAATTCCAATAAATAAACTTTCCGCATATACAGAGAAACCATCCGAATAAGTAGAAAGAATAACATTCCGAAAGGAGTAGAAGGGAAAATAATTCAGTATGTGGTTGGTTGATTCGGGTCCAGCGTTGGTCCGTGATTTATTCCATATGTTTGTTGGCATTCGTCGGCCAAAAGACGGAGAAAGGACAAGTCCTGCACTTCTGCAGTCTGCAATATGTTCAATAAATTAACGACAACGATCGAGTTGACCTTCAACGTGCTCAGAAATGCACAATATCAGGAGATCTGCGGCCAGTGCACGCCCATCCTGAACTGGTCCTTATGGGGTAATGGATTTCCGAACGCGACACGTGTTGATGCCCTTTATATTCATGACCTTTTCTTTTTCCCAGCAAAAATTTTAATCGACTGTTCTCAATTATAGCCCGCTACATCCCCATCACGGTAATCATAATTTCCATATAAAGCATACCAGGAGAATGGCAGTCTACGCTGATCTCTTCAGCCTTTTCACTCACATTGGACTCGCTACGTGTGTGTCTTTGTCAGGACTACGGCTTCAACAGTGAGTTGATAAGTTGACAAGCGGTTTTATAAAGTCTGCAGAACAACGTCCATCACCATCTCATCTGCCATCTTTGTTCTAAGTGACAGCCAGAGTGACAGCTTTGTCCCGAAACAGAGTGGAATTTTAATTCAGACCCGATACTCGATTCATCATTTAATGGAAGACTCTCTTCTGCCACCCATCTTCCTTCACAACTTCTAGCCAACGCTAGACACAAACTCTTATCCTTTACTTCAATTTGTCTAATATAATTTAATAATATACAGCAAGAATAGTGTTGTAGGAAAAGCAGATTTCTTATACAGTATCTCCTAAGATCGACTTCAAAAAAGGAAATAATTTCTTATTTTTGATTTCTCAGAAAATTTCACTTTTGTTTATTTGCTCTGTTTGTTTTCAAACCCTCAAAACACAAATTACTTTTTATTAAACTCGAACTTTTTAAACAGCGTGTCGCATTAGAAGACAGACTGACAGTTAGTTAGTCAGTCAGTTAGCGAGAACCAGATAAAGGAGTAAAGTGAGCGATATTCTCGAAATAGCAAGCAACATTATTAAAGCGACAGCGACTGTAGTGTAAATATCGAGTTATTTATTTATTGTAATTGTATTAGTATATATGTAGTGGAAATAATTTTTTTGACCTCCTGAATTGTAAAGTTGACTTTGATATTGTAAACATTAACTAAAAGTGTCACTTTACGCACTAGTGCGTCAAAAACTACAGTAAATTCTAAGCTTTAGAAGATGTATATAATAATGTATATAATAAGTAACAAATAAAAAAAACAAAATTTCTTTTTTTTTATTTATAAAATTATGGCAACATCTATACAAATTTAAGTAAGTTTATAATTATCTGTATTACCGACATACCGACCGAGAGCGAGAATGTCAGAAAATACAGTTACACGTAAAATATTTTTTAGTTTATTCTGTTTATTAACTAATGTGAGATCGAAATGTAACTGAATCGAGCAGGCTGTGCCAGGATAACCTTAGTCTGCTGAATAATAATAGGCACAGCCTGCTCGATTCAGTTACATTTCGATCTCACCATACAATAGTTATAGTTAAATATAAGAAACACTGCTGCATAAAGAAAAACAATTACGACACCTACATCGGTATTTGTTACAGACGCAAAGTAAAAAAAGTTATTAAAAAAAACACGATTTTTGATTTCTAACTTTGGCGCCATCTAGCCCCTAAACAGTGTATCTGAGATCAGATAAGTTGAGTTGCATAAATCAGTGTGTTTTGGTCTCAAGTATTTCTTCAAGTTGTTTAATAGAAACTTCTTTCTTGAACACCCTGTATAACTTTCAGGTAGATTTGCACTAAATGTTTTAAATAAGAAAAAAATTGTCTATATTGTATTGTGGTTTCTTGAGTGCGGTTCTGGAGCATTTAGGGAAAGTTTCCGGTGTGCGAAAAGCACAGGTGTCCGTCTCTGGCGTCGACTGGAAAAGCCATGGGGCCTTGTCAAAAACTTGTAAATTATTGGCGTTTCGATTTGAAAGGTCTGACTGTGTGTGTGAGTGGCCATGCCCGCCGAACTTCGTACAATGAAGCTGATGAATCGCCCCAGTTGAGTGATTTATGTCGGTCACAGTAAATTGTGTGTGAACTGAATAGCGTGTAGTCGCTCACGTGGCCTACCATAATTCTCGAATACCCCCTAGCACCTTTTTATAAGTTTCGTGTTTCCCAGCCATTTCAAATTTTCGCGCCACCTTTAATTGCTATTTTAATCGGAAGAAAAATCATTCTCCATGCGTTGGCCGTCAATCATGGCCCCGCTTTGATCAAGATGCCTTCTCTGATTGATTCATAGCCAACACGTGGAAACACAGGAAGGCAGCACCCAGAATAGACCGAGAGACACTACTTTTGGCCTCATGATCACATTTGACGACTCGGACGCGATTGTTAATAACTTCGTATTAATCTAAGCTAATCATCTGCCGTCTGACGACCGGCCAACACCCTGTTTTGACACTAAATATAACACACGAATTATTTCACTGTCAATTAAATGAGAGAAATTTTACGACACTTTGATTCCAACAATGTTGTTAATAGAGCCGACAAAGGTGCACAAAATAAAACAAAACACTTCCAAAATTTATTTATAGAAAGTGGTGTGCTTTGCCAAAGGGCCCGGAAATTTATATTCGCGTAAACAATATACAAGCACTCAGTTTTGTTCTAATAAATATCAACTAAAAAATATAAAGACAAACAATTTCTACATATTTTAAAAATAATGGATGGTAGTTTTGGTAGCATTTTTTTAAAATAATATATAAAGGACGACCAGAAATATTGTGCCAATATTGCTTTAACTCATTTAAGTATTTTTATATAAAAAAATGACTAAACAAGAACAAATGACTAGATAAAGGACTAACAAAATGATAAGTAGAGTTAAGAAAAGTCCAAAAAAATTTAGAAAAGTCCATCTCTTTCAGTTTTCAAGACAAAATTCCAAACAAATATTTTTGATTACTTTTATTTTACAACGTATTTAATAAAATTGGTCCGCGCATTTTGGGAGATCATGTATTGTGGAATCATGGAGTCTAATAATACGAACGAATATTAACTAAATTATAACAAAATAAACAAAAAAAATTAGACACTTTTTGCTTGTCGACCTTTCGACAAATTTTCTGCCAATCCGGTAACTTTTTATCAAAATAAACGTGACCAATAATAAAATAAAACAAACAACAATTATCAAATATCTGATCAAATTCTGTAGATGTAAAAAGAAGATTCTACACAAAGTCAAAAACGTCTAAACAAGAAAGAAGAGTACACAAAATAAGGAACAAAAAGATATCACAAAAAATTATATCTAATAATATAACAAAAACTACGATTAAAAGAAAAAGAAAACAAAGAGAACAAAGATAGATTTAAAAAGCCAAATATTTTCTAAAAAAATCAAAAACCAACATTTAGAAGTAAGAAAACAAGAACAACCACAAAAAATACTAATAAATAACTTGAAAAACAACGAGAAAAAGAAAAAGCAATCCATAAAAAATTCAGCTGATGGGACAGAAAAAGAAGCAAAAAAAAACTATTTTTAAAACAAAAATAAGAGTAGATGCTAAAAAAATCATAAACGACTTGACAAATAACAATGAGAATCAGAAAATCAAACAATCAGAAAAAAACTACGATTAAAAAAAAGAATATGCTTTAAAAGAATTTCAAGGAAGATAGCTAAGAGAAACATAACTTAGAAAAACTTTAAAAGAATTTGAAAGACGACAACATTAAGAACAGAAAGAAATCCTCAAGAAATTTAATTGTTTACAAGTTGTATTCAACAGAAATTTCAAATAAATTTGAAGATCTGGAAGGAAAAGAAATGAAACAGGAATAAAACCATAGACAAAAAAAAATGGGCAAAACAGAATTACAGGAAACAATCGAATCCCTATCATAATAAGTAAAACTTCTAGCATTTGACGGTCAAATCTTTAATCATTCTTTTATTCTTTATATTTTTTTTTAATACAAATAGTTTTTAATTTCTTGACTACCAAAGATACCAAAGTATTGAGTAATAAATTATCAAATTTTGAATACTATTGAACTTTTTACTTTACTTTTTATCACTAGTTTTGAAAACACTGATAAATAAAAAACAGTAACAAAATAAAAATTAAAAGAAAGAAATTATACCCTTAATTTTTAGATTTATTGAATTAATAATAACACTAAAAATTGTTTGGTTAAAACCGCAGATTACTTAGACTACAAGACAGTCTTTTACAAAAAGCTGTCAAACCAGTCCTTACGCTAAGCTCTGCTTTTAACATCGAATATTTTGACCACATTGTAGAGTCCTTCAAAATCTTTAATAAATCAAAAAAGACCAACATTGCCTCTCATTAAAACTTTAAATATTCTGGAAAAACTAACTTTCAAATTTCTCATGGAACAATTCTTATTTTTGTCATCCCGAGAAAAAAGTGGTTATGTCGAGTTTTCCATAATTATAGAGCACGACTTTAAAATATTGTATAGTCGACTAAAATCTCATGTTGTACTTAATTTTGTCAATTTTTTTACATACCTACCTAAATATTGGTAACTGCTTTTCATACAAAGCACTTTTACTTTGAAGAAAAATCGAGTTAACCACTTTTCACTCACTGGCATAACAGAAAAGCAAATAACACTAAATTTTATCTAAAAAATAGCTTAAAAAACACAGTCTTAATGGCCAGTAAAAGTGTTACAAAGTATATATGCAACAACAGTGTAAGAATATCAATGGATTTCTAAGCCGGAAAAACACAATTGTTTAATTTAGCATCGTTGCAATAAAATTATAATGTCATGACATCCTCAGAGTTAAAAAAAACAACAATCTATACTTCTAAAATTTTGACCACTGTGACTAAAATCATAATCTTTGAACAATAAAGCTTCGAGCAGTGTGCTACCTGTTATTTAAAAAAAATCACCTCATCTTAAGACCGTTTGCTACATAATTATAGTAACTGACCACTGGTCGAACATTATCAATTGTTTAAAAATTTATTACTTTGGTCGCAACGACCAAAATTTCGGAGGTAAAAAAGCGATTTTAAAGATGTTTGTAGATGTACTTATAAAACATTTCTGCAATCCTGTACCAAATTGTTTCTTGCAATTTCTTGCAATCCTGTACCAAAAAATGCAAAGAACTGAGAGGTCTAATAAGTTATTTAGAGTCTAGGTCTAGATCAAATGTAAATAATTCTTTTTACAAAAAAATTCTTAGATGTGTAAATGCACTTACTTAATGGAAAATTGCCAAAATTTATTGCAGAGCTAAACTCAAAAATTTTAAAATGACTTAAGGTTGATTCATTAACAATTTATAAGGAACAATTAAATATACCAAAATATTCTAAATATTTTTTAGGAAATTTGAACAAAAATTTGGTGGAGTTAGCTTCAGAACAACACTTGGAAGAAGTTATCACAATCCTTGCTAAAAATAGATAGAAACCCAAGCTGTCTTATTAAATTATTAGGTGAGACGCGAGACGACATATGTTTTGACGATTTAGACAGCATTACACCCCAAGCTTCAGTGAAATAAAAGTGACCACAAATTGCAAATTTAAATTCTTTAATACCAAAAATGCCTTCTTTAAAAATGCTCTCAGTGGGTATTTAGAACCATCAATCATGTCTCGTGTATCTGTTGTCAATTTTCTGATTAAAAAATGGACCCCATTTCTGAATAAGTTTAGGTCTGATTGAATAATTTGTCCGGCTTTTTGAATTGAATTGGGGCTGGACACTGTGTCCTTTCGATTACTTTGCAGGTCCACTTCGGTCCAATCTCCTTGGAGAGTATTATTACGAGCAAGTGAGCTTTATATAGTGTTATGTAGCCCCATTTTCCCTGAAATACAATGCAGTGTTTTATAATGAAGAGTAGAAAAGCACATTCAAGCATTTCAAGTGGTTGTGCTTGCTGTAAAACCAAACGAGATGGACTTCAATAAGACAAAGTGCTAACTCTACTAACGTTTTGTATAGGCGAGAACCGGTAAAAAAATGTAGTCACATAGTCAAGTTTATCTCACGTTTCTTTTCGTTTATAGAGCGTCAAATTCGATGGATACATACCACCTATTTATTATTTCCCGGATGCATTCATCCAACTGAGAAGATTTCGTTACAAATTTATGTTTTTGCCTTCCCTTTTACGCTGAATTATGGGATTATTCGTAACTATTTGCCGGAATGACCGTTCGATGATTTCGCTTTGTTTCGCTGTTAAAATTATTATGATTTATCGAACAGTTTTCGGACGCATCAATTTTTTTTTCAAAAACACTACTGCTGGTACAAATTGGTAATGCGACCCCACCTGGTGTGGCATTTCATAATTTCTTGGGAATATTGGCGTGACCAATAACGTGCCTCTTGATACGCTAGTATTATCGCGCACCAAAACCAAACACTAACCAATTTCGCCATTTTTTTTCCAATCGTCAGGCATCAAACTTTACTATAAGAATGCGTATAATGAGCAATTAACTATTTACGTACAATACACAGCTGTCATAGTAATTAATAATTAAATACTATAAATATTCACAGATAACATACAAGGTGTGCAATAAATAATTGTTTACGACACATGATTCTGTCATGGACGGACCAAACAGTTTATTTAAATACACGACATGATGGACAGTCGTGTCGCGATATCATTATATTCTCTGCTCTCTGCACAATGCTAATTTGGATTTTATGATTTACTCCCCTTTCGATTTCCGGACTCTGATGTTTTATACTATGTTGCAAATGCAAACAAGCACTAATTTACACATCAACCATACACCAACCAGGCAAATTAATTTCTTTTCTAGCACCATTTTGCGCTTCAAAGTTGGCAACACACGAAATGTCAAATTGAATCACACAGAATTATCCAAACGCACAAAAAAAAACAATTTTCTCGATGCGAACATTGTAATAGGAAATCAGCTAGTGCCTTTTAAGTCTAAATTTTACTAAAAGTTACTTGTTTTTCAATTTCAATAACTTTGCGATGACAAATAACAAAGAAACTCTTTGAAGAAGCAAGATTTTTGCGATGATTAAAGAAATAATAAGCACAATACAGAAGATTAGATACATAATAAAAATTTAAATAAATACAATTCATTCAGAAACTTTTTTTCCTCTTGATTAAGGCTTAAATTGTTATGTTACTTGGCGAAAAAAGGAGTCAGCTCATTTTGTTGTAACAATATAAAAAATGACTAATTTTAACTATCTAAAAAAGTCTCCAAAACGTTAGCTTCCGGTCAAGTAATGTAGCAGTACAAATAAACAGAATACGAAGAAAAAAACTGTTAGTAGCGCCAGCCCGAATTCCGTCTTATTAGAGTAAAGCGTGATTTTGAAAAAATAAAAGGCGCAAATAAAACAGCAACTAAATAATTAAAATTCTGGCCAAAAACTTAGTAGATTTTTCTCGCTGATTTGTGCTATTGTGGATTTCACTGACTCTGAGGTCCCAACCAATAAAATTATAATATTCACCAAATGCAGAGAGCGGCATTCTGTAGTTGCATTTATCTAAATGTTAAGCTTAAATCTCAATTTTCTAAGAATGCTACCTGGAAATAAAGAACTAAAATTTTAGGGTTTCAGTTCAGGGTTTCTACCGCAGATGTGACAAGAATGGCAAATCAGGCAAACATGATCTTTATGTCAAGACGATTTTGGTTAACTGCAACTGCATTTGCGATGCCTTAGGTTTACTAATTGAATATAAATGGTTTATTGCTCGGCACTTCAGAGTCATTGAAGAGACCTTGATAATTTCATTACGCAATCGGTTATCTAATCTAAAATTTTTGATTCTGCCATCACTTTTTTCGTTTCCTGGCAAGTAGTTGTTGTTTAGATGTATGTAGAAGTGTAAATTTTAAATTAGTAACATTAAGAACACTTTTACTAACAAAAATAATGTTAGGGAATAAATTCCGTAATTCTAGAAGTGACTTCACCCTCCAGAAAGGGCTGTTAAGCGTACTAGAAGTCTCAGAGTTGTCAGCACCTGAAATAGTAGCGTATTTCGACTTTGCGAGCGATAGTGTTATTTTTTATATCTGTTTACTTGTTAAATTAATTTTTTGTTTAAAAAATCCAACTCTTTAAACAACAAAAAACCAAAATTGTGACTTTTATGACGGTGATATCAAACTTTAACACGTAACCTCGATCTGAGGGTAAAGTTATGTTTGGTAGGTATATTTTTCCATAAAAATAGTCGCTTAAATTGTAAATTTTTCTAACAAAAACCTACTACTTAAGCTATTATCATTATTACAATTTATGACCTCTCTAAACTTGTACTGGTAAAAGAGAAAATAATAAACGACTGGCGTTATCAGCATGAGACAAGATTAGAGATGTCGTAGATCGTAATAATGCTAATAGCCTAGTAGGAAATCTTTGTTAGTAAGATTCAGAATTTAAGTCACTCATAGAAAATGTATAAGTGAAAAATTAAGTCACTCGAAGCCCACTAGTATATAGGTACAAGCGCGAATCTAGCTCATCTCCTTCACTGTGCCGTTACAAACGTGGTCAAAGTAATAAAGCGAAGAAAATATAAATTTTCTGTTAAAAAAGTTCCAAAACGAATTAAAAAAATACTGTTACATAGGCGATTTGACTCGTAATATGTATATTAAAAAAACATTATTAGAACATATTTCAAAATAAATAAATCTGTGCAGCTTTGACTTTATAAACGCTATACAAACAATTAAAGCTAAAAAAATCCAAAAATTGTAAAAAAACTTGTGTGTATTAGAAAAATAAATTGCTAATCAAGTAAACGGTTAATAGTTATTATTGAAATATAAGAAAAGTTGTTCCACTCTTAACATGTAGTCTTAAGGATCGCCTAGCAAACTTGTTTATGCAAAATTTAGATGTCTACAACTTTTTCCTTTAACATTTTTGTGTAGCTTTAACCGTTTGCACGGCTATAATAGTAGATAATATATCAAGGGAGAGAAATGTACGATTATTCCTGAGATGCAATTTATAACTCAAAGGCTATAAGCACCGAAGGAATAGAGTAGCATTTCTCTTGAGTAATATATATCTAATAAGTACTATTTTTGACACGATTTTAATAAAAATAAAGACTAAATATTTGCACCCCTGTATTACGTTTTGGTTCCACAAACGCTGACGCCGGGAGCAAATCTCTCCAGCAATACAAGCAACTCATTTTTCTCCCTATTTTACTCCTGGGCGTGCAAACAATATTTTCTTTAGACTGATGTATTATACTATTAAATGCAATTTCACTTTAGAGTGAGTCTTCATTATTTAATACAAATTAGTTTATTTATTTATTCAACAATATTTAGAAATATAGAATTTTACTCAATTTTTAAATTAACTGTTCTACATATATAAGAAAATGGGGTATTTTCTGAATATTGCTTCTAATTACCCCGATGTTTGAAGGAAGTGTAATATTGGCTTACTACTGGTTTAAATTTTTATTGCTTTGTGGGCTAATTTCAAGTTGAGATAATACCGGTAGTATCTTCGGTTCTAGAAAAAATTAAAAGAATTCTGGGCTTTGAGTGGTTGTTGCCCTAGAAAAGTATTAAAATTTGTGATCCTATGGTCTTCTCTCAACTTGAAATTAGCCCATTAGTATAGAGTAAGGGTTAATTTATATTTTATTTGAAATGTATTTTCTTTATCATCTATTTTCCCCCCTATTATAAAAGAAGCAGTTTTGTAGATACAATTGAAATAATGACTTAATTTGTACATCAATTGTTTTAATTATGTAAATAATTTTGATTAAAGAGAAAAGAATTTATTAAGAAATAATTAGTTTATGCTATTGTTTGTAACTTCCCCTTTTGGGGTAAGTGTGGACTGTTGATTATTTATTGCTATAAATAATCTATATATATATATAATTCTATACCCAAATTTTCCGTTTGGGGTAATTGTTCTGTACAAAGAATTTTGTTGCTGCTTATTACCCCGAGTTTTGGGGAAAATGTAATAAAAGCGGGGTAATTGTACTCTTATTACTTTAGGAGCGTAAAGATAAGCTTGAGTTGTTGCTCACTGTTATATTTTTATTTATTTATTTGTTTTTGTTTGCAATGTATTTTAATAACGGCAATAACAATAAAAGATGAAAGAAAGCTGTGAAAAAGGTGAACGCACAAACTCTGTTCCAATCTATTTTTCCGCTCTAATAAATAGAAGCATCAACACAAGAGCGCTTTAACCTTTTGAAAACCGTCCAGATTTCTATATTCCTTATGGTAATTGTAGTTAAGTCATCGATTACATCGTTGTAGTGTATAGTAAATTGATATATCAAAGGTATACTTAATATATATTTAAAATATCTATGTTATTCAAGTGATTGATTTGCACGCAATGTTAATAATACATAGTTGGCGACTGTCGTTGTGCTCGATTTCTTCACCGACAGTGATTGATGTTTAAATATAATCCATTCGGGAAACAATCGAACGCATTCCACCCTCCATATGGTCGAAATGACGAGATTGAAAATTCCCGAATCAAATATACCTGCTTTTACCTGTAGGTATATGAAAGTAATTCTCTTCCGGTCGAGAACCAAATATTGTCAGAAGGTTAAGTGACGTGGCCATCTCACATGCAAAGTGCACGAAGAAGGAAAAAATAAACAAAGCGGTAATCCGAAACAAATACGAGGCCGAGCGAGGCACTTTGGTATTGTGTGTGCCGTTTGGACGAACACCAATACGTGTATTGCAGGTATCAGCATCCAAATGACGCAATTACCCGGCAAATGGCCCGGCCAGGACCCTCTATACCCGACGCCACCACCTCCGCCACTCTTGATGCTATTGTTATGTTTACGAACCACTTTATTATAGAGTAGGGCCTTTTTCTTACTACACAAGGATTTTCAACGCGCTATTGCACAATCCAGCCCCCATAACACAAAACAATTGCATTTTAGATAAATTATTTAGGATAAAAACTACAATCAGGACAGGTAACTGACCTAGACATTGTCACTGGTGTTGACTATATTTTTTTATAATAGAACTTAAGTAGGAAGTGCGGTTTCGCGGCCAGGAACGACAGGCTAAATCAGAACTTGATTTGAAAAAGTTTCTACAAAAGTTCTAAAAATATTTGAAAAAAAAAATTATAATACATTAAAAATAAAAAAATCAGCGCCATAAACACAGAAATCAATTTTATTGGAGAAAAACCGCAACCGTGGAGCGATTTGCAAAAATTTTAAGTTTAATAAAAATAGCTATTCCTGTAGAGGTTTCAATAATTGTAATTTAACAAGTAAAATTAAGTTAAAAAAAAGTAACTTCTGGCCATTCAACTGAAATCAAAAATGTACTTAGCTGTAAAGACTCCTACGAGAGACAGGAAAGGTAATTTTTACCTAAAGACAGAAAAAAAAATGTTCTTCATTTTCTCATTGCTTGTATTTAGCTACCAGAGCAGCCAAAAAAAATAAACTTTTGTTCCCCTTCCACTCAAATTCAGTGACGTACTAACAAAATATTTTTGGAGAAGACTTCACTATTATGAAACTGTATTATTCGTAAAATCATTTTAACCAAATTATTACTGTTTTCGTTGACGTTTTTGGAAGATAGTCAGGCCCAAAGTTGACTTCCTCTCAGATTCGGCCTTGCTAAATACAATATTGACATTCGTTACTAATATTGAGAGTTGAGAGTAAAAGTTTACTAATTTTAGAAGACAAAAATAACATTTTTTAAATTATTTTTTCTTAACAAAAAGATATTTTTTTCCAATATTCAGTGTCGGAGAGAATATTTTACTAAGTTTGGAACCGAGAGGTAATTTTGGCTAATTTTTAGACTCATAAATAAAAAAGCGAAGCTATTCTTTGATACTGGAAGCCAGAGATGCCACTTTACTAACTCGAAGCTGTAATTTTACAAATTTCAGAAACCAAAAATAATGATTCTTATCAATGTTTCATTAAATAGACAAATACATACATACGAAATAGTTTTTGCAGTTTTAGAATTTAGAAGTTGCATTTTACTACCTTTAGAAAACGAATATACTATTTTACTTTCAATTTATGAACAATTCAACAAATAACTAGAGTAATGATAAATGAATAAATAGCGTAAACTTCTATTTAACAATTACTTTAATAACAAAAAATTGCGTCAAGCAGTTCGAGGTAGTATTGTTACAAGCAATGCAAAATAATAATACAAAAAAAAATCGAGTAAATAGCTCCCGAAAATACTAGAAAAATTCCGCGCCGGAAGCCCCTCGAGGCGTAAAATTCTATGGAATCATTAATAGACCTGCTCAAAGACCGATCAGGAAAAATGAGTTATCACTTCAAATTAAATCTAGAAAGGTTACAAAATATCTCACACATTGTAACAAGAACGTTCTATTATACGTAAAGTTATAAATAAAGTTAATTTTTTTTAGAAAAACGACAAGGTTTTTTGTTGTGGCTATCAATTGGTTTTTGAAATGACAATCCCTGTCTTTGGTGTTAAAAATAAAAACTACTTTTTTTCTGAGTATAACAGTATAATATTTATAGGTCTAAAATATTTATAGAGGATCTAAAATGAAAACTTTAAGTAATTTGTACTGATAGTAAGTACTGATTTGTAGTTCTATCTCTTATATACACCGTCTTGTTGAAATCATACATTAGCTGCTAGTATGTCTGAATAATTCTCTTTATTGGGAACAAGTTCTGCTAATTCTGGTACTAATGTGTTGCAGAAAATATCCAACAAACTTGAAACATCAAAAAAAAAAAGGGTTTCTCTGATCCAGTGCGGATTTTCTATCGGTCCATACAGGCAATTATTATGTCTTTTTTAATAATTGCTAATTAATAATTATAATATCTTTACTGGCATTGGATTGCACCACTTGGCTTAGCTTTCTTTGTGTGTTTACAGGAGGTTTCTGACCTATTGTTTTTGATGTAATTACAAAATAGAGAAAAAAAAATATCTACGGTTTTATGGAAATTAAAGAAAGAGTTGTATCTTAAAAAATATTTATTTATTTTAAAATTAATAAATACACATTTTTCATTAGTGGTTGGTAGTCTCGTAATTGGATTAAAATAACTCTGTAATAAACTACATTCTGTACGAGTCATTTTTAATAAAATGATATCGGTCCATACAGGCAATTATGTCTTTTTTGAACTAAATTCATTTGACTTTTTTACAGGGCCACTTAAAATCAAAGCTATTTGCAACAAAACGAAGAGATTCTAGCACCCAATTGATGCGAAATTCAACGGTCCATATAAATATAAAAATATTTATAAAAAAAAAATTGAGGGTGTTAGAAGTGTAGCTTTAAGTTGTTAGAAATTTGGTTTGGGGAGATTGGAATTTGGAAAAACACACAGTAACAGTTGGTACCTACCTGTATGGAGCCTTTGAGACTTTACAGGATTTAAAAGAGAAAATTAAAATCAGTGGCGCTTAATAAGTCAATAAATGATAAATAATGTGCTAACAGAGTTCGAAAATTGGTTGTATTATTGTCAAGAAACAGAAGAACGTCAATTTGAATATTCAGTTCAGTAATTCTGTTAAAAATTGCGTCTATTTTGAAAAATTCAATAAAACATTTAAATTGGTTAAATTACTTAAAGTGTTAATTTTAGACCCTATAGACTTTAGACCCACTCTGTATAGGAAGACAGACATATTAAACCGTTGTCTTCGTTTTTGGAACATCGGTCAGGCATTGAATAGATGGTTGTTTGTACTTTTTAGGAAGATATCTACCAAATAAGTCTCAAGATATTTCTGAGGAACAAATGTAGAAATTTCTTATCGAAACTTTTAGACCAAGCGATTGATTACGACGAAATCTTTTGTAATAATATAATAAAACAACTGTTGTCAGTCAATTAGCGAGACCCAGACAAGCGAGTAAAGTGAGCGATATTCTCGGAAGAACAAGCAAGGCGAGTGTAGGAAAAATATCGAGTTATTTATTTATTGTTATTGTATTAGTGTACATTGTGGAAATAAATTTTTCGTTAGTAATCCAACTTTTTAAATCAAAGAACCCCAAATTAGCACAAACGGTACAATATTTTAAATAATTGAAAATATATATAAATATATATTTTATATAAATTTTATATAAATATTTAAATAAAAAAAAATTATTATCTTCCGTCCAAATCATGCACAAAATAGAAAAATTTAGCATTAGAAATGCTTATACTTGATATTTTTGAAACTCTTCAAATTTATTTCTTTGGAACAGTCTAGCTTTTAGCTACATCGTTGAGAAAACAGGACACTATTACATAGAGAGAACTTCCCTGGTTATTTTTCAGTTCGCAATTTTGTATAAATTGCAGTTCATTTTTATAAAATAATAATAATAATTGGTAGTACCTTTTCAGGAATTTTTTTTTGTCATTCTGTTAAGTGTTTACTTACAAAAATCACTTGAATAAAATGAAAATTTGTTAAAAAAAGATTACTAGTTTTATAATATAGTTTTAAGGTCAGTTATCTGCAACAATGTAACAATCACTCTGTGTTGAAAACGTAGCAAGAACACAGTTTTCAGGATTAGATGAGAAGTTCGTTTGATGTGTAGTTATTTGTTAAATAATTTTTCACTTTTATTATATTTAAGTTAGACAGGGTGTGCGATAATATCCCATGTAGAGGCGTCGTTGTTCTTAAGCATATAAGTTTGCGAATGAATGATCGATGCCAAACTATGTGATCCATCTTGTCAAAAGCACTACCTTGGTTATATCAGTCACTGTCCGCTGTCTCGTCAGCCGTCAGGACACATCTCGTCTCTCGCTCCCATAATCAATACGGTGTGACGGACAAGCTCTCGCAGATTGGCATTCTTCTCTTTTCTTCTCTCCATCATCCGGTTTCAACTCATTAGGGTCTAATATTCGGTTACAGTTCACGATTTTTATGAGACGCGTATCATCAAATCGGCTTGTGAGGTCCCTACCTCAATTAAAATTGCATTCACGAGAAAGTTTTCCGAAAAGTTTTTCATTTTCATTAAAATTATCCTCATGCAGGACTTAATGGGCGTGTAAGGAAGCGTGACGCAACGCACTTGATTAAATTATTCTTTTCATTGCCACCTGTCCACGTAAGAAATATGACCAAATGTGATTTATCGTTACCATATCGAATTCGATTCAATACAATAATTGAAAAATATTTTATGGTGCCTTTTATTATTGAGTTTATTGCTCATAACATAACTGCAACAGTGATAATGATGCTACCACCTGACTTGCAAATTGATTTTTTTCTCAGAAAATATGAATATTTTGTACGGACGGACGGCACGTCTATCATATATCAAAACACAATACCACACGTAAAATAAATCAACAGGGCTACCAACATTGCCACACACATAGATGCACGTTTTCGCTGATAAGTGACACCTGTTGGAATTGTAAATGCACTCTGATAACAAACCTACTACTTTCAAATGAGGAACTAAATCAATGCATCTACACATTTTGACAACAGATGATTGCCTACTCCTCCAAACACTTAAAGAAGTGTTGAAAAGTCGTAAATTTGCTGTTATCGGATTAATAACGTGTTGCTCATTGTCTATTTAATTATTTGCAAAGGCTTTGAATCGATACGTAAAAATTGAAAACAGTTAAAGTCAACGTTCTTTCAATAGAAGAGAGTTTCTTGCAATTGTCGACGAGTTCACTTATATAATGTTATACATGTCGGCCTAATTATTGGAGTGTAAGAAGAGCTTGACTGGACATGACTTCAATGCGGTGTTGTCATCTGTTTGTGACATCGTCTTGTAAGAATTCGCGAACCGATGCATTCAGTCATACTCAGAGGCCTGAGAGATAGCCCCGACAGTTCGTTTGGTCCTCGATAATGGCCTAAGGGTTGGATCGGAGATGTCACATAATAGACTTCAAAGCAAATGATAACAACACTACTGGCTACTCTTCCCAAACAAGCTTTCAGACATTTTAAAATTTTTCCCTGTTAATCGATCGCCAATTTAAAAAGTGTCTGCGTTTCGTCGCTTTGCCTCAATAAAATTCTTGGTCGCGTGTAAATATTCCAAGTCGTTGATATATTTTTAGCCATCTGTTTCTTTTTTCTTATATCGAACGAGTTTCCATTTACCTGGTGTGACAGGCAAGGGCAGCGCGTCACCGTTTAGATGGATGGTTCTGCGCAACCATTATGATGGACAATCTATCAATCAACTAGTCGCTAGTCATGACGCTTGACGTCTACCAACCAAGCCACGTTGCCAAACTTCCTACAATTTTCAAATTGGTCATTGTCACGGTCTTGTTTTCTTTCGATCGGTTCACTATCCTTTGGCGGTCTTTTAGATGTTAATAAGCGAGTGACATCATCAGAGTTGTCGGTGATTTGTGATTGTCGACTGATTCGATTGCTAGCTTGTCACGAGTTCTTCGTCAAGAACATCGAGCTTTGACAGCATGACTTGCACGAACGCCATCTCTACGTTAATTGTTCCACGAGCGCACTACATCTGTCTATCAAATAGAAACGCACTAATCAAACGATGATAGGCACCGATTCTCACACGGAAAAAACAGACATAAACTGCTATTGTCAAATACTATAAAATAAAGACGAAGATTTATGAATTTTATTTTAGTAGCTTTTATCACTTTCAACCGTTATTTGACCCGCAATTAATAACAGCAGTGATTCTAAATTGTGGGCGTTGCAAATGATTTCAGCACAGTTGGTGTTAGTTTGTTTAATAAATTCGCAATAATGACTCAATTTGAACAACAAACGATTCAATTTTTCTATTTTGTGCATGATTTAGACCAAAGACAATCAAATTTATTTGAAAAAAATTATTATCTCGTATTGCGTATTTAAGGTAGTGCAATTTACCCATTGTAATTACCCTAAGTTTTACATATTTTTTGTCTAAAAATAATTGACCTATTTTTCTAATTTTTTATAACTATCAGCAGTCTCAAAATTATGCAGAGAAAATAGCTGAACAAGAAAAACGGCAGATAAAATAATATTCCTTCTACGAATGCTCAAAGCTATTATTTACAATAAATCCTTTTTACAATACCTTAAAATTATTAAACTTTTTGCTTAAAAGAAAAGGCTGTCACTCTTATTCGCAAGTGTCAAACGATTGGTGGTAAAACAAAACCAAAATTGTTTATTATAAATTATTCTGTGAGCTGTATGGACTACCTACAAATAAATAAGATTCTAAAATCTATTTTATCTCTATTTCATGCTTTTGTGTGTGATTTAATGTTTAAAAACCTTGAAAATTCTTCAAGAAATTTACCAAAAACAGTGTTTAAAACCTGAAACCTAACATTTCTTAACTTTACTTCAAGTGACATTCAGAAGAAATGGTTTTATTACTTAATTATTTTTGAAAAGATTTATTTATTTTACCACCAATCGCTCACTTGCACGCAACTTATGACAGGTTTTTCACTTTAGTAATTTATATTTTAATCGTCCCAGATTTTTAAACTAAGTGCGAATGAGCACTTCCTTTGATTTCCATCGCCCTTAATTTCTTAGTCAAACCCATGCATTTCCTACAAGTTATTTAATTGGTAATACGGGGCAGTAAAAACTGAATTATTGAAAAAAAAAGACAAGAAAAGAACAGATTTTTACCTACCTTGTTGAAGATAAGATAAAAATCAGTAAAAAAATAATAGAATGTAAAAAAGTCAAAAAGAAAGGTAAATATAGAACTGGTATACGAACATATAGATTAATACAATAAAATATAGTAAAATAAGAAAATCAAAACATTAAATAAAACAAAAATTGAATAAAGAATAACTACAAATAAGTTTCAAAACGGAAACAGACAATTTATGAGTTTTTTGTTACTCCAAGTATCTATTACTCAAATTTTATTTATTTAAAAAAACATTTTTAGAATAAAAATCGATACAAACGAGACAAACAAGATTTAAAATACAAAAAAAATTATAAAACTAATAAAAATAGAAAATTTTTACGAATGTAATATTTCTAAGGTAAAAATTTTTTGATAAATCCTCAGCAACTAGTTAGAAACAACTACTCCAAAAACTACCTGTTAACTTACACCACCCAAGCGCCTCATTAGTGTACTCACTAAGAAGTGTTCAAAGTATTAAAAATAATAAGAAGCGGTTGCCCAAAATTAGGTAAATAGAGTTCGATTTATGTTCCTTTATACAAAAAAATCGTTTCAAAATCTAGTTACTTTAATCCAGTAGATAAATATTAGGTACTGCGTCCTTGGTCAATGAGTTATCTTTGCCTCTGAAAACGTACAAACCTGTATAATCAAAAACAGAAGTAACAATACTTAAAAAAACTAAAAATATAAATAATTGTAGAATAAATTTGGGTGTTAAAATTTTTTCCAAATACTACGTAACTCAACGACGCAAGTTTTGGGCCACTTGTTACTTTCAGTGTTTCGTTCAGAAATTCCCAATTAAACGTCCAAACTCAATAAATATTTAATTTTAGAACAAAACTCTTTAAACATTAGAAGAGAATAGATTAAGCTTTTGAAATTTTGAAGTAAATAGTTTTGAAAATCGTGTGATTTGTTCTTATCATTTAGCACGTTGAATGTCAAGCCACGTTACGTTAATTTCAGTTCACTCACCGTCAGCTGCTGGCTTAACTCTCAGGTTAAATTAACCATATTTTAGAATTAACCTGACACTGAAATACACTCAAGCTCCGAATTAATTAGTTAACTGATTTTTTGTTTGTTAGTCTAAATGTGAATTAGAAATAAATAAAAAGTCCGAAAAGCCAACAAATCACCCACGAAAGTTTTTACAGATCAAATCAATTTTATTTGAGGATAAATCAATCTGACAAGAACATGGATATGATCAAATTTCGTTTTAGTCCCACGTAATTATGTAAACTGGCAAGTTCTCTATTGGGTAATCAATTTTATTGTTAAAGAAGAAAAGTAGAACGCTTCGATTTATTTAGCGGAAGAAAAACAAAATTAGAATCGTTTTAAGTTTTGGGAGTCAGTTGCATCTCTAGTAAGTTATTTCCTAGTTGTCTCATCTTTATCAGCTCTGTCAGTTTTTCGTGATGTCGCGAAAAGTGACATGACAGTGGTGTAATAATGTTCGTTGACACTTGTCATTCGGGTCGCCTCCATATAATAGAGAAAAGTTTTGTTTTAGTCCAGTTGCAATCGCAATCGTCTTCCGACAAGCAATGAGTTTATGACAGCTCCCAAACTTTTTCAATAATTAAACTTTCCAACAAATGTTGACTATTATGAATTGTAGAAAAAAAAATTTCGTATGCGAGCGTATTGAACAATCAGACGTAAACATTCCATTGAGAGTCGATAAATTACAGGTTAGAAATTTAATAAAGCAAGGCATCTGGTTCGTTTCGCATGAACAAATTAACATTGACGTTTTTAGTGTGTAGTCGATTTTTCGCAATCGCTGGGACATATTTATGATCCGACAACTGCGACTGATATTATATAAAGTAGTGAGTGGTGTGTATGATGAATGTCGCGCCATTGTAGCCCTTTGCTGCCAAAAGACGGACAACAATGTTGCTCCATAAATCAAAGAGCTGCAGATAAATCCTATACGACAATTTGGACGCATTTGTACTCTACACCCCTCTCGAAATATGCAACAACAGTTGCTCCTAAAGCCACGTTCTCCCATAAATAACACCTTCACATCACGATACTCAAAGATCCACTACAATAATTAAAATCGAATTAACCATCAGTGAATGACAGACGGGACAGATGGCCGGATTGAGATCTGTTGAAGCGCAAACTACAAAGATGAGAGGACCAAACAATATTAAATGTAATCTGTTGATCTCGGAAGATACCGGTCTGTGAATGAAGAGTAATAATAGTGGGCATTACACAAGGCGAGATCGACAAACCAGATAATCTCAGCGGAAAGGTCTGCGTGAAAGTGCAACGCTAACACAAAAATTACGCGAAAGGGAAGACAACTTCTAACAAGCGATCGGTTTAAACGCTTACTTAAACCAGAACTTCGAAATTCGACCACAGACATATGTTGAGACATATTGCGGAAATGCACTAAATAAATTTTATGTATGCCATAATTTAAAACTTCCCGCCCATTACTGGACTCGTCAGTTAAGTTATAACTGACAAATGACAAGTAATGGGTTAATTTACACACGGCTGCTTAACGGCCAAAACGACAAAAATATAAAATAACGGCTGCAAAAATTTATTGCTTATGCATAAAAGTAGCTAAACAACTAATAATAAAAAGCATTCTCAAGTAGATTCTAATTGGAAAGCTCAAACATTCCTCAGCAACTATATACTTGTCAATAAAAAAAATTGTTACACGTGAGTCTAAAATTCAACAGAAAATTACTGAAACTAGGTAAAGACCTGTTTAAAAATCACTTAAATTAGCAATTAGCTTAACGTAAAGTGCGACACGAAAAGAAAAACATGCAATCTTAATTTGAAGAATTTACGTAACGTAATCTAATGAAATTTGTTTAACTTTGGACTGAGATCAACTTAAGCCGTAACTCCTCCAGTCGAAAGCACAGAAATTGCTCTGAAACGCTATAGAAATATCATTTCTTCTTGTTGAAGAATGCACTTCACCAATTGTTGGTACCAGCGACTTTCAGGCAAATATATAAACTTCCGCCATTTGAATCAAAAAAACTTAAGTTTTAAGATGAATTTGTACCAGGTGCATCTTTGTTCCCGCAACTATTAAAATGAAAGCGTTGGAATTGGTAGTTACAATTGCAGTGTCGCAGTTAGCACTTGCATCCTTAACTTGAAATCAATACCTAAGTCTTCAAAAAAATAATAATTGGATTACTGTAGACCAAAGTAGTTGATTTGGGTTAGGGTAATTAAAGTATTTTCCGACCAATCAAATTTTAAAAATTATAATAGTTTTAACTGTCATTCCAATTTTATTAGTGGTTGATACATACCTATTATACATAAAAAAATCAGAAAAATATCGAAACTTTTCAATTGTTTTTATATAGGAGGTGATTCACAAGTTACAAGTCTAACGAACTATTAAAAAAATATTCTACAGTACATACTTCAAAAACTATAAATATTTATATAAGACAATTTTGATTTTTTAGCATTCTTTCAACGAGGACTAATCACCTGTTAAAATTTGTAAAGTAAACTTTTTTTAAATACTGTATGCGGCAAGAAATCCTCAAATTTAGATTAGTCTCACTCCAGTACCGGCAATGTTGAGATGAAACTACTCCATTAGTTAAAAAAGTTGTTTCATCGGAGAACATAATCCGTTTATAAAAATTTGAATTTTTCAAAACTCTGTAGGTCATTTCCAAACAAAATCCAGACGTATGTCTTCATCACCATTTTCTAAGGTTTGTGTAAATTGTAGTTTAGATGGTAAAATTTTGTTCTCTTTAAAGATTTTTTGTAAATGAGATTTACTTATTTATCAAAAGAGAAATCAAAAATAAGAAATTTTTCCTCTTTTAAAGTCGATCCGGAGACATACTGTATATTAAAATCCCACAGAAACAGCAAAAAATAGGGTTTTTCTTCATAAAACCGTCAAATTAACTATTTTTGAGTATCATTTTTTACAAAAAATAATTGCACTATCTTTTTATTTGATTTTTAAAGAAATTAGTGTCTATTTACAGGTATTTATAGTTTATACAAGGCCCCAAAAAAAGATTTTCATCTAGTCGCCTGTAAATTTCCCATGTAAAATAAAAAATGCCGCTTTACAAATAGGGTAACGAGTAAACCTAGTAATGTCACTAAGGTTGTAACAAGAAAAATGAAAAACCCCATACATTCGGTCTCTCTACAAGCGGCAATTTTTGAAGAAAAAGTTTTCCTGCTTTGAATGTTCATTAAAGGTCAAAGTCCCCTTGCCAAACTAATCTGAATTGACATTTGATTGATAGGTGACAGAATAAATTAGTTCAAACTTAAAGAGTAGAGCGGCACAAAAAATTAACATGTAAAATAATTTCAAAGATAACTAGATGAAAATCTTTTTTTGGGACCTTGTATTATTAATAAACTTTCTATTTCTTTTGTAATTTTCAGATTGATTTTGTGATGAAAACGACACCTCATCCTTGTGAAACCCGAGAAAAATTTCTCCGCCATGACATGACCTATCAAGGTGTGTCCCTTCACCTCCCACATTGTGTTAATTCGCCACCTCCGCCTCCAATTAACCCATCTAAACTGCATCACTTCCGTCCGAAAGCTCGTCGTTTCTCCCAGTGTTTTCTGTCGCCACAACTCCTCTGAGATTGATTTGTGCCATCAATCGGTCCGGGCATAAAAACCTCATATCTGTTGAGCGATGTCCGTCATTTACCCCTTGCGGTAGCCGCTAAGTGGCATCACGGGCGGCTTCAAAACGTACGGTAGCTCCCGGTGATCGTTCACCTCTGGCCTAACGGTGACTCATATGATGGTGATTGAATGACTTGATGGATATCTGCCATTAGCAGTGACAGTTTTAAGACCAGAGTCCCCCCGCTAAAGCCCCACCCTGACTTACGGGCACCCACACACACTCACATCTGCCCGAATCGGCCTTATATGATGCCGTCAACCAACTGCCAGATCGTTCGTCTTTTTAATGCTGACATCAGACAAGATGGAGAAAACGGGAAATGACACCTTCAAGGATAATTCACTGCTTTTCCAAAAACAAACACAAATACCGAGAAGGAAAGACGAAAGAGTATCCTTCAAGGATAACTTTTAGATTGATTTCAATTTAACCACTAGACCATGAATAGAACTTATCAATTACCATTATAGGTTCTTTTTTTAAGGAAATAGCTTTGGTTTCCTGAAAATTAGAAAAAATCTATTGACTATATGTGCCGAAACTAGCTTGTTAGAGCTTCAATCAGATCGGTTGTGTATATTTTACAGAGGGTGGAATAATCGGCTGTCAAAACGTTGTTAATTTCGGAAAGTTCTTTTGTTTTTGGGTTATCCTCCCACAGCGTAAAAATTTATGGTATATTGTCTGTATAATATTTAAAGTTCTAATTATGAAAGTGGGTAATAAATTTCGAAACAATACTGCACTGTCTGAAAATAATGAGACCATCTGTCTGTAATTGATGGAATTAGTCGTCCGTGACGTAGCTTCATCAAGCAGGAGCGTAGTAAAAATTTTGGTTCGCTTTGTATCCGTCATCGAAGCAAAATATTTTTTTTTAATTGAAACGGTTCTCTTTGTGGCAATATCAATTATAATTCCGCGGTTTTTGACGCGACTTGTCTAAGTCAGAGAGAGCGAGTACAGAGAGCGAATATGGATAAAACAACGTTAACAGAAAGGGAATTGTACGAATCCATCTGGAGCAGATAGTCACCCCGAGGCTCGCGCATCACGGCGCGTCTCTTGTAAATGTTAATCCACCCCAATTTATTAATGACAGGTCAAAAATAACTGAACTGGCCCCGGGCGGAGTCTTTGTGCTCAGAGCTGACGGCTTCATCATCGATATTCATGCCCGGTCTTTGAACATTTTAATAACACGCCACATCTCTCGACTGTATCTTTGAAATTCGATGTGTCAAAAACAATGGGCCGCCCCAGTGCATCAACAATCACATCAAACAATGTTGCTAATTTTTGCTCGACTTTTTTTCAACCATCATGACCGATGGAGGATCTCTTCGACACTGATGGCTCACGTATTAGGCGACTCCCTGGAGCATTTGGGAAAACCGCCGAGAGCCATACGCAAATGGAGAGATATTTCTTCCATTTCCACACTCGGTCTTAATGCTCTCATCAATCCATCACATGGACATCGGACACTCACTGTCATTTGACAACTTCACGGAAAAGAGAAAGGACATTATTCATATCTGCAAAGAGCTTTTAAGGAGATTACCACCTCTCACGCTATATATGCGAATTTAAATGCGCAATTCCTATAATTAAAAGCGAGCTAATAAATGTCGCGAATTTCAAGGAACGAGATTTGTAGACCATTAAACCGATGATGGGCAGGTGGATTTGGTGATTAACCACCAAGAATTCTAATCACGTACCAGCACTTGCCTGAACGAATTCTTACAGGGAAACTCAACAACACCAAAGGTTAATTATTCTTAAATTCCCATTTCAAAACTAATAGACTTTTTCAAAATATTACGCGAATCAAAACTTTCTCAATTGGCATCTACAAAAGCTCTTAAAGCTTATCTCTAGTAATAAAAAAAACAAATAACAATATAACACAATAGAGATATCTTGAAGAAATCTTGAGCACATATTTTGAAAATTTTAAAACTCATGTTCCTTGTGAGCTTGTCACGTAAATATTAATTTTAGATTCGTCTTTGCTTAGCTTTTGTTTTCTTACCGCATGATAAATAGAGCATTATATTTGTTTTTTAACAATCTCATTTACTTTTTGACTTCGGAGAAAAGAAACAAAAGCAAAAAAAATTAGACATCGACTGTACGACAAAGAAGAATAACAAAAACTACGCTTAAAAAAACAAAAACAAAAAAAACTAGAAATGATTGATTCTTAAAGATGGAATAAAGAAAATATAAAAAGCCAAAACTTAAAAAAAAAAACTGTGTTTAGAGAAGTGACGTTCACGAAATTGTTTTGATATTTCATGTCTGGATTTATTAGATAGATATAAATGAATTATTGTTTTTCAATTTCATTATGGCACTCTAAGTACTAAAAAAAATGTAAAACAATCTGTAAGACAACTGTAAAAGAACTTAAAAAAATTTAAAGGCGACAGCTGCAGGAGAAAGAAAAAAGAAAACATTACGATTTAAAAAAAAGAAATAATTTAAAATTAAAACAAAAGTAAATTGCAAAAAAAATAGTTTGACATGTCATTTTGATAAGTTGATAGATTTGTCGAATACTTACAAAGTACCTGGTTGTTTTAAAATTGTACATAAACCCGATTTTGAATTTTAAAACCGCTTTTTTTATAAAGTTAAAGATAAAAAATAAATCTACATTATGTGTAACGTTTGAAAATATGCATCTTTTTCGATCATTTCAAAAAGAAAGTATCTATTCTTGATTCAAGAGATATAGGTCTCGCCAATTAAGTTGTAAAAGTAAATTAGTCGTAAAAACTATCTATGTAAACAGTCATTAAATTAAGTAGCTGTGTTAAAGTAAATTTTTATTTAGAACATTTCATTTCAATTTACGATTTTGTTAAATTATAATTAATTTTAACTTCAATTATTTTTGTAACATTAAACTTAATTTTCATTTTTGTCTTGTAATCTGTACCTAAAACTTTTTTAGTTTGTTTATAATACTTTTAGTTTGTATCAAAATTAGCAACAATTTATACGTGCTTTATAACATAATTTTAACGCGATTTGTTAAAAAAAAAAAATCAGCGGCCATTTAGCCTGTCGTTGCCTGCAAAAAAATTGCTTCTTTTTTTCAATAAATAATCTTTGCAAAAATAAGACTGGTAGAAAACAAACCTTCACTTATTCTAGTGGCAAAAAAATATTAGGTATCCTTGACTTGACCTGATTTTTGTGGTGAAGCTGTTAAAAATAATCCTGGTGCAGTCCACACCTCCTGCATATGCCGCATTTCTGGTCTAGCAAATCGAATCTGTCGTGTGCGATCATTAAGCAAGTGCCAGATGACATCACTCGTTTAAAATATCAAAGGTGTAATGCCGCATTCCCTTCAAAGTGTGAATAAAATTTAAAGTGTTTGCGCTGTTCAATTACATAGAGTGTATCCCGTTGCCTTGGAGGGGCAAAACGGGCCGGTCCGTCGAGATGCCGGTCTCCATGCATCACTCAGTTGACACCCGGTGCCCCATATATCACAGGGCCGGCTGCTAGTTCACCCCCCGACTTATTTGCATACAGTTGTGTGTGCTTTTTTCTTTAACCAGATTTATAGCTCGCCTTCAAATTTTGGAAATTTTCATCCGCGGAAACATAAATCGCACACACTCATCAATTACTACCATCAAAAACCAGTCCCGAATTCCTCCATGGTCATTATAACCAAATTAAATTCAGGCTTTAATGATGCACGAAAAAATCCAGACTATTATTGTCTTTGCTCGTGTAATGTGGTCAATCAGCGGATGGATGAATAATGGAAGCTGTAATGAGAGTACAGCATTTTTCAATCAATGGAGAGTGATCTGAATGACATATTTATCATCACTAATAATTTACATCAATCATGATTCACTACTGACAATTGGAGAGTTCAACCGAAATTTTCTTCAAAAAATCACGAGCTATAAAACTTGTTTATGACTGACATAAAATGGCTGATTATAAATCAAAAACTGCAACATATGGCTGAATTTCTCTGAATGCCAGGTAATGGGAACTAGGGGAACCAAAAAAGACCCTCGTAATTACTCAAATTTTTGTTCGGATTGCCTTGTTATCATACAAACTGTGAAACTATTCATAATCGATACTTAATGCTCATTTAGATGTATTCATGGTGTAAAGCCTTATTTACAATCACTTAAATTAACAACTGGCTCAACGTAAGACGTAACATAAGAAGCTGAACATCTTATATATACTGTTTACGTTAGTAATTTACAAAATTTACATCATTTAACGTAACAAAATTTACATCATTTAACGTAACAAAATTTGTCCAGCTTTGGACCTAGACCAACTTAACCAGTAATTGTCTAGTAAGCTAATTTCAAGTTGAGATAATACCGGTAGTACACTCGTTTCCATAAAAAAATTTAAAAAATCGGTGCTATGATTGGTTTCGATACTGTCGGTCGTATCTCCACTTGAAATTAGCCCATTAGACAATAAATTAATTCGTTGATAACTATCTGAAAGCTGAAATAGCTCTTTGGTATTTTATTTGTAACTGCAAAACACCAAAACATTGAAATGTGTCAAAATTTACCTGTTAGAACTAAGCATTTGTTAAATTAACTTTAAAAAAGTACAATTTATTGGAAGTGGAAAAATTATTGACATTGACTAATTTTTTTGGTAATCTATCGCACCTTTTACCTTATCATACTCAAAAAAGCTAGTAAAATTATAGATAATAAAAAACGTCAAAATATACCAGAAAATTTATTAACAGAACAAATAAATGCGCATTAAACTATCACAGTTATTGACTAGACAATATGTCAGCATTTTTATTGACTAAGCAATAAAGCAGACACTTTAGAGACGTTTAGAACTTTTCAGCTGATACAAGATTTTGATAATGTTGTACAGCAAATTTTTCCAAAGAATGAAAAGTAAACTGGTAGAATGCTCACTTCAAACACATGCTTTATTGCTTTAATAAACTATATTCTTCTGTTTTTAGTTTGTTTTTTCTTTGTTTTCCACTTGGTTTTAAATTTGATTCTAAGTAGTACCTTCGGTAGTACCGAAGTACAATTGTAAAAACACTAAAACAGTGCTTTTTTAACACAAGTCTAAATAACAGTTGTTTATTTATTCATTGTTTATACTATTTTCTTTTTTATATAAACAGGAATTTCCACAATAACGGCAGGAAGAAAACTGTTAGTTGATATTTTAATCTGCAATTTAGTAGAATATTAAAAAAACAGTCTTGGACCTTTGGTACCAGTTACCCGGGTTATAGTTAGGCTATAATTTAAATTTTAGGGTAAAATTGAGGTAATTAACTTTTTTCAAGGCTGCTTCAACGGTCCAGCTGGTGGCTTCGGTGACAATAAGTGGACATTTCTCTTTATAATAACCCTTATTAAACCCCTCATAAACTAGTTTACAAGCCAAAACCATAAAATTCAAGCATTTTTAGACAAACTATAGTCAATGAGTATCAGACACTTTGATTCCTGAACTGTCAGAGACGTTTTAAAACAGAATAAAACCCCTTAAATTCAAAAGAAAAACATTCCTCCTGTAGAATCAAAAAAGAGCTTTTTGTGGGAAAAGCTCAGCTGTTGTTCAGGAAACAAAATTTAAAAAATATATAGTTAATTTATAAAATGTAATAGTTATAAGCAATTTATATGTTTAGATAAAACGTGGATATTTGCTAGAGACAGACATAAAAGAAAATGTTATAGTATAGATAGCAAATCTGTAAAATATAAAGAAAAAAATAGGTATAGAGTACAGTCTTTTTATAGAGAAAGCAAATTTGATTTTTTCTTCAAAAAAAAAACAGAAGTGTCGATTATCAATTATCGAAAATTTTAAGAAATCAGCTTCTAACAAATCAGTTTTTATCAGCATTAAGCGAGCCATCCATTATTGTCGATAACAATACCTGTTATCATTTTAAGGTGGTAAATATCCAACCAACCACTTATTGTATGACTAACAGAGAAATATTAAATCTAACACTGATGTTAAAAACAAAACTCCCGCAGTTAGCAAAAAAACACCAAAAAACAAAAGAATATGTAATTGGTCAAGTCAGGTAAAGATGTTTTGAAGAAAGTGTAAAAAATTTTAGGATCAACACATAGAAAAACTGGCTTTAACAATAAAGAAGTACTTAATATGTATACAGTTACTTCAGAAATGTAGTCCAAAACCATCGATTACAGAAAGGAAGACATCATAAAATGAAAACGTAAAGTGATGATAATGACACAAGTTTATTATATTGTAAATATTTATTTAACAGTAATAAATAAAATGCTATTTTTGAATATAAAATTTTCATAAATTAAAAATTGTTTTTAATTTAATTTGCTTTTCAAATAATCTGTAGCTTTTTTGATATTGTATTGGTCAAAACTGACATTTCCTTACGAATTAATTATTTAATCGAATTTAAATTGCGTTGGATAAATCTGAAATATGTTTTGTTCAACAAATTGGTAACTTTTCATGTTAAATGTTAAAAGCAATCTTGATAATTTGACATCCTTTATACGAGGACTATTTCCTGTTAAAATATCTGAACAATTTCGAAAACTGTAATACTAAAATTTCGGGATGTGGGAATCGTAAGAACAAAATAATAAAAACGACACAATTAAGAAACGTTAAGTAAATAAAAAGGTGAAGAAACGATACGCTAAGCTAACTATTAAGTTTATTTAATAAGTGAATGTAAACCAAGCTTTAGTCAAATATTTTTGCAGAAAATTTTAATTCGTTTTCGGTTATCAGTAAAACTATCTCTTAGTTGTAATAAATATTTAACGGTTGTAAAATTTATTACAAATTTTATGTTATAGACAGGCAATTAACTCTAAAGTCAATTTGTTTTATAATTATTTTAGTATATAATTAGTCTATCTTGTAGATCTTTTACTTTACTCTTCATAAATTACATTGCTAGTTTATTGCATCTTTATTTTGTTGTTGACTTTTTTCAGCGACAAAGTAATCCGACTCAAATAAATCTAAACGTGATACTGTGTGGGTACATAAAAAGTCTAAAGCGAAATTAAATATATATAAAAAGAAGAAGAAAAAGTAATTTCTTATAATTAAGGTAGAGAGACATCAAAGCAACAATAGAAAAATGTTTTGTACATTTGGGTTATTGAGATGTCAGAAGAAATAAACACAGAAAATCTTGATGAAGTTTAAGAAATACATTTCGCATTCAATTATTTTCTTTGAATATCAAATGTTTCAGTTTCTTTGAAATGAAAAGCCAAGGGCTAAACCAGAAGTTTGCCTTTTATGTCTAGATTATAAAATGATTAATTCCAAATAGGAAAATTTCTTAATTTAATTCTTGAACAAAGCTGTTTAAATTTTTGTGTTTTTGACAATTGATTGTAATTTCTTTGATACATTGATACAGGATTTGACGAGTCAATGAACAAAATATCACCTGTGCCTGCACAAAACATGGTGGTTGCACGTCATTTCAACGATTTAAACAATGCAATTTTATGCGTCGACGATCAAACCGGCAAACTAATGCTTAATTACAGAACCGAATCGCAGTGCACGTTCTATACACAAAATATTATTAAATTATTAATTATGTAATTTGTTATCGTTGCCCACAGAATAATTATTGCATCGATGAAAATACAAATAAATAACAAAAAACATATTATACCGCAAATGTGTACGTTTCATTAGCTATTTATTAACAATGAACTAAGCACGGTGCAAGCAACATTTATTTATTTTTGGGATTAGAAAGCTGAAACCGTTGCTGAATTTGTGCAAAACAGCCGGCCTTTGTTCTATTTGTGTCAAAAGAAAAATGAATTATTAGTAAAGTAAACGAGCAATAAATCTCGATTCCTGTCAGTCATTGTGATTTGGCGTGAAGCGAAGCTCGAACATAGAACTAAAATACCACGGAGAGCCTTCAAAAGCGGACAGGGATCTTTCCACCGAGCTTACCTGCAACAAAAGAAAAATTATTGCGATATGCAACTATAAATCACCTACAAATTACTAACTGGGCACCCCAACGGATACCCAGAACAACACAAAACCCACCAAAATTTAAATTTTATACCTTATTACATTTTTCAGAATTTTATACATTTGGCAATAGTTTATAAAGTGAAACTCAAAGTCTCATAATGTATCGTTTCTTTTAGAACAATATTATAACAATTTAAAGTAAGATACAATAAAAACCGATTAGAACTCCACAGACATAACAAACATAATATGTAAGAATCTTTTAGTACTTTAGACCTCAAAAACAAGCATAACTTTTGGTAGCCGAGAACGCAGCTTAGAAAACCGAATACGAAGCCCGAGTTCTAAGCGTTCGAAACCATGAAAGTGCTCTAGATTCATATACTATTGTTTCAACCACCTGAAAAGAACAAGAGGGCTTTTAATCTGCTTACGGCCCGCGCTTACCGTCCTAGTAATGGTAAGCATTCCACGAGCAGTAATTGTTGCTTACTGTAAAATTAATAACATGCTTGTGAAATAGGTGACTGAAAAAATATTATTGTAGCTAAATGCTAAATATTATAGTTATTTATTAAGAGCATAATCAAGAAGATTGTGATGAAGAGAAATGTTTAAAGCCCAGGCATAATGACAATTATGCCCGTAATATAAACAACGTTTTATTTTATTTTAGATTGTTTTTGCTCCAGAAATCGAGAACTCAGAATTCCCGCCAATTTTGCAATAACTAGGTATAAATCGAGATAGAAATAGTTTATTGGTTATATAGTACACGCTTCTCTTAGAAAATTGTTTATTAATTTGTTGTTACAGAGTTAAAATATAGCAAAACCGGTTTCGAGTTAGAAATTCCCTCTTACAGTTGCCTAACTTGTGTGACAATTTTTAAATTTTTTTAACAAATAATAAACATTAAAAATTTACTAAACTTATAAAAAATTTCTTTTCCAATGCTTGAGTATTTAATTTTAAAATAAAAAAAAACATTATATGTAAAAATTTATTAGTATTTTAGACCTCAAGACCCACAAGAATAACATAATTTGTAGCCAAGAGCGTAGCTTGAAAAACCGAGGTCGAAGCCTGAGGTTTTGTAACCGTTCGAGAACACAAAAAGTGCTTACGACCTCTAGGTTCATATACTATTTTTCCAACCAGGTGAAAAGGGCAAGAGAGCAATAATCTGCTTACTGTCTGTGCTTACTGTCCTAGTAATCGTAAGCATGAGCAATAATTTTTACTTACTGTGGCTGATAATGTAGCATTAATAACATTCTTACGAAACAGGTGGTTAAAAAATATTTTTGTAGCTAAATGCTAAATATTATAAATATTCATTAATGGGCTAATTTCAAGTTAAGATAATACCTGTAATATCTCGGTTTCCATAGAAATTAAAAGAATTCGGAGTTGTGATTCGTTGTTAAAGAAAAGTATTAAAATCTGCGATACTATCGGTAGTATCTCAACTTGAAATTAGCCCATATAACCATATTCAAAAAGATTATAACATTTAAGTTTGGCACTAAAACTACCAAAATTCTGGAAGAAAGCGTGACCCCTACGCTTTTTATTAAAATTTTAATTATTTAAAAATTTTTAAATCAAGTTTTAGAATCACAGCTTCCTAAAATAAATCTAGTAGCGGCCACAAACAAATGCCTCATCAGAAAAAAGTATACGACTAAAGACCAATCACGTTAAAACTTTCTCTTTTTTTTGTTTTATACCTCCTTAATGTGTCAAAACCCTTATGCTATGTCACAGTCACACCAATCAGAAATAGTATTTAGTTTCTTTAAAAATGTCTGTAAGTGACGCCACTGTACCTAATCTAAAAGGCCGCAGAAATAAAGAAAAATATGTTTTGTGTTTCTTTAGCAAGTAGTAATAATAATAAAAAAATTAAAACGGGCTATATAAGAGAAAATGTGCTTAATCTTTTAATAAAAGATCCAAAAATGTTAGTTTCAACACAATTAACTTTTATTATCGGATAAACAACAGACAATACTGCCTCTTCTTTTAAAATGCATTCAACTACTGTCATTTGAACTCAACTTTTAGGTAGAACTGAACGATTTTTCAGCGAAAGTAGTGTTATTAACATACTTTGATAAATCATTGTTCATTTATTTTGTAATTTTTCTATACAGTTAAGGGAGAAATAGCTTAAAACAGACAAGAATTTTTGTTGAAAAGGACACTGACACTTCATTAAAACAAAACTATAATAGTAATAATAATAATAAGACAAAATTAATATAGTAAACTGTTATCAGGTAGAGTTGTAAGAATTGGTGTTGTGAGTGTTTATTTTTGGGTAAGAAGGCATCTAGGATATTTTCCTTCAATGTCTGAGATGTCAATCGCAGTTTTGAAAAGAGCAGCATGTAATATATTCTTGTCAGAAGCAGTGACGTTTGGAAATTGGTGTAATTTATAGTTTGTAATTATTTTAATAAAGCAAACTTTTGGGCAGTTAGTTTGTGTGTAATTTGGTGCAAAATTGTCACCATCATCGATTAATCTATGTTTTTGTAATTCATTGAATTAACCGCTACAAAAGAGTGTATCGATGAACATGGAGGCAAAAGAGGGTCCGGAGCGTGCTGTAACAAACGGTTTCGAGAATTACCTCTCTTTACAATTCGATCCAGGTATATGAAAAAAAAACGCAACAAGGGTAGCACAAAAGACGAATTAAAAAGATTATAAATCTTCAATTTGTGTCGAATGTTTTTTTTTCGGTAGTGGTGTCACGATTTAATTCAGAATGGGGGCGCCGGTGTGCTACAAGATGTCCCTTTGCGACGTAAATCACTCAAGTCGCTGTCTTAGTCGCTGACTTTGGAAGATTTGCGACTAAGCAAATGTCACAGATCAGCAAGAAAAAACCTTTATCTGCAAGGAACGTCTAACAATCTGGACCGTGTTGCAAGGGTGCAAAAAAACGTAATACTTGTCGTAAAATGTCGGGTTAAACTGTATATAACAAATATTTTATTGTTTATAGATCGATTTACGTTCGGGAAATATATAACATGAGTGAAAGTGCAATAAAAACAAAAGTAAATAAAACTGAATATGTCATAAAGATTTTACGGTCGTGCTTGAATTGACGAGGATTCAGTTTGCCAGCGTTGCCGAAGTTTAATCCGCGAAACTCCATAAAATGTATTTTTAGATTAGCGAAAAAATCGGTGCTCCCTTTACAATGAATGTGCCTACGCCTCTGCGTCCGCAATTAAAATGTCACAGACACACACTCACATCAAGAAAATTTCTCGGTTGCGAAAGGGGGCTTAATTTATGATATTATTTAAAATATTTAATGACATCAAGACGATGTCAATGTTTTATAGGACATCTGTGTCATAATTCTGAATTTAGACGTGACTTATAGTTGGAAAATCACACACAATACAAGTTTTTAATTAATGATTTGATGGATTTATGACCGAGGGGGGGCACGAGGAAACGCTAATTATAATATTCATTAAAATGGGTGTCGCGCAACGATTGATGGATTTTTTCCAGAAAATGTCAATTTGGATTTTTACGCAATGTGACCTTCGATCTCTGGCCTCCAAGACTGATCCTCATTAATGCATAATTTCATTTTCCGCGAGTTTCTACATCTAAACAATAAATTCTAATCATTGAAATGACACACAAATTCAATCTTTTCGAATTCGAAGATTTGATGTTTGAATTAACACTGAATACAAAGGAGGTGTTTCTTCACTTATTGACTCTAAATTTACCACTTTCTTCAACATAATAAAATAGTTAAAATTCTTCTCAAAAAATTTTTCAAAATTCTATTTCAAAATCATTATTTATGAGAGTTTCTTCTCATAATTACAGACTTTCACCCATCAGGATGATTATAAAACTCAATAAACAAACGTTAAATTAAACAATAGATCCAACATTTTACTAACAATTTTCAAATCTTCAAAATGTTTAATAAAGTTCGTTTGTAGATCAGTTTGTTGTTGTAAAATAAACGTATTTATTTTAGTTGAAATCTTCTATGCTTTATAACAATATTTTAATAAACAAATTTATTATTTATATTAAGTTTTAAATAAAGAAAATAAATAATTCTCACACAAATTGCTACAACAGGTAACTCGTTTGACACAAACACTGGTACAAAATTAAACAAAACATTAAGTATTCCGGATGTTGTAATTAATAATTCCAATATGGAAGTCTTTTGCAAGGATTTAATCCATCACAGCAAAGAATTTCGCATTTAATTTAATTATAAAAAAGTTGATTTGATAGTTATGAATGACAGTTCCCCAATGCCAACACTGGAAAAATAAATTCCATTGGTTTCAGTCGTATTATTATAGAACGGTAAAATTATTACGAAACGCTTTTGAATTTGGTAATAGTTCTAGTATCAAAGTACAAACGCAAAGTAAAAAAATTTAATAAAAAATTATATAAAAAAGTGTTATATAAGTCATTACGGACACTCATTCTTTACAAAACTGGCGCCTTGTGCTCATTTTATAAACTCGGACTGATTTCATAAAATTGGTTTTATTAAAACACGTTCTTTAAAACTGTTTATAAAACAAAATTAGGAAAAACATATTTTATAAAAATTGTAAAGATGTCTTTTATTTAACAACTTCCTAAACGTAGACCTTTTTTCGGTTTATGTCATTTTTATAAATAAATACAGTAGAAGCTCGATTAGCCGAAATAAAACTAACCACAGCACTTTTGGTTAATCAAAAGCGGTTAGACTGCACTGAATAAAATTTTACAATTAATCTATTTTCAACATCAATAATAATTTTATTAAATAATACAATATAAATAAAGCAAACAAAAAAACAAAAACTAAATTTAAAGGTAAGGTTTAAAGTGTGCAGCGTTATTTTCAATCCATAACTTTATTCGTCATTTTAGAGTATTAAATACAGTAATTAGTGTATTCGGGGATAATAGAAAGTAAAACCTGTTTGCAATAAGAGCTTCTTCAGAGATTTTCGCAGGTTTCGCTCCATTCGAACGTAAATGTTTTCACACCTTCAGTAAAAGTGCAAGGTCGATCAGGTTTTGTTTTTGCAATATCATCTGTATTTAAAAAGCGCTCCACAATCTACATGCAGTGTTGTTTACACATAATAAAATCTAGAACCACTTCAATGTTAAAATTGAACCTACGATGAGTCCACAAAATATTGCCAACTATTACATTCAACTAAACTCCATTTTTTGAAGTACGCCATTACAGGAAAAGTGTCATGTTCTAATTTGAAAATCATTTTAACAAACCAAGTTAATGATAATTTATTAATCAATTTTTGAAATGTCAAATTTCAATTTGAAGTTTGGTCAGAATAGTCAATTTGAAGTGTCATTTCAATGCTGCCAACCCATGCAGTACTTGTTTTTTTTTTGTTACATTTAATGACAATTAATTGCACAAAAATATTATAAGATCACGAACATTAATAACATTTTACAAATCCCACAGTAGTCGCTCCAAACAGTTAATTGTCTTCGATTAGTAAATTCTTCTTACTGCTCTTGATACTTAATATTCTACTTTTAATCTTACCACAGGTAAATGTCCAATTTACAGCTATAAAAATTCCGTATTTTGCAGCAAGTAGCTATACTTGAGTTTTTTCCACACAAGTTCGGTAAGAACAACCAAACTTTTTCATGCTCCAGATACGTTTATATTTTTTTTTTTGTAAAAAATGTGTCCAACTTTTATTTGCTAAAAGAGAAATATAAAATTATTTTCAATGTTTGGAGATGTAGAGAATACAGATTTCTCCAGTATTTTTCAAATTAAACTGTCATTTTTTAATTTTTAATAAAGTTCGTCGGCCAAAAACTTTGGTGCAAATGTTGTTGTTAGTGCTCCGCTGCGCCTTGTGTTTCAAATTAATCTCGCGCTATGAAATGTAGTTTATATAGTAACTGCATAATATGCTGTTATTTCCTGATGTAATGTCACCGCAATTTTGAAAATGTACGGTAATACATGAATCTTATAAAAAAATCTTTTATAAAATTTTGTTTATTAATTTAAGCCACATTTCGCATCAAGATCATTTGATAATTGTAATTCGAATTTATTAGTATTTCAAATATTGAGACTGATCCGGATAATCGAGCTTCTACTGTATAATTAAAGCAAATATCCCACTCTAAATAGTTTAATAAATCATTCTTACAGCACTTTTCTAAACCATCATACAACTTTTAAATTATTACTTAGGTCAAGCTCAAGGATTTTTATTTTTAGACCAATAAGTATTTGCAGAAACCTAATACAGTTTTTGTAATTGGAAAAGCAGTGGTAAGCTATCAGATAAATTAATTTAAATAAAATATGCATATTGAATTAACGAGTAGAAGAAAAACGGCAAATATTTTTATTAACACTGAATATCGCTATCATTACAGGAAACGATTACAGACTGAATATATTTGCCAATTACATTTCAATTGAGCTATAATAATTATCAAATCTAATTATTCAGAAGTGAAACTTGTGTTAATTAATAATCTAAATTCTTGATTCAGTGATAGGCAGCTCCTGATTTGTTTACTGCTCATCACTTAATGGTAATTAGAAAACACCCGATGTTTGGCTATTGTGTTGGCTGATATTGTTTACGAAAAAACTCCAAAAAGAAATAAAATTAGCATGGACGGATTTATGTCTGACGTTTTAAGGTGCAATTTATGTTGATACGTCAATATTGATTTTTACTGGACGATAAATAAACAAATGACTGAGGAAAAATGTGCCAAAATAAGAAAAAAGAAAGAAATTCGCGGACGAAACTTCTAAAGTGACGCCAACTATCCTTCGAAACTGGAACGTTATTTATCGAATTTAACGGACAAACAAACAAGGATTACTGTTATTCACTCGAAATACGGACAGGATGGTTATAGTCTCGGTTAGCTAAGCTTACAATCAGTTTTTCGAAAATGTAAATCGAGACAAGAGGAGTCAAGTGAAATCACTCGACATGATAATTGATATCTTTCTGAGCACTTGTGACAGAAAACTGGGAAAAGATACAAAATTGTTGATTTTGCATAATTAATTATTAATGCAAAAAATTTAAACATGTGCTAACAAAGCGAGAACCAGTTCTAATCCCATGTGTAATAAAAACTTGTTGACAATATTCTATAAATAAACAATCTGCTACTACTTGTAACAAAATCAGTAAGCTAAAATTTGGGTTTTCTGTTCGCGTAGTGGCTAGCCCCCAGCCGATAGATATTTTAGCACCGTTTTCTGTATCTTATGTGGTGTTAGAGTTGAGTAATACCAAATCGTAACTCGAAATTACGACCTGGTAACGGCCGAGTTATAGCCTCCCAAAGTCCTGTCTTATTGCTCCTGACCTGCAAGGATTAATAAGAAATGAAGTCCGGTTGTTGGAAAAAAGAAGACGACAAGGCGTAATCCCGTTGTGAATAATTGAAATTCTGGATAGGAGTAGGTGGGATTTTTATTCTATGGTTATCGCGATTAAACATCATCATTTTATATTTCAAGGGACAATCGTATATTTGTACAGAGCCCGCTTGACTTGTGTGTGTTATGCACACGCCTTGTGAAAAGCAGTATTATCTGTAAATGTGTCAAAAGTATTATTTTCCACGGCCAGAATAAAATGTAACGACGGGGACCATTATCATCCAACAATAAACTCGGTGACGAGTTCTATGCCTGTCGATAGTTCGACATCTATCCGACGCTTTGTTATTGCGATATTTTTAGAAAAGCTACTTCATTTTTCTATTAACTTTGCATAACTCTGCCATTTATTGGAACCACATCAATCCGCAACGACACCAAACACATTACAATTCACATTTATTTTCCAAAACTGTGTCTCATTATTTCAAAATTTAGAAATTTTTTACTGCCCCTTCGAAAATAAATAGACTTACTACTTACAAACTTAAATCAGTCAAGAAATAACACTGGCGATTACAGTTTGCCTGCGATCAACACAACAATCTCTCTTATTTTCATTATTGCCAGTTATTAGAAAGTGAGCCTAAATATTCTTGAGTCAAAATACTGAAACATCATTCTTTTCATGATTAGACACACCCTATACAAGAGCAGTATCTAATCGTCAAAAGTCTCCTCCCAAAACAATAGATTTTTATAAACAAAATAATCATAAGTAAATGTAATCCAAAATCTTATAAATAAAAATAAAAACCCAGCTGTAGATACTCTTTGTAATTTCAGAAACAAAACAGTAATAAAAACAATACAGTACGGCAATTTCCTAAATGCACAAGAGAATACGATAAACAGTACGTCGAGTTAAGAATCTTCTGGAGCTCACAGCATTCCAACGACAAAACGAAAATTACGGTAAATTCTGGCTAGATGGTCAAATCCTAGCAAAAGCTATCTTCTACCTCGTAATTCCAAAGTCAAATCAAGTCGTTCGTCCCAGTCTATAACTACGCCATCATATCCCTCATAGGTTCTTAAACCACTCCAATAGACTGAGAACAAATTTTTTTTTTGTTATTATAGACTTCAACGATAGAAATTGTTGCGTTGTTAGTATCCACGCAAATTTATAAGCCAGTAAAGTCCATTAAACTGGCTTAGACGTAAAAAATTAAACATAGAAAATAAAAAATAACTGGATAAATAGAAAAATTAAAAATAATCTTGGGTAGACAACCAAGCTTTAATTTTCTCAGCATAGCAAATGATGGTAACCGATGGTTACAAGATATAGTTCCTTTAAAAATTCACTCACATTAAAAATAGCGTATTTTAAACCTAGAATTGCTTCAAATCTGCAATGAGTACTCTTCACCCACTGCGAATTTGAAGATAAATCTTTCTCTGGTCTGTTTGTCTTTCCACAGAGACATTAGCAAGCGTTGCAAACTTGAATTCAAAAATTAACCAAATACAAAAAAGTATTTCAAATTTCCAAAGTTTACTACTGCTTCTCTGGTAAAAAACAGACCATAGACTTGAAACACGTTGGCTCCAAAGTTCGGGCAATAATTTGTTAATAAAAGCTATTTCTAAGAGCAAATTTAGCTCTTTATTGCTTTCACTATCTGCTTCAATAAAAATATTTGATTCTTACTTTCTTCTTTGTGAAAACTACTTTATGTGTTTGTACAAATATTATTGCAGAATTTATTTGATTCATTCTTTTTCTTTCTATTATTTGTTCGTTGATAAAATACTACCCACTGTTATTTGCAGATAAACAAACAGAATTTTGGCGCTAAGAATTTAACAGAAGCTGCTACTATCACTCACAATGGCGTTCGTCGTCTTTAGCTAAGATCTTGGTAATGTCCTAGTTAAAAAAAGTGGTTGTAGTTAATCTAGTTAAGCCACGCCTTTGTACTGCCTTCTGCTGAATTCCTAGCAAACAAAATTAAAAATAGTAAGTCAAAATCTGCTTTGCTTATCTACTGTTCTTTACTGTTCTCTTATTTGCTGAGATTGTTACTATTATTGTAGTTCCCAATCTTTAAATATTTTTTCTAGAAATTTAGCCATTTTTGGTCTAACTTATGTCGCATTTTTAAAAAGGGGCCTTCGGCCCAACACGAACCTGTCTTTACACAGATACTTATTTAACCTTTCTTAAATTCATAATTTATTGTAATAATTCATATATAATTTTTGCAATTTTTATTGTTTTCTTCTTTCCAAATTGTTACCATTTTACTCCATTTTACCTGTATTATTCAGTTCTTTTTCTGTTATGTAAAAATAGTATTTTTCCGTTTTAATTTTTTCTATAACGAATTACTATATCTTCTCCTCCTTTATCTATTTTGTCTTTGTATCTGGCCGTTTAGTGATTCCTAAAAATATTTTTTTCATCCAGCCCTCCTATCACTTTTGTTTTTAATAATTTCTCCTTATTTGCCGTTTCTTTTTAAGATTTTAATTTTATCAACCAATAACTGATAGTCTTTTCAATTTAACAGTAAATAATGATGTTTTGACTTTAGCACTTTTAACAATTATAGGCATAGTTTATTACTGATTTTCCTCTTCTACTTTACTATATTTTTGTAGAAATAGTAACAATTTAAAAATGAATGCGAAAGTGTTCTGCAAGACATGTTAAAAGAACAAAAATGGTTAATGAACTTTGAGTCGGTCAGTCTATACAGTTGAATCAATTTACAAAAAATGCAAGAATCAGAAAACGCAAAAAAAAATCGTCGGAAATAAAAAGAAATGTGAAAAAAAATCAGGCCCAAAAGTGAGAAAACGCGAAAGAAATGTGAAGTTTTATACAAGGCTGTGTCAGTATATTAAAAATTATTGTATTATGTAATCACCTAATCATTTAAATTCTGGAATAAATTAAACAACAGCAAAGTAATAATTAATTAAGACAATGATGTGGAATTATTTTTTGATGGAAAACTTTTTTCGTAATAAATCATTGTTGGTGTCGTTTGTTATTCAAATTGTTTTGTGTATGACAAAACAAATGGTCGATTTCTTGCGCGTAAAATTGGTATAATATAATAACCGTCATTTTGATTGGCAATGGTCAATATAGTGGTTCATTTGAGAGTTGGTTTAAAAATGTTTCAGGGCAATTAACTCGCGCTCGTTCACCCTAGCTGGCAACTTAATAAAATGAAAATCACGATTTAATTTGGTTCAAACGCTTGTGAGAAAAAGGTTGAAAATTTGGGAAACATGACATCGCCTTGGTTTCGTAAGTATATGTAAGTGTCTGACGATAAATTCGCCTTTCCAGGACATCCTGACGCCGAGTACGTCCGTAAAAATGCAAAGGATTCAGTGAATTTAGCGCGATTCGCACAATGGACTCGTAGAAATGGGGATGAATATAATTTATGTTTTATCTCGATTTGATTTTTTCGAATTAGCTGTTTGAAATTTTTTAAGGTTGAAGACCTGAAGATGGAATTGCCGCGTCATTTCGTTGAAGGGGCATCAGTCAAATTAATCGTGTATCATTGTCGTCAATCAGTCGTCACAGTTGGATCAATTCGGTTCGTTCGCTAATCCCCATCCATAGTCTATTGAAAATGAACAGGCAGATATCGATTACCCATTACTGACAATATTACGCGCACGAGACCGAAAGAACTGGACGAATTATAATCCAATTGTATTCAACCGAAATAATAAATAATAACACATTACATGCTATTACAATATATAATCAGACTATTACTACGATAAAATTTTATGATTGTGGGGGGAAAAATGGATTTGTTGTTATCATTGTGTTATATTGCATTAAATTTTGCCAAATTTATTCCATTCCCTGATAGAATAGCCGCAATAAAAAATATTTTCACCATTTTTGCAAATATGAATCCAACAAATAGACATATTTATTAAAATTACCAAAAATTGATACACAAACTATTATCAACACACAAGAGCCGCAAACATATTTCATCACCAAACGATAAATTACACCGCAACACTAAACACTCGGCCAATTTTTAGCCTCTCTAATAATACGAAAAGAGAACTAAACAACCTTCAACCACTAATCATTTCCAAAATTTCACCAAATCAGAGAATTTTGACTAAGAAAGCTGTAACATATTTCAAGCTCTTATGCGACAAACCCGCCAACCATTAAAATTAAAAATGGGCCCCTAAGCCTCTCCAAAAATCAGAGGCGTATTTAACGTCGGTGCAATCGGTGAATTTGACAAGAAAACAAATCTCATACTAAAATAACATTTTTTTAAACAGTATTCTCGAGTAATCTGTGGTCCTTTTAATATTCTGTTTGTCAAAACTAACATTTTATGGCAAATTAACTATTTAATCAAAATTACATTGCATTTTATAAACACGAATAATTTTTTCTAACAACGTAAATATCATTTGGATAATAATAATGTAACTCATAAAGTTTCAACTAAAACGTTTAAAACGTCGTCTGCGTTAATTGACAGTTATATCAAGTCTGTCCATTAAATTTTAGCGCAACTAGAAACTACAGTAGCTTTATATCTATATTATATTTTACATTCACTGTACTAGAGACGTTATAGTCACAAGAGAATAAAAATTGTAATTGTAGGCGTAAAACTTAGAAACGTTTTCTGTCAAATTACTTGTCAAATTTGAATAATGAACTATTTTTCAAAATTGAATAAAATTAATATTTCGTGTTTATATTAAATAGAAATTGATGTGTTATGTTTTACATTTGTGTGGTTGTATGTTAAGAGACTCTAAGTATTTCAATAAAAAAAATTCAGAATTTTTATTTAGTAAGGTTACAGGTTTCTACAATCCGTCAGGTAATGCCATCTAAAGATATTTTTCATTTTTTCCAGACTCACGCATTTTAGCCATTGGAATGACTTTGTATAACTGTCATCAGCGCAGGCGACGCTTTGAAACAACACCATGATCGAACAAATACTGACTACGTTAGCAGTAAAGTTACTAAGTTAAGTTTTGAAAGTTCTCGAGAAAATATTAAATAAAATTTTATGATTGATCCATTTTCAACAACAACAATGATTTGATTAAATAATGTAAACCAAAATAATGCAAATAGAAAACCAGAAAAAAATTTTAAAGATAAGATTCAAAGTGTGCACAGTAATTTTAAATATATAATTAACTCGTTGTTTTAGCTTACTAAATACATTAATTAGTGTATTCGGAGTTTTTCTACAATTGCAACTTCTAATTTTTCAACGGTATATAGATATCTGCTGAATACTCTATTTTTAAGATGGCCAAACCAGAAGAAATCTAATGAAGTGAGATCAAGCGATTTACTTAGCCAAATTCCTCTAGTAATTAACCTATTTGACAAATTTGACAAAAATTAACCTATTAACCTATTTGACCAATTGCTCCTAATTTCGCAGGAGAAATGTGTGCTGTTGCAGAATCTTGCTGAAAGTAACCTCATTGCAATTCTTTTTGGTGTAATTCTTGAATAAAAAGTTGTAAAATAAAACTTATATAATGTTTTGGATTTTCTGTAAAATCGAAAAAGTACGGTCCAATTATTCTCTGTTTAGATGTAGCTACCCACACAGCAACTTTTATAGGATGCAAATTGTAAACGTCGACTAACAGTGACAAGAAAATTTTCAGCTGACTATACACAGTAATTTTGAGACTATGCTTTATATTAAACATCACTGAATCAAATACAAAATCTAATTCTTTGTTCCTCATAATCTGGAGGACTGGGGGACTAAACTATGGCAACTTTGAAGTGTTGCAAAAATTTTTTAATGAATTTCAACATGTTTCATAAAATGAATCAGAAAGTAAAGGAAATGTTTTGAATTTATCTGAAGGATAAAGAGTAAAACCTGTTTGCGATGGGAGCTTCCTCATACATTTTCGCGGGCTACGCTCCATTAGGATGTCTTCCACAACAATTTCAGTAAGAGGTTTAGTTTTCTTTAGTTTAGCCTTTCAGAAGACATTTCAATGCTGCTAACCCTATCAGTTTTTGACGTTATAATATCAGAGCCGGCCCAAGGTACAAGCGAAGCAAGCGGCCGCTTGGAACGCAAAATTTAAAAGCGCGCAATTTTCCCCTAAATGAAATAAAATTTGGAAGTTTGTAACATAAAATTTAATGAGAAATGATTAAGCTCAAAAAACGTAAATAAATGCATATACTCGACAAAACATCTTTATCAGGTAATAGAGCCTATTGTTGCTCTCGTATTGTGTGACCACTGATATACCACGTATCATTCGAAGGCGCATTTTTTAAGCAACAAGTCTTACTAACACAAACATTTTTTTAAAACGTAAGTGGTTTAAGTTAAATTGTTTATTATACACCTAATGATATAGGGTTTAAGATATTATGAAGAATTTGTTTCAGTCTCAAAAACTCACATTTTGTTCTCTCTGGTTATTCGTCGTGGTCTCGTCGTGTCCCAATATTCTCCTTTTTAATAAACATTTATGTGTGGTACTGTTTTAGTTATGAGTTTGTGTTGTGTTATTGTTAAAAGTTATTAATAATAAGTGTTTTAAAAATAGGTCCTCCCAGTGAAAAAAAAACTTGTCGGAGACGCAATTTAAAACAATTAGATAATCTAAAACTAAAGAAGCGAAAAAATTAAAACATTCTCTGTCATTATTTTTAACTGAGATAAAAGAAAAATGCACAGAGGAATTACCATCTACTAGCGCTGGTACTTCGTCGTCAATAACAGGTAGTGTCTTACTGCTATCATCAGCTAGGGTAAAATAAATGAGAATAGAAGAAAATTTACTTGAGGATACTTCGTCAGGTACTTCTAGTGAAGAAACACAGCAAGAAAGAATACTTTTGCAAAATATTGACCTTAGTAATCCGGACTCATGGGGTAACATTACAAATAAAACACTTTTAAATTAAATTATTGAAAAAGAACCTATTTCTACCCTATTTCAACTTCAGGATCATAGCAAAAACTTTGGTTTTCTTTACCACATAACTAAGCTTTAAAATATAAAGGAAGATGTACTCCTTAGTTCCTCCAAGAATTTAGAAAATATATTAATCCATAATAATTTAAAAGATATAAATGGACAAGAACTTTGTAAAGAACTCACCTTAGATTTTACGTCAAAGAAAGCCAGAAAAGCTTCTTTCTAAGTGTAGTGTGTTAATTTAACTAACTTAATTTTATAAGTGTTTAATTCAAAGACTTAAAACATTAGATGTTTTAACTTTTCGCTATGCTGATGCAAGATTAATAAGAAGTAAAGGCAAGTTGTTTATATTATTAATGTTAGGAGCGCAAAAATTGCTGGAGCCGGCCCTGTATAATATGTATGTGTCATCACATTCAAATGGCTACAAAAATTAGTAACAAGTACTATTTAAAATAGCTTAATACAAAAATAACAGCAGAAATAAGTACTCATTGACTGATACAAGAAAACAAAAAATAATGATTAAGCAAACTACAATTTCCTTGTCTAAGCCTGACGCTTCTGTTTCACCAAGTTCATCTGTGAGAAAGACCGAAAGCAAACATTGTTTTAAATTATTTACATTTGGTATTTACAATGTTGGTACCACCTGTAAAGTGTGATGTTTGAAATTCATGTCATTCGTGATTTGAAAAATCATATCTGTTTCTCTTGTCTTTTATTGGCTCATTGTTGAATTTAGTAAACACGGTTGTATAAAGATGCCATCTGTTATCGATTGGTAATTGTTTGTGTTTGTAGTGATTTGTTTGTGTTCGCATTGATAAACAAATATTTAAGTAGGTAGCAATAAAAATGGTATCTTATAAAAATCGTCGATGACATGGAAGCTCATTTAACCGGTTATTAGATGCATCGTGATAAACCGTAAAAGATAAGTGGAAGAGAAAAGTTACGAAGAAGTGATCGGCTCATTATGTCAGGTTTTTGTATTAACCACAACCAGAGAGTAAAGCGAGAGCAGCCGGGGGCCATCCTCGTATGTTATGACAATAGCATTTACTCGCCTATATAACGACTGTATTTACTTAAACGGTCAGCTCATTTAGTCCACCGATGCCGACAACAGAGTACCGGTTTTTCAAAGAACGCCAACCAAAATTTATTTAAATAATTAGGTAAACGATGAGCGATACCCATTTAGAAGGAATTCGTCGACAACCTGATGGTCAACAGACCACTCTACACTTTTTTTCTTTCTGGTTTATAATTATGCACCATTTTTGGCGACTTAAAGACTTTCGATTCAAACATTCGAAGAATCTTTGCTAAATTTTCACATTTTCACAAAGAAATTTTAATACAAATGAGTATTGTGAACGCAAAGTCGTGACCCTCATCATCTCTCAATGACCAACAAGAATTTAAAAGCAGTAATTTTACAAAATTGTCAGCGATTTTCTCTAATAACCATGTAGACATCACCCTTCTCTTATCAACAAAATTGTGAGAAATCTATTCTAATTCCCGGTAGGTAATACAATTACGATAAGTTTATTTAAAATGTATAAATAAGGAGTTAATAAGAGACTTCTAAGGAATATCTAACATAAAATTAAAAGCTTCGTTGGATAATTATAGACTGTCATGTACAAGTGATTGTTTTCCAAGATGAAAGTTCTGTTTTTTTAAAACATTGTTGATAAATAGATACAAGACAAAATGTCATAAAGTGAAGCTGATTTATAAGAGTTAGCAGTGTAAATGCGTTGGTGGAGGGAAGTCTTGATTGATGCAAAGAACCTATCACAAAAGATAAAGGTTGGTCAACACACCTACGTTGCTTTTCCGTTAGATAGTCCTCTATGTTAGTTTACATTAATTCTACATGTTATGTTCACTCACAACCGTTGTGCCTCTACAAAAACTATAAATCAAGCTTTAGCATCATTTGCGTCAAATCATGATTCGACCATTCAGCTAAACATTGCGCTAATAACAAAATGATAGTCACAGAAATGCAGTCAACAGCGAAAAGCGCATACACATAATTAGACAACCAAAATATGGACATAACACCATTATTAAATATAATACTTTACATTTATCCTGTTTTTGCGTTACACTAAATTCATTGTTAACAGTAATAAAGTTCCTCAAAGAAAAATGTTAAAATACTTTAAAACATAAATTTTAAAACATATCCAAACAAATATTTTAATCTAAATAAATATTTAATTTTTTTCTTTTTCCTTATACAAAAAACTGAGAAAACTACCGGCTGTCTAAACAGTCCTTGCGAAAAAAAAAAATAGATCTAGATAGTTGAGCAAGGATATTAATCAATTCAAGACAAAATTCACTAATATCCTTTCTCAACTATACATGATGGTGTTGAAGTAAATGGATACGAAACATCGAACTTCAGTAGAACTGAATATACAGAGAAGAAACAGAAAATGAGTGCGAAACATCAAAGGTAAGTAGAACTGTATATACAGAGAAGAACAGTAAAACTGTGTGGCCTAATCCTCAACCAAAATGCCTATTGTTTTGTTATTAATTTTTTAAATACAGATTGGATAACCCACATGTTAATTAAATTCCTTATTGGTGTTATAAATAAGACATCGGTTAAAAAGTAAGGTGACAATTGATTATGTTTATAAATGGTTTATTTCACCAAACAAAGCTTAGTTAATTAATTGTTTGAATTGAAAATAGAGAAGAATGAAATGATTTTTTGAATTGGTTATGACAAGGATAAACCAAAGGCGTTTATAAAGACTACCGTACGAGTGTAGTAAACAGAATCTCAGTAATTAATAGAAACTGACATGGATTATTAAAATCCAACTAATTATCGTCAAACTTCCGTTGCATTTTAAATGAGCTGTCAGTGTGTGACGTATTCGTCTCTCGTGTGATGATTTTTAATTATAGCTCGAATTCATTTAATAAAACTATGATGAAGTGTATCCGTTTGTCGATTTCCTGTGAACTTGGTGGGAGTAAATCCCCCGCGTCTAATGAACCGTCCTCACCCCCAACGACCGTCATCTACCCGTGGCAAATATACTGCATATTGAGGTATTAACATTTATCGAGTCCCGGCCCATCAAGCCTGCTTCTTCGACACGTAGTCCATTCCCGGCTGGCTATTGGGATAAATTGGGATGCCATGCCGGGAGCAGCGAGTGCATAATTAGACCAATTGTCCTTCGGAGATGAAAATATGTGAATGATTTAAGGACGTGTTTGGGTCCTTTCACAATACGTCGACTACTAAATGTTATTTATGTGATGTGAAACCGGCAACATTTTAAGCAGTTTATAGACGTACTGGACGGGTATCTGCATGCTGGGCCCGGATGATGTATCAACCAAACCGACTAATAATTTAAACACCATAATGTGGCAAGGATGAAAGGGATGGACTTCTCATATATAAGAGAAAGACAACGTCAACCGCTTTAAACTCTTCTTCGCGAGCCTTCATACCAAATTTATAAACTTCCTACGCGGTCAAGAACTTCTTTAACTTATCGATGAAACACTCGTGAAGTCGTAAACATCAACGCGGTATTGCCGGTTGATAGTGAGAAGACCCTAATATCAACACATGACCTCAAAATTTGCAACGAATTTTTGGATCGAATTTCATGCGTGTCTGAGACTAAATTCCAATGAAAACCTGTATGACACGGTACAGAATTTCAAAAATGCAGTACTGAAACTTTAGAAAACAGTCCTAAACCAATTGCTATACTTGTAATATATTGTTTCAATTGTAACCATCGGTTACTAACAGCTACCATACAGAGAAAATTAAAGCTATATTGTTGGTTTCCTAAATAAAATTAACTTAGTTTCACTTTATATTCGTAATTGTTTACATTTGGGTTAATCTAAGAGGCATCAACGTCTTTTATTTCTATTTTTCATTCTAGCATTTGCATGAGTATTAAAAAAGCTATGATACCAAGCATTCACAAGCCTTAACACCTTTTTTTTAATTTGTTATTGAGATTGATAAACAAACACACCGTAATGTACTTCCGCTTACCTAAAATATGTTTCATACTTTCGCCAAGCACATATTAAACAGCTCCACCCTTTTATTGCTATACCGGTCAGAGTCATTTAAACAGATCGGTCATTTTAATTAAAAAATCTGATAATTAAGTTTAGAAGTTGAAGATTTGTATTTTATCTTAATTCTGAGAGAAAAAAATTATATCCCAGGCGTTAGAGCTTTAAAAATAGCAGCATTTATATTTGACTAACAATGTAGTTAAGAAATACCACTTACTGATACAATAAGGAAGGCAAAAAGCCAAAAAAATATGTAATTGCTTAAAATTAATTTGGATTGTTGAGCTTGTAAAGTGTCTTCTGAAAAATAGTTTCATACAATGTTTCAAATTCAAATATATTTTTTAGAACATTGTAGACTTTTTTGTTTAACCTGAGACAATTTTTTTTATAAAAGAAAGCATTCAACGTTGTTTTAAACAACTTGTTAACAAACAAAATTGTGTTTTAATGAAGAAATAAAACTCCTAATTAAAATATTCTCATATTTTTATAATTAGCATTTGCTGTATCGTTGTTGTTAGTGATTTTTTATTGTATTGTAAAAAAATATAAGAAATACTGTGTTCAGCTTTCAGAACATACTACAAAAGAAATAAATCTATTTATTATTACAAACTTAATACCAGATCTCTTTTTGTGTCAAAAAAGCCTCTATAGGCTAATTTCAAGTACAGTTAATACCGATAATTATTCGTTTCCATAAAAATTAAAAAAAATTCGGGGCTGTGATTAATAATTGCCATAGAAAAGTAATAAAATTTTAGAAACTACCGGTAGTATCTCAACTTGCTATTACCATAAGTTACTGTTTTTTATTGGAGATAAACCTCTTGAGGTCTGTCCTATCCTAAAATAAAATTGCAGTCTGTTTCAAACCAATTTAGCTGCCATAAAATTTTATAAAATCCTTGAAAATTGTAGTGATTATTATCCCCATTTCCCCATTTTTAATTGCGAGTGATAAAACAGATGTTTATTTCAGAAGAAAGTTGTTAAAAAAATATAAAGATACTCATAAATAAACTGGACAATAGAGATCACAATCACTGCGGATTTTAAGAAGTTTGTAAAATTTTATGACAGCTAAATAGATTTACAACAGACTGCTCAATGTTTTGATTGCGTTTATAGATGCTGGGTGTTATCTAACAAAAAAAACGGAAGCAGTAAGTAATTTGTTCATTACATTATCAAAGTTAAACTATTTTATTTGGTTCCTATAATGTTAGCGTTTTCAGATTACTATACCATAAAAAGGTAAAGTAATTCGGATTGAGTCACGAAATATATTAATAAAAACACACGACTATTCACACTTAGAGCCAACCGCTTGCTTGCTGTATATGAAAAAAAAGCTGAGAGAGAGAGAGAGAGACACAATAAACTGCTTTAGCAGTGAAACTTAGAAACTGATAATTTTTAATTACAATTAATAGTTTCAAAAACAATAACAAAATACTGTCATATAGAGCACTAAGTTCTTAACATTTGTATTAAAACAGGTAACAAAAAAATTCTAATAACATTTTTTTTAATATTGCAAGTTTAATGTTGTTTAAAGAATTAAATTTTGTATAATACAGTCTGCAAGACAATATTTTATCTCAAGTAGGTTAAGCCCGAAATACTCTTGAAGATGAGAAAGAGTTAAATAACCCGAATTGTTCAATTCTTTCAAATAGAAATCTTTTCAAAAAAAATTTTAAAGAGATACAAAATTGTGTAAATTAATAACAGTACTGTATTACTTTAACAAAAAGATTTGGTTAGCTTCGAAAAAATTTTAGTTGAGTGATCAATCCACAAGGGAAAAGAGTGAGTGCTAGAAAATTTATTTAATAAAAAAAAGTGTTTTCTTGATGTTTACTTTTTATGTTACCATTGTATAAATGAAAAAGATTTTTGACATGATTCACACTGCGACTTTCACCTAATTGGCTCGTCTATAAAAATTAGTAATTTTATTGCTAAACGTAATCGTCGTCTCGTTAGTGTGTATCAGTAGCCACAAATACTTCAGTTAATGCCAAATATAAAATAGTTAAAAGGTGTTGAACAAAATCAATTGGTGTTAGTCAAGTCGTTTGAATAAATTAAAATGAAATTAAGTATTTGATTTCTCACTTGAATGTATCTCTTGATTTTTTAATCGTTTGAAAATTGGGTTTGCATAATGCATCCGGTCCTAAAGCCATTGTGCATTTATCGATTGGCGCTTTTACTTTCTCGGCTTCCCTGGTTTGTACCTCGCTCGTTCTTCTCTTAAGTGTCCGCGCCGTCATAAAACGATTTTATTACTCAATAATAGCACATCGTCCGTACTGATCATCTCTTAAATGACAGGGTACACTATCAAGGCAATATTCCGTCTTGGATTTTTTAATTTCGTTGAAACATGTGATTTGGCAAATTGGGCCCTTGTCCTTGATTATTTCGTGTGCAATTTAGGGTTTTTATTGGTACCCTGATTGGGCTTAATGGTCCCCAATTGGCGGCTTCCAAATCAAAAATTCAACATGTTTTCGCCTACAAGTGCGTGGTCGTGACTCTCTGCTCCTGTATTGATTTAATTAGTTGTTATCCTTGATTGGGCTTTTTCTGGTACTTGTATATCAATCATGAGGTACCACGAAACTAATCGCTGCGTCTCAGGAGTTGCTTTTGGCGACAGGTTTGGTTAATTGGCAGTTAGCTGAGTGAAGGATCACATGTACCAACAAAGAGAAGGTACTGCTCTTCTAGTTCTATCTCAGTTGGATACGTTACCTCCTCCATCTCTTCAAACCAGTTTCAATGCAAAAATCCACGAGGAATATAAGTTATCAGCAGCGATCGCGCAAGGTTCCGCCATTGCAGTTCCCAAGACACTTTTATACTAGGAAATCATCATTTATTTCAAAACGGGGACATGATGGATTGGGCTTAATTACTGTGTGAGTGACAATTTCAATATCAATTTATTTCTTGCAGACTTCCGGCTTAAATAAAGGAATTAACGCTATATCTGGAACAGTTATCGATCACAAAACAAAATAATTATAAGCAACTAAACAGAAGAAAATTTCTTGATGGTATGGTGTTTAAAGAAAGATAAAATTATGTAATGTCATGCAAAATATATTGTTATTATCGCGACAGTCATCTATGACTACTGTTTAGAAAAATACTATGCAAAGCTTTAACTTCTTGGAACTCCAACTGTCTACATATATTTATAATTCGAAATCAGTCTGACAAAGAGTGGAAACACTTGAATTTACTGGAAATTAACTCTGTTGTGGTGATAGAAGTGTCGGCATTCCGGTGCAAAGCAATGCGCCTTATCAATAAGATTCCAGCTTTTCACGTTTTTGAACCGTAATTTACGGTTATAGTCAGATGCATTCTCGATAAACTTATTCTTAAAATTTTTCAATTAAGTGTTAATCCATCTAGGTGTGGTGTTTTTTCCTAAGTGTTTGAGAATCCACCCCTTGCATGTAAAACCTAATCTAGGTGTAGAATCTGCAAATCCAGAACGAGCTCCGTATGGTGATTAGGCCGCAATTATGCGGCATATGTCTCTATTATCGAGACAGTTGGACCTTGTAGTATGTCTCAGGTGCGTCTGATTTACGACCGTACTGGTCTGTCTGTCAAAGAGCGTGAGTGATGGTGTGACGTTTGCATGTCCTGGCCAAACGCTCCCTTTCCTCCCTATCTTCCCGTGCCATCTACTAAATTATGAAGTTGTGTATCGTTTCTACCCCGAATAAAACTGGTTAATTGTCGAAAAATTCGGCGCTGAGAAATCCCGATAATTTGTCAAGCACTTGTAGGCTTCCTTATGTCGGCTATAAAAACCTAGTACAACGGCTTAGTAGGCCTTCTGCGGTGTGTGCGGCGACCCTATTGATATGGAGATGCGTCTTATAGCCTCATAATGCGCCTGAATGGGTACAGCACGAGCTCCCGGTTTCAACAAAACCAGGGAATACCATTCAAAAATACGAAAATTTAAAGTAGCTAAATAGAATTAGAAATGCTTAATTAAACAGCCAACGAAAAAAACTTGTTTACTAGTAGCAATAGAGATCCTCATTTGACTAATTCTAAGGGTTACCGTTAAAGCATGTTTTTTAAATTGCACTGTAAACAAAATTATCATTAACAAGTTCTAATACCACCAGAAAAATTTAAAAAAACACTACTACTGATTTCCTTAATCTATAAAAACATTTAATGATGGTACATAACTAAGCTTTGAAACAATTCATTTGCATAATGAATTGGAGTACCAAGTCTTGTTTTATTTTCCTTTTACGCTAATAGATCAACTTAGAAAAACTGTTCACAAACGACATTTATTATTTAGAAGAGTTGTTGACAACTATCGTTGCTCTGCAAAATAAGACAAAGTTTTGTTCACTTGTAGATATACTAGATTTCAGTATCTGAAATTCGGCCATTCGAGGTAAAATAAGTCATAAAATGGAAATAAAGTTTATGGTGTCTTTTAGGACCAACAGCAGGTAAAAATGATTAAGTCTAACTCGGGTTTTGCTGCTTCAACAGACAAGATTTTATGATCATGTTAATTAGAGAAATACTGAAATTTGGGAAATTTTATTTTGAAAAATAAAAAATGCAGCACGAACTTTGCTCAGTCAACATTCATAGAAGTGGAACATCTGTGATACTTAAGGTTATTCATAGATTTTATCTACAACTTTGGTTTGAATTAAAGCTTATTCACCCTTTAAATAACGTAAAGGAATTCATTACGTAACTAGTGATGTAATAAACATTATGACATAGAAGAGTACGTCCAAAAGCTAAGCTCCATTCTTGATATTCTTTTCCTCAAACAGAATAGGGTTTCTTAACTTTCAACTAATTTTACACTTGTGTCTTGTTTCAGTTTTGTTTTAAAAAAATATAATAAGATTACAGCTAAGTTAGACAAAATCTTTAACTAATTTGGCAAGATTTAATTATGACAGATAATCAGTTTGATCTAGCTGCAGTCAACTAGAATAGAAACAATTCTTACATTTAAACTACTTTTCCAGTTGTTTTCAGATTTGTTTAGAAAAAGTATAATAAGATTCTAGTTGAGTTAAAATAAAATTTTAATCAGTTTTAACTAGTTAAACTAGTTTTTATTTCTGGCTTACAATAGTTTTGTTCTAGTTACCGTCAACTAAAATATAAAACAGTTTCTTACGTTTTAGCTGCATTTTCATTTTGTTTCCGTCTTATTTTAATAAAACATTATAACATTCTAGTTAAGTTAAAGATAATCTATAACTAGTTTAACTTCTATCACAATACTTACCTGATGGTGCATGACAAAATGACAACAATAGAACAGGAATAAATTTCCCATTGTTTAAGTTTTGTTTAAAGAAAAGATGTATAATGAGAATCTAGTTAAGTCAAAGTAAACCTTTAACTAGTTTTAACTTCTGACGCACAACAGTTTTTTTTAGTTACTGTCAACTAAAATGGAACATAGTATCTTACCTTTTACCTGCTTTACAACTCCTTTCAGTTTTATTTTAAGACAATATGATAAGATTCTAGTTAAAAGTAAATTTTTAACTAACTTAACAAGATTTAGTTCTGATACAAAACAGAACTGCACTAGGTATTATCAACTAATGTAGAAAAAAGGTTTCTTACATTTAAACTACTTTTCCATTTGTTTCAGTATTGTTGTAAGAAAATGTAAAATTATAGTTAAGTTAAAGTAAATCTTTGAGCAAAACTAGTTTAACAAAATTTAGTTCTGGCACATAATAGGTTTGTTCTAGTTACTGTCAACTAAAATAGCAGAAGTTGTTTAAAGATTTGTTTGAAAAAAAAATATTCCAGTTAAATTAAAATAAATCTTTAATAAGTTTTAACTAGTTTATCTAGTTTTAATTTCTGCCCCACAATAGTTTTGTTCTAATTAACTTCAACTCAAATATAGAACAGTTTCTGTTTTAGCAGCTTTTCACTTTGTTTCAGCCTTGTTTTTCAGAAAATATAATAAAGTTCTAGTTAAGTTAGAAGTTAATCTAAAATTAGTTTAACTAGTTTAATTTATGACACACATTAATTGTGTTCTAGGTCAAGTAAAATAAAACAGTTTTTATCAGTTTAACTGCTTTTCAAATTGTTTCAGTTTTGTTCTAAGAATAGATGAATAGTAAGATTCTAAATTAGCTAAGGAATATCTTTAACTAGTTCAACTGCTTTCAATTTTTGACTTACAATATTTCTCTTATAGTTATCGTCAACTAGAATAGAACAGTTTCATGCATTTTAGCACTTGTTTCAGTTATGTTTTGAAAAAATATATTAAGATTCTAGTTAAGTTATTTGATTATAACCACTAACCAGTTTAACTAGTTTTAACTTCTAACACAATAACTATGTGGGTTAGTTCACGCCAACTAAAATAAAATAGGTTTTTACATTTTAAAATCTTTTCTAATTGTTTCAGTTTTGTTAAATTCAAATTTAGTTAAAATATTAGTTATAACAATAATTTTGACCAAATCTTGAAATATTTTCAAGTTATTTCCGAAGATTTTTATTAAATTTTAACTGATTTAGTGTAGTGTAACAATAATGACACTCCAACTAGACATTTATTGACAGATCAAATCTTGAAATTAGTAGCTTTATATTGCACATGTTCCGCAGCACTGATGAGGTACAAAAACCCCGAAACAGGTCTAGAACTGTTTGCTCGTCCTAAAAACACTGAATGGTCCCTAAATTAACAGTTATAATAACTAAACACTGAGATTCTGATATCTGGTATCAGCTAGAAGCGAAATTGTTTTTAAATTAAAGAATATCTTTGATTAGGTCTTCTTATCTAGTTAAAAAAAGTTTTAGTGTATAACATAATTGCGCTACAATAGAATTGATTATAAACGTTTCTAATGAATAATAATTTCATTCAAAGGCGTGTTATTGTTAGTAATAATATAATAATAACATTACTCTCGTTTTGCGGCACGCGATTAGATCAGTACACTTTTTATAATAATAGCAATCGAACAACTTGTCATTTCCAGTTGGAAATTAAACTTGTAACACTCCTATCAAAATTTAACTAATTAAATGTGAAACTCGAAATAGATTAATACTAAAAGATATAGGTAAATTCTGATTGATTCAAAATGTTTCTTGTTATTCTTGTGTTAACCCGTTCGGTTTAAAAATTAGAGAATAAATATTCTATAGATTGCCAAGACATTCTGTCAAATTAACAGTCATAAAACTTGCTTTAGAATCAATATTTTAGTATCAAATTGTAACTGCTTTAACGAGATTAAGTAAGCAGTTAAAATTAGATTAAAGTTAGATCTAGAAATCTAGTTAAAAATGTTCAGGATGTATTGATTCCGAAACACGTGTAGAGTCCTAACTCGGGAACGAATCTGTTTGAAAAAAAAAAAAAAACACGATGTATTTAACCCTTCCACTGGACTCAATTGAAGACGTTTAAAGGAGTTCATCTGCGCAAAATGTATATCGATCAAATCTCACGTGCCAGCATTTTGAATAGTGAAAGAATCTGTTGAAAGCGTCATCGAATTTCGTCTCAACGAAACAAATGAGGTAATGTCGTGTTGTCAATCTGACCAGTTGAGTCGAATGCCACAACGACCCCTTAACAGAGAGAGCATTGGAAAGACGAAAACTAATTAAAACATCAAAGATGTCCAATCTCGCTGGAGGCGGCGGTAGCGGTGGTGGCGGCGGCAACGGACGTCGGGAGATTGAAATGTCGTGTGACGTGCTGTCCGTCCGTCAAGTCCAGAACCGTGAGGGAATGGGGGCAACGAGGGGGGTGGCGTGGCAAGCAGGGTGTTGTCGCTGCCCGGGCAGACGTCTTTTGACCTGAGCGTGCATTGCTTTGAGCCACAGACTGATCGATCGGAGGCACTGACGCTGACGGGAGACGGACAGCTCAGAAGTGGGATACTTACGGGGCGACGTCGGGGACGGCGGACGACGACGACGCTATTGCGACCCGGCGAACAGTTGACTAGGTCTGGATAACGCAACAAATGCACACAATAATAACACACCCATACAATATCAATTATCATTATACGAGTCTAGTCTTACCATCAGGGAAGGTAGGGTAAAATTAAACGAAAAATAATATACTCAATACAATATTTCTCTTATACTAACATCACCCCAAAGTCTCCTATTTAAAAATTATATGACTATTTTCGAAGTATTGTCAAAATTTTGAGATTATCTAAATATCATATTCAAATTTTCGTAATTACCCCACCTTCACCTAGCTACTATCCTGTTAAAAATCGTTCAGTGACCTAAAAACGCTGCATTTTAAACACTTTTAAAAAACTAGCTGTCTTGATTTCCGTATGAAAAAAATATGTGGGTGGTTCTTTTGACCAGGAAAAACTCTCAGGATTAAACGTTGGTTTTATAAAAACGAATGAGACTTTAAGGAGGTCTTTCGTCGATCTTGTCGGTTAATGTTTTTTGTGCTAGGATCCATAAACAGACAGAAGATTTTCTTGTCGCTATCATTGAGTGAGACGAGGCGTCGAAAATCACTCGAATGCCGTCTCAGCTTAACAAAATTAAGACAGTGACAAGATAGTTTTCCTAAATAGGTGGAATTTATAAATAAAACTGTTCCAGTTAATAGGATATTTCGATTCTTAGTTATGCATCACTTAACAAAAATTAGAGGTAAGTTTTTTAAGCAAATGAGTAGGAAACAACAGTTAGATAAAAAAAACAAGATAATTCAAATAAGACCTTAAAAATCACGATGTTCAGTTGTTTTTACGATAAAGACAATAAAACTTCACCTAAATTCATTCAAAAATTTGAACTAATTGCAGAGTCAGCAGTAGCCAAATCGATCTAGGTTCGAATCCTACCTCTCTATGGATTTCTTGTGAAAGTCCTAGAAGGGTACAATATACTCATAGTTACAGCAGCGAAATTACAGAGTATACAGGACCACCTCCTTTATTAAATAACCTAAATATCTAAGTTATTGTATGTTAAGAATTTTCAAACTAGATCTGCTTATAAACTAATAAGAATTGTAGTTAAAAATCTAATCAAACCCCGACAACTGAATTTTGATGTGTTGTAACTAATTACATTAAAGTAAAAGCTACATCTTGTTAACAACTATGTTGCTATTTAGCTAGTATTTCTAGTTACAATGTAGTATTGTATATTGATATTACGACCTTTGTTATCAATAAGAAATAAAATAAAGCATTTAGACTGAATAATAGGTTAAGGTCAAAAATCTACTTAAACGCAGTCTAAAGTGTTGTAACTGATAACCTAGTTAAAGTAAAATAAGCATCCAAATAACAGTATTTACTAAGGATTTCAAGTTATAATATAATTGTAGCAATAAGTATATATTTAGTTTTATTTTAGCTTCTTAATTCTAGTTAAAAATGTAGATAAACTCAGTCACGTATATGTATCTAGTTAAGAATTAAAATTAGACGAGTTAGTTACCTTAGTTAATTACGTAATTATTTTACAATTGCTGCAAACTAATTATTCTACTTAAAAATTAAAATAACTTTTACCAGCCGAGTTCTAAGAGATGGTGTAAATAAAAATCTAGTTAAAATAAAAAGAGCAACTAGTTAACTGTTATTTACTTGGTATTTATTTATAGTTACAATACAGAATATAGAATATAGAAAATTTAGTTAAACAAAGTCAACTGAAAACAGAAATAAAACTGATAACAAAGTTATGTTATTCAGTTTATTAGCTACTTACCCAGTATTTCTTGTTACAAAATACCAACTGAAAACCCGGTTATCACTTATCATTTTTTAACTAGATTTGCTGTAAATTAACTAAATAACAAAAATTCTAACTAAAAATGAGTTAAACTCAATCAACTGAATTTTGAAGTGTTGCAACCTTTAATCTAATTAGCTTTACTTATCTTCCTAATTCTATTTAAGAATCTAATTAAAATAAGTCAACTGAGTTGTAACGGATTTTTCTAATAACAACTTACAGTTAATAATTATTTACCTAGCATTTGTAGTAGTAATTAGCTTTATTAACAACTAGAAATAAGATAAACTAGTTAGATAAAAATAATTAATTTATTAAAACATTAAGCTTTTTCAAGTAAATTTGTTATAAATTAACTAAACCGATAAAAATTCTAGTTAAAGATCAGTTAACTGAATTTTAAATTCTGGTCAAATTAATGTACCTAATATCAATTTCCAGTTAATAAATACTTATCTAGGATAAAATAGAACAAACTAGTTACATAACAATTAACTAAGCTGTACATTAAGCATTTTTTCAACTATATTTGCTGTAAATTAACTAAATCAATAAAAAACCTAGTTAAGCTCAGTAAACTAAATTCTGAACTGTTGTAATTAATCAAAGTAATATAACAGCAACTCCCAGGTAATAGCTATTTACGTAGTACATAGATAAAAGGTAAAGATTAGTTAAAAACCTAGTGAATACTAGTTAACTAAATTCTGAAATGTAATATATAAAAGTTAAAGTAAGAGCAGCATACAATTAATTACTCTTTATTTAGTATTTCTTGTTACGAGATAATAGGTATTATCTATTATTGTGATAATAAAAAAAAAGATTAACTAGTTAGTAAGCTATTTTCATGTAAATTTGAGGTAAAAATGGTAAAAATTTTAGTAAAAAATTACTCGAACTCAGTCAACTGAGTTCTGAAGGATCGTAAACTGATCAAATTAATGTAATAGCAACTTCCAGGCAATAGCTACTTACCTAGTATTTGTAATAATAATTAGCTTTATAACAACAAGAAATAAGATAAACTAAATAATTTTATTAACTACAACCTTGTTAAATATTTCATTATTTCTTCCTAAACTAGTTCAAGTTTCAACTAAATAGTAATTTTAACTAGAAATACTACGTATTTTCTTATGAAACAAGTGTAAAAGTAAGTAGATAACTAAAACTAATATATTTTAATGTGTTTTGGCTAAAAATTTGCGTAAATAATTCCAATTTTGTTCTAGTTAACGTCAACTGAAACAGTTAAATATGTATAACATTCTAGCTAAAGGAAGTCATTCTTCTAAACTATTTTGAACTAGAATTTTAACTGATTCACTGTAATGTGACAATACTGCTCAAAATTGACACCGTGAATATCGCTAGTTAAAACAGTTTTCAGTTTGTAGCACTGATGAGAGACAAAAACCCCGAAACATGTCTCCAAGTTGTCGCTTCGATTGCTTCACTGTTCGCTCAACTTTGAAACACTAGTTATAGAATATTTCCCCGATTATCACTTACTAACAAGATTTTTAACTAAAATTTCCATAAATTCTAGAAAATCTAGTTAGAAAAGTTTTGTGTTATCATAATTCTACAACAATAGAACTAATTGTAACCGTTTCTCGCATTCAAGTCGTGTTGTATTGCTAATATAATAATAAAATTAGTCTCGTTTTGCGGCACGCGATTAGATCAGTAGAATTTTTATAATAATAGTAATAGAAACAACTTGTCATTTCCAGTTGGATATAGTTAATTATAGTTGAAAAAATCGCTTTCGCTGCTTTGATCGTTTAACTCTAAAACCTACGATATACTCAGTGATATAAAAGTTCTCTAGTTGAAGCCGATTAGTTCAAATTTATGATTTTATTGAGTGCACTTTGGAGTATCCTCAAGTGGACGAACATCTGGTAACAGCATACATCAGGATGTAAGTTAAATATAGGATATCTTTGCAATCTCTCGTTGCAAAAATTTTGAATCTCGCCAAGGAATTTCTTTAATTACTTATTTTAATTCCGTCATATGTAGTGCATAGATATGCACTTAACAAAATTTGTCTTCTTTTCTAATGACTCTAGCACAGTTGGGCAAACAAATGTGGCCAATTACCAAAAAAAAAATTAGACGCTTCTGGCTTGTTCTATTTAAATTAAGGAGTAATATTTTTTTGCTTTAGCTTAAGGGGTATAATTAATGTATAGTTTGGGAAAATAAATATTTGAAGCTACTGCTGGTGCATCCTAGGCTATATTTATGTCGGGGTCAGCTCTAACAATGGGTGAAAATAACGTCAGCAGTCTGGGTCTTGATAGTAGGTTGCATGCAGTTGTTACAAAATGTCACGCGACCACGACTGATGACCATTGTCATGCTGACACCTGATAAATTAGCTCTATCATATATTCTGGCAGTGAGGCGAGTTCTTTATTTTGCAAAAAGGGTGCAGCAAGGTGGATCACAATTATTGGGAACCTTCTGGAAATCCAGGAGTAAACACATCACGATGCATGACAGTGTGTGCGTTCCGGGAGAGAACGTAGGGAGATAATTGAGTTCTCCAACAATTCCAGCAGTTGTTTTGATACAATACGTCTGCCGAGGTTTTTCAGTGCTGTTTTCAGGCGTGCTGAAGGCAGGCCAGGACCGCGTGCTCCGGGTCGATATCAGCCCGGAGCGTGTGCGTGAGACATGGTTGTACTCTATGTACCCCATTCATCCTCCAAACACCATTCATGATAACTTCGCAGATGATGTCTAGTTGGATATACCTACGCTCATACCCATCTCATACCTACACTCTATCTTCAAGGGAAATTTACACACCCTCTAATAAACTTCATATTTATAACACCTAAGATAAACTTTGTGTGATTTTCACATACGACCGTGAGAAACAAATCTCAGAAACGATGGATTTGTGATATAAACGAAAAGAAAGTTATTTGTTTAAAACCTAGATCAGAAAGAAAAATCGGCTAAAAAATAATATAACAGAAAATTGAGTCACATTATTTAAATTTATAAAAACTATTGAAAAACAATTTTCTCTACAATTAAAGCCGGAACATTGTTAGTATAAAAATCCCAAAACATGTTCTTCTATTCCAAAAATTTATTATTACTTTTTTAAATTTGCGTCTTTAAGTAATCTACTGAAACACTTGCCTGCGTTTAAAGGTATTAAGAGGGTTCATGCCACATGAAATGTAAATAAATTAATGTATCCTACCCTTATCTGATAAGGGCAGCTATGCCTACCTTAAGAAATTGTATTTGTATTTCTATCACAATGGAATTAACACCATACATACGATCAATTATTTTTCGTATAAAACTCGTGCTCTGTGCTTTTTATTATAAAATTGAATTCGCACTACAAAATTGACTTTTCAAAACTTGTTCTTCAGTATAGATACTATTTCAAAACTCGTTCTTTACATTAGTATTTTGTGTTTCTGTTTTAAACCAATTCGTAACGAGAGATCCAAAAGTTGTAGACTTGAAGCAGGCCAAAATAAAAATAAGGGCCAATTTAATAATCAACTTAAAGGCTCCTTTAATTTAAATGACGTTTACACTGTATCTAACTATCATTACACAAACTGCATCGAAAAATTAGTCTAATCGATATTTATGTTAAAGAAGCCTTAGAATTGATTATGAAATCGACCTTATAGCTAGTCCATTTAAAGTTAATCATTAGTGGCACTTTAACTGTCAGAAATAAGCGAAATAACTCTGTTTTAAAATAAGCTGAAAACTCTACGTTTTGAGTTAGAAATGTTGTTAGTAGCAGTAACAAGAACAATTTAATTTTAGTCTTCTAAGAGTTAGCCAACCAAATGTAAGAAAACTAAATTAAATTATAACAGTTCTGAGATGTAAACAACACAGAATTTTGACATAGGACTACTCTTTCTTTTATGAACAACTGGAATTCCAAGACTTTTGGTGCGCTCGATATTATTCTATTCCTACTTGTGCACTAAACTAGTGTGAAGCTGAAGAAATCAAATTTAAATTTAATGACGCTAATGCAAAAAACAGCGAAAATTAAGACTTTTTTTGAAAAAAGATCATAGATGTAGAAATCATCTACAGTCGCGAGAGTCAAGATCATTTCAAAATGTCAAGCAAGTCTCACAAAATTTTTATTTCTTTCAGAACTTTTAAGATCGGTAAGACATCGGTTAGAAAAATTTTGGGCTTATTATATTTGTATATAAAAGAAGCAGAGATATTGAGTACCTAATGCCTAAAGAGTAAATCCATCTCACAATGCAGCATTTTTCGACGACCAAGAATATGTTGTAGTCCAAATTTTTAATAATTAAGAATGATTTGCAAAAAAAAGAACGACTTGGACATAGAGAAAATTATATAAACTGATTACATTTCTAAAATCAAAAATTCTGATTGAAAAATATATTCATAAATCTGTAAATAAAGGTCCGCAAATGTCCAATATTTAATGGTAAAAGTTGCAATAATTTTTGGTTTGTTTTAAGCTTTGTAAAATAATAATAAAAGAATAGAAGAAGCAGAACCAAAATTCAATGTTTTTCTTATATTATTGAGCGAAAATACATTGCTTTACATTGTTTACAGTAAACTTGGCAAAAAAGCAACTACAAAAGACACCGTATAAAATGTAAAATGGCGTTTGAGTAAAAGACAGTAACTCATAATGATATGACAGTTCAGTACAACATAAAACTCCTGCAAATAAGACAAAAAAAAATTTTTCCCAAACGTGCATTATACAACAATAGAAAAAAATCCCTTCTACTGTCCTGAGCAAAAAATAAAAGTTCAGAAGCAGAAAATGAATACAGCTACCAAGTCAGTTTAATAATAGCTAATTTCTCTGATGAAAAAAACTACTAATGTTCTTAAAAATAAAATTGCACCTTGCAAATCCGGAGAATTAAAATTTATTTCTCTACCCTTAAAGAAGATGAATACAGCCTTCAAAATGTGACAGAACCTGTCATTTTCCGTCCTCGAGCAGAAAATTTCGGATCAGCCCGCACTTGTCATTTTTGTACTTCATTTATGTGAAATTTAGAGATAAAAAAATCTTTTTTATGACTCATTTACGAGCTCATTTAATCTAATTAAAGGTAGGCAAAAAACAATTACACCTGACACAGGTATAAAGGCAATAGCAGCCCTCAGCTTTATTTGTCACATTCTAAAGCTGCTAACACCTACTTTCTGCCCTTGTGACGTAATATACTATTTAATTCCCCAATATTTCTGTAATATTTAGCCCAAAAAGAAGTTTTCAATCCCGTCTGAGAATTAAGACCAAAAAGATATTTTTTGCACATGTCTTTGATTTCTTTTGTAGAAGTCTTCAGAGTTCCAGAGAAATTAAATCCTCTTCACAAACTGCAATACCTTTAGCTCAATTTAATTTTTTTCTAGATATGAATTACATAATTATAAATTATCACAGCTATATTCTTATAAATATATTGTAATTATTACATTTCGTTCTTTCAAATAATGAAACGAGTACCTAGAAGTGCTCAAAATGATGTATCACACTAATCAGAATCACTCAGATAATAAATCCTCACCCCATTAAAATGTTTTGTATTTTAATTGATTAATTAGTGCCAAAATCACGTCAAATATTTCTGTGAAAAATATTACGGCGAAGAAAATTGCGATTCCGATTGGACTAGAGCATGTAAATGGCTAAATTATTATTATAATCAGACTTTGTTAGGTCCATGTCATTTTGCCCGTTAGAACAGTTGTGACACCAGAGACTAGCTAATTTTCTTAGAACTAAACCCCACTAAACCTAGATTATTATTCATTTTAGAAAAACACATCCTTCAAAATCAAGCACCAAACATTCTTTCGTTCCTCTTAAGAATTAAATTAAAAATATTTAACTTACTGATAATATTAACAGATTTTAATATAACAAAAATCATTGTGTGCAATTATTAAAACACTTTTCTTTCAAAAATCTCTATTGTAAATACAAAAATAAAAAATACAGACCGAATTTTGTTATTAATGCAATTGTCATCATCTCTCAGTGAATAAGTACACATTTTACAGACAATTCTCAATTTATTTCCTGACTCACAATCCAACTAAACAAATTTGCAAAATAGTTTAATTAAAAATTGTTTAGATACTTGAAACTACAACCGGAACTTTGCTAACTTGTTTTATTTATTCTAATTTGTTCAAAATTGTATTAAATCTCAGTGCTCGTTGATTATTTCACAAAAAACTGTGGAAATCCTTAAGTAGGAAACGACGACAGTTAAAGTGTCGAGAGAAAAAACGTTTTTGTATTTCAGGATACTTCAACCGACTAAATTAGATGAGATGAGGCGGTGAAAATCACAATGTTCAGTATTTGATAAGATTAAGAGAACCCTAAGCATCGTAAAACTTTACCTTTTTCAACTGGATTTTCAGACTGGCCCAACTTGACTAGGTGTGTGCCCAACTCGGCTGCATTCGCAGCATCGAGTTAATAATAGTTATTTTAATTTTAATAATTTCGTCAAAATTCCAGAATAATAATCAGGCACTCATTCAAGCTTACAATGTAATAAATGCGAATTTATCGAACAAATTCGCAATTATTTATCGTTTATCTGAACCAAAGCACCTATACACATAACTCTAAGCGCAAGCTTTCAATAATCGGATTACTTATGTTAGCCTACTTAAAATAATATTACTTTCTATTACCTGTGTGAGACAATAAATTTAATCAATGTTTTAAATCAATCTAAAATCTTGAATAATTTTTTTCATGTTTTACATAATTTCTTGCAATGAGGGCACATCTGTGACAAGTAAGAATATTTCAAGATTTTTATGCATCCGGTAATTGCAATCTTGCCAAAAATCTTCTGCTTGTGCATGAAATTACCACAAAGCCAGAGTTTCCTGCAATTACCATCTCTTTAAATAAATTATTTAAACAATATTTTGTCGAGAAGCTATAAATTAGGCTCGTTCACGCCTACAATAACGATGTGAAGGCAACCAAATCCAACAAATTTTCTACAAAATAACGTCAAATTTAAATAACAATAGATGAAGAATCATTGATGGTGTCGCAAATTTAATTTTTGGGAAAGTCGAAATTGCAAAATTCGCGAAGGTCGAGATTTTAATATAAATGTGCGAAACGGAAAAGGAAACGAATTATTAATGCAGAAAAATTTCCGATAAAATGTTAAGTGGTGACAAGCGAACAAATTATGTGAGTAATAATAAAGAAATAAAGTAAATTTAATGCAAAAAATAGTTATTGAAGCCTAGACTGAATTAAAGAATGATAATGGGGCATATCGTGAGTCAGAGTTGGGAAATCAATAATAAATAAATTTTCATCTTGTAATAAACTTGTAAGGTGGGCGAAGAATATTTATAAGAAAATAATTACTTTTGGTTTTTGAGATACGAGCTCCTCACGTCACAAACAGTTTCTAAGTAGGCATTATAAAAATACGTTTTGGTGTGTTGTTTAGGAAATTCTTTTGATTTATTGACATTTTTATAGTGCCAACGCTGGGACGTCTCTATTTTTATAATTATTAATACTGAAAAGCACAACTCTGACGAAATTTATTGTATTTAGATTCATCGTCGTGAAGACACTAAATCACCGGCTATTTTGAGAAAATTATTTATTTTTCAAGGACGATCCTATCACATTTACTTAATTGGATCAATCTTCCTTAAGGCCAACGGCCGAGTTATTTTCAATTTTTTTTTAAACAAACTTATGACAGCTAACTACTAAATTATCATTTATGATTCGATACTGTTGTCAATAGATTGTAATTTATTGTTTTCGAGTGGTTTAACAATGATCACTTGTCGTCAAAATGACGATACAAATATCTGCCATTTTACACCCACTTTGTTTTTTTTTTGTTTGATGTCCTTAGTCATTGAGAATTTTTCATAAATCACTAATCTAAATATCCTGGAGGCATGAGTTGAGTGCATCAACAAGGATATTGTGAATTAATTATGTCAGAGTCTATAATTTGCATAAATTCAAGGATAAAAAGGATTTTTAAGTTGAGTGAAATGAGTGAATCGTGCGGTGCGTATTATCCTGGAAGCACATGTTCACCACGCCGTCCTGATTTTGCGCATCATCACAAAACCGTAAAACTTACATTTCATCCTTTTAGGGCAATCCTGTTTTCGCCTCGGCATTTTGCCTGTTTTCCTCGCCGATTTTCGTAAAATCTTGACAGCTTTTTGTCAACCTGTTCGAAGCCCACTAGTTCATTTTCGAACTGAACAACACACTCCGGAAAATAGTGAAAACTTTATTTCGAATTTGCCACTGCACAGCACAGGTACTTCGTATACGCAAGTAGGGGATGCCGGGCCCTCATGGTGCGGCGTTCCGGTACACTCGCCGATCACTGTCAATCGGATCACCCCGTTGGCGCGAATGTCAACACACGGAACAAATGAAGAGCGTCCTCCTCAGATGCAGGGCCTCCGTTGACTGAGTGACTGACAACAGCGAGCGCGGTTTTTCCCCCACTACTCTATGGAACAAACGACAATCGGCGCAACGTTTCGTCAGGTTGTAAGCGCCGGCGTCTCTGGCGTCGCTCTTCGCTCTCTCTGTCTGGTTTTCAGGATGTCATCTCTCGTCACTAGCTCGAACACATCTCTCAACCTCCTCTTCGGGACCGCTCTCTCTGTGTTTCCAAGAGTTCGAGTTGAGCTAATGCGCAACTTCATGGTCAGTTTGACAGGTGGGCGAGGTCTCAGACAGGCAACGCCTACTTTATGATCTCGGCCTCTCTGAGAGGCCTAGCCTCGCACGGAGGATGCGAACTGTCGATTGCGTGCTTTATTCTTCACCTGTTGGTACTGGATGAGGTTTTATACCACATATTTATTGCTCAGCCAGTCAGGCATACTATGATAGATAGAAAAAAGTCGAAAGGACGGGAGGGGTGACCGGCATACATAATGGGTGCTGGAATAAACAACGCACATGTATCTACTTCAAACTGGAATTTTAACAAAACAACTTATCTTAAGCGGAGATCAGTGGCTTCTTGGATTGAGAAGGACAACATAGATTCGATCTAAACGCTGATTTAATGTAATTAGCTTATTTATTACAAGTAATTAATCATTATTTGCCAATTAATGGCGGAAAAGGCAACTATTTGAATTGTAAATTTTAACTAATCAAGTTATTTTTGAATATATTATTATTATAATTATTATCATTGTTTTGTCCTGCTAACCTATAAATATAATTAAAATATTTAAGTGTATTTAGTTTACTTATATTTCTATTTTTAAGTTGCTTTTATTTGAATTATATTTTTTTAAATTTTTAACTACTATTTTTGTTTATATCTGACTGTCTACATTATAGAAAAAAAACACATAAAGTCAAGTTGCAGAAAAAACCTTTTATTTTTTAGCCCTTGTAATTTCCAAAAATGCTGACATTAATTAGCCTACAAAATCTTAGAGCGGCAGCCATTTGGCCGAACTAATATTTTGTAATTAATCTCAGTATTGTGTTCTATTTTAAAATTAAACCGGCGTAACCATGGGACATTTGTTATCTCTGTTATTGGTCAGGTGAAATTGTAGTATAATTTTGTTTAGTTTAATTTTTTAATGTTTTGGTATTATTCTATTTTCATCTGGGCAATTAGCAATACTTGGTCAATTTCTTTTTATTTTTGAAGACGTGCTTAGCGGCTTTAACTACCTCTTGGTAGTTAAAAATTTTAAATTGATTTAGACGGTTTGTAGACATATCAAAAAACACATAGAAAGCACATTTGACTTAAAAAATAAATTAGTATTTATGATAAATAAAATAAAAACGCCAATCACGTGTTCTTTAATTTACTGGAGGTCATATTTATTTTAACTGCTATATCATAAAAACCATTTTAAAAACATATAACTTTACCTAATTATACATAGGTATATAAAAAATATGAATTCAGTAATTTTTAGTAGTTATAACTACAATTAACTGAATTTTTATTAAAACTACCTGCTACATGACAATAATGGTATACAAATTTGAAAAAAAATGACTTTTTATCTCTAAATTAATAATAAAATAATTAAATCATAATCTGTCGTTAGAAGCGATAGACCATATTTACGTTATTATCAAATTGGTTGGCAAAGATCTAAAAACAATCAAACAAATAATTTTATAATGTTTTATGGTGTGCAAAATAATGAATATACAATACAAAATATTTTGTGTAGTCGAGTTTGATGACCAATTCTACCAGAAATCAGAGAATAGCATGACAAAAGCTTCTGTATTATAGCCTAAATTTTTCAGAATCAGTTTAATACGTTTCTATAAAACGATATAGAATACAGATATTGATTACAGACTTTTCGCCAGTATTTTTTTACCAGTACTTGGCTTTTATTAATTTGACACACTGGCTGTTTTAAAATTAAAGCACTTCGAATTCAAATCATTGTAAGAAATTTTACAAAAGTAAGAAAAAAATTGTTAAAAAATTAGGCGACTTCTTTTTACAAAAATATAGGGGTCTGTAGGTGCAAACTTTGTGTTAAAGTCTCTTCAAATAAAGACTATAAGTACTAGCGTTTATTGTTATTAATTATGTACATTATTATATGTAATAACAATTAAAAAAAAACTTGAAAAAGTTTTTTTAACACGGAGTAAATAAATTGTTCAAATTTCGCAAAAGCTAAAAAGAAACGGCAACGAGGCTAGAACATTATTTCGTTATTTTGGAAGCTACTTATTATAAATTTTTTATAAATTTTTGAAACTACAAAATAATAAACTGAAAAAAGTTAAAAGCGATTAATTTGTCAGGGATAATTTTAAAAAAATATTCTGTACTTTTTCACTTACACAAAAAAAATACTCTCAACAACGCTACAAATTCGGAATGTCTTAATTTTAAGACACCCAGTAGGTATAATTCTTAGAAAAGATTTGTTGTTTTATAAAAACTTGTCAAATTTGTTTACTTGTTTGTATAATTTTTGTGGAATAATCATGAAAAATGAAAAATAAAACACCCACTAACACCAAATTTCTTTACTTGATACGACGCACGTTTCGACAACAATGTTGTCATCCTCAGGTAAAAATTAAAACTTTTAATTTTAAGTTAGGTGTTAGTAGTTGTTTTACTTTTCATTTTTCATTTAAACACACCAAGAAAATCCAACCACAAGAAGATGGAATAATCACTATAAATCGACTAACTGTTATAATTGTTCTCTGTGTAATCTATAAAGAACTGTTAATATAAAAAACTATAAATACAATATAAACGTAAAAACAACTTGATTACTAAAAAATCGACGTGACAGACCAAAATGAAACAATTTATAATTATTGCCTTTACACGAAAAAGCAGAAATATTGACTAAACTCATAAATCTCTATAAAGCTCAGTAGGTACTTGAGCTGTTACCATTACTATATTATATCGAAAATCACCTGATATTATCTTAAAACCAATAAGAAACGAACATTATGACTTGTTTGTGAAAATAAACTCAAAAATGTGAGTAATTGAATATTTTTATCTCTATATGTTTTAACTTTATGGCGCTTTGTATAAATTACATATGCATCATCTACCGCTTTTTGTTATTTAAGCATATTAAGCTGATTTTGTTTACTTAATTAATTGATTGATTTGTGTCTGTTGTTTTTCTTATGTTTCACTATATTACAGTGAAAAAGCCTCGTTGTCATTTTAAATCACTTGTAAAACATTTGCACACGTTTAGATAATTTTTATTAATTAAAAAGTGTGCCTAATAAATAAACACAACATAAAACATATAACCTGCAATACGCTAATTTTAGAAGAGGTATATCGGTATGACAGTAATTCAATCATTACCACCCACCCGTTACAACTAAATCAGTATTATTAATGTATGTTAAATAATCTTTGTTTAGATAATAATTTTTGACAGTTTCTTTCTGGCTTTTTTTATCAGAGAGTGTTTTTTGGCATAAACAACAAAAGCAATATTAAAATTTAAAAAAGTAAAAAAACTTTTGTTAAATCTGAAAAACCTAGAAATAAAATTGGCAAAATCAATTTTAATAAATTTCTACTTGATATTTAACTTACAAAACTAGCCCACTATACAACAAAAAAGACATTACAAAACTCTGGAACTAATTAGGCATAGTACTACAATTTTTTCTTCATTTGTAAAAAAAAATCTGATAAACAATAAGTAATTAGTATTAGTTACTAGTTTTTATTAGTGATAAGAGCCGCAAAAATTAATTTAGAGGTTGGTCTGCTAGAAAAGATTTTATTGCTGATGTAAAATTCATAAACATATTTTTATCTAAAACTTAAAACAGACAAAAGGAAAGAAAACTAGTAATAGCAGTTTATGTAATTATTAAAATAGTGGTACTTGTTTGCAATAAAAGCTTCTTCAAGATTTTCGCGGGCTTTGCTCTATTCGAAGACAAATATCTTATACACATCTTTAGTATGAGTGGAAGGTCGATCAAGTTTTATTTTTGCAACATTACTTCTATTTAAAAGAGGTTCTACAACCCGCATACAGTGTTGTATAAACATGATAAAATTTTCCACATTAAGTTTGCTAAAATTTGACGTAGATACGTCGAGTCCAGGAAATATTGCCAACCATTAATTTTATTGTAGACTTTAAAGTACGCCATTACAATAAAAGTGTCATATTTTAATTCTAAAACTATTTTAACAAAACATTAGCAACAACTAATGACAAGTAATTAATTAAACTTTTGAAATGTCAAAATCGGATTTGAGGTTTGGGCAGAATAGTCAATTTCAAGTGATGTTGGCAACCAAATTTGTATAACTAAAACTGAAATACTATTTTAGTTCGTATTTCTGGTAATAACACACAAAGTTTGTGCTAAATTTTTGAAGACTTATTTTATTAAAAAATTTAAAATTTTTATTTTAAAATTTTAGTTTATTAAAGAATTATAAACTATTAGTTGTACTAACTTTTGAACATCTAATAAAATGGCAGTATCGTTATCACAGCTACTAACGCAAAAATACTATAGAAATCTGAAATTGCTAATAAGCTTTTCATCACAAAATGGCGGTTTTCAATTAGACTTAAAAAAAGCAAATAATTAAACGTGATGTAAATTGACACGTTTCACTAAATATTCTCTTGTTTTACAAAAACTTTTAATAAACAAATTTTTCGAAAAACGAGTGTGGCACAAATGCAGTTATCTGAAAATATCGCTTTTTTGTACCTAACTATTATGAAATCATTTTTTTTTAAATTAAAATTCGATAGTAAATTATGTTTTTTTTTAATTTTCTTGTTATATTAATCACTCGTGCGATGACCCCAGTAGTTAAAACTTGTCCAACTTTTTACGAGTGCTGATTAGATTTAAAACACATAAATAGCAATCTTGTCAATCTTGATTTGCCATTTAGGTATTTTATTAGTATTTTAGGTGTATCTCGATACATTTCGCAGGTAAAAGTCAGTCATTTTATAAAAACATGAAATTTTATTAAGATATTTCAACATAAGTGTTATTTTTAATTTATTAAGGTCGTCTGAGAAATAAATGCATTAGTAACTGGTTATTAATGTTATTCTACTGAATCAGAAATATTTCAAGTTAGTATTATTAAACTGTTAAAGAAATGTGTTTGTTGAGCTATTAAAATACTAGTTGATGTAAAACTGTCTTAATTTTTCAATGTGTTGAAGAATTCATGCTTGCTACCTTTCATTTTGCTTTTGTAGACTGCTCTAACCACTTTATACGATAATTTCATAAATAAAACATATTTCATTAAAGGTGCAGTGTTTATTTATTTATAGCAAAAATATTTCAAGATTCTAAAACTAATTAACTGATTTATTACAGTATTTTAAATTATCAGAAATCATTTAAATGTCAATTAACTAAATATTTTGCAGCAAATTAGAATAATAAAGTGTTGACATTAAAGCACTACTTATCAACTTATTAAGTTGTCTTTACTTCTTTACTAAATTTATTGTTACTAGCTGACCCTGATATTTACTTAAATCTATATCAAGATTAATTTCATTTCGTTTTATGATGATTTTAAAATCAAGTGGATTATAACCTGGCATTGATATGAATATTAACCTTATTATTAATTAACGAAAAAAAACCTTTTTTTTAGTACTTTCCACTTAATAAATTACAATTTTTCATAAAGAATTTTCTAAATTCATGTACGTCAAGTTCTATAATACAAATTTATTTAAATTTAGTAGTCAATAAATTTAAAACAGTTGTAAAATTATGTTCATAATAAATAATTACTCAACAAAAGCGAATTAACATAAAGAATTATTGAAGACGCGACATTTTTATATATCAAGAGAAAAATTTGTTACGAAACTTAATTAATTTTGATTAATTCGGAATAATTAGAATTTCCTACTTTATCCGGTCTCCTCTATGTGCCGCTATGTGGCACCACTGTAAAGTGTCATGATGACAAGTCTAGCGTTCCTTCTGATTTACTGTGTCTATTTTTAGGGCCTTAGTTACGTTAAAATTAATTGGTAAGTTATGTAGTAGTTGTGTTATTATCTCTACTAATCAGTCTGATAAGAATTTTTGATGTAGCAAGCTTTTGTTATTTAAAATTTTACGTAACAAAACCTAACCTCAAACTATTCATCATGCACCCGTAGATTTTTTAACTAATTAATCACTAAAAAAAATTGTTGGTAAAGTATGTAATTAGGATAAAATCGTCACATAACATACATTTTGATTTTTGTTTCAATATACTTTTTGATTATTTATAGATTTTTGGGAAAAAATATTTTTTTGTTGGTTTATTTAAATGTGTAATATAGCGTGTCGATGAACTATTTGGGTGTTGAAATTTATTCAAGCATTGATTGGAAATAGTGTTTATTTTTGTCGATTTATCAGGGCGAAACACCCGGTGAGAGATTAATGTCGTCTAGTTGAATGGTTGTAACTAGGTGGCAGCACCTGTCAAGACCAAGAGCCGGCCCTCTAAATAGTGTGGGTGGAGCTTATCTCAATCAGTTTGTGCATATAATGCAGCATTTAATTATTTTCGATTGTTGTGTTATGACAGAATTGTGTAGGAAAAGGTCGATATCTAAGGATTATGTGTGTGGGTTTTCAAATCGGTTCGAGACGAGCTTGTTTGGAAAAAACTCAACGAGAAATTTCTATTTTCTTGACAATTATTACACTATTTGTACGTTAATTTGTTGTAATACTAGTTATCGAGTATTATGTTTTAACAGTACAGTGTGATGCAAATTAGATGCAATGCGGTTATTGCTTAATTTACCACATGGTGCGGACGGACTTGTTGAACTTCGATCGGGGAATTTTAAAATGGACAAACGTATTGATTTCATTCTAAATTAATTTTCATTATTTCAAACTAATCATTGTTATTCTACACTATTTCTAGAATTTAGAAAGATTCAAAACGTTTAGGATGTAGTATAAAATAATAATAAAAAATAATCGTATTGTATAAAATTAACTACATATTATTTTAAATAAATATTATTTTTATATTGTTACATTTCCATACACACTTTCAAGAGGTCCAAACATTTTATTAACCAACTCGTTTTACAAAATAACGTTCAGAGTTCTCTTCTCCAGCTGAATCCTCTTGTAGCTTTTTTAAATTATTTATTTTACTACGTTTTCATGTCAATTTGTAAATGTAAATTGTAAATTTGTTACAGAACCCCTCTTTAAAGATTCGACATCTCGACAAATACAGTAGGGTTACTGATGTCAAGGTAGAGGGCTAAACGATCACCATAACTGCCTTTGCACGTTGCTGTCTTCTTTTTATTCTAAATACTACATTATATAGGCACTTTATTATTTTGTATGATTGTTCCTAGCCTTGCTATAACTTAGGGCATTTTTTAACTCTTTTCTTCGACTTGTAGAACCGGATTTATGTGCTAATTTCAAGTGGAGATACTACCGGTAGTATCGCAAATTTTAATATTTTTCCGTAGCATCAATCAATCGAAACTACGATTTTTTTTAATTTTCCATGGAAGCGAAGACACTACCGGTATTATCTCAACATTGAAATTAACTCACAAATTGTGTTCTTTCTTTTTCTGGTACCTTGTCAACATCTCGTCTTTGCAAAATGAAGATCTGTTTAATCTGTTTCTTTATCAATTGATGTTTCTTATGAATCTGCTTTCTTCTATTTGCCAAAGCGCAGCTTTCAACTGCTGTTTTTCTTGCAAAAACTGTCTTTCTATTAACGCAATTTTCTTAGGATTCGGATCACTGAGACGTCGAAGGAAGCTCTTATGATCTTTGTTTAACTTTTTAAAAATGCTTTCTTGTGCTCTAGATAACCCGCATCAATTTTATTTTTGCCGGAATTTAAATTTGGCTTTTAGATGTTCTTGTGGTAATAGATCAATTTCGGCTTTGAGTAATCTCAGTTTTTGTTTGAAGCCGTCTCGGAATAACCTCAACTCATGTTCTTGCTCGCCTCAGATCTTTTTCGACATTGGACGTAATTCGCCTCTTGGTATTCTTGGGCTTTCTCAATTTGCTGCCGACGCAACATTTCTAAATCGTTTTCGTAGGTTTTTTCAAGAGTTACTTTTTGTTACTTTAACTTCTTTTCTTGTTGTTCAAGTCTTAAGTTTTCTATAAATGCCAGATTCTGGAAATCTTTTTGTTTTGCAAATTCTTCTATTCCTGCAATTTTTGTTTTCTGTCATAATGTAAATCAGCTACGTTGTAGTTATCCTCGTCAGGACAAATCACTTTACCTGTTGTGGTCGTGATTATAGCGCCATCTATAATAAATTTTAAACTTTAGCGTTTGCTAGAATTTTGCTTCTTTCTGTGGTTTCGCTTTTCATGGATTTTTTCTTAAGACAACCGCGTCTTCATTTTTATTCAATTGGAACATTTTGGTTCTTTTCTAGTTTTAAATTCTTCAATTTCGTTTCTTAATTTCACATTTTTGATTTTGTTTCTTATTTCGCTCCTACATTCTTCAATTTTGTTTCTTACTTCACTAATTACCGACGAAAATTTTTTTTGTTCTTAGTAGACGTTTATTCATTTCTTCTTTTTCTACTCTCTGCTCTTTCTTAAGTAAATGAAAATTTTAGACATATTATGACGGGTTTTTGGCATTTACACTGCTTACGAAATAATAAAAAAAAAAAGTGCCACAAGGGCACATATATTGCACAATTTATATACAGAATGCCAAATTGGGCATGTTAGGTTATAATTATTACAGTATTGTTACTATAACTTAAAGTTTATCATAAACATATAAGTTGGACATTGAGCAATATATAAATTACATAAAACTCCTAAACTTAAAGTACTATAAACACACACATCAGTGATTATAACGGGTGCAAGATTTAATACAACAATATAGATAGGGCTCACCATATAAAGTCTTTAGGTTAATGAAAGAATAAAGTTTAAAAAATAAAAAAATAAAAGTTTAAAAAAATACGAAATAATCAGATAATTTTGCGACTGGAACTTGTCGAATCTAATTTCTACGAGCTAACGTCTCTTAGCTCGTTTAGAGTTCTCTCTTGAAGCTGAACCCTTAAATATATTTTTTTATTTTACTACATTTTTTTGCCAATTTGCAAATTTAGAAACAATTACACTCCTAAATGATTATTTGTCATAATATGTACATATGTAAAATAGTGTCACCTTTAATTATAATTTTTTCTGTTTTGAAAAGTTTTGAAATTTGGCTTGATGTCAAAAAGAGGACTCAACATTGTATTGTTTTGATTTTTTTGGTTTGTCTATTTGTAGCATTGAATAGTTGGAGATCTGTTGAAGAAAATAGCAAAAGATAGCTGTGATTGACCAACTACAATTTATAACTGTTACATAATAACTATAAATTCGAGGTGAATTGAAAAAAACAGTGAACATTAAAAAGTTATATGAAACTAAAAACTTTGTGAAATTACTAAAATATAAATAATAAAGCTAGGTATATAAAACTTAGAGCATTCTCCGCCATAACGGCAAAAGTAAAAAGACATATAACGACCACTAGCTTTAACGTAGCAAAGTAATTACAAAAACTGTTATTTTTAATAACAGTTAAAATAGCTTTTATTTTTAAACCGTTATTTTGAACTGTTACTTTTAATAACAGTTACTAACGGTTACTTTTATTTTAAATAACAGTTAAAATAGCTGTTATTTTTAAACTGTTATTTTTAAGCTGTTAATTTCAAACTGTCATTTTTAGACTTTTAGGAAAATAATAAAAGTTTTAATAAGAGCTAATAGTGCTCGCGCTCGAACACGAATAGTATATTATAATTTTAATTGTTTAATTACGACTAGCTTTGGGTTACCGTGTTAATAATCACTCAATAGCTGTAAGCTGTTTGAAATAACAGTTACTTTTGAAAAATCGCTGTTTTAAAATAAGTTATTTTTGAAATCCAATGTAAACTTAAAATAACTGTTATTTTTAAGCAAAATAACAGTTTGTGACTGTTACTTATAAATAACAGTTATAACGTAACAGATAAAAAATAACAACCTATCACTACGTAGCACACACGTCTCGCGTCCCTATTCAGTGAAATTCTAGCTACTTACTATTTGTTTGGTGTCCGGATAGGACAGAAAAACTTGTGGACAAATTTTTATAATATTGTAATAAAAAACAAAAGCATTTTACACGATTATAATGTTTCAAATAACATAATTTGGTGTAATATTAAAAGGTTGTCGAAAATAGTGAAGTAACGTTTTATTCATATTTTATTTGTGATTACAATTACATGTCACTTATTAGTGGTTTGAAATTACACTTTATACTAATTGATGGGCATAGTTAGAAAAGTTATATAGTAGTGTAATTTGATTTAACGTTATTTCCGAATATAATCATTAACTGGTCGTTTATTTCAAGACTTATGAATCATAAATAACATGCATATACTTATAAAACTTTGTGAATAGTGAAAACTTTTTTGAAAAATATGTTTTTTGATTTGTTATTTCATTAAATATCTGCAACGTTTTTAAGAAGCATTTACGTAATTTAGCGATTTATGTTATGTGTCAAATATATTTTCAGATAGTTTCAATCTTCTATTTGCTGTTTTTTCCTCTTTTTTTTTCTTTTGAAAACAAAAAAATACAGGTCTTTCTAATTTCAAACATGAGTCTATTAATTAATATTGGTCTGTCAGTTTTGGGATTTTTGACTTTAAGAAAAAATTATGTAAACTAAAAATTTTGTGGGTTTTTTTTTTGTTTGTGTTGACGGGGGAAAAAAATTATTAGAATTTTGAAAATACATTTGAGTTATGAAACAAAAACAAAAAGAGAGTGGAGTCTTGACCAAAATTAATTAACCAGTCGTAGTATAAATCTTCCGCTTATATTAATGTCAGCATATTTCAAAAATTTCGGTACCTTTAAATATGTAAGATACAGATCAAAATGGCTGGATACCAAGTACTTAACTCAACATTAAAAGCTAACTGCATTTATCTCTTTGGTTGTAAATTTTGTGATAAATTAAATGTTGCCAATAGGAACAAACCAGATCGAGAATTAATTTCCACTCTTCATTAATATTTAAATAAATCCATTACAGCGAATGACTCAATAAACACACATACTCAAGTATAATTCATAGAGCAACTGTAAGCCTCCGGCTTCAAACTTAATTTTGTTCCAATTCGGAATCTTTTCACAGTTGAATCTCCCAAACCAGCCCAGCCGTTGGAGCGACTAAATTACGCGTTGGATTATATTTGGTTCCTGTCCATAAGTCATATTAAGACTACACAAAACTCGCAATAAATCTGTCAAACGCTGAGGGGGGCATGGCAGCCATCACTGCCTTTTGATCCTCTCTCTCGCCTCTCCCCTTCTGATGAGCCGATGGATAAAACCGGGCTGCAGTCACAACATGCCTTCTTCATTCCTCGTCGATATCAAATCGAAAATTCAAAGTGAAAAATTATAAGTACGGACCTGTTTTTTCCGGCGTGATTTACGGACGACAGGCCTTTTGTGGCCGTCAACTTCTTCACCGGGGACAGGTCTGGATTTAGGCTTTATGTGATTTTTATGCTAATTGGTAATTTAGTTGATATGTGATTTTGGAATGTCGTGTACGATTCGGCGCGTCTTTTTATTGTACGAGTTGGAAATAATGGGATTTATGAAACGATTTGATATATTTATTGGGGGATTTAGATTTTATAATTTACTATAATAGTTACCAGCACACTAAATATTAAAGATTGATATTTATGGCAGCATTAATGTGATGGATGGAAATGACTAATTATTCAAATGGTCACCACGGACATATTTTCAAATTTTAATAGCCTGATTTCATTCACCAAACCGCTTATTAGTTTATTTCATTTGCTTTTATAATTATTTCTAATCATTTCTTTATTATTGTCACTCTTACTATTCTACAAGTAGTAAACAATGTTTTAATTTAATTTTCAATTATGTTAAAGAATCGTACTACATATTTATTAAGTCGTTTAAACACTAATGAGAATGTTATAATAAAAATGAAAATTAATGCAAAACTAACCTGTTTTGCTCTTTGCAAACCGTTGAAAGTTTTAAGCTCTTATTGTACCACAGAGGTATTTAGCACTGCAGGAATTAGAAAAATATTATCAGAGGCCTCTTTTTTAAATACACTTTATATTACAAAGCCAGTTTCTTACAGGATATATGACTTTAAATTATACTCAGTATGACAGTTGCTTATACTTGTATCTGTGTATGGCAGGTATACTCGTACAATGATGATGGTGATGAAAATGAAAGTATTGCATGTGCAATTCAGGTTCTTAAAAAAATTATTTCCACTATTTAGACTAATACAACAACGATAAATAAACAACTCGATATTTACACTACAATGGTTTGGTTTGGTTCTCGCTGACTAACTGACTTAATCCTGGTTAGTCCCCTTCCTTATATAATCGAACGTTTTTGCTAAAATATGGATTGAAAGCAATGATTCATCTTTGTAGATCAGTCCATATGCGGGTCTATTAATGATTTTATGGAAATTTATACTTTGGTGCGCTTCTGGCGCCATATCTTTCTAGTATTTTTTGGAGTTATTAGTCGCACTTATTTTAGTCCCTCGTAACACTATGTTGTTTCATTTTCTTCTGCATTTTTAGACGCATTGTACTAGATAGACTAAATTTTATTATTAATAATAAACGACTTTTTGAATTAGGGCTTATAGAAACAATTTTCAGTGTAGAAAGACGCAAAAGTCATGGAATCGAAGCAGGTTAAAACAAAAATCAGATTGTTTTATATAAAGCTAATCATCTCTTCTACTTATTAGAAATAATTATACAAAAATTTTTAGGATAGATCAAAACTTACAAGGTGATTCAAATAACAGTATAATTAAACAACCATAGTAGTGAATTTTGACTTAAGTCATAAATTTAACAACAATGGTGTAAAACAGCATATGATTGCTCTGCAATAAACCATTTATTTTAGTTTTTTACCTGATATGGTCATACACCATGGGACCATGGCCTTTTAACGAACATCTGTTTTGAAAAAACGTATAACTTAAGTCAAAGTTACTATTATCTTTGATGTTCAAGTACACGAGCCTGAGCGGGACTTTTTGCGTGGTGATCTACTTAGAAATAATATAAATGTTTATTTATAAACTAAGCAGGTAAAACCGATTTATAGTGATTACAAAGAAACTGACTTTTTTGTCGTTAACTTTTAAGGGGGTATTCTGGTGTAGAAATTTGAAAAAAAAATTTTTTTTTTGATATTTTCAAAGCTTAACCGTTCAAGAAAAAAGGATTTGTTAAAATTTTAATTAGAGATATTTTTATTTTTAGAGATATAGTCATTTTAGACTGGAACGAATCGAACAAAAGACGTTCGCTTTTTTCTCAAAACTACATTTTTCAAAGAGTTTGTCATGATTTCTCAGGTTCTATTTAACCAATTTACTTGAAATTTGGTGTGAGTGTTCTCAATACATGTTTCTATCGTACTAACTATTATTATAACAAAATAAAAAATTTTACTGTTTTTAAAAAATTCCAAAAAGCAAAAAAATTGGACAAAAAATTTTTCTTTTTTTTTTGGGCAGCTGGAATTTAGTAAACAATTTTTTTTTACTATTTCTTAGTTAGTACAATAGCAGCATTCATCTAAATTAATAATATTTTTTATATTTTTGTTTCGGATTTTTTTCAACGCCCTACTTTAACAACTTATAGCATTTTGAATTTTTAATTTTTTGACATTTTTTATTTTTTTATGTATTCTTAAAATATTAATAAATACCTTGTCAAAAATGGATACTAAAAATATTTTTTGTTTTTTATTTATAGCACCCGAAAAAACACCTCAAATTCATGCGTCTACACCAGAATACCCCCTTAACTTTTTTAAATACAAAATTGTAAAAACCTCAAAATTGAATTTAAATACATAATTTGTAACGTTGAAACTAATGCTGTAAACACGTCATTGGTATGAATCTGTTGCAGTAAATTCAATAACGTATTGCAACGAATAAAAACTGTAGGACTTTTGACGTCATTCGACCAAAAAAATATTTCAAATTAATAAAATAAAAAAAAAATGTAGACTCATTTTCTATACACGTAAAAATCTATAAGATGCAATAAAGGGAACGGGTATTAACGAAATTAGAGAAAAAGTTACTAGCACGACAAAAAATGGATTTCTGACAAGTTTTTACGATAAGAAAGATAAGAATTTATGGGCTGATTTCAAGTTGAGATAATACCGGTAGTAGCGCAAATTTTAATACTTTTCCATGACAACAGCGAATCACAACCCCGAATTTGTTTATTTTTCCATGGAAACGAAGATACTACTGGTAGTATCTTAACTTGAAATCAGCCCATTAGCAAGATAAAAGATATTATATTCTTTAACAAGAGAAGGAAAAAAAGAAAGGAAAAGAAAATGGTTTTTGTAGCAAAGGAAAGATAGATTTATGTCTTGTTGTAAAATGTACTATTCTTAGGCGGTTAACATGCTATTTAGTGTCTAAGAAAACAACATTTTTGCGCGATTGGTTGTTTTTATCAGTTTACTGTGCCTGTTTCCACGACGGTAGGTTGCTGTTACTGGTTGCTACGTGTAACAAAACGGTAAGTAATTCACTTACCGTTCAGTGAACGGTAAGCAATTAAATCTAAAAAAACAATTTTGCGATTTATTTATTAAAATTAAATGTACAATTATTATAATTAATAGTAGTAATACCACTCGCATTTGAGTTTCTAGTGTTAATAGACAAACTTTCCGACGTAGGAGTCCCAGGTTGTTGTAATAGTCCACCAACATCGCTGTGTAAAATTTTATGAGCAAATTCAATTTTGTTTTGGAGGGAATCTTCCACGTAACTCTCGGCCACCGTTGATGAACGCCACCCACCATGTCTTTTTAGTCCCAACACATCAACTCCGTTATTCGCCAAAAGTGTAGCCGATGTGCGTCGAAACGAGTGTCCAGTAAAACCTTCAGGGGCTTGCAACTTTAAATACTTTGCAATTTTTGACGGCCAGCCTCCAATTGTGCCTTTTCCTGTGACTTGCCTAGTGCATTTGCCATTTCGATAGTTCAGAATTAAATGATCTGACGTTGGGTTGCTTGGTCGAATTCTTATGTATTTTCGAAGTATTTCCAAATAATGAACTGCTTCATTTTCTTTATTAATAACTGTGAACGTTCGCTGAATATTCGTTTTTGTATTTGGAATATTTACTATAAACATTTCTTCATGTTCTTCTATGTCACTCATTTTAATATTGTACAATTCCTCTCGTCTACAAGCGCCCGATACTCCCAATATCATTGCTACCTGCAAATATATTGTTTCCTTAGAACTCAAATGTACCACCTCATCATCTACAACATACCTTTTGAACAATTAAAAATTGTTCGTCTGGTGCTTCATTCAAGAATTTTTCCATGTCTTCTTTGGTAAAAATTTTAGCCTTCTTAGGCCGATATCCAATATTTTTTCTCTTAAGATAAGCAATTAATGTAGCAAACTTGGAAATATTGATAGCATCATGTAGAAAAATTTTAATCTTCAGCATAGAATACTCCGCCCATAAACTGCCTGCGGCCTTCAAGTGTCCACTTCTCACCATAAAATACGCTAACAAGCTCTTTTCATTTACAGAAATCTTCTTTGCTTCACGCCATTCCTTAAACAACTTGTATGTCTATTCTTATCGGGCTTTAGATTTTTCTGGAATTATTGCCGAACATCTTTTTTGCCAAGCGTCTTCTAAATCATCCGGTAAATCATCACTATCGCTCATATTTGCTTCGAAAACGGAACCACAAAACAGAACAATGTAGGAATGATTGTATCAAAAAGACAATTTTACTTGTTTGGAACAAAACCATAGCAACCATGGAACAGCCACCCAAAGTTTTCAATCTTCCCGATTATCACAAATGTATTGATATAAATTATTATTTTTTAGAAACTCCAATCGCGCAAAAAACGTTATAAGCATGTCGAACGTTAAGGATTACCGTTCTCAGACAATAATTGGAGTCGTCGCTTCGCTCCTCCTCCAAACAATTGTCTTCGAACGGTAAGCATTCCTTACCGTTCTCGATACTTAATATACTATTTTTTATAATTCATGAAAAAATAGCTGGCTATATCTTCTACGTTTTTCATAGTAACCACAAAAATGAAAATTCTTGCTAATGGGAAAAGTCGCAGACTGTTTTACTGGTTTCTACAATTCAAATGGCTGGTTTTCATTTAGTACACGAAAACATTTTTGCATTTCAGAAAAATTGTAGAATTTTTAGTACGACAGAAAAAGGCACTGCATGACAAATCTTTGTTTTAAGTAAATGTTTTATAAATTGTAGCTATTTTATAATAAATTTCTGCAACTGATATAAACGTATTGTTGATAAAAAAAATGTCGTCGATATAGAAGAAAAAGTGGCGTCAGGCCAAGTTTCAGCTAAAAATAACAGTTTGATATTGTAAGTAATGAGGAATGGCATACAATTTTCAGACATGACTTATTACTACTGTTATATCCACTTTTTTCTTCCTTGGCCAACTAAAATTTTACAACTTTTTATTGCTTGATATAACAATTATTTTTTATGAATATTTTAAATTACTGGTGACAATTTTGTGACCTTCAATCTTCCATTTGATCATCTTGTTTTTTTAGTCAGTGGTGTGTAGTATGAAATGTAAAATGTACCCACTAGCACTAAACATTTTACTTAAACACGACGCGCGTTTTGACAACAATGTTGTCATTCTCAGGAGGGATTACATAGTTATCTATGTATCAAGACGACAAATTTATAAAGTCAAGGGTTTTTGGCCTAAGGCTTTGTAAGTTGCCTGAAGACATTAAGTCATGCCTATTGTGCATCTAAAATTTTATATTTCACTTTAGATAAATAAATACCAAGGTCATTTGGCACATTGTGGTGGAAACGGCTTGCTTTGCAACTTTTATATGAATTGTCTTTGTAACCGGTCAGTCATTTGCACCTCATGAAAGTAATTTTGATATAAAAATTTGTTTTGAAAATCAGCGAGCATTAGAGAGATAGAACCCATGACAGAGGGTCTAAAACTTAAAGAAGACTTTAGGCTATTATGATCTACGTAATATATTTCGTCTTCAAGATATTGAAGTCGAAAGTCGAAATTATAAGGTGAGACAGTTATTTACATATAAAGGGCGAAAATTTGCTGAATTATAGCAAGCTTTGGTCTGTCGTATTTTGATAGTTTTTCTATTCTGTACAAAAATATTGAGGTTTGAAAATTCAGATTTGCATTAAGTTATCTTCAAATAGTTGTAGTTAGAATGTTGTTACTTATTTTAGGCATTATTATGTGTACTTAATAACAGTAGTTAAAAAAATTATCTTGAAAAAGTAACTTTAGCTTAATTATTAAAAATATATTTAATTCTATAATATTTAACCAATTAAAAAAATAATTGGTTAAAAAAAGAGTTTCTGTAGATTTTTACTTATTCCAAGGGATACCTTTTATTATACAGGGCTCCAAAAAAAGATTTTCATCTAGTCGCCTGTGAATTTCCCATGTAAAATAAAAAATGCCGCTTTAGCAAATAGGGGAAACGAGTAAACCTAGTAATGTCACTAAGGTTGTAACAAGAAAAATGAAAAACCCCATATATTCGGTCTTATTGTAAAATGAAGATTGTAGAAAATTATTTAAAAAAATTTTGAAAACCAAATAGAAACAAATTCGCCAAGAAAACAATTCTGAAACCTTGTAAGGGTCAATAATAACTTAGAACAGTATAAACGCCCAAGAGATAATTGCTACTGCAGAATGTGGGTATATTCAGGAAATAATAAATAACAACAAATGATAAAAATGTCTCAGCCTTTTATTATTTTTGCTAATACATAAATTTCAGGATACTACAAATCCTTTATTCGTCGTATTTTTGAACATTTTTCAAATTTCTTGCGATTCATACATCTTGTAGCAAAAATAGAGCTCAAGTTTTTATTTTGTTCAGTAATAATAATGAAAATATGATTGCAAAATGATATCGAGACACCTTCTAGGAATGAATAATCAGTCATCCTTTGACTTGGAACGCGAAAAGGAAATGATGGAAAAGATTCTAGAAGTTGAAACAGTCACGTAGTTAAGTTATGCACATAGATTGATCACTCTGTATGGTATTTACATGTGCTAATTACAAGCTAAGCAATGCAAAAGGTGAATTATAGCCACGTTCAGACCGACTAAACAACTTCGGTTGGTTTTACCATGTGAGAACTCTTGTTTGCCGCATACCTAACAATTTGTATTCATATAATAAAGGTAATGTGTCCTCACCAAGATTTACGTTTAAAAAAAATCGTATTTGTTGTGGCAAATTAGAATGATTCTAATTAAACATTTTGCAATTAACAGCTCCGTTACTAAAAGAAATTATGATTTATGGCCGGTGAGATAAATGCAGTCGTGACTCGTGTTGTAAATCAAAGTCTTGAACAATTTTATTTCGCTAATCGTTGTTGGTGTATCGATTCCGAATTAAAATAAAAATATTGCAAAAAATCAGTTGAATTGGCGTTCTCAAAGGCGATGTTATTTATTACTTCTTATCATGCACGAAACTTTGCCTAATTTAACTACCGCAACTTCACTTTTATTTACCAAAAAACGACACGTATTTGTACAATTTTGTCATTAATTATTTGTTGCAATGATAAATTCTCGTCATTGTCTGCAATTCAACACAATTATAATTAAATTTGATTTATTACCATTACGCTCCATTATCTCTAATGATATTCATGTTGGACTTATCTCAATACGAAAATATGTTATTACTAACATACCTTGTAATTATAAAGACATGGAAAAAATGCTGATATATTGATACCACCTTTGATTGAAGCTCACTGTAATTAAGTTGACATAAATTATAATAAAAGCATTTTTAATTATTTCGGTAATTATGGACATCACTCACTTCTGTTTTTGCAACCGGCTAAAAACAAGAATTCAAATTTAATTTAAGAGTGAAGTCAGTACCATTATTTGCCTTTCATTTTTTTATAAATAAGATAAAAATAAAAATTACTATTTAAATTGCATGTTTCACACATAAATTACAAAAATTACACAAATGTTATTTCATTTATTAATAGAATTATTGAAGGATATTCTCTAGATCCTATATATTGAAAAAATTATTACTTTTTATGTTTAATAAGAAATATTGATATTGAATCACCACTTAAAGAAATAATAGTATAATAAAAAAGGTGTTTCATAAGGTAAGTTTGAGAGCACGAATTCAGATTTATACAACAAAACAAGTTTTATACTATTTTACCTTTACCTATTAGTAATTAAAGTCTATAAATTAAAGCAGAAATCAACATTTTTTTAACAATTTAATGTGAACTGTATTTGCTAAGACAGATTTCAATTAGATAAACAAAAATTGGAATTTTTTTCAGTTACAGTATGTGTTAAAAATTGAAAAATAAAGATAAACAATTTTGAAAACAAAATAATCAACTTCTAGTTAAGGTGTCTTCTTTTGCCGCAATTGATGGGTGGCGAATTACCTTCTTCTGCTTCTTTCCTTCTTACCTTTAATCCTGAAATTGCTGCTTCATTTTCTGCTCTATGTGTGACGAGTCTCTTCTGTTTTTTGGACCTATTTTTAACCCGCAGTTTTAGCAATGTTCTTGTACCCCCAACTCTAATGAAACTTTAAATGCATAAACAAAAAATTAGATTTTTTTGTCATAATATGTGTTAAAAATTGAAAATAAAGATAAGCAATTTTGAAAACAAAAAAATTAAATTATCTCTTTCTGCTTCTTTTTTTCCTATCTTTAATCCTTAAATTGGTCTTCATCTTCTTCTGTCATATGTGAAAGGCTTCTTCTGCTTCTTTTGGACCTACTTTTAATCCGGATTTTCAGCGATGTTTTCAACTACTTTTAAAAATGTGTATTTTTTTAAAAGTGGAAGGAAAGTATAAAGAAAACATAAATAAATTTCTTAAAGAACTATGTTGGGATTTATTTTTAGCCTAATTGAAATGCCATAATACGCAAATAAACTGATAATATGGACAATTTGGACATTTTGCACAGTTTTAGAAAATAATTAAAACACATTTTCAAGTTAAGAAAACTTTCAGAAATTTACTACCCCTGATCAGGACACAAACTTCCCTATGTCGTAAATTTTTTGGATAAAGTCTACTAAACTACAAAAATCACTTTTAAACATAAAAACTCTTCTTAAGCTGTCACAAAAAAATTCTGCGATATTAATGTTGCCAATACTCTAATACCGAACAAAATGAATAACTGTTCTGCTAGGTTTTGCCGAAGAACAATCGAACAATCAATAATGATAAGCTAATCACTGTTATCTTAAGAAGGCTATAAAGTTTTTATGACAGACCTAAGAAAAGTAGAAACAGTATACAATTTCTCGGGACATTTCCAAATTGCTAAACCGCCTTTGTTTCTTGTGTGTTGTGATGTGAATTCCTGAGAAGCTTTAATATTAGAGTCCTTTTTTGTAATATTTATAAATTTTATTGTTGTTATAAATGCTAATGCTTCTCCTCTTATATTTAACAGAAATAAATCATAGCAGACCTAAAATTATGACAGAAAATATTATTTTCCGTCCTTGTGTCTTTATAACTGTGACATACAAATGCTTTTCTCCTATTTTTATTTCTAATAAATTAAATTAAATTCTCACATAAATGACAATTGCGAGACAAAGTAAAATTTTCTGCCCTAGAATAGAAAATAATTCTTTATGTCACATTTTTGTCAAAGTGTATACAGTTTCTATTTTTCTTCCGTCTGTCATGAAACTTTATGGACTTCTTAAAAACCACAATAATAAGCTTTTCATTATTGAGCGTTTATTTATGAGAGCTTAAAAACAACTCACTAGAGAAGATGTTAAGAGAGTTTTTCTCTTTTATCAAGTTTCCTTCTATTGGAATTTTGGCTTACTAAACACAAATATTGACAGGCGAAAAGAATCAAACAGGATAAAGATGCCTTTAAACTGTCATAAATAAACGCTCAATAGTTATAAGGTAATCACTGTGGTCATTAAGAAGTCCATAAAATTTTATGGCAGACATTCTTGTCTCAAACTAATTCAAAATTTCGATTGAAAAACGCACTGTTTTGTGGCAGGAGTTATATTAGGCTAGATATTTATTTAGAGGTTCAATATATGTAGAAATTTGCTTATCTGTTATCAAATTTGCCTATCTATCTCGGAAAATCTAATGAAACCTTCATTATCCTTTTTGCCAGTTCAGTTTGCTTAAAGTATTTTAATTATGAACTGATCTCTCGGCCACAGTTTTGCATTTTTTGTTAAACTTTATTTAAGAAAAATAGTCAATTTAACCCTATTTATAGGAAAATCTGTTCAAACAAAAAGCTCTCACATCATGGAAATTTTCACAAATTTTCTAAATAGGAATATGCAAATCACTGCTCATACATTTTCTTCATTATCCTTTCCACATTCACCCGAATTTTTTGTTTACATAAAAACTAATCGTCCACTTCCTACTTTTCTCCTCTTCTTCTACCACTTTATATAAGTATTTAGGTCACTTTTTGCCTCCTTTTCAAGGATTGCTTGGTATATATTTTTTAAATTTGCAGTGACCACTTTTCAAGGACGTGCGATAATCTGAAATTCGGTCCTGGCGGGTGCAATGAATTTTGTAGGTGTAAGAGAGGAAGGCCGAGTAAACTGTCGGCCTGGTAATAATAATGAGGTGATAAAGGGGGTGCGCGACTGATGTAATGGTAAAATCGTTACGGGGGGCACGGGGACGATCTTAAGCGGCACTTATCGGCGGCAGCAGGGGGAAACAAAACAGCGACAGACTGCTGCTGTGGCCGAACGGGGCCCATTAAGGTGCGTAATGGCCGGTTGGGTAAGACAGGGCGCGCAGAAATGCATCGATTAGACATAACGTCGCGAGACGAGTCTCTGCCGTTCTCTCTGTACACTATACAAGGGGGTTGTGGGGGGACACACAAATGCACTGCTGCACCTACACGGAAAAAATCCTGGACCAATTTCAGATAAGACGAAATTTTTCGGGGTCACTAAGTGGACTGAATTTAAGGGTAAAAAACAAAATTGTAATTATTATTATTGACGCCGGAAGTTTTGCTTTTATGTTATTTCTTGTGCAAACAACTGAAAATTAAACTTTATAACTTCAATTCTACTCAGGAGGGAGTAAATAGATGTTTCTTATTGAATGACTTGGTGACCCAGTTCCTTAATTTATCTCTTTGTACTAACATTTTTCGTCACTTATTACAAACGCTTCATGTACTTTTACTACTTTTCTTTATATATCATTAATTTTTACCATTTAGTAACTTTTCAAACTTTCTTATAATGTTTATTTTTTACGACTCAATATTGAAAATACAAATTCACAAACAAATTTTATAGTTGTTGATTTACTTACAGCAATACGATCGAGTGATGAGAAGGGGTGGAGGTCACGACGCATAGAAACAATTCATCCCTCTCACATCCAATAATTAATTTTTGAAAAACGACAGTAAAGTGCAAAAAAAAGTTTATTTACGTGTTAATTGCATATCTTTTTAGTAAACATGCTTTTCTCTGGCTAAAATAGTATAGTTGAGCTTTGTATAGTTCAACGAAAGATAAGTGAGCTGCCTTTTTAAGCCCTCCTAATAAACAGAAGCATAAAAATTACTGCAGTTACCGCAAACCTTAAATAAACCATAAAACCACTCATAAAACATGATTTATGGGGGTGCACACTTGCACATTTAACAACAACCTTGGCAAGGTTGGCTTACATCTTTTAATGGTTCCGGGAAATGGGAACCCTCATAAATCAAGTTTTATGAATGGTTTTATTGTTTATTTGAAAATTGCGGCAACTGCAATAATTTTTATGCTTCTGTTTATTAGGAGGGCTTTAAAAGTCAACCCACTTATCTTTCGTTGAACCATACCTCTGTTTCTGTTGCTTTCTATTTTCTTTTCATTATACCTTTCTATGCTAATCTTTTTTTCTCTGCTTTTCCTATGATTCTATCGATCTATCTTGTTTAGATCGATAGATTTTATCGATCTATCTGCTTTTTATCAAGTCTCATAATCGTTTTACTAAATTTAAATTTACACATTAAACAAAATTACAATGTGTTTATATCAAGGGAGAGACATATATATATAAATACTTTTGAGGTGTGATTTTTAGCCAGAGGGCAAAATCTGAGGGCTATAAAACCCGAAGGAATAACAGAATTTCTTTCTAGAGATATGTATACGCTACTTTTGGACGAATTTGGTTTAAAAATGATAAAACTTAGCTGTGATTTGCTCCATTGTATTATGAGGTGCCTATTCAAAGCTTAGTGACTGGAGCAAATAACTCTAGCAACGGGAGCAAATTATTTCTCGCTTCGTATTACTACCGGTTGTGCAAAACATATTTTACAGATTTGCTGATTGTGAGACTGAAATTCAGAATGGTGTGATACGTGTGAACAAATATGTATTTTCAGAAGAATACCTGTAATTTAGACTTATTGAAACTTGTGGAATTGAGAAAATGCAAAGCTTCAATTTGGAAGAATAATAGAGAACAGAATTATAAAATATTTCAGAAAATTATGTAGCTGGAAGTCTAATTATAAAATCATTTAGAACTGATTATCTCTGATTTTTGTCTTTTTACCTACGTTGTATAAAAATATTGTCTCGTTACTCACTTCTACTCTTTTTAGATGAAACAAAAAGAAACGCATTTTTGAAGGTCTTACATGATGTAGATTTAGTTTCCATTTCTATCTTTACAAAAAAATTTCTTACACTACTACTAATTTTAATTGAGTCATAGATATGTAATTAAAAATCGGGTCATAGCAAGAACATTTGTTAGAGAAAACTTTGACACGAGAATTCTTTAGAATAGCATCATTGTTTACTACCTATTCTTTGCTTTTTGCTCTAAGGTTCGTTGTGATGATGACAATTTTAAGCCCACCTGTGAAGTGTCTCTGTGAAGTTTTCTCAGGTTTGTTATGGCTTACTTAATGAACACACTAGCTGAATGCCCTGAATGATTAAATAGTACTACTTTAGCACCTAGAATATGTTTCTTTTGAGAGCCTCATGAAAACTGTGGGGGCATAAACATTTAAGTCTTCTCATAGCGGCGCCTCCATGCAGGTCCCATACCATCACTTGGTTTGGTTACTGTTTCTGTCTGCAAATTGTGATTCTATTAACAAAAATAAATAAATAAATAAATCCAATATTATCAGTTTTATCAAATAATTTTGTATTGAAACTTAATGAACAGGTTATCCTAAATCAGATCTCACAAAACTATTATTTAAGCTGACTAAACGGAAATCATCGAATGAAAAAAATTTTGCTTTATGAATCTACATTAAAAAAGAGATAAAAATATATTTTGTATACAAAAAATAGCTTCGGAAGAAATGTCGGTAGAAAAATTATGTTGATATTGGAAGTCCTTCAACTGGCGTTCAAATTTTTGTTTAGCTATGTGGTTTTAAGAAAACTGTTAATATTTTAAAAAATCTGTGTCTTGTTAGTTTATCATAGTGGTTTTACTGTGTTTGGTCATCTTTTTCCACTTTTTTAATGTTTAGAAAAAAACAGAACAAAGGTAAATTTAGAAAAACAAGATAAAACCTAATTAGAAGGAAAATTAAAACAAAGTTTTAGGCGGTTTTGAAAAACGACGATTGAAAGAGAAAGAATAACAAAAAAGAAAATGGCGACATAAAAACTGAAGAAAATCTTTGATAGTGTAGAACAGCGTTTCCCAAATTGGGTTCCGCGAGATGAAAGCAGGGGTTCCGCGAAAAGACAAAACCACGATTAAAAAAACACACGAATAGAAAATATAAAATAAATAAATGTACAAATTAAATTACTCCGAGAGGGTCAACGTTTGGTCCAGATATAAAACAGATATAAAAAGAATTTGCCAAAGGAAGAAAAGATCACATTTCTCCCATTAAAATGTAACTTGATTTTTTGTATTTTACTTTTATACCGGGTTCCGTCTTGATGTTCCAAATCTAAAAGGGTTCCGCTGCTAAAATTAATCGGGAAACGCTGGTTTAGAAGGTTTTAAGAGGGTTCCCTAGCGTTCTTCGGTCGCTTTCAAAATTTAGCCGCTTGCTTGTTTTTCACGTTTTTTGTGCTAGCTATGTATAGCCTTGATACAGACTTTAACAAAAACCTGGCTTTCCAATTTCCACTCGGTGGCGGTGGCACTTTAGAGTGATTTTTTTATAAACTTAGCTTTTCGTGCCATTTGTTTATTATGAATTTAAAAAAATTCTTTTTTTGCTAAGACTTGTTATAATATCTATATGTTTGCAGCTAGAAAAAGATATTTACTCCCAGTTTTATTTTTCATTAAATTTTTTTGTTAAAAATTAAAAATTATGATCGTGTAGCGTTAAAGAGTTATGTTATGTGAACACTTATGCCAAAAATTTAAACTGTAACTACAATAACAACAAAATGCTACGAAAAGTTAGAAAATGTGTGCTAAGGAACCCTCGTTTTGTATTAATAAAAATAGAATTTGAAGGTTCTAAGTAGAAGATCTGGGATCAAAGATTAATGAGGTGTAAACAAAAATTTATTTTGAAATTTTTTTCAATAAAATATAAATAAACCAAAAAAATAGACCAAATTACAGAAATCGAACTACCGTCACAACAAAATCTCCATTTGACGGCCAATTTATAATCATCTTCGGATATTTTTTATACATTTATGCATTTTTTTGATAGTGTCTAAATTTTAAGAAATATATACCAAAAAAATATACCAATCTTTAGAATTCTACTTGCACTTTTGATTTGTCATTTTATTTAAAATAAAGTACGTTCAGAACGTGAGCGCTTGTTCTATCTAATTACAATTATATAAAATAAAACTATTAGTTATAATATCACAAGATGTCAATATTAATTGACCTGAACAGAACGCAAGACGTTTTTGAAAAGCCAATAGCACGAGAAATTTTTTTTAGAAACAAATCGAAGCTTATGTTGTATTTTGCAAGAGAGTCGCATGACAAATAATTAAATTTGTACTAAATAGTCATTTTTAGTCGACTTTGACAAAAACTTGAACTTTTCCGCCTCAAATGCGGCCGAAAAATAACCTTTTTGAAAAAGTGAATCATTTTCTGATTTTAATGGCCGAGGCGCAGCCGAGTCCAGAAAACAGACGAGGACGAAATAACACTTTTTAGCCGTGGTGCACACAAAAATGTTTAAGCGACTTTAACAAAAAATTGAATTTTAATTAGTATTTTTAGGTTAGCTTTTTGTCAGAGCGGGCGAAAATTTCTCTTTTTTGGCTGCCGTCAAAAAGGTTATTTTTCGGCCGCATTTGAGGCGGAAAAATTTAAGTTTTGGTCAAAGTCGACTAGAAAATATGTTTTTGGTACGGTTTTTTGTCCAATTACTTAATAATTTCTTAATGAACAAAACTTCTTTGACATCAAAAGAAATAGGAAATCATTTATTTACACTTAGTTTTTCTCTAATTTGAAAACCCTACCAATTAAGAGGAGTAGTTACCAATTTTTCTAGTATAGGGATTCCAATGTAAACGCGCGAATCTATAGCTAGTTTATTTATGAAAAAAAATAAAAACGGTTTTCGCCACAAGTATTGTAATAACATGGAGTACATTTTGACTTTTTTAAATTTTTAATTTCGTTGATTTTTAATTTCAATAATTTTTTAATAATTATTTTATATTATTTATAAACATTTTTTTAAAAATCACTTTCAGTCATTTTATAGTTAATAATGAGAAGAATGATTGTGAAAAATTTTGTGAAAATATTTTTTTAAATAAAAGTGCTACAGATTCGCGCGTTTACATTGGAATTTCCATAAGAGAAATTACCTTCATACTCCTCTTAAGTATTGCTCTGGTTGGATAACAGCAAAATACTTTCAAAAAAATTTAGAATTTTTACATAAACAAGTCGTAATATAATATTTGTCTTTTGCTAATTATTAATCTTTTTTCTAAATTTTATGTATGTACTTTCTGCAACGTTTTAATGTACGATACGCAGTGGAGTGCAATTACATGCAGAAATTACATGAAAACGAATTTCCCGAAATAATAAATGTTGGAAGGCAGATTCGGTACAAAATGGCACAACTTAAAAATTTTAATAAATAAAATCAAAACAAATAAAGAACAATTTATGTCAATAGTGACAGAACAATATATAATTTTCTAAAAATTCTAAAGATCAAGATTTGGTAACGAATAAGGATGAACGATTTGAGCGCAAAAGTTTGCATTGTTTTATAAGGTAAAAAAAAGTTGTTTGGAATAATTTCCGATTATTAATTTTGTCATGTAGCATATAAATTCTAGAATTTTTGAGAAAATTTGGTAGTTTTCATAGATATTCTTTAGAGTTATATTTTTCTGTTGGTTCTCTGGAAAGTTGTGCGACTTTTGGTAAAAAAAATTATGTGGAGTTTGGCGAAACTAAACTCATTGGCCTCTGTTTGAAACCTTTTTGTTGTTATATATCAGGTTTGTTAGTTAAGAGTAATAAATCAATTGCGGATATGAGTGATGACAAACAAGCTAAAGTAATCCTCTAATTCGTGTGGAATGAGATGAGGTGATGTTTTTGCGAGGAACATCGCTGTCCGCAGGGATGATGGATCCATTACTTTAGGTCGTCAGAGTACGGCGGACCTGGCACTAGAAACCTAACAACTGGCCGCTAATTATTGTGAAGTTACCGCCCGTCTAATTGAAGATGATTGAACGGACGGTTGGTAACAACACTAGGCCTAGGTAGATCCAACAAAGAGGACTTTCAGGAGGTTTGCACCTCTTCATCACAGATCCATCATCGTTCTGTATTAGAGGCATCAATCTTTGTACAACGTCTCAATTTAATATATTCGCTAAAATTTTAATCATTCGTCTTATGAAATTTTTAATTTGCATAAAAGACGCCACCGAATAAACACACCCATACTTGTCTACTGAGATTTAAATTAAAAACCGCCTTCAAGCTTGATGAGGTTTTTTTTCTTATAATAATTATTATTTAGACATGATCTAGGAAGATGAAAAATAAATTGAAAATTCAAAGTTATGTATGCGGTTGAAGTAAATTTTCCATAATCCTGGCTGGTTTGTAATATATCTTGATTTTATGGTGAAGTGAGGAATGTAAGCGGTGACGTAAATCAATCTGGTAAATTAACGAACCTGCACTGCAGTGCCGACTTGAAACTTGATAGAACGGTGGTGGATTCCACGCTGACCCTAAATAATAATTTTTAATCATGTCTACATGATGCTACGAACTTTTAAAAACTGCTTTGCGAATTTATACCAAGATTCACAAACACGATATAACCACTACCATAAAAAGTTTTTTATTCTTTGCATAGGAAATTCAATTAATTTACTATCAAGAATATTTATGGCGCTTTTATATTCACACAAAAAATTATAATTCAGCTATACTAAAGTCAACAAAGATCAATAGTATATTAAGTAACAAGAACGGTAAGAACAAATTACCAACTGAAAGAGATGTCTTGCACGATATAGGCTTATTCACGAATGATAACGAAAGATTTATGCAACCAATCTTACATTTTTGCATGAATCTCTGTTAAAATTTAATTTAAAAAATGTTTTTGCGATCATAGTTACTGTATATTATTTTATGTTAATTTGACTGTCTTTGAGCAAATTTACTTAAAATATTTACTGATAACGAGAATTCTGACATCATCTTGACATAATGTAGGAAAAACGCTTCAGCTGCAGGAAGACTTTATGCAAAATGATATCTCCTTCGAGCGGTTCCAACTAACAAAATTTTTCGAAGACTTGAAGCAAAATTAGGTCAAGGCTGACCTCTTTTGAAAAAGCCACGAAATAAAACTGCGATAAGAGAAAATAATAAGATTGCTGTAATTCAGGCGATTACAGAGAGTCCACATATTGGGCAAAATCATGTGGCATGTGGTACAAAATTTAGGAATTAGCCAAAGTTCTGTTTCTAGAATAATAAGCGCTAATAAATTCTATCCCTATCATGTCACACTAGTACAAGACCTAAAAATAACAGATTATTACGTAGTCATACGTAGTCATGTATTTGAAAATTTTGACAAGTTATGAAAAAACTGATAGAAATCGATAATCTTTGGGTAACTTTGATTCAATATTTTTACTGAAATAAAAATTTCATCAAGAAAGTTGCTTAATATGTAAATTTGGTTGCATATGGATTCGTCATCATTTGTGAATAACCTTGTATTGTGATAATTGCAGAATCAGGTCTAACAACCTTAAAAAAGACTATACAGAAGTGTATTGCTTTGGAAAGTTCTAAATCAAAAAATACGTCTCAAAGGAGTAACCTCTATTGTGCTTTCTAGAAGGTTTTTCCAGATTGGTGGCTGAGTTCTAGACTAATTTTGTAACAAAATAAAACATTTTTTGGTACTTTTGGTGGCCACTGAGCCAGCGTGGATCACAAGTTTGAAGTTCTAAGCTAGTATGACACTTCTTATTACCATTCTACAACGATAACTAATGCTTACCGTCGAGTTTTCATTGCTAATAACTAAACAATGTACTTACCGACGAGTTTGTTAGCAGCAAATAAATACCTCTTACTGTCCTCGGAACAGATGAGGTAAACAATTCAATAAAGTTCAGTCGCACAGAATAATATATTTAGTATCAAGAACGGTAAGAACATTTTACCTATTTTTGTTTGGAAAAAGCGAAGTAACAACTTCACTTACTGTTTAAGATCGGTAAAATGTTCTTAACATTCGTGATGCTTATGACACTTTGTGCGAATGATTTTCAAAAATAAATAAATAAATAATTTTGAATAAATTTGAGATTACCGTTTTAGACCGGTAAGTAATTTCTACCGTTGCGTTTTGGTTGATAAAAAGTAAACAAAAACCGTACTAACGAGTTTATGTTAACAACAAGTAAATAACTCTTACTGGTTTGGAACCAGATGGTAACAGAATATAGTTCATTGCACAAAAATAAATAAACAGCTGTTCTTATATTTAACTAAGTTTGTTAATAATTATCTGGATGTTAAAACAGCCAATGTCAATATTGTGTTATTCAGACGACTGTTGTATAGAGGACAAGAGGAAAGCAAGAAAAAAATGTTTAAGCATTGAAGAAAAATATTAATACCTCAAGAACAACTGAAAAAATGGTGCTAAAATAAAATAACAACAATAGCAAAAAGGAAGAGACGAAATATGTAAAAAATAAGAGATAGAAAGGACAAGCTGAATGAATATATGAAATATAATTAAAGAAGCAAAATACATTCTGAAATATTTCAGAAACTAAAAAAATTTTGTATTGCAGATATGTGTCTCAAGAACGGATGGTTCATTTCAATCTTAGTATAAGATTTTGGAAAGCTTACTAAAAGAACTTTACTTTGAGGTCTTACGTTAGGTTTACTAAGGGTGCTTTGACAATTGTATCAGAAAATGTTTCCCACCAAAACAAAATTGATCAGTGTCGGCGTTTTTGCAAATTTTTAGCATTTTGAGATGTTCGGGAGGCTTGTTTTTAATGGAACAGCATGTAAAAAAGTTGGAAGAAATTTGGACATAAAATAACAGAACTATAAAGAAAACTAAAAGCTTTCAACAGTACACTAAACTAACAACTCAGTTATAAAAATGAATACATTATGCTAAATATCAGAGATAAAGGATAAAGTATTTTGAAAAACTAAATAGGGGGGTTGTGAATATAAAAACAATGAAAAGGGGAAGAATAAAAAGACAAACACGGAAATTATGAAAGAAAAGATATACAAAAGATAAAATTGGGTAAAGCACCTGACTAGGATAATATGTATTATTAATGAACAATGTATGCGTGTGTAGTTAAAAATAAAGTGAAAAAATAGAAAAATGGCATTATTCTGATAATATATAAAAAGAGGAGTAAAAGAAACAATGCAACAGTTTTAGTGACTATAAAAACACCCAAATGAATTTTATAATTGCAACTTTTGTGCAATTCAGAGTACGTTTGGTTTTAAAGAGTTGGGTTAAGAACAAACAATTTATTTTCACTATGTGCATTAATACAACAACAAGTAACTCGACATTTACACTACAATCGCCGTCGATTTAATTCAATCACGTCGCTTTCGAAAATATTTCTCGCTCGTTTGTCTGGCTTTCACTAACTGACTGACTCCCAGTCAGTCTCCCTCCTTATATAATCGAACATCTTTGTTAGAATGTACCGGGTGTTTTGTGACTTTTCTAGATTTAATTGGAAACGATGACTTATTTTTTTTCGATTGTTTCTTGAGCGGGTTTATTTATGATTTCATGGATTTTTTCGCATCAATGCGCTTCTAGAGCGAAATCTTTTTAGTATTTTCTGGAGGTATTTACTACTTTCAACAAGAGGTGGCAATCTGTTGTTTTATGAAACATTCAGAATCTATAGATCTCGAAATAAGCGTTAACTAACAAATTACCGCATAATATTAAAAATCTTTCTGAAATATGTTTGTTGAAGAAGCTTAAACTTTTTTTGTTGAATCACCCGTTTTATAGTGTCACTGAATTTTTGGCTTACAATTTTGTGGATTCTTGATATTTGCTTTCATTGTTTTTATTTGTTTTTCTTTGACTTGTGTAAAGATATGTATCTCGAACACAATTAAACTTTACTTACTTATTTACTTATTCAAACTTTTTCTGATTGTTATTTTGAATTGCTCGTAACAATAAGTTTCTAAGAAACGCAAATTATAAAAACTATTTTTTATACTGAGTTTATTTAGTGTTGCAAACAAATACTTTAACTCATTTTGTTAGTGATTTTTAGAGGAATTCAAAAATATGTATGTCCTGTTGCAATTATTTTATTGCTCTGTTGCCAGTTTACTTTGAAGGGTTTTTATTTTTTATTTTTATTGGAAATTTGTTTTTTTGGTCTCAACGAAACATTAATCAATGTAGTGAATATTAGCTAGGGATGCAGCTGGTGATTTAAAAATTACGTGGGTCCTAGTTGGGCAAGTTTTTTACCAAATGCGCATCAGAATAAACGAAACGAAAGAGAGAATATATTTAAATAAATATATAGGAGAGTTAACGGAGGATGGACAATAAAAAATCAGTTGTAAACTTCAGTCGACGTTTCGCTGTTCTTTACAGCTTCATCAGGACTGTATTACTTAATTGTTATTATGAGACTAGCACAATTAAAATTTGACATTTGTGTTTGATTGTTAGATAATTTAATTTTGTTAATTGTAGTTCGTTCTGACTTTTAATGATGCATTTTTTAAATTTAAATTTTTTTAATTGTGCTAGTCTCATAATAACAATTTAGTAATAAAGTCCAGGTGAAGCTGTAAAGAACAGCGAAACGTCGACTGAAGTTTACAACTGATTTTTTATTGTCCATCCTCCGTTACCTCTCCTACATATTTAAAATTTCTGGACGTTAAGCATAACCTCAATTTAAATAAATATTTCTTGGTTAAAACAGCACTATTTTAGAGTATTTGTTTATAAACTGTTTTTTTTAATATATTGTCAAGACCAGGTATTCTTAAATATTGTTAATTATTTTTCTTAGCGCTTAGCTCATTAACGCGTTCAAAGTTTTAAAAGGATTAAGATGGACTAACGTTACATATTTATTAATATTTTTAATATCTCCTTAGACATTAAAACATTATTTTTTTTTAATATAACAGTTCATCCCTTTCTTGATTTTTTTTGTATCAAAAAACTCGTCTCTAAGTTAAGATAAACAAAAACACAATTTTTTATTTGGAAAAATTTTGTACTATCTCTGGAATTTTGGCCATTGTGACTAAAATTTGCAGACAATATATCTTCTGGCTACTTAAAATTCAAGAATCAAGAACACATGTTTTGGTTATATCTAAATGAGAATCATTTTATCATTTTCAAGCTGATTACAACCCTCTCAACTTAAACCAAGTAATAAACATGCGTGTCCTGATTTATGGTTTTAGTCACAGTGGTCAATGGTATTGTACATCATGTTATGTTATTAAAGTGACCTAATATTGTTTAATTCACATAATATACAAGATTTGCTGGCTACCCTCGCTCAATTTGGCAAAATAGGGGTCCGCAAATTCTTATAAAGGATTAAATATTGGTACTTTTTATCTCAAAGCATGTAATCTTTAAATGAAGTATCAGAAACAACAGCTAAATATTATACATTTTAGCTTTAAATATTTTTTCTGTGCACAAACGATAAATTTCGTTGAATATTCTGGCAGTGCATTCCAATCAGGCGTCAATCCACCCGAAGTATAAGTTATTCATGAATCGTGAAAATAGTAAATTCGTATAATCCACGTCTTTGACGCGTTGTTGTGTTCATAAAAAGAGATTCGCTCGCCTTCGCATGTCGTTAATCAATTATTAATCCAAAGTTTAGGTTTCACTCTCATCATCTCATGCATGCAAGTTGTGCATTCATTTAAGACTCCCATCCCGAAGCTCACTTCAGCTATGAGACATTCCTATCACGAAGAGCGTCATAACAAGTTCAGACTGAAGCTATTACTCGGTCGCCGTCAAGTTTCGGCTCTCCGGATTGCGATGTTGCAACGTACGATTGACATTTTATGCAAATACCTTATCGTCTCCTCAACTCGATCGCATTCGTCTTTTTCCAAGGTGTGGCAATGATCTCAACCTTTTAATCATCGACTGACTAGCAGTGACGAGCCTCTCTGGAGGCACTTTGGGGCTGTCGTCCGGATAACTGCTTCCCCATCGATCCGACGCCACCTCAACTAACCCTTCACAATTTCCCCACTACAACCAACACTTAATTATTATTTATAACACCAAACACAATTTTATTTGCATGACTTTAAACCCTTCCTGCTTATATCTATCTGATTATTTATTGAAATACTACAATCTCAAACATACTTGTCTCAGCAATTACCAAGAACTACATACAGTCACGCCATTTTAACAGATTTATCTTTATACTCTTTTTTTCCAGAAATATGATTGGAGATTATGATGATGATACACATTTCTGTCTCAAATGCGAGACTACTATAATCGGACTTGACAATTATGTTAACCATCGTAAAACAGGATGTTCTAAAAACGTTGTAGAACTACCAAAATCACCACTCCCAAGTCAATTATTACCTCCAGATGATTCATTTAATCTAAAAGCTGATGATTTCTTCTCTTCACTTGAACTTCAAAGTAGTACCAAAAAATTACCCCAATCCAGTACCGGCAAAAATTTTAGTGGAATCTTAACTCGTAGTAAAACAACAGCAGTAATACAAGCTTCAACTTCACAAAAAGAAACTCAGGAGATACCTCAATCAAAATCAGGAAAAAATGTCTGGATTGGAGGACATCAACTCAAACTTGGTTATGGTGACAACCAGTCAAAACTAATAAAAGCTGTTGATAATCTCGAAAGACGTAAAGAAGATCCACCAAAAATTAATGTTTACGAAGACAGTGATGTTGAATCTGAAGATTATGATTATGATGTTGAAGAATCATCAGATGAAGACAACCATGATGCACCTCCAAGAAACCACACTGGTGGTAAATGGAAACCTTCATCTCCTATTCAATGGAATCGTCAAGACTGGAATGTACCACCTCCAAGTCATACAGGTGGCAAGTGGAAACGTAACTCGCCACCTCCAAGTCACACAAAAGGCAAATGGAAACCTTCATTTCCACTCTCACCTAAAGAAACCTACGATTTTCCTCCCCCAACTTTTACTGGGAGTAAATGGAGCCAGTCTAAAGCAACTGCACCACCATCAACTCACACCAAAGGAAAATGGAAACCTGAAGACGAACCTATTAAGAAAGGAGGTAAAACAAAAAAAGAAGATATTCTTCCCCCCACTTTTGACAAATGGCAACCTTCAACAATTCAAGGACCGTCTCCAAATTACACTAAAGGTAAATGGATACCTCCGGAAGAAATCAAAAAATGTTCGACTAAAATCACTGATGATTCACCATTTCGGAAGTCAAGTGGTACAGTTCAGTACTGGTGCCGTCCCTGTAACCGCAGATTAGCCTCAAAAATCGTCTACGAAAGGCATTTAAAGTCAGGTCTGCATTTCAAAAGAACTGTACATGATGAAGAATTTGATGACAATTTAAGTTTGATTGAGAAATGGGTTAAAAAGAAGAGTGGAGTTGAATCAAGTGTGACTCAGCAAATTTCTACCAAGAAACGTAAACGGAAGAAGATTTTTATCAAATGTGAAGTGTGTAACTCTAAAGTTAATAAGTTATTAATTGGGAAACACCTAATCTCGCATTATCATTGCCGCAAAGGTGATATTACAACTCCCGTTGCTCAAAACATGATCTTGGAGAATATAGCTGAGGTTATTCTTCAAAGTCCATTTCAGTGTGGCATTTGCAAATTTTATTTCAACCACCAGAAAGATTTTTTGGAGCATTGGCTTTCGGAATATCACTGGGATCGTGCAAATTCCAGTCCTGGATATTTCTGGTGCTCACTTTGCAAATTCAAGGACCCAAACAGTGCATCAATGTATGCGCATTTAGTATCAGAAGAACACGAAGTTGTTGTTTCAGTTATCAATAGATCTGTTCCTATAATTGTGAAGAAAATCAATCCGGTGAAATGTGAACAATGCAATCAGGAGTTTGTACTAAATGTTGCCTTAATGAAACATTGTCAGATTGAAGGACACAATTCAGGAAATTTGAGTAGATTTATGAATAATTTTATTTGCGTGAAGTGTCAACAAGTGTTCCGATCGAATATTTTGTTGAAGAGACACAAAAGAGTTGTACATGGGGATAGCATCTTTTTTTGTACTGTTTGCAACAAGAATTTTACGAGTAAAAATGAGGCAAAAGTTCATAGGAATACAAGTGAGCATAGGTATAAGGTTTTGAGTCGGAAGAAAGGACAACAAAGGAAGTGTGACTATTGCAATGAGATTTTTACTAGTTTGAATGACTTTAAGGAGCATTTGAAAGCTAAACACAAGGAGTTTAGTCCCAGGTTTGTTTATTTTTGCTTTATATATGTTTTTTGAATTTCTTGGTTTTAGATGTAGTCATTGTGGTGCTACTTTTACTTTACCTCAAGAGCTCACAGTGCATCTCCGAACAAAATCTTGTAGTTACAAAGAAAATTTCGATAGTGCTAACTCTTGTGATAAGTGTCCCTTCTCTTCAAATTCTACTTCAGAATTGCTCTTTCATAAAGTTCTTCACGGTGAGCCCATTTTGATTCAATCAGATTCAAGCAAGAAACCTGTGGCTCAGTATAAGTGCCCACTTTGTGAAAAATTGTTCGTAAAGGCTTCGTTACAGCCACATTTGAGGCTACATACGAAAGAAAGACCTTTTGTTTGTTCACTTTGTTCGAAAGGTTTTGTTCGGAAGAATAATTGGATGTTACATGTACGGAATCATGAGAGGAAAGAAGAGAAGAAGTTGCAAGAGGAGAAGAATCAGATGCGTGGGGAAAGGCCGTTCCTGTGTTCGACCTGTGGGACCTGTTTTAAAAAAAAGTAAGTGGTTGTTTCGATTTGCTTTAGGAAGTGAATTTGCTAGCGGCATAATGAAAAACAATGAAATAATCGGTAAAAACAGTTATTTGACAAATGACTGTCTTTACCGCTTATTTCATTGTTTTTCCGTCAACGGCAGTAAAATAACTGTCTCTATCGGTTATTTCATTGTTTAGCAACTTTAGTAAACTTTACTGTAGTAAACAGTTTTTTATTGTTAACTGTCTTTAAGCGTTATCTCCGTTGCAACTGTAACATCACAGGTTATTAAAATTTTAATAACAGCACCATAATTTTATTGACAACTGTGAAATTTGTTAGCGTTGTTCGTTGTAATTACTATCTTTAGGGCAAATTAAAAGTATCAGTTATCAGTCTCTTTTAAGACGTTTAGGTCATCTTTGTGTAATTTGGATTTGAAACAAAACAAGGCAGAGTAGCAATTTTTTTGTTTTATGTGTGGTAATATTGAAGTATGAGGGATTGAGGGAGTTAAATCCCTTGTGCTAATGGATAAACAATATGACTGGAAACTGAAACTTTTGCAAGTGTATAAATCTCGGCTTTTCTCCGGAGTGCGACCACCCCATCTGCTAGTAAATAACTTAAGTACACATTAAACCGTAGCTCCCTCTATATATCAAAGGGCGAGTCCGGCGGCGCGCAACTTAAACACAACTCGGGGAATTATGAGATAATACGTTAGGTAAATGTCTACTTAGGGTACCCGTTGAAGACGTGTGGACACTTCGTGAAGGGATGACGTTGTTCGTATTCTAGCCGATGTTTCGATGATAACAGGGGGGTTTGACGTAGGGGCTGTTTTATTACAAGGCGTTTATAAACGGTCGGCTGCAAATCATGGCAATGTCATGGCGTGTCCTCGTGGTCGCTAATGCGTGCGAAATGGCCCTGCACAGGTGCTGAGTTGACAACAGCTTTGCTTTTCGGAGATGCTGCAGCCGCATATAATTCCACAAGAATTAAGAATTAGGACCTACCTATATCGAACATTTTTATGCTCACTCGAAATATTACTAAGGCGGAAAGAATTGTAGGAAGAATTGCTACAATTTAAAAACGTATTAGAACAGGCTTGTTACAAACCTGAGTATGTCCGCGAATCGACTTTAGAAGAGGAAAAAATTTCTTATTTTTGATTTCTTAGAAAATAAAAAATAACTTGTGTTTTGGGGGGTTTGAAAACAAGCATGATCAACAAGAGTAAAATGTTCTGAGAAATCAAAAATAAGAAATTTTTTCTACTTTTATAGTCGATTCGGGTATATACTGTATATAATTAATTGATTGCAAAATTATATTTCATATTCTAAGCCAATTTTTTTCTGTGTAATAGAACTAAAAATGGTTATTGTTGTTGGATGTGTGAAACTAGTGTTTATCGGTTGTCTACTCTAGGTGGGATATATTTTAATTACTTTTGTGCTCTGGTGGCAATGTGGAAAAGCGTCATTACCTAGAGCGACTGTAGTAACAAGATTTTACAACCCTTCCGGTAGTCGTGTTGGAATATAAGAGAGCCAATTAAAGAAAAAGCAATGTCTTCATACACATTATTAGCACATAATTTTTGAGCTGCAATCTAATTAAGGCTTTCGCGTTGTTGGTGAGGGTGGTGAACAGAGTTTGGTAGTATCATCCCAGTATCTCGTGTACCCTGAGGCAATGCAGTCACAGCACCCATAAACATCCCCAACCCTTCACCTATATTTCACGCACACCACAATTCTCTAATTACAGCACGTTTAGTACGAAATATGAGACATAAATAACTGGTACAAATGCTCAGTGTCCGATTTATTGTGTCGAGTTGGAGTAGAACAACGTAAAGTCGTGAATTTTTATCTGGAAGTTTCGGTTTTTCGAATTTATTTTTATTAAAAATTTTTGAAACAAACAGAATAATATTTTGGCGCTCATTTATGAAATTAGTGAAAAAAACTAAAGTTTGAAAGTTTAACGATTGTTTCCCAGACACAAGTGGCAAACTCCACGCCATCCCCATAAAAGTCGGTCCTCTAGCTTCGTCAGGACTTTTATGCGTTTTACGTCCAAATTAAAACGAAAGTAAGATTAAAATTTAACTAGAAACTTTATTTATTAGATAATATATTCCAAAGGTCCAATAAAAATGATGTGAGCCCAGATTATTAATAAACTACTTATGCATAATGAGAACTGTGAGAGAGCGGTAAACATTGTCTTATATAGGCATGAGTCACGGTAATAGCTTCTCTCCCCGAGTATCAAAATAATTACCAATAAATTACCGTCGATTTACAGACACATCTTTTTTGAGGCGTCTTAATCCAATCAAATTAAATGCTAAATTTATGATTATACGACGAAAATTTTAAAGCTTATGTTGGCAAGAGAATGCGCACACCATCAGACGGCGAAATATGGATGCGATAATATGGGATCGGACCGATCCTTACTTACGAATATAATTAACGTTAAAGGCTGTTTATACCAATTAGCCATATTTTTAACGGTGCCACCAACTCCACTGGAAAATTTGTTTCTTCGTTTCTGTTTGTTTCCAACAATTATTGCGCCCCCAATTTCATGCACACTTTTTTACCAAATTTAATTAATTGAAAAGGGACGATCATTAACCCAATTCTAATTTGCTAAATTCGTTTTAATTGACGCTATTTTATGACCAAACCCCTAATTCAATTTCGTATTATTATAACAAACAAGTATCAACATTCTTAATTGTTATTACAAGTTAACTTAAAGTAGACACTCAATAATAAAAAAACTTTATACTAAATAAATGAATATTGTCGTATTTTTTTCACAATTTAATTAAGACAATTTACACATACAGTGCTCATTGAGGCTCTTTTTACACACGCTCCGACTTGCCTGCGAACGCCAAATCTAGATTTATTTACTACAAATACATTATCTAATTCATTAGTAAAATCCTCAGAAAGATATATTTGGTTTACAACCTTTTATGGCTTTGATTTTTTAATAAGTTTATGGCTACCCTAACAGCAGGACCATGCCTAGCACGTGCTGTGTCTGGCTCAACATTGACGAAATCTGTTTACCTTTCTTTATTTGGGTCTAGAAATGATGATTTGCGGTTAGACCTTCATAAAAATTAGTGAAAGTTAAATATCGGATTAAGTTTTAAACACAATATATCTTTCTGAGGACTTTAGACAAGTCAGAGTAAAAAAGTAAAAAAATTAGAAGTTAAAACAAATAATGGAACAAAAAGAACAAATGACAAAAGTAGGTTACCAATAAATTGAAAGAAGAGAATAGAATTGGGTTGGGAAGCATAAAATGTTGGTAGAAAAAAAAATTAAAAAAATAACAACCAATGGTATACAGGGTGAACAAAAAATAGCGAAAAAACTTTTCAATACGTTGTAGGGAATTGTTAATAAAGCCTCAGAAAAAATGTTTAAAAAAATTTTGTACTTTATTTTTTAAAATATCAAACCAAACATTTTGTTAGTTTGGTAACATAACTGGTTAGTGGTTATGGGGTTACGTCGAATTTTTGAAAATGTAATAAAAATCTGAACGCTTATAAATATTAAATTTCACAGTCAATAAGCGAAATTTGAAAGTTATTTTGTAATAACATGATCAAGGAGGTTTAGCACTTTCTAGAACTTTTTATTTAAGAAAGAATTAAATTTTGTGGCAAAAAATTTTTTATTTATTGCTATAAAAATTATTTTTCAATGTTATTCTGAATCTCTATAATTAAATCACAAATCACTGAAAACTGTGACATTAGATTAGATTTTTTCTGCCACAAAATTTTAATCTTAATTTTCAAAATTCCGTAAAAACGAGAAAATTGAAGTTTTATTTTTACCTTTTTATACAGGGTGTTTTTGAAAATACTTTACAAATTTTAACAGTATTAAAAGGATTTCAAAAAACAACGTTGTCATATATCGTATATTACTCAAAAATAATCTTTTTGAAGAAAAAATTTCTACAGCGTGTCTTTCAAAAACCAGCAACATTTGACATTGCAATTTAGATATTTAGTGTTGTTTTAATGAAGACTATCATCAGGCAAAATTTCTACACATATTTAAATCACATTGATTTAAGAAAATTGTTTTTAGAAAGGATCAGAATGTTGATTTGAGATACCTAATTTTTTTGTGACATTTTTTGTGCAATACATTTTCATTACAAAATATTTAACGAATTTTGCATTTTACTTAACATTCTAGTAACCTTACCTTCTAATTTTCGTCAGCAACAGGTAAAAGACATCTTTACTGCCTGGAAAACAGATGTAGTAATAGGGCATAATCGAGAGGTTTATGGCACGAGAGAATGTTTAAAGCTCAACTTGCAACGGAGGTCTTTTACTTTTCCTAGGACTAGTGACTTAGACTTTAGACTTAGTGACGATTATGCTCGTAGTTTTTTGTTTCTTTAAATTAAAAGAAGTAGTAATTTTCCGTTCCATAAACATAAAGATTACGGTCTAATTTAGAGGCGAATAAAAACGATTTCAAAATAAAATACAAAATTAAATAGAGTACCTACAATCATACAAAATACATTAAACACTCTAGATTTTCTTGTTTTTGAAAATTGATTAGATTTTTTATTTTAACAGATATTTTTTTACAACAGAGTTTACATTTCTTATATCCTAGGATTTTCTGAGATAATATGTACAAGTTTTTTCTAAATTTCTTTGTAACAAAACTCTACAATAAGGTTTATATGTAATGTAACAGATATTTTTCACTTTAGAATCTTCAGATTAATTTAGATTTTTACAATTTTATAGAGTTTTCATTTTTTAGATTTTGAGATTTTTCGGAGACTATTCTAGGTACATGTTTTTTTTTAATTTACTTCCAAAACTTTACTGTAATGTTTTGTAAATTAACAGATATTTTTTTCTTAAACGTTTTCAGTCTTTTAGATTTTAACAATTTTCTACAATTTCATAAATATAATTTGCACTTTTTAGATTCTGGTATTTGTTGAGATTATTCTACATGTATTTTCAAAATTTCTTAGTTCCAAGACTCTACAATAAGGTTTTATAAATTAACAAATATAACAGATATATTTTACTTTTAAATCTTCAGATTTCCTTAGATTTTTACCATTTTCTATAATTTTATATGTTTTACATTTTTTATATTCTACGAGTTTTTAAGATTATTCTACCCACATGTTTTTTTAAATTTTTAGTTGCAAAACTCTACATTAAGGTTTTATAAATTAACAGATAGAACACATATTTTTTTCTTTAGAGTCTTCAGATTCTTTAGATTGTTACAATTTTCTACAATTTTATAGAATTTGCATTTTTTAGGTTCTAGGATTTTCTGAGGTTATTCTAAAATTCTATTCTTTTCTAAACTTTTTAGTTTCAAAATTCTACAATAAGGTTTAAAATTACTTGTTTATTTATTTATTTTTATTGTTCAGATAGATTTATAGATTTGAAAATATTGCTTCTTATAACAAGTTGTTTTTGTAAATTGATTATTTAAAAAATAAAAATCCTCAAAGTGTTGTTATTTATATATTCATATAATCTGAAAGATCTGAGTCCTTGCAGAATTCCAGAATGTCCTCAACCGAAATCTAGTTACCTGTTCGGAAGAGTTGGCGTATTTTGGTCGCAAGACATACGTTACCGTCATTAGAGGCAGTTATTAACGCCAAGATATTGATAAGTTTGTGAAGTTTTTTCCAGTCCCTATAAATTACGTTTATTTCTTTAGTTTGACAACCAGTTAATCATTCTGTTTATGCGAGTGACTCGGGCTGCTCCGCTCCGGGATTCTGTAAATCATCTCTGATGCGATCTCAGCCGGAACTTGGCTCATAATTAATCGACGGAGTTTAATTGAGATTTTTCTTCGATCGTTTATTCGATAGCATAATTTATTGGTGTTTTTGTAAAGTTGCCCTATGTATTTGCAATCATATCAAGCCGTTGCTGATTTAGAGAAATGGCCGACAACTAACTTATTACCACCTGCAACTTCCAAACGCACCTTGCAGGAAATGCAACACTTGATGACCCAGAAATTGTCGCAGGGGTGGCAGACGCAGACGGTGGCGGTGTTGCTACTACCATCACAGCTAACTGAGATATACTCATAATGAGAAAGAAATATAATAAGAGATATAAATACCTTTTAGATACTGTTTCATTTACAATAAATTTGTAGTGCGGTTATTACGGCAGGTAAGCGGTGAACGAAGCGCGTTGTGTAGCTTTGCAGATAAATAGTCGCGAGTTAAAAAGCCGCCATCCTCATCGTTTCGTCTCTTTTCACGTCTTATAAATTAGTATGTGGGCGTCTCACTCGGATTAGACGACCTCAGAGCCGTCGTGCACTTGCTAACACAAATGACTTCCATAAAACATAACGTTTCATAAGCGTATTCAGACACAAACCGGGCCTGGAATGAGAGGCCGACGACGCTGGCTGGATGAGAATATCGGCTCCTCCTGGATGATGATGCTACAGCTACTGCACGATGTCCTCGATAACATTTGTTTTAATAACTTTGAAATTATTTCGACGCTGCAAAACAAACTAGAAGCTACATGAGTTTTGACTACACACTTTCAACTAAACTGGAAAAACTTTGCGAATTTCGGTTTTCAACTTTCCTTCATTTTAAAACGAAATTACCACAACCACATTCATTGCTATTTTTATTGATAAACTAATTATTGAAAGCTTTAAAATGTAAAACGATTTATATTATTCTAATTTCTTTACCTTTCAAATTTTGGCCACTGTGACTAAAATTATAAATTTTTGAACTATTATTAAGTTAATTACCACAATTATATTTTTATTACTTGGGTTGTCTGGATTACAAGCAACCCTAAAATGACCTGTTTAGATAGTCAGGAAGTACACTAATCGAAGCTTTATTGTTCGAAAATTTATAATTTTAGTTACCGTGACCAAATTTTGAGAGGCAGAGAGCTTGAGATGACTGATAAAATAACAACTTTCAAGACTTTTCTGTAACAAGAAATCATAGCTCTGAAATTGTTAAAATTTTTCTAAAATTTTCTTTTCTTGTTATTTCTTTTATAATTTTATTATTTTACTAGTGTGATAACTTTTTTTTATTTGTTGTTCTATTTATTCCACATGTTTCGACTGATGCTGTTATACAGGGTAGGTCTGTTATACTTTGAACTTTTATATCTGAACTTTTCTCAAAAACTAATTATCACACCGACTTCAGGGTTTGCCATTGAAAATTGTGGTTTTTTGTCTATGCATGTGAATTTTTTTAGAATTTTTCTAATATTCCTTCTAATGAATATTAATTAATTAATATTATTTTGTTGAAAAAAATATAAAATTTACATTCTAATGTCATTTGAAATGACACGATGTTGAAATTTTGTTTTGTTTTATTTTTGAATAAAAATAAGTTTTATAAGGCCTATTTTGATGTAGCATTTTTTCTTCTTTTAAAGTCGATTCGGGGACATACTGTATAATATATCTACGATCGCAATTAGCGACTCTCACTCTCATTTCTCACTTTCGCCATTTATTTAAGGTGTGAACCCTTATGAAAGAATGTGTAAAACAATAAGCGTCGGTCAGTTAATTACCATCCACGTTATCGCTTCCTGGTGTTTTGTGTGGGTGAGGTCCAGGTCGCGGAGGCGTCCTCCGTGTAATTACTATTAATCACCGTCGCGTAAAAGAAAAGGTGAAAGACATGCCGTCGGTACCGCCGCCGCCACCACAGCTATATCGAATCATGCCAATCTCGCGCTGGTCGGATTTTTAAGCCGGGACCCGGGATTTATTGCATACTTTTAAGCCTCTGGCGGCCGTAAATTTGAAGTCTCCTTTTTGCGGCGTCACCCCGTGATGCATGGATGGACCGAGCGCTAATGGTCCCCCCTCACTTACCGCCACCGACCCTTCTCCATCGTCTTCAACACACGTCACAGACACCTACGATGCAAATCGATTGATAACGACGACGCATTATCTACCCCAGGGGGATATCCGAGATGGGATAACTGGTTGACTACGCAACGGCTTAATTTCAACTGGACCAAACCGATTTTTTTTTTAACTAAAATTTGTTATAACATTTGAGTTTAAATCGTAGATTATGTTATTAGGAAGAACAGTGAAACTTTATGTAGTAGGTATAATTAGGTCCAACGATATTTGAGACTGACAAATTTTTAGTAATTTACTCTAAAAATTGTTTTGATGCTCAAATTTATTTACTTATTTTTTTTTGTTTATTAATAAACAAAATCTGACTTAATGTATTAAACAAAAAATTAAATAGATTAGTATGGGAGAAGTTCTTTTTGACCGCAAAATCGTACTGTAATGAGCATTTTTCCGAACAGGTGTCCAAAAATTATGTAGTTGACCATTCTCATGGTTTGAATATGGTTCTGCTTATAAAGCAGAATACTATAAATTTATATATTAGGATAAAAATGCACACAAATCAAATAACCAATACTAAAATCAGTGATTTGATCTACATTTCACCGTGTAACATACACAAACGAATTAAAACATTTAATGTTGACTCTGTTCAAACTTGGTTTACAATGGTACGAGCCAAGATAGAAAATAAAACAATACTGGAAATAAAGAATTTGGCCAGTTTGCCTAACTTTTTGGCCAGTTCATTTAAGACAGTTCGCTACTGGTCACAAAAAGAAATGTGTTTGCCTGATTTTTCTACATTAAAAAAGAAGCAAAAATGGATACAAACACTTTTTTTACTTTCTTGTATTTTTAAATGTATCTGTTGCTTTTTACAATTGGCTGAAGGTTATTTTGTTTTCTGTTTGAATGTGAGTGAATATCTTGTGGTTGAGTTCAAATTTTTGCGTGAAATATAATTTTCCCAATTTCCCTTAGTGCGATAAATCACCGTACATATCATAAACTCGCCCAGTAATTATCAATAAGCAGCAACGGCGCTCCGTCTCGTGCGTGCCCTTAATGTCTGGCCATTAACAATATTCGTGTTCGAGTCTGAAATGCAAAAACAATTTCAGGAAGCGTTCCATCCGTCCATAAATCCCGAAAAAGATTTATATTGGAAAAATAGCAAAGAGACTTTGGCGGCAAAACCCGACATCTGATGACGGTTCTGACTGCTTTGCATGATCAGACCATTTCGGGTGTCATACCACACCAGATATATGATAATTGCAGTCGCAATGAATGGCCAAAGTTTCGCTGTATCGTTACGTCGAAGGAAACTATTAGTGGGAATGTCATACGGGAGTATTCGTCCGAGAAACTTCATGCAATGTCAAACTTTGAAATGACTCGATATCCGGTCGGATCGCAGACACTCCTTTGATTTTTCTCTAATTTTCAAAACGATCACAGACTTGTAGGCGGGACATTAACTTTATTTATTGTCTTGTGGCTGATTAACTAATCGCCGCATCGATGGACTCCATCAAATAAACAACCGGCTTTTCAACGACCTAAAAACTCTCATAAGTTGAGACGACTTTAATTAATTTTCTGGTATCTTCAACAAATACAACCAACAAAACCGTCTTCCGGTAACTACGAGAATTCGAAATGCTTTGCAATATTTTTAATGAGCTAAAGCATCGTTTCCAAAACTCGATTAAAAAGGCAAACTAATCAAAAAACTGGTTTTATCAAGGGTAATCAAAATAAGTTCGTAAATCAAAATATATCGTCAAACTTGTCAACAAACGAAGTTTTTTGTCTGCGGAAAATTTCAATCAACACTGTTATAAGCCGTGATTAAAAATGTACAGGTGTTCCAGAATTATTTGGTACAATTACCCCAGACCAGTATTAAATGAAGGCCAATAAAATTGTCCAAAATTGATGATTTGAAGATTTTTTTGATACACTTAATTTCTGGTATGGAATAAGATTTCTCCTGAAAGGAGAACGTGCTGTATGGTGTTGTCAAAAACATACTCTTGAAATTTTTTTGGAATTAACAATGTTTAAGCCAAATTTTGACGATGGTCAATAGCTTTCCAGCCTTATACCTTTCCAGTCTCATGTTCCCTACATATTCTACAAAAAAAATTTTTAACCAGACTTAACAATACTTTTCTACAAATAGCAAAAAATGCAGCTTATACAGTATGTCCCCAGGTCGACTTAAAAGAGGAAAAAAATTTATAATATAATAAAAAACTGGACTGAATACTGAATTTCGTATTGTGTACCTAGTTCAAAGGTGGCAAATTGCGCTCAATCCCTTTCAAATGTTTGTTAGCAGATAAATTTAATTTTGTGTTTATCGATGTTTAGAGGGATGAGTGCACTCGATCCGTTCTCGTTTATCGAGCTTATAAACAACCTTCGTATTTTCGTTTAATCCTTGCGTATATCTGTTAAATATGCGACATATTTAATACGGAATTAATAATACCAATTAGCGACATATAGCGGTGACATTTCAGTAATGGCCGTCTCCAGGCATCGTCTGATTCATAGCATTTGTGACAAACCCACGAGGCTTATTAAACAAAAGTCATCGTCGGTTATTTATATAATAATTTGTTATTAACGACATGAGATATGCGAGTGGTCAGGTGACAGAGTATGGGAGCCGGCCCACTACCGAGCAAGATTACCGGACCATAATGAGTGACTTATGATGGGGAGATGCTAAGTGTATTCAAGAACCTGTTTATAAATACGCACTGCGACAATATATGTGCATGGCAAGCTAAATGCACAAGCCCCAGTATAAACAAGGCCGTATTCACCTTGTTATTTACCGAATGCTTTCGAAAAGGCAGCCAGATTGTACACAAGTTCATGGGGACTCAACCAAACATCACCAGAACTTCAGACTAGAATTTTTTTTTTTCAGTTAAACCAAGACTAGACGTAATTTTAGAATCAAAACAGTCTTTAATCTAGAATTCAGAAAATTTGAAAAAGTATTTATTTCTATAATCTGGAATAAAGATCTGCAGGAGTTAGAAAAGCAAGTGTAAGCACAATGCTCAAGAATGCAGTTCTCCTGAAGAGTCTGAATAATACGCAAAAATCAGGAAAACCTACAAAATTTTAAATTGCGAGAAGAAAATGTATTAATTCAGAAAAGTCAAAACTTACAAAACTCATGAAGTTTAACAGAAAAATTCAGAAAATACAATATAATCGAGAAAATTATTCTCTAGAAGGCTATGACTTTGTTTATTTCTATATAATTTATATTGGCAAAGAACATTTTACAGTTTTCTAGAAGGTAGAATATATTAGGTTTTGGAAATATAAAAAGTCTCTTATTTATTCACGACACTCGTACAGCTAGTGCCAATAACCTCAGAATTGTCGAGATTTTTTATCAAAAAATGAAATTAGTAGCAACAGATAATGGAAAATGTAGGAAGTAGACAATAATTATACAAAATCTACCAGATTTTTGAAACACTATAAATTTACAGAAGATTAATAGACACTACTATAAAAAATTTGGAGTTAGGAAAATTCATAAGTGTCCACTAGTAAAGGGCAAAATCTTGAATGTAGAGAACTGCAAAATGCTAGAAAAATTATCTACAAGAAAGCCAATATAAAGGATTTTGTAAAATCTAATATGGAGGAATTCACAAAATTTAAGAAGCAGTTTAAAACAGTAAAATATAAGATGTGAAATGTTATAGAGATCTAAAAAATTTTAATATCGGCAAATTCTAAACAAAATATTACATTTGAAGCTTCTACAAATACACTTTCGACCGGTCCAAACACTTTATTAACCAAATTTAGAGTTTTTCCCTTTAGCTAAACACTTTAATAACATTTTTTTATATTCATTTATCACAGTCATTTCCATACTAATTTGCAAATTTATAAACTGCTAACTAAACTTCTCAAAATAAATTTGCCACACTACCCCTTTCTTAAAGATTTGACGTTCCGACGAATACTGTAGTCTCTGCTATAGTAGAGGGCAGAACGATTATCATGAACCACTTTTGGACGTTGCTGTTCTCTCTTTATTTTAAACCACTACATTATTTAGGCACTTTGCTATTTCGTATGGTCTTGCCCAGACTTCAAGCACTATCCAATTCTTCTCTTCGGGTTGTAGCACTAAACCAAATCGGGTTCTTTCTCTTTTTCGTGCCTTAAAAAAGAGGAAAACTTTACTTGTCCTCGTCAACTGCTGTTTCTGTTGTAAAAACTGTCTTTCCATTTTCGCAATTTTCTCACGATGCAAATCACTGAGAAAAGGAAACTCTTATGATTGTCGTTATTTCGTATGGTCCTTCTGAGTCTCGTTATAATTTTGGGCACTGCTCAACTCTTTTCTAGGGTTGTAGAACCAGAGCAAATCGTGTTCTTTCTCCTTTTCGTGGTTTATTAACATCTGATTTCTTTGCAAAATAAAGATCTCTTTAATCTCTCTCTTCATCAATCGATGTTTCTCAAGAATCTGTCTTTTTTCCATTTCTAAAAAAAAAGAAAGCTTTACGTGTTGTCGTCAATTGCTGTTTCTATAGCAAAAACTGTCTTTCATTAACATTATTTTTTACGGCGCGAATCACTGAGACGTCGAGGGAACTCTTATAATTGTTCAACTTTTCTTTAAAAGCCTTCTCGCGCTCTAAGTAATCCATATTCATTTTTTTTTCCGGAATATAAATTCGATCTTTAGACGTTCTTTTGGTAACAGATCAATTTCGGTTTTGAGTAATCTTAGTTATTTTTTCAAGCCGTCTTGAAATAACTTGCAATAACTTGGAATATCTTGGTATGCTTTGGCTTTCTTAATTTGCATTCTTTGAGTCACTTTTTCTTGCTCCAACTTTTTTTCTTGTTGTTCAAGTCTCAAGTTTTCTTTAAATGCCAGAATCTGGAATTGTTTTTGTTTCTGTTTTTGCAAATACTTCAAGTTGTAGTTATTCTTGTCAGACCAAATCTCTTTATTTGTTGTCGTGATTATTGTTACCATCTATAATAAATTGTCGTCCTCTTTTGTGTTTTTCTATTACCGTTGGCTAGGGTTGTTTTTTTACTTTTTTCTGGCATTTTTCTTAAGATAACAGCATCTTCATTTTCGTCCAATTCGGATAATTTCGGTTTCTTCTCTGGTTTTTTATTATCCAATTTCTCCAATATTCTACAATTGTAAAACTTCGGTCTTATAATTTTCAATTTCGTTTCTTACTATGGTTTTACAGTTTTCAATTTAGTATTTTACTTTGGTCGTACATTCTTCAATTTTGTTCTCACTTCGGTCTTAAATTCTTGAATTTTCTTAGTCTTTCTGTTATATAAGAATGTTGTTTTGGTTAAAAGGGAGGGGGTTGACATTGATTTTAATTTTTTCATCATTTAAATTCTAGATAATTTTAAAAAAATATTAAAATGAGTAAATTCTTATTCCATAATGCGGTAAATCTACAAAATTTAATATTTGAGAAAACAGAATGTAGTATCCAGTAATTCTGGACAATCTGGAACGTAGGAAATTCTACAAAATGCAGAAAATATGAGAAATTTTGAAACAATATCAAAACAATATTTAAAAAATCAATCGTATGTAACAGAGAAGTCCTAGAAATCTAGAATATCTAAATCGGAATGAATTTAGGGACATATAAAAACGATTAAAAATTAGAACATACATATCTACATAATCTACAAAAAAATCCGTAAAAAATTGTAAAGTCTAAAATACAGAAATAAAACCTAGAAAATTTAAGAAGAAAAATATAGAGTTAGCACAATGCAGAAGTGTCTACTGCACTAATAAGACACAGAATTCAGTAACCATTTTTGCAAGTTTCTAAGCATTGTGTTTGCTTGAAACATCCAAATTTTAGATCTGTGTAAAGCAGAGAAATTACGATAAAAGATTATAGAAGATTAGTGAAATTTAGAAAATATAGAAATATAGTATAATAGAAACTGAAGGTAAAATCTAGAACAATAGAGAATATACAAAATATGCAAATTCCATATTGCAGAAAAATAAGCGAAAGTTCTCTCAAAAAAATTTGAACGGATACAAGGGGTTTTGATTAAGTAATTTTGACAGTTTTTTGAAATACATCTAGAACAAAAAAATACAAATGAAATCGTTTCACTTCTGAGAATCCAATCGATGTCCGAAAGTGTTCCAAATTGTTGCTACCTCATTATAATTAGAAAAAGCTCGCTTCTAGGTGCTTTTATTATCTATTTTAAGATGAACCTTTGGTTGTGATATCTATGTATAATATCAAGCAATTTGAAATTAATAGAGTTTCGATTTGTAATAAACCGTTGCGTGTTGAGAGTGGAACAGAGACAAAACATTGGATGTTCTGGCGGTCATGGCAAGCTAGATTGATGAGAATGAAGTGAACAGTTGATTTCTACATAAATAACAGCAATACAATATCGCTTTGACAGATTTATACGCGGCAGAGATGCCGCCCCGTGTCCAGATTTTTGAGTAGAACGCCCATCAGCCGCCGTAAATTACGAATGAATCCGAGAGGAAATTACAGACAGATACCATTTGCCACGTTGCGACTCCCATCTATTAGATGCATCATTTTATTACTTGCTTGCTCTTCATTGCTATTGCAGCGCGGTTCTTATTAATAATTATTAAAACCAGTAATAAAATACACCCCAGACAAGATTGATTTTTTTTGTTCTCTAATATAACCTACACTATTTACGGTGATACAAGAAAAAGGGATTCAAACTGGCTGCGGCACGTTGTAAACATTTCAGAATTAATGAATCGGTTCAATAGGTTAAGCATTCCGATATTAACTAACTCAAAGCAAAAATTTTCAGGATATTTAATCAGTTTACCAAAGCAAAAATCTCATTTTTTATTACCGCTTCTCACCAGAGTTCGCATATGTTAACAAGCCCATAAAGCTCAGGAGTAATAGTCAATAAAGAATAATAAGTGTATTACGTGAATATTGCAACCTCGATATTAAAAATAGTAAAAATCTGTTACACTTTAAAAATCTTTTTGTTGAAAGAAATGACAACAAAACCTACAAGAGGCCCACTCATATGGATTCTTATCTTTATGGAAATTCACCCACTTTACAAGAAATCCTTGATTTACTAGATGTTGTATCAAGTAAAAACATGTATGACACTGATACTTGATAAAATATGCTTGTAATTTTGACATTTACAGAAAATGATATGACGTACAAGATAGAGAAAAGTCACAATAGATTAAAAACAGATTTCAAGCATCACTAAACATCTATTTATAAAAAGTGAAATCTTAAAACATTTTTTTTAAATATCCTGTCTTTTACAGTATCGGGAGTTACTTCAATTGTACCAAATTACTTTTTTATATTTTATTAGTGAATAAAAATTTTAAAAAAATATCAAAAATTAATTAAGAACATAATCTGAAATTTTATTTTATTTTTAAATTTATATTTATTGAATAAAATAAAAGAACTACCCTCTAAGGTACCTGAATCAAGTGATAGACAGGCTGAAAACGATCCAACTTTCTTTGACAAAATTTATCATTCGTTCATAAATTCATCAGAAAAAATATATATCAAAATTTGAAAAAAAACTTAAACTTGGGACGCCCGGTATATACTATACTAACTTCATTTACTCGTGGATAATTGGTAAAAATGTGAACTTTAAACTTGAATATTAGGGGAGACCAAGATCATAAAATTATTTCGAAAAATTTTGCTATTGAATTTATTGATCCAATAAAGCTATTTAGAATTAGTAGCATAAACATTTCGTAGAAAAAGTCTTGACGTAAGACTTGAAATAGCTCCAAGTGTTACTATCTCTTCCCTCATCTTAGCGACGTTTGGTTTAATGGAGACAATCGTATTTCTGCCATTTGTCTCGTTTTAACTTTATTTAGTGTTTATTGGAATAGTAGATACCAGTATTATAGTTACTACTTATTTAAATATTTATTACTAAACGCAGTAGAATAATGATGACAATATAGTGACAGTCACTATATTATCTTGGTCTTTCGCTATTACAAGGAACTTCATTTGGAAGACCAAACAAAAACCTGTAAAAATTTAAGTGGCAGAAATGTCTGGTGGTGGAAGTCAGACATGCGGAATCATTTTAATTTTTAAAAGCTTTACTAATATAAAAGGATTGGCAGAGTATTTAAATGATAAAGCGTAATAGAGACCACTTGCTACTCTATTATCTCTCTCAAACTCGTAGAATATGCTACGAGTACTTTTGGATGATTCAACAAGATCGTGGTATAATCGAATTCACAGCTATTTTTACACCACCTGTTGATTTAAGTTGGAAACCAAAAATCCCCTATGTAGTAATTTTTAAAAACAAAGTTGGTTATATGCGAAATAATTGCAAAGTGTCAAAAGTCAAATTATTATTTGAATGTTTAAATTTGATCTTGCATTACAATAGATTCTTGCGCTTTTCTTAAAAATGAAGAAAAAGCAGAAAAAAAACAAGAGTTCTTATCTTCGCCCAAATGAAGGCAGCACTAATAAAATTGTTTGAAAAGTTTTCCAAAAATCATCCTGAGTTGTCAAAGCGAAAAATCTTGCAAGAAGTGGCAGAAATATTTCTAAGTAAGCAAATAGTATTAAAACCTGCAGTTTGTTGAAAAGCCAAAATACATCATGTAACAAATTCTATTTGAACGTGGCACTTGCGTGTATACGAGCTGCGTATACTCATCATTTGGTAAATATGCGGTAGGTAATTGATATCTCAGAAAATGAGGTAAATATAACACTATTTTGATATTGTCACTTTATTTTCACTAACTGCACCAGAGATCAGGAAATTGTATCCATGCATGTCTTACTTATAACCCCCATGCTATTGCATTCGTAGAGATTAGAATAAAATTTGTCAAAAAATGACATCAGATTTGTAACTAGAATTAAGAAACGTCACCAAAAGTCTAGTTCACACCAAACTAAGTTATCTGTACAATGCCGAATTTTCAGAAAAATCAACAGGTGGTGTAAAAATAGCTGTGAATTTTAGTATAACATGAATTTTCTACCCAGAAAGCCTCTCAAGCCAATTACTACAAGTCATTTTTCCAACGTTAAAACATGAGGAAATATCTGTTAAAATTTATGCTGATTTTGCAAGTCCTTTATTAGCGTCAAACTGTCTGTGCTTTGTGGAAAAATTGCGAATAATTTATAAAAATTTGTCTTCTTAGGTTTTTATGTATTAAGTTGAGTGGGAGCACTGTATTTTGGCATTTGTAAAAGGTTAAAATTGGAAAATTACAGTTAAAAATTATCAAACATGAGCGAATTGGACGCTATCTTGATCCCCATTGCCTGATATGGCACGCGCAGCGCCCTCATTGCCACTAGTACGCTTGCCTACTAAAAATTTCTTTTTCTACTCTTAGTAATGGCGGGAGATTTGAATTTAACACGCGTTATTTCACTTCATAAAGTAGTTCACTACGACACTTGTTCAAATTTATTATTGTTAAATGTTGATTAATTAAACAATATTTTGTTTAATTTATGAATAAAAGATTTTTAAAATTTTATTTTTAAGCTTATTAATATTGTTACAATTTGCTACTGCAGTTTCGGCTTCACTGTTTTATTATTCGATTATGGTCAGGCTATCCTGTAGGACAGTAACAGGACAAAAGTCTCTTAAATTTCTCATTAAATTTTGATATAATTATCGCGGTGACATTACTTAATTGATATGGATTAACAGAACTTAAAACGAAGAGTGCTTTACACTCTTTTTGTGACATTGTCAAAATTTTATGTCCCCAATTCATTATCGCGCATAGTGTAAAGTTTAGAAAATAATACTCGTGAATCATATTTCTGGGCATAATGGCGAGAGTCACGATTATAATTTTCTCAAACAAAAAGTTGCAATAGGTACAGTGGCGAGCAAAAAATTTCGGGCAGCAATTCATATGTCATTAAAAAAAAGCAATGTAGTTTGACCCTTATTGTCATAAATGTCATGATAATTTGTCTAAATGACATGCGACAGTACTGAATAGTTATTAATTTGAGGTTATTAATATGTCTAACACGTAAAGCTTATTTCACATTTTATATCACTCAAATTTCAAGTCTGACCGAAATTTTTTGCTCGCCATTGTACTATTAACGCTAATAAATTCTTCTGGACTTTAAATTTTGATGACAGTTACAAGAAAAATCGTACAAACTCACCTCTCAGTATATTTTGACATTTCTTATTGTCATCGTAATTGTGCTTGATGGAAATAAATATTTAAAGTTGCTTTATAGAATTCTTAGTATAAGGATAATTTTTTTTGTTCTATTTATGTGCTTATTTCTTTATCGTTTTGATTAATGCCTACTATAAAACAACCAGAGAAATTATAACCCAGTTGGCCATTAAAAATTGAAGTGTAGTCATGACACGTAAATATTAACTACAATCATTTGTCACCTTAAAGTGGGTCACATCTGTCAGCGATTAAATCAGTTGACATACTATAGACAGATGACGATAATTTTACATTTCTTTATTTTTTATTTATGTTTTATTGCTGTTGACCCAAAACCCTGGAAGCTTAGAAAAGTAAAAAATAAGTTTAATAAAAATTTATTTGTTTTTTTTTTATTTCCGGGCTAATAATCTGTAATACAGTAAAGTCTCAATAAGATGAACAACTGTATAGGGTTGTTCTTTGAGAAAAAAATTTTTTTTTAGTTATTTAGTTAATCAAAGCTGGGAAACAGATAAAAATAATACAATACCTTATTTATATAAGTACTTCTAACTGTTTTTATAATAAGGGCCGATTTCATAATCAACTTAAAGGCCTCTTTATTTTAAATGACGTTTAGACTGCAACTGACGATGATTTCTCGATGCATATTGTCATAATGACAGTTACAGTCTAAACATTTAAATTAAAGAAGCTCTTAAATTGATTATGAAATCGGCCCTAAATGCTTTTTTTAGAATTTTATCAAAATATTTTAGGAAATACTCTAACTTCCAAAAAAAATAGATCAAATAGATTTTAGTGAGGATTTTAGTAGTCTGTCACACCTTAAAAGGAAAAAATTGGCTTGAGAATCTTGTTTTAGAAGATTAAGTTAAGCAATTTATTTTATGAAAATGTGAAATAAATGGCCCCAACATTTTGTATCTTCAATATAATAAGCGCAAAAGAAGGGTGACTTGAAAGAAATTGACAGTTCTTTACACTCCGGCTATTATCGCGTTGTTAAAACCAGTTTGTTTGAAGTGTTATCTTTTAATATCGGACAACTACCTGTAACAATACAATTCAACCCTTCACTCTCTGAATAAACTAACCATATACAAACCCCTAACTTGTTCTTATTTGAAAAGTGCCAATTTATTATATTTAACCGCCAAAACTAAGTACTTTAATTGAAAATTCACATTTATTATAGTAGCATTCCCAGCATTAAATCCGTAAAAAATAAGTTTCTCGACTGACTTAATAAGTTTAACGTCAAAATTGTTAAATGTTCCCAGTTATTATATCAATTTAATTAAATTGTCTCGACAAATTCCCACAATTTGAGTAATGCAATCGCAGGATTGGACGTGATTATTCCAAAAGTGCAATAAATAAAAGCAGCGGACAGTGGCGTAACTACAAGTTAGGTCAGGAGCCCTGGGGCAATAATATTCCTTCTATTTTTGCCCAAAAATTATAAAAATCTGAGTAATGGGGCCGAAAACCGAGAGTATATTTTAAGAGCCATTGCTACGGAAATTTTAGTGAAATATATGTCGCCTGCGGCATTCAGTTTATATGAAACTGTCGCCTACGGCTCCTGATTTTATAAAACTGTCGCTTACGGCTCTCAATTTTTGTGAAACTGTCTCCAGAAATTTCTAGTTTTTATTAAGGAGTAATTGAAAAGTGTGAATAGAAAATTGAGAGCTGGAGGCGATATTTTTTATAAAATTGGGAGTCTAAGCTGCATTTAATTGACTAAAACTAAATTGGTAGACGTAGATATTTTTAGTTTTTGAGCAATAGTATAAAAAAATACTTGTACTTGTTCTTGGTACAAACTGTCATTTATTTCACTAGTTTTTCTAAGTTATCTGGAGCTCCAAATGACTAGGGGCCTCCGGCACTGTTCGGTTTGTTCTATATTATAACTACGCCACTGGTAGCGGTTTTATCTGTAATTACGTGTCTTCCAAGATGTTTTGGAAAAACCACTACATTATTTTTAATTGATTTCCATTTTCAGATCGATCCTGCAACAACACATGACCACCCATTCTGGTAAATTATGGAAATGCCCGAAATTAGGCTGTATTTTCGCCGCCCGAAGCATGGCCGAGTTGAAACAGCATTTCCGAACACATTCCGACGTGAAAAACTTCTCTTGCAGCATTTGCAAGTACCGTGGAAAAACCAAACAGCAACTAAAGCAGTAAGTATAAGAGAGACATCAACGCTGGGCCAAGACAGTAACCCAGTTTTGAATAAATCCTGAAATAGCAGCACCTATAAAGTATGTCCAGCGAAAGCAGTGTTTAGCAATGAGTTCCAGCTTCGATTTCGGGTTAGATAAGGGCATTAATTACAGCTCGAACTCACCAAAATGTCAATTAATGCGAGCATAACCACACCGGCCGCCTGTTCAAAGTGTTTGCTTAATTTATTTATTCAGCTCGATGGTATTCGATCCAAATGCGATGCTGGCTATAAATTTTCAACCAAAACCGCTACTACTGTTCTTAATTGATCGAATGCGTAATTTTATCACGAGCTGATTTTTTTTGCAGTCATTTAACTGTCCACAGTGGGACGAAGAAGTTTGCTTGCACCAAATGCGCGTTTTCTGCCAGGACGATGTCTCATTTGAAGCGACATACTCGCCTACACACGGGATCTAAGCCGTATAATTGCCCACATTGTACCTACAAGTGCAACACTTTGGTAAAATCTCAAAAAAACACCCTCAGGAATAATTTTTTTTATGCAGGAAAATTTGCGAAAACATGTTTTGCTCACAAATAAACACAAAGGCAAATGCATTTATGAGTGCAAATTTTGTATAGAATCGTCCTTTCAAAGCAACTTTGCTAAAGAATTTAAAGGACATCTAATCAGTCAGCATCCTGAAATGTTTAAAACTGGCAAAGAAGCTGCTACTTTTGTTGCAGGAATTTATGATGTTCAAGATGACTGTACTGAGTTGACTGAAAGTTCTGAAGATGAAAAGGACAGGTTTGTACATTTGTTATTTTGTATTCAGCTATTTTATTAAATTATTGATACTTTCTACCATGATTGATGGATTTTATTTTAATTTATTCCGTGGATTTGGGTTAATTGTGTTTTAGAGAATTAAGAAAAAATAACATGACAGTTATTTTCGTCATTTTTCGGGTCTAGAAAATATTCAAAATAGGATAACATTATTTGAATTTCTGTTGTTGCTCAACAAAAACATAATTAATTAGTTTAATGAGTAGGTAGAGAATACCTGTGGTAGGTAAAATTTAAGGAGGCAAACTGAATTAATTTCTATTTTTAATAATATTGAGAAATTGTTTTTCTAATTACACATATTTGCAGTTTTGTATTTAGTGTAGCTCATAAATTTAGAGAAATTATAAATTAAGATACAAAAATTATGTGCAATTTGTAGATAGTTGCCCAAATTTATCAAAAGCAAAACATTTTGGTTTTTTTTTGACATTAAATCGCAACTAAACTTTCCTCCTTATTAAATATTTTTTTACCAAATATTTATATATTGAACCAGTTAAAATGAAAAAATAGCAAAAATAAACTTTCATTTACAAAATATGAAACCACACTAACTTAAAAATTAACTTGAAAAATTTCTAGTGATTCGCCTGTAATTACCGCTATGTTTCGCTAAGTCGAACTCCGGTCAACGACCTATGATTTTTTATACTATAGAACTAAAGTGGAGCTTGCGATTATTTCCGATCCTACGCTTCATCACTGAGTAGAATTTCTAGAATCTACGAGCTTATTTTATAACATTGTCTTCCTCTAAAAAGCTTTTTCTTATCCGCCACGAGCTTTTGAAAAACCCACTTTTGCGGATCTCTGCGGACGTTTTTCAATAACTGCAGTCTCTTTTATATCACATTCCTGCAATATAGTTTCAAGCTGTTCTAATAGGTCCAGGTAAAGTTTTATTTACTGAGACAGCTTGTGCAGGTTAAGTTTGTCTAGACAGTTTGGCGGATAGCTTTCTCAAATTCTTTTCTTTTTACTTACTTTTTATTCTCCCAGAATTTTTTACGTTCTTTTCTTCTAGGCGTGGTTTTTTGTTATTTTTTCTTACATTCGTCGTATTTTAATCTTTTTGAGAACTTATTTGTTCTTCTAAAAATATTTTTTGCTCATTTTAAATGACGTTTTTCATTTGAATAAATATGTTATCACTCTTTTTTTCTTTTAGACATCTTCTAATTTTTTTTAGATTTTGCTCTATATTCTATCTGATATCTTTTAAGTTTTTCTCTTGCTCTTCTTTTTCTAGAGATTGTAATTTTCCAAAATATATTTTAGTTTTTGTAGAATTTTTTAGCTGTTTTTGTACCAATTGTTGTCTCTGAAGTTCTTGTTTTTCCAAACGCCGCTTTTCAGCTTGTTTTAAAATCTTTTATTTTTTCCAGAATCTTTTGATTTTTCTATAAACCTATTTTGTCTTTGTTTTTTTTCCATTAGACGTGTTAGTACTTTTTCTCAAGCTACCTATAGCCTACTTATATAGAGTTAAATTAATAAGGCACGGACTTTCGTGTCAGTGTCAGGCTCTAAAATAGGGTGCCGTTAGTTTCTAGAATTTACAAGAAATAGAAAAATTATTAAAATCTGAATTGAACTGAAACAAATGAAGAAAAATTAGTATAATATCTGAAAAAGAAAAATTATTAAAAGATGAAACAGAAAACGTATTAAATCCCAACCAGAAATTTTTTAAAACTTAAGAAAAATTAATAAAACTTGAACTAGAAATAGTAGAAATACATTAAGATTTGGCTATAACATAGTGGCACATAACGTATTTCAGCTGTAATTACGGTATTACAAATTTACCAATATACAACCAGAAGGTTCTTTTTAGCATCTTTTTTTTGTGCAATTGATGGGTGGTGATTCCCTTTTTTCTGCTTCTTTTGGGACGCACCATTAATCTTGATTTTGGAGTACCTTTTTCTGTTTTATGTGGCAAGTTTCTTCTACTTTTTTGGACCTACTTTTAATCCGAATTGCCCTAACCTCAATAAAATAACGGAAATGACTTTTTAAAATATTTATTTTTTCTGAAAGAGACAATAAATAAAAGACAAGTAAATTATTAGCGTAGCAATTACAAGTAATAATAGTAAACTTATTTATGTCTAAATTGGAATTTTCCTAAAACATCTTAGAACCTAGGAATTTATTCAAACCAAAGGCTCTTGCTAAAAAATATTGGAACGTATCTGCCAAATCCGGGTTTTCCTTACACAACAATAATTTCATCAATAAATAACTCGATATTTACTTGATGAACCTCTTTTCTTTAATCGCTTGGCGAGTTCTCACTAACTCCCGGTAATTGTTTCCACCCGCTTATATAACGACACGTTCTTCTAATACATGTCCGGAAGTTTCTCGACGTTTCTCCACTTATGGGAAACGATGAAATCACTCTTCTCGATCGGTTCATAGACGTGACTAATAATGGTTTTGTAGAATTTTAAGTTACAGTGTGACTAACGGCGCGATACCTTTTTTGTATTTTCTCGGACTATTTACTCGAAACTCTCTCTTTTTTTGGGGATTTTTTAAAATAGTGTATCTATATACGCACAGCCACATACATATTCTTGATTCAAGGGATATAGGGCTCGCCAATTAAGTCGTAAAAGTAAAATAGTCGTAAAAACTGTGTAAACAGTCATTAAATGAAGATCACAGTTACGATCTTGATACAGTCGACTAGCTTTGTTTTCAATGCAACCAAACGTAAAATAACTAATCATTGTTTAACTGGACAACTATGTCTACATTTTGCTACTAATTAATCACAGAAGTGCAGCTGTGCCCTTGAAAAGGGTTGGCTTTATGTTTAAGCTTGGTGTAGCTGCACTTATGTGATCAATTAGCAATCAAATGATGACATAATTGTCCAGTTGGACAATGATTAGTTATTTTACGCTTTGTTACACCAAAAACAAAGCTGGTCGACTGTATCAAGGCCACGGCTACTTAATTTAATGACTGTTTACATAGTTTTCACAACTATTTTACATTTACGACTTTTTAATTGGCGAGCCCTATATCTCTTGAATCAAGAATACTTACTAGGCCATCATTCAAAATTTCTAATTGCTATAAATTTAGAGCATTTAATCATTATTATTTAAAGTAAAGTACATAAAAATTCTGTTGCGACACAGTTATATTTTTAATTAATTAATTCATTTGTAAAACTGCATTTTTACTGTAATTTTTGCGATGACTTTAATTCACTCGTTTATAGTCCTTACTATAAAAATCTTTATTAATTTGTTTTAATTTAGGATTTAGGTTTGAGTAACAATTACTAATTCTAATGAAGCCCACTTTGAGCTTACTTGCAGCAATGTCTTCAATGAGCTTTGCACGAAGCAAATTGCCGCCAACGAAAAAAGATTTCATAGAAATTTTGTTGTGAATAATCTTGGAATTATATTCGGCTAATGTGAAACAGAAATATTAAAGACAGGTTTTCCCTTTAAAACTGTTGACAGAAAACTTGTCTTTTTGAATTAGCTAGCTTTTATAAACTAATAATGAAGAAATTTGTGTGTAATGACATTAATAGTTATTATTACTTATAACTATTTATTTTAAAACATTGTCACACATTTTGAACTTATTTGAAATGCAATTTGAATTAATTTCATTTTTAATTTTTGGTATGTGTTTTGATTTTTTTTTTCAGGGGCCTCCCTCCGAAGGTGATAATTCTGCAAAACTTGAAAACCCACGTCGACAAAGACCCCGTGGTGGCATCAAGTAGCAAAGCCACAAATGAAGAAGGTAATCCTGACGAGATCTTGCCGATGTTTATTGTGTCTCGTGATGAGACAGTTTCTGTAGATAATCTCACGGAGACTTGGAATGTGGTCGGTAGCTACGATGTTGAAGAGTCCGGTGCGTTAGTTCCTTTCAATAGCGATAATGTTCTTTTCCAGGGACATTTCTAACAATTTTAATAAGTAACTTAGGTGTGTAATTTAAATAAAGACATATAAAACCTAATTGATGTTTGTGAATATTTCCTTGCAAACGGCCGACTCGCTCTTAAAATAGTCAAACGCACCGATTACTAAAATAAGATAAGAGTTGATCTGTTGAGTTTACGACTACCTAAGCATCGCTCATAGTTTTCATTAATTAAATTTTATTGGTATTTATGTGCAAGTGGTGGTTCGTGTAATCAGGTCGGTTGTATTCTTATGACAAAAGACGATTGACAGCGACAGTAACGTTGAGTGTGGCTTTAAAACAGTCGGACTTTTAGTGCAGAATTATGCAAACTATTTCACTTCGTTCGTATCGATTATGTTCAAGAGGTTGTTTTTGCTTTTTCTTCATCAAAACGACCAAATCATGACGGATTCTAGTATTGGTTGAAGGGTTGGGTTTGTTTCATGCCAAGCTATTGTTATGGATATGTTAGTGGCGGGGGTCCAGCTTTCTGAACCATAAATAACCAACCGAGCTTCACGATACACACATAAAATATTTGATTCTTATTCGCCGATTGTTGCTCTCTTGTTCTGTCAATCACACCACACCGATTCAATGCTTTGCTCCTACTGAGATAGGTATACTCTACAGAAAATGGTGGACGGATTTCAGACGAAGAGATCGATGCCTGAGGAACTACAAATCGAAACATGTGGGCGGTGTTTAACACCAAGCTTTGTTATCACTGATTACATTTTTTTTGACAAAAATATAACAACTGTTTGTTTGCAACAGTATGATAATACTCAATGTGAGGTGTTTTAAAACTAATTATAATACTCGTTTAGGTGGTTTAATAGCTGTTAAAGTACTAGCGATTTAATAGACTTATTAAAGCATTAAAAATTTTACTTTCTTAATTGTAAAAATTGAGATAAAAGCGCAAAATATAAAAAAAATTGCATAAATGACTCGTTTTATTGCTTCTATGGGCTCTTACTTTTTATATAAGTTTTCTAAAATTCTATTCGTGCTACAAAACTGACTTTATGGAATTCTTTGTATAATATACTAGTTTTTAAATGTTTTTGGTACATTATTTTACAAGAAATTAACTTGTTACAATGACAAATTTAAATTTAAATGACTAAAAATTAAAATGTTATCCGTTGTGGTAAAGAAAATTTTACAAATAGAAATCACAGTATTTAAAAAAATAACTAAAATAATGTTATTTAAACAAATCAAAAAAATAACTAATAATAAGTAGTATTTTTTGTTGTAAAAATTAAGGAGAGACGGTACCTATGATTCGGCTAAAAATTAATCGAGATATTTTTTTAAAATAATAGATAGATTTGATCTAAAAAAAATTTCTTAAAATATCAGACTGATAAATAATTTTTTATATGTTTACAGAATTGTTATTTAGTTACCAAAAAACTTTTGTTTTTGACATTGTAGATTAGACACTTTTTCTTATTTATCTTATTTTTTGTTATCAACTTATAATTTTTGATAAAAAAAATTTTGAAATCGGTTTTTATTGTACAGTAACTTTAAAGCTTTTTTTAATTAAATTAGGGCAAAAACGGATTATTTATATAAGAGACCTTGAGTAATTAAAACACCAAAATCCAATTTTTGGAAGACATAACTCTTAATTTGCTCGCTCTATATTTTGTTCTTATGTTGTTTGGATTTTTCTTATACTTTTTTTATCACTTTTATGGGGTTTTTGTTTACTCCCTTTGTACCAATACTTTCTAAATTTTTTCGTATTCGGTCAGAACCTTTTTCTAAGTCTGTAAATCATATATGAATTTTTCCATTTTTGTTAATTAGTTTTTTCTTTATTTGACTTCATGTAAATGAGTGTCTTTTAGCAATGGATCTATTTTATTATCCTTCTGTAGTAATTACAATTTTTTCTTTTTCTTTTTATAGATATGTATGTTGGTGGTATTATGTTAGTTAATTTATAGTTCGGTATTTTAATGTTTTATTTTCTCTTTTTTGTCTATATGTCTATTTGACCATTTCTAGGGTAATATCGTTTTCTGGTGCTTTATTTAATTTTTTCTTTTCATTTGCTTTTTATGTTTCTCTCTTTTGTGTTTATCTTATGTTTCTCTTTATTTCTTTGTGCTGACTTTTTAATCCATCACGTGTTATTTTTTCAAATTGCTCTTTCCATGTTTTTATTGTTTTATTTTTCTCTGTTATTATGTTCATGTTTTTTTCTTTTATATTTAGTATGTTGTATTTTTTCTTATTCTGTCTTGTTTTAGAGTGTCATAAGATTAGGTTATCACTACAATTCTATCATTTTATGTCCAAATTTTTGTTCTTTTTTCACAAAGATTTTAGCTTTGCTTTTTTAATGGCTGTTTTAACTTTCCTTTAAATTTTTTTTTCTAGTGGCTTAATTTCTTATTTTTTTAATACATTTTTTACTTCTACTTTTTATTTGTTATTTTTCACTTATTTTATCTGTCCATCGTTCTGTTTTTCTCATGTTGCTACTTTACCTTACTTAATGTATTTAGAGCGATTAGTAATTCAATTCTTTCTTTTTGCTCTCTTTTTTTCATTTACTTCCGGTTAAATAATGCAAAATATCTGTTTTGTATTTCCTTAAATAATTTACCTTTTTTTTTCGTAAATCCAAGAATTTCTATGTTCTGTTTCATTATTTATTCTACCAGTTCTTCTTAATGTTCTAGTACTACTTCTTATGTTCCATCTAACCATTTTTATTTCTGTTTTTTTTGTTTCCTGTTTTATGTGCGTATTTACTGCGAGGGTCGTTTTTTGAATAACTCTGTTTTTTTTTAGTTTTTAGTGGTGGGTTGTTTGTGGTTTTATTTTCTTTAAAAATTTGTCGTTATCTATCTCATCTACATTCTTTTTTTGCTTGTGATCTTCTGGTAATCTATTTATAATTTTTTTTTCTGTTTATACGAATTATTGAAAAAAAATCAGTTTTGGTTTTACGAAAACTTCAAAAATTTTTTTTAGTTTTTAAAAATTAAAAGTTTATAACAAAAAACGGAATGACACGCATAAGGAAAAATGTCTTATTTACAATGTCAAAAACAGAATTTTTTTGGTATAAATAAATAACAGCTTCGTCATAGAAATTCGAAAGTCCTGCTTTGAACAAAAAAATTTTTTGGCAGCTAGATATTGTAAATATAATTTCTTTATTATTTTTCTACCACTTTATAAACACTATTAGAGCAAACCTTCATTTTTAAAAAAAAAAATATCCTAATTAAGGTACCACACCTTATTAAGAAGAAAGCTAAGAAAATGGCAAAGAAATTAGTGAAGGTTTTCAAAATATGTAACGTTCAGTAGGAATTAATAAATAGTTATTTGTTTAAATAGGCAGTAATAGTTATTTAATGCCGCGACTGACAGTTTAAAGGCAAGGCGCAGCCGTACCTTTGAAGCCTGCCAAGGCATTAATTCTGCCTTACTACCGTATTGAACATATAATTTTATATAGTTTTTTAGAAAAGTTTGCTGCTTGATATTTAACTTCAAAATTTTATGACGTCTGAAATATCCTCACCGGCTTTAAAGTGTTTGATTTACTGCTTAGTCCATAAAAATGCTGACATATTGCCTGGTCAATAAATGTGATGACTAAAATGTCGTATTTACAACATATTGATCGACAAAAAAGAGATATGTCAATTTTTTTATGTAAATTATAAATCACTTTGTATATTTCCTGAACTAAATTAAGATAATTATCATCTGAGTTAATTCGCTCAATTACAATTTAAACTCGATTAGCTTATAATGAATCTTGTATTAGAACAAATTAATAAGGCAAATCTTGATTTAAAGATAGAAGCAACCAAGCAAAGCAGTACGTTGTATAAAGCTGTTTTAAGCATTTGCATGTTCGCATTATAATTCGCTTTAGCCCCCGATATTAACCTGTATATTGCAGGTGGTTATCAAACAATGCGTGCGGTAAAAAGGGGCAGTAAAGAGTAAAACGTATGTGGTAAGGTGTGGTGCTGTATCAGAGAGTGGACTTATTTAAGATGACACGAGTGAATGTCGCGCTTGTAATTGGGCTGAAGTGGGCACTGCATAATGTACTCGGCCGGCATTCCGCGACTTTCTCGTCGCCGGCTTCCTACGAAAATCAAGAAGAAGAAGAACAAAGACGAAGACACCCAACCAACAACGTCCTTTATCGCACATTTTATTGCGAGGTGATCGGACCCAAACGCACCACTTAGCATTTGTCAGAAGCTAAATTGATTTAGGACGAGACCAGATGCCACACGATTTTTCAAAGACTAATTTTTAGGAAATCACTCAGGAGAGGAGGTATAAATATGTCGGATGTGGCGTTGTTACTCGAAATGAGGACATTTGTATGGACACAGTCGGTCAGGTGGATGCCCTGCTGATTGATACCACACTACACAGGCACACATGACCGGGCACCAAACAGGGGGCTTAATTGCAATTAGCTGGTCACTCCAGACAGTTGCAAATTAACCAAAATTGAAATTTTTGATTCATTTATAGTTTATTTATTTTCACCGATCGACAGTTATCAGTACATTTTAGTGATAATTTAGGCACACTAAACTATCACATTTATTGACTAGTCAATATGTTAGTATTTTTATTGGCTAAGCAGTAAAGCATTCACTTTAGAGAAGTTCAGATTTTTTTTAAAAAAAAAGGTAAACTGGTAGGATCCGCGAAAAATGACGTTTTAGTACGGCAATAAAGCAGTTTTAATATCTTATCTGACTTCAAAGGCACGGTTGCGTTTATTTTTAATTTTTTTATATTTTTGAATATACACAAATTTATTATTTTTTTATACAAAATAAACAATTTTTTTTTCCAAGCAGAAATTTTATTTATGAGTACACTCTCAACAAAAGCATGGCACAAACGCCAATAAACCATATGTTTTTCTTTTCTTAGGAGCATCAAAATCTGGTTCAATTATAACAATTTACGTTTTCACACTCCAGAGCTAGTGATTTTTCCGTCTCTACTGTTTTTATTTCCAAATAATCTACTTCTTCCACTGGGTCTTTGTCTTCACTTTCTTGATCTTCGTTGATGCTGGGTTGTCTACTATCTTTTTCTTGTTACTCTTCTTCCTTGCTTGTCTTGCTGCAACTAACTTTTTCATGTAATTCTTTTTCTGAAAATTAATTTTTGCAAACATTTGAACGAAGTTTGTAACGACTTACTTTTGATATAATATATTTCAAGTATTTTAATTGACTTCTTTTGTTTCAATTTGGACTTCGACGCAATAATCAAGAGTGGTTTCAAAAGGTCCAAACAAGGCTTTGATTTCCGGCGTTGAAAAAACGTGGAAATCCGATCAAATTTTGCTGTAGAATATCCACTTTCTTCACTTCCAGGAGTCTTAATCAAATCTAAATATTCCTCATTAAGTAAAAAAAAAGTATAAACAATAACAAGGCTTACCAGTAATACGATCTTCACTTTTTAAATATTTTGAATTCTTTCCATAAAACATAATTTCACAGAAACTTCCTATTCATCTGTCTCTAGCCCGTAAAGCATACCATTTATTGAATTTTTTTCCAGAAATGAATTATCAGAACTTAAATTATCAGAAGCTTCAGAATGACATTCAATGCAGGTTTTAATTAGAATTGAAATTGTCTTACAAATACTTTGCAGGTAGTTGTAAAGTAGTTATAAAATATTTTGCAAAAAAGGTGAAATTTTATTCAAAATTTTATTAATTGGAGCCTCAAATATTTCTTTAAAATTGTCAACAGTCAAAGAAATTGAGGTAAACTCTCTTCAAAGAAGTCTTGATTCAAATCGGGAACTTCTTTAATATTTGGGGATTTCCTACATATTTCCGGTTGCTTGACGTCCACTCCCGCTTTCTCAATCATCAAATACGCCACTTCTATTATTTGTGATGGAATTTCTGTCGATCTTTTATGAAATTCTTTCAAATTGAGTGAGTAAAGCTTCCATCTTTGCCAGCGACTGTAAAAATTGGTCACCAAAAAACTCGTTTCAGCTCTGCAAAATCAGAGAAATTCTTCGCTACGTAGTGAAGGCTTCGCTGAAGTTATATGTAAAGTTTTTATTTTCCTTAAGTGTTCGTTTTGCTTCTTTTTTATTATACTTGTCTAATTTAGACACAAATGATGCTTTTTAAAAGAACGTTTACTTGAATAAGAAGAAGCATCGCTTGATTTAAAAGTCTTGGATAGCTGAATATTCCGGCGAGTTCGGAGAGGACTTCTGATTCAGTCAGATTTTGAAGAGCTTTGAGTTGATTTTTTCTTTATTTGGATTTGACGTTGTTAAAGGTCTACTCGTGCTCGACTTTTCCTTTCTTTATTTTTAGCAATTTTTCTATTTGCACATTTTTGTCATTAATTTTTTTTCGTCATTGTTGAAACGTTACTCTTCTTTGAACCATTTCGAATTTGCTCTTTAGTTTCTAATTTAGAGTAACGTAATGAAGACATTGAAAATCTTATACTGATACCTTTTCAACAACCAGGATTTCTTTCTTTAAACTTTTTCGATACGGCATAATTCCTTGTTTTTCATTTGCACAGTTCTAGAAATATTACCCCAAATTGAAATTTTTGATTTCCTTGGTTTTATGTTCGTGATGTCAATTTCAGTGGTGATACTTTTGTAGTTCAGGTTCTATACCAATTGCCGTAATATGTGTTTCAAGTTCTAAAATCCTTATAGGAAATTTGAAACGTTTATTTCTAGTTCTTGAAGATCTTTCAAAAGAAGCTCAGGATTTCCATGGCTCATTTAATCGCTGCCTCTGAAAATCACGAAAATACTACTTGATGTTTATTCCTCATCTCGATCATTTGTTTTGTTATACTTTAATATTTTTTAAACATCTTATATTTCTTTTTCTTTATAAGAAAACTTTCGTGAGCATCCAACGGCAATATCTTGACAACTGGAAAGTTGTTTTGACCAGACAAAAACGATATCGTTCGGATTTACTCTCAAAATATGTTTTTCTAATTTGTTTTCAACTTTTTTCTGATAGACCCTTTGTCAGTGCTCGGTGTACGCTCTCTTGCAATTTCTTTAGATAGACTAAGCTAAAATAACATCACGAAAATTTATTTGCTGAAAGTTTTTTCGGTTTAATCACAATACCTAAAGGACGTTTTTTATATTTGAATGCCATTTGTTGGATTACTACCAACTAGATTTTGGATTCCTTTATTCCGGATTTTCATATCTTCTAAACTAAATTTTTCATTTTTGTCCTTTTTTGGTTTCTCCTTTTTCGAAATAACAATACTATTGACTTGGCTTTCAATTACGTTATCTTTTGCCATTTCCTGGATTTTTCTAGATCTTTATTTAAGTTTGACTTTATGTGATCAACTCTCACTTTTGAGTTCATTAAAAATCAAATCGCATTGTTTTAAAGGACATTTATGTTTTAGTTTTGAACTCACTGTACTCTTCCCTAAAACACCTGTTTGGAATTTACCTTTGCTTCAATGTGAGGCGTTTTAAACTTATCAATACATAAACTGACTTTATCTCCCGCTTTCTTTCTTTATTTTTTTAAATTGTTTCTTTCCTGATATTTCTTTGATTCTTGTGCAAACACATCATTAACCGAACCTTCTTTATGTATCTTAATGCGATTTTCTTTCGATTTTTCTTGAACTATCAGCTGAAGCTTTGTAACGGTTAAATTTCTGTTAGTGTTGTCTTCGGAATTACTATTTGTTTTGAAGTAAAACAGAGCATTTGTATTGAATTAAATAACGATTAATTTTGACCACAAAAAATTTGGAAAATTTGTCTAAAAACTTTTTTTTTTCTTGTTTATTTGATTGCTAAGGTAATATGTCAACGCTTACTACATCTTTTCTAAACATTACAACTTGTAATTAATATGAATTATAACTCAGATCAGTCAATAAGCGTATTTCGGAATATTGATATCAGTTTTAAGTTGTTCTTGAGTTATTCAATAAATGTATTTATACAGAAAATCTAATATTAATCTGGCCAATTTCCAGAATAGACTCCTACTTCCATAAGCACTTCTATATAATGCATTTCTGTACAGCAAAGAGTCGCTTCCGAGGAGAGACCATAAGGCCCCGGAACTTTTTTCTACTTTAATTTTTGTCCTTGAAGAAAAACCAAAGCAATATTTTTTACTAATTTTCAAATTAACAAGTACCAAAGCCATTTTTTCACTATTGGGATCCGAAATTAGAAAATAAACAATTTTTTCTCCGAACAGAAATTTTATTTACCAGTACACACCCAACAAAAGCATAAAAAAAAACGACAATCTCTTCATAAAGCATATATTTTTTCATTTCTTAGGAGCATCAAATTCTGGTTCAATTATAACAATTTACTTTTTCACACTTTAGAGCTAGAGATTTTTTGTTTCTAGTGTTTTTAATTTAAAATAATCTACTTCTTCCACTAGCTCTTTGCCTTCACTTTCTTGATCTTCGTTGATGCTGGGCTGTCTATTTTCTTTTTCTTTTCTTGGTTGCTCTTCTTCCTTGCTTGTCTTGCTGAAATTGAATTTTTCGTGTAATTCTACTTCTAAAAATTAATTATTGCAAACATTTGAACGAAGTTTGTAACGACTTACATTCGATGGAACATATTTTCAGTTTTTTAACTGACTTCTTTTGTTTCAATTTGGACTTAGACGCAATAATCAAGATTGGTTTCAAAAGATTCAAAGGAGCTTTAATTTCCGGTCGTTGTAAAAACGTTGTGGAAATGCGATCTAATTTTGCTGTAAAATATCCCCTTTCTTCACTTCCAGGAGCCTTAATTGAATCTAAATATTCCTCATTAAGTAAAAAAAAGACAATAACAAAGCTTACCAGTAATACGATCTTCACTTTCTCCTTCCTATTTCTCTATCTCTAGCCCGTAAATTATACCATTTATTAAGTTTTTTTCCAGAAATAAATTATCAGAACTCAAATTATCAGAAAATTCCAGATTGACATTCAACGTTTTATTCAAAATTTTATCAACTGAGGCCTCAAACAATTCTTTAACTTTGTCATAAGTCAAAGAAATTGAGATAAACTCTCTTCAAAGATATCTTGACTCAAATCGGGTACATCATATTTGGAGATTTGATATAAATTCTCGGTTGTTTGACGTCCACTTCCGCTTTCTCAATCATGAAATATGCCATTTCTATCATTTATGATGGAATTTCTACCGACTGGAAAAATTGGTCACCATAAAACTCGTTTCAGCTATGGAAAATCAGAGAGATTCTTCGCTACGTAGTGAAGGGTTCGTTGAAGTTATATGTAAAGTTTTGTATTTTCTTTCAGTGTTCGCTTTGCTTCTTTTTTTATTTTTCGTGTCTAATTAAGACGGGAATGATCCTTTAAAAGAACCTTTACTTGAATAAGAAGAAGCATCGCTTGATTTAACAGACTTATTTAGTTGGATAGCTGAATATTCCGGCGAGTTCGGAGAGGACTTCTGATTCAGTCAGATTTTAAAGAGCTTTGAGTTGATTTTTTTTATTTGGGTTTGAGGTTGTTAAGGCTCTACTCGTTCTCGACTTTTCCTTTCTTTATTTTTAACAATTTTTTTATTTGCACATTTTTGTCATTAATTTTTTTTTCGTCATTGTTGAAACGTTACTCTTCTTTAAACCATTTCGAATTTGCTCTTTAATTTCTAGTTTAGAGTGACGTAATGAAGACATTGAAACTCTTTTATTGATACCTCTTCAACAACCAGGATTTCTTTCCTTGAACTTTTTCGATACGGCATAATTCCTTGTTTTTCACTTGCACAGTTCTAGAAATATTACCCCAAATTGAAATTTTTGATTTCCTTGGTTTTATGTTCGTGATATCAATTTCAGTGGTGATACTTTTGTAGTTCAGGTTCTATACCAATTGTCGTCATATGCGTTTCAACTTCAGAATCTTTATAGGAAACTTGAAACGTTTATTTCTAGTTCTTGAAGATCTTTTAAAAGATGCTCAGGATTTCCATGGCTCATTTAATCGCTGTCATTGAAAATCACGAAAATACTACTTGATGTTTATTCCTCATCTCGATCATTTGTTTTGTTATACTTTAATATTTTTTAAACGTCTTATATTCCTTTTTTTTCTTAAGAAAACTTTCGTGAGCATCCAACGGCAATATTTTGACAACTTGGAAGTCCTTTTGACCAGAAAAAACGATATCGTTCGGCATTACTCTCAAAATATGTTTTTCTAATTGGTTTTTAACTTTTTTCTAAAAGACCCTTTGTCAGTGCTTGGTGCATGACCTCTTGCAATTTTTTAGATAGACTAAGCTAGTTTTCTGACTTTGAAAATAGCATTTGTGAAATTTATTTGCTGAATCTTTGTTCGGTTTAATGACAGGACTTAAAAGACGTTTTTTATATTTAACACTGCCATTTGTTAGATTACTACCAAATTGATTTTGGAGTCCTTTATTTCAAATTTTCATATCTTCAGAAATTAGATCTAAATTTTTGTCCTTTTTTGAATTCTTCTTTTTCGACTTGGCTTTCAATTACGTTATCTTTTGCCATTTCCTAGATTTTTCTAGATCTTTATTTAGGTTTGACTTTACTTAATCGACTCTCACTTTTGAGTTCATTAAAAATCAAATCGCATTGTTTTAAAGGACATTTATGTTTCAGTTTCGAACTTATAGTATTCTTCCCTAAAACATCTGTTTGGAAGTTACCTTTTGCTTTAATGTGAGGCGTTTTTAGCTCATCAATATTTAAACTGACTTTATCTTCCTCTTTGTCTCTTTTTTTCTTTTAAATTGTTTCTTTTCTGATGTTTCTTCAATTCTTGTGCATACACACCATTAACCGAATCTTCTACTTGTATCTTCTTGCGCTTTTCTTGCGATTTTTCTTGAACTATCACCCCAAAGCTTTGTAACGGTTAAATTTCTGTTAGTGTTGCCTTCAGAGTTACTAATTGTTTTAAAGTAGAACAGAGCTTTTGTATTGAAATAGATAACGTTTAATTTCGACCACAAAAAATTTGGAAAATTCGTCCAAAAGCTTTTTTACTTTTTCTTGTTTATTTGATTGCTAAGGTAATATGTCTACGCTTACTACATCTTTTCCAATTATTGTAATTAATAATAAGTTATAATTTATAATTTAGATCAGTCAATAAGTATATTTAGAATATTGGTATCAGTTTTAAGTTATTCAAATAAATTTATTTTAGAAAATAAATGCAGAAAATCTAATATTAATCTGAACAATGTCCAGAACACTAAATAGACTCCTACTACTTCTAAAAAAATGGGAATCTTTTAGTCTTAGTGCTGCGTTACCTGAGCCTATAACTCATCAAATGATAAACGTTGTCCATTTCTCACTTTTACGATCAGGATAAAGTAATAATCGATGCGATATTATGGTTATAGAATATTTCCAAATCTTCTTCCAAGCCATTAAGACTCATCGGACTGTTAAGTTTTGATTTGTGATTAGAAGTTGTCAGATGGCGTGTCGACGGCCAGTATATCACTCCCCGGCAAGATGGCGTTCTCCCGTCTTCCTAAATCATTCGTAGCCTGTAATCACTCCCCATAAATACCGTCCAGCTGAGTCTTCCGACCCGCCACTGCTTCTCTGATTGATTTTCAAAATATCAAAGAAATTGCAGATAACGGATTTCGAAATATCAGTTTTATTGCTTCAATAATAAAAAGGTGTTAACGTTCTGTAGTCTGTACAGTACACACGTCCAATGCAACATTCTTGAAGACAATAAATTTTAGTTTGTGACAAGTGATTAATGTCAAGACGATAAATAATGTTTGTTTCTCTTTATGAATGCTACATAAATAACGCGAACCAAGAATATTATATTAAATTATTATCAACATTCCTCTTATATCCGTCTGAATCAAATGCCAATAGTTCGTCGTGCTTGGATGCATAACTTTTAAATACTCGTGTCTCATTGTATTTACAAAGTGGTCAAATTTCAGATATAGAAATGAAAAATGTCACATTACAATTTTCTTAATAAGCGCTATAAGGAGTATATCAAATCACCTTTTAAATATACCCAGTGACATTGGAAGTATTATAAGCAGAAGAAATTATTTATAATTAGTAAATTTAAAGCTAGTTACAGTACCTAACCATTGCAACTCTTTTATTTATCTTTTTCTTTTGTTTATCTTTGACAGATCTTGTAAAAAAATGTTTAACTTCTTAGTTATGTTAAGCAAAAGACCGTTTTGCTACTACGCGACAACTCGGTGAATAATGGTTTAGAGAAGAAGACTTGTTATTTTGCCAAACGAAGTCATATTTTTAGTTTTTTTTTAAAATATTATTTTACGACCTAATGAGTAGATAATAATCATAAAAACCATAAATTTGTTAAATTAATTGGAAAAAGTTTGTTTTTTCACGATGAGACACCCTGTACATCAAGACGAGGTAATTACAAAATAAATAAAAGTCCACTAGAAAAATACAATCGATTTCTAAACCACATACAAATCTGTGACTTGACTGAGAGGACAAGGACATGAATGTGTGGTCAGTTCTAACTGATTGAGGGTAGTTTCCCCACTTTTTGTCAAAGGTGCTCGAATTTTTTACTGCTCGAAGCTAATAAATTAAAAAGCAATAAATATAAAATATGACTTCAAGAGATTGAATGGCCTTTCCGCTGGCAAGTTATTAAATGTGCTTATAATTTTATTTGATAATAAATTATGCAATTTTTGCCAAATTGGATTAACAACCTGAACTATCTTAAACAGTTTTATTATTGTCGTATTTTTAATACTCATACCTACACACAAATTCTAAAGTTTTAATTACTAAAATTATTTATGTCCTTTCTCTAAAATTAAGTTCTTTCAGTAGCTGAAATTATAAATAATAGCTAGTATTGCCTTATTAATGCTGGAGTCAATTTATCAAGTTACTCTACTTAAGGAAATGAATATTCATGAGATTCAAAATGAGTAGGTTTTTAATAAATGACTAAGGTGCTAATTATGAAATAAAATTTTGTAAATTTGGTGGCAACAGTTATAATATACTTATCTTGTATAACATCTTGAGACAAACAGAAACATAGGAGAACAACTTTTTTCCTTGAGACCTTCAGGGAAATTTTTGCATTTTTTATGTAACAAAATTAATCACAATAGATCGGAAAGCGGCAACAAGAAACTACATCATCGAGTTTCAAGATGAATTTTCTCGTAGACAAAACAGTTTATTTATAATATTACACCAATACTCGATATTTTAACTACAATCACCGTTGCTTTACTAATGTCGCTCACTTTACGCGCTTGTCTCGCTCTCACTATCTGACTGACTACCTCCCGATCAGTCTCTCTTCTTATATAATCGAATATCCTTGCTATAATGTGCTGGATGGTCCTTTCAACATTTAATTGGAGGCGATTACTCCAAATTAACTATAAAAATTACAACGATTTTTTTTATATAAAATTCAATTCGAAATTTCGTACTGCAACTTGAAAGTTTGTCATGAAAATCCACCAAACTTAGTAGGTATTTGCGACATGTCCTTGACAGACAATCCACCTGAAATTCCGTGTTGAAGATGAAATTATTAACGTTTATAAATCACGAGGTAGGTATGGGCTCTTCAGGAAAGCATTTTCAGGCACGTGTGTTTCCTGAAGTTGGGCATTGTTAGGTAAATCTTAACATTCGTCATGCACATACAAATCTAAACAAAAGTACGAGAGCCACTATATCAATCCAGATCTTCCGGCGTTGGTTGAGAGATAAATGGTCTTTTTCAGGACGCCTTTCTCTTTCTCCATTATTGCACATCTCATGCCGAACCCAAATTACACAAATTAAGCAGATTTGGGTGACGTTTCATTTGTTACCAACCTTGAAACACAAATAGGCCCTAGCAGGATTTTTTAGTGTGCAGTTTTTAATCAATTTGTGCAGTTTTATTTTTAGTTATTATAATTTTTAATATTATTTTTATTTTGTGTAGTAAGAAGTATTAGTAACTGAAATGACCGATGAGGGCGACACAGTTAAATAGAGCGGGAACTAATCATTTCAAATTAGACATAATCAGGTTCTAGCTCAGAATAAAAGTATGTCTTTTTATTATGTTCCAAACAAAATGTTAGAAATTTTTTTTTGTTAGGGTTAAATGTATAGTTTCTGATATCATCTTTCGATTTTAAACGGTTCATTCGGGGTGTAGTTTCTTTCTCCCTTGACGAGGACGCGAGTGTTTGCAACGTTATCTCGCGTCCCTTCTTGTCTATTTCGGTTGTAAAGCAGCTGAGTTATTGTTTCAGAGTGTCACAACTTTGATATACGGGCCATCAAGAGCGTCGCTAGCTTTTTAGTTCGCCTGTTTCGACCCCCTCAGAGTGTCCCAACCCCGACGTCCTAGTGATATATGCTTCATTACTCATTGTTGTGTGCCGCCTCAGACCTAGCTCCATATTGTGCATACCTCCGGCTTAATTACAAATTCTGATAAAGAACTGATTTTCATTACAAGCTCAAAAAATAACCACTACATGCATCTGGAGATTTTTTTTAGGAAATAAATACCGAAAACAGTAAAAGATAACAGAGTAAACAGAAAGAAAAAAAATGTTTTTATTAAAACATAGTAAACTTCTAATCTAAGAGAAAAGTATTAAGTGTTAGTTACGTAAAATATATATAAAAAAAAATACACACAGAATAGTTTCGATTCAAATTGCATACATTATGTATCCTTAACTCCAACAAATTTGACCATTGTGATTAAAATCATAAACTATTTTACAAACCTGTCTAAAACAAATTGTTTCTTTTTTTTTGAATAAATCGAATTAAAAATTCAAAAATGTATTATTTCAGTTACAGTTACCAATTTTGCTGTAGCCAAGTATAGCAGAGCCCTATCTAGAGTCACTGAGTTGATTATAAACTTTGCTCAAGATAAGTCACCCAAAAAATATATTTTCTTTCTTATATCGACATCTGTAAATTAATGAAATTAATTTTGAAAGCTGCAAGCCATATTATAGGATCGATAGAGATTTTTTTTTCATGTTTTAAAGTAATAAAAAATTAAATAATATATTTTGATAAATTTTACACAACAAAATTTTCTAAAAAGATCTAAAGACATACTCGTTAAAAGAAAATGTGACAAAGAAAGTTATCATTTTCTGTTGAAAAATGACAGTTAAGAATAAAACAACACAAAAAAGTAGTTGAGAACAAAAAATAAAATATAGGTACAAGTATAAAAACATGCAAATTCAGAAACAAAGAAATACAGAAAAAATATATCTATGCTTACATACTAAAGCGAATGATGAGTTGAAACAACAGATAAAAAAAAAGAGTTGTAAGAAAAAAATACTACGGAAATTTGCGGGAGTGACAACAGTAGACAAAATAATAAAAAGTGGTAAAATAAGAAAGGATTTAAAAGGTATTAAGTGTTTTAAGAAAAAACTGAACAACAAAGTTAAGGTGGTTCACATCACATGGTTCAAATGAGCGAAAACAGATAGAGCAGTAAAAATGATATAAGAAGAAGAAACAACCAGAAAAAAATAAAACGATGAAGACATAGAATCGCTAAAAAGGGGAATAAACTAGAAACAAGCAAAAAAAGAAACAAAAGACGGTATTAAGTTGAGAAGAATTGCGTCCATACATACAGTAGAAGAGGTTGTGGTCAACAAATAAGTAAGTGTTTTTTTTAGAACTTTGGGCAATAAAATGGACCAAATATGAAAAGCAACAACAATGAAAAAAAGAAGCAAACCAAGAAGAAAATATAACGATAAAGCCCCACAGTCGTTAAAAGAAAGAGATAAAGGTAAAATCAAGCAAAAAAAAGCAGAAAACAGAATTAAGTTGAGAAAGATAAAGTAAACTAAGAAAAGATAGAATAAAGCCACAAAATCGCTAAAAAAGAAGGACTAATCTAATATTAAGCAAAAAATAAAGCAGGAGACAGGATTGAGTTCAGAAGAATTACATCTATATCTAGTTATCTACCGTAGAAGAAATTGCAAATAAATAAGTAAGTGTTATTTTAGGATTTTGAACAATTAGATGGACTAAATATAGAAAGCAGAAACAAAGAAAAAAAAGCAAACCTAAAAGAAAATGGAATGATGAAACCACATAATCGCTTAAAAAATAAAGACTAAGCTTAAATCAAGCAAAAAGACTGGATTAAGTTGAGAAGAATCACATCTACAACTACGGTAGAACAGATCGCGAATAAATAAGTCAGTAAGTGTTATTTTAGGTATTTGAACAGTCAGATGGATTAAATCTAGAAATCAGAAACAAAAAAAGCAAACTAAAAACAAAATGAAATGATAAAGCCACATAATAGCTTCAAAAACAGAGTCTAAGCTTGAATCAACCAAAAAAGAAGCAAAATACAAGATTAAGTTGAGGAGGATCAATTGGACACATAAGAAGAGGTGGCGGATAAGGAAGTAAGTGTTATTTAAGAATTTTGGACAATTAAGTAGACTAAATATGGAAAGCGAAAACAAAAAAAAAGACAAACCAAGAAGAAAATGAAACGATAAAGCCACAAAAAAATCAACATCGCTAAAAAAAGAATGGATTAAGCTGGAATCAAGCAAAAAGGAAAGCAAGAAGCAGAATTAAGTTAAGAAGGATCACATCTACACCAATGGTAGAAGAGGTTGCAGATAAGTAAGTAAGTGTTATTTTAGGAATATAGACAATTAGATAAGATCAAACTTCATTTTTTCCGTTTATTATCATCATTATGTAGTATTGACATTTCGTCGCTTATTTCGACATCTTCAAGATTATTAATTTATAAATTTTAAAAGATTAATAAGTAAAAGAATTTTTTAGCGTTATTAAGAAATTTACTAAGTAAAAATATTGTACATAAAATCATTAAAACATGACTCACTAAAAAAATACCGATACCTTTATCGCAGATAGCAATCACTGTTTACAGTTTTATCATCTTAAAATTTGTTGAGATTAGAATACAATAAATAAATTACGATTCAGGTTTTAGATAATTGAAAAAAAATTAATTCTTGTTTCGTTTCCGATTCACAGAAAAATATAGGTATTAATTCGGTTTAGTGTCGGTTATTTGGTCCAGAGTCCAGGTCCCTCAACAACAGATGTAAATTTAATCAGAGCAACCCGTTATAAAAATTTAATTTTTTGTTTAATAGTGTTATTTCATAAATTCTAGAAAAAAAATATCAATAAACACTTTATGTTATTCATTATTATTTAAATTGTTTTCCCTCTTCTAGTTTAAACTCGTAATTTTATTTTCTTATAAAGTGACATCTATTCAAAAGTCCCGATACCTTAATCCTGTTCACTTCTCCACTAGATATCGCCCGCTCCTCTGTTGACATGTAACAGCCAATGAACAAGTAAAAGATGAATTTATCAATCCAGCTGCATCGACCGAAACAGAGTAGCGTGCTGTACTGCGATAAGTTATTCCTAGTCTAGGTGGCGCTAGTCATATTGTTTTAAAATTTTAATTTGTTATTTCCAAAATGGGTATAAAAATGTTTAAAGGATTTAATATCAAAATAAAAAAAACAAATTTTAGTAAATTGTGTTCCAAAAACAAATTGTAAAACAACAAATTTTACGTTTGCCTCATTACTTAGGTGAAATAATTTTTTTAAACGTAACTTTTAGAATGTGATAGCGGTTGTTATAATAGATATTATGTTTTTCATGACTTTTTAAACAATAACAATTTTTTTCAAAAATTAGCTTAGACTATATACCAATGTTAATTAAGAAAGCGTTTTTATAAATTCCATCGTAGGCGTGTTAGTAAAATATTCGCGTTCAATCTCAGAGATCTCGAGTTCTCGAATCCCACTTACTAAATGCACAAACCTTTTTTTCTCAATTTATTATTCAAATATTGTAATATTGTGCAATTTGGTGTATTATTATAGCTGATTAAAAATTAGAATTCGATACCGATCGCGAGCTTTTTTATGGAGAATGCAGTTGTTCTTAAATCTAAACTGCTGATGCTGGTAAGATCTCGAGTGGCCATAGAGATTGATAGATAACCCGCCAAATATTCTCTAAATATTTCTCGGTTTTGGGACTCTTCCATTGTAAAAATCGATGGGATTGCAGTCATAACGAAACGGGGAATAATTTGCACTTTTTACTTTTTTTAACTCGGTAAATTGGGGTGTTGCAAACCGAGAAATTCGAATAAAAATTTTGGCTTTTTTTACTTAGTTTCTAAAGTTTCTTAACTATCCCGCTCTAGAACTATAAGGTATTTAATCCTGTTTTAAGGTATATTCAGATCATCAGATCCATCTAGGCAAACAAGACTGTCGATATATTTTTTTATTTTATCATTTATTATCCTGGTCCATCAGTGAAAAGCCATTTTGAGTTATCTAGAAATTATAGGAACTTTGATCTTCTATTTAAATAACTTTTTGAAACTAGTTTCTATGATTATCATTAGATTTTTAAAACGTCCAAATGCCCTAGGCCAGAAATTAAAAATCCATTTCGGGATGTTGAAAACTGAGAGGTTTAAATTAGTGATGGCAAAACCGATAAAAAATTAAAACCGAATAACCGATTTGAGGCAAAACCGGTTTTCGAAAAAACCGATTACTTGGATTTTTGACTAAACCGGTTTTTGAAAACCGGTGTTAAAAACTGGTTTTAGACGTTTTTCAAAATCTTTTCACAATCGATTTTGAAAGTTAAAAAGTTTTTTTTAATAATTTTTAAATCAGTTTTTTTAAAAATGATAGGTAGGTATTTTTATATTGTTAAATATTTATTAGAGTTTATTAAATTCCGATTTCATTCATTCAAATAAATCGCTCGCTGCGACTTATGGAAGGACTGCGGTGCTTGAAGTACTTGTAAAATTTGTTGTCAGGTCTAGGAACTTCTCCGGAGTCTAGGTTAGGGGTTTTTACTTTGTAAGAGGGATAAAGAAACTTTTTCAATTTTTTTGCAAAATCTAGTTATTTTTTTTTTGCTACATTTGATATTTTGTGTGCAAAACACTTTGTTTTGTTCGTTGTGAAGCGGTTTTAAAAACCGGTTTTAAAAACCGAATTTTGAAGCGGTTTTTAAAACCGGTTTTGAAGCGGTTTTAAAAAATCGAATTTTACGGTTTTCGGTTTTATGCAAAACCGCGGTTAACCGAAAACCGATTAATCGAATAATCGAAAAACCCGATTCGTATTGCCAGCACTAATTTAAATAAGATTTTTTTGGTTCTTTTTCTATGATCTTTGCATGCTCCAATTGAATTTGGTCCAAAAATAAGAAGCTATATTAGAGTGATTAAAAACAAGCGAATTCGTAATATGTTTTGGGTGCTTTTAAAGTAATTCTGCTAGATTTTGTGTAATTTTCATCGGTTTTTAATGTATCTACCCAATTTTTGGTGGTCTATAGACATTTGAGTACTTTTGGGGCGCATAAAAATTAATGCTTTTTCAAGAATTTTAGGTTTATTGTCCCTTCACACGTTTCCAGGACAAGGACGAAATCAATCGTGTATCAATTAAATTTAATTGTTATAAATCATTAGTTGAACAGCAAACCTTTAATCGTTGAAGAAATGGTTAAATTGTCATTATCAAAGCTGCCTTATAACCCAGACTTCAACTACAAATTTAAAGAAGCAATTCGGGTTACTTTTCGATTATTTCAAAAATTCCTAAACAGATTTGCAAACTAAATTAAAAATTTTTGGTCTTTGTTAGACAAGAATCGAGTAAAAGGTTGTACAATTTTTTCTCATCTTTAAGCTTTTCTAGGGCCTAAATTATTAGAGATAACAAAGTTGCCTATGAACTTTATTATACAAAATTTAATTCTCTAGAATTTTTTTTAAATTACACTTTAAAGTGTGTCAAGCATTTGTTTTAAATAAAAAAATCGAAATTCCAACAAAATTAAATAAGTAATAAATAAAATATTTATAAAAGTAAAGTATACTTAGGTATATCATTTTGGGATTATTACGTGTCCAGAAACAATTTTTTTGCCTGAACGGAAAAGCTAGAAGTGCAGTTGGCAACCCTATCTGAAGTCATACTACGTCAATGCTCTTTTTGCAATAACATAAAAAAAATTTAAATTAAATAACCCAATTTATTTATTTTTATCAATTAAATAAAACACAGATTCAGCAAAATTTCAGTTTCTTTATTTAATTCATTTTTCGTTTTTTTATTTTATTTTTTAGTTATTTTTCCTTTTTTTTTACTTTTTACAGTGCATTTCCCAATCAGTATACGGTAGAGGCGTTTCTTTAGGTTTTGGTGGTGGCGGCTCCTAAAAAACACTTTGTAAACAAGTCCAAACTTATACTTCCTACTTCTTTTGGAGGTTCTTTTTGTTTCATACAACATTTCTTCTTCATCGGGTCAAATTCTTCACTGTGGCAATCCGGTGGTGGTTTTCGTTTCATTCCCGGATAACATTTTCGCGGTGGTTTTGGTTTCTGACTTTCTTGTAATTCACATTCTTCCACTTTTCTAGGTTTAGGTTTCCAGTTAACAAAAGTGCATGCAATACATTTTTTTTCTTCGACGATTTTATCAGCGGGTGGTGGGGGACATTCGCATCCTTCTTTCACTTTTCTCCAAAAATAGTGTCTTACAAAACCTAAGCCGAGTATTAATTATAAATCCACGTAAATGATTTTAACCGGTGAACCAATAAAAGAACTTTTCACACTTTCAACAAATACGTGTTGAAAACCTCCGCCTCTTTTATTGAATTACCGGTCAAAATCATTTATACAGACAATAACACAAGTTTTACGTACCAAAATTAATATTGTATCTTATAGGCCGCCAAAAGATGTTCATAACTAGAAATTTTGCTGACACTTTTGCAATTTTTTTTTACGTTTTGACAAGTTATTTTTCTTTTTTTTCTTGATCTGGAATTTCTTTTATTTCTTGGTGTGGGATTGGTCGATCGCAACCAGGCAATGGGTTTTTCTGTACTGCTTCAGCCATTGGGTACACTTTATTATTTCGGGTACAATCAGGTGCCAAATTTTGACATTTCGATTCGCTTTGAAATAATTTTATGCATTTTTTGAGTCTCCGCATTTCGCAGATTGTTCTTTCTACTATTTTTGTCCCAAATGGTTTGCAAGGCTCTTCTTCGTTGGTAACCCATTCGTAGGTGTTTCTTTTTGGCCGTTTCAAAACATCACATTTATCTGGACATTCCTGTTCTTTAACGAATTCCTTTTTTCGAAAAGTTTTTTGGTTTTCTTTGCATGGTGTATAGCCACACTCCCAAGGTAATTTACCTCGAGGAGTGTGTTGGTTCCTCAAGTTAATTTTTACGAATTGATTTATTGAAGTACCTCCAAGTGTCAATCGGTATACATTTAGAAGAGGTATTGGCATGTTTTAAAACTTTTATATTTAAATTTGATTCCACCAATACTCGAAATGAGTTATTTAGCACAACAATTTTGAAAATATTGTTTGACATTTTAAATAACTGATAGAAACTAACTTGATTTCCAGAAAGTCATTCCAAATCTCAACACAAAAAAACGTGAACAAATTTAAGAAATCTAATCCAATCAAAAGATAGCAAAAATAAACTAAAATCCGTTCCCAAAATGACCTAATCACATTTATTGTTACGAACATTTCGACATAACAATAAGAGAAAGGGAGTTTGGAGTAAATAGTTTTAGAAAATACCAGGAGAATATCGCGCCGAGCGTTGCACCGTAACGTAACATTCCACAAAATCATTAATAGACACGCCCCTAGACTGATCGAGAAGAATGAGTCATCGCACGAGTGAAAAAATTAGTTAGTTAGTTGGTTAGTGTGGACTTCGACAGCGATTAAGGTGAGCAATGTTCTCGGAAACGACGTTATTAAAGTGAGAGCAATCGTAGTTATTACTGTCTGATATCGAGTTATTTATTTGTTAAATTATTCTTGTGTGTAATCAAGAACCACACGAAATGGACAAATAATGTAAAACATAGATATTATTACTAAGATCACGTCATAATAGTGAACTTGATATAGCCAACCGAAAATAAAAAATGCTTTCATTTCGAAAAATATTTGCCAAAATTACACCAAATTGGGCACTTAGTCTTTATTGTATAATATTTGACGAAATCACAAAAAATTCTACTTCAGATTACAGTTTTGATGTTAAAATTGGAAAACTTAAAATGGCGAAATTATTGTGGCTGACTATAGACTGAAAATAGACTATAGACCGGACAAGGCACGCAGTGAAAACCTGATGTGTCTCAATCGTAGAGACCTTCAGTTAGTAGTAGGCATGTACACAGGACATTGCCTACTAAAGAGACACCTGTTGTGCTGAAGATGAGGAAACTCCTCTTCATATTCTCTGTTACTGCCCTGCATTTGCAGGCATCAGAGATTTATACCTGGGCTCTCGATATCTGAAGCCCAGTGCTATCGAGAAGGCTCCTGCAGACAAGGTACTGAGCTTCATCAGAGGCACATGGCTACTGCAGTAGTACTACTCCGAGAGGAAGCACACAATGGGCGTAGGCCTCGGTGTGCGGCTTGCGCTGCGGGCCCTTTTAGTCAAAAAACTAAAATAAAAATAAAAAAATAGACTAAAAATGGCAATATTTCGCATAATATTAAACAAAATAAGACGAAAATGAACAGTAAAAGAATTTTCAGATCTCTGACAACGATTTTGTAATGTAAATAGAAAAAATTAAAATGGCGAACCTAACACGGTCCACTATAGAGATAAAAGAGGAAACCTTCACAAAAAATTTAAAAAATAAAAACTAAATACATTTGTTGTGATTAACACCTTGTAGTTTGAGAAAAGGAAAAGAGATCTTCTTACCCCCAGCATCGGGTGGCTTATCAATTTCTAGTAAAGGGTTTAAACATGAGTTATAAAGAAAAAAACGTTAATATTTTAGACAATATTAGACAAAACAATAAGAAACTCAGATGTTTTTATTAAGAATGTCTATTAATCATAATTTTGTCATGAAAACAGTAAAAATCAAAATGGCGGGCCTGACATAACAAACTGAATAATATGCTAATATTTTAGGAACAAATGCCGAAATTAAACCCCACTACACTCAGTTGTACCAAAGAGTTTTTGATATTACTGATTACGATTTTTACGTAAAAACTAAAAAAATTAAGATGGCAAACTCAGTATGATCATATTTTGTTGAAAATATTTATGAAAATTACATTCAGGGTTTCTGAGACAACTGATTATAATTTTGTTGTAAAAATTGTAAAATTAGCGGTTCGAAAACAGTCAACTGTAAGAGTGTACAACGGTTATTTTAAATTTTCCAAGATATACGTCGTAGATTGAGGCATACTCTATTAATTTTATTACTAATGGGGATAAAGCCGTGAGACAGAGTATCTCAACATTTTAATCTGTGAAGTTAGCGTACATTGTAAAAAATGAGAATAATGCGTTAGGGCCTAATTCTAAATCAGATTTACGCCGGTGTAATTTGAGTTGCTAGGGGCAACGTCGTAACTTTACTATACTATTTATATTAGATGGCGAAACTTCGCAGTGATTTAGAATTCCAGCCTTAAAGAATAGTAATTTTAAGATAAAAAAAGTCCTTATTCATTGTTTTTTAAAGTTTTTTACTCGAATCATTGTTTAGTGTAGATTCGCCATATTAAATTGTGCATTTTTTTATAAAAATCGTACTCAGCGACCCCGAAACATTCCAAGTACATTGTTTGAAGCAATTTCGTCCAATTTATTAGGAAATACACTAAAATCCAGCTACAACAAACTCCCTCCATAACCTCCGTTCATATCAATGTACGATTTAACCCGGTTTTACTATATCTGCATTTTCAACTGTACACAGAGTCACATGGGATTCATCATGTTGATATCAATTTTGACGACAAAATTATACGTAGTTATTTTAAAAACAAACAAGTTTCATATTATTTTATTTAACTTTTTAATCTAACTTTTAAAATTTAAACTTTTTAGCATCCGCCATATTGAATTCTTCAATTTCAATTGTAAAATCGTTGCCAATGATTCCACAAATACCAAAGCCTACAGTTTCATCTTATTATATTCAATACTGTCCGGAATAATACCATTTTTACTCCATGTAGCCAGTCATATTAAATTTTATAATTTTCATATTGAAATCGTAAACAGTAAATATTAAAAATTACACTGTTTCATATTATTTTGTCCAATATTATACCAACAATTTTTATTGCCGGCTCTATTGAATTTCCAATTTACATACAAAAATCGTAATCAATAAAACAATTTTTTCAACTCTAACGTGAATTGTTATGATACACACTTCTTAAAAAAGGTTTTTTTGATAGAATGTCATTTCTAAAAGGGTGAAATGTGACCCAAAACCGGCACCCCTAGCTCTATTTTTTTAAACATTATTTTTAAAATCAAAAAACGTATCACGCAATTGCTGCTTGGAAATCGAGATGAATCCGATGATAGCCTTGTCTCGGCAGCTGATGCGTATAATCCAGAGACGGCTGAAGTTGTTGAAATTTGGTTCCAAAATTGGTTACGAAAAATTTTAGTTGCACCTGACAAAAATAGGAATCCATAGACACCCAAAATAGAAATTCAGTGGTATGTACATCAAAGTTGAACGTTTCTTGGCATCAACTTTTGGTTGATTTTTCTTAAAGCGGGCGCCAATTTTTGAGAGTGTTCAACAGTTGAAGAGGAGATATACGAGGTATAATTCGCTTTACGAGGTACCTGTGATAAAGGTTTTTTTTTGTGTTGAAGACATTTTTATTTTTAGTTTTGTACAGCGTATAGATGAAAAAATCTATCTACAATGTCTTATGTTACAAAAAAAAAATGTATTAAATGAAAAGCTTCTTCTGCGACTACGTTTTATTTCAAAAATACCTTATATTAACGGAAACAACTATGTTCAACTCATTTTTATATTACACAATATATACAGAAAAAAAAACTATCTTATGCAGAATTAATTAAGTCGTGAGTTAAGACAAGACAATTAAAACTGTTTTAAATCAGACACAATAAAATTGAAGATGTGATGTTACTGTATTATATAATAATACAAATAAAAAGAGAAATAAATAAAGACAATTAATAAATAAGTTTCAACAATTTTTCTAATACTAAGAAGGTACAGTAAAAAAGAATTACAAAAAAAGTATGCATATTAGTTAAATATTCAATATATACAAATCAAACCGACTTCTCATGCCGTGGAATGACAATTTTTACAACCGTTTGTTGCCGCTGCATTATCAACTACTTTAAATAAAACCAGGGACCCAAATGAGCAGACTTTTGGTAAAATTCAGGAAAAAAATTTGAGTTCAATTTGATGATCTAGTACGACTTTTATATCACAGAAATAAAAAACGGGACTGGAGATAAAATTCAAGAAATTAAGTCAGACGGCTTCTGTCCATGCGTTGAGAAGCCTAACACTTTGAGATCTACTCGTTCAGGCTGGTAAAACTCAATATTAGCACCAACAGTCTATAAATCCTCAGATCCTTGGGGAAAGTTTGCTCAAAAACTGAGCTACCCTGTACGATACCTTTCGATATCCATCACTACGTTAAACGACTTAAAAATACCGAAATAAATAAAAAGTCAAACAATATCACTAGAATGACTATTATCGTCCCGATCCTTAAAAAACCCCTTTTCGGTCTTACACTCCCGAATCGTCACAGTTTTCAAATTAACTGTAACATCAGTGATAAAAACTTGATCAGCGACTGGATTCCTCGCCAGCCAATACTCTGATCCAGGACTCGTCAATACGGGGAGTTCCTCATTTAAATTATTATTGTTGTGTCCGTTCACTGCTAGTTTCACGTCACTTTTATCACTAGAGTCTTTCTCCTCTTTCTCCTCCTTGGTCGTTTCGGGTTTTTTCGGGGGTGGAGGCGGCGACGTTGGTGGATCGGTAGCAACAGGCCGTTTGTCGTCGGTTCGTGACGCTACTGGCTTAGGAGATGCTGGTTCTTTTGTGGATGAGTGGGGCAGAGTAGCATCTACGGGACTACGACTCTTATCAGTAGAAGTCCTAGGAGTTGTGGCGGTGAGAACTGCCGGACTTGAAGCTGAAGGTATTGCTGATGAAGTCTCGTCTTCAGATTTTTGGCGGCCATTGGCACGATTTGCTGTTGGTTGCTGCTTCGTTGAAGACGATTTCTGCACCTGATACACATACTGTAGCCTAAGCAAGACACATTTATTATTTTTTTTACCTTATTTGGTGGTGGACTGGCACTGGTGGGACTACTCGTCGTGATCGTAACTCCAATTTTCCCGCTTTCCTTCGACAAAACTTCTGCTTTCCTTTTTGTTCCGATTTCTAGTCGTGCTAGAATTGGTCTTTGATCTTCACTACTTGAACTGTTTGAATTTTCGTTATCGTCAACTGTTGTTGGCACTGGTGATTTTGATGATACTTCAGATCCGGCCCTTGTATCTTCATCTTCTAGTGTTGGTGCTACTGATTCGGGTTTGGTTGGAGGTATTGATTTACTTGTTTCGGCATTTGTGGATGTATCATCTTGACTTTCTTCACCACTGGCACGGCCTTCATCTTCTTCAGTTTCAACTTGTTGTTTTTCAGGATGACGGTCTTTCTTTTTGGGACCGCGTTTGTGTGGATCTAGTTTTTGACTGCGTTCGAAGAGATCAATGAGGCGTAAGTCGAGGATGTTTTCTTCGGGTTCCCATGTATTGTGTTTTTGGCTCCAGCCTTTCCATTTTACGTAGTATTCTACGATACCCTAAAAAATAAATACAAACATCTGTAATGTTTCTTAAACTTCAAAAACGTCGACGCATTAGCAGAAAATAGAGGTTTTTTTGTCCACTTTCCCATAACTCTTCACAAATAGTTACAAAATGGACGTGTTGAATAACCCTAAATAAAAGGCCACTTTACAAACTCTTTAAATAAATTTATAAATCCTTGAAGTCAATGGCTAATTTTTATCTTTTAACAAAAGAAGGTTCAGATAAAACATTCCCAAACCGTGTCTACAAAGCTCAAATGTAAAATACACTTCTAAGAAATCAGACAACTTATTTTCGTGACAATCATCTCTATTTATGACAGCTGTTTCGAAAAGAAACTCACAAAAATTATGACTTGTAATTCAATAAATATAAATAAAAAACAAGTCTATTTTTTACAAGTTTTGTTATAAATATTTACCTTATTTTTTATAAATATAGATAAATAGATGTTCATTAAACCTCGTAATGCTTTTTTTCCTTCTTCCAGTAGTTACATAAATAAATTATTTATTATATAAATTAATAATAAAAAATATAGTCAATGTGATTACATAAATAGCTTAGAAGCTGATAATACATAATGAGTAATTAATTTAGAATGTGATGATGACTTCATTAGTCATAAATTCGTAGACGTTTTGTCAACGTTATTGTTCGTACTTTACAATGGATGGATAACAAGAAAAATATTTTTATCTTTTGTAGAATGATTCAGCCATAATAAAGAAAACACCCCAGGTGACAACTCACTGGTGATACCAATTAATTAAGAGATATTAATCCAAGTAATCGATTTAATATGTCACTCTCAAAACAAAAATAATTCATGTATGAAAGACTTTCATGTGTTATATCTTTTTATTTCATAAAAATAATAATATTTCATAATAATTTCGCAATATTTCATGTCATAATTTAAAAAAAGCACAGGGTAGGAGCGTTTTATTTTTAGAAAAATTTAATAATCTTACGTAAATACAACAATTAAAATAAAACAATTTTTTAGAGGTTTATAAGACAAAATTTTCTCCAACAATGTTTCCTCATTTTTTTTACAGAGGTTTTAGTTTCTATATTTTCATTAACAACAAAACGGATATAACATGTATCCTAAAACTTTCGTCAACTGAGTTCTTTTGTTTGTTAAGAACCGATGTTAAGAAATTTATAAATTCGTAAAAACCTATTATTGTTTAACTCGCAAAGTCGCTCTTTTCATAACTAGTTACGTAAATAACTATCTTTTTACAAAAGGGACAATCAAAATGATTTGTTGGATAATAATGGGTCAATCAGGCAATTCCAGACCAACGTTTTTGTTTGCTAACATAAAATCTACTCCATAATAAAGCCCAACAATTGAGCAACTGCGTCTAATAAAATCGAAAAGGTTTCCGGGGCACCGATATTGTCCCATGGATTATTTGTCCCATGATATTTAAGAGTCAAGCCATAAATAATCCGAAAGTTTCGATTAAAAAGTTAAAATGTTTAATTAATGTTTATTAAATAATAAATATATTGATATATTTTTTGTAATATAAAGTTACGAACAATTCAAATTAACAATATTTTAATAAATATCTTCCTGAAAATACTAGAAACATATCGTGAAAGGAAGCGCATCGAGGCGTAAAATTCCCCAAAATCATTAATAAACTCGTTGATAGACCGATCGAGAAGAATTAGGTAACCTTTCCAATTCAGTGAAGAAAGGTCACGAATAAGTTTCTTTACTCTGTAGGTACAGTCAGGGAAAATTTAAATGGCACCCAGTTTAACCGACCAGAACTAAAAAACTTTTTTATTAAATTCTGTTAAAATATTGGACGATTAATGTGTTTCAGACGATTTTATAACATCAGCACGTCTTAATATCCTGGCTGGTTCAGGGGTGACATTTAATTTTTCCCTGACTGTACTTTTAACTGAAATAAAATGGCCCCCAATGTTTTGTTTATAAACCTCATAGGTCAGCACTTGCACAGTCTATCATGTTCTAAATAATAATGATGTGTAGACTTACGAATTCCTAGGAAAGTATTGTAGATAAAATAATATACTAAGCGAATCTTAAATACAACAAAAAATGTAAACATAGCGTCTTCTTTTCAAGGCTAAATAACACTTTTTTCATAATTTTCACTTTATTTTTGTGACAAAACTAGCTTGAAATAATGCAATTTGAACTGCGTTTTCGTTCTTGTTTTATTTTTTAATCTTTGCTTCAAAATTATGCAACAAAATTACTCTTATTTCAAGCCCCAATAACAAATAACTCTAATTTAAATTTATATTATTTGTCCGATTATGGAAGCGAGTTTTATTGTATATATTGTATAATTTGTAGAACATAAACAATCACAAAAAAGGGCTTTTGGAGCCTGCATTTCCGCCTTAAACCATTTCTTATCAAAGTGTTTACATGAAGTCATCGTCAAATTCAAGTTGTTTGTATATTTTTTCCCAAACTTAGCATTAACTTAAAATTAGCATAACAGACTTTCAAGTGCCCCCAAGAAATTTTAAACATCTGCAAATATTTCAACCCGTTTATAAATTTTAAATTACGACCTTGGATTACTTTATTTACTCCAAACAATAATAGTCCGGCGCACGGGACGCCTAAAACACTTTAAAAAGTGATTCAAGACTAAAAGTTGTTTTTTTCAGAATTGATGGTTTAGGCCCCAAACATATTGGGTGAAATGCATAAAAATTATTTACACATTATAATTCTTCAAAACACAGGTTTTCTTCTAGAAAAAATTCAATTCAACATCTGTAGCCGTTTTGCCAAAAAAATTATATTCGAAAATGCACTGGCTCTTATGGACGTTCGCAACTTCAAAGCTGAATATCTCCGTTCAAGATCCCGAAAAATTTAATTGATTTTACGGCTTTTCGCTACTTCTCAACGATTGTCTCAAAAACTAAGCTTAAAAAATATGTCTCTTGAAAAGTTTTTGTTCTATCATTTCTGATTAGAATGGTACCACATTTATATTTTAGTGTTATGTCGTTTTTTCAAAAATAATATAATAAATAAACTCTGCACAAATCATTTAATTGTGACACCGTATCTTTTCTCTCAAGTTGTCGATCCCCCACTCTTGCTTTTGTATTCTCGTAACTGCTAAGCCACGAACTTACCCCTAACCTGTGCCACTAACTACTGATCGTCTTTAGTTTGAGAAAAAAAATTCGTTAGGAAACGTATCTAATATTTCATGAACTCTTAAGGTAAATTTTGAGTAAAATTTGACCATGACGTATTTAAAAATATAGAATTATTTTATAATAAATTCACTTGAGTATTTATAAATTTTTAGTGAAACAATTTAATAATTTATTAAAGTATGTAATAATGTTAAATTGCCAGCTACGTAAACCCTGGCTTTGCAGCTAAAAGAGTGGGAGAGCGAGAGTGATTTGTGCAGAGATTATTTATTATATTATTTTTGAAAAGCTTTTACAACACAATAAACAATTAACAAATTTCCCGCTATGCAATTCTGATACATTTAATTTTAAAAAAGCAAATTTTGTGGTACTATATGAGTCTCTTCTTTCTATTGACTGGTCTTTTATGAAAAACTATAGTAACATCGAAAATGCGTGCTCTCTATTCTGACACACTGAACAACATCTTTGCATTACATGTTGTTAAAAACTCTTTTTAAAAAAACCTGCAAATATCACTAACCTGCATGGTTTAATGGTGAGATTATCACCTGTTTTCGTAAAAAAAATGTTTTTCAAGAAATATAAAAAAATAAGAGTTGATTTTCTTAATCTTTTTAAGTACTACCGTTCTCGCTCCAAGTCACTAATATCTTCCGTTTACAAAGCCTATATTCTTAAAACTAAAGAAAGTTTAACAAACAATCCTAAAAATTTTTGGTTTATCGTGATAAATACAGATTTTCAGAAAGCCTTTGACCAAATGGATTACTTTGTACTTCTAAACAAATTGTGTCACATATGTTTCAATAGATTGCTACATGATCTTCTAACTTCGTATCTTTGTAATCGCGAATTTGTTAGATATAAAAATCGTAACATGCGTCTACAAAAGAATGACGTCGTAGTGCAAACGTAGGGCTTAGCTTGGCACATAATAACATTATTAGTTTGTGAATTGTCATCAATGCCGTTTGTCAAAATGGCAAGTCTGGAAATTTTTGGCGAAAATCTCTCATAGTAGAATAGAATATTACTATTCGCTCTCTAAGCGAATTTATTCGTTAGAGTGCGTTCTAAGCTAGAACATTGTGTACCCATTCTGTCCTCTTTATACGCCACACACATGAAATGCATTGAGTCTGTACAGAGAAAATTTTTGAAATTGTTATTGTACATCACATTTAAAACCTATCCTGAAAGAGGTTGTAACCATCTATTTCTATTAAGAACTTTTAATGTGAACTCTTTAGAAATTAGAAGAATTATCTTAAGTATTGCATTTTTACAAAAATTACTACAAAATAAGACTGATTGTATTGCTCTTGTTAGTAAGATACATTTTCTGGTTCCTTGAATTAATTCACGGTTCTCCTCGACTTTTTAGTGCAGCAATTGTCATACAAATATTTTATTAAAATCACCTTTATATGTAATGTGGAACAATTTTAACAAAATTAGCAGTAGTTGTAATATTCATTTTCACTCTTTTTTTAGGTATTTAGACTATTTAGTTTATATTAGTTATTATATTTAGTTTAGTTTATTTTTTGTTATTGGGTGATTCACCTGTTGAAAATAAATATTATTATTTAAAAAAAGACATAAGAAAAAAATATAAATGTGGTACCATTCTAATCACAAATGACAGGAAGAAAACTTTTCAAAAAACATGTTTTAAATTAAAGCTTAGTTTTTGAGATAATCGTTGAGAAGTGACGAAAAGCCGTAAAATCAATTAAATTTTTCAAGATCTTGAACAGACATATTCAGCTTTAAAGTTGCGAGTGCCCAAAAGAGCCAATGCATTTTCGAATATATTTTATATTTTTGCGGCAAAATGGCTAGTGGTTGAATTCAACTTTTACTAGAAGAAAACCTATGTTTTCAAGAATTTTACTAGATAGATATCTAGAAAATTTTAGATAGTTTAAATTTTTGGACAACTTCGGATATAATATATTTACGGGCTGATTTCAAGTTGAAATAATACCGGTAGTATCTTCGTTTCCATGGAAAATTAAAAAAAATTGCTATTGTGATTGGTTGTTGCTAAGGAAATGTATTAAAATTTGCGATAATACCAGTAGTATCTCTACTTGAGATCAGACCATTAGGGCATAAGCCATATTTCTGAAAAAAATCAACCTTAAGTCTTGAAACCTCCAAAGGGTAACACATTTGAGGGCATTTAGCGCTCTACTATAAGCTTTCTTCGCTTTTATTATCCAAGTCATTGAGCCCTTCATCCCCAACATGTGGTACTAATGATTACCAACCCCAACCCCCGAATTTCTTAGCCCATCTTTTGTCCGAAAAAACTCGAAACAGTGCTCTAATTACTTCCTCCCCGAACCTTCTCAACCATGACTCACGTCTTCGACCGGAAAGGGGTGACAGGAAACCCCAATTATGTAAGAAAATACCCCTTGAGTCACAAACAACAACCGTCAATACCAGTTTTAGGTTAGCTTGAAATTTGCACGAAATTCACCCAGTTTTGAGACGAGGCAAAGGACGAGGACTTAAAGGATTAGGACTTACCCGACGAACTCTTTTCCTAATAATCCTTTCGGCGGCATAAACATGGTCACCAAGTTCCATTGTTATGGCTGATGGGGACGCATAAAATCACTCGAAATGCGCGCAAACGACTGATTTATCAAGTGCATAACCACAAACAGAACTCGACTTTTCTCAACATTTTCTGAAGAAAAACAAAACAGACTTTTCCGCGAAATTATAAAATTGCATCAACAACAAACTCACTCGGATCACATTGGATTTCAGGGAGTTTCACGCGCGCCGGTTGGCACAACTGCGCAACGCGACGTCACTATTTTTTAAACAACGCTAATTTTAAACATTATTTAACCCTAACTCAACGGAAATCATTCAAAACGTGAATTTTAACAACAAAATAATTTTTTACAACGTTTTGGGGACGTTTTCAAAACAGAAGTGACACACTACCACCCCTCAAATAGCTTAGACTCGTCCATATTCAACCATTTTTTTTTGAGGACACCGAAATTCTATTTCAACGAAAATTTTCTTTACGTTATTTCCAACACATGGACATGTTTATTATATCTGCTGATTACATAACTATTTTTTGTCTAGACGACTGTTCTTTACTCTTCATTTCAATACTAGTTTACTTTTTATACATAACATCACGCAATAAAATTATGGTAATTTATTTCTTAGAAAAACATCGAAGTTGTTTAGATGTTATTTATGTACACAACGAACCTTTTAATGTAATTATTTACAACAAAAAATACGTTTTAATGAACTCAACTGGTGCAACTACTAAAAATTGGCCGTTTTCAGATAAATTAGGCAACCCACACGCCTCCGGATCCGGACAACTACAACTACGCCAATGATTAGGTTGGCAACACAAAATTTCTGTTTTTAGCATAATTTTGGCACTTTAATTGTTTTTGTCACATTTTTAACATATATTCATATTGCCAATAATTTCAGTGAAAAAATTCGTTAATTAAATACGTTTCACACAAAATTTTGTTCTAACAACAGTCTGAACGGTTAAGAATTGGATTACACATGCGCATTACCGTTTTAGATCCGAAATTTCTACTGCGCATTCTCAGTACAGTTGCAAACTAGTTCTTTCTAAACTGTTGTTGGAATAAACCTTATATTGTTTCTTACAGAAAATAACTTTTCTGAATTTTTTCACTTATTTAGCGAATATTTAAATTATTTTTGAAGGTAGCATAAAGTTGTTGCAAGAAACTATTTATAGAGCGTTTCAGAATGATTGATATTTCAGTAGGCCATAACTGTGTGAGCAATACAGATTTGTAAAGGCGACATTAGGAACAAGTAATCAGAATAATTTGTCAGTAATAAAAAAAAATAGGGTTAAACAAAATATAATATTAATTTTTATTGAAATGAAATAATAATAGTAGAATGAAAGATTGTATGTTCAACAACAAAAAATTATTTTAAAAAACAAAAATCCTAAAGTAAAAATAACAAATAATATAAAATAAAAAAAGAAAATTATAAATCAAAAAGACGCTTTGAAATTAATTTAAAAAAATTTTGAAAAAAGAGTAAATGTAGGATTTATTTGAGATGTACAAATTAATTGTTTTACAATTCGTAGTTTAGATTTTAGAAAAGAACAAAAAATATTCTAAAATAACTAAAAACAACGTTCAGAAAATATGAAATAAGAGAAACTACAGTTAAAAAAAAACAAAAAAAAGCTTTAGAGGAACAATAAATGGAAAAAAAACACAAAAAAACAAATAAAATTTCAGAAAAATACTAATATTAAAAAAAACTACTATTAAAAGCAAAATAGATCAAAGATATATTATATAAAAAAGTAATAAAAAAATTTTAATTTAGAAAATTTAGTAGAAAAACCTGAAACCGAAAAATTACGAAAATCTGAAACAGAAAAAAAATTAGTAGGTGTAGGTACACCTGAAACAGAAAATTAGAAGAAAAACCTAAAATAGAAAAATTAGTAGATAAACTTGAAAATCTGAAAAAAAAAAATTAGTAGGAAAACCTGTAACAGAAAAATTACTATAACCCGAAACAAGGAATTACCAAAGCTGAAACAAAAAAGTTTATACACTTTTAACTCTATACCTACATAAAAAAATAAGTTCCAAAAAAATCGATTTCAAATAAAACTCAAAATTTTGAATAAAAAATTATAGATTAAAACAGAAATCAATAATTTTAACAAAGTCATAAACTATACATAAAGTCTTAATTAAAGCATTTTCCTCTTGCACAACTGATGACTGGCAAATTCTTTCCTTCTGGTTCTTTCGGAACTTTAATTCAGATTTCTAGCGATGTCCTTAGAATCTACTCCCTAAACCCCAATATAATAAAAGGAAATTACTTTAAATCGTTTGTTTATTTTTTACAAAAGAGGGAGGTAGAAAGAGATTCTAAATAAAACACGTGAATTTATTGTTAAAACAATTACAAATAAAAATAGCATCTAAAATTGTTTATTTCTGTGTTATATTCTAATCTGAAAATGCAAAAATGTATTTGTTTAATCAAAATCGCGATATATTCCCTTTAATAATTAATAATAAATAAAAGTACGCAGCTTTAGAGCGGCTGTGATGTGCCCTGTTCGAGAGCTGGTGCTCGACTGATTCAAACAAGAGAAATATTGATAAATTTGCAAAAGACAACAAAAAATGTCTATTATATCACTCTTTTGCCAAACCATCTTTGTGTCTTTGAGTACTGAATCATTGCATTATGTGAGCAATTAGTTTAAATAGTAAACAAAAAATTTATTTAAATATTTAAGTACAGAAACAAGATGTTTCGAGTTTTGTTTCAACTCATATTTAATCACGAAAATAGCGGCAAAAAAACAATAATTAATTTTATTTAAACAAATAAGACTAAACATTGTTTCAAACGGCTACGTCATTACCAATTAAAAGGTGAGTATGACGTCATGTGAAAACGCTGGTTTTAAGTTGTTTGGAGGTTGTTGTCTGACGTCATTTGAAAGCAACCTATTGATGTACATAAATATCATTTTTTCATTAAATTATAAAAATAAAACGTAACCGAAAATACAACACTATTTGTTTCACTCTTATAATACTTAGTAATTTAAAAAAAGTTAGTTTTAATTTAATTTAATGAAAAAATAGACTTCTTTTTCGATCTTTTGCTCATGTTTTCGGTACATTGCACATTAGCCCTCACATTTGACACATTTACCTAACCTCAAATGTGAAAACCGGTTTTAATTCAGAACACGGCATTCGTTTAATTTTTTTAACTGAAAATGGCTGGAGCTTCAAAGAAATCGAGAAAAGTGGCGAAGCCTGCCTCCGACGAGGAGTACCAAAGCGACGAGTCTGGAAACTACCACGGCCAACAAGTAGGTGCCCACTTTTGGGGTTATAACAGCAGCACGTGTTTTTCCAGGAAATTCAAGCAACTTTCGAAGGCCGGAATCCCGAAGGACAGGATTTTCATGGCATTAAGCAGTTGTTGCATCAGTTGTTTTTAAGTGCACATATTGATTTAGGTCAAATGAGTGATATGGTGATTGCTCAGGTTGGAGTTGGATCAGTGTTGAAACAGAGCTTCACTGATAGTGATGATGAGGATGATATGGAAATGGTTGATGAGTCTGATGTTTTTGGGCTTACTAGTGTTTTAAATTTGACGCAACATAAAGTAAGAGGGATTTTTACGGTGGTTGCTGTATGGTATAAGTTGCTTTGTAGGAGACACCCTGTGTCCAGCAGTTGTATCAGATGGTTGATGACGAAGTGAAGAAGCACGGAGATCAGGAAACTCAATCCAGTTTTAAGGAAATTTTAGAGAAGAATTCAAATAAATTAGGTTTTATTGTTAATGAAAGATTTGTTAATATTCCATCAAAAATTTCTCTTCCAATGTTACAGTCTTTACAAGATGAAATACATAGAATGGGGAAGAAGGATGAAGGATACATGTTTGATTATTACTTAATGATTTGTAAGCTTTGGAAATCTAAAAGTAACAATAGTGAAATTGTATTTTCAAATGATGAAGAAGAAATTTTTTGTAAAAAAGCAGACTGCAAATTTGATTATAGTGTAGCAGGAAAAACTGATACAGGATTGACTGGAAATTGGCAAAGTGAAGACAAAGAATTAATTCCGTATAGGTCTATAATTTTATTTAAAGCAGACAAGTTACCTAGTATTATAAGCGAAATTCAACATTTTGTATCAACCTAAGTTTAAAATACAATTTTATAACAGTACTATTTAAATGGTTTAAAAATTTTCTTAAGAATTATTCAAGAAAAAATTACCCAAAACCAAAATCTGGAAAGTATTTTAAAAATACCACTTTTTTGTTAAGCAAGCAGTAATACAGTTGTGTCTAATAAGTTGTATAACAATCCTAATTAATTGCACAATGTTTTGAACAAAAAAATGGGTCACCTTCAGATGATTTTTGAATGTCAATTCAAAAAATCCACTCCCAAAAAATGAATATTCTTGTTGTTTATTAAAAAAATATATATATTTAAGGCGTTTATTACAGAAGTTTCACTTTAAAAGTTCAAAAATATTATCTGGTATTATAAACACTTATTTTGCGTTGTGAGTGTTTCGCAATGTCCAAAAAATGTTTTTTTTTTTTCGTTTTACGTAATTTTTTAGAAATAGAAAATGTACATTTTAACACCAAACCGTTGACCAAACGCACAATGATGAGAATGTGCAGAGAGCTAGTGAAGCGGACTTCTACTTCTAAAGTTCAAATTCTACTCTATTATTTGTTTTAATTACTAAAATGATTTAAAATCGTGGACTTTAGATTTTTTATTCATGTTGAAAATGGCAAAAGTGTCATTCCCATACTCTTAGTCAAAATTTTGAACAAAATACGAGCTTATTTTCAAAAAATTTTTCAAAACGGCTTATGAAAAGGTCAGCTAAAAAAGGTGGGAATGAGTTACGAATTGCAGTCCTTCTTGCTTTTCAAAAAAAAATCTAAAAAATGTTTTGTTTCATGCGAATTTTCGTGAGACGAATATATTCTTTTCGGATTACCGGGAGTAGAAATCCCAAGGCATTAAATTCAATTTAACTCTCACTCCCACAGGGATTAAATTTCATATTTACCTACTACATTTTACACTACTATCTTTTGATACACGATAATTAATGCATTTAATACTTAAAAAAATTGAAATGAGTGTTAGGGAGTGCGGAAAAGTGTAGATACCACAGTACTGATCTGTTTTTAATCGCTCAGGTGGTTAGTGTCTTCGCTGCGCTAGATTAAAAACCTACTTTAGTACCTATATAATATACTATTTTCCACTACCTGTTTCGTAGGCATGTCACTAATGTTACACTAAAAGCAACAATTACCGCTTATTGGACGCTGCTTACGATCTAGGTAGGGGCCCTTGGGCGGTAAGAGCGGGCCGTAAGCAGATTAATGACCTCGGTTTTCCAAGCTGCATTCTTGACTACGAAGAGTTATGCTTACGGCTCTTGACTTCTTGAGGTCTAATATACTATTATTTTAAGTAAAATAGTGACTTTACAAAATTATGTAATATTTCTATTATCTATACAGGGTGATTTTTTTATCTGTTCCCGCCCGAAACTCTAAAAATAGGCAACACATCATACTTTGAAAAATTTATTTTCAAATTTAAGGCCTTTAGAGTTGTGAATTAATGTCAATATTGTTGATAATACCTTTAGCAGTGCTTCCAGAGTCAATTTATTTAAATCATTTGTTTTCACATTATTTAATTATTAACAAACTTTTCGTTTGTATAACGTGTTGCTTATTTTTAGATTTTCGGGTGGGAACAGATAAAAAAATCACCCTGTATATCATCTAAAAAATAGAATTTCTGTGGCTAATATAGAAATTCTATATTAAAATGTAGAATTTTTTTCGTAAAATATAACTATCCAAAGTTATTTTTATTTAAGAACTCAATTTTTTCGCAAGTTTTTTATTTTTATTGTGATATTTAGAACTTGATTGTCCATTTTAGAAAATTTGCTGCTAAAATTTTGCCAATAAGTTGTGATTATCAGGAGCGAATTTACACATTAGTAGAATTTTCACTTGCCTCTAAAACTCTTTTTTTGAAAACACCTCTTAAACAATTGAATTTTTCGAAGTTATTTTGTACTCCTTATGTCGATATTTCTATTGTTCCTTTTCACTCGTCGTTTTTCATGTTTTCTTAGATTTATTTTCTTCTTCTAGTTTGCGTTATTCAAGCTTCTCTAAATCATATTTTGTTTTATTTTTCAATCATGGTTTTTGTCGTTTATTTTCAGAACGTTGTTTTTTAAATGACTCAAGAACGATATTTTTTCTTCATCCAGAAGCTATTTTTATTGCTTTTCTTTTCTTTTGAAATAATTTTTTTTTATTATATTTTTTTTGTGGATATTGGAAACTTATTTTCTTTCTGTCACATTTTTGCTCTTTCTGTTTTTTTTTAAACATAGTTTTTTATTCCTTTATCTTTTCTAATCGTTGTTTTTTTAGTTTTTCTATGTTCTATTTTTCTAGTGACCGTTCTATAGATTGTTCTAAAAACATTTTTGTTTTTCCTTATTTTAATTGTGTTTTCTTTTTTAAAAGAACTAATTTGTATGTCTTTAATAAATCCACAATCCTTCACTCTACCCTTGTCAAAATGAGTGGGCAAATTTTGTAAAAGTCACTTTTAAACATATGTTTTTTAATCGTAAGTTTTCTTGTTTTTTTTTATCTCTAATTTTTCCTGGATAATTTTTTGTTATTTTTATTGTTAATCTTTCTTTGCGTTTTTTCTAAATGTACCGATAGATTTTCTGATCTGTGTTTCTTCATTTTTGTCTCGCCGTTTTTTTGTCTAAAATATTTTTTTAACTTCTGTTTCTTCCCAGGTCTATATTATTATTAAGACAGACACGAAAATTTGCAGAAACGTCGGCAATCAAGAAAAAACAAAAAATTTTTTGAGTTTGTCTAAACCTTTTTTTTTAACTTCTGTTTTTTCCACGTCCATCTGATTACAAAATTATGTATTAAAATTATGGGAAGACAAAGAAGAGACAAATCAACGAAGCAAATTTTTTTTTAAACATCATTAATTTGCAACCACTCTAATGGGGTGAGTTTTAAAAATTTGTTTAGTTTTTATAAGCTTTTATATTTGTAAAGTTGTAATTTAAAATTCTAGACTTGTCAAAACTTTTTGAAGCATCTTTTAAATTAACTGGACCAAACAAAACATTTCCATCGCTATTTTCCCTTTTTGTTACATCTTCTAATAAAATATTAACAAAAATCTCAATTTTAACGGTTTTTTGGGTATTTTGCAAAAAATAGTTATGTTAGGTATTTTAGGCTGCCTTTTCATAACATCCACCAATTAAATTTTTGTTGGTTTTTATACCCTGATTTAAAAAAGCGCATTTTAACATCGTCACGCTTTTGAAATTTGCTGTTTTTGCCAGTTTTTTTAAAATCTTTTGGGGGCCACAACAGGTTATTGGTTCTAGAATTTTGCTCGAATTACAGTATTATTACTGGTAAATTCATATTTTTTTATATTTAAGCTAAAACCTTAAGACTCTAGTAGTTCTATTCTGACCTGAAGATGCTTACATCACTTTGTGTTCGAAACACGTCGTATTAAAAAAAATTGTAAGTGCGTTCTGATTATTGCTCTTTTCATACACCACGACACGAAACAAGACATGAACAAGTAGATATTGCTGAAAAAACTAATTCAAAAACGGAATCTTTTGCCTTTGTGTCATTTTATGCACCAAAATCTCACTAAGAAACACCACTATACTCAATAAATACCCCACAAACAAGATATAAAACCAGACCCAAGTTGCATGCAAGGACAAAGCCTTAGCTTTAGTTTCAGCAAAATTTTCAGGATACAAAAATCCTTCAATAGTCGCATTATGTATTGCTCTTTTCGCCCACAATTCTATAAAGCCACCCTCACCCAATCTCCTCAATTTTTTATTAAAAGCAGGCAAAAGAGGAGAGTTATGAATCACTTTATATGCCTGATAATTTGGAATAATGCTTTCCTTAACCAAATGATAAGTTTGTGCCCCTAAAACAATTTTCAAAAAACGTTAAACATACTAAAATTAATTTTGTTACCGTTTCTTCTCAAATCCTTGCACCTTGATACAAAAATTGCAATATCATGTTCTGTTATAAACGTAGGCATTTCAGAAACATCAGATTTGTAAATCATTTGGTCCATTAGACCTTCATTACTCGCTAAAGGTATTAAAGCCTTAGCAGACTTTTCGTATTTAGTCCCAAAATACTTCTTCTCGACTTCTTCTGCATAATTCGGTAGTGAATAAAGAGGCAATCCTGATGCAAATAACTGATCAATTGTGTTTATATCAGGATAATGTTTTCCTGTAGCCATAAAACTTGTAATTTTAGTTTGGATAAAATTATTTATAATAAAACTGCATAAAATCCAACCGAAAATAAACAGTCTCTCGATGAAATTCCGAGGGAAACGTGTTACTTGATTTATGATCAAAATAGAGTAAATTTCGAAAAAAATATTTAAAATATTGGTTGAGCTATTGAACAGCTTTCTGATTATTACAATTATCAAAACAAAGACTGGAAATTACCAAATCAGAAGAAATAATTTACTGTAGGAACATTTTCTCACCTAAAGAAATGGCAACAATTATTATCCAAGTCAAAGGGGTATAAACTGTCAACATTAACTCCCCTAGGGGTATTTCAGACGTTTTAGGTACCAGAAAACTCAAATCGTTTTGTGTGTGTGGGTACAAATTCTCGACAATATGGTCATCAACACTAAATTGCTCCGATTTGATCAAAATCGAAATATCTTTTTTCTCCAAAAATTTTGTTTTCATTTCTGTTCTATCATCAAAATCTATTGCTTCAAACCAAGGATTAAAAAGCACATTATCCATTGTTACAACTTGTAATTTCCCATTTAAATGACTCACAATTGTCTCAATTGCATTATAGTCTTTTCCTTCAAAATACACTCTTTCATTCTTCTTGAATCTCTTAATTTTCGTTCTATCAGAATAGGTAAAAAGTCCTTTAATTTCACTCCCCAGAAGGTTTAAAGTCTTGTCATAGAAGAAAGGTAATGGAGAGTTTGTCAAGTTTACTGTTTTATCAACTGTTGGAAGATATGGGTTATAAGTGATCACTTGGATCTTACCATCAGATTCAAAAACTAGAATTACGTTGATACATTTGATTTTTCTGTATGAGTTTAACAGGTAAGGGATGAATATAGGAATGGGTTTTTTGGTCATGATTAAGACGATCTTAGCTCGTGAAACTCGGACTCTTTTGAAAATGTCATTAGCGTGAGAAAGATCACCTTCTGGATCTGTTAAAACGAATTTAAAATGATTCGGATTCAGCTGCAAGATTTAGATTAACAACAGAAATTTTTGATAGCTAGACTTACAAGAGGCTTAATATCCCAATTGATACCAAAATTTATTATTATAACACTAGCAATTTGGTTTAGTTTTTTGATAGCAAAATCGCTAAATTCTGGTTCGACTTTATTAATTGCAATGAAGAGGAAACCATCTTTCTCATTACTGTTTTCTAGGATAATACGTATCATAAATTGCTTCATTACGTCTGATAGTAAGTACGGTTCAATTTCTAGTAATTTTGAATTAGTTGCTCGAGAAATTGGAAATTGGGTATATTTTAACAAAAAAATTAAAGAAAGTGTGTTTAAGACGCGCATTTTTGTTTCTTAATCCGAAAGAGTGAAGACTGGAAATAACGAATTGTAATAAACCAAAATTGGATGTCTAAAATAAATGAAATCATTTGTGTTCGAATTTAGAAAATGGAAAATTATTAATTTAGGAAAACAAGGGAAAGGAATATACAAAGAAATAATAAATAGGTTAAATGAATAGCAATTTGTTTCACTTTTTTTGTGTGAATTTGCTTACTACAAAAAATATCTAGAGTTTTACATAAAGTTGCCAACTTTCTAATATTGAAATAAAGATTGTCCTCAAAGATTTTTTTTTAAGATTCCATTTGCAGACTATTAATAGCCGCGACGTAAAATGTTTTAAAAACGGAAGAGAACTGTTTAGTTACCTAGTAATGGAGATAGTAAAAAGTTTAGAAAAACAAGTAAGGAAAAGTTGGTTAATAATAAACAAAAAAATACATGAGATACAAGAACTAACAAGAAAAAACAACAAAACTTGTTGATCTCTCTTCTAATTTATTTTGAAAATTTGTAAAATAAGTTTCGTTTAGTACAAGACATTCTAATTAGCGCTATAAAAGACAATAAAAAAGTCTGACTTTTGCAGAAGGCGTGTAGATTAGACTTCAAAAAAGGCACCTAAAATTGAAAAAATAAATTAAAAAACATAAATATAAATAAACAATAATTAGCTGTAACAAAACAAATTAAGTAGGAGTATTCAGTACCTCTCCGTATCGACTTTAAAAGAGGAAAAAATTTGTGTTTTGAGGGTTTGAAAACAATCAACAAAAGTAAAATTTTCTGAGAAATCAAAAATAAAAAAATTTTCGTCTTTTAAAATCAATGTACGTATGTTAAAAATTTGACAATTGAAAAATAGACATACAATTTTTAAAATAAATTAATAATGTCTTGATTAAGGCATCTGGTACAAATGATGGGTGGCAAATCCCCTGCTTCTACTTCATGTGGACTTACTTTTAATCCTGAAATCAGTGCATTTTTTCTGTTCTATGTGGCAAGTTGTTTCTACTTGTTTTAAAACTATATCTAATCTGGATTTTCAGCAGTTTTCTTGGACTTCTAGTCCCGATGAAATAAAGAGAATTTGCTTTTAAAACGTTTATTTCTTTTTTGTAAAATGAGTGCAAAGAGACTATAAATGAAATAAGTAAAATTATTATTTATCACAGCAAATTCAATTAACGGTAGTAAAATTGTTTATTTTTGTGTTATTTTTATTAATTTAAAAATTAAAATATGTATAAACGGTTAAGTAATAAATTAAACAAAACCTATGTATTTTGTTTAATTAACAAATCTATTTATCTTTAGGGGATAGGCAAATTGCGGATTTAAGGCCTGAAGAAGCTTTTATCAGCACAACAAAGTGAGATATATAAAAAACAAAAATCAAAATAGAAAATAGTTATTAACGTTATTAGGCCGATATGAAGCAAATACGGACGCGGTAGAATGTTGTAAACCGAGGCGCAAGCCGAGGTTTATAATCAACCAAGTCCATTATTTGCGTATCGGCCGTGTATTATTCAATACTTTTCGTAATACCGAAGCATCATTTAAAGACAAATTATTAAAAATAAATACCAAAACATACAATATTATTTATTTTCAAACAATTGTTTATAAATCTCCTAAGCAACTACCTACCCTACCTTTTTATTTTAATTGTTTTTTGATTGTTCGTGTCTTAGCAACTTAACGGCCGGTGGCCGTTATAATATAATAACGACCGGAGTCCGTTAAAACCGGCTTTTCATTTGTCATATCACGTGTTTTAAACCAAAATAACTATATGGTACTACGAAAATGTTTAAACGATTCAAAAATTACGTTTTTCTAACACTGTAATTATTAATATTTAAAAAAAATGTTAAATAAATAACCAAAAATATAGAAGGACTTTAAAGACTAGTTTGTCTCTTTCTTACAGTACATGACAGTACTTCTTTATAGGCTATTTTGGTTTACTTTACGGACTATTTTTTTATTTTGCTGACCATTATAGAAAAAAAAATTTTAATTAAAAAATAGATTTTAAATATGTTTGGAAATGTTTAATGCAATTCATTAAATATTTTCGTAGAAGACGAAGTGATTTATGTAGCTTTGTAAGGCAAATGTCCTAATTTAAAATTCTAAAATATGCAATAAGATGCAAAGATGACTCAAATAAACATTATAGAAGTGGGCCAGATGCAAAACTGCCTCAACACACTATAAGTCAAAATTCTCGCAACTGGTATGTAAATCAGACTCCTTATTATGCACAACACTTTCTTTAACTAACAGTACCTTTTTCTGGTAATCCTTTAAAATATTAATCAAAGAAAATAATTTTGGCTACCTCTACTACAAATTAAAACTCCCCCAAAAACCAAATCTTACTAAAATTTAACTCTTTCCATTCAATTTTCCAACGTATGAACATCAGTCTCGATAATTATGATTAGAAAATCGTGAAATGCAATCACTTTCATCGTACTTTCTTTAATACAAATCAATACTTATTTCTAGCGGCATTTTTCCTGATAGCACTTAACTCTTCAAATTCTTCGTGGCAGTGTTGGTGCTTCACAATGTCGCGATTTTTAATCCTAATTTCGGTTTTTTGTAAGTGAAAATTTCAATTTTACCTAAAAAAAGTGAGAAATTTAAGGTTTTGCTTGGTGCCAAGTGACACTTCCGAATCAACCCATCAAGGATGCTTTGTACCTCCACAATTCCACTTCTTCAAATTTGACGCTCCGTGATTGCGCTTTTCGACCAACTGATCAAAGACAGAGATGTCCTGATCCGGATATTCGCTTTATTTTATATAGTGGGGGTGAGAACCAAGAAGTCGATTATACGAAAAGTGATTTTCTGAGACAAAGCAAATGGGATCACACCAAAGAAGACATGATTCTAATTCATGGGTATGCCGGAGGTGATGGTACTTTACCTATGGCTGTCCTTCGAGACGGTACCAAATTTTGATTATTTAAATTTTTTGTGCTAGATTTTTAATTGTAGCGTATATAAATGAGGGCTCGTATAACGTTTGGGTGGTAGATTGGGGCAAGTTAGGCCAACCCCCTTGTTACCGAGCCGCAGTACATAATATGAGAGCAGTTGCAAGATGTATCGGGGATTTATTAATGTTTCTGAGATCAATGGGTCTCAAAACGGATAAAATGACTTGTGTTGGTCACTCTTTAGGGGCTCATATTTGTGGTTTGATATCCAAATATGTCCTGTTTCGTATTCACAGGATAATAGGATTAGATCCTGCAAGACCTTTAGTTCCCAATTCTTCAAGACTTGATAGCGGAAATGCTGCTGCTGTTCATGTCCTTCATACAAATGCCGGACATTACGGGGAAGCGGGAAAAAGTGGACATGTTGATTTTTGTATTAATGGAGGGAGGATTCAACCTTTTTGTGAAAATTCAGGCAGTAAGTTACTGATCTAAAACCGTATCTAAAAAACCGATTTTCAAACAGAACAGCTATAAAATATCTGGTTCTGAATCAGTTTAAAATTTAAAATCTTCTGAAAATTTAAAATCTTCTGGCTCCAAAACCGGTTCTAAATGCCAAAAACGTACTATAAATTGGTTCCAAAAAATCATTACAATTTCTTTTTATAAGTTTTATTCAAACAAATCAACTCTTAGAAACTCTTTATGTTCTTTTTTAAAGAAACTTTACTCTTAATTCTTTTTTAATCGACGTCTTTCAACTTCTAGAAATTTATTGCTTTTTGTCGTTTTTTAAATTCTGCTTTTTCTACCAAATGCAGATTTCAAAACTCTTGTAGAAGCTTTTTTTTTTCAGAAATTTTTCTTGTTTTTCCAGAAAATTTTTGTGATCTTTTAAATTTTTTCTTTGCTCTTTTTTTTTGTTTAGTCGACGTCTCTCAAATTCTACATTTTTTGACATTTTTTTTATACAAATTGTATTTTGAGTTCTTCTTTTTCTTTTGAACTTAATTTTTAAAGTTTTTCCAGAATTTTTTGTTTCTGTTCAATAATCAAAACAACTAAACCAATTCTAGCAAAAACACCTTTAAATACTCTGTTTTTACTACCTTTTCTTCTAAACGCAGGTTTTTATGCTTTTCTAAAACGTTTTTTTTTTTTCATCCAGAATCTTTCTTTACTTTTCCACAACCTTCTTTTGTTTTTTTTTTAGACGATTCTAATCAATTTGTTTTATAATTTGATTGTTCTTTTTTTCTCCAAACATCAAGTTCTTCTTTTTTGAATTGTCGCTTTTAAAGCTCTTTCAAATTTTTTTTGTTTTATTACAAATTTGCTTAGCATCTACTTTCTCTTTTAATTGGCGTTTTTTAAACTTTACTCTTATTTTATTTTTAACCGACGTCTTTCAACTTCTAGAAATTTATTGCTTTTTGTCGTTTCTCAAATTCTTCTTTTTCTACCAAATGCAGGTTTCAAAACTCTTGTAGAAGTCTTTTCTTTTCTTTCAGAAATTTTGTTTTTGCTTTTTTTTCTTTGACAGAAAATTCTTGTGGTCTTCTGAATTTTTTTTTGCTCTTTGTTCTGTCATTTGACGTTTCTCAACCTCTTCTACATTTTTTTTTGCAAATCGTGTTTTGAATTTATCTTTCTCTTTTAAACAAAATTTTTAAAAACTTTCTAGAATTTTCTTCTTACAAAATTTTTCGTTGCACTTAAAATCAAAACTACTAAACTAATTTTAGCACAAAATTCTTTAAATACTCTGTTTTTTACTACCTTTTCTTCCAAACGCAGTTTTTTATGTTTTTCCAGAACGTTTCTTTTTACATCCAAAATCTTTCCTTACTTTTCCACAACTTTTTTTTGTTCTCCTTTTTTCCGGACGATTTCATTTAGTTTCTTTATAATTTGATTGTTCTTCTTTTTCCTTTAAACGTCAAGTTCTTCCTCTTTCAATCGTCGCTTTTGAAGCTCTTTCAGAATTTTCTTTTGTTTTTTTACAGATTTACTGAGCTTCTACTTTCTTTTATAATTGGCGTTTTTAAACTTTTATAAAAACTTCTTTTGCCTGTGTATTAATCTAATTTTCTTTTCTGTTCTTCTCACTTCTAAAATATTCTTTTTTCCTTTTTTCTTCTAATCATTGTTTTTAAAATTTTTCTAGAAATTTCTTTGTTTTTCCTTATCTTTTTCTCCCGGTCTTTCTACATTTTCTAAAAATTTTTTGCTCTTTTTTTACCAATAATCTCTCAAATACTCTCAAATTCTTCTTTTGCTTTTATTTAATTTTTCTAGACTTTCCTTAACTCTTCTTCCAAAGAAACAAATGTCTTTCTTCATTCTAGATGTTGTCTTTGAATTATTTATTTCTTCTTGGTGTTAATTTAATTAGATTTTGATAATTTGATAATCAGAGTCAGGTTTAATTGTAGAACTCTTTTAGCTTTTATTCTAGTTTCTTGATTTTATTTATTTTTATTTAGTTGACGAACAGTTATGTAGTCACGTTTGGGCAGTGTGTTTCCTTGCGGAAAGTATCCACAAAGAGTTTGTAAAAAGGGCAGAACCGTGTTCAAGAAGGTGCCCAACTGGGCCTAGACCTGGTCATAGAATTGGAATTCCGATTGAAATGGGACAGTTTACACCACTAACGTAAGTTTAATTCATTGTAACTTAGAAAATAATTTTGGGAGGTTATAGGGCAAGTGGGTCTTATTGTCTTAATGAAAATTATCCTCCTTTTTGCCCAACTGAAGCTGGAGGTGTTGGAGATAAGAGATGTTGCCTGAAATCGCCACAAATCAAGCCTCCAACTACTGAAATTGAAGGTTGACAATTCAGAAATTTCTGATTTGTTTCTAACTTTTTTTTCAGAAATTCCAGCTTTTGCAAGGAAACCTTGAGTTGACTGATGATGTATTTATTTTTAGAAAGTGTTTTAATTTATCTTTTTTGTAAAAATAAAAAACTGATTTGTTTTATAGAAAGTTTTATTAATAAAACTACCTAAATATAAAGTTCTCGTAGCCTAATGCAAAAGGTGTAGAATTAGAAGTTTCAACATAGAAACTTCCCCTTACCCTAAAAACATAGAAATAATTTTTTCCCTGAAACTATAAATTTTTACCTTCTGTTAGTAAATTCTCCCATTACAGCTTTGGTATTTTTGGCACACAACCCTAAGACATAATTCGCTATATTATCACACTGTACTCCCTTAAAAATCTTCTTATTTCTTATAGACTCAGCAAAGTATAAACCTGCCATTACATGACTACACAATGGTGGATCTAAAACCTCTTTTACAGTTTGATTGACTTTTTCAAAATTGATATATACAAGCTGCTTGATAACAAGCCGGTTGTAAAGCTCCCCCATTCATATAAAAATCCACATGGCCTAAAGCTTCAAGCTTCCCAAAAGTTCCAACACTTGTATGAACCACATCTACAAATTTTGCATCTGAAGGATCAAGTTTCCATTCCTTATTAGGTGTGGCAAAGAACGGTAAAGCAGGATCGAGGCCTGTTATCCTTGCAGGAGATACCTTCAAAGCTCGGTTTATGTTAGCCCCAGTGAATCCTGCAATGTGTGCTCCTAGACTAAACCCGATTAAATGAAGGGAACTTGGTGAGATTCCCAGTGGAATTAGGCTAACTGCTAAAATTGCTATACATTGTCCAACATGCCAGGTGTTTAAGTAGGCGGTGGCGTAACAAGGTACTTCCGATAACGGCCCCCAGTCCACTAAAAAACGTTTCTATTTCACTATTTTTTTTTTTTTTACAAACCTAAAATAACGTTGTATCCAATTTCGTGATAAGCTTTTCGGACACTTTTAATCGCTTTGTCGATCCCTAAGCCGCCGTAACCGTGAATCAGGATTTTCAGGGGTGCCAACTTGTCGTAATTTTCAGGTAAAGTGACTTTGAACGGGTTTAGTTGGTGCGAATTTGATAAATTTCCTCTACCAGTGGTGAGGAAAAATTTGACCATTTTGGTGTTGCATGGTTCCTCGTAGTATATAGGACAGTCGCCGAAAAATAATTGGAGGGAATTTATTGGGGTGAAAATTTCTAAATTGGGAAAATTAATTTCGTGTGTAAAAAACTTTGTGACTTACCAAATAATATAAAAAAATTTAAATAAAAGACAGACACTTGAATAAAGCACATCTTAGCACAGACCGAGATTGATGTTAAAAAACCGCGTTAACGGCACAACTCGTTTCTTCATTTCCATGGAAACCTAATTAAGAACAGTTTATCCTCTGGATATTTTCAACAATCTATTTGAATTTTCGTGTGGAGAAAAGAAAGTTTTTATTTAAATAGAGGTAGCAATGTCAAAGCATTTTAATGAAGTACTTGAAAATCGTTATTCTATCAGTGGTGGTACTTATTCATATTTAAATGAATATGTTTCATAATTTTAATGGGCGGCCACAATTATTTATGCTATTATATAATAAAATATTAACAATGATAATAATAATAATAAATTCATTTCTCTGACCTAGCCTACTAGTTGATTGGGCCGCACCGAAATATTGTTAGTGACACCTGAATGTTTGTTGTTTATTATAACAATATACATACATTATCCAAAAAAAAAATATTTTACAAGATATTTAAATTCAGTTTGAATCTTAAGCATAGAAATATTCTTGTTTTAGAATTTTCGTCACGTTATTTAATACAAATTTAAAATTTAGAAAACGTCTCAGTGTTTACCTTATTTCTGGTTCAGGGTTTGATTGTTTTTTTAAATGTTAAGGGCAAATTTTTCGGTCAATGTGAATTTGTAAAAAGTTTGATAGGATTGTATGCCGTCTGAATTAGCTTTTTTATTTTCCAAGAACCTGTTGCAAGAGGCTAATCAGCCAGACTAATGATGAACATTCCAGAGAACTTGAATCTGGTAATAAAAATAAAAATTATTTGGGAAATTGGGTCATTGGACAGCTAATCTAAGTGCTTCCAACGGTTTTAAAAAAATGTTTACTAAAAGAAAAAATATAAAACTCTTTAATAAATTCACAGATTTCAATATTGACTAATAAATATCAATTTATATTACAATTATAGAATAATTGATCCAGCTTATTACCATATTTATGAGACATAACGTATTACATTATTTAAATCTCATCAACGTCATGATGAATTTTTTATTTTCTCCGCTTGTTTAGAGAGTCTATTGTTTAAGTAAAAAAATTCTGTAAATAGAAACAAAATTTTTGTTTCTATTTACAGTTGTAGTCCAAGAAAATAGGTGTTTGAATAGTTAAATGTAGTACAGATGCTGTTTGTGGTATGGTCTAGGCAAACAGTATTTGAGACTGACTTATTATATAGGCTTTAATAAATGTTGAAAATTTTTAAGGTCGACAGTCATATATTTTTACTAATAAACCACTGTGAAGCAGATGACACCTTAAATTAAATTCCATATATTAAAAGAATTGGGTTGTTATAAAATCATTAATTAAGTTACTTGGTTTTAGGGAAAAATTTTATTTACATTTTTTGTAGAAAATTGAACGTTTTAAAAATGGTATTTTACAATTTTCTTGTAGCTTTTAGCGTTTATTGTTATAAAATTTGTCCCAACAGACTATAAAATTTAGAAGATATCAGAGGTCAAAGTTTGAAGAATTTAACAAAAAATTTTTTTTACTTCTAAATTTTATAACTAATTTTATAAGATAAATAAATATTAGTCAATATAAAATATACAGTTTTATAGGACATTGAACGCTTTACAAAAAAGGTCTCTTGTGGTTAATCGATTAAGCTAACAACTTAGAAGATATTCGCATTTTAAAAACCAAAATTTGAAACTAAATCTTTAATTTTTTTTAAATGGTTAGAGTAACCGAGTAAGCACAAAAGACTTTTTTTGTAGAAAGTTTAATTTCCTACAAAACTATATGTTGCACATTTTCTAATATTTATTTTTATACGAGTTATAAAATTTAAAAGTAAAAAATAAAATTTTTGTTTCTTCAAACTTTGACCTCTGATTTCTTCTAAACGCTAATATCTATAAAAAAAATTGAGAGAAAAAAATAAAATGAGATGATGAGATATGGATTTTGCCAAATACAACTAAAGAAAAAATAGAAAACTGAGACGAGGGGGTCTTTGAATAAGAGTGAAAATTATGAGTTTATTTTGAAAAAGCATTTTTTAAAGATGCCTAGGAACCAATTTTTTAGTGTCGGAAGATAAAAAAAATATTCGATTTTTTTTGCCCACCCTAAAGCACACCCTAAGAAACATTTCATTGTTTATAACATCTTGTTGTTGTTTACAAATGTTCATTTGTAAGAGACAATCGGCTTATTTTATAACAAGTTTCAAATATCTCTGAGCCTTACTATATGTAAAAAAAATGCTTTAAAATTTACAATTGAGAAATCAACAGATTCATAACAATTGTTTCCTAAAATTGTAAAAAAATTGTTTTTAAAAATATTTCAGACTAAAGTTGAAATTAATGACGAATAAAATTCTTCAGAAATCAATATGACCGTTTAAAATTTTGAAAAATTTGCTAAGTGTCTTGCGATTTATAAACGTAATTACTTTTTATAAAAAAGTAGTAAAGAACACTTCAAAAAATTTAATTTTTGTATTTTACGTTACATTTAAGGGTCTGGGGTACTTTGTTACGAAAACTAAATCCGCTATAGGGGCGCTAGTAGTATCTAACTGAACATTTTCTCGAAAGCCTGCCTCTCTTGTGTCGCCCGCTGTGCACGGACAACCTTCAAGGGTAGCAGTAAATCTTGAATTTGTGAGTCAGGTAGTGAAATCTATTTATGCTTGAAAACAGCTTTAAATGAATTTTCTCATTCAACATTTTACAAGTACTTTTGATCTCTGAGCGTTTTTTATTTCATACGTTAACTAACATATGAAAAATTTAACCAATTCAGTATCTAACTAAAACAATAGGCCAATCAATAAAGCAGAAAATGAATGAATTTTGTCAAAAATAGTAACAGGAAATCGACTGTGATATCACATTTATTAAGTATAGTCTAGAATTATTTTGTGCTATGTTTTCTATTTGAAACTGTCAGGGCAATTTGATATTGTTATTGAAAACCAAATTTTTTTTAAGTGTTTTGCTGATAAAATTACAATTAATAAAGTAATCCGAATGTTTTAAAAAACACAAATTATAGATAATCAAAGCACAAATAAGATTGACTATAGAAAGATTAATAATTTTATAAAGGTTTTAGAAGTTTCATTTATTGATTTTAACCAAGTATTTTTGGATTATTTTATAAGTAAAATGTAATTATTAAAAAACAACTAATTTAAAATTTGTACATTTATTTAGTTATTGGGTAAACAAACAATACATTTTTGTTTTTTTGCACATATTTTATTATTTGTCCTAAATTTTTTTATATGTGCATCGAGTCTGTAATTAGGTTCCCTAATTTGCATATTTCTTGGAACCCTTGGATTCACAAGTTCTGGAAGGATTCTGAAATTATAAGACTCAGAATTATTCAAAAAAAGGAATTTTATCGCTGTTTTACGATATAATAGAAAATAAACACTAAAAGTAATGATAATACTCCAAACCTCAGTACAAAAATATTCGTAGGTATTTTGCCTGTTTAATCTTTTTCAAAGAATTGAAATAAGCCGAATAAAATTTCGCAGTAGAGCCGATATAAGTCTTTGTTTTACAAAATAAATAAAAGAACTCGTTTTGTACGGTATTTTGTAATTATTAGCAACCAATATTGGCTTGCTTTTTTACTCAACTTTTATGAGACTTCTAACAAATCCATGATTTTGTGGCAAAAAAAATAAGTTCCTACTGTGTAATGTTCTAATGAGCACTCAAATTGGACTGATTTTTTAACACAATAACACATAATAATATTTACCTGGCTTCCACCCTCACTACTTATTTTATTGTTTCCTAACTTGAAAATAGTGTGGAAACAAATTTGAAGGTTTTGATTGGTAAAATCAATTTATTATAAAAATATTAAAGTTTTTCGTCACAGTAAGTCAGTTACTACCTGACGGAGATAAGTATATACCTGTCTTTGACCGCGGAGGGAGTAGAAACAGCATCGGGAGCCAATTTACCTACGACCCTTTTACCATCAAGAATTAAAATGTGGCCGCCCGAGCCAACTAGTATGCGCTAGTATTTTCAAAAGAAAATTGACGTGTCCGAGCATTTCTACTTTAAATTTTACAGAAAATGGTAACGCTAAGTGCATACTTTTCATTGGACCACTCTGTATGCTGCATACTCATTTAGATAAATGAGGAGCAGCATACAACATGGGAGCGTATTCAAAAAAGCAAGGAGAACGTTCTCATAAGGACATTATGAACTTTGAACAACGTTATCAAGGCCAATACAATGAAAATATGATGGGAAACTATATTTAGGGTTTATTGAGAGAAAGTTCTTATGAACATAAAAAAAAAGTAAAAGCGCGCACTTTTAAATTATTTTCCACTGTTTTGTAAGTTATTTTGATAGTAAAACTTAATAAAAATTAAAAAATGCTAAACATATTTATTTGTATAGTTTCATCTTCAATTAAAAATTAAAACCACAGATTTTTTAAAATATAGTTCATATGGTCTTCTAGATACAAAAGCAAACTTTTTCAAGACATATTTTTGTTTTTCGTTTAATTACGACTTAAACTATCAAAATGTTATACTTTAAAGTCAAAATAAAATTTTGTGTTGACCCGTGTAATCGATTACTTCCCTCCAACTCAATGTTTTCTTTAAAAAATCACTCTTATGATATTACTTCTGATAAAATATCTTGTCATAAATACAATCAATACTTATTTCTTAATTTTTTCTTTATATATCAATGGTTCTAAATTCATTACATATTACACTGAGCTGACTTTTTGGACCAATTATTATTTACTTTAACCAATTAATCAATAAAGCTTTTTTTTATCTTATAGAAAACAATTATTGTTGAGTACGAGTTAAGTCATGTTAAAAATACAAATACAAACTAAATTTAAATTACAATATTACTTTTCAGAAATTTTTACTCACAATCAGTATAGGTGGTTAAACTGCGTTTTTAAAAACATTTTTTCTGGAAATAATTTGAAATATCTTTCTGAAATCCACCAAAAAAATTAAAAAAAAAATTTAGTAAAAAGAGAGCAGTCATCAAAACACATCAAAACATTTTAACACCTATAGGTATAAGAAATAACCGAAAAAAAAATCATCCCGATTAATCAATTTTTTTATGAATTACAAGACTTAATTTTTCTTTAATTTAGAGGTAATCCTTATCAATTGTTGACCAGTAAAACAAAAATATATAAAATTAGTGCAATTTGCATCTGTTTATAACATCAAGCCATTCCTCAAAAATTCGGTAAATTATTATTAGGAATCCAACCTCTCAGTTATCTACATATCTGTTTCAGATGATAAAATACAATGATTTCTCGTAATTTTTAAATGAAAGTTAGAAAGATAGTGATTGTAGACTTCATATTATACATACTTAAGGCTGTTTATACGTTTTCGGACAAGTCGAATTTTTAGGGCGGTATCGAAATGAGTCCACTTGGAGTTGACAAGTCCCGTCAGCATATTGCAGCTACACAATTGGTTTGCATTATAATTTACGACTATAAACAAACTTTTCATCTGCACCCTAGACAAGCTACCTGAGCGTCCTTTTTGTAAAGATTATTCAAATCAGGTAGTTATTATAATGTTTTCCACATTTTGCCCGTTTCTTTTTAATAAGAATTATCAGTAATACATATATTTTGCTGTTCCATTCTTATAAAAAAAAGTAAAACAAGAAAAAAATTATAAATCTTTATCAAGAATCGAACCCGGGCTGCCAGCTTGGAGTTCTCTCGCCGTTTATCGTTACAATACACAGACGTCTTACGTCATCCTGTTCCTGTTTCATAATGTTTTTTAAACTACTAGTAATTTAGATTTTATTTTTGCTTACACACGTACAAATGTATGTACGTACTACGTACACACATTTTTTAAATACCGGTTTTTTTGGTTCCCGACACCTCGAAACGTCGGTGTTATCTCAAATTCGATTTTTAGAGTGATTCCAATAACCTCTCCATTTTTTCAAATACTAACAATAGCGACAATATTGTTGCATTTATTAATTTTAACAAATTCATGCATTTATTTTTAGTACCACAGACCCTTAAATTAGACATGTTTGGTCGCATTTTTTAAAGAGTTGTTTTCAGCCAACTGCAACATTTTAACTTAGTTTCCTTTTTAAATTTTAGAAATTTTTTAATTTTGTTATATTTTGAATAAAAAACAATGCGTCTTTATGATTTCAGAGACAAAACAAACAAAAAAAAGGAAAAAGAAATGATAATAGTGGATTATGTCTTTATTGGCGAAAATTATCCAGCCTCGCCACATTAAAAATACTCTTCTGCTCCGAATAACATATACCATTTTTTCAAACGACAAAAAAATGATCTAATAGAGTAGTTAAAAATTTAATGATTTGAGCAATTTTGTCTTCAGCTTAGTTTGTTCTAGAAAACGTTTCTAGTTTCTATAGTTACGTTGTAATAACAACTGTAAAAATAAATCCATTTGTTAGAAAGCGGAGCTGTATTTTGTAAGTTTTACTAAATATTTTTAAAATCTTTTCTATTAGAACTAGTTATTTTGCCCTAACATAAATAATTGTACTTTTGATTTAACATTTAATACCGTTAATAAAGCTTCATAATTATAATGAAGTTTTCACAAGTTTCACTGCTTAAACAGTAAAAGACTTTTCACTGCCTAAACATCAAAAAATATTGCTATAGCAGCTAGGATTTAATTTGAAGCTCCTACGCAACCTGCAGTATATTGCCATTTTAATGTTGTTTGGAAAAAAAATACTTTTGCAATCAGACATGAAGTAAATAAAAACTTTACTATCAAAAACAAAATCATGTACTTTAAAAGTGCATGAAAAAATGCAAAAAGTAACCATTCAGTAAAAGAGATATAAATTGTAACAATAATTATTAAAGAATCGCATTGTTAAAAAGTCTAATTAAATTAAGGGTGTACAAACACTGTATACTAGAAAATAAATTACAAAAAATGAAAAACAAGCACTTGTGGAATTTTAAAGCCGATTTAGAAAAACAGAAATACTAACAGCTAGGTAAAAATTCAAGAGGAGGAAAAAATGGGTATGCATCATTGAGTTTATTATATAGATAGAGGCGCAATGCTATGTTCTAATTTATGGCGAGCTTCTGGACGACAATACCAGGGGGAGCTATAGTAAAATATTTTTACGAACGCTGCGACAAACGTTACGCTTCGAACAATGTTTTAAACGTAAGTCTTTTCTTGTACCCACACTACCGCTGTATTGCGCATGCGCGGCCCATCGCCATGTTGGTGCACTCGACTTGAAATATAGAAAGGTGATAGAAAACAAGATTGTTTCTGTGGTTTTTTGTGTTTAAATGGTGTTTTGTGGCGTTTATAATATTGTATATTAAAGTGTATGTTCAGACAAGAAATAAGTGATAAACAATAGTGAGGAAACATGGTTTGTTGCGCTGCTCATGGGTGTTCAAATCAAACAGACAGATCTTGTGACACGAGAGAAAATCCAGAAATAACCTTTTATTGGTAAGTTTTTAAAATTTTACTGGCAGATGCTACCTGTGGACGTTACAAAATACTGAATAAATAAAATAATAAAATAAAATTTAGGTTTCCCAAGAACAAGGTATTGCGAGAAAAATGGATAAAGGCTGTAAGATGTGACAAGTAGGAACCCAAAGACAGGATTCTACTTTGCTCGATTCATTTTACATTCATTTGTTTTGACCGGAGTTATGTCAGTGTTACAAAACTTAAAAATGATGCCGTTCCATCAATTTTTTCAGCTTTTCCTAGTTATTTACAAAAGGTTGGTTAAGTATTCGGTAGTTTTAACGACGTTCTAAAACTTTGTTTAATAGCTTTTACCCAAAGAAAGACGAACTTTTAAAAGAAAATTTGAAGATCGTCCACCTGAATTTTCTTCTGATGAGGCAGGCCCATCAACTTTAGGTTCCATAGAACAGCAAAGTGGTGAAGGCTCATTAACCTCAGGTGTTATTGAACAGTCAATCGGTCCGGCCCTATCAACTTCACCTGCAGGTGTTACTGGTCAGCAAATCAGCGAAGAAGAAACACCATTAATTTCTTTGTCAATATGACAATTGCTCACCAAATCAACTTCATTTTCACCTGATAGGAAACACAGGTAATCATCAAGTAATTTTGAGGTTGTTCAATTTACTATTTGGTGAATTGTGTTTACAGATTTGTATCACCAAAATGTGCTAAAATTCAACATGAATTTACGAAAAAAAATCTAAGTATTGCGGCAAAATTAAAACCTTGCAACAAACTAAAAGAAGGCAAAAAAAGAAGGTCACTACTATAAAGAATGTAAAGTTAAGAGCCTGAAAGAGAAACATTTTTTGTTGGAAGAAAATGTAAACATTTAAATAATTTGTCCGTTCCAAGTACGGAACTTGTAAGAAGACAGTAAAATATACATATAAGTTACATATTACAATTAATAATTATTATTGTTAAAATGGAAATAAATGTGATATTTTTTGCAGTTGTATGTTGTCTTTTTCATTTCTTCTCTTGCTTCAAGCGTTAACTTTGTTGAGATTATAATTATACGACATGAAAATAATGTTTATCTCTATGTTTTTGATTAAGAAGCTTATTTTGTCGTTTTTGCAAAAATGGGATGAGTTGTTTGACTATCTTTAATAAATTTGGTTAGCTTAGGAAGTGATACTGAGCGATGCGCGGTCCCATACGAATAAAACAGTACAGCTGTCCAGAAAATTTGAGCTACTTACTAATATTACCAACTTTTCTGGTCGAATGGAATTTTTACTGTAAACCAAATTATACTACTGTTGCGACATCTGGTATAGTCGTCCAAAACTAAATAACTCTGTTAGTTCCAGGCATTTACGTTGCGCCTCTATCTGTTATAATAAACTCAATGGTATGCATGTTCAGAGATTTCAAAATTCAGATTCAGAAAAGACAAAATTCCAAAAGCAGAATTAAAGCATAGAAACTCAAATATAGGCAGGCAGACACCATAGAACACCATGCCTTGTCAGAGTGTGGAGAATTAAGCTTGACTGATTTTAATAAGAGAGAAATATTGAACAAAGAAAATAGCGAAAAGAAGGAGAAAATAAAAAAGTTTGAATGAATTTAAAAGTGAATTGATAATGTATTAAAAACTAAGAGATACCAAAGATAATAGAAGGCTTAAATCGTTTAAGAATTTAAAAAAAATAAAAAAAATCTCACATGCAGATCTGCAACGAACCTCATATCTAATAAAAAGAGTTGTTGCTCTACGGAAAAAATTTTGATATTTGCCATACTTTATCAATTTTTTTGATTTGTTACTTTTGTGGGTTAAAGAGAAATTGGTTTCCTTTTTAAGAAGTCGATTACAGAGTAGCAATTACAAGAAAATTTTACTGATCAGCAGGAAGTTATTATGCACCAGAGAATGCAACTTGTCGCCTCAAATTCGATTTTGTAAGAGCTGCAAAACCAGTCCAATCCTTATTTCACGTGCCGGAATAAATAAAAAACAAATGAAAGAAGATTACGTAATGATATACCAACTGGTAGATCAATAATAATAATAATAATTGCATCTAATAAAGAACAATTTACATTTTAATTTCAGATTTCCTCATTGTGTTTCTGCTAAACTGTTTATGGGTTTATGTAATACATAAACAACAAAGTTAAAGTGTTATTTGTTATTATTAAAAACCCAATCAAAGATAAAAAGTAAATCTCAATTTGAATTAGATCAAATCTTATCTTTTTTAATTCTTTTATTTGTGAAAAAATTAATTTTGACGATAATATCAATCACCAGTTGAAGATAATTACTAAATTTATCACTACTTTTTTTCTTATTAGATAACAAAGATAATTTTTTTTTGTATTATCATCAACCAGAGAATTAATTCTGAAACGGTACTTTAAAAAAATCCAAAATGGGTTGTTATGATTTTCCATAATTATAGGCTGAGGATCATTCGCATTCCCATTGGAGATTAAGTAGACCGTGTAGTAGTGACCTTACAACCTGTGATTTATTTTTCCTTCTCAAATAAATTAATCAAAACATAACGAGTTAGATTTCAATTAGTCGAAACATAAATTTGATAAGATCTCGAGTTAATTACGAAGCTTAACAGCTGTCAGATTTCTTCTAATTAGATAACCTCAAGCTTTGGTGTTTCAATTACAAATTTCGTAAAATAACAAATGATAACATAAATTTTACATTTACGCTTATTATCCAACACAAAACTCGTTCCGTAATCTCAAGTTGTTCATTTATCAACTTTCCTAAAGATCACATTACTTAATACCCTTGCTACAATTTTCGCATTCATTAAGTAAAGTGATTTCGATTTCGCTGCTTGTTCCTTGAGTTATGTTATTTCCAACAAAGTATCTATCAATCTTCTTCTAAAGGAAGATAACCGTTTCAAAGCAGTTCTGTGTCTTGAATTGAAATTAATTGACCTGAACGAGACGTGCGTACAAAATTATCAGAGTGCAGTGTTGTGAATGATAGCGTGAATTGACGTTATATTTTTTGAAGACGGAACTTTCTTAAATTAGTGGGCAAAGAATGCGAGGACAAAAATGTGGAAGCACTTCTTCATTGTTTTCATTTTTCAATGTAAGTCATCCACTCAAAATTTCATTAATTAACGAAATTTTTCAGGCCTAAATATTCAGGCACAAGTTGTGATAGTTCCTGCAGGTAATTCGTCTCGTCCTGCCCTTAAACAAGGAACACAATCAGGGATTGATACCATTGTGATAGGGAGTTGCACTATAGCTATTAATAGGTAAAACAAAACATAAATTATCTATTTCTATTTTTTTTTGTTTCAAGATTATGTCCCGATCCTGATGTCACATTTTTTCTCTATTCTAAAAAATTTCAAGAGGAGCCAGAACCGGTGAGAATTGGTGGCGATCCTGGCAATTCTAATTTAAATTCAACTGCTTTTAATCCAAAACTTCCAACCAAAATTATTATTCACGGATATAACTCCGACCGGAATTTGAATGTTTTGATTGAAATCAAAAAACGTAAGTTAAATATTCATTTTTTCCCTCAAAGAAATTTTTTTACAGAATATTTTAACCGAACAACTGATCTAAACATTTTCTTTGTGGACTGGTCGTCTCTCGCTGCAGGACCTTGTTATCCTGCAGCTGTCTGGAATACCAGACATGTCGGAGAGTGTACCTCTCAACTAGTAGAAAGGATAAGAGAACTAGGAGCTGAAAACATTCATTTGGTTGGTTTCAGTTTAGGAGGACAATTAACAAATTTCGTTGCTAATGCTCTCAAGCCGTACAAAGTTTCAAGGATAACAGGACTTGATCCTGCAGGTCCTGGTTTTCTAACTGCAGGACCTGAAAATAAACTTGATAAAACCGATGCTGAATTCGTTGATGTTATCCATACGAATGCTTTCGTCCAAGGAATTGTTGAAGAGAGTGGACATGTTGATTTTTACTTAAATGGGGGTGTAATCCAGCCGGGGTGTTGGGCAGAAAATAGTAAATTACACTTTTTAAAAAGTTTTTTCTAAAAGAAATTTTCAGGATTTTTCGCGTGTAATCATCACAGAGCGCCATTATATTTCGCGGAATCTATAACAACGCAAATGGGTTTTTGGGGCTGGCCTTGTCCTTCCTACTCTGAGTATTTACTAGGACGGTGTCCACCTAAAGAACCCCAAATTATAATGGGGGAGTTTATAAATAGGACTTCAAGTGGTGTGCATTTGGTTATAACCGATTCAGTCTCGCCGTTTGCTGTTGGGAAATTTACAGGACCGGCTATTGAAATTTTTGTTAAGTCTGAAAGGATAAGAATGGATATTTTGGAAAAGTATAAAAAGGAAGTTGTCAATTTTATTGATGAGGATGATGTAATTGATACATTATATGAAAACAGTCGACTGAAAAATAAAGTTAATAAGAGGAAAACTTCAGAAAGTGTGTTAGAGGGCATCTCTGCAGAGGTTGATTTAATTTAGAATTTCTATTTTTTGTTGTGTGTAAATAAATTATATATTTTTTTAAAGTAACTTTTCTTTTTTTTTAAGTCGGTTACCTAATTAAATTTGGATTCTTAAATGCAGAACAGTTTGGTTAAATAAGCACCCGAAAGGTGGTCGAGGCGTAGGGCTAGCTACCCTTTAAACCAATATATGATTTAAAACAAAAAAAAACTAAAACCAACAATACAATTTCGGTATAAATTTTTATCAACAATAGTAATTGAAATATTCATTTTAGATTAATTAACAAACGAGAAAACTGATTTGTTTGCATTCGATTATGTCCAGCACTAATTCATAAACAGTAAATGATAAAATTATTTACGTCATTAAAATATTCATTATACTGACAACATGCATTATCAAATAATCAGTTTGTTGATAAAAAAAAGTGTGTGTATAATTTGTTGCATACTTTATACCCCAAAGCAATTTTTAAAATATAACTCAATGTGACGTCACACGTAGTGCGAGGCATCGTTGGCTTTTTTTAAAACGCTGCACAAACGGCCAAAAATACAAAAAATGTTAAAGTTACAAAAACTTGAAAAAGCTTTTAAATGCCATAATTGCATCGCAACAATGTTCTATTAGAAATGTACTTCAGGCACTTTTCATTCTGGTAGTTTTTTTTATTAGTTAAAATTCCGGCTAGAATAATTGCGCTGTTGATTGAGTCTTGACATTAATTGCTGTTAAATTAGATTTAGCTTTAAACTTGTTACGTTAGGATTAGCGAGTCTTGATATTTGAATTCATGTGAGCGTTTATTTAACATCAGCTGATCGCGAAGTGACTTTCGGGTTTAAGCTTGTTAAACTGTGTTAGCATAACGTCAATCTGCACGACTGCAAAAAATAATACAATAATTTGATAATTATTGCTATAAGAATAATTTTATTTGATTATGGTTTTTAGATTATACAGTAAGGTTTTACTTCGTACAGTAATTTTTGTAATGATTAACAAAATGGTTTTATTTAAGTCAAGGACTTAAAATTTTCAAGATTACTTGATAATAACAATAATATTGTAATTTTAGTTGATTTTATATTTATCAATTTTCAGCAATTAAACTGTATCTATTTATTTCAAAATAATCTTACTGTTAAGTACAATTATTTCCTGGAATCAAAAAATAAAACTTTGGATCACAATTCGCTGAATCATGAGTCTAAAAATTAATCAAGTTATCTAATATCTATAAACTTTATCTACAATAATTGGAAAAAATGTAGTAAGCTTAGACATTATTACCTTAGCAATCAAATAAACAAGAAAAAAAACTAGAAAAATTTTTATACAAATTTTTCAAATTTTTGTGGTCGAAATTAAATGTTATCTAATTCAACATAAAAGCTTCGTTCTACTTCAAAACAAATAGTAATTCGGAAGACAAGACTAACAGAAATTTAACTGTTACAAAGCTTCTGCTGATAGTTCAAGAAGAATCGAAAGGAAACCGCAAGAAGATACATAAAGAACATTTGGTTAATGGTGTTTACGCACAAGAATCGAAGAAACATCAGAAAAGAAACAATTTAAAAGAAACAAAGAAGAACAAAATCCGATTAAGCATTGATGAGCTTAAATGAAGCAAAAGGTAAATTCCAGACAGGTGTTAAAAAAAGTACTGTAAGTTCAAAACTGAAATATAAATGTCTTTTGAAACAGTGCGATTTGATTTTTCAATGAACTCAAAAGTGAGAGTCGATTAAATAAAATCAAACGTTAATAGAGATCTGGAAAAATCCAGGAAATGACAAAAGATAATGAAAGTAAAGTCAATAGTATTGTAATTTCGAAAAAGAAGACCAAAAAAAGAACAAAAATGAAGATTTAGTTTCTGAACATAGGAAAATCCAAAATAAAAGACTTCAATATTTAGTTGGTAGTAATCTAACAAATAGCAGTGTTAAACTTGAAAAAGGTTCTTCAAGTTCTGTTATTGAAACGAAAAAGCTTCAGCAAGTAAATTTCTGAAATGTTAATTTAGAAGTCAGGAAAATAACTTTGCCCTTGTAAATAAATAGCTAGAAGTCGTGCACCAAGCACTGATTGAGGATTTTTCAGAAAGAAAAAAGTTGAAAACCTATTAGAAAAACATATTTTAAGAGTAAATCCGAAATGACATTGTTTTTGTTGGTAAAAAGTACATCCCAGTTGTGAAAATACTACCGTTAGTTGCTCACGAAAGTTTACCTACAAAGAAAAAGAAATATAACACGTTTAAAAAATATCACAAGTATAACAAAACAAATGATCGAGATGAGGAATAAACATCAAGTAGTATTTTCTTGACTTTCAGTGGCAGCCACTAAATGCACCAAGGGAATTCTCAGTTTTTTTTTGAAATATCTTCAAAAACTAGAAATAAATGTTTCAAGTTTTCTATAAAGTTTTTAAAGTTGAAACATATTTTGGCAATTATTATAGAACCTCAACCACAAGAATGTTACATAGAAATTGATACTACAAAAATAAAACCAAGGAAATCAAAAATTTCAATTTGGAGTAATATTTCTAAAACTGTGCAAGTGAAAAACAAGGAATTATGCCGTTTCGAAAAAGTCCAAAGAAAGAAATCCTGGTTGTTGAAAATAGTATCGGCACATGACTTTCAAAAACCTCATTACGCGAGTCTAAACTAGAAACTAAAGAGCAAACTTGAAATGGTTTAAAGACGAGTAACGAATCAACAATGACGAAAAAAACACTAATGACAAAAATGTGCAAATAAAAAAAGTGCTAAAAATAAAGAAAAAAAAAAAGTCGAGTACGAGTGGAACCTTAACAACGTCAGAGTCAAATAAAGAAAAATCAACTCAAAGCTCTTTAAAATCGAGTAGAGCTACCACTCCTCTACGAACTCATCGGAATATTCAGCTGTCCAAATAAATAGGTCTTTTAAATCAAGCGCTGCTCCTTATTCAAGAAAACGTTATTCTAAAGCATTATTTTTGTCTAAAGTGGACACGAATAATAAAAAAGAAGCAAAATGAACACTTAAGGAAATTAAAAAACTTTACATAAAACTTCAGGGAAGCCTTCACTACGTAGCAAAATGTTTCTCTGATTTTCCAGAGCTGAAACGAGTTTTTTGGTAGCCAATTCTTCCAATCAATGGCAAAAAAGGAAGCTGTACTCAATCAATTTGAAAAAAATTCATTAATCAGAAAAGATCGGCGGAAATTCCTTTACAAATGATAAAAGTGGCATATTTGATGATTGAGAAATCGGAAGCGGACGTAAAACAACGAAAATATAATGTTCCCGATTTGAGTCAAGATTTCTTTAAAGAGAGTTTACCTCAATTCCTTTACACAAATTGATGACAAATCTAAAGAATTGTTTGAGGCCCCAATTGATAAAATCTTGAATAAAATTTACAATTTTCTACAGAAAATTTTACGACTACTTCTATAGTCTTTTTGTAAGACAATTAAAACCTCGTTGAATGTTAATCCAGAATATTCTGATAATTTAAGTTCAGATAATTTATTTCCGAAAAAAACTCAATAACTGGTATCATTTACGGGTTAGATAGAGAAACAAGGAGTTTCTCTAAAATTTCTTATTATGGATAGAATTCAAAATATTTAAGTGAAGCTTCTATTGGTAAGCTTTCTTATTGTTTATTTTTTTCTTACTTAATAAGGAATATTTAGATTCAATTGAGGCTCCTGGAAGTGAAGAAAGAGCATATCCTATAGCAAAATAGGTCAGATTTTCACAAAGTTTTTTCAACGACCGGAAATCAAAGCTCTTCTTGAATCTTTTGATTATTGTATATTGTATATTGTGTATTGTAAAGATCAAATTGGTACAAAGAAATCAGTTAAGGAGCTTCAAATATATTTCATCAAAAGTAAGTCGTTACAAACTTCATTCAAATGCTTGCAAAAATCAGTTCCGACTAAATTTCCAGATGAATTACATGAAAAGGTCAATTTTAGCGAGACAAGCAAGAAAGAAAGTAACCAAAAGAAGAAAAAGAAAGTGGACAAAACAAGATCAACAAAGATCAAGAAAGTAAAGACAAAGAACCTGTGGAAGGATTAAATTATCCAAAGATAAAAACAGCACAGAGGATAGAATCACTAGCTCTAGTGTGTGAAAGAGTAAATTATGTTATAATTGAAGTAGAACTTTAATCTTCTAAGAAGCGAAAAAATTGCCATGCATGTTGGGCGTGTACTGATAAATAAAATTTATGTTTAAAGAAAAAATTCTTTAATTTGTATAAAAAAAACATAAGAATAATACATAGGTATATTACAATAATAAAATAAATGTTGCTATGGTTATGATTAGTCGCATAATATCAGCTTCTAAAATACCTTATTTTAGGTATTTTATACAAGGTGTTAGATAAATGTCCTGCTAAGATTTAACGATTTCCCTAAAATTCACAAAAGAGTCGATTTTCCTAATACTTTATAGCGATATATCATTGGGGCAAAATCTCTTATATCCAGCCCAGTTCCTAGGGCCGTTAAGTTAGAACCATTAAGTTCATAAAACAAGCGCGAAGCTTCAAAATGCCCACAATAACTTTAGAAACGAGTTCCTTATGCTATTCTTTCTGTTTTGTGCGTTTTAAGTATTTTTTAAGTACAAAAAAGTTCAATTTTTAGAAACTTTTGTGTTAATAGGAGATAGTTGGTAATAAGTGTCATAAAAGTGTCAAATATTTTTTGAATTGTTTTCAAATTTGTCCAAAATTCTGTATAAATAACTCACAAATGGTTTTTTTAAACTTATTGTAACGGTTATTGCTTAAATAGTCCAATTGGCATAAACGAAATAAAGGAATCTCTAAAAATAATGCAACCTTTTTTAAATTGCCAAATCGTGCTCTTAATACGAATCTACTCATCATTATTTTAGACCAAGTCATAGTAGTATAAACTCATTTAGCAAATAATTTGTAAATCAATTGCTATGGGGGTTGTAAATCGTCAGTGGTAGCTAAAAGCTGTTTTAAAGCCTCTTCACTCAAAAAGAAAATTGAAGTTATTTCACTGTTCAAGCGGCTTACCCCACTGTTCGAATTAATTACGACACACACAAAAACATCTTGATGGTTTTGATGACATACTGGTCATCATGTAAAACTTTGAATAAAATTATAACCTGTTATAACGCTAATATGTATTTATAACTTTTCATTTATTTTCTCTGATATCCAATACTAGTAAAAGTGTCTTAAAAAAATTAATTATAGTTGCTTTTAAGCACGCAAATAGATGCTGAATTAGCTAGTACGACACCCAAATTAATATAGTATGAGGCTTTGATACAGACACAAAATAAAAAATTGTGATTAAAAAACTAACTTTGTTAGAATATATTATTCAAGATAAGCTACAAAATAATAAAAATAGTAATAACCGTAGTGGTAATATTAATAAAATGTAAAAACTAGTTATGAACTGAATATTTCAAAGAAATCCGAGATTTTTTAAGGATTTTAGGAGATTTTTTTTGGTCAAAAAAATTTCTGAGGTACATTCTTTTAAGACGTGTTTATCCCTCGTGTGGCGCTTAACTCGACCCTTCCCTTAACCGTTACCAATTTCCCTACAACCGGGTCAAAAAACAATAAAATTTCTAATACAGTTTGGAAGCCGAAGTCTATAAAAACAATCAAAAACTGTTGCCTCCGGCTACCATATTCTATTAAAAACCTTAAAATATACATTTTCTAAGTTGAAAGCAAAAATTATTGTATATTTTATTTATTCTACATCCGGCTCGAAGGACCTTAGAATTTTTAATAGGATTTGGGAGACAGAGATGACAAATCTTATAAAAATAAATGTTTCTACAGTAAAATATAATTTTTTGAGAGTCGAAAGCGAGTATTATTGTGTACTTTATTTGTTCTACATCCGGCTCGGAGGACCTCAGAATTTTTAATAGAATGTGGAAGTCAAAAATGGCAAATATTATAAAAATAAATGTTTCTACAATAAAATATAAATATTTAAGTGTCAAAAGCGAAAATTATTGTAAATTGTTTTTGCGACTCGTTGCTATTAGATTTTTCTCAATATTCGGCTCAGAGTACCATAAAATTTTAACCCAGGACTATTTTTCAAAAGGACTCTAATCATGTACAAATCATACTAAACAAACAAAAACATTATCAATAAACAATTAGAACCAAACTGAAACATTTAAAGCGTCATTCCTTTAATAAAACAATATAAAATATTGTAAACACGCAATTATAGACACTATATTTTTACTGTTATCTCCATTTTTAAAAGAATTTTTTATCTCAAAATATATTTATTCCACAAAGAGCTAATAAAACCTAATTTAAGTTTGTGATGTTTTATTTTCTTTTGTTCTTGTATCAACACTACAAATTCCAGTCATATCTTTAGTAATATCCTCAGCTCCAAATACATACAAATCATTATGTTTACAAGAAAAATCCTTCAAAAAATCATCCCAAGAGTCACATTTATAACACGAAAATTTTTTCTCATTTATAATTTCTGTAAACCGGACATAACTTCGAGTATGACTACAATAACCTAAAAGAAAAAAAAATCAATTCGTATTTTGTATTTCTCCCAACACTTAACTGTCCTCAAATAATTCACCAGGCGAGGAAATTTCATTTAAACTAAAATGACAATCAGGCTGAATCCTTATTCCCCCGTTTATATAAACATCAAGGGTTCCCAGAGGTGGATAAATCCCCAAAACGCCTCCGTCTGTGTGAAACACATCAACGATTTCGGCATCATTTTGAGTGAGTTTATCGTCATCTTTCAGATGAAAATCGCGAAATCCTGGTCCTGCAGGATCTAGTCCTGTAATTCGGCGAACTGTTTTACCGGTTTTGTGTTTAATGTTTTGGGAGGTGAATCCTGCAATGTGGGCGCCTAAGGAGTGGCCAATCAAGTGAATTTTTTCAGGAGGGAATTTCTGCTTCAGGATAAATTTTGAAATGTAATGAGCTGTAAAAATTTTTTATTATTATTTTTTTCTTGAGTGGGTTGTATAGTAGCAGCCACAAACGATCGAATTTACGTCATCAAAAAATCATGATAGAAACGCTGTTTTCAAGCTATCTAATCAAGTTAATTAGACATACCTTTTTGTGTCACAACTTTACTCTTTTTTTTTCAGTATCAAGCTGAACATTAGCTTTAATTTGTCGTTACAATTAATTATTATAATTAAGTTAAAGCTAACTATTCAGTGAAAAAGTGAATAAAGTATTCAGTGAAAAAGTGAATAGTGTTCTAAGTGCTCTAAATTCATACTTGAATGAATGACGTAAATTCATAGTATGTGGCCGCGGGTATAATTACCAACAAGTACAGTATTTCGTGCCGATGAAAGGTAAAATGACTTCGAGACTCGATCCCAGTCGACATGAATGACATTAAAATCACCCTTTTTTAAATACTCATCAGTTAAGTGGTGATACCATGACCGGTTATGGTTATCAATGTATCCATGTATTATAAATTTTGTATCTTTGGTTAAATCAATTTGGATTTTTTTACCTTTAGGTGGGAGTTTCAAACCCGAAATATTTCTTGAGTATAGGTAAAAAGTTACATCTGAAGGTTTTACATCGTCGTTACGAAATTCAAGAAGAGATTTGAAGAGTTTGAATAATTTTAAAGCATCAAAATCTTTAACATCTTCGTCTGAAACGCCTGAAAAATACTTTTAAAACATTTTTAAAATTATTTCAGCAATTTTACCTAAATTTGCGCAGAATAAAAGCCCTAAAATAAAAATTACAAACATATTGTCTCATAAACGAAACTAGAATCATTCGAAACAGAAAAATAATACAAAATTAGCCAATTTTTATAATGAGACAATATCAAGTGTCCTTCTTGTGTGTAGTAGTGTGTGTAGAACGAAGTTTAAATTTGATTATCTGTTGCAATTTAATAGAAAAAATACTTTGAAATAGTTTAACTTACCAACAGACAACAAATTTAGTTTTTTGGGTTTGAAACAGAATTTTGTACGGTACTGTAAAAGCAATGACAATGACAATTAATCTTGTGCCTACGTTTACGCCTCCAATTAAAAAATTAAAATAATAATAGGTAATTATATTAATCCGACCCAAAAATTGAAATAATAGTTTAAATAAAGTTTGCCGATTTAGTGACAGCTCATTTATAATATCTCTAAATTTCTTATCTGTGTACCAAAAATGTGGCTGAGGGTTAGTCGGTAGGCGGTAACCATAGTACAAATTAATTTTTGTAAAGCGGCAAATAAGCTAATAAGATTCGCTTGAGAATCAGTTTATAAAACCGCTTGAAGAGCGGTCGTAACAGTTTGAGCAGATTCAAGCGAAAATAACCCTTAACTCAGCATTTTACAAGAGTTTATACTTTATCAAAGGCTTGGAAGTAGATGGAAATAGACCAAGGTCAATTTTCTAACAAATTTAAATGCGATATAGCTTATTTGCCGCTTTACAAAAAATGAATTGTACTATGGTTACCGCCCAACGACTATCTCTCAACCTCAGAAGTCAATTTAATGACATTAACCACTGATATTAGAAGTGATATCATAGCACTCAGGAAACTCAAAAAATAACGTACAGATTGAAGGCTGAGAAAAAATGGTTGGTTATAGATTAATCTATGACCCTACATCTATAATATACTAACCTTTAAAAAATATAGAGTTATTATCTGATAGATCACCTCTACAGCATTACTAAGAATTGTTGATTGTAGAGACAAAAATAGAAGCAACACATTCTTTGTTAGAGCCGCAAAAATTGTAAAAGAAATGCTGTAAGGTAAGTGACCAAAAACTGGGAGAGAAAATATTAGGCAAAGAAATATAGGAAGAATTAACAGAAACTCTAGATTTCATCCAAAATGGGCCGTCATACGTAAATTAGAAGCTGCAGCTCTATACCTTTTGCTCAAACGGTCTGAATCTCTCCGTTTCAGATAGTACAACATATACTGCTCCAATAAATTAACGCACCACTTGAATTTTTTTGAAAATTGAAACATGTATTCGACCAATTGGTACAAAATTAAGAAAAATTTAACAAAAACATTTGTTTAAAGTAAATTAATATCTAATGTGTCCAAATATAGAAAAACAAACCGAAAACAAAATTTTATTAAAGTTACGCTGTTATAAAAGTTACAGAAAACATCTTAATATCGCGTATTTCCACCTCTACTTTGATAACCGCTGCACATCTTCGTTCCATACTCAAAATTAACGAACTTATGTCTTCTTGATTTAAGTTATTCCAAATTTCATTTAGTTGAGGAACTACCTCTTGAAGATGGACAGGAGAATGTGGAAGATTTTTTAAACGTTTCCCGAAAATGTCCCAAACATGCTCAATAGGATTCAGGTCAGGGCTTCGAGCTGGCCAATCCAAAACATTGATTTCTGCCTCATTCAAGTAATCTTTAACAATTCGGGCAGTGTGGGGTTTTGCGTTATCTTGCATTAACAAAAAATTTGGACCAATATAAGAGGCATATGGTACGACATGCTCTTCAAGAATGTCTGTTGTGTAACGGTCCGCATTTATAGAGCCATTATTTACAACCACTAACTCCGTGCGAGCTTGTAAGGAAATACCACCCCAAACCATTACTGAGCCTCCACCAAACAATGTGGTATTCTGAATGTTACACTGTGCGTACCGCTCATTTGGTCTACGATACACACGAACACGTCTATCGTAATTGTAAAGGCAAAATTTTGACTCATCCGTAAAAAGAACAGACTCCCAATCCTCTCTTTGCCAATTTATGTGCTCTCTAGCAAATTCTAATCGGGCTCTGCGGTGTTCTGCAGTCAATGCAGGACCACGAGCAGGAATATGGGGTGTTAAATTATCTTCCTTAAGTCTTTTTCTAACAGTTTCGGTACTGATTTAAATTCCTTCTACGTCACGGAACTCAGTTTGTAGCTTCCTGGCGGTTACAAAGGGTTCCCTTAGCACAGATATTCTTAAAAATCTATCCTGGATAGGAGTGGTTTTCCTTTTTCTTCCGTGCCCAGGTCTTCTGAGGTGACTTCCTGTCTCTCTGTACCTTTGTATCATACGCGAAACTGACGTATGAGATACACCAAACCTTTCACCAATTCTTCTGTAGCTCCATCCTTCCTCCAACAAAACCACAGCTTGGGCGCATTCTTCTCGAGTCAAATTCTTCATAATGTTTTTATTATTGTTTCAAATGATAAAAACTATCCACAGAACGGCAAATTCAAATAACAATAAAACGAAATTACAAATTAACACAATTTAAAAATGAAAATTATTTTAAAATTTCTGCTTAAAAAACTATTAAACTCAAATTTCTGACTTTAATGTCAAAACTTTTATTACAATGGGTAACTAGATTATAGCTTGATTAAACCTTCTCAACCAAAGTTGTCAAATGTAGATAGTTTTAATTTTTTTACTTTATTTTCAAGTGGTGCGTTAATTTCTTGGAGCAGTATATATAAGCAACGAGCAAAAAGTGTTTTTTTGAATCTCCTTAGCTACAAGATTTCAATAGAAATATCGTTACGAAATATTCAAAATAACAATAAGAGGAAGAAAATTTCAAGTAACTAGTTCGAGAAAATACCAGAAAGGTATCGCTTTGAGAGTCACACCAAAGTATGAAATTCCACGAAACCATTATTAGCCATGCCCATAGACCGATCGAGATCGAATGATATTGCTTTGCTTGAGGAGCTGAATCGAGAGACTAAAAATTACTAGACCAAGCGGATCTCCTTGTTAGCAACCAACTAGGAAAGATAAGATTTTTTCTTCCCTAGTTGTTTCTTCTATATTGCTTTATTAATAAGATATCTCAAAATTCTTAGATCAACAAAAGGGCACTATACATTTCGCCAGGGTTAGGGAAACTCCAAAAAACATTTCAAAAAATCCACTTTATCGTTTTCAAGATTCAAGGTCCCAAACGTAAATTTTTGGTTACTTATATTCTGAGTTCTACATATTTTCTTATTTTGTGCCATGAAATGAATAGAATCGTGGTTTGTGCCTATAAGATCTTCTGCAATTTTTGATTCTTTTATTGCTATTTTCTTCTTAGCTTTAAATAACATATTCTGTTGCTGATTAGTTTGTAATTTATTATACCTAAATTATAACGGTTTTCAACTTTTTTCTGAGTCTTATATTATTTCGTCAACTTTTGAAAAATGTTTATCCTTCTATATTTATAATTTAAGTACCTTTTCATTTTGTTTCTTCTAATGCTACTAAGTTTTTTGATTCTATTTTCGTTAAACACATGTTTTTTATTCTAATTGAAATAGGAATTTACGACACTAGCACAACTTCCTTTAAAGGTTTCTGTTTAATCATTATTAAACAGATTTTTTTTTTTTTTTTAGCAATAAAATTTATGTTCAAAATGCAATAGGTCATAAACTAGGATCTATTGCTCAAATAAGTTGCAATGAGTGTTTCATCGTTTTGAAATAATTAAAACTAGGTTTGTTAAGCACATTTTTGCTTACCTCAGCGGTGGCAACAAACTAGAACATTTGGATTAATTTTGTTATTCAATTTACATAAAATTAATGTAGCGTAATTGTTAGTTTTCGTTTTGTAGTAACTGTAAGTTAGGTTTTACAACAAAGTGAGGTAATAAAAACAACAGATATTTATTTACGAATTTATTTAAAAAATAAATATGTCTACGCTATCATCATTACGGCATACAATTCCTAGATAATCCCTACTTAGATACAAATAATTAGATTGCTTCTATTCTCATCTATCCAAGCATTACGAAATGATGTAGTATAAAAACCGTTATATTTTAATAATTCCCAACAATTAATTCTAAATTGGTCACCTTAAGTCACTGGTTGTACACTATTTGAGGCTTGCACTGCATCTTCATCACTTTCATTCTCTTCATCAGCATTTTGTTCCTTCACTTCATCAACTTCTCCCATTAGAGCTCTATACTTTTTAGCTATTGCTTCCCAATCTGTCACGTGTTCAATCCGTGTTGTATGAGCAGTAAAACTCAGCTGAGACCCTAACGGACTCAAATGAGCAACAGAGAGAGCTACAGATTCTTTCGGAGCGACTTGACTCCCCTTTTTCACTTTTGACAACCATTTGGCACCTGCTTTGGATCGAGGACTCAGTTGTTGAGGGCGTTGGAAACTGCCCATGAGATGGACCAAACTCTGACGTTTTCTTGCTTTCACTGTAGATTTATTTTTTAGTTAGGATAATCTAAAGGTGACAATTCTTACCTCTCTTCTTGCAAATATTGACCAAGTAGAAAAGCCAGGTCGTGATTAAATTGATAGGACTTGGGGCAGTTGTAGTCCTATGCATTGACCGAATCAGTTTACTCAGTCCAAATTTCCACTCAATGTCTGATTGGGCCTGACAAAAAGCAAAATATACATTTTTAAAGAAAGAAAAATTTAATTTTGGGAGTAAAAATCTGACCATGACTGACTGGAATTTTTACGAAATTGAATTATCCAATCTATTGTTAGTCGATAATCGCTACCATTTCGGGATGGGACTGATGTACGGTATTATACGTCACTTCATTTATCTCCTACTTTAAAAAGGGACAGATTAAGTGGTTTATTACGCAAAATGTACAAATCGATCAGTGATGGTCTTGTAGCTATTTTACATTTTTACAAAATTTACATTTTTAGGTTTTTGTTTTAATTTAGATGCAGTTGACACTCAAAACACAAAAAACGTGCTATCAACTTCTACAAAAATTTTGGGGGAAGTACGCCATTTCAGAAAATATAAAGTAGAATAATAAACACCTAATTTCGCATTTTGTTATTTTGGGTATAATAAGTACCATAGAAATAAATCCAATTTTTCTTTATTTTGTTTCATCTTTTGGTGTAAATCACCCCAAATTCGAAAATTAAAAAATCTACATCAAAAATTGACCAATTAGTCAAAGACAGGTAAAAACGATTAGTATTCCAAAAAATTATAATGTAGTTTATAAAAGAACCGTAATTCAACACCTAAGGGCCAATCCCTAAAGCGTATTACGTTATTCAATGCCTTATTAGCCAATAATAAGTTTTGTAAAAAAAGTCTGTTGCTAGGCAACGCTTTAACCACACCCAAACCTTTATTGTAATAACCAATAGAAAAATTTGAAAATAGTTAAAAACAGAGAAACAGACTTATGCTAATAACTGGTTGATGGTTTTATTGCGCAAACTCCATATTGTTGAATAATACTCATAACTGCTCATACAATAATGAACTACATGTTATTAACTTTGATACATTTTTGAGTAAAATTGCCATTTTTTATTTTCGTTGTCTGTATTTTTTAATTTTTATTATTTGTTCTTTTAATTTTTGAAAATTAAATAAAAACTAACCGAATGTAAGTGAATATTAAAAATTTTAAAATGGTTCTGAAATTCTGAAATAAATTTTGCATAAAAAATTTAAAAATGAAGCCATTTTGAGCATTTTTGAAGACTACAAAACTTTTGTATTTACAAAAAAATTTTTTATTAGGAAGTATTTATTTATGCTTTCTCTCTGTTTAATGTAGGTCCCGCCACAAAACAGAGCGTGTATTTTTTTGTTATCGATAAAATAGAATTAGCTATTCCTGAACAAATATTGATAATAAAGTTTTAAAGGTAAATAGTAGGTTTCAAAAAAATTTAAGAACCTTAAGAGAAGCTCTACAATATGCCCAAGTCTAAAATCTAATGAGGAACTCTAATTCTTTACTCTCTACATCAAAACCAAAATCCAGAACACAAAAGGGCCTTCTCTGGCCACTCTAAACTTAAATCAAAAATACACTTAGCTAAAAAAACTTCTTCGAAAAGAGACTGAAGTTAAAAGCCCTTAAATTTCTTGGAGACTATGCTCAATATTTTGCCAAGAGAAGGTAGGAACAAACAGAAACTCACAGCAACCGATATCCAAATCTTCTAGTTTAAAGAGCAGATCTGTCTCTTCTTCTAATCTGAGCAGATTAGAAAACGCTAATCATAATGCTTAAATCATGCGGTTTTTAACAAAGATATTCGAAAATTATCGTGAGAATTATGAGAATTTAGCCTCTTATCCAAAATAACTAAAGCGGTACTGAATAAAGAGAACTATTTTCGACACACCTAGAAGTTAAGACAATAAAAAAATAAATAATCCTTTTCTGGAATTTCTCAGCTACGAGCTCAAACATCTACAGACTAACCTAAAATATCGAAATCCACAACCCAATAAACTTTTTTGTGAACTAGTTTTATAACATTGACATAAATTCTTCAAAATAAAATGTTTTCAATATTGAAGTTAGCAATAACATAAAACCATAATTAATTTAAATGCTGTAGGCTTAGCAGGAGTACCACTAGCTTCTATTTAGAACAATCAAGCGTTTTCGATGATCTTAAAACAACACTGTTCTTCTCTACTACTTCAATTGTAGATGATTAAGGCTCTTATTAACTCAACTAGTACACTTTTGATTGACAGTCTTAATACTAAATGTTTCACAGTCGTTTTGTTGTTTTTTCAGTCGAAAAAAGATCTTTTTTTGGTCATTCATCATCCTATATTTAGTGCAAATTGCTTCGATTGCTTAGACTAACAAGCCCAAAGTCCAGTAACCAAAGACTTATGTTTTGGGACTAGAATAGGCTATGGTTTTGATCAAGTAAATTTTTTTTCTTATTGAAATTAAATAATTTTAAACTACCTATACCTGTGTGAAAGCAAGATAAAAATGTTGTCATAGAAAATTAAAAAATTTTCAGCCCGAACCTAGAAATCGTAGAATAAAATTGTATTTGTATTTAAATGGCACATTTTTGATCAACTAAATATTTTTTTGATAAAATAACGTTGTTGTGACAGAATTAAACAAACTGAAAATTTCAGGCAATTTCAGAAGCTTTTAGTAATCTATTTATTATCAATAATGTTATTTTAAAGGTTCCGAGACGTCAATAGATCCATCCAACTAGCTCAAAGTTCAACAACCATTCATACCCCTTCAAAGTAGACATAAATATAAACAAGATATTATTTAAATTTATTAATAGATGCACTACTGAACCAAATGAAAACGCTACGTAATTAAATAATTTCAATTTAAAAAAAAATGTTCAAAAATTAAGTGCCTTTTTGGGGGCGCAGATAACACCTAGAACACCTTATACAATACAAAATTCAAAATCCACCTCCTGATACTTTTGTTAAGATGTTGACTATTTTACAATCGATTTTTCTTTTAATTGAACTGTGTTTTTCTCCTTACTAATCTTACTTACCTTAATTAGTAATGTAGCAATAGTAAAATAAAAAAAAAACACTTCAAAAAAGCTCAAAAGGGACATTTTTTTATCAAATTGTTAAAAGAGCCAAAAAGAAAATTTTCTGTTTTATTCACTTACATTCAGTTTCAAAATAAAATTTTTGGAATACTGTTTCAAAAAAAAAAATACTTACTTTATGTAGATTTTTTAATGTATCTACTGAAAAAACACCAAGCAAAAATATTCAAAAATCGTGTAGTGCTTTTCAAAAAGGCATAATTTCCTAGAAAACATCAACATCAAAGGTGGATTTTTGTTAAAAGTACAGTTTTAAACATACATTTGTTGTGATTCGGATCCGAGTTTTATCTATACAATAATAGTTTTAAGTTTTTTGTTTAAATAAATTTCTACAATTATTTCGAACTTTTACAAGCAAATAGACGACACAAAGCATAACTACCTACACTTTACATCAACTTGGACATAAAGCACACACTGATCTGCCCGTACCGTAGCCACCAAAAGCTCAAACAGTACTTTTTGTGATTGTGCGTAATGAAGCTATGATGACTTTGGATACAAGAATGGTTAAATGATATTTTTTTGTAATTCTATGAAGCTTCAATCTTTTCAGCGTGTGTCTACCATGATCCAGTCCAAGAGAACTGGTTATCGCGATTAACAACGAGCAAGCAGCAGTGTTATGGTGCTACGTATATTCTACCTTGGCTTTACCTGGATACGCTGATAAGTATCCGTCATCATAGCAATGAGCAGATTAATCAGCACAACGACAGAGACGAGCATGTAAACGCCGAACACAATCTTAAAGAGGACCTCAGTCCAAGTTGGTTGGTTATTATTTTTCGTGTTTGGATTATAGGTGTCGATTTTCAAGGCATCAGTAGTCGTTTGGCCAAAAACCGCGAAAAACAGCAACTCGAAAGCTCGGATCGGGTTCTTTTGGACTGGAATCACAAAAACAAAACGAGTGATTACCTGAATGCGTTGGTATGTATCGGACATCATGGCAATTAGAAGGTTTATCAATACGACGACGGACACCAACATGTAGATCCCAAAAACCACTTTGAACAAGTTGTCGGTCCAAGCAGGACGAAGCATACGCTTAGGATCGGATTTATCCTTTGCAGTTAACTCTTCGTATGTTGTCATGCCAAAAACGGCGAAAAACAACAGCTCGAACGCTAGCAGCGGGTTCATTACCACTGGGAACATCAACCAAGTCAATACCAAGACGAAAAAACCGTGACACAAGCTGACGAAGACACAAAGAATCTTTCCCAAAATTTAAATTTTTTTTGAGAAAAATCCTTCAACAAACAAGACGACCACACACACATGTAAACATACGTTAGACGACAAGACACCTAGGATATCTAACTATACACCTGAGGAAAAAACAGTACAAGTACAAAGGACAAATCGCCACACTAAATGCCCACACGGACTTACTAGGCGAGGGACGCTTTTTACGAAGAGATGCCCTTCCAACAGGGCTTTGTGTTATTGGCACAATCCATTCGGCATCTTCAGTCAACGACTCCTGCTCTATATAAATACTATTTACATTATATACAATTCAAAGAAAAAAAAATACAAAAGTAAAAATTTCTAACTTACCATCAACAAAATATTTTCCTTTTCTTGTATTAAGCTCTCCATTCTTGAACGGTTGATTCAAAGCGACAAATTGCATCGAAAATCCAAACACAAAAATAGCCAAAACAGCTAAAAATCTTGCCAAGTCTTTCATCAAATTTCCTATAATAATAGCCCAAGGTCCAAATAGATGATGAAAAGATAAAAAGTCCAAAATTTGGACACAAGCTAGCACAAATGATAACGCAAACAACTGATTCCTACAATACATCAAAGTTGGCCAATAGTTCCTATCAATAAATAGAAGTCCCATTAAATGTACCCCAACACCAAAAATACTGAACAACAAAACTGAAAGTTTGATCCAACCTAAACCTGATTTATCACTGGGATTTGTTAGCTCGAAGAGTAACAAACCACTCAGCCAAATCAGAAGAATCCATTCGTAGGAATAGGGAAGTAAATTTTTACGCACTACTGCATATGGTGGTGTTATACCAACAATTAGAAGAAATAACATTAAATAAATATGGGAAGTGAGATACGACATAAATTTGATAATTGGTACTTTGTAGTATTTGTGACCTAGAGGAAGAGTAAATGCAATCCAGACTGGAGGACAAATTATGAACAACACGAAAAGAAGAAGCGTACGCCACGCCGCCCAGTTGAGCGCTCCTCTCCAGAGTTCCTAGAAGAGAAAATTCAGTGTAATTTACCTAATTTTACCTAGAATATACCTGCAGATAACGTTGGACAACAGTGTGAGCAATTACTTCTTTTTGTTCATTTTCTATTAACACATCTAGGAATTCAACATTTCTGCGATCAGTCGCAGTCAAAATTTTCCCAGCTGAATCAGCACCTGCAGCTAGTGCTAACAATTCAGTAGCCATAGCTTCACAGAATTTCCCAGCCGAAATTAAATCTTTAGCTCTTTCTTTCTCTTTTCCTGACAACACTATCAGAATATTCGACAATTTCGCTGCTGTATCAACTGGAGCAGGTGATACAAGAATAAACTCTTCAATTGGTTTATTATTGTGATTTTTTGAACACACCATAAGATTATAAACAAATCTTCGATCCTCCATAAGAGCATAAGTATCGTGTTCTTTCGTCATCAAGTACTCAAGGACATCATGATGTCCTTCCGAAGCTGCAAACCAAATCGGTACAGCTCCGAGATTTGTTTCGGATTTTGGGGACGCTCCAGATTCGGTTAATAATTTAACAACATCAAAACATCCAGCTCTGGAAGCGCAATGTAAAGGAGTCCAGCCGTTTTTATCAGGCGCGTTGATCTCAGCACCTTGACCTGGAATAAATGCTTATCTTACGACCTTAAACTTAATGCTTAAGTTTTTCGGAAAGTTTAGATTTAGATGCGTGTTAGTGGAACAAAAGGTTGGACACGCAAATTTCTTACATACCTAATAACACTTCGACCATCTGATAATGGCCATGGGTGGCAGCAATGTGAAGGCCGGTTTTGCCGTGTTTGTCGTGGCTTTGAAGGAGTTCGGCGGAACGGCTGAGGAGGAGGCCGACGACGGTTACGTGGCCGCCGAAACAGGCCAGGTGCATGGGGTTGTAGCCCTGGAGGAAGGGGATAAATAATTGAGTCATGCTTTGTATAGTTTAGCATGTTTTCAAAAAGATAATTGTGGCTTTAATCCACCTGTCGATATGTAGTCAAAGACTTGATTCGTTAGAAATAGATAGTTATGTTAGACGTCATAATTAGATTACATACTTAACTTTCATTTTTAGCCTAACATAAGTTTATGTATCACCCTGTCTTCAAAATTAAATTGAACAGTGTGGGTTTGTCCGTTGTTTCAATGAACTCAACTTAGAATTTTCGTGGCGGTCACATTCTTTGCTCAAATTTAATTTATTAAAAATCTAAATTTTCTTTATTTTTAATGTAATAAACTAATACAACCTCATAAATTAACTCTAATAAATAAATAAAAGAGCAGAAAAAGATTAAATAAATTATAATTGTTTTGAATTAGATTTTTGGTTAACGACTTGATTCATTGCCTACCAATACTTTAGCATTACTAATTTTCCCCAAAATGACTAATCTGTTCTTCGCATGTCCTTATAAGGTCACAAATGACCTCACCCTTTAAAAATACTTACATTTTCATGAGTGGCGGCGTCCACTTGCACCCCCGCACTATTCAACAGCAATCTAACAACATTCTCATTCCCGGAAAACGAAGCCAAATGCAGCGGCGTCATTCCAGATTCATTCCCAACGCTGGTACCAGCGACGCCCCATTGGGCGGTTCGGACTTTACAGTCCCGGGAACATGCGTCAACAACTCCCTCACAGTATCAGCTTGTCCGAAATAAGCCGCCACATGTAACGGAGTCACCCCCAATTTCTTACTACTAACTCTCAGAGTATTCGATGAGCGCAAAACTTCCAAAACCTGTCCGTGGCCATTTTGAGCCGCTAGATGTACCGCAGTAAATCCCCCTTTGTTTTCGTCAGTCACTGAAGCTCCAGCTCGTACTAAAGCTTTGACTACTTCAGCGTGACCTCCTTCTGCAGCTATTTGGAGCGGAGTGGCGTCTGTTAGTTTGTTACGTGCTGAGATCACTCCAGCCCGGTCGAATTTCATGAGTTCTTCTATGACGGTGACGCTGCCTTGAGCTGCAGCAATGTGAGCACAGGTGTTACCGTCTTTGGTTGTTGCCATTACGAGACTGGGGTGCTGTTGGAGGAAGAGTTTGGCAACTTCGGAAAAGTTGTTTTGGCAAGCGGCGTGGATTGGTTTTTGGCCTTGTTCATCTGTTGCGTCTATGTCAGCACCAAGTTCGAGGAGAAGACGGCAAACTTCGATCTGACCGGCTGCTGCAGCTAAATGAAGAGGAGTTTGCTTTTTTAGAGTTAAAATATCAATAACAGCGTTGTGGTCCTTTATCAAAAATTTGACCAAGTGGATGTAACCGTTCATAGCAGCGAGATGTAACGCAGTTCTGCCATTTCGCGATTTTGAGTTAATAAAAGCTTTGTTTGAAAGAAGAAAATCACACACTTGGAGGTACCCGTGTTCTGCTGCTAGATGTAAAGCAGATCTGCCTTCATTATCAAAAACATCTACTCTTGCATGGTTTGATAATAGATTATTAACCATTTCTTGATGTCCTTTATGTGATGCTATTAGAAGTGGTGTCCATCCAGTTAAATTCTGTTTATTTAGTGCCTTTTGTACATCATTTGGTGTCATGTTAGAAACCATCTCCATCAAGACATCATTATTACCAGCTTTTGCAACATAATGAAATGCTGTTTCGTGTTGCTTTGTTTGTAGTTTAACATCAGCTCCGTTTTCAAGTAAGAGTTTAACAACTTGCTTATCAGCTAAGTCAACTTCAACTTCTTCTTTCTTCACAGCTGAGACGTAATGTAAGGCACTTTCGTCATGTTCACTAATTTCGTTGATATAACTTGCGGCTACTTCGTCACCTTTGTGTTCTTTGACGTAGTTAATCAAGTGTTGGACAACATCCGGTTTGCAACCTCGAGCTGCTAGATGTAGAGCTGTTTCTCCTGCTTTATTTTTGAATTGTGGGTCTCCTCCGTCTTCGAGGAGTAAGAGAAGTGTTTGAAGATTTCCGTATTTAGCTGCAACGTGGACTGGGGTTTGACCATCGTGGGTTGTGAGATTGGGACCTGCACCGGATTTTAGAAGCATGAGGGCACACCGATCTCCGTCTTTAACTCGTGCTGCGATATGTAAAGCTGTTTCTTTAAGTTTTCCTCCTAGAAGTGTGTTAGAATCAATTTTTTTATCATCAATCATTTACCTCTGATGTGAACATCCGCTCCATAGCCAAGTAAAGTTTCCACGACTGCTGGTTTAGCTGACTCAACTGCTATATGAAGAGCTGTATAATTTTCCTAGAATTACCTTAATGAGTTACAAGTAGGAATTGTCGTGTCTGACTCACATTAGTTGTCACATCGACTTTTTCACCTTTTTGCAGAAGAGTATTGATTATACCAACATGGCCATACCTTGCCGCTGTATGAATACTCCTCGCTCCGTCCTACAAAAGAAATTACCATAACAAAGACTTTCTGAATTATTTAAGGTACCTTATTTGGCATATGCAAGTATACTCCCTTCTTGAATAACATTGTAGCACAATCTGCATGGCCATTAAGCGATGCGATATGCATAAGCGTTGAACCATCTTTTGTCCTTTCGAAAATGCTAGCTTTGAACTTATCTGCCAAGAGTTCTATAATATTAGCATGTCCGTTTTCAGCGGCTAGATGCATAGGGGTCCGGTCTTGGTTATCGGTGACACTAGCAGAGGCTCGAACTCCGTAGAAGTATTTAACTAGGACTTCATCACCTTCTGCTGCTGCTATATGAAGAGGGGTTTGCCCCTCGCCGTTGCGGATGTCAACACTTGTACCGTAGTCGATGAGAATGCGAACCTTTGGAAATAGTTTGATAGTTTTGGGGTTGTAATAGAGGTAAAAATGAATACCATGTCAATATCCTTTCGCCGGACGGCCAAATGGAGAGCAGTGTCTCCATTGGCGGCGGCTGCTTTGAGTTGTTCAGCCGTTTGTGCACTTAGAAGTTCACGACACATTGACTGGTTACCAGCCTCTACGGCCAGGAGAAGAGGGATTTTGCCTCGCTATAGAAATAGAAGAAATATTTACTCATTTCTTATTATATTTACGTTAATAAACTATAAAAAAAATAAAAGCATGGGATAATTTCTTTAAGAAGTTAGACAGTAGAACTAATTAAAACCAATATTTAATTAATGTTTTTTTAATAACTTCGACGAATTTAAGAAACAACGTTTTCAGAAAAAAGAAAAACAAAATTAGGTTCTAAATGTAGCAGAAAAGATTCAGAAAAAAATACTTAAAAAGCTTGAAAAACAGTGTTTGGACGAAAAGTAAGCGAAAAGAGTTTTAAAACATCATAAAGTAGTTTATAAAAAAATTTATAGAAAAATTTTAGAAAAACTTTTACCGGTTAAAGAGGATCAGAAAAGAAAGTTCAGGAAAATGAAAATAGAAATAAAATTCCTTACATTTGCGGTCGAGTTTCGTAGGTAAGAAGAAAAATTCGATAGTTTAGAAATTGTTTTGAGGAGATGTAGGACTTCAAAATCTCTAAAAAGATAAATAAGGACTGGAAATGAATTTGAGTAAACTAAAATTAAGAGTAAAATTCCCGATGTTTGACGGTCGAATTTCGTAGGTAATGTAGTTCGACTTAGCGAAACACAGTGCTTATTTATTCAAACAAATTTTGAACACGTAGAACCAAAATTGTATTGCATTCTGTTATACTGAGTGTTAAAAAATTGGAACTGTAAAAAAATTAGAATTTTTGAAATAATAATCTTGCTAAAAAAGACAGTTTATGGATTAAAAAAAAAGATTTCAAATAATGTCTTACATCACAAGTTTTAATAAGTTCACAATTTAAATTTAAGAATTATTGATTTTCGTGCATCCAAAAAATTAGTATTAAACGCAGTTTTATACATAGAAAACTTTCCTTTACGTTGGAATTTAAATCTAATGTGCAATGTTAGTGCCAGTCACGAAAACACTGAAATCGGATTTAATTCGATCATTGCTCTTTCAGACAAATGTAACCACAAGTGAAACATATCATAGATCAACTGAATTGCAGGATTCACACGAGCTGCTATTTTCCCAACACCAAATTGAGCAATCTCCGATCAAAAGTGCTAAAAATGGAGTAAAACGAACGAAAAAAAAAATAGTTTCAAAACAAAAATAACTTTATTCACAACATGCAATCTACAATAAATTAACAAAAAACAGAAATAACTAAATATAAAAATCAGTGCACTAAATTGCAAAACGCAGTCTAATAAACGTCAATAAAATCCATAATCCCGATCCATTGACATTCGTATTTAGTGTTATTTTTTAGGGTCTTTCGGAGGCCATCTTGTACCAGGTGGTGGAATTTTCGACACGCGACTCCCTTTAGGAGCGCCGGAATTTCGACTCGATGAAAAAGGATAAATAAAATGTCAACTAATTAAACATTGATTTTTTTAGCAACTCACCCCATCCGGTTTCAATCTGATATCCTTGCCAGCAGCTTGCAGAAGCGCTCTCAGGATCGCTGTTGCCGTTCCTGTTTGGCGCAATGCTACGAGATGTACAGCTGTCTGATTACGACTCTACAAAATGGAATGTTTTAACACTTTCAAGTTGAAGAACTATTTGTTGGCATGGAGACTTTCAACAAATCACTTTTAAAGAATATTAAGACTTTCGTTTTATTACTTTGTTTAAAGTTTGTTAACATGCAAATGCAAGAAATTGAAATCACGAGTCTGACAGGATAATTCAAATTTTCATTTGGAAAAATAATTACTTACACCACCAGTTGAATAAGGGTCCACTCCTCGTTTGGTCAGGAGTAATTTGACCACGTCCTCTCGTGAATACATTGCTGATATGTGAAGGACATTGTAATTGTCCTAGAAATAAAAAAATCCGTGTGAGTAACGTTGCAATTGTTCTTTATTTCAAAAGACACTCCATTAAATTTATTAAGTGTCTATTATTAGTCTTTAGATGTAGGAACTTAGAAGGTGGAGGAAATGGCGACAATAACATCGCAAAGAAATTTGAATTAAAGATAGGAAGCGTAAGGGGAGAATTCGCCACCCATCAAAGCAAAAAAGAACGTCCTTTATTACAATATTTGGCAGAGTTGGCAACCCCATTTGTTAGCAAACCGTGTAAATAAATCATGGATTTATTTAATTTAGTAAAACGCCTTTTGTCAACAAAATTAATTAATTAAAAGACTACCCCAAAATATTGATTTTGAATTGTTTGCTAACTATAATGACTCAACATGATCCGGTTTTTCATTAAGAAATTTTCTGCTGTCTCATCATTAAAACGTACGTTTATCCGGTATAGATTTGATTAGGTTTTTTGAGGGAAGTTGCGTCTTCCGGCTTAGTTTCGCTTATGACAGTTAATTATAGTATTTCAGATTTAAAAAATCAAATTCTTGGGGGCAAAAGGGTTAATATAGGTCCTGAAGTTGCTGTTGCGTGACGCAGTGTCCTAGATTTTCCAGCACGCGTTAGTCTTGCATGCTTCTTCGATAATTCTTAGACTTAACATGAAAATTAATAACTAATTGATTTATTTTCACCACAAAAATATTTTCTTGGGTTGTTTAGTTGTGTTAGCCGCGTCAATACAGCAAATTCTGCAGGGTGAAATTAACTTATCGATGCTAACCTGCACTCCGCAATTTAATCCGCATTTAGCTTAAATTTTATAATTTTTTTCTTTGTGTTTCAACAATGCAATACACATTTAGGTTTAATCCGAAAAAATATTTATGATTCTTTCCTTTGTGTTTCAAATTAGCATAAAATTCTCATTTGTCTTAAGTTATGAATTTGGAAAAATGGTTTATTCTGGTTTTATATACTGACACTCTCTCAAAAACAAAGTAGGACACATAAAATAGAAGAAAAGTAGTCTTATCACAAAAATTAGTAATGTAGAAAGTAAGAATATATGTAAATGGAAATAAGTTCATTTGTGTGTTAATGTATTCATTAGGGTTTTTGTAATATTTATTTTTAGAGCTTTGGGATTTTACATGTTCAAGGTTAATTTTGATTTTAATTCTTAAATCGATAGCAAAAATAAACGTGAAAATGCAAGTGAAAACAATGAAGAACACTGTTCCCGTTTAAAATAAAAATTTTATTTGAAAAAATGTGCCCAAGAAATTAAATTTTAATTTGATATTTATTAAAACACTCTGTAAACGTTCTGTTTTCAACATTTTCAAAAAATTATTTTTGTACCCTGCCCCATTACCTTCTCATCACTTTTCTTCTTGGTTTTGTAATTTCCTTTATCCGTTCTTTTTCTTCTCTATTTTCACTTAGTACTTTTCTTTTATCCAGATCTTTCTCTCGTCTCCCCATGTTCTACACATTCTCTACCAAATTTATTTTCCCTTTTTCATTACCACATCTAAATCGTGCTAACTATGCTATTATTCTTTTATTTTTATTATTCATCTTCTCTAGGCAAGGCTAACTCTATCTATATATATTTATTTAGTTAATTTTTAGAATCAACCAATCACAAATAGATATTTCAAATTTGCAACGCTTACTAGTGTCTTTTTTCTAAAAAACAAACCAGAAAAGCTTTTTTTTAAATTCCTTTTTCACTTCTAATTGTCTCTTTTACATAATATTTTGCAAACTGTGGAATTTATCAAAGATATTTTTTGTTCCTGTTCTAGAACTTTCTTTACTTTTCATCTTCTTTTTTTACATGCTAAAAGTAGTGTTTCTTGTTCTTCTTTCCTTTGAAATAGCCGTTTTTATATTAAAATTGTCTTCTGTTTATCTTTCACTTTCAATTGTTTCTTTTATTATTCTTCCAGCTCTTCTTTGTCTTGCAATTGTCGTTTCCTATAGCTGCTTAGATACGTTTTTTATTCTCGACACAATCCTTCCTTTTTTTCTTTCACTCGTCATTTTGCTACTTGTTCTATAACTTTCTTTTACAGTTTTTTTACCAATCGTCGTTCCTCAAACACTTCTTTTTTTTTTAAACGTCGCGTCATTATTCAAGAGTCTATAATATCCTTTTCATAGTTTCTTAAACTCTCCTGTAATTTTCTTCTGCTCTTTACTTTTTTCTTCTTTTCTTTTTTTAAACCGAGGTCTCGCCTTCCCTAGAATTTCTTTGTGTTCTTGTTTTTCTACCAATTAACGTTTTTTAAATTAATCTTTTACTTTCAATCTCCCTTTTTCAAGTTCTTGTAGCAACACGTTCCTTTATTTCAGAATTTTTCTTTACTCTTTAAGAACCAATTTTTTTTGGTTCTTCTTTTTTTTCTAATCAGCCACGACTTCCAAATTCTCATTTTTTTTAACAACCGTCGTTTCTTAAATTCTTTTAAAAGGTTGTTTTTTGCATTTCTAAAACCTTATTTTTCTTTTCCAGTCGACGACTTCCAACCCGATCTACAATTCCTTTTTGTTCTTTTTAACTAATTCGTCGTTCCTCCTCAAATTATTGTATTTCTTTTAAACGCCGTTTTTCCAGCGCTTGTAGAATCATCTTCACTTCTTTCAGAATCTTTCGTTGCTCTTTCAAAATGTTTTTTTTTTAACAATGAAATCAAAATTAACTTTACTTTGGTAACATATACTAAGCTTTTAAAAAAAAATAATAAAAGAATATTTTAGAGAGAAGAAATAACTATTAATAGAAAAAAGCACAAAAAGCCCTGGAAATTAAAAGCCGTGATTGAAAAAAACAAAGGTTCAAGGTTTCCTTTTTTTCAGATAATGTCTCTTAACTTGTTCTATAATTTCCTTTTGCTCTTTTTCTACAAATAATTTTTTTTTCAGATTCTTTTTTTTCTTTCAAACGCTGAATCTTTTAACGCTCTTTCGGAATATTTTTTTCTTTCTTTTTCAGGCACGTTTTCCAAAATTTACAGTTCTCTCTTGTTCTTCTTCTTCTATTGATTGTCTTTCTCAAACTCCTATTTCAGAACTTTTTGAAATTTTTGAACTGATTGAAACTTGTTCTTCTTTTCTTCTTTTTCGTAAAACCGACGTTTTTCAACTTTTTCTGGAATTTTGTTATTCTGTTTTATTTTTTCTCAGACAAGGATTTTCAAACTCCTCTACAATTTTTCTTTAATTTTTTTATAATTACTGTGACTCATCTTTTCCTTCTAACGAATGTCTTACGTTTTCTTTATTTTTTCGTCTGACTTTGTTGATGGAACTAGGAAAATAAACTATTGCAATTCCCATCCATATTTCTTTAAATCCCACTTCTGACACTTTTGATTTAATTCGGGATTATTGCGCTTTAAAAGTTAGAACTTCATTTCCTTTTTAACAATTTTACAACATTTTAATTAACATAAATAACTCAAAAATAACTTTCAATAAACCAACGCTAAATCGAACTACTGTCAAGTTCGAACTCGCGACTAATCTCGAATCTTCTTGTCAAGAATGAGTCAACCAAACTTGAGAATAGAGTAACATCACTAATGTCAGCTTCCACAATTCACGAGCTTATGGTAAATAATATCACCAAAATTACTATTACTATTGTACTATTGTAAAAGTAATATTACTATTTACTATATTTGTTACTATTGAAATGGTAATATTAGGTCTTAATAGAATAACAATAAAAGAATAAAAAAATACAAACAGATGAGATAGGTTAGTTGATAAGAAATCAGTAAAAAAATTAGTAATAAATTAAGAATGAAGCATAAAAAGAAAATCTAAGCAAAAATAGAATAGCTCAATAGAGAAAATATTGAAAAAAGGTGTTAGTTTAGAATTTAAGTTAAGAAATAGCACAAGAGAAGAAGAAGTAGAATAAATTAGGTTAAGAAGAAGAAAAGCTTTAGACACAACGACAACAAGATAACATTATAATTTTTTTTTCTACGTCTATGAAAAAGCTAACCATTAGATTCGCTGATAGCTAGGTATTTAGATACCTAAATAGATCGACTGCAATTGTTTTTTAAGAAAGTTGGTGACTTAAATCCGAAAGTCCTTACTACATTATATATTCCACTGTTAACAATGTTACCATATTGTAACTGTAGGTTACGGTGCTTCGAAACGCTTCTGGTGATAGCGGGAACCTCCGCAAACATACTAAAAACCGATTTTTGTGGTTATAAAATAGAAAAAGCGATCAAAGTACTCATCGCGAAGAATCTTTGGCGATTAATCAAGGTTGTAGAAGTGTGTTAATGAGTTGTTTAACTATCCTAACAGTTATGTATTCTTGAGTTAATGGTGTAACCTAAATAAATTAAAATAAATGAATTATATGTATAATTAGAATTGACGAATTCTTTGGTGTAATCTAGAATAGTGATCTGCATTCTATAAATCTTACAACAAGCCTAGTTTTTCCTAGTTTAGTTTCAGAAAAAGGTGGGTCTACTATTTCACCATCCAATTAAGAAAAATCGCTGATAATAAATCTCGCAGACCTTCCGAAAATTCCAGCTGCGTGCGATATTTCTAACTGCATCGTTATATTTTTAGCAACCATAAATTCCTATCATGATCGAATTAAGGCGCGCCTCAAATTAATAAATCATTAAATATGACCTATAACATGTAAACCTGTTAACAAACTCATCTCCATCCTGAATTTTTCTCAGTGTCTATCAATCTCAGTAAATCATGCAAACCGATAATTAGGTGTATACTGATTTAGGGCGTGTATTGAGTGCATTAAACGATATTAGAATACTATCGACAATTTTTGCATTTAGGTCAGTTGCGTGTATACAATTATGGAAAAATCGTTCCATTTAGAAGAATCTTTTCGAAAACTTACGTTGTTTCGAGCACCGACATCCGAGCCCAAATCGATGAGCTTATCAAGGAGGGATGTTCGGTTGTCTTTCACAGCGTACATGAGAGGTGTCATCCCCGTCGCCTAGAAACAAAACGCATTTTTACTTGTTTGCTCAATAAAATTGGACCGAAATATTTTCAGAATCAGGATACGAAAATATGAAATACGCACTAGATCAGCAACTCCTGCCAGAGGAACGGTATTGGCGTCATCTCCAGCTGCAGCGATGGATTTATCCAAGGATTTGAGGACTTGGTCCACGGGAGCCCACTCGCCCTTTTGGCAAAGGGTAAGGATCCGTTGGGCAGCATCACGAACGTTGGCACCGGCACTTTGGGGTTTGGAACTTGGGGTATCGTCGCCTTCAGGGTTGCTGGTGGTTTCATCTTTATCCTTTTCTTTACTGTCTTTGGAAGCTGAAAAAAAAAGGATTTTACAAAATTAAAATCAGAAACTATTAAGATTCTTTTAATAACAAAAAGAGAAATAAACTAAATTAGAGCAGAATCTAAGTGAATTGTTGCATTCTACTATTCTAACGGCCACCAATAAATGCGTTGACGAGATCTTTAGTTAGAAGAATTTGATAGAAAATGAAGAACAAAAGAAAATTCTGTAATTTGGACTAGAAAAGTCGTGACTAGAAAAAACAATACAAAATTTGCTGACATAGCTGACCTATGTCCAAAATGAAGACAATTCTGATTGAAACATTAAAAAATATCTGAAAGTGCAAACAAAGATGCTAGAAGAACACAAAAACTTGCAAAAAGGCGTTTGAAAGAAAAATATTTAAAAACAAGGATTGGTTAAACAAGAAGAACAAAAAAGAATTCGAAGAGAAATTGAAAGACGTTGAAAGATTGTAAAAGACAGCAAAAGAAGTTTCTAGAAATATTTGAGAAACAATAATTGATACAAAGTAAGAACATAAAATCTAGAATTTAGAAAACTCAGTTTAAAAAAATGAAAAATTTTTTTGAAAAAGCAGAGAAAGATTCTAAAAGAACAATCAAAGAAGCGCGTAAAAAACGATGTTTGAAAGAAAAAAGTTGAGAAACGACAGTATAAAAAGAGAAAATAAATACTAAAACCAGTTGAAGAATGGTTAGAAAGGAAAAAAGAATCGAAAAGAGAACAAAATAAGTATCTAAAAGAATCTGAAAAAAGACAATTAATTAACACAAAAGAACAAACAAATTTAATGTGAGTGACCTACGCCCAAAGACTGTAAAGACAAAAAAATTTAAATATTCATTAAAAAAGAGATAAAGCTAAAAGAGCAGAGAAAAGTTTTAAAAAAATAAAAAATAGTTCAGCCAGAGTTTAGAAAAAAGACGAGTGAAAAAAAGAGTTTGAGAATTGGTAAAAGAAAAGAACAAAACATTTTTTAGCGAAAGTTGAAAGATATCAGCTGAGAAAAAATTAACAGCAAAAAAGAAAAACTAGAACTTTCTAGAAGAAGTGGTATTTAAAGAAGTTTGAATGACAATTCAAATAGTTTATTTTTCTGGTTCCGAAAGGTGAAAGTCTGGATAAGAAAATAGAGAAACAGTATTATTTGAGAAGTTTGACAAAAATACGATAAAAGACGTCGGTTAGAAGAAAAAGTCACGAAAATTGTAGAGCAAATAAAGAAAATTGTAGGAAAGTTCGAAAAACGCCGTTTGGAAGAACTACAAAAACAAAATAACCAAATTCTAGAAAAAATTGATTGTGAGAGATGTAGGATTCAAGAAACAGACAAAAACAAGAATTTAAAAAACGACGATTAATAGATAAGAAAAACAAGAAAAATGTAGAATTTGAATAACTGAAAAGAAAATAAAATAAATCTAACAGAACAAAAAAAAATTGGTAAGACATGAAATAATTATACAAGCATTTGAAAAAACAGAAAAATTAGATACAATGATTCGTAGAAAAAGGGCAAAAAAAGTCCTAGAACAAGTGGAAGAACATCATTTAGAGCCTGAAGCTTATTTGTTTTATTCTTTAAGTCATAATTTCCAAAATATTTTTTTTGAGATCTTTTTGTCTCTTTTTCTATCAATCATCGTTTAAATTCTTCTAGAAGCTTCTTTTATTCCCTTCGTGAAAGGAATTTGGTGTATGTGATGAAAGTAATGTTAATTTTGATTTAAACCTAAAAATTTTCTGTAAAAACAAAAACGATTCTAGAGAAAGAGTTAAAGAAATGCTTAAAAACAGCGTTAAAAAAAACCTTGAAAAACGGCAACAGAAAAGAGTAAATAATTCTAGAACCAATTTAAAGATGTCCTCTAAAAAGAAAAACACTCGAGAAGAAAACAAAAAAGTATTAGAAGAATTTGAAAAGCACCGATTTATAAAAAAAGTAGAACAAAAAAATTTACTGAAAGTCTAAAGTGAAATTAATTTTGAGGAAATTCGTTTAAAAAGAAGTTCTAAAAAAGCATAAACAATCTAAAAAATAGATAATGATTCTGCAAAGACTTTGCAAAAAAGAGTTTACAAACGACAATTGGTAAAAATGAAAAGCAAAAAAATTTTGGAAAATGTTAAAAAGCGGTGACTGGGTTAGTAGTATTAGAACTTTCTGGAAAAACCAGCAAAAAAACGTTTACAAAAAAAGAGCTCAAGAAGAAACTAGAAAAACAACAAACGAGTTTAAAAGGATTTTAAAAACAACAATTACTTAAAAGGACAAAAACATGTAGTAACAACAGAGTAACAAAAAAATATAATAAAACAGAAAAGTTGAGGCTATTTGAAAGAAGAGACAAACAAGAAAAACTATGACTTAAAATAAGCACCATCAAAGATTTTCGAAAAAGAAAGATAATAAAAAATACGACTAAGAACAAGAAAAATTCTTCAATTATAAAAAAATATTTTTAATAAATTCCATAATTTGCAAAATACTTTAAAGAGAAACACTTTAGAAGTCAATATAAATTTTGAAGAAAAACTTCTAAATGTTTAAAAAGATCTGGAAACGAAGTTTATTAAAGAGAAAGGAAATTTTAAATTAAAGAAAATTAAAACCTATTTTCCTGGCCACATTTTCTCAAATTAAAATTCGGTTTTTATCTAAAATATTATTCTTCATTCTTCCTACCTGATTTTATAGTTTTTTGACAGTTTTATTTAAACGTAGAATTTTTGCCACAGATTTAAAGATTCCAAAGCTTTAAAAATACCTCGAAAAATACAAAGACGATTCATTAATTAAAAAACAATTTCACTTCTATTTCTCGTGTCCTATTTTGTTTTTGAAAGAGTATAATATATAGTTTTTCTTTATTATTCATTATGTGTATGTACAGAGTAAGTAAAATTTTGTAAATAAAATAAAATGGAAAATAAAATATTTCTTACTAATTTCCTTGTAATATTTAATAAAATACCCTGTATAGTAGGCAACCAACGAAAACCGCCCTGCTTTAATGTTTGAACGTCAATGACATTTCTAGTTAATGACGTCAACGTATTAGTTAGTAGCCGTTACTGCTCGGTGTAATTATATTTTTTCATAATTAGTTCAAAAAACATTTATCAAAATAAAAAAAGAGAACCGTGTCTTTGCCTTTTTTGAAAACGGTCTTGTAATACTAATTAATTATGTGTACTTGGGCTTAGGATTTATTCTAAAAGGTCGCGTTTTCATTAAATAAGTCTAAGCAAGATATAGATCTAAAAGACATTAAAGAAATTCAAGCACGTAAAGCATGATTCATTCAAATAGAAGCTTTTTAGATGTAGATATAGCTCCTGCAATAAATTCGACATTAATATTCGATTCTTGGTAACCCAAATTGCTAAATTATAATACGTAGCTTACTCAAACAACCCCTACATTATTTTGTATTTTATGATTTTGATTACATAAATGGCAAAAATAAGAAAGTATGTCAGGTCAGTGGGATATATCCGTTCTCAAAATTTACATAATACCTTAATGGTTATTTGGATGATATCAAAATATTATATTATTTTAAAACTTCAAATAATTATATAATAAGTAATAAATAATAAAGAAAACTTGTCGGAATTAATAAAAAATAAAAATAAAAGAGTAACAATTTGAAGCAGAATTTTCTTTTCGTACTTATAACATCTTAAGGAAAAAACAAAGTTTCTACATAAAAAAAAAATCGCTGGAACTTTATGGTTATGAATAAAATAAAGCAATACCAGTATCATAAAATGAAAAAGACAAAATTAAACCTAATAATAAGAACTGAATTTTAATTTTTTTTACTAGATTGACCTAAATTTTATTTTAATTAAATAGAGTGCTTAGCTCCTTTATATTTTGAACAAAATGAAGAAAATTAGTTTCGGTGTAAGATGTAGCTAATTAATTTACAATTTTTTAAAAATTCTCATTACAAAAATGTAGAACAGCCAAAATCAATAAACAGGATATAAAGATTTCAAATGTTAATATCGGAAATTTTTGGAATTTTAAAACTTCAATACTTCTTCTATAAAAAAAGTAGAAAACCTAAAAGAAATAATAATGTAATAAAGAGTAGAAAACTAAGAATTATCAATAAAGAAATTTTTTTAATAAAAGCGATTTGTTTTTGTCTAAAAATGATAAGAGAGACAAAGTGAGTTTAGGGAAAAAGCAACAGCAAACAAAAGACAAGGCATTAAATGTTGAAAATTCATAGAAAATTGTGGTAGTAGGCAGAGAAAACGAAGAAGCTGGAAGAAAAGGTAAAAAGAAATTAAAACCCAAAATGTTAAGAAACAAACAACTAAAATTGGCAAAAAATCAGAAAATACGTCAAGAAGAAGAAATTTAACTTGGGCAGAAAAAATAAAAAATATAGATTTGATAGTAATTCAAGAAACACAACAAATGCAATAAGAAAAATTATTATTTTTTAATAGGGAAGACACATAAAATTTTGAGAACAGATTTCTTATTATTATAAAACAATAAAACCACCAAGAGCAGAAAAAATGTGTTACAGACATCTTCTATGCGCTGATAGAAGAAACAAACACTGAAGAAAGAAAAAGTTTCTATGATATAATAAGAATATGATGTAATAATTGTTATAGAAGGCATCAATGTAAAGATAGGTAAAGAAGAAATGTATGTGGAAACAATAGGAAGGCACATAAACATGATATAACAACAAAAAATTAGCAAGAGAATTTGAAATAGATATAATATGGACAACAAGAGTACTTAAAAACAAGAAAACTTTTAATATATATAGATATAGAGGCCCGGAACATTTATTAGTTGTAGTTCAAACAATACCTAAAAAAACCTAAAAAGACAGTGTCATAAATATAGAAAAAAAGGAGAATAGCCATGAAAGAAGAATCCATAAAACAAGAAATAATAATAGATAAAAAAAGAAGCAATAATAAAAAAAATATAGCCACAAGAGAAAAAGACTATCAAAACTTAATAAAAAACTTCTTAAACGAAAAATTAACAAATATAAAAAACACATATAAAAGAAAAAAGAAGAAAAATAGGAAAAAATTTGTACAAGAGTTTAAAGACTTTGAGAAACGTTAAGATAATATTGAAATTAAAAACATTATAATTAACGAAATAAAAAACAACTAAAACCCAAGAATGAATAAACCAAAAAGTAAATGTTTCAAATCCAGAAGAAGAAGAAAGTAATAATCCTCAAAAACTAATTAAAAAATATGGAAAGAAGAAATAATATCGAAATAATAAAATGAAGGAATATTAATACCAGTAAACAAAAAAGATAAAAAAGAGCATTATTAAATGTTGCTTATGAAATTGTAGAACTACATATAAAAAACAGAATAACACAGAAAATGGAAACAATAATTGGAAAATACCAAAGCAGTTTACACTCCAATGTCTTGTATTTGCGGATGACTTAGTCATATTCACAAAAAGCCTAAGTTGTTGCTCTCAACAAAAAAACGTATTCGTGAAAAAATTTTGTATAGAATATAAAAACAAACAAAAAATGTAAAGTAGCCCAAATTATTTAGAATAATAATTATAAAAATCTCATTTGATAATATTATAGTTTTTCGAATTGACACAAAATACCATAAAAAAATTTTGAATCAGGTATTTATTTTTTAAGAATAGCACTAAACTATGAATTTGTTATTTTACAAATATTGAAATAAATAAATAAATGTCGTTGGGAAACAAATTGTCAATTTTCAAACGTATGTACCTTTATTAATTTGGTCTTTGTTGTCTTCATTCTTATCCTTGGGGGGTCCCTTCCCACCCCCCTTTTTTCCAGCAGGTTGCGACATATCGCTATGTGATCATTATAATTTTCAAAAATTTCCAAAGAAAAAAACTTTTTTTCACTAAACAGTTCACTCTAATCATAACTCTACCAAGTCCCTAAATCCTTCTACTTCTTTTTTTTATTAATTTTTTTAACCCAAAATGAAACAATCAGTTGTAGACATTTCGAAATAATGTCTACAGAAGACAACATTTTGAAAATTTAACACGCCACGGTTAAACCACCGTCTAACAAGTCACTATATCTTCTAGTAACAGCTCTGAAGAAATCTCAACTGAAAGCTGAAACATTAGCCTATTCTTTGCCAATAAGAATTCAGACATCCCCACTCCAACCCCTACAAAGGGTGCTGCGATTCAACATTTCAGCGCTGAAAAGCTTGCAGACACAATGACCTACTGAAATAATCCACTAAAAGCTCTTTCAGGCACACAATCTCAGAATTTAAATAAATCAAATAAATTAAACGAATTTCAGTTTTCCGGAAAAACACAATTAGGGGGAAACTGTTTCAGCAGGACTTGATCTCATCTCTCTTTTCAACTTATTGATAGATGATAACCTTCCTGCTGTTTACGTAAAATCTCTTTTTAATATATTGTTTGAAAAGTTTCAGCGCTGAAATTTCAGCCAATGAGAAATCGCGAATATCAAGTGCGTGTTGATCGGTAGCACGCTATTTCCGGTGGAAGTTCCGGTCAACCACGGCCTTCTGCGACCGACAACATTCACTAATAAACTTGAAGAAATCAAGAGAGGATTTATGTTTTTTTATTTTGAAAGGACGATCGATGACGAGTAGACTAGGATGGTAAAAATAGTAAAGGACTTGATGAAAAAGAACAAAATCGGACATGCAAAGCTCTAATTCTGTCCCACTAAACTGAAATATGGAATTTAAAAATTTGAAGCTATTTCACTATGATTTGAATCAGATTAGTTTGGGGGACAGTAAACAGAAAAAAAATTCTTACTTTATGAATTCCTATAGTTTTATTTTAATTTTTGATTACTTAAAATAATATATTTAGGAAAATACAAATTTCTTGGAATACTAGTATATGTTTTATATTATTCTTGACTAGTTTTTATGAAGTGTGGGTTTCCCAGAAGCGATGAACACCATCATTTGACGTTTTTCATAGTGTTTGTATTATAAATAAGACAAAAGCAGAGATAATATGAACAGAAACTGAAGGAACTGAAAAAAAAATTATAAAAGAGAAAATAAAATCCTTAGAATATAGGGAAAATTGGAGAAAAATTAAATAAAAAATAACAAAAGCACAAAGGGAAATAACAAAAAAAATCTTATAGAATGATATAAACAATTTCATAAAAAAAGAAGTATAGGTACAAAAGTACAAATCTAAGATGCTTTGAGAATAGGAACAAACCTGTTAAATAGAACTGGAATACCAGCTAGACAAAGATAGAGTAACGAGAAATAAGAAAAAGTTAACAACTTTCAGAATATATAAATAAAAACAGTAAAACGAAAATAAAAGGGCAAAATTCACAAAAGATGATCAAACAAATAACAGACAAGAAAAGACAAAAAAAAATGTTAAAATCAGTTACGAGAAAATCACAATCGAAGAAAAAGAATAAAGATAAGACAAATAACGAAAAATTTTGAAAGAAAATAATAAATAAAAAACGACCAAAGCATTAAAAGCAAACATGAGCAAAAAATGTAGAAAATGATAAAGATAAGATAAGAATAAACAAAACGAAGTAAAAATGGTCACACGGAACATAAGAGGTTGCACTAAAATAGAAGTACTAGCAGAAGAAATAATAAAACAAAACACAAATATTCTTAAAATCACAAAAACAAAAATGAAAGAAAAAGGTTCAAAAAAATACGAAAAAAATATTTAGTAGAGAGTAAGTAAGTAATAAAAAAGAATAAAGTAAATTTTGTAGACTCTGTACACATTTATCAAGAAATATTAAAATGCATCGTTTATTTCTGAAAGTGACAATTGGAAGCTTGAAGGCTCCTATCACATGAGGGATTAAGGCATTTTAGTTCTGAGGTATATTATAAATAATTTTTTGCACTTCCGAGACTGAAGTTAATAATTAAAAAAATCATAACAACAATAAATCATTTTGTTATTTGTAACAACTCTTGCTCTCTGATTTTCTTTCCATCTACTATGTAATATATATCTAAAATTATACGAACTTTTTTCATACTGAATGCAAAGAGAGTAAGAATGCAAGGAAAAAAAAAATTTCGAAAAGTTACAAAAACAAATAGTTAATAGAGAATAAAATCTAATAACAATACGAGATTTAAATAAAAGAGTAGAAAACAAAAACATGGGTATAAAAAATTTAATGGGACAAAAAAGAGAAGAAATCTAATGTACTAATAAAAATAAAATACACATAAATATACAAAGACAAAAAAAATAGAAACAAAAACAAAAAATCACTTATAGTTTACTTTCTAGCAAGCAAATATGTTTGAAATTGAAACAGAATAAAAAAATATGAAAATAAAAAAACAGAAATAAGAATAGATAAATAGATTTATTATGCTAAAAAAATTTACATTTTTTACAATCGGCAACACAAAGAGATAGTTACTTACAGTTAATTAGCCTCATCCTCTAATTTGTGATAAAAAAGTTCCTCAAAATTCTAAAATGCCCTAGTAACCAAGTGTGTCTCTATAGTTTTCAAAAGAGTAACACCCAATAAGCATTGTATTCTGCGAGGAAGCTTACTGAAAAATTTAACAGAATAATAATTCAAAGCATTTCTCGATTTGTTTAATCGAGCTTAATAGACCATTGACTACTAAACTGGCGGCAAAAATTTAGGGATATCGTTAATAAAAAGTAAAATGCAATGGATTCAAAATAAATTTAATTTCTACTTATTAATTGATTCAGTTACAAGTAATTACACTCGTTTATTTGTATGGTTTCTTAATTTTTATTAATGTAATTACATTATTACATAATGCCAGGACTATTAATCTGACTAAAATAATGGGTGTGTCCGCCCCTGACTTCCAAAACTTCTGCAATTCATCAAATCATCCCACAATTGTGGTAAAACTAGCCTTAACTCTCTTAATGTCATAGAGGCAGGTTGATGCAAATCCAACCTTCTCTGGAGCAAACTCCACACATGTTCGATTATGTTTAGATCAGGGGACAGAGTTGGTAATGGAATATGCGGTATACGGTGGCTCCTGAGCTCATGCAGCACTATTCCAGCCCTGTGAGGACGAGCATTATCATCCAAAAGTTGCAGTGGTGGCTTTCTATGGTTAAACATAGGGACGATTGTGTTTAAAATAATGTCGTCACGGTATATTCTTCCTGTCATATTCCCCTCACAGATATACAATTGTGTGCGAGTGCCCAAAACTACCCCAGCCCAAACCATAATTGACCCCCACGAAAAGCATGTGCCTCCTGGACAAAACCTCGATGACGCGGTGTGTTTAGTGTTCTCCAAACTCGTACTCTTCTGCTGTCACTATGAAGACCAAAACGAGATTCATCTGTGAAAAGGACAGAGTTCCACTCATTTCTCCAATTCTGCCTTTCAACAGCTCACGCTTCTCTAGCCCGCATATGATGAGGTCTTAACGGAACTCTTCTAAGAAGTCTTCTAGACAAAAGACCCACATCATGCAACCGATTTCGTACAGTTCTAACAGATATGGCAACTCTTGCAGCATTTAAAAACTCCAGCCGTAACATTGTAGCTGAGGTTGTTGGATGCAATCGGGCATTTAAAGTAAGAAGTCGGTCTTGTCTTGCCGTTGTTTGTCAAGGAGGACCCGCACCACGTCTTCGCCTTACAGTACCAGTCATTTCATGCCGACGAAAAAGCCTACTGATAACACTTTGCGACACTCCAAATCTATTGGCCACATCCACTTGCCGCATGCCCCCTTGTAACATCCCGAGTGCCCTACTGGCTTCTTCTAATGTTAGATGAAGTCTCGGCATGATACACCACAAAATTAACAAAAATCAACCCGAAGTAGCACGTAGAGATAGAAGGAAACTAAATAAAAATTTAAAAATAATTTATATTACACAAATATTTCAATATCCTTAAATTTTTTCCACCAGTTTACTTAGTAATAATAAAAATGAAAAAAGAAGAAATGGAAACAGGTAGTAAAATAAAAAAATAAAAAGTTACAAATTAAAGAAAAAATAATACTAAAAGAAATATCAATACTAAAAGATTATAAGATTAATGAACAAAACTGAACAAAAAATTTTAATACTGCAGCTGTGAAGAATTGTGGTGAAAAAAATACGACTACATAAAAATAAAAGAATAGTGATCAGACAAATTATATAAAAAATAAGACATACGAAAGACAAATAAATGTATCTAATGTTAAAGAAACAGCTAGATTACCAAAAATACACATATAAACAAGAAAAGTTAAAACATAAATTAAAAAGCAAAACAAAATCTTAAAAGCTTGGCTATGAAATGACAAGAATTGTAGAAATAACCAAAAACTATGTTACCAGGAGCACCAGGAAAAAATAATATTATCTCAGTAATAATCAAATACTAAAGAAAGAACTTGCGGAAGTAATAAATATTGCGTTTAAAAGCAAAGAACACAAAACAAACTGTAATAATCATAGAGAAATAATGCTGCTAAGTGCACAAATAAGAATTCTCAAAAATAATTAAAAAAATGATAATAAATAAAAAAAGATGTAACGCTAGAAGTGACTAAAACATTAATTAACAAATATATAAAAGATCTTCTTAAGATGGTTCGAAGATTGTGTGTAGAATATCGGGCCACAGGCTTACAAAAAGTCCAATAACAAGTGTTAGAGAAGAAATAGAGAAAAAAGAAATAAGACACCTGACACAAGACAGATAAGTAAGCAAGTAAGCAATGCCCAAAGTTACTTATAAAACAAGTATTTTTATCTAAAAAAGTAAAACTTTGAGTGTTTTAATAGGTCCATTAAAACGCTAGCGCTTATGTGTGTAGATAACAAATAATGACTTCATGACTTTTTATTTGCAAATTTACTTTTTTTATATTGTTTGAATTTGTTTTTTTCTCCAAATTGCACTGATCTAATTCACTGATTCGGTTATTTCATATTTTAATGTAAAAGTGGACTTCGTTCCAAATTCATTAATTATAAGCTATTTTTGTCGTTACACATTCAAAGAAATGAATTTATTAATATTAATGATAAAATTCTGACTTATTTACATAAAGATAAGCTTTCCTCTTGATTTTCACCGATTGATAATACTGAGCTAATTGATTTTAAATAAATATAAATAAAATGAGTCCTCTAAATATAAATCTACATAAATAAAGACCTCCCACAAATCCATGCGTAAAGTCAGGCATGCGTTTCTGAACTGAGTTCAGTATTACATGTATTTATCAACCAGAAACACTATGTTATTTATCTTGTCGTTTAGCAAGTTTAGTGATTATCTTTTAATTATTATCTCGTCTAACAGCTGATATATAAATTTTTACCGCATCATTATCTAATTTATTTCTTTCCTAAAAATGTTAAAGACAATTAGTACAAAATATCCGAGGGTATCCCTAATAAAAAAGTAAGTTGCAAACTTGTCTTGTCATTCTTTAATAAAAATTTTCCAGAAAATGTAATCACTATTCAACAAAGCTAAGTTACAAACATAACCTTGGCCAAGAACCATTACGTCATATCACTATCGGAACGCTCTTAGAAGAATCTGTATCTAAATTTGGGGACCGAAAAGCGCTTATATCGAAACACCAAAAAAAATCTCTAACATTTTCGGAAATTTTAGACCAGACTGATAAACTAGCATCTGGGTTTAAAGCTCTAGGGTTGGAGAAAAATGACAGGGTTGGATTATGGGCACCGAATTTACTTGAATGGTATATCACAAAAATGGCATGTGCTAGAGCTGGATTAATAATGGTACTTTTTACCCAATTTTTTTGTTTTTACTCCTTGAATATTTTAGGTTGGTCTAAATCCGGGATACCAACCACCTGAAATGGAATATTGTATCAACAAAGTCGGAATTAAAGCAATTGTATGTGCCGACCAGTTCAAAAATCAAAATTTTTACGAGAATTTGGCAACAGTAGCACCTGAATTAGAAAAATCTGAGCCCGGGAAACTGAAAAGTAGTAAAGTCCCGACGCTCCAAACTGTGATAACTATGAGTGAAAACAAGAAAAAGTCAATTTCCAAAACGTGAATTTCAAAATTTTTCACAACGGATTTTTGTAGAGGTGTTTACAATTTTGGGGAGGTCCTAGATTTAGCAACAAAAGACAGTATTTTGCAGATAAAAAAATACCAACGGTGTATCAGTCCGGACGACCCTTGCAACTTACAATTTACATCAGTAAGAGCTTCTCATAAATTGCCTAAAGCGAGATTTTGATTTTAGGGTACTACAGGTAAACCCAAAGCGGCCTTAACTTCACATTTTAATATGGTAAATAATGGTTACTACATCGGTAAAAGAAACGAATTGCACACGAAACACCACGTTATCTGCTTGCAAGTACCATTTTTCCACGCTTTTGGAACAACAATTTCAATAATGGCAGCTTTGAACCACGGTGCTACCATGGTACTACCAACAGATGGGTACAATCCGGATAAATCACTCGATGCAATTAAAGAGGAAAAGTATTGATCCCACTAGTTTTTTTCTGATTCTAAAACACCAAATTTAGATGTACGGTAATCCATGGAACTCCAACCATGTACGTAGATCTTGTCCACAAACAGGAAGTCCGCAAAGAGGATATTTCACCCGAAATTGCAGTTTCTGGAGGTGCTCTTTGTGCACCACATCTTTTTAAAAAAATGCTTTCTGTTTTAAATTTGAAGAAAGTTAAGGTATGTTGAAGATCAGCTTTGGTTGATTTTGAATTATTGGTTGTAGTCTGTTTATGGTTTGACTGAAACCACAGCTGTGGTTTTTCAATCTTTAGCAGAAGAAAATGAGGAGAAAGCTGTGTCAACTGTTGGTCATGTTGGTCAACATGTAGAAGTTAAAGTTGTTGATAGTGATGGTATTGTCGTACCTTGCGGTACTCCTGGTGAGTTATGTATTAGAGCGTATTGTAACATGTTGGGATATTGGGAAGATGAAGAGAAAACTAAAGAAATGATTGGACCTGATAACTGGTTAAAGACTGGGTTAGTTAATTTATCAAAAAAAATTTTTGGTAATAAGTTCATTCTTTAGGGATCAATTTATACTCGAAGAAGATGGTTATGGTAAAGTCGTTGGAAGACTGAAAGAAATGATAATTCGAGGCGGTGAAAACATTTTCCCTAAAGAAATTGAAGAATTTCTTAATTCACATCCAAATATTTTAGAGACTCATGTAGGTCGTAAAATCTTATCTACTTCTATTTATTTTATGAGTTTATCAATACCTGACTTCAGAAGTGCCGCTACTTAAATAAATATTTAATTTTAGGTTATCGGTCTTCCACATGAACGACTTGGAGAGGAAGTTTGTGCGTGTATTAGAGTCAAACCAGGGACCAAAGTAACATTTGACGATGTTGTCAGTTTTTGTAAAGGAAAAATTGCTCATTTTAAGATTCCTTCAAAATTAAAAATTGTTGATGAATTTCCGAAAACTACATCAGGGAAAATACAAAAGTTTAAGCTGAAGGATTTGCCCATAAATGCATAAAAAAGTACAAATTTTTATTTTTTTAAATGTTAATAAAATTTTTAATGTTGCCTTGGTTTTATTTAAAAAAAAAGCATTTGCCACGTGTGTTTTCGTATGATAATAGTTCAAAGATAGTTTTAATTGCGCAGAAATATCACATGTTTCGAAACTATTGTCATCCAGAGTGCTATTGAAAAGTGAGATGCAAGAAAAGTCATGTCTTAGATTGGATTTAAGCCTAATTCTGAAATTTTTATGACAGTAGTTAAATAAATTATGTGACTTGAGGTTATGTTCTGTTTGTGGTGACAACCTGCTAATTTTATACTTCGCTGCATTTTCTGTTGATTTTCTCAGTTAAGTTGGAAAATTAGTGGTTTGAAAGAACAAGATAGTTTTCAACGAGCAACAGAAGCGCTTCATGTTAGAAGCATACTTCAGAAATGGCCAGAGAGTCGACGAACAGGGGGTTTACTCGATAAACGCCGCATTTGAGGATTTTCAGGAAGAGTTTCCTGGATTGGCTATCCACTTCGACCATTTCAGTCGAAATCTGCGCCGTGTTATGGATTTGTACAGGGAAACAGGAAGTGTGAATCGCAAGGCAGGTGGAGGCAGACCACGAGTAAGAACCGAAGCAAATGTGGAGGCCGTAAGGAATATTATGGACGAGGAGCCTAGCACTTCGGTTCGTCATCTGCGACAAGTGAACCTGTCTCACAGCAGAGGCGGATCTTGAAAACGGACCTCGATATGCATCCGTATAGGCTGCAGGCCCATCAATAATTGCTGCCGAATGATTTGCTACAAAGACAGGCATATAGTGGTTTATACAGAATCTTGCCAATAATGACGAAGCACTGGAAAAAACATTTTTCACCGACAAGGCTTGGTTTCATCTTTCCGGCTATGTTAACTCTCAGAACATGAGGATGTGGAGCGGCAAAAATCCTCATTATTACGTTGAAGTTCCGTTGCACCCGCGGAAAATTGGAGTGTGGCCTGCAATAAGCAAAAGTCGTCTATTGGACCTATATTTTTCGAAGGTAATTATTGTTACATTTTTTAAAGAAAACAACTATAAGAATAAAAATGTTGTAGGATTATTAACATCTCAGAGATACCGTCTTGAAATCCTCACTCCCTTTATGGAGCGGCTACTGGATGACGAACTGCAGCAGGGATATTTCCAGCAGGACAGTGCGCGTATTCACACCACTCGGATAATCTCAGACATACGTCGTAAAAACCAAAGCCTGCTTTGATGACAATAGTTTTGAAACACACTCTATATACTTATACAAAGCAAAAAAATAATTAAATTATTGATTTTTAAATTGCTTTTTTAATCAAAAATAAAATTGTAAATTGTAAAAAGAATAAGAGTAAAGAATAATTTGCCAGGAGCAAAGGCACAATGAGCACCTAGAGACTATATAAATCTTTACTCCTAAAAAAAAACTGACAAAAACTATTGCCTTCATCTTCTAATATTAATAAAATGTCGAATGGATTGCCAAAGTGGACTTATTAACTTAAAAATCTAAAAGAAATTGATTCCGGCTCGTAAAATTATATTATTGGCGCCAAAAACTGTTAAAATATTACCTTCGTAATTCAAAATTAGTAAAATGTTGCGTATGATTTGTAAAATTACAAAAAAATCGTTTTTGTCCTTATTGATTTAAAAACTGAAGTAAGATATCACATCTGGTTTTTATACTAAAGTTATTACATCTTCGTATTTCAAAATTAGTATAATGTCGCCCCTGGCACCAAAATTTAAAAAATCTCGCCGGTTTGTATTATTCTTACTTAAAAAAAAAAAGAAAAACACTTCTAGCTTCTACAATTAGTAAAACATTGTTTAGGGCTATCGAAAATAGTAAAACATTAATTGTAGCTCAAATAACTATTAAAAATTTATTTAAAAAAGTGTTACACTGGTATTTACAGTTAGTAAATCGAAAAAAGACTTGTCAAATTAAAATAATTGTTTGTTTGAGAATAATCCTGTACTTCAGAATTAGCAAATTGTTGCTGCTAGCTTCTAAAATAAAAACAAGTTGTTTAAAGCTCCTGAAATTACAAAAACAATGTTGCCTTTGCAATTAATATTAAAAAAATTTAAAAAAATTGCCTCTGGTATCTCAAATTAGTAAAATACTTTTCAAGAATTTCAAAATTAGCAAAATGTGGCTTCTGACTTCTAAATTAGTTAAATTCGTCTCCGTCTAAAATAATAAAATTTAAAATTACAAAAATTACAGAAATTATACAAATTACCAAATTACAATGTCGCTTTTGTGATTCTCTGCTGTTGAAAAAGTGGAAAAAAAATCGTCTCCGGTTTCTAAAATAGGTGAAATCACATCTCCGAATTTTAAAATTAGTAGATGTCGTCTCAGGTTCCAAAAATTAAAAAAATATCATCTCTGTATATTTCTTTATTTTGAAAAAGCAAAAAACATCACATGCATCTAATAATTAGTAAAATATTGCTTTTGACTCTTAAATTAGTAAATTGTTGTTTTGAACTTCTAAAATTTCAGAAGCAATGTCGCCTTCGCTATTATTATAAAAAAGAATTAAAAAAACTGTAGCGTCTGGTGTTTAAATTAGCAAAATACATATCCAAAATTTGAAATTAGTAAACTTTCGCTTTCTGCTCCCAAAATTAATAAAATGTTGGTTTTGACTTCTAGTTCTACAAAAACAATGTCATTTTTAGCTTTAAACTTCCTCCTCTACATCGCATTGATTCAAAATAAGTAAAATACTGCATTGCTGTATTTTCTAATTAATACAAAAAATGTCGGCAAATTCGTTCAAAAATTACAAAATTACATAAATTTGACAAATTACGTAAAGAACACAAATTATAAAATGACAATGAGGCGTTCTTTGCCAGAGTTAAAAGAAAGATCTTCTCCGGTGTCTAAAATAAGTAAAATTAAATTTTTTGTTTCGAAATTAGAAAAGTCGCATCCGGTTCCAAAAATTGAAAAAAAATGTTATCTTTGTATACGTATTTCTTATCTTAAAAAAGTAAAAAACAGCACATTCATCTTAAAAATTAATGAAATATTGCTTCTTGTTTACAAATTAGTAAAATTTTGTTTCCAATTTCTAAAATTACAAAAACAATGTTGGCTTTGCTATTATTATAAATAAAAATTTAAAAATAAAAAAACTATAGCGTCTTGGGTCTAAATTAGTAAAATACATCTCTAAAATTTAAAATTAGTAAAATTGCTCCTTTAGCTCCCAAAATTAGTGAAATCATGATTCTAACTTCTGCTTCTACAAAAACAATGTCCATTTTTGCCTTCATACCTTCTTCTTTTTTAAAATTAGTAAAACAACATTTCACTGATTCAAAATTAATAAAATGTCTTTAGTACCTCTTAAATTAATAAAATGTAGAGTCTAACTTCCACCAGTAATAAGATGTTGCTTTGTTACAAAATTACATAAATAATACAATTTAGAAAATAACAATAATTCGTTCTTTGCCATTTGTCATTTTAGCTGCTAATTCAGAACTGAAACAAGTGGAAGTACTTTTGATTCTGAAGTATAGAACTATACCAAAAGCTGTTAATAAACGAAATAAAGACAAAAATAAAAATTGAAAGCGATACCAATAGATAAAAGCAAAAACCAAAAATAAACCTAATCTAGATTTAAAAATTTACGTAAAAAGGTACAGTCTAGGTTTCTTAAAAGTTGTGTAGGCAAATTTTCAATAAAAAAAAGCCAAAAAGCTTGTAAATTATCATTTTCAAATAACAGCTCCTCCGCAATATTTTTTTTATTTTTATTATTGTCAAAAGTCGTTATTAAGGTCAAATCCCAAAATCCCATAGTTATATAACGTTATTTTAAAAATATTGAAAACCTAAAATTTCTAGAATGGCCACGGAAATCCAAAAAACACATTTTGAAAAATTTGGCAAAAACGATTAATTTCGAAATTTTTTCAACTCCAAAATCGCTCTTTCAAGCAGAAATTTCAAATTTTTATGTTTTTGAACAGCCTTTCTCCAAAATTCTTAATGCGGTTGTTTAAAAATGGCCCTGAATATCTAAAAATATTTAAAAAATAAATTAAAACCGCCAACATCAAAATTTTCGAATTCTGTATATCCTAAAAATTAAAAATTGCTTTTTCAAGTCAAAATATTATTACGGAATACCCTCAACAATGACGTCATATATTGAACGCGTTCTACGAAACTGTCAGTGTGTTCTCGACCGTATTAGAAGCAATGAATCATAGACGGCTCAACTGGAAGCATCTGGAAGTCACGTGTCTGACTGTGCCTCTATATTAGCAAGTGAGAGGTCGTTGGCAGTAATACGATTTAGCGAGAGACAACATATCCATTAAAATAAAATTTTAATAAACACTAAACCGAAATCTCCTTTTGCTGTTTTGCTCCAATTTAACGTAATTTAGGAAATAAAAAATTTAACAAAAATAATTCGCTACGTGCATTTATTTAAATAAAAGAGTAACAAAAATGTCATTTTAAGTCATATAATCACATTCTGGAATTACTAAAATGTGCAAGGAACTAATATTGGAATGTTTTTGTTCAATCTGATTTCGCTATAAGCCCATTTTGACTCGGTTGGAAAAATTCCTCAATAATTCCATCTACCATCTCCTTCAAAGTATTTTCAATGCCTTCCCGATCCCTAAAACCATAATTAGAATCTTCCAAATTGTAAAATTCCAAAGCTTACTTATTTCCTGGTTCTGCACACATTTCCGTATAATATTTAACCTTAGGTTCAGTCCCACTAGTCCTAAGAGTACAAACCAACCCATTAGAAAAATTAAAAGTGATCATTTGACTACTTGCAGATACCGGCAGAATTGCTTTGTTATCAGGTTGGCTGTTATCAAAACCTGTAGTTAAATCCCTGATTGTTGTAATTTTATACTTGTTGTTAAGAATTGCAGATGGATACTACAATTAAAATAAAGAAAAACAATGTTTCAGTCAAGTAGACAACTCACGGATCCTTTATCAAGTGTTCTAATCCTATCAAAAATCCTTTTGATTTTCTCCCCATCATGACAGATAAAATACGAGTTAAGAGAGACATGGTAGCCATATTCGCCATAAATCTCTTCCAATTTATCGGTTAGAGACTTATTCTGAGTAGCTAAATACGAAGTTAGAGTAACTAATTGCGAAGCAGCCGAAACACCGTCCTTATCCAAAACTGCAGTACCACAACAAAAACCAATAGCTTCTTCAAACGAAAAAATCACTTTTTTCCCTTGCTTTAACAACTCATATGATTTATTCCCAATCCATTTAAAACCAGTCAAAGTTTCAACAAAATTAAAACCTTCCTTTTTAGATATCGAACGCAAAATCATTGAACTTACAGTACTACATAACATGTAAGCATTTTCTAATTTTTCTTGAGGATATTTTGATTTGAAGCAAAACAAACACCACCAACCTAAAAGTGCACCAAGCTCATTCCCTGTGAAGACCTTCCATTCGCCAGTCCTGCAAACACAAATTAGAAAAAAAAATCAGAAACGAATTTTGGGTACTTCTGATTTTTTTCAGCAGCTGCCAGACGATCAGCGTCTGGATCATTAGCTACAATGACACGACTTTCGTTTTCGTTTGCTGTTTTAAATGACAGGTCGAGACTGCTTTTGCCTTCTTCTGGATTCGGGAATCTAAAAGAAACTAGTACTTTGAAGACCCAAATTTAAAACAACATACTTGACTGTTGGAAAATCAGGATGAGGGTCCTTTTGTTCAGCTACTGGTACCATCCTAACACCTACCAAATCAAAAACTTGTTTGACATAGTTGTAACCAACGCCATGCATTGCAGTATAGGTAAAAAGGACGTTAGCCTTTTTGTTAAGTTCTTTATGTTCTGGTAAAATCGTATTGTTGATGACATCTAAGTAGTCTTTTAGAGTATCACTGAGAGGATCTTTTAAAAGTGGACTACTTTTTAATACTGTGGTGTCCCAAGAAGAAACTAGTGGTACCAAATTTTCTAAAATGCTGTTCTGGATGTCTTTATCCACTGGTGGAATAATTTGTGTTCCTAAAGGACCATAAACCTGGAAAAAAATTTAAGAAAAATTTTGGAAACCACAAGAATTTACTTTATATCCATTATCTTCTTTTGGATTATGTGAAGCCGTAACCATAACTCCTATTGTAGCTTTATATTTTGAAACGGCAAAAGGAACAAATGGTGTTGGTACAACTTGGCTAAAAAGCCTAGCTGGATGACCAGCATGCAGGAAAATTGAAGCAGTCAACTCGGCCCACCTAAATTAGAAAATAAATTTTTGATTCAAAATTTCACAAAAGTACCTTTTGCTGTTATGTCGCCCATCGTACCCAATCACAATCCCATTACTACGTAATAAATCTTTATCACAGTGTTCTAAATACTTAAGTAAACCTTGGCCTGTTTGAATAATCACTAAATCGTTCATTGCGGCATAACCAGGTCCCATTTTTCCCCTCAAACCTGCAGTACCGAAAGTTAAACGGTCGAATAGAATTTTGGAAAGCTCGTCATATTTTTTCTCTTGTGATAATTTTTGGATTTCGGCTGAAGTCTTCTCGTTTTTGTCCCAGGAAAGCCACTCTTGGATTTTTTGGTCGAGTTTTGGGGTTGCCATTTTAGCTGCGAATTTAGAACTGGAACAAGTGGAGATACTTTTGATACTGAAACGTTGCGTCAAGAATTGATAAGATTGTTTATTAGTTGAGGTCAAGATTTTGAAAATAATCTCCGAGATTGGGAAATTGTGGATAAAATGCACAAATTAGAAATCGGTAATTAGCTGTCTGGAATGACTCACGGAAGGAATAATAGAAAGGTAAAAGACCTAGTTATAGATAACTATGATAGATACCTAAAAATAAAAAACCATCTGCACTGAAGCGTCACTTCTAATACTATGTTCAGTGAGAATTGAATCTTATCTCTTGTCTGATAAAATAATACGGAATAGGGGTCCTAAAACCAAACACAAAATGACACGTTAGTGTCACAGTCAAAAATTCAAATGTCAAATCAAAATGTGAGTGTTTTATCATAACTGTTTACAGGCACAAAAGTGCAACATTGAATCATCATTAAGGTAAGCTATCTTTTGACGAAATTTACCAACATGTTGGCATCCACTTTGTTTACTTTACCTAACAGTTACATTTTGTGCTTTGGTGTAATTGTACTGACATTTTTCGCGCTCGTCTTGACAAATCTGAATTTCTTCGTGACAACAATATTGGGTGTGGTATTTTTATAATTAAAATTGATAAGGATCTCAAGTCAAATCAATGGTAACAAATAAATTCATTATTCCCGAGATCGCGGTTAATTGATTGGGTCAAATAACAGCGTTTTGTGCTTGTTTGGTGGGAAAATTTGTGCTTCTGAAAAAATAGAGGTAATTACTTTATTTAATACAAGACAGTGAGGTCGTTGTTTCACTTATTGTCATATCCACTCAACCATTTCAACACTTTCATTTTTATGATTGAAGTAAAAATTTCGGACTTGTTTTGCGAAATCGCGAAATTTTACTGCTCGTATACTATTGTTTACGTTTCTATTTTTAAATTTTACCGCATTCTGTACTCACATATCAACAATTGCGGGCTCTTTTCAAGGACTAAATGAATTATTGTAGGTGTGATAAATGAAAACCAGAGTAGCGGTTTAAAAGAGGAAGTGGGGAATAAGTAGATAAAGAGAAAATTTTGCAATAACTTGCAAGTCTTGAATATTTTTCATTTTATTAGGTAGCAAAAATAGAACAGATAGTCTTTTAAGTGTGCCATTAACCTTCACTTTAAATAATGTGATTCATAAATCAATTTATAAATAAGTAAATCAAACAATTTTGAATTATTCCGGAAGTTTAATTTTTAAATAAAATTCAAAAAAACTGGTACAAATTTGGTTTTCGAGTCTAATTTTTATTTAAAACACTTTTCAGGGAGATTTAAGAGATGCCATTTTTTGCTTTTCTCTTACGAGTATTTATATCAAAAAAGTAGATTTTTTTGAATAAATAGCGATTTTAAAAACAGAAGGTTGTTTACAAATTGTTTCTAAATACATGTCACATTTGCAAAATTTGGTCTATCCTTGAATGGAATTGCATTTATAAATAATTACTTACCAAGGTCACCAAATGTATATTTATGTTTATTCGATAGGTATACAGTGTGGTAATGAAAGCTCGAGGTTAAGAAAAATATGACTAAGCCCCCTTCCTTCATTGTGCAAAGTGCAAACTAAAACTAAGGCTGAAATGCAGTCTGGACTCTACACGCGATTCGCTAGTTCATTTAGCCTTTAAATGAACCTTTTTATATTACTAACAACACTATTTTGAACGTTTTAACAGCCAGTTAAAACTGAGAGTACATAATATACCCAAATATATTTTTTTAACGCTCAAATGCGGCCGAAAAACAACCGTTTTGCAGCGGCCAAAAAACGAGCAGTTTCCGGAATCTGCGTTAAAAAATTCAACGTTCTTGCCTACCAGCAAGTGATTTGCTCTCTCACACACATTTAAGCTGTGTATCATACTATCTCTCTCTCTCTCTTATACTATGTTGTCACCGCAGCACGCTTCGGGAACGTATACGCGAGGCTCGATCCAGTATTATTATTAGATCTATGACTATAGTACACAGTGTTTCAATAGCAGGTTATTAAAAAACCCAAGATTATACTTTTTTCATTGTAAAAGTTATAAAATATTGATAAAAAGCAAAAATTATAAAAAATAGTATAAAGACGTTGTTTCTTAAGTAAATGTGGACACTCATTTTTTATCAAAACTTTTGCTTCATGCTTTTTTTATAAACTAATAGGTACATACATAAAGTGATCATTCTTCACTTAAAAAAAAAAGAAACAGGAACATAAGTCCCGTAACATTTTTGAATTTTGTTCGCTCTGTGAGCTGATGCTGAGTCCTGCTGGAGAATTAATTCCTGCTTTCTACCTAATTAATTCTAGAGACAAGAGCCTGCGCTCAGCATCACAAAAATTTAGAGACTTTAAAATGTATATTTCTTTTAGTATAAAAAAAAAAATTCAGTAAAAACGTTGCGGCGAGAAAAATTACTAATTTAGTTACTTTGGGCATTTCTTTCTTCTTCATTATTACTTAAAATTTTGTTCTTAGGGCAATCAATAGAGAATTTTTGTGACAAAAGTAGTTACAGAAAACCGACTGTGCTGTCACATTAAGAAAAGCCTGTAATTATATTCAGCTATCTCAGAGTAATTTGTTATTAATATTTAAAATCAAAAAACTTTATTTCTTGCTTATAAAAATAAAACTAAGAGCAATGTTAATGCTCCAAAAATAAAATTAAAATCTCATCAAAATTGGTTTTAAATGGAACCGATGGATCAGGAAAAAGAATCCGAAATTTTTTTAAAAAATTTCGTTTCCTTGAAAAATTTGTAAGTGCGTCATTTTTTCAGTTGTATGGCTGATTCTTTGCCAAAAAGTAGTAACCTATATCTACTTTATGAGTTTATAAAACAAGCTCTACTATATCATTAGTTTCGACACAATTAAAATTTGAATTTTTTCAGATAATATATTCTAGAGAGTCGTATGCCCCTGAAATAGTCTAATTTCAGTGTTTTTTTACAGTTTTCGATAGTAAAAGTATAATACAAAAAATGTTTAATTTCATTTTACTGTAAAATGCTGTTAAATAAGTGAAAAGTGTTTGTAAATCTGATTTATGCCATAGTAATTTCTACTTCGGATTGCATCATAATCTTTACAATAACTGCCAAAGCTATGTTAATACAAATTAAATCTATTTTTCATACATTGTCTTAGTACAAGCAATGTCTATTTTATTTATTAAATTTTTGACGTCAAATTGTTTTCATCTCTAGTAGTGAAAATGCGAAATACTCTAGTTAAAGAAAGTTTAGTCCTTTCTCATATAGTTTATGGTAAGAAAAAATGCGTAATTTTATATGCATAACAAGAAAAAAATATTTCACTTAAAAAATTAACCAATTTTAATTTGCAATGACAGTTTAGCTTAAATTAAAATTATTGCAAAGATAATTACGAATTCTAAAGATAAAATTAGTATTTCGGTTTTTTTCGATTTGAGATTATCCTACTCGCTAAAAACTTTACTTTTATAACTTGTTATAAAATATACTATTTTATAAAATGGTATCAAGTTTTAAAACTGCTTAATTAAATAAAAAAATTTTTTTTTGAACGCCAAAATATTCTTTAAATTTAAATTTTTCCTTAAATATTCTATAAAAAAGTTATTTGTTTTTATTTAGAAAAATTTTAACAATAAAATCTGATTTTTCTTGTTAATAAAATCACCACGCAAACGCTAGTCCGATCTTTGGATGACCCTGTATATATAACTCAGAAATCAATTTTTTCGCTATAAAAATAGATCAAACGAATATTGAAAAGTATTTTAATATCACTAATTTAATAAATTTTGTATAAGCTATTTCCACGTTGAGAAAACAGGATCCAGTCCTGATTGGTCAAAACCACCACGTGTACCAACCAATAATAAGTGAACAAACTTTATTAATTCAAGTATACCTAATTCCCAATAATTGGACCTGTAGTTCTACGTAGAGTAACAAAAAACTTTCAATTTATTTATCAAGTAGACGAAATCTGTGTCCCGGAAATTAAATAATTAATTACTGCATGCGGGGGCGTCCCACGCTATCGACTCCCCAGAACCCTGAATCGATATTTTAGACCACCATCACACAACACAATCGCGAACTGCCGTCAGATAATACGTACCCAGTTATAAACGATGAAGGCGTCGCGACGTAAGAATAGAAAATGAAGTGGTCGTCGTCTTTGGTGGCGGCGTTCGAACGACATTCACCACTGGTTGTGATTGTAGGAAATGGAGGCCGGCGTCGTGAAAATCGCCGAGGATAGTGACTTCGACATGCTGAAAAAATTAGTCGACGATCACACCCACTGGAAAATTGAATACGACAAAGGAGAGGACGTTAAGGCATGTAGTGGTTTTATTTTTAAATGGTGTGAATGTGTGTGATGGATGCGTGATCCTGCTGAAACACGATTTCAGGAACATGCGCCATCTTACGACAAGCTGAGCGCAGTTTTTTATTTTTTCAAATTTTCAAAATTTGTTGTAGAGATTTGGAAAAAAGCAAAGATATCTCGTGAGTTAATTTCGGTTTTGAAAATGCAAATCATTTTTTTCTCACAGGTTTGGACCAAAACAACGCCTGGCTGTAACTTCAAAATGGTCAAAGTACAAACAGTCTTCCATAATATATCAGCTAACACCATGTTTGATGTTTTACATGACCCCGATTATAGAAAAGACTGGGATGAACACATGATGGCCTCAATAGAAATAGGTTACCTCAATCCCAATAATGATGTCGGTTATTACGCCCGTAAGTAACAAAACAGCACGACAAAATAAGGAAATTACACAGCAAAATTCTCTAACAAGGCTTAAAATATGTTTAAAGATGAGAAAGAGTTCAACAATACAGAATGTTCAAATATTTTTCATCTCTAGTGCCACATCTGTTAAAAATATCGCGTCACATACTTTATTATTCAAAATTTATATCTCTACAATTTTTACTGTTATTTTAGCCGTTTACGCAGCGTTTTCAGATAAAGCCAACGCTGCGAAATTTTAAAGTTGCATTTTTGTCAAATCTTCTTCAAAAATTTTAGTAGAGTGAAGAATTTTAAACAGAAGTTTTTGAGTTTGACCCCCAATTCTTGTACAGAAACCACGTTACCCAACCAAATTTTTTTTAAACACTAAATTTTCGCAATATTTAAACGTAATCTTGTGGCATTTTCAGGTTCTGTTTAGCCTCACACCGTGTTTTATCACATTTACTTATCGTACTGTAATATAGCCCATTTTGTCGTGGATTATCATTAATTTTTGCCCAAAATATTTTTTGTCATGCATTTAATTTTTGTGAGTGTCTGTTGGTCAATACATTATTGTGTCGTAACAAATTTGTCATCTGAATGTTCTATCATGTCGTTCTAATAATGCTCATTTATTGACAACGTAGAAGTATTGTAGGGGTGTAAATAAAACCTGATTCCCTGGTTTACCACTTTTGGACCAGGCTTTATATAACAATTTTATCAATAATTAATATTGCTTCACACTTGCTGTTTACAAATTTAACAACAACTAATTATTTTCTCCTGATAAGAAAAATTACGAAAAATATTTTTTTTTTCAGTGTCATGTCCTGCACCCGTCAAAAATCGAGATTTCGTCCTTCAACGTTCGTGGTTAGATTTAGGAGATGAAAAACTCATCCTTAACCATTCAGTTTTTCATAAAGATTATCCTCCCAGAAAAGGCTTTGTTAGGTTCACAAAAACAAATTTTTTATAATAACTTTTTTAATTTTCTATATTTTAGGGCAGTTTCTCATATGACAGGTTTTGTGGTAAGACCGGTCGAGAAGGGTTGTTTCCTTGGCTACATTTCACAGACTGACCCCAGGGGCAAACTACCAATTTGGTTGGTAAATAAAATCACGCAAAAATTTGCCCCTAAAGTAGTGAAACAATTAAAGAAAGCTGGTGAAGGATATGAGCAATGGAAACGGAGGCAAAAAAATCCTATGTTTAAGCCCTGGGTGTATCCAGAACTGACCCTAATGGCCCCAAAAGTGTCAATATCTGACGTAAGGGTTGTATAAAAAGTTTTCGTATTATCTAGTTGTTAAGAGTTGTTTTAAAGATTGTTTGTTACTAAGTAAACAACCTTTTAAAGGACGCAGCCTGTCGTCAGGATGTAAACAGCCTCTTAACAGGCCGTTAAGAGCCTCTTTACTGATTTTAAAAGAGAAATTTTTATAGTCTAGTAACACAATTCTAATTTTTTATTTTTTCGTTTTTTGACAACCTTCAGCTCTCTAGTTTTTCGTTGGTAAAAACTTTGATAAATTAAACAGATAGTACAAAAAATATTGTACAATACATGTTCGTTAAGGCCTTTACGTCCTTGCTCTTCGAGCTCATCTCACAAACCACCCTAACGGACTTGTACTGTAAAATACCGTTGTAAAAATGATCGTTTGGGTTTTTTAGTGTGTGCCAAGCAGTGATACGACGCTGACCTCTTTAGAAGATGATGAAACCGAATAAAATTGTAGGAAAATAATAATAAAAAAAGGATATTTACGAAATCGAATTTTTTATTAAGAGACGGGTAATTTTATTAGATTTTAAGAGTTAAATAATTTTTAGCATTTTGATAGTATTTGAGATAGATCTAGTCTGTTGTTGATACCTCGTTGAGTAGTTTAACGTAGAATTTTGAAAATTAACGAATAACCAGAGGCCTATGTCTGTATTATTTTAATAAAGTAGTGACTAGTTATTAGGGAGTGTTCTAATCTAATACAATATGCCGCTCTTCAGTACAGCGCATCCTTGTGCTCGATTAGAACAGACCAAAGACTTTAGGTAGCGGATCGTTAGCAAAAGAGCTTATTAGAAATTAATATATTAGTATTTAATCTTAAATTTGTTTGTCAATTATTATAAAAATCAGTACTCATAATTATCTAACATTCTAATATCAAGAAAGACAACAATTTAAATCTCTATACAACCAGCAAATCACCAATGTGAGACAATTTTCGAGTAGTTTTCGAATTTTTTATCAGTTAGTTCACTCGAGAATGATATTTTAATATTGCCTTTATCAAATTTTATAAATGAGTATTATTTTATAAGAATTTAATGTTTTAAATTCTAATTATAACAATTTAGTATTATGTAAAATTTCTATTATAAATAAACTATTATTATGCTTAAATAAAAACATGTAAGATAACCCAAATTCTTGGGAAAAATAAAAAAATTCTATTTATAAAGCAAATCTTCGTTAATCGCTTTGTAACCCAGTTTAAATCAAAAATTTAATAAAAACAAGGGCTTTAACAATAAATTTTCTCGCTAATCAACAGTAAACCAACATTTAGTGACAACTGAAGAACTCTAAAGTGTCACAATTATTGACTAACATTTTAGACAAGTCTTTCAGCTGTTACAAGAATTTGTTATATATTGTTATAAGTGAAATATTCGGCGGAAACATTTTGTATTCAATAGGGCAATAAAGCAGATTTAATGCCTTGCCTGGCTTCAAAGCCACGGCTGTACCTTGACTTTGAACTTTTGCCAATCGCGCTGCTTTATTGCCTAATTAAGCATTTATTTTTTTGGAGTTCCGTTTGGTTTCAAAATAAATAATGTAATTTTTCTCTGAGATTATCACACAAATATTCCATAACTGTAAACGCAATTCAAATAGCACAAGAGTAATTTATGTAAATCGATAAATAAATAAAATATTCTTATTCTTGTTGAAATTCAAAATTGTAATAAAATTATGAATAAAGCATTCTTACTGAATTTTTGTTTTATTTTACAACCGAGTCCTGACAAAAACAATAGATTTAGTTAATTACAAAGTTAAAAAGAAAGAATTAAGTTCTAAACTGTTAAACTACTTTATGTGTATATAACCTTGGCATCTGTTGTGTATTTTGATATGCATCAAACGTTTTGTCGTATAATTTAATTTATCATTCTACTTCAATGTGGAATAAAGGATGCAATTTAAAAAGCAATTATTAGCTTAAATCGCAATATACTTAAACGAAAAATGCTTTTGTAAGCCAATTTAGAGTGAAGAAAGATTTGCCACGAGCTTCCGTAATCTTATACGACCTTTAAACAAAATTGAATAAATTTTTATAAACTCTAATCTTCGAAATTTAGCAATTTTAGTTCTTCGACAATAAAATTTCAGAAATATAAAATGTACGGTACTTACAGTAGAAAATTTAACCAGAAGGTCCTTCATATTTTTAAGCTAGTGCACTATTTAAGAATTTTCATAAACGTAGCATTTTATTTCTAATTTGTTTTTTAAATTGCATTTTTAAAAAATGAGGTAAAAGGATTCTGGTTAAAATTTTTACTCCAAGTATAGAAACACTCTATATTTACATTTGTTTTCGTTATCTGGGCTTCCACAGTAAGTATTGCAGATTATCATTTTTTTGACTAAAAAAGTTTTAAAAAATTCTCACTGTCTCAGCATCGGTATCAAAATTCCTATAACCAGTTCAAATTTCTACTTCAAGTATTTATACACCCTGTATATTAAAATCTATAATGTTTGAAATTTAAATTCTTAGAAATCTTGTAACAAAAAATATACGTTCAAAACAATAATGTAAAATTAGATAACATTAGAAAACCAAAAATTTTAGAAACATTAAATTTGAGAAATTTGATTAAATTTTCAGGAAGTTCTAGACTCTAGATTTTTAAGAAAACGTTCAAAATTCAGAAATCTTAGATATCAAAAATTATCTTTATCTTTTGTCAGTATTATTAAGACTACGTTAGTGATTTCGTAAATTTTGAAAAATTGGAAATTTAAGAATTTGAGAAAATAATAAAATTTAGAAAACTGTAGAATTTAAAAAATCTCCGATATTGAAAATTCAATAATATTAAAATTTTGATACTTTATAATTTTAAGACTTAATTTTTTGAAACTAAGAACATACATATTATCAAAAACTCCAAAAAATTTGCAAATGAAAAATGTTGAGAGATGAAAAAGCTGGAAATACCACTAAGTTTGCAATACTAATAGTTTTCAAAATTCTTTGTATAAAATTTGAAATTTAGAGCCTTTCCACGTTTAAGAAAGTTTTAAAACTCAGAAATTTTAGATTCTTAAAAAAATCATAAAAATTCAGAAATCATAAATAGCCACAATTACAAAAATTTTGTTCTATTTTTTTATTTCAATAATTTCATAGACTTAGAAACACTGGATAACAGTAGTTAAAAATCTGAAAAGCAATAAATTGAGAAATATCTAGATTGTTATTGTTAATTGTTGCTGAAAATTCGATCATATTATAAACTCATAAAACAATTTTTTGGAAAGTTAGATTACAAAAATTTAGAAAAATCTTAAAAGATTTGTTAATAAAAAATGTTAAAACATCGAAAAGGCTTAAAACCCGAATTCCCATAGTTTTAAAATTCTGTTTATCTATGAAGTTCAAAACTTCTGAAATTTTAGATTGTTAATAAGAGCAATAAGAAGAACAATAATCCTAGAAAGTCAGAAAACTGAAAAATGGGACTAAGGTCTTATAGAGTTTCAACAAAATTTTCAAGCTCAGAAAATTTTGATTCTTAGGATAATTTCAAAAATTCATGATTCTCAAATTATAAAAATTCACAAATTTGTTTTATCTATTCTAGTTTTGATATTTTAGTAATTTTATGAACATGGAAATATTGAGTAATTAGAAATTTGATAATCAGAAAATGAATTTAGAAATTTGTGGAATCTAAAAATTTTTTGATGTTGAAAATTCGATCTTGTAAGCGCAAAATTTTATAACTTTTATAAAAACAAATATTAGAAACTTGGATCACAAAAATTTTGAGAAATCTCAAAATAATTCGAAAATAAGAATTGTTGAGATATCAAAAACCAAAAAATCCCGCTTAACTCACAATCTAAATTAAATTAAGAGGTTTGACATTTCAAAGATTTTAATTAGTCTGAAATATGTATTAGAAACTGAAATATTATAAAAAATATAAGATTGTTATTTCAAAATTTTACGAAATTTGAATCAATGGAAAATAATTAATTCAAATCTATAGAAATTTACTCATTTTAAAACTTAAATTTAAAAATTTGAAGCTCTTGAAAGTATAGATTTTCAGAAATTTAAAATTATTAGAAAGCCTACAATGTCTAAAAATTAAAAAGCTTCAGAAGCGCAGGAATGTCAATGAAATATAGAAAACAAGAATTATATCAGAAACTTACTTATCTAATTACTAAGCTTCGGAGCAAAGGAGTCTTGCTTAAACGACCAGGTAATTAACCGGTGTAATCTAGCAGGCTGCATGTTATTCATTCAACTGGTCTACACCAGTTGACCAGTAGACCAGTTGAATGAATAACATGTAGCCCGCTAGATTACACCGGTTAATTACCTGGTCGTTTAAGCAAGAAAGACTCCATTGTTCCGAAGCTTACTACAGTAGAACCTCGATTATCCGGCTCATTCATGGGTAGCGCTGAGCCGGATAATCGAAAAACACGGATAATTGAATAGATACGTATTTGAACTCTGAAATAAATACTAACTGTGAGATTGATATATACAAGCAACAGAAAAGTGTATTTATGAAAAATATTTATTGTATAGAAAAAAATTACATTAGATTCATTAAAAATCAAACAAACTACAAAAAACATATGTAGGTAATATAATTCAAACTTATCAATTTAATAACAATACAATAAGTTTTATTTGAAAAAGTCAGTTATTTTTTTCTGCCGCATTTTACTATGAAGTTTTAGACATATTGTGGATCGAATTTTTCGTACATTTAAAATGTCATTATAATCACTATCGTCATCTTGTTCTAGAAAATGTAATAGCCCATCAGCATGTGAAATAGCATTTTCAAGACTGATTTTTTTGCCTTCGTCTTCTGGAACGCATTCGTCATCGCTTTCTTCCTCGGAATGTGGAGAAGTCGCAGACGTAAAGGTTTCAGTTAGTATTTCAGAATCTTCAAGAACTTGATAGCCTCTTTCATTTTCGTCACATTGCAACCATAAGCTTATGTCTTCTTCAGTAACATTATCAAATTCTACAACATTTCTAATTCCATTCAATAATTCTCTTGCCGTAACTGGATCATTTTCTTCAGTCTCACTTTGATCAACTTTTAAACCGATTTTCTTCCAGGATTTTTGAATTGTAAATTTTGACACAGATTCCCCTTTCAAATATTTATCAATGACTTCTAGCTTTTGGGAGATTGTTAAAATTTTTTTCTTTCTTTTTGTGTCCATCTTAACCACAAAATGAAAATACTAATTGTATAGCACTAAACACAAGAACGGTAGCACTAGAAATGAGTAAATTTAAAGTTTCCCTTCTTGTAACTTTATCCATTCACATTTGTTTTTATAAATATTTGGCGCTACCCGCTATCTAGACATAATACACTATAATAGTACTTGGAATTGATATGTAAACACATAATAATGCTGACTTCAAAACGACTAGGCACGGATAATCGAAAGTGAAAACTTGATTTTGCACGGAGTATTGAAACCTTTAGTGACGCACGGATTACCGAGAAACACGGATAATCGGTGCACGGATAATCGAGGTTCTACTGTAATTACAATCGTAGCAATATTCACAATTAAAATTTAAAAATCCTGAAAGATTTTAAATTTTCAGAAACTTAGAAATCACTTTAATCCACATTTAAAATTTCAGAATTGTAAAATTTCAAAAATTATGAAAATTATTTGCTGAGCTTAGATCTTATCCCTTGATTAAATTAATTTATTCTTCACAAATCCCAAATAAAAAAAATTATAAAAATCAAGAAATCTATCCTGAAATATGTTTGTAACCTTTCCTAAGCAATAAAATTAAATTTTACACCTCATAAACGGGTTATACCCAATTTTACGGTATACAATCCGTGTCATGACACTTTTTAATAGACCAAAACTGTTAAAAATTTCTAATCCCTTCAATTTCCTAGAGAAACCAGGAATTCCTTATCGATACATAAAATATCACAAACGCAAAATTTCCATTTTACCTATCATCATGCTATTTTATTGTAATAATAGCGCGATTAACTCTTCACCACTTATTTGTCATTGTTCACAAACTAATTAGTTCACGCTAGAAGCATTACCAAAACGACTTTCGAGAACATATCACCAACAAAACCGTTGAAAACATCCAAGAAACAACAAGTGAGAGAAATGGCTCCGAAAGCATCCTCAGATTTTGGTTTATACAAAGAAAAACTCAAAGAAAATAACTTGAAATCAATCAAAATTATTTTCGTGATTATAGTGACAGTGCCCTTTTTACTTCTGGTGAGTGAATCAATTCAGAAACAATTTCCCCAAAATCAAAATTTCCAGGTATTGTATGGTGTCTCAATGGTCGTTAACCCAAAACCGGAACCCTTTGAATCAACTCTCGAAAAACCCAACGCCGAAAAACTCGTCATTTCCGAATCGATCCAACAAGAATTTTACCAAAACCCACCCCCGAAACCCTTCGGAGTGACCTACCGGGGCCAACCCCCTTCACAATTCACCTCAACGACTGAAAAAATTACAACTCTCAACTACCCCCAACCGAACAACTACCGGCACAGGTACTACCCTAATAACATCCAGGATTTAATCGGATACGGTACCAGATTACCCCCCAGGATCAGGTACAGACAGTCCCAAAGCCAGAATATCCCACAGAACCAAAGATCCGCACGAAACTTCACCTTAGATGAAAACGACCCTTTCTTCCTGTACAAACCACAAGAACCTGGAGATATCAACCTTCTAGCTACTACAAGTCTGCGGTTTGCGCCCCCAATCTGGACAAACCTGAAGCCAAAAACACAAATTCCGAGAGCGTATCACCCCCCTCAATACCCGGAAAATATCAACCGACAAGAAATTTACAACAAACCTCTAAGGGTGACTCTCAATGTTTATCCGAATGAAAATGAGCAAAAGCAGGGTTTGAGGCAGTTTATAAATCACAGAATTGAGAATTTTCAATCAAAAATACGATTTCCTGAAAAACAGAAAAAAATGGTTATTCATTTAAATTTGTATCCGGATGACCTGGTCAGGGGTGAAAGTAAAATGTATCGCAATGTGTTAACAACACCAACAACTGTTACAAAATAAATAAATAAAAGGTTTTTAAGTGTTTTATTTTTTGTAAAAATTAGAACGAGATAAGATTAATCAAGTACAAGATTTTTCTAGTTCTAGATTTGAATAGTAAAATAAATTCAAACGATTCCAAAAATTGTTATAGATGATTTTTTAAATAAGAGAAAACAAACCTTTCCAAAGCCGAGATCCTCCAAACTCCGCAATTATCCCCCAAATGTCAAAAAATGGTTTTATGTAATTTTTAACAATTTGCTCAGATTTTATTCCTGTTGAAATTTTCCCTAGGATAAAAATTAACCAAGTTATAGTCATATAATATTCGAAATTCCAGAAAATTTGTGGTTTTCCGCGGTTTTTTGCGGTTTTTTTGCGGTTTTCTTTCTTTTACAAAGCAAATAAATATCAGGTTACTTGGTTACTAGTTAATAATAGTGTGCCGCTAGCAAGCCTTTACAAGCTCCCAAGATACTGCAGACATTGCCGTTATTTTAATAAGCCAATGGCACCCAAATATGACGATGGCTATCTCTATGTACTAAGCTGAATCAACCCTTGTTTAATAAAAAATCGCTCAAGTCATGTACTAAGCAAAAACGTTATTACAACCTGAAAAGCAGAAAATGTAAAATCTTTAAGCAATCATTTAATATAGTAGGTACCTACTTGTTCTATATGTACAGTCTTGTTCAGTTCTAATGTCATAATCGAGCACTCGAAATTTTTCTGTTAATCAAAGAATTTGGTTGTTACTCATGGAGCGAATCAAGATAAATCTCAAGCGCTCGAATGTGACATTAGAATAGAACAAGACTGTACATAATAAATAATAAAAACGGAGACAAGATAGACGAGAGTAATATCAAAAAACGGCGAAATATTTAAGAAACTAAATAAATAAGAAGCTGTTATTCAAAAACGCAGAGACAAGAATTAAGACCTTACGAGATAGAAATACAAAAGGCTGCATCCAAAATCTAATAAAAGCTTGTAATGTTGCAACATTAAAAGCGAGGAACAAAATAACACTGAAAAATGGATAACAAACAAGTAGTAGCTATAATAAACATACACAAATCCAAAGACAAAAGCGTTTTCAAATAAAGCCAGCGCTCCATAAATAAAAGTGAAATATATTCCAGTTCCAGTAACTTTTTTGTTATTTTTTTTTAATACACGTATTAAAACTTTTCTATATGAATTTCTATAGTATTTTATTATGTTTAATTAGTTCTGTAATTTTTAATTCAAAGCGCACTGCAAGGTTAGGCATCGATACTGTTTCTCTCAGGCATATTACTATGTAAGGACTAGTTGACAAGTGAAGAATCCTTTCTATATTTTACTTCGTAGAGTGAGTTACAAAAAAGATAGATGCTTTGCCTATAGACTTAAACGATCTTTCATCTAGAATTAAAGAAGCGAGCAAAAACAAGCAGAGAAGAATTGTAACAATGCTAGACTCTACAATGTTCTACAATTGTAGAGAAAAGTATTTTTAATTCAAGAGATATAGGGCTCGTCAATTATAAAGTCGTAAAAGTAAAATAGTCGTAAAAACTATATAAACAGTCATTAAATTAAGTAGCAGTGGCCTTGATGCAGTCGACCAGCTTTGTTTTCGATGTAACAAAGCGTAAAATAACTAATCATTGTACAACTAGACAACTATGTCAAGATTTCGTTACTAATTTTTCACAGAAGCGCAGCTGTGCCCTCAAGCCTTGTTCTGTGCGAAGAACGATAGTTTTTAGGATAACCAAACCTTGACTGAAAAAGCAAAAATAACTCCGGTAGGGCGGCTAATCAAGAAGAAACTGTAAATTCAAAGAAAATTTATTGCAGAGAAGATCATAATCATATTTAAAAAAATGGTAAGTTCAAGAGGCAAACAGCAAGAAGAATGTGTGATTACGCATACTAATACTGGCCGGGTTTTAATACCTACAGTTAACTTTAACTTTTTAACCAAAGGTTATTAGCTATATTAAATTTAGCAATAAGAGTCTTACACTATCAGGCAGTAAAGAGCTGCCTAGTCTTCCTAAAAAAGTTTGCCTCCTCTAGAAAAAAAAAGAAGATAGTAAGATATAATTTTTAAAGCACTATTAATTAAATAAATAATAAAAAGTTAGGTAAAGTTGATAATTGACAGAATTAGCAAGGTGACTTATTATCAATAACGTTTGCTTCGCTTACTCCAAAAGACAATCTTTTATGGCTACTTTGTTTTTATATTTAGCTTAAATCATATTGGAACGTTGCGTTGACTCAATTCTCTACGATCTAAAAAATTAGATTTTCAAAAGTAAATTGTTTTTAACAAATTAATTCACACAAACGACTCTTAATAATTAAACAGCAACCCACTTTAATTACCATGGTTAATCTCCAAAGATTCACTCGTGATAACCGCAGTCTTTCGCTAAGTTAAACTCTCTCGGGTCAGTAGCCTATAGAGCGCTTACGTGATCTCATACTCTCACAGAATTTCAAATATTATTCTTGATTTAAAGCTATTTTTCTTGGTGTATATAATAATTCAAAAAAGAAAATTGATGAAGAAACATTATTATGCATAATTTTCGAGTAAATTGTAAAGAATATTGTTAAAAGCGTAATTTTTTCAAAAATGTTGAGTTCAAGACGTCATAACTCAGCCAATTTTCGTTGTACAGAAAAATAAAAATAGAAAAATGTTGATAGGTTATCAGTTACAAGCTAAAAAAAATTATAACAAGCTTAAATTACTCTTCAAAGCGTCATAAATTGGTTAATTTTCATTCTAGCGAAAATTCAAAAAAATAACACTTGGAAATTTTGTCAACTACAACTTTTATCGAAAACATTTTTGATATCACTCACAGATCCTGAGCAAATTACCAAAAATGGCAAAAATGCAGTTTTTTGAATATTTTGGGAGAGAGTTGGTGAGGATCCAAAAATTTTTCGATTATCAACCTTAAAAATTTTTTTCTAATACTTCAAAAACATTTTAGAACTGTTGAAATTTTTTCACTATTGCTCGTTTCCTTGAACCAATAAATGAATTAAAAATATTTTAGTTTCCATTGATGGAAACTCGGCTATAATTAAACAAACTAATAGATAATTGCATTGTGCCTATAATAATAAAAGATAACAATTATTTACAGTCTAATTAGTTAGTTTATTCTGGTTAATACCACCCCTGGCTACTGTTCATGTCCTCAAAAATTCACAAATTCCTACCTTGCTCTACTTCCTTGATAATTAAAATGCAATTTTAAAATTTTTACTGACCCTTAAGGGACTAAGCAAGCGCACGAACACTTCTTGCGCAAAGTTAATTTTTCTTGTTATTACAAATTCAAGTTTATTAACTTGCTTTGATAAGAAGTCATTACCCTGTAAGTAATACGTAATTATAATTCGTTCACTCGAATTACATCTAATTAGCTCAAAAAAACCGTCACAAATTTTTGTTTGTGTGCACCTTTTAGCTATCACCAAAGAAACGACAATCGATATAATGGACTGAAAATATACCAAGGTGTGACCAGGGGTTGGGTATTGCACACCATAAACCCAATGGAGAAGAATTTTTTTTAATAACTACTATTTTGGCAAACCTTGAAACCAAATTTTATTTGTAAGGATCCTGAATATTGATAAAGTCCGTCAATAGTTTGTTTTCCAAATATATTTTTTTTAAATCCGGTGTTTTCCATCTAATTAGCATCTCATATGATTAATTTTTGATTTATTAATAGTAAAACGTAGATCTTGATTGTACAACATAACGGTAAAAGTTGTAAAAATGACGAAACACCGAAGTAAATTACAATAGTTTTAAATACTCTGTAATTATGCAAAAGAGTCTTAACTACTTGATTAGAAAACTGTTAGTTCTCACGATAACAACAAAATTTGAAAAAATATTGTACATTTTCATTAGAACAACATTGCTAACACCTAAAACAAGTATTCAAAACAATATTTTATAATAACAAATCATCTTAAATTCCTTTAGTCGCAATTATTTTTTGGTAGAGTTGTACCTCAAGTGGTTTTCACAGGATTAATTAATAAGTGAGTATCAAAAAAAAAAACAGATATCTTTAATGTACCTCCTGTATTTAATATGTTTACGTGTGTTTACCTTCAGAAAAATTTTTAAAACATAGCAAATTAGATAAAGCCCTTGTTAATAATTTTTGTAATTTGAAGGCTGGTAAAAGTAAATAATTTCTGAAAAAAACCACAACTTATAAAAGCCACTTGACATCGAATTAATTTCAAAAGAATTGCAACAATGTGCCTCAAGTTAGACAAAGTTTTATATAATAACAAAATAAGAGATCGTTAAGTGAGTATTTTTTGGTTTATTTGTGGAAGTATTTTAAATTTTTACCGTCAACAATAATAAAAAACGTGTGACATATTTTATTGCAGATAAAATTAAATCAAAACATTTACTTTTTAAGTTAAATTAAACTAATTCAAATGTTCGCGTATTAAAGATCTAAATTTGAATTAGGTCCTCTATTGTCTGGTCCTAAAAAACCCTCATAAAACCAGTAATTATCCTTTCGACACAGATTAGAATTAATTAAGTCAATATTAAAAAACCAAGACTTGTAAATCTGTTTTATTTAAATTACGGCTTTTACAACACCAAATGGAATTTTTTCAATTTATCTCTCATTATTTTATCAAATGACATTTTAAGAAAAAGGGAAAACACAGGTAAACTAAATTCAGTATTGAAACATACTTATCTGAAACAAAACAAGGTTTGTGATTTATTGTTATTTCTAAATCAATAAATACTGTTTTAGTTGCCAAAAATTCGTAAATGGATGTTGAACCACTGCACCAAGATAAACTAAATTACAGCCAAATAAAAATAACTAAAGATAATTCAATTATTTTTGTCCCAAGTACAGAAAAGACTAACTTTCCGTCCAAGTATTTAGCTTTAGTAAACAAAAAAGAAGTTCGAAAGCCCTTATTGGGTCTTTCTGACACTTTACTCTGTTTATTGGTCTTGGCACCTGCTGTTGTGGGCTTTTGGAGAGGAACATGGATGTTGTTAGATATCTACGGAAGTTATTTTCCTCCAATCCAGAGCTTCCTTTTGGGTTCTTTTATTCACCTTGTTTTCAATATAGTACAAGATAGTTTTTACGAGTTGGTTAAAGGTAAAAGTCCGAATTTGGGTGTCAAAATTTTGAATATGGTTAGTACAAGATTTTATATTTACATTTTTGCAATTTCGTCGAATATGCATTGGAGAGGACAGTGGAGTATTATGGATTATTATTTAGAAGTGTACTTAAATGAAAATGGAATCGTTTTGAAGAAAGGAAGTGAAAGGTTGATTATTGGAACGGTAGGATGCTTGATAAGCTTGATTGTTTTGAGGAGTTGTCGGAATTGTCTTGCACCACCTTTTGTGTTCTGTTTGGATAGGAAAGATAAGACGTTTGAGATTCCGAATAGATTCAAGACGAGGGTAAGTTGTTATTTTCATAAATAAACTTAAAAAAACACAATTAAATGTTACTTTAACGTAATTTCACGGTGGCTTGGTATGTAATAAGTGGGTCATATTTTGGTTAGCGGAAAACCACTCAATTTAGTAAAATCTGGCAAAACTGGGTCTTTAGATTTAGAGATAAAGAAATTTAGATTTTATTTTCTCCATTGTTTCTAAAATTTGCGATATTTTGTAATAAGAGTATAGGCAGATAAAAATTGGCCCACTTTAATCAAATCATCCGAAATAAAAATAAACAAAAAAAAATCCTGAGATTTCCTAATTTAGACTGTTGTTTTATATTATTACTATTACCTATTACTATGGGATGTCCCATCAGTTACACCGAATTTAATAGATTTTAAAGTAAAACACACTACATTATTATTTAGTTCTTACTAATTATAATTATGAAATATGAAGTCGGTCAAATGACTGTCGCAGCTGTGCTGGCAATTCCTACGACTTTTAATAAAATTTTAATTTTTTAGCAAGACACTTGTTTTAATTTCAACAAAAACAGCAGGCAAAACAATCGATATCTTGAGACAATATTTTCTTAATCGTGTAATTTTCCAAAATACTGACTTTATTTAGCCTTTCAGATTCGGCAGCGTCAGCCATTTAGCCGTAATTATTTTTAATAATTATTCTGAGGATAAAATGCGAATTGGTATTCTTCCATTTTCTGTTTTGGTGCCAAACAAAAAATCATTTAATTTTTTTAAATTAATTCCTAAATATTTAAAATTACCATTTTTTTCTAAGTTGCCAATTAAACTAAAATTCATGCCACAAAACTGTTACTTCCGTGATCGAAAGACCAAAAAAAAAGTCATTTCAATGTGAACTGTAGTTTTATTGATAATTAATTGCAATGAATTAATATACTTGTTGACTGACAACTAATGTTTTTTTATAATTTTTTTTATAACATAGTAATAAGATTGAAATTAAAACAAATCGCGATTACATAACATTGACTATAAGACAAAACATTTAAAACTTAAAAATCTTGAAGATAAAACAGTTCCTCCTCATTGTGGTACAAATAATGACGTTCTAAATGTAATTTCCTATATTATACGCATTATTACGTTGTCATAGAAACAATAATAAGGTGGTTTTTATTTGCACCACAGTGCTTCTTCTTTGAAAAATAACACAAATATTAAGATTAAGACGTAAAATTAATTAAGTCTTTTTTTGTATTTTATTTAATAAATCACGAAAATATTAGATATAGAGTGAAAACCACTCACGACAATTCTGTTTTATACGATATTTTAAGTAATTTTAGCAACAAATGGTCACAAGCGATGATCATGAACATGACCTGGTCACAGCCGCGAAGTGCTCTTATAAATAATGCTCTTAACTGGGAGCTTTGCGCCCTTTACTCTTACAAAAGCCTGCCCCACTTTAAGAGCAAACTTGAGCTGACGCTACTGACTGCCTTATTTTACATATACTCAGGTCGAAAAATAATTTTGAAAATCAAATTTCTTTTAAATTTTTCGCTGTAATAATTTTCTAACAAGTGTCCTAATTGTTTTTTTTTTAGTAAAGGTACAGATTCCTACAATGCGTCATGTGCAGGATTGTAGCAAGGGGGCTGGCAAAAAAGACTGTGCCTCCTCTGAAAAATTCTTTTAATTTGCTAAATCCCGCTACTTTATATTTTAACATAAAATCCAGTGTAACTATCGCCCTAATAACCCTCTTTGCTGTATTTAAAACATTTGATAGATTGAAAGACGTTTCTACAAGCTATAACACCATGGATTGAGTGGTAAAAGTCTGAAATATAGTTTAAAAAAGGTCACAGCGTTAAGCCACGTTCGGTTTTAAAATAGGGTAAAATAGAGTGTAAGAAGCGTGGCGGCCTAACTACTCAACAGTTCTGTGTCGATCCATAGTTAAAAAATAAAGATTATAGCCTTTTTTATTATAAAATAGACGGTGCAACACATTTTTGAAAGAAAAAACTCAGACTGAAAAATTCTACGATATCTCATGAATGGATATCGTCAATTCAACTTTGGTATAGTTCGTCTCACCGTCTTATCTCCATCTGTAATAAAATTATTAGAGTATGCCTCAGTCTACGACGTATAGCTTCGTGTGGAATTGACATTTGACAAAACACAAACAAAACATCTAAATAACAAAAATATTGTAATTATAGAAACTACATTGCAGAAATCTTTGTTGCTGCAAGAGAATTGAATACAAGGAATTATACTCTTATACCCAAAATTTTAATTTCTTAGGTACTGAATTACACTGAGGTCATTGACTGCGCTACCATCTGATTTGCATTCAAGTTTCGACTAGAAGTTAGAAGCTGTCTTTGTCGTCGCGTTGAGGTGAAATAAGATGAAAAGTGTGACATGATTAATACAATACGTTTTGTGTTCATTGCATTTTAGGCCATGATGTAGAAAGAGATAGCAGTAAGAACGTGAATCTTTACGTGCGTTGAAGGTTTTATTACAGATGGGGATAAGACCGTGAAACGTAGTATAAAAGGTTTTGAAAAGCTTATTAAAAGAGCTTTAATTAAGTGGATTAATGCTATTTCACATTTCAAAGTTGAGGTGCATGAGGTTTAGGGGGTTACTAGAAGTGCTTTAACAATTGCGTCAGAAAACGCCCCCTCCAAAACAAAATCGACCTGTTTCAAAGATTTTGCTTATTTTTTACAGTTTCCGAAATATTCGAGATGGCTCATTTTTATTAAAGCACTCTCTATCTCTCGAAATCTTAGTCATCGAGTTATAGATTATATATTTGGCCCCGTAAAAGCAAGGCTTAATAGATTCTTTAAAAAAACACAAGAATGGCATTTACAACCAAAATCATAAACATTAAATTATGATTTTTTATTTTGTGTTCGGTCATTTAAATCGTGATTTCGCTATGAATTTTAATATTTGTACCCCAAGCCCAACGTCTGTTTAATTGAGTGAGAATAACCCCATAACGAATAAGTTTTGAAATCCCCGTTATATTTTCCAATCTAAAATAATAAGTCAATAAAAAATACGAATTTCTACAGTTTTTATTGCTTTAAAAAATGTAGAACATTTTTTTACAATTTTATTTATTTATGAGCTGGCAAAAATTTATAATAGTTATTTGTTATTACTCAGTGAAAAATGCGTATTATTCCAATAACAGATAAACTTTTTCAAATATTTAAATGGTGACTTAAATTAATCATAATATTAAAAACAAAGCTATAAATTACAAAAAATGCGTTCGATTTTTTATTACATCCACATTGGGTACGAAAATAGCTCTTTTTTTGAAATTTGAGAGTAGAAAAAAACAACATTTTTAACTTCCTCTATAGCATTGTATTGTGTATTTACAAGAAAAGATAATGTGACTAAAATCGTAAATTTCACGACAAGGCCACCCTATATATCAACTACCAATTCATGGTGAATTGAGGGCCGACGTCTTAATTGATCTCAGGTAGTGGCATCCAAAACCAACCCCTAAACAGAGGAAGCTATCATAGTTTGGCCAAAGAGTAGGGATTTACAAAGAGGCGACAGTCAGACAAGAAAGCAAATTTTAGAGAGAGATACCCTAACAACCCAATTTAAAGGGACAGTCGTTTCTGTTAGGTTCAACTCGGTTAGAGTCGTCGCAGCTTCACTTCTGATTTGTCGAGAAGCACGTGACGAGGATAAAGTGGTTGGTGTATCGTGTTTCTTGTTAATTTTCACTTGAGTATTTCAAATTTCGTGCGCATGCACCAACCCAATTTAAAGGGACGAACGTTTGAAGGTCATAGAATTGTGTTTAAAAAGATCAAAGGAGCCGCTCGAAGTGTCGCCTCTTTATAAATCCCTACTCTTTGGTTTGGCGGTAACCAATAATTGCTTAAATATGATTGCTTTTTTTCGAACAATTTAGAACTTTAGAAACATTTTCATTTTTTCGTAAATACACAATAGTTATGGGAGTGATTCAAAAAAAAGAATTTTTGTTTTTGAAAAGACCCCTATTTAATAATTACAGTATGATAAAACAAGATTTAGAGGTCGATCATCGCAGTGTTCTATTTTTCATTTAAAAAACAAGAGATTTTTTTAAAACTATTAATTGTTTTAAAAATTAAATGTTTTTTATGCAGAACCCTATGTTTATAATGACTTAAAAAAAGTTATCACCCTGGCGATAGGAATAGTTTTTTAAACTGTGCTTTTACTACAATCAAGTGATACCCTTAAAAACAACATTTATCCGTTTTGGTGCTTTTTTAATTTTAATAAGAGGTTGAAGATAGTAAAAATTACCAAATTTTGATACGACAGAAAAGGATATTTAATTCTCTTTACAACAATGTACTCCACCCATGTTCCCTATAATGATTTACAAAGGGGTTGTCCCCCTAGCAACAGAGGTACCATTTTTATTGTGCTTTTACTATAGTTAGGTAGCCCCCTCGCAAACAAAATTGACCCGAGCATTTTTTCAAAAATAAATAACATAGAAAAAGATTTAAATAGGACGTTTTCAGTGGGTCACTCTGTAATCTGTATATCCATAAAGTACAAAAATATTTTCATGTTACTCTTCATACAGCACTGTTAAGTTCAATCCTGTATATACTTATAGTCAGACCTTTTTTGTCACTTCTTTTTTGGGGGCACGCTAATTTTCGAAAGTTGTAAGACCATAATTTTTTATCTATTAAATAATCGTGAAATGCCCGGAAAATATTTTGTTCATTCAAATGGAACTTGTTTGTCGACGTACGAATTTTTTTTTCTCTAAACCTATTTTTTTTCAGTTTTATTTTGCAATCTTTCGATATCTTCAAAATTTCTTTTGGGGGCACTGCGTGTCCTCGCGTGCCCCTACAAAAGCCACCAATTCTGCAAATGGCAAAAGTAATTTAGTAACATTTGCCTTAATATTTATTAAAAATGTTTTTCAAAAAGTCAGTTTTGTGACACAAATTCAAGTTAACGAATGAGTGCCCACAATAACCTTTAAAAAACAAGTTTTTTTTAAATAATTTTTATAATTTTGCATTTTTTTAAAAAAACTAAAATTTTGTGTTCTATAATATCCTATTTCAGCACTACATGCTATAATGGTTATTACAGCACCCAAATATGTATTACAATCAATTTCTTCCAGACGCAAATTATAAAAATAGGCAAACCATATAATAATAATCAAACTTTATTTGAAAATTTATCATAAAAAAATATTACTAATTTGTAATTGCAGCAAGAATAAGAACGATTCATAATTATGTATATTTTATGAATAATCTTTCAATCATTGTTCAATATCAGTTCATTGACTTTAATATTTTGTTTTATATTTTTATCGCATTCTGATACTTTTAATATAAATATTATCTGTTAAATACAACCTATTAGAGAATTACAAAAAATCGTGTAATTTAATTAATTATCTAATAATCTCCGCTATATACATTATCTCACCGAAAAAAGGCATAAATTATTAGAAAACAATACTTTGTCCGTTAAAAAAAACTTCCTAGAAAATGTTTCCTCTTTAATCAAACTATATACCGAATCAAATTAAGTATTTGCATGTCAACTCATAAGCATTGTACGCTAATTAACAATTATCACTCGGATTGTTCAACATTTGTACGAGTGTACTTGCACTTTTCATAAATATAAACATTTATCTATAAATAAAAAAAATAAATGCAAGGACTATTTTTAAATCATCACTATAATCATAACAAAATAACGATTTTACATGATCAAGGATAACACAACAATTAACAAAGGACGAAATTATTTTTATTTTATTTAAAATTTCAGTATCAATCTTTTTTTCTTTGTATTCCTTTAATTTTATTTATTTATTTTAGATGTAATTACTGTCATTTTTTAGCAAAAATTCCAGCAAAAAATAATAATAGGATGCTTCAGCATGATAGTTAATGAGATATAATTTGAAGATGATTATCTGTGACATAACATTCAAACCGGCAAAATTTCGCCAATTTTCCTTAATCTGTCCGAAATTTGCAAAATAGTTCCATAATTTTGAACATCCCATCCATAATAAGCTTCTGCCCCCGCACTCCCAATCTCTTGTAAAACGCAACACCGCAACAATAAATTAAATTGTTGTACCACGTGGTATCCCCTCCAAGAATTTCAAACATGTAGGGTGACCACTGTTATCACAGATTTGATTTAGTACTGTTTATTGTTCCTATAAACAAACACAATTGTGCTACACCCAAAAATGTTGAAATAAAAACCAAAATGAGGGGAAGCACCGCTGGACTTCCAGACACCCTCAAGGCAAACCACAACGCCCCCTACTATGCGATTTTGTCAATTTTGGACGCGATTTTCTCCTCTTTGGTCGTCGCACCACTGGTCGTGGGCTACTGGCGGAGTGTCTGGGAATTGATGGGCATCTATGTCTACCCCGAAGACATTTTCACCAGTGCCTGTATTTCGACAGCGATTGGAATCGTAGGGCATTTAGTTTTTACGTTGCCTCAACGTGCGTTCGAGACGTATTTGCATCCGGATCGGAACCGGATCTTCTTCTATGTGATGTCGAGGGTGTATACAGTGTGTTTCGCGTTTATTTGCGTCAATGGGTGGCGGGGACCATGGCAACTTTTGGATATTTTCACTAAAAATGAACTTATGACGGTGGTGGCGGCCACTGCTGTTGGGTTTGTGGCTTTGACGGCCATGAGGGCGCTCAGAAATGTCTCAGCGACGCCCTTTACAGTCGCCACTGATTCGGTCAAGGGGTATTTTGAAGTTTTGACCATGTTCAGAGTCGCGGTGAGTCGAAAAAAACATCAAATTGTGATCTTGCATGAATTTATTTCTTCAAAATTCTAAGCAAAAAGAGCCCTTGTGACACCCTATATCGTCCCTTTGAAAACACATTATTAATTACTGTTTATTTCCTTATTCCATTATTTTGAAGTTTTGATCATGTTGAGAGTCGCGGTGAGTCGGAAAAGACACAAAAATTAGATTCTGCATGAATTTTTTTCGTCAAAATTCTAAGCAAAAACAGCCATTTCAACACCCTATATCATCCCTCTGAAAATACATTTATTAAAAATCCTTTTTATTTCGTTATTTCATATACAATATCTTCCCAGTTTTTTCCGCGCCAAAAAATAGAACAAAACGTTTCCTGAAACAATTCCTGAAGTACGAAATTATATTTTATCAAATTGACAAAAAAAATTGATTCTGAGATCTCCAATTTTTTGAACTTGAATTTGTTGACTGATATTGAATGGGTTCAAATGAGTTCAAGTTTAGAAATATGCTTTAAAACGAAAATCTAATGTCTTATTAGTTTAGAGCTTTTAAAATAATTTATTTAAAATTGTAGTATTTGGATTTTTAAAGTTTAAAAAAAAATAATTAAAATTTTTGACTTTCCGTTTGGTATCAACATCTAAAATAACACTAATTTACAAAAGTGCTCATTCATAATTATCTGATAGTTTTAGAATCAAAAGCTCTTAAAATTATAAACACAATTTTAAATTTTTATGTCTTCAATTTATTACCAATAATACCAACAGAAAAAACAAACAATACTGGCTGTAAACAAAATTCTGGGCATTATCTGTCTGTCACTCTTTTTAATACAGAAGTTTTTCAGATTTTTAATATTAATTCAAAATTAATATTTTTTTATAATTTTTAAGAATATTTTAGCATTTCTAGAGACAATAAGTGTCCTCTTACAGTTTTAAATAAAATGATATATTTTGGCGTTTTTCGCTTTTTTTAATTTTTAGCACTTTGTGAGTCATATGTTATGTTGGTTATGTTGGTTGATTCTACATTCCTTTTACATTTTCTTAAATTATGTGGCACCACTGATGATATTTACTGTTTTAAATATCACTCTTTCCTCTGTACTGTCTATAATAATATAAAAAATATGACGCTTCGATTTTAAGAGACATTTTTGCTATGTAAATCTCCCTCCTTCTTTCTTCTGTTTCAATTCTGGTTTTTTACGTTTTTTCTCTCTTAGAGTATCTTAGTTACGTGATTTTCCTTTAAATTCTGTTCGAACATTAATTTAAAAATATATCTTAACTAGTTTTTGAAATGATTAGAATTAGAACACTAGAATGTCACCTCTAGAAATATTTTTAGCACTTTTTTAACAATTTTTTTTTAACATCTTAAGAAACATTTTCACTATGTTAGTGTCCCCCTTCTCTCACCCCCCGACAGTCTCATATATGAATTTATTCCTCGATCGAGCTGCAATAATTTTAATTTAAAAGTTATTTATTCAGCATTTTCCTAAAACATTCTATTTCAAAAATTAATAAAATCTAAAATGTTATGAGTAGAAATTATTAAAATCAAAAAATTAACTATGTATTTATTTTCCTTTTTAAAAAATTTTCGTTAAGATGTGCGCAACGCCTACTTGGTTTAAAATTTTATACTAATTTGGCTGGTTCATTGCAATATAAAAAACGTAGCGAGCGCCTACGACTTAAAAAGTGTTTTTTCCAAACAAGCTAGAATGAATCTAGTGCCCGAAATAAAGCCGAGATTAAAAAACAAAAAAAACTGAAAAAAAAATTTTGGCCGTAGAGCGCACAAATTTTTTTAGTCGACTTTAACAAAAAAAATTATTTTTACTAGTAGTAGCAGTGATCGAAAATTGCTCACTTTTCGGTCCCTATCAAACAGTAATTTTTCGTTATCTTAATTTTTCTTAAAATTAATTAAATTTTCCTTATTTCAAAACTGATAAAATAATAATTTTACTACATAATTTTATTATTAGGTACTCTATCAAAAACTACATAAGTGCATTGTATCTTCATTGAAATAATTTCATTAATAGCTGATGTAAAATATTTATTATTATTAAGTTTACAAGTTACAAGAGTTACAAAAGACATAATTTGTTATTTGAAATAATTAGCTATTTTATAAATTAAACAATTTTTCCCAAATTCATGTACAGGGCGGTTAATTTTTGATGATTTTTATATGCTTCTCATACTTACAACCGAATATGCTATTGAAACAAACAAATATGATTCTGCTACTTTTTTTGAGACAAATTAATTGGTGTTTAGTAACAGTTTCCCACTACCATTTTTTGTTTTTGAGATACAGTGCCTTTTTGATTTTTGTTCGATTATTTTATAATTCCATAACTTTTTTATTTTTTAACCAATTCTTTAAAAATCAAAGTTGGTACTACTACAGATTTTTTCGCAAAATCGAATAATCTCTTACACATTTTTATTTTTTTTTAATTTTTGATTAATAAAGTTAAAAAAACGCTATTTTTTTCTCTTTACAAAAATCTTTAATTTACTATAAAATACGAAATAGGAAATTAAATTTAGAGTGTCATTATGTGTCATTAAAATTAGAGTGTCACCACAATAGTTCTTTGAAAAAAAATTCTGATAATAGAGATAAAAATTCGTGTTATTATGTAAACGAGTAAAAAACTATATCAATCTGCAAAGATATGGTATTGACAGATTTATTAACTGCACACATAATTATGAAATTACGGCTAATTTCAAGTTGAGATATTACCGGTAGTATCGCAGATCATTTTCGTTTCCATGGAAAATTTGAAAAATTCGAATAAAAACACAAAATTTGCAATACAACTACTCGCAGTTTAACTTGAAATTACCCAATTCGAAGATAAAATTAGCATTTCAATATTTGTTTTTTTGGTCCGTGAGATTGACTCACTCGCTGCTTACGCAGCTCGTAGACAAACCATCATCTCACGATAAAAACCTTACTTCCTTGTCTTGTTTTAAAATGTACTATTTTCTAAAATCGTCAGTAAATATACAAAATAGTCCGTAAAGTAAATTAAGATAACCTGTATTGTAATATCTTCTCTGACTCTTATGTCAAAATCAAAAATGATCAGCAAAGTAGACAAATAAGTAACAGAATTGCAGTAAAGTGATTATATTGTTGATTGCACATACGGGGTGTTTCAAAAATGAATACAAAAATTTTAACCAGCAATAGATCTCACCAAAACAAACAACTTTTCTTTATACCATTTTTGCAACAGAGAGCGAAACTCGAGAGCTATAAAGAACCGAGGGAATAATCGCACTTCGCTCCTGAGGTATGTATTCTATTTTTTGCACGACAAGAAATTTGCTGTAATTTTTTAATAAAATATAAAAACAAGCATAAATCGATCATATTGTGAAATTACACCATGACAACATCAACAACAACAAACATTTTCATTAACAACGAACCTAGCAACGAGTCAATGTTGTTAGGAACGGGAGCAAATATTTGCTCCCGTCGTTAGGCTCACTTCCCTCCCTTAGAAGAGAAGTTGGACTTCTGTTACGATTTTGACACTCGAAAACCTGATTTCTACTCCTTATCGTACAAAAAAATATTTTTTAAAGTCATAGCAAACTATGGTTTCTATTTAAGAAATGTATCTCAAAAATTTAAAAACTTCTAATGACACCAGTCGATTCTATGTAAAAATTTATAGTAGTACCAATTTTCACTTTTTGGATTGGTTTTTTAAAAATCGAACAAAAATCAAAAAGCCACTGTCTTTCAAAAACAAAGATGCAAAACTGTTTACACCATTAAATTTGTCTCAAAAAAGTAGCAGTAGCATATTCACTTCCTTGTGTGATGGTTGGAAGTATGATAAACCTACGAAAACCATCGAAAATGAACCCTCTAGTACTTACATAGGTACCTTGCAAGAATTAAAATGATTTAACCAATGTTTTCATTAATTCATTGGATGTGATATTTCGACAAAAAAAAGCATCTCTAGGAACTGAGATCTCAAATATCTGTAAAGCCTGTATGAAAGTGATTCACCACTTGCATAAATATCTGAGCGGCTAGAATACTTAAAAAATATTCAATAAAAGCCTAAAAAAGACTAAAAACATAAATTTAGTAATAATTTTTATTCGAGTTAAAAAATCCCACAATTAATCACTCTCAACTCACAATTTTTTTATCACAACAAAAATATAACATCTTTTCTCTGAATCAAATAAATCGAGAAAACCACCCAATAAAACACCAAACATTCTTTTTAACGCGCGTTTCGGCAACGACGTTATCATTCTCAAGTGAGAATTATAACTACATAAAACCCCAAATTTTTATTTAATGCATTTCTAATAACTTTTATAAAAAACTTTATTTAAAACTTTAACACTCTCGTATTATACTTATAGCAGATTATTATTTTACCACCAATCGGTCAAACAGCTGATGATTATGCAAATAGTTTTGAATTTTGAAAATCAAAAATGTCAGCCATTATAATGCGGTCATTGTAAAGTGTCAAATTTAAAAAATACCAGTGCTTCTAAAACTAAATGGCTACATCGTGTATCTTAAAAAATCATACACAAACCTATAGACATTTATAACGAGTGTCCCAAATCTTTTGAAATCTTCAGAAAGACTGACACCATTCGTTATAAAACAAGTTAGATATTTAACATCCTTTCATCGAGGACTATAGCCAGATACAAGTTCTCTACATTTGATTACACCTTGCATATGCATATATATATTTTTTTAAATTCATAATTTAGAAATTTTATGTTCCATTTGTTACCAACTTAAATCACAAAAAACCAGAAGGCAGTGTTAAAAAACAAATTTTTTGTATGTATTTTCAAAATCAGAAATATTTTCTAAAATTCGTTTCTTTTATTTTGGAACGTTTTTATAAGCGATTAGATGACTGTCAAAGACGCAACACCGGGAAAAACAATTTCCTGTTATTAACCAGTGGTTATTATTCTAAAATTGCCATTAAATGGCCATGAACGCGTTCTCCTTGTACTTGTCTAATTTCGAATCGGTAAAATTTCTAGATGAGCGAACGGACATCCCTCTACATCCTCGACTGCCTATTCTCAGTATTAGTAATCGGCACTCTTGTCGTCTTCGTCTGGCGAGGAGCTTGGGCTTTAATTGACATATTTTTATTTCCGGAGAACGAAATCTTGTCAGCTTGGGGCAGCTTGGTAACCTACTTTATACCTTTCTCGCCAATCTCTGATTGTTATTTTTAGATCGTCGGTTATTCAGCTGTGGCTATAGCTTTCATGCTCCAACCTCTGATGAGATGGTTATGCGACCGAATTACCGGCTTTAGTCGCCTCTTAGTCGCTGATATTTTTCTCCTATTATCACTAATAGGAACTGTTAATGTCTGGAGAGGCATTTGGAATCTGCTTAATATCTATCTACTGCCAGACAATTTAGAATTGAGTTGTTGGATCACTCACTGGATCTGTCTCATCATTCTCGTCCTTTTGGGATGCTCCAATTCGCTTCTTGTAAGAGGAGTCTACATCGATGCTGAAGAACCAGCAGGAAAATGTGTTGTGTTCCCTTGTCATTATCTCAGACTGATTTTCCAAGAACAAAAATTAAAGAAAATGCAAAGTGAACAAAGGAAAACAGAATTAAAACCGTTTGAGAACAATCATATAAGTGTTCAAAATACCGAACAAATACATAACCACAAGGAAGGAGAAGTGTGAACAAAATTTTTTATACTTGTTTTATATTTATTGCCAAAATGTACATAAACCAGTATTTAAATTAAAATGTAAATAGTTACAATAAACCTACAAAGCAAAAACTGTTGTTTTATGTACAATTTAATTATCAATGACAACGAGCAATAAAAATATTTTATCGCCTGCAATTGTCACTTTTGACATTTAATATTTTGAATTCAAATTTTTAAAACTTAGATAATCTTTTTCAATTCGTCAATTTAATAAATTACATTGAGTATATTGAGTATATGAGAACCGTTTGAGTTAAATAAAAAGTAATTTGTGTTTTTGAGGTTTGAGACAAGCATGTCAAATCAAAAAAAGGAAAATTTTCTGAGAAATCAAAAATAAGATCCGGGGACATCTGTATATTATCAAAACCGTTTTAACTCTATAGAGCCACGAAATTGTTGTTTTTTGTTTCGCTAATTGATCAAAATTAAAGAGTCTCAGCATGATTCTATTAGTGGTGACTAGTGACATCCTGACCTAGTAAATACTGCGGATGCAGGCGCTTCCTAATTTGTTAATTGCTCATTAAAGTAATCAACCAATTACCTATTAATCTTGTTAACTCGTTTAACGCTTTGAAAAAAAAAATCACGACCAATTACAAGAGAGGTAGGGTAATGACAGCAAACAAACAGAAACAAGTCAAGGTAAAAACGTGTTTAGCTTACTTCTTCTCAGGCAGTTCCCCAGGACCTGCGGTTAACCACAGGCGGAATTAATTCGCCATCACTTGTAGTGTTTGTGTTCAATTTGTAATTACAAGTAATTAGGTAAGAAAAAACGTAATTAAAACACAATTACTGTCAATGTGTACATATTTTCGTTATCTTGTAGTTGAGCACCAAATTTTGGTCAAAAAACTTGTCAAAATTTTAATTACAATCAAAATTTTAATCGATTTGTTGAAATTCACACGTTTTTGTTGTTATTAATGGAACAAAAAACCTGTTTAAATTCCAAATACAACTAATTAGTGACGTAAATTCAAGAAGAAACCCAGGTTTATTTCCGAATAAAATTTGCATAAGATCTGCAAATTTTTGTAAAAATGTTGCATCTTATTTGGTGTGGAAATATTTATGCATAATTGATTTCAGGGAATTACTTATTAAATTAATAATTTCGTAATTACTAACTATCTATCTATTAGTTGACATTTCATAGAATTACGAGGATCACTTGAAAAGAAATTAGCTTGGCTCTGATGGAAACTACAACAAGTTTTCGAGATGTGCTAAATAGGTATATCTCCCTTATTTTTTTGTACATTTTTACAAAATTATTTGACGTTTATGTTTCTACCAACTTATAAAAACAAAAAAGGTACCAAATTTATTACTTACTGCATATTAACAAGCTTTTATAAAGCCCGTTTGCTTATTAATTGCAACCAAGGCATAGGCGAGAGCTACACTAAAGTTTAGTAAACAAAAATAAAATCAAAAAGTAATTTTTATTTATGTAAATTTATGTAATTTGTTTTTAAAATTTAATCATTTAAAAATACGAAAACTAAATCACAACAATGGCAACTCGAAGCGTAGCTGAAAACTAATAAAACGACGTTGCTTGTTTCGTCAAAGCCAACGAAAGTTAAAAATTGTGACGTCACAAACGTGGCCAAAACTGTAAACTATAAAATGTAAAAAATTTCAATAAAAATACTTTAAAAAAAATTAAATAAAATTAAAAAAAGTACGGCTATAAAGAGATTAAATTCTTGATATTTGAATCTAAAAAAATACAAAAAGTTACTGAAATATATTAAAAGATTAAAATTTGTGTAGTGCTGACTTTATTTTAAAACTCTGCGTAAACGGCAAAATGTTATAAAAAGAAACTATAAAAAATTAAATTTTTTATAATAAAGTCCGATAAATAGTGTATCATATTATATTCTACTATCAGTTTATTTGTTAATATTGCGACAATAAAAAAAAGATTTTAATACGTAATAACTAAGTAAATATAAGTAAAAAAAAAATAAAAATAAACATACTCAAGCAGATTTACTATAACATATTAAAAATATTTGGTTTTGTTTAAAAAAAAAATTGCTAATATAATGCAGTAAAGCTTTATAATTACTAGAATATTAAAAAAATTGTACAACACTCTTCTTTAAGTGTCTCTAGGCCCTAAATTATTAACATAAGTTCGCAAGGTGGAACTTTATTATACAAAATTTAAATTTTTACAATTTTTTCCTATAATATTTTTTTTATCTCTGGGAGTTTGCGAGGAGTTTTGAACTAAAACCAGCACTTCTAAAATTTTAGTCCTTCAATTTTAAAATAAAGCAAGTACTGCTCAAATTTTAAACCTTCAGTGTTTCTTGATATGGTCAATCTTGATATTCTTGTTCTTTTATTTATTTATTTTTTTTTTCAAATATAAATAATTAAAGTTAATTCTGTATTCATAACTAATTTTTTGTTTTGAAAATTTTTGTACCAAACCTTTGTTAAAGTGTAAACTCCGGTTTCACTCATACTGATTTTTTAAAAACGTTTCGAAACTTTTATTGTTTCATCTTCACACCTCAAATTCTTGAATAAAATGTCAGGACACAGTTTTACATGGCGACCTGTGTTTGACATTTAATTTAACATTGTTAATCAATAACATTGCTTCTCCATAGAGTGACCTATTTATTAAAGACAAAACAATAAATGTTTCGAAACGTCGCCAGAAAATTCAATTGTTTTCTTTAGAAAGGAAGCAACTACCTTCAACATTATAAATATTTAGAAAAAACTTTCAAATTCAGATGAATCAACATATTTTTAATTGAAAATAGCAATTTGTTCTGTTTTTAGTATTCATTTTTATTCTTTGTTTTTCGTTTTTTATCGACAAAAGTTTGGCACTGATAATGACATAGTTCTCAAAAGCGCTCTGCCACTGTTATGTAAAAATTTTGTTTGATTAAACTTGGGGGTTTGACTAAGATTTTAATTCATTATTTGTTTATAAATATAATTTTCTAAAAACAAATTTAAAATATGTACCTTATAAGGTCATTATAAAAGGGTAGAAAACCAATTTTAAAAAAAGTTTTAAACTTGTAAAATAAGAAGTTAAAATTACAGCTCGTGGAGTAGCTGAGAACTGTAATTAGTACAGTAAAACAAAAAAACATATTTTAGGAAAAAGCAAACGAAAAATCAAAAAATTCAACGTCTTTAAATTTCTTTTTATTTTAGCAAAATAATAAAAATGGTGGCTCGAACCGTAGGTGATAACTGTAGACGCGCTCTTCGCAAGGTTATTCACCGACAAATTTTTAATAGATATAAAAAGTAGCTCTGCCCTTATATTATACGCTGTTCGCAAAAGAAGACAATACATAATTTACAAAATTTAAGAAACGACATATTTTTAGAATATGTATAAATATATTTTAAGAAGAAAAAATAACAGCTAATTAAAAAAATGTTTAAATTATTAATCGCTTCCATTAATAAACTTGTTTATTATACTGGTAAATCACTATTTCTTGAAAACAACTGAATATTTTGTATAAAAATATAAAGAGCTCTCGGCTACGCCTTGAGCTGCAATTTTTATTCCTTAATAATATATCATCATATGTTTTTTTTTAAACTTTATAAAGCTAGTTTTTTTACACTATTATTAAAACCCCAAATCAATAAGTATAATTAGATAATAGTTAGTTAAATTTAAAAAAAAATAATAATAATAAGTAGTAGGAGGTATTTTATTAATTTTGTCTTAATTTACGGATTTACAAAGTTTAACAAACAACGTACTTTTACCTGGAATAAATCAACAATTTTGTTAATAATTCAGACGTTTTACAAAATTATAATTAATCATTGATTAACAATAATGATTACATATTTTTTCGTTGATCGAACTTTAGTAAATTGAAAAAATTAATACCAAAAGTTAATGGCCATGCATTTATACTTCAGGCGGGCAAATGTTAAAATTATTGCATTAGTGACCTATATTGATAAACGCTTTCTTAGAGAAAAAACTTAATAAATTATTTTTTATTTAATTAAGCCGTAAATATCAACTAATAACATTTTTTTGGCCGTACTATAGTGGTGGCCTTAATTATGACTTTAACAGCCATAAAAACAAATTACGTGGCCGACGAAGAAGCCATAAAACATGTCTTTTGCTGCCGCTTGCACAAAAATGTTAATTGGATAAAATAAAAAAAGGATAAAGACATATTTTGCTTCGTAAGTTTGTAATTATTATAAAATAACAAATACTTTTTTTAGCATTAGAAAATAAACTTTTCTAAAAAAAAACTGTTACATTTTTGGAATGCATCTCTTATTAATTTAACCTAAATAAACAATCTAATACAAAATTCGGTTACTTACCGATAACAGAAACCTAAATTTCCGAACGTAATTTCGTTTCATTAATGATCTTTCTGTGTATTTACAAATTTAATGTTTAAAAGGTCAATATTATTTTATCTAATTGTGATAAACTTGCAACATTTTTAATGTATTCATAATACCACAATTATAATTATGTTCCAGTTCAAGAATCGTAATGAATAAAATTTTCTCAGTGCTAATATTTGCCGTAATTGGCTACAGTTGTCAAGATGTAGCATTTCCAGAAAATCCAGGACAAAGACTGGACACAGAAAATACCAAATCTGTAAGTATTTTTAAAAAAACTTGCATCAAAGATACCCACTAACACCAAACACTTGACTAAACACAACAAGCGTTTCGACAACAAGGTTGTCATCCTCAGGTGAGAATTAAAACTCTCTTTTGATATGTTTGGTGTTAGTGAAAAATTCATTACTTAAAGACAAAAATTTAGGACAGAGTTCCCCTGTATGCCCCTGACAAATGTCCCGAAAACCAACTACTATACCCTGGAAACCAAAAAAATGACTGGATATGTGATTGCGGACCTGGTAAATCACCCCTAAATCCAAAAAAATCAATCAAAACCTCCATTTTCAGGATTTATTTATTATCCTCCACGAGACGGTTGTTTCAGTGCCTACAGACAAGGTCCTTGTTCCTCAGGCTACCACCTAATTTTAAAACGGAATAAAGTGGTCCCTGAATGTGTGATAAATCCTTGCAAGGATGGTTTTGCAAAGTTGGACCGTTTAAATTGCGATGATAACAAATTGTAATTTCGATTTTCAGATACAAAAATCGATGTTACGAAATGGGGAAACCCAATGGTCCTTGTCCGCCAATTGAAGCAGGTGGTGGTATTTTTGACGTAAATGCAACAACTTTGGTTGTTGAATGTTTGAAAGGAACTGATCGTTTGTCTCTGTTTAATATACCAACGAACTGTCCACCTGGGAGTAAAAGAGACAGGAATAATAAATGTCGAGAAAACTGGAATGTATGAGCTGTATTTATTATTAATAAAAAAATTGCTTAATTAATTTCTTGTTTGAAAAAATAACATTTTTTTTACTTATGCATTTTAATTAGATGTTAATTACCTGTAATTTAATAATGTTCATTATGATACAAATTTTTTTTAGTAGGATACAAGTTATAACCAATCAGAATGTAATATTACAGCAATAAAGATTGGCATAAATGAATGAGTGATAACTGATAACTCAGAGAAAAAAGAAAAAATTGACAGTGAAAGAAAAAACTTGACTTGACCAGCAATCGTGCATCAAGCCACAACGACACCAACAGCTTATTGCGTGCAAATAAATCAGCTAAAGCAAATTTTAAAATTTTTGTTTTAAAAGTTTCATTTTAAGGTATTCGGGCTTGTTAAATCCACGTTAATTAACAAATAAATGCACAATAATAATTCAAAAAGAATTAAAATCAACTGAACGTCTAAAATCCATTAATGTGGACTGAGTAAAATTACAAAAACAGGTTTGCTAAAGAATTCTTAAGTAAATTTCGAACAACCAAATCCACAGCTGCAAGATGCAATAGCTTGTTTAAAAAGTCTTCAGAATTGAACTGCACATGCGTAGTACCGTTTTAGCGGTCCAAAATCTCTATTACGCATGCTCTCTACAGTTCTAAGCAGCGCTGGATTTTTTTATTTACCGCTTCAAAGTTCTGCTCATGACGATCACTTCATATCATTGGGCCAAATAGCTATCTCCGTAAATAAAGTCAAAAACTAAATTTAAAATCCGACTAAATTAGAACTAGTTTATAACTAGAAGTGTCTATAATTTATATAAGCAAACCTTATATAAGCAGGTACCGACAGAAAACCTTGCTTTTGTTATTTTCAAAAATAAAAAAAGTTATTAAATTTGAATAATTATACATCACAATCTATAAAAAAAATAACTGTTGTATTGTTGTCCCAAGAGCCACAAAGTAGCGAGTTATCCAGCAATACCCAACAGCAACCAACACCTTATAAAATAAGTTTGATTTAAATAAATTGTATTAAAAATCAAGCATTCCGTCACATTTATTTAACCTGATAGTTTCAAAATAAATATAAAAAATTATTTTAATAAAACGAAGCAAAATATAAATGTAAACCTTTTCTTCACTGAACTGAAGGCACCTACTGTAAGTTTGAATTCTCAAACGTTAAAATTTTGATATTTTCTTTGATAATTTTTCAGTTTTTCCAAGAACAAATTGGTAATATTTTTTTACATCACTAATTACGTAAAGTGCGATTTTACATTACAAGTGGTGAAAAGTATTTTGAGAGTAAAATTTCATTTTTCAAAGAAATGAAGAAAATTTTTTTATGTAAAAACCTATTATTGGAACTCGCATCTTTCGCTTCGCTTCTGCTTTTGGCAAATATTATGCTCATTCAACATGATACCTGGATACGTAAATAACTATTATATCACTAGTGACTAATCGTCATTTTACTTATCTAACAAAAACAAATTGACCTTTTTTTTTAAAATTTTTCTACATTAAATAATACGGCATTATTCCCAAAAGAATAGGTGGGACAAAGAAGCTGAAAGGTAGATGTCCAATCTATTGTCGAGTAACCTGGCAATGCTGCTTCAAATTAGGTTTTACAAAACGAATGAACATTATTATTTTTTGCGGTTATCTACAATTTTTTTGAAATATTTTTTTCACGAAACAATATTTCAACATCGCGTCATTTAGAATGTCATTAGGAAACATGTAAATTTTATATTTTTTTCAATAAATTAATATTAATTAATTAATATTCATTAGAAGGAATATTAGAAAAACTCTGAAAAAATTTACATGTATAGAAAAAAAAACAAAAGTTTTTAATGGCAAACCCTGAAGTCGGTGTAATAACCAGTTTTTGAAAAAAATTAAGATAAACTCTGAACAGACTCACCATGTCTAGAGACGATGGATCAATGTAATGACCTTGTTACGCTTAATAAAAATAAAAGATATTTATTTGTTGCTTGTAATAACAATAATCAAATAAGTGCACACTGTATGTATATTATATATTTTCATCAAAACGTATAACAAAATAATGATCCAATTTTAAATTTCAAACATTTTTATATATTTTTGGTATCCAGATATGGTAGCGAATAGCTCACCAATATTTCATACTTCAGCTTCCAGAGGTCGCCACTAGCAAAGCGCACGGAGCGAATAACTACTCACAAATCTGTTTACTCCTTTAATATTTATATACGTATGTACAGTACGTTAATAATCGAGTTTAACTGTAATAAAAAAATTGATAATCATGACTTTGCTGGAAAAAATGTTGGCATTTTTTAAATGTTTTCACGTGTGGCAATTAATATTAATGAGTGAGCAAGCGATTTGTAATCGTTTATGACCCAGAGGACCAGAAATCTTATTTTGGGGGGCAAAATGTGCAGATAGCCCCCTGCAATTTTGTTTCTTTACTACAATTTTTTACAAAAGTGGGCAATCAATATGAATCGTGGACAGTAATAGTCAATCGATTGGCATTCCTGGGCAATTATTTTTATTACATTTTTGTAGTTCTTTCTTCATTCTTTACAAAGCTAATTGAACCACTTTTATCCACTCTCCTCTACTAATATAAACAACCAATAATTTTCAAATAAAAAAATGTAATTATCAAGATGTTTTACGTCAGTTTTATTATAGCAACCGATCTTTTACTGTTAAACAACGCGAATTTTTTAAATTTTCTCGATTTTTCACTAAAATTGGTCTTAATAACAGTATTAACTTAAATTCTAGCAAAATGTCTGTTTCAAACGGTGGCTTACCAAACGAAGAATCCGCGACAATATTTTCAACACTTCCAGGCCAATTCCCAAATTTGGGTGAAAACAGGGAGCAGAAAATCAAAACAAGGGAGTTTCTAGATGCCTCTTGTGGGGTTGTTATTCTAGTTGGTACGAACATAACCTAAAAATTTGATATTTGCAATTTTTTAATTTCAATTTTTTTTAGAAAAATTTGGAAAAGTCTTTGCGCCTGTCATCTACGACATGAATGGGAATATAAAAGTAAGTTTTTGTGACTTTAAAATTTTTTTGAAAAAAACAATAACATAACCTCACTTTTTTTAGAAAATTAAGAACAAATATGAAGAGGATACCGATAATTACGAGTTTATCGAAGACATGATTCTTAAACAGCAAAATTTAGGAGAATTAAATGTGGTTGATGCTCTACAGTGGTTGCGGCGGTAAAAAAAATTTGATTTTTTTGTTTGTTACAGCTTTTTATAACAGTGACTTTTTGATTGTCATTTAGATTGCCTAATGACAGACTTTTAAGCACTAGTGCTCAAAAATGAAAAATACATTATTTTATTTTATTTATTTATTATAAACATGAAAAGTATAATTACTTAAGTGACTAAATTGAACATTCGAAGATTTCAGATTTCTTTTCTGAACTTCCATACCTACAAGTGGAAACGGTACTTGTAGACGCCACTTCAGATTTGCTATTTTCGTCACAGATTCTTCTTTTCTTTGATACAGTTTCTTCTTTTCCCATAATTTTCGTTGAAATTGCGTTTTTGCTTTCAACAGAGTTTTCTAAGTAACTTTCCACAAGAGAACTCGATCGCCATCCTCCATGTCTTTTGAGTGATGTAATATCTGCTCCTGAATCTGCTAAGAGTGTTGCTGAACAACGGCGAAAGCAGTGCCCGGTATATTCTTTTGCATTTAGAAGGCCGAGACTTTCTGCATTTTTTTAGGCATACCTCCAATAGTATTTACACCAACGGGTAGCGTTCAGCACCTGGAATTTCTATAGGTTAAGAAGAATCTCTGATATTCAGTATGAGGAGGTCGAAACTGTGCGTATTTACGGAAAATTTCTAAGAAAGTAATTCCTTCTACAAATCCTTCAGTTATTGTAAACATTCGCGAAATTTTTGTCTTGGTGTTCGGTATCTTCACTTTAATAAAACTTGTACAATCTTCTATATCTTCCACCTTCAAAAACGTAATTTCTTCTCTGCGTAACGCGCCAAAAATTCCAGTAATTAGCACAACTTTTGCCAATAAATAGTCTTTGTCATCAGCTGTTTTCATGAAACGTTCTACCTCTTGCTTGGTGAATATTTTGGATTTTTTATCCCTGTATCCACCACTGGCTTTTCTTTTTAGAAATGCAATCAAGTTTGTAAATTTTTTGATATCTACATTCTTCTTAAAATGTATCATGGTTCTTAGCATTGAGTAGGTACTGCATAAAGTAGACGGCTTATACATGAAAGATAATTTCTAAAAATAGGCTAAAAGTACCTTTTTTTAATACTTATCACATTTTTTCCTCACACCAACTACCAAATTTCCTGTATGTTTCCTTGTAAATTTTCTTAGATTTTTTGGGCACTAGCGTGACTGGTGCAGCTTTCGCTGCATTTTCAATGTCGGAATCAAATTCAGAATCGCTCATTTTTGTGTTCCTTTATCACAGAACTTAAACAGAATCCAAGTTGACAGTCTGTAATTTTATAAAAACAGTAAACAAGGAAATTTACATCCATAGCAACCTGCCGTCTGCCTACTGTACAATGTGAACGTTCGATTAGGATAATTATTTTGAAAGAAAAATCTGTTATAAAACGCTGTAACAAAAAATCTTGAATGCAATACGTTACAAAATCGATATCTTTTAAACTCTTGACGTGATTCACGTCACGTGCTTAAAAGATTTTTTTTTGCAACTTATTGCATTAATAGCTATTTCTAACTTTTTTTAGGGCTCTCCATTTTATTTCGCGTTTTTTCCAATCGGTCATTGACGACACTGATAACAATAATAACACGCAGGACTTGTCAATTTTCATTAAAAGTGCTTATAGGGAAACACTAGCGAGGTACCACGGCTGGTTGGGCTCACAGTTGTTTGGCGTACTTAAGTTTTTGACGCGAAAATTTTTTATTTTAAAAATTTTTGATTTCAGATTCTATCTCGGTTTACCCCAACCAGGGAACAACTTTTCTTCAATCTGGCTCTTGACAAACACCATAAAGAGGACCATGTATTACGTGATATGAGACAATTCACCGAGAGACTTTCAATATGTGTCCAAAAACTAGTAGATTTCTACCAGGAGCACAATCTTGAAACTAACGATAGAGTTTGATGTGTTGGATTTTGTAATTAGTAAATTTTATTGTTGATTTTATTAAATGACTTTTTAAATTTTTTTTATTTTCTTGGTTCTTCATTACATGAAAATCCATTTCCTCTTTTTGCCACTAAACTTCATGAAAGTTTTCGTTTTATATTCATCTTGGAGGTAAAAAGACATAATAATCTACCTTGAAATTTTTTTTTGTTCCAGCAGTTTATTTGACCTGTCAAGGTAAAAAAAATGATTTCGGGAAAAAATCTTGTTTTTTACACCAACTGATCAAAAATGGGTAACAAAATCAACTTGCAAAATTTATTATTAAAAAAATGTTAGACATTGATTAAAACCTATTTTTTTATTAATTTATCAAATATTTTAGTCTAATTTATGACTTGATATGTTGGAGCAGTAATAAATCCCGGTTTCAACACTCTAAAAATTGAAGTAGATTTATAACCTGGGAATATGTTACCAGCTGCCTAAACTTCAAGTCTCCACAATAGTCGTGTGCCAATTTTATGACGAATACCATAAATTTAAAGAAACCACCACTCTGATGGAGCCCTTTTTTGAATAAAATTTACGACTTTCTCATAAATTATAAGAAAGTAAATGCTTCAATATCAAAATGTTAATTAACAACAAAGGACACATTTGCTCAAAAATTTAATTAGCCACTTTGATGCACTGTATTAAAATACACATTGACACAAGAAACCGTTAACGTTGATTTATAATCAAATGAGCAAAAGTGAAAAAGTAACCGTACAAATAAACAATTTCAAACTTGTAAAAAATCTTCTTCTATTTGAAAATATCACCTAAAATTTTTTTGAAAATTTTTGCTTAATTAGAAATGGCTGTTTTGGGTGTGCGGGTAAAACTTGAATCACCCGGTACAAGCACAGATCCAGCTTAAAAACCCAACTATGACGCCACAAACGCCGTGATCAAAGTGGTAAAGTACAGAATATATATTTTTTAGTTAAGAGAGTTTTTAAAAAAACACTGTCATACAGAGGATTAAATTAAATAAAGTTTAATAAAATATTTGCTAGAATATTTATTTAAAAAAAACATTTGCGTTGCACCGACTTTATTTGAAAACTCTGGGCAAACGGCTAAAGACACAGTAAAATGTTGAGGAACAAATTGTAGAGAATTAAATTTTGAATAATGAAGGCTGGAAAGCCATACATAGAAGCGGTAAAAGATGTTGAACAACTCTTCTTAAAATAGGTATGTTCAAATATAAAACATTTAATTGGTTATCTTTTTTTTGTGATACTTTAGATGTTTGTCTTTTCTATGTTTTTATTATTATGTTGTCTTATTCGGAACGTCCAGCTTATTTTTTTACGAAATAAAATGGTGTTTAGATTATTTGTTTTAAAATTCGGCCAGTAAAGTAGAGGAGAGAGTAAATAATAATGTTTTTGTTTGTTGTTATTTATAAAGATGTGTTTTGTTTGAATCTCCATTTTATTTTTTACGAGATGAAATTGTTTTAAATAAATTATAATATAAAAATTGCTGTAATGTTGTCAACGGAATTTCCATAGATAACTTTAAAATTAATTCTGTCTTTAATTCATCTGTAAACTATTCAAAGAAAAAAACGCATTTAAGATAAAAAGATTGCCTCTATTAAAAATACATTACGTTTGATTGGCTTTTTTAATTTGTAACTTTGGAATATCAGCATAGTCTGAATAAGAGGCCTACAAAGCTGTCATTTTTAGCAGAAAACAGTTTTGGCATAAGGAGGCAACAAATGTAGCCTCCTAGCATCCTGTGTCAGCTACGCCAGTGTGCGAGACCAGACACACCAAACAGAATCTATCGATTCTGCGCTTCATTTGAAACCTGTCATAAACTGGTACCAAGCTGGTACCAAACTGTTTACACGGGAAGTATAGGGCGTACTATCTCCTTTCTATCTAACCTCCTTGGTTTAGGCGAAGAAATATATTTGAATTTATGTTTTAATTATATAAAATTTTTGTATTTTATCAGAAAAAATCAAATTTTGTCATTTTTGGAATCTTTGAAACTATCTTAACAAAAGCAGTAATTGCTAAAGAAAGTTTCCTTAGACGTTTGACAGAGTTTCAGCTACGCTTCTCTTAAGTTGAACCGAGTGAGCACACTCAGAATATCAGAATGTCAGCGTTTTTTCGAATTTGGCGTGTCATTCCATTTTAATTGCCGCCATGGTCCAACCAGAAAAAGAGAGAGCCATGGGTCTTAACTAACTGAGATGACAAACGCACTCGGCATTGAGACATCGTGATGTACACTACATTTTAATTAACTTCAACTGATTAATTAATTATTCTAAATAAATATAGTTTGAAAAATGAAAAGATAGTTTCGTTATTAAATTTCTAACATAATGATTACAGTTAACTAGTTATTTTTACGCTAATAAGTAGTGGTTACTAAGAGGTAAATTTAAAGTGTTGTGGAAGTAACAATAAGCTAAGAGCAACTTAGAAATTAGTCACAATATATGACTTTTAGTGACGGTGACTTAAAGGTGCACTGATTTAAAAACCAAACAAAAATGTCAATATTGTTGATTTTATTAAACACTTATAAAGTTTTTTACAAAATTTATTTTTTATTCACTCTGTAACGTTCTTGAACATCTGCAATTGTAACATCTGAACGTAATTTCATAATACGAAAATAAATTGCTTGTTGAGCTGCTGTAAATTTCAAAGCACAATAGCTTGATATTAGCTGAATGCACAACATTACAAACATAATACTTTGAGCTATAATCTCAATAACATGCAATTTAAAATTTGGGTTAAATAACAAGAGAGTTTGTAGGGGAAACTGGAGCAGTAAGGACAACATCCAAAAGCCTGCCAATTCAGGAATCTACAAATAAATTAGAAAAAGTGTTGCACACAACGTTTTGCTTATCACCTTATCTTCCAGATTTCCTTTGTACCCTAAATAGAGTCGTAGTAGTTCCAAAAGAAATACAGTGGAGATAACTGTTATTATTATAAATTTGTAAAGTTCGCTAAAGCAGAGATACTGGAATTTAATGAGTAATTAAAAAAATTGTTTTTGTTTAATTTCTTACAGTATTTTTCAAATAAAGCACAAGAACCGCCATCCAAAATGGCGCGAAAATCACGTTGAAATAAAGCGACATCTGTAAGGGCAAATTTGACATAACTTCATTCCCTAAAAATTTATTCAAAATTTGATTTTTTTAATTGAGAGTTTTACCATAGGCCACATTATCCACTTTACGAGAGAGACCGGGAAATACTTTTTCAGACACTGACGTTACAGTTTCTTTCCAATCCATAATAATAATCAAAAATTTTAATGTTTACAATTTGATAGAAATTCTTGTTTTGTAAATGATTAAGTATTGTTTGTATTAGGGTTGCTAAGCACCCGCAAAATCGACTCTCCCTCATTTCCGCTTCTTATTGACCACATTTTGTATAAATTCTATTTTGAATAATATCACAAATATTATTTTGTTGATAAGTTCTGACGTTTAGTGATTACAACATGAATTTGTGTTTAGTATATATTTTGTTTCTTTAGTAATAATATTTCGAAAATTCGTGATTTTCCTAAAAAAAAATAACAATGGAACGTTCGTAGCTGATTATCTACAGATATCAGCCGAAAGTTATCAGATAACATTCTATTACGTAAGCAGCGAAGGTCGTTTAGTATTGTTAGACATTAAACAATGTGAGGTAAAGTTATTAATTAATTATTATGGACGTAAAAGATCTAAAACAGTGAGTATTTTTTCCGCTTTTATATTTTTAGATTGTTTCTGTTGCATTATTTTCCAAATATTTATCGTAATAACTTAGTTATCTATATTTTATTCCCTGTAAATATTCGTATTTATTCACAAAAGAAATTGTTTAAAATTTTTGCCTTGTTATTGTGTTAATATCATAAAAAAATAGAAAAACAAAAAGGTTTTTTTTTTTAAATTTGGTCTTTCATAAGTTCATAAATATTTTTATTTAACCTCCCTTTTTATTTATTTTATTTCAAATAATAACTCTTTTCTTTATTTAATAAACGTGTTTAATTCGCAAATTATTTTGTAACGGTCACTCAAGATTCGGGTTCTAGCAATTAAGAAAGTTTGATTCTTCAACAAATAATTTATTTAATAACAAACTATTTACACGAACAACACAACCGTAACTCAATAAATAAATAACTCAATAACACACGGTATATCATCCTCGGTTATCGCTCGCCACCGCCGGCACGCCGCTCTGTTAAACCACTGAACTGAACTGTTACAATAAGGAACCAATCAACATTCTGTCACAAAATAAGTCCTGTTTTCTAAGTACTAGTAACATAGTAGTGCTATTTACTGATTGCGGATATCAACTAAACAACAAAATTAAGTTGTTTAGCACACAATAATTTCTTATTTTACTCAGATATGTTATTGGTTGATATAACACGGTTCAATGGTCCCGAGGGCTGGATACATAGAGATTTCTGGTGTACAGAGCTCAGAGATTCCCATATTTTTACGTAGATATTCCTAAATTTCTTATTAGATTTAGGGATTTCCAGAAATTTACTAAAATTTCCAAGAGTTCTTGGAAGAAATAACCCAGATTATTTTTTATTTTGATGTTTTAAGCAAGTTTAGTATTACAGATATTAAAAATCTATTAAATCTGTATATGTAATATATGATTTCTAATTTTATTTATGTACGTTGTACGATCTTTAATAAACGTGTTTTATACACAAAATATAAAATATTAATTTATATTTTTGTTTCAATTTGTTTTACAAGCTCATTGGCCTGTTTATGTAACGTGTTGGGTGCGACTAAAGTCTAATTACTAAAGTGGAGTAATCCAGTGCCTGTTGGAACTTTAGTCTGAGGAGTAGTTGTGTCCATTTTAGACGTAGAGTCGTGTGATGTATTGGCTAAAAATAGTAAAACACCAAATTCCCAAAACTTCTCAGCACTGCTCTGAGATGGAGTTACGGCTCCATCTTAAGACTATTTATTGGTGTATGTCTAGTAAATAAAAAAAGTTTTTAATATAAAATACTTATTTTTAATTAAATTTGCCTACATATTTGATGACACATGTCCACTAATTACTTCACTGCGAAACAACTATTCGAAATTGAAGTTTCTTTGATTCAACGAGCAGTTGGGTTAATATTTTATTTGTACATGAATAAACACAACAATAATTTAATAAATAAATAACTCGTTTTTAATACTACAATCGATGTCGCTGTGATAAACCGCTCACTTTAATCGCTTGTCGAGTTCTGCAGTAACTAGCTGCCCGGTTAATGCCACCCCTCGCTTATATAACCATACGTCCTTCCAGCATGTGTCCGGAAGTTTCACAACCTTTCTCCACTCGTGCGAAGCGATGACTTCACTTTCGCTTACTAAATAAAAATAAAAAAAAAGACTATTTTTTTTAACTTCCAATACTGAAAAATTGATTCCTAGGCACTTTTTAAAAATTTAGAAGATATTCGCATTTTAAAAACCAAAATTTGATACTAAATCCTCAATTTTTTTTTAAATGGTTGGAGTAATCGATTAACCAACACGACTCTTTTTGTAGAGCGTTTAATTTCCTACAAAACCGTATGTTGCGCACTTTATAATATTTATTTATCCACGAGTTATAAAATTTAGAAGTGAAAAAGAAATTTTTGCTAAATTCTTCAAACTTTGACCTCTGATATCTTCTAAACGGTAAGGTAAGAGCTATAAAAAAATTGTAGGATACTTTATTGAGAGCGTTCAATTTCCAAAAAAAAATGTATATAAATTTTTTCTGTACGATCAAGTAGTGACGAGATATGGATTTTGCCATATGGAACTGAAAAAAAATGGAAAACTGCGATGAGGGAGTCTTTCCTATTAAAATTAAGAGCCCATCTTGAAACAGCATTTTTTAAAAGTGTCTAGGAACCAATTTTTCAGTGTCGGAAGTTAAAAAAAAATAGTTGATTTTTTTGGCCCACCCTCCCTACTGTATATCTCCCTCGTAATATAAAATAAATACGTTTAAATCAATATTTTTTAAATATATATTGCTAGTAATGCTAGTAGAAGTTGGGACGTATAAAATCAGCGTTTATTGATTGAAGACAAACTACTTAATCATTTTTAATCTATTCTCTTTATTACTACCAACACTAATGCCAAATTTAAAAAAACACCCGTTACAAAACCAAAAAAAATTATAATTATGAATTTCAGAGCGGAGGAGCGCCTTGTAGAATCAACACAAAATGAAAACATTAATGATATCATTGAAGAAAAAATAGAAACTTGGAACTTATCGGATTGTGATGGTTATTCAGATTTAGTTGCAAAAATAAACGATCTGTTTTTTAAATTGTACAAAGAAATAGATCTACATCAAAATAACACCGATTTTGGAGTCTTTCAATGGTAAATTAATGTAAAAACAAATAAAAAACGCAATTTTTTTGTTTATTTTTAGGATTGTGTTCGATAAAATTCACGATTTAATCCTGCCCTGTATTAAAGCAGAATTTTTTCGAGAAGATCAAAATTTCTTTGAAAAATGTTCATTTCTGCATAAAATTAATGTGACAGCGAAAGAATTTGGCGCTGATGAAAATTACAGCATACCTCTGTCTGCAGCTGTATAATTTAACAAAAAGTAATTTTCGACTGTTTATTGTTGTTTTTACAGATTGTTGAATTGTCTATTATTGATAAATATAGAACTCCAAATGAGAAAATAAACTGTTTGTGTACTACGTACGATTTGTTATTTGCAGAAATCAAGACTGCTATGGTTTCAGTAATTTCAGAAAATTCTGGTAAGTAATAATAAGTAAAAAACTGAATGAAAAAAATATTTTATAGAAAAAGAAATTGAAATTCCCATAATTGAAAATAAAGATATAATGCCCGTATTAATGGTAGTTATAATTAAGTCAAAATTACCCTATTTTTTAAGTAATTTATTCTATATTAAAACATTCTATTATAATTTGAACGAAAACAGAGATTATTTGTAAGTACTTCCTGATTAAAAAAAATAAAATAGGCTAAGAAAAAATGTTTATTTGACATTACTGTCACATTTTTTTTTATTATTACCTCTTGTTTTAGTGATATTTTTAAATCTTTTGAGACAGCCGTCGAGAAATTAATTAAATTTGATATTAAAAATTTGGAACCAATGAAAGGACTTATACAAAAAAATTTAGATCTGGAGGAATACATAAAAATAACGTCTTGTCCAGAAGAGGAAAAAGAAAAAAGAGCAACACTGATTGATGAAGCCAATCAACGAGTTTTGAATTTGATAACAAGATCGACAAGTGAAGATCAAATATGTTAAAATTATTAACGAAGACCATTAACGAAAGATATTGTTAAAATGTGATGTAATATTAGTGTGCTGTAAAAGAAAAAATAATAAAAAAATATTTTCATTTGTTGGTTTTTTTAATTTGCCGATATAATATCAGTTGTATTGTTCACTAACACCAAACACTATATAGACTGTTTCACGAGTAATAATGAGCCTGCGAAGCTAAAAATACAACCAGCAATACAATTTCAGAGTTAACGTAGATGACATTGATTTCAAATTATATTGTCAAATCTGTCACCGAGAAACAAAAATGTATTCAAACAATGAAAAAACCGGCATGATGATGATACTTATATGGGAAAAAATGCCTCTGTCGCGATGAGTTTGTACAGACAATGTTTTCTGGGTAGAGAAAAACTCTTGCTGACACCATATTCGAACGACTTGAAACTACCTTATGGAAAAATTGACCGCCTTTGAAAGAGCCTGTTCACATGGATGTCAAAGAATAATTTCACAAGCAAGTGGCATTAATTTGTCTTCAGTTAACCGAAAGATTAAATAATTTTTTATTTAATGTATTTGTAACCAAAAAAAACATAACTACGTACCTTTGGAATTGTATTGCTGGTTGCATTATCAGTTTCGCAGGCTCATTATCACTCGTGAAACACCCTGTATTTAACACGATGCGCGTTTCGACAAAGTTGTCATCTTCAGGTAGGAGTAAAAATCGTTTTTGTTGTGAAATAAAACTTCGTTCAGTTTTGTGTATTTTATTACTGAAATTGATCACAAATTATTAACAACTACACTACAGATTCATTGTACCACAAGTTGTCCTATGGTACAGTGTTATATATAGACTAAAATGGATTCACAAAGCAAGTTGAAAAGCATTTATACAAAACGCAACTAATTTCTAATACAATAATTGTAGTACTTTTGACATAATAATGGTGACAAAAAAAAGAAATAAATAAATTTGGCAAATTTGCTTAAAAACAAACATACCACAACCGAAAAATTGGCTTGTTTATATACAGCAGTCTAGATATAAAAAAGTGATAAACGCGAAAAAAAAATGTGAAATATAAATGCAAATAACTGAAATGTCTAATTCATCTTTTCTATATTTTTTATACACAAGTTTTGTTATAAAAATGTACAAATTTTTTTCATCTATCAAATTCGAATTATTAGATCAATGTATGCGTATCTTGTTCAAAACATAAGTACAAGAATTCAACAATTTTCAACTAAAATGAAATAAAACGTAGTCATCTAACAGTCAAAAAGCCAACCATTCATTCACAAAAAGTACATTCAACCTAAAATGTAGGGTGATCCATTCAACAATATTTGTGCCAAAAAAAACCCATGCAAACGTAAACGTTGTAAAGAAAAAAATCAAATCAACTTTACTTAAAATTATATTGTGTATAAAAAACCTAAACAAAAAGCAATTTCCAGTATTCAACTCACACAAACACGTTTTCGCTAGTAGACTGACTGCATCGTTAAAATGCAATCGTATGTTATGAATGATACAATACAAAAATATCGTTCTAAATTATAAGATTTAGATTAGTTTACAATAGGGCTCTCTACAAGTTAAACTGCTAATCTTGCATCTCCTCAGGGACTTCGTGAGGATTTAGAATTCCAGGTACTGACAGCTGGATTCGACGTTTCTCTGCTTGCGCCGCCTGTAACATCTTCTCGCGCTCGTCCAAAAACAAATCCGAATCGTCTTCACCTGTATACTCCTGGAAACAAGAAAAATTGCCGACCGTTTGCAAAAAATCTCGAAATATCATAATTCACAAAAATTATTTCAACGATTAGTTAATTAACACAGTAAGCTAGTATTTTTCGTTTTTCAATGTTGGTAACAAATAAAGTGTCAAACAGTAATATTTTATTAGAATAAAATATCATAAATCCTTTTACCAACCTATGAAATTCCTTAAAAAAATGTCTTAGAATTTTTCAATTTTTTCATATGGGTACTATTAACAAAAACGTCAAAAAGTCTCTAAAAATGGTCAAAAATATATTTTCAATTAATGTGTTACTAAATCGTTATTTACCAACTTCAAAAACATCGCGAAAAGCGCAAAATGTGACAAAATTTTCTGTCATAAACTTTTAACATTTATTTTCTCAATAAAATGAAGAGTTCTGTTTTTTTTTAACTCAGTGTTTGCAATCTTGGAAAAGAAATAAATTTGTAATTTGCTACCCGACTATGAGCCCTCTGTGACGACTAAAACTACTATGAGATCGTCGCTGTTTTTGTTTGAAATTACAGTAAAACCCCACTACAACGTACTCTACCTTACAGTTTTAAATGGAAATGAGCTCACCAAAACTGTACGGCATAACCGGATTTTACTGTATTCTGTTGTTGTAAAGTGCGAAATTTAATCAAAACGCAAAAACTGTTAACATGATTTACAGAAGACGTTTGACTACCTTGTTTATAATGTCATGTGATATTATTTTGACAGCTAATTGACATTAAATAACATTATTTCTTATTGTCAGGTTATCAACTCTAAAATGGCCGTTGCTTCGACGCATCTTATTTGTTTCTTTTTATAGGAAAGAAACCAAAGAATGAAAAAATTATAAACGTCAATAAATGTCTTATAATTGTATTACTAACTTAAAAAATGCCTAAAATTTTTATTTGTATATATTTTTGTTTTTTAATGGTTGTAGCAAATAAAATGTAATAAAAAAAAACACAAAAACAGTAGAAAAAAATGCTCTTTCTATATATTATTTTGACAGCTAATTGACATTAAATAACATTACGTTTTATTGTCATGTTAACGACACTAAAATGACCGTTGTTTCTGCGCATCTTATTTGTTTCTTTTTATAAAAAAACTCAAAAATAAAAAAATTATAAACGTCAATATGTGTCATATTGTGTTACCACCTTAAAAAATGCCTAAAATTTCTAGTTTTTCCGTATCTTTGTTTTTCAATGTCTATAGTAAATAAAATGTAACAAAAAAACAGGAAAACAATAGAAAAAAAGTGCTCTTTCTATCTATTGTTTTGACAGTTAATTGACGTTAACTCTAAAATGACAACGTTGATTCTGCGCATCTTATTTGTTTCTTTTTATAAAAAATTCTAGAAATAAAAAAATATATAAACGTCAATAAAAATCTTATTATGTTACCAACTTAAAAAATATCCAAAATTTCTAGTTGTATATATTTTTGTTTTTCAATGTTTGTAGCAAATAAAATGTAATAAAAAAACACGAAAACATTAGAAAAAAATTTGCTCTTTCCATCTATTATTTCAACAGATAATTGACAAATAACATTATTTTTTATTTAAAAAATTATTATTACGGGGAAGTGGACAAGGCAGATAAACTATTTTATAAGGCCGACGTTTCGAATCATTTATTGATTCATTATCAAGGCTGGAATTGATTTAATTTAGGGTTACAAAATACATAGATTATTTACCTTATGTATTTCGTAACCCTAAATTAAATCAATTCCAACCTTGATAAAGAATCAATAAATGATTTGAAACGTCGGCCTTATAAAATAGTTTATCTGCCTTGTCCACTTCCCCGTAATAATAATTTTTTAAATATAAAAACAATGGATGTAATACACCAAAAAAATTATTTCTTATTGTTATGTTATCGACACTAAAATGACCGTTGCTTCTGCGCATCTTATTTGTTTCTTTTTATAAAAAAAAAAACTAAAAATAGAAAATATATAAACGTCAATAAATGTCTTATTATTGTGTTACCAACTTAAAAAATGCCCAAAATTTCTAGTTGTATATATTTTTGTTTTTCAATGTTTGTAACAAAGAAAATGTAAAAAAACACAAAAACAGTGCTCTTTTTATCTATATTTAATAAAAATCCAAATTGACTTACCCTAATTTGTACGAGAAAATCTCTTAAGTGCTCCTTAAAAGCAGGTATATCTTGATCTAAATTAAACATTCCTTGAACTGTGATTTTAATTTGATTATCAGTAAGATGTGGAAATGCAGATCTCAATAAAGTTGCCGTAAATTCTTGTATATAAAGAACATTATTTGGAGTTGGTCCTAACTGACAATTAACACGTCCCGATTCCACCAATGAAAAAATATATGCAAGTATTGTAGCATGCATTGATAATCCTGCCGTATGTGAAGTATCAGTAACCACAGAAAAAACATGTTGTAAAATATCGGTTAAATATGTTTGATAAAAACTAGGAGCTGCTTGTTCAAATTGTTCAACATTTTGTAATAATTTGAGCAAAATTTGTAATCCTGTATCAGCTACATTTCTCATTGTATGTTTAAATGCCCAAATTATACTATCCAAAACCAATTTAAATTGAGCGGGAGGTATGCTCAGGAAGGCAGGAAAACAGAAATTGTTGACTGCTTGAAGCAAAAGGAAGAAATTCGTTCGATGATCAGGGTATTCTTCAAAGTCTTTATTTATCATGGCTAATGTGCATTCAAAAACGGCGTCAAATATTTTCGGAACCTAGAAAAAAACAACACGAGGAGGTGTAAGTAAAAATTAGGAATGGTACACGAGTATACCTCTGGTGTTATATGCATTTCCAATTTGTTAACTATCGTTGCAATCGCACTTAAAACTTCCGGTTCTCTTGCTGATGGTACAGCTGTTCGTTGATAATCTAATAGAACGGCATCTAAAAATGGAGGTATAAAATTTTCCATAACCATAACATGGTCATGTGTCCTCGATATCCAATCTGATATTAATTTTAATGTTTCTTTTTTTACCACTCGCATTGCTTTGATTAGTGGTTGATTTGTTACCATTTCACCATTTAATGCAATTGCTGCTGTTATATTTTCAGACATAACCTAAAAAAAAATCATAAAAAAGCGGTCTATAATAATTAAAGTTGTTTCAAAGGCCATGAAATATGTTTTTTTAAATGTTACATTGTAATTACAACCTGATATTATCCCTAACATGTTGTCATTTACATAAAATAACTACAAAATAAGTATTTAAGTAAATACCCAAAGTTCTAAATAGAACTGAATTGAAATAAAATCTCTTATTTAATATTACAGTAAAATTACAAACAGTAGTATTGTCCATCTTACAATAATTTATAAAAAACACTGTATTAAATAAATCTAAATTATTTTTTTAATAAATATTCCGATTTATATATAGTAGGCTCAAAAATATTTAGACTGACTTTCTTTCTGATTGCATATGTGCTTTGTTAGGCATACAACAGACAAGTTTAGTTGAATTAAAACCAAAAATAAACTTAACAATGATAATTAGTTGCTTTATCCCCAATTCCTTAAAAAATTAGCCCACTTATTTCCGGGAGGACAACAAATATTACTTCAATATTGTCAGAAGATCCCTATTTATTTCGTTTTATTATGACTCCACTGTATTTATTCATTTTTTTAAACACTTGTAATTAAAAAAAATACGCATTTCTAGTATTCTAATGTTACTAAAAATAACCAGATAAAAAATGACCATGAATATGAACTACTTTTTGCTCTAAATTATTGCACAAATTTACATTGTATGTTGCGCATATGTTTAAATACTCCTTATCACACGTGTTTTTAACGATTTATCTAAACTTATTCTTTCATATTTCAAACATTTTTTCTTTACTTCACTTCCTGTTATTATTTTATTCAATAGTTAACAGTGCATCTTACAAAAAGAGAAAATCAAATAATTGAATTTATTTATTTTTAGCGTAACAATCCGTTATTTTATTATCATTTTAGTATGGTTTTATAATATCAAAGTGGATTAAAAATAGAATTTCGTCAACACTCAATCCATTTATGAAATATATATATATATATATATTTTTAAATTCTTTAAAATATAGGGTCATCAAAAAATTTAATTTCGGTAGGTGCTGGAAAATTATTAATTATACGTTATCTTACTATGTAAAATATCATTTCTATATACGTAATATCGATACAGTAAAACTTAGTTATAACGTAGATTTTTTTTTAAATGTATAACCGCGTTTTACTGTATTGCTAAACCAAAATTACGTTATAATAAATCTACAATTAGTTTGTAGCAGCCTTCATTACGAGTGCAGAAAAAACAGTTTTTATAAATTTTTTATTTTGACATATTTATCATTTAAATGTGGTATAAATTTTTAACGTATTATAAATGTAGAAATCTTTCATTTCTTGTTTACATTATGAAAGTAGATAAAACAAACATAATTGACTGTCTTTACGATACTTGCTATTACTAAACTCAGCTACACCTCGTTCGTCAAAATCCCGATTCGTACTATAAAGGAATTCTCCAAATACAGGATTTCATAAATGATTGTAACAACGTAGGTGGCTGTGGAGATTTTTGATATCACGAATATTCATTGTAATGTCCTATTTACGCAAGGGAATATTGGAAAATGGTTTCTGGAGTTACTCATTTGTCTAATAATAATTATAATAATAGCTAAAGTCTTTGTGTTTGAAAGACAGAATATTTTTTATTATTTCCACAGCCACCTACGTCCTTACAATCATTTATGAAAACTCTGTAAATCTGCAATTTAATTAGATAATGATTGAGAAACGAGTAATAAAAAAATTATGTTGTATTTTTTGACTGAATTCAAAGCCAGACTCTTTGATTACGTAAAAATTAATCCAATTGTTATTTTTTTTTGCACAAAATCTGCAATTGTTATTGTTTATATAAAAAATATGACGCACTGTTTTCTTAATTACAAATAAACCAAAGTTCATTGTTTCAAAATAAATAATCTTACCTTATAAACGTTAAGCATATCCAAATAAATTCTCCCCAATTGCATCACATAGGCATGATTTAGCGCTTTGCAAGCTCTAACATTGGTTTTTAAAATACTTGCTAATTGTTTAACAACATCAATTTCTTTTAAAATGTCAACATTTTTACTGGCTTGACTAATAATATCGTCCCAAACCTTATAAAAAAAAACACACAGTAAGATATTTAAATTCAAGATAAAATTTTTGCCCCGCCCCCAGACCTTTCTCAATCTGAGTTGCTAAGGGTTAATTACCTGATTAGGTAACATCATATATTTCTCAATTAAAGCTTCCTGCGTCGCTGTATCAACTTGCGCAGAGATCATATAACCAACAGCTTCATAAAAAGTGTGTACTTGTTGCTGCTGTAAGTCACAAATTATAGTAGAAACCGAACTTAAAATATCCTCAATAAAAGGGCATGATTCACCGATTTGTGTCGTAACGAAATGTCGTCTACATTTCAAGGCGATTTTGATAAAAGTATCACAAGCCATATCTTGAACTCCATCATGTGTTTCATGCATAAACTCAAATAATTTATTGACAACAGTCTTTAGAAACTTCCAGTGTGCTCTCAAAAACCTTGGATATTGCCCTACCACATACATAATATTCGATGCAATAATTGCCTTGTTATCTTTGCCTCGTTTTTGTTCACACAAACCCAACAAATCTTTAATTACAGTAACAAGAAACCGTTTTTCATCTTCTTCATGCATTGCTCCTGATATACTCCCAATCGCCCAACAGAGAGTATTTAAATTCTTCCAAGACCATTCGCTTCCATTCACTTGGTTTTGCAGCTTGACAGTCATGATTCTTTCAGTATCAGCATAATCCAAATGTGTTAAATAAACTAAAGTCTCTCTCATGTTCTTATAAAGATTTATCGAATCTGTATCTTTCATAAATTCTCTCACAACTTCACCATTATCAGTTTCAACAACAAGAACCTCCTCTGGTTTAGCCATCCGTGATATCATTATATATCTGACTTTATTTAAAACTTCCTGGTAAAGGGCTCGTCGTGTCCCAAAGAAAATCGGTGAAGCTCCAGAAAAAGGAACTTCTCTGTATAACTCAGACGCAAGAGTGTTCCAATACTCGAGACATATTTTAAAAATTTCAACTTCCTCTACTTCTGATATTAAAACTAAATAACGAAGAGCATTTCGTAGAACTTCGACTTGGCTAGAAGTCTCAGCTAAGTTCCCATGTTCTTTAAGAAAAGTGCACAAAAATAGTGCCAAATTCTGTATAAAGTTTTGTTCTTGATCCTGACCACTAGCATAAGCTGATTTTATGTCAGTCTGCAGTGGAAGCATGACTTCAAGCTGAGACATGGTTTGGGTGAAAAGATTAGTAAACATTTCGTCATAATTACTAACTGTAACACCAGCAATTTCAGTTAAACATTTAAGAGTGACATTTCGGAACATAGGAACAGTTAAAAATTTAAAAATCAGTGTGTTAATCAATTTTGTTTCAAAGATATATCCTAGAGGTATCCAATTAAGAAACCTTAGAAGTGTCTCAAGGGTGGCATTAACCAGTGGTGGATTTTGCGAATTTTCCAAAACGAACTGACATAAATGAAAAATAGCGGAAAACTCGGAACACATCGTGTCTTTCAGATGTTTAGCTTTCGTTTGTGTAATCTGACCCGAGGAGAAATCAAACAATTCCTCACTTAATAATTTTAATATAATCATGTTGTTTTGACACAAACTCTCGTTTGTTTTACTAGCCCCCACGATGTCCGGAATAAAACTCTCCCAGTTTTTAGGCCATTCCCGTTTGAGGACTTGCACTAGGATCATGTTGAGTTTATTTAGATACGTTTTGTTGGCTTCAAGAGTTTCGGGATCAGAGCTCGTCTTGATAATCAAAGACACGATGTATTTCTTGATGCCCTCGCATTGGTTCCTCGGCAGGACTTTCCACCTGGTCTTGATGACTTGCTCCAGGATCTGAAGGGCGTAGTATTTGGTCTGCTGGTTATTTGAGAATTCCAAGATTGTGTCGACGCGTGTCCAAGCGTCTGGATGCTCCTTCAGCGTCGTGAGAACCTCCTGTGCCACCCTTTGAGTTTCACCGTTGCCATCATACATACTACCAACCACAGTATCAAGCAGATTTATATCCAGCTTCTGGGAGAAATCAAGCAGAGCTGCAGCTGCTTGATGACCGAGAGTTGCCATTTTTTCAACAATTTTCGTTCAGACTTTCAGTAACAAACTTCCCAAGCAATCATTCCATCAAATTCTAGGGCTAGAACCAAAAGATTCGCTCAAGTCAACAAAAACTAACCTTCACAATGAAACATCAAAACAAACATAAAAACACGAGGGAAAAACTAGTCAATTCGACAAAATACACGTTTAGTACTTGAATTCACGGTAGAATTTCACGAACACCCTTGAATTTTATCAAATTTAACCCCAAAATACTGCATTTTAACTGACGATTTTTTGCGTTTGACGAGTCATTTTACAGGGAAATTTTGACTAATTTATGGAGGGGATTTTTTTAATTGGTGGTTAATCAAGTGGTTATTACCTTTTTTTGTCGTTTTTGATGGATTTAACACAAAATTCAACACCACACTCACAATCGCAACCAGAAAAAGCGCAAAACCGAAAAGATTAAGCCGGTCATGCAGGAAACTGTCTTCTTTGCGGTGGGAGAATTTAGTTCAAGATAAAGACACTGAAGCGCCATCTAATAAAATTTTGATTTAAAAACTGCACCCTTGTTTAATAAAAAAAAACTGATTTTAGTGCCTACAATTCAAAAATATGCCAAAACTAAAAAATTTCTGCTTAATAGCTTTTAGTCACCAGTGAAATCGGTTGCTAAGAAATTGACACAAAATGGCGGCAATTTCCACCAACCAAAATGTTTCCAAGCAATTGTTTTAACTCTGATTGGTTCGATTTATCAATTTGAAAATTTCAAATACAGAAATTTCAAATATTTTCTATTATTCTTTTTTTACATTCCATTAATTGTTATCTCATATTTTAAACAATATTCTGCGCTTTTTGTAAATAAAAAATGCTTTAATTTATTTGTTTTTCATTTGTTATCAAATTCAAAATTCATTGAGTAATGTTTTTTTAAAAAAAAGAGATGCAGAGCTGGCCATATTCTACATTTTGATACAAACTTTGCAGCCCTAGTTTTTTTTTTATGTATAAAAATATTAAAACAGTAAGAAAAAAAAGTCATTCTCTTCGTGAGCTTTTCTACTGGCGACCTCTAAAAACTAAAAATATAATCATTCATTAACAAAATTTATTAAAAAACCTAAAAGTTCTGGTTAAAATATTGCTTCATATTTTCAAATCAACTGATATAAATAAATAATCCAGCGTTTTCACATGACGTCATACGGCAGCCTCAACACATACAACATTCCTGGTGCTTCTTATGGCGGATAAATTTTGAGAATTTTTTTCATTTATTTAGCGAACAATATTCAAATTATTATTCAACATAGCATAAAGTGCACCTAGAAGTCTATTTAAATATGTTGTTAAAACTAAATTTTTTCAACTGTTTTATGTAAATTAATAATTATTAAAATAGTAGCACGAAAAAATTTAAAATTTACTGTCTTTCAGTGTTTGACTTGTTTTTGATATATTTCTTTACAAAATTTTGAAGAGTTTGAAAAATAAATTCCAGGGGTGGCTTTGTAATACTTGGAGTGAACTCATGTAAGAGAAATTTTTGGATATATTGAATTGTGATTGACGTTTCTGAAAACAATGTAATACAAAAAAATACTGATTGAGAGTTTAAAGCTTTCGTAAATCCTGATTAATGTGAATAATATTGAGGTGTTAAGTCTTTTTGAGTTAGAACAGCTGTCAAAATACATAAATAGACACACAATTTTGAGAGATAAATTTAAAAAAAGTTGTTAAATAGTTGGAAGTTTTTAACTTCTATTAATTACTTTCGGGCAAGTTTCACTAAAGCAAAAAATGTTTTTTACCAAGAATAGAATTTAATTGCTTGATTTAATTACTTTAAAAGAAAAAATAAAACTGCAGACCGATTTCTTAATTATTTTTCGCGAAATTTACTGTCACAAATAACTCGATATTATAGAAATACAACTGAAGTAGGCTTTTGTCAAAGGCCACTCTATTTCTTTCATTATTTTTCCGATAAGAGATAGGGTGAAAAGGGACTTGCAATAGAAATAAAATTGGGACATTCTGTATATAAACTGAGACTTGCAATGGAAATAATATTGGGACATCCTGTATATATAAACTGAGACTTTAGAAAATGTAAACAGTTTTTTTGTGATTGCGTAAAATGTTGACAAGAGATTTTTGACCTCACCTTTCAATTGGGAATGACGTAGCCGTTTAAAACAATGTTTAGACTCATTTGTTTAAATAAAATTAATTATTGTCTTTTTGCCGCTATTTTCGTAATTAAATATGAATTGAAACAAAACTCGAAACATGTTGTTTCTTTCTGTAACTAAATATTTAAATACATTTTTGGTTTATTATTTGAACTAATTGCTCACATAATGCGATGATTCAGTACTCAAAGACACAAAGACGGTTTGGCAATGGGGTGATATAATAGACATTTTTTGTTGTCTTTTGCAAATTTATCAATATTTCTCTTGTTTGAATCAGTCGAGCACCAGCTCTCGAACAGGACGCATCAGAGCCGCTCTAAAGCTGCCTACTTTTATTTATTATTAATTATTAAACGGAATATATCGCAATTTTGTTTAAACAAATACATTTTTGCATTTTCAAATTACAAAATAACACACAGGTTAACAATTTTAGATATTGTTTTTATTTTTAATTGTTTTAATAATAAATTCAGGCGTATTATTTAGAATCCCTTTCCATCCCTTTTTGTAAAAAATATATAAACGATTTAAAGTAAATTCCTTTTGTTTTATTCGGGTTTGTGAAGTAGGTTCCAAGGACATGGCTGGAAAACGGGATTAAAGGTAGAAAGAAGCAGAGGGATAAATCGCCACATAGGGCAGAAGAAGAAACACCAATTTCAGGATTAAAGGTAAGTTCGAAAGAAGCAGAAGAAGGGAATTCGCCAGTCATCAGTTGTGCCAGAGGAAAATGCTTTAATTAAGACTATACGTATAGTTTATGACTTTGTTAAAATTGTTGATCTCTGTTTTAATTTATAATTTTTTATTCAAAATTTTGTGTTTTATTTAAAATGGTTTTTTTGAAATTTATTTTTTTTGTAGGTATAGTGTATTTTTACAACTTTTCTGTTTCAGCTTTGATAATTCCTTGTTTCGGGTTGTAGTAATTTTTCTGTTTCAGGTTTTCCTACTAATAATTTTTCTGTTTCAGAGATTTCGTGTCAGAAACCCTGTTTTCTAGTATTTTTTTAACATTCTATGAACACCACTAGATCAATCCTGTCCATTATTTTGATGCAGAGCGCTTTCGAGAGTTGTCTCTAATTATTTTGTAATATTTCTAGTATAAACACTATGCCTTTTTATAAACAAAAATGTTAAAATAACACCTGAGGTTTTTTTTTGTTTACAGATGTGCGCAAGGGGCAAGTTTTGCATTTGGTCGACGAGTTCGCGAACCCCGTTTGGGCTAAACAGGAAATATATAAAACTCATTCCACTCGGGAGAACAACCTGTATGTAAATAATTAATTTATTTGACATTTCCTAGCCGTTATTTGTGATCAAAACAGTGAAACGACTCAGAAAAATTCGTTTATTCAAATGTGAAACAGTTATAGTTACTTTTTTTACATACAAATAAAAATTATATACAAGTAACAAGTACTTAATTTTAAAGAAACTCTTCCAATACTCTTCCTTTTTCTTCAAAAATCGACATAAGTTAAAAATCTTGGTATCACATGGTCAAGAAACATTGGATTTTTGATAATATTAAAACGAGCATAACATCCTATACCAAACATTGCCACAAGTGATGCCATACCTAAACACAGTGAATCCAAAAAAGGACCTAATTCCATTTTCTAAATTACAGCAATGAAGCTTTGTTAATAGCATTTAAATTGTTAGGTAAAAGAAAGAGGTAAATCTAAACGTAAAAACACCAAAAACTTTATTAATTTTACATCAACAACAACAAAAAATTAAAATACTTATATGACAATAAACGTTCATCAAAATTCATGTGCTCAATTAATTCAAAACACGGTGGACTGAACATTATATTAGGCAATAAATTATTTAATGTATAATGTAAAATATATTGTAAAATAGTTTAAAAGCATCAATAATATGTACATGCGACTTTTAAAATATGGCTGGATTGTAACCTATCCTAATTTGGCAAAGTATGAAAACTAAGCTATTTATTCATGTATCTTCCTCTTCTTGAGAATCATCCCTGGTACTATTTTCAGAAAAACTCAAATTGTTAGGCGGAATGTTTTCGATATCTTCGTGGAATCCACAATTTCTCCTGGCTGGAGTATCTCCTGCATGTCCCATAAAATTAATTCCTGCTTCAGCACTTCGAATTTTCTGTCTTGTTTGCTCAATAAAGCTCCTAATCCTGGCATCAAATTGGTCTTGAGAGTCCTGAACATTTGTTACATCACTTTCAATTTTATTGCATACAGCGCAAGCTTCTTCCAAAACCTGTTTAGTCTGCTCCACTTCTGATCCAAACCTGTCCACTGCTTCTTGCATATGCTAAAAACAGAAAATTAAATACTGTCAAGACAAACGAGAAACATACATCTTCGTGTTCCTTAAGACCGGTATTAATATTGCTTATGATTTTATCAGAGTAGCATTTACAGGCTGTCTTACAAGCATCAGCTTTCACCAATAATTCACTTCCAGCGTTTTCTATCTTATCCAAAGTTTCTTTCATATTTTTAGACTGAGACTCTACCTCAAGCGGCTAAAAACGAATTTCAAAAAAGGCAAGAATAATTCCGAATATACCTTGCACGCATATTGAGTTAAAATATCTTCCAAATGCTGAAACGGGTTATGCTTAGGCTTATCATCAAGTAGTTCTCGCATGCGTTCGATATCTTTTTCCAAAACTTCAGCTTCAGTATGAAGGGACTGACGTTCTTGTAAGGTTAGCTGGTATTGTTCTTCTAACTGCGTCTGCCAACGCTCTTCTTTTAATTGTTGTTCCGAAATTGTTAAGCGCCGACTATGTATGTCATTTAAAAATCTGGACAAAAGGTTTTGCAACACGCTGACACGGTCGTCCTGCATCTTCATATTGCTATTCATCTAAAAATATTTACTAAATTACGTTTTTTCTTAATTTTGAATCAATTTGGAAGGGTGAATAGAGACTAGAATAGAGAATCCTTTCGGAATTCCGTAAAATATTCGGTTCATAATTAGTTTTTATTATCATTACTATTAATATTATTCATTATTTTGTAGCTCTTTGTGAATAATATATTCTAACAGAGTTAGTTACGATTCACATTTGTAATATTCAAATTATGCGAAACTAATCGGAAATCCTTAAGAAATTCCTATAAATTCTATGTAAATCTAATAAGAAATTCACGTGAAAATAAGGGAATTAACAGGAAATCCTGCCCCTTGTACACCAGAAATCCCTGTTTGTTCACCCCTCGGAAAAAAATTAAGAGTTTTTTTTATAAAATCTCAAAGTTTGATTGCACAACCATAGTTGTGAAATGCACCACCAACTTTTCTATAACAATCAAGCAAAATTCTGTTTCAGGCAAATTCAAAATCAGTTGCCATTAACAAGCCACTTTTGAATTTTAAAACATGTTTGGTAGTAAAAAATGGTGCGTTCACAAATTTAATATCCACAACTCCCAATTTAAGACAATATTTACATACCGCATCCTTAACTTCGGTCGATTGTTTTGCCATTTCTTCAGTTACAGCCGTAACATCTGCTTTCATAGCATCTAATGTCTTGTTGACATCTTTTGACTGCAGTAATCTCGTCCTACAGTCGGTATAAAGCGTATCAGTAAAAAGAGATAAATTCCGTTTAAACTCTTCAGGTTCAAGTCTGAGAAGATTTATCATATTTAATGATGGAAATTTCACATTAAACCATGAACTATCCTTCAAACCTTGAAGATTTTCTTCTTGTAAACACTTAACAGAACTCTTAATGTCTTCCATACGTTTTCGTTCTTTCCGAAAGTGAGTATCGGTCGTGCGTTTAATTTCTTTAAGACCGTCTGCTGAGATATGTTTAATATCTTTTGATGCGTTAGTATTGTTCATATTTGTCTGGCACCTCTCTTTATACTTTTGGTGGTAAATTGCCTCATCTTTAGTTGACTCTTCACAAATACCAAGAAGTAATTTCGCTTTTCGGAGTACTTCGCGATTTTTTTCAGTCAAATTATCCAATTCGCGTTTCTTTTCTTTGATTATCTTTTGTTTAGTTTCCAGTTCTTGTTTAACAGCTTCCAGGTATCTGCTTGTTTTCAGGAAGGATTCATTTAAGGTTGTATATTGCGTATCCAGAGTTTTAAAGTGCTCCTCGTATTCACGAATTTTACGAACTAATTGTATTATTGTCTCATTGTGTTCCTTGACGTCTTTTCCCAATTTCGCATAAGTCTCTTTACTTACATAAAAACCTTCGCCACCTCTTGCTGCAGTTAATTCTGTTTTTAATTTCCCTATTTCATCTTGGAGTTCCTTCAAAAGGTCTCCTTGTTTTTTATTTATGTTAATTTGGGGGAAATTAACTATACTTTTGGCAATATTCGCCAATTCCAAAGTAGTGACAGTCTCGTCAACGAATTGAGAACTTGAAGAAAACGTCACCAGTAAGCAAGTTTTGGTATTTCCTCCCAAACTATCTTGTAGAATCCTGGATAACTTAGAATCACGGTACGGCACATGCTGTAGTTTTTTTCCCAAAGCCTTTATGACTTTTGTAACAGTCACCAGCGACTTGTTAATAGTTGCAGACTCTCTTGCCCTGACATCTACAGTTCCAGAACGGCCCGAATTTTCACTACCAGCAAGTTTAACGAAATTGAGACGGCCAGTTCTAATAATTTCTTCTCCATTTTTTTTTACTTCTTTAATATTTACCAAAAATGTAAACATTAGATGAGACCTCGTAGTGGGAAATGTGTGCCCCCGACGTTCTTTTACAAGATCTTTAATCCTTTTATTTAGGTCATACGCACTAAAAACTGTAACTTTCGATAAATCCTTAATACAAATTGAGCCCTTGCTTAACGGATCATCGTATATTCTAAAAACAAAAATTAATCAAAGCTTGGAAAATTCAATTACAAACCTCAAAGGTGTGCTTTCATCAAACAAATCGCGGACCTCCTCATTATATAACTCAATAAATGAAATTCTAACTGTGTACTCAAATTTTAAACTCAATTTACTCAACTCAGTAAAAAGATGCTCCCCAGCGCGAGTTACAAACCCGACAGAGTTATCCTAAAAAAACAACAACTTTAATACAGTACTGTACACTGTACCTTGCGTCTACTTATAACGGTGTTTTACCAAAATTGGGGAATAATCAACTCTTAAGTCCCAAAACCATCCCTGAAATTTCATGGATCTACTCCCAAAACAAGGGGTTGATTATGGGAATAGTAGTGTAAATATAGTTACTTAACAAAGAAGTTTGTCAATGACAACAATTAAGAATAACCAAGCTGTTTTAATAGGTGAGCAATCGAATATTCTTTTTTTTTTTATCAAAGTTGAACAATAAAATTTTAATAACATAGCAGAAGAATAATTTTAACAAATTTAAGCTTTGAAAATACCAAAAAAAAATGATTTTTTCAAATTTCTACACTAGAATACCCCCTTAAAAATAAGATTAATAACTAATTACATATATAGAAAATTTTGAAAAACTAGGAAATGTAGAATGTATCTTCATATTTAACCAACAGGAACTAAATCTCTCACTGGAGAATGGTAACAATGGTGGAGGGAGGAATAACAGTAGTGGGTATAAGCATTAAAATTTTTTAAAATTATATTTTTTTAGTCACTGACTAGTCCGCTTTAAATTTTCATTTTCATTTATTCAAAATTGTTAAAGTTACACAAATTTTATAAACTTGGATTCGTGCTACAAAATTAACTTTTTATAATTTTCACCTGGAGAACTATGCCAGAATTTTTTATAATAATTTTGGTCTGTAATAGATGCACATAACGCTTTCTATAAACGATTTTTATAGAATCCAAAATTTTACTTTTTACATTAAAAAAAAAACAACAATAAAATGGCAAATGATAAAAATAGTGTAAAGTATTTCTTATATATTAATGTAGATAATTACATTAATATCTTTAAAAAAGGAATTAATAGTAATATAAATTAATATTGATTCATTTTTTAAATAAACTCCTGCTTCGTACTCGTTTAATAACTTGAATTCCTACCACAAAACTGACTTTATGAAACGCGTTCTTATACACTCTGATTCGAAACTCGTTCTTTAATATACTATTTCACCGCTGAAATAAGCTTTCTTTCCTGTTTATAAAGGATTGCCCCCATGCTGCTTAAAAAAATTAAAAAATGCATTGTTCCACAGTTTGTTTATTTATGGAAGTGTTAAAATGGAGCGCTTCTTGGAATTTGCATTCTTCTGAATGTTTTGATTCCCAGAAGAATTATATTCAAGGCCAGGCCTTGCTATCTTGTTTTTGTATGTGGCGATTGGGTATCACTAGATTATTTTATGGGTTTGTCTTTGCGTCTAAAAAATTACTATCTCGCAATTTTGGTAAAAATAGGAACACCGCTTTATAACTATACCCAAAAAACAAAACCTCTTATTGAGCCCCCCAGTACTTACGGTTTTCAAATCACAATCAACCCCTACATCGACATCCCCAAAGACGGTGTGCATTTTCCCTGTGTTTGTCTGACCATAAACCAAAACAGTGCAGTTGTACCCCGCAAGTAGACTTGAAATGTAGGGCCCCACGACGCCATCGTAAACCTCGAATTGTGTAGCATGCTCTCCAAAGACGTGATCAAAGTTGTACTTCCTATCAGTTGAGGCCTGACGAACGATCAGTTCTCGGGGGCTTATAAACCGAACTACATTTTGGTGTTTTGACTTAGGATCAAGCTCTGGTATAGCCCTACATAGTTGTGTAAAATTTGCGAAAATTATATTAACGTAAATTACCTTTGCCTGGCAACCACTTTCATCGGTAGATTACTTTTCTTATCACCCATCTTTCTGTTCACTACTTTTTCACAAAGAAATTATTTATCCTAGGGTAAAACTTTCAATGTACGACCCACTCCAACCCGACCGTTTCTTTTGAAAATTTAAAGTGACAACAAATGACAAGCAGGTCTGCCATCTGCCATGCGCTCATAGGTACCAACCAATGTATTAAAAAACACCAAAAACTTTACGAAATCAAAAGTAAGTTAAAATTACGCAGTTATAAATATATATTTGGCTTTTTATAGTAGCACATTAATTGTTTTTCATTTATAATAATATTAAAATTTGTAGTTGAGACTGAAACTATCCAAATTTGTTAATTTTCAGTGTATGCAACTAACAATACAAGCATTATTATTTTTTTTATTTCATTCCAGGTTAAGAGGATACCTAGCTTAACCATTTTTTGAACTTTGTTTTTGATAATTGCTTTTTAGTTACAATTGATGTGTATAACGCTATCTGTCTATAACTACTTTTTTTAAGGACAAAGTAGTGACGTGTATACCTGGCTGTCTACCCGGAAGGCGTTTTATCTGAAATTAATTTTGAATAATCAAATCACACTCTTGGAAATAAGAAATAATTCAGCGTTTTTACATGGTGCTTCTTATGGCGAATAAATTTTGAGAATTTTTTTCATTTATTTAGCGAAAAATATTCAAATTATTATTCAAGATGGCATAAAGTGCACCTAGAAGTCTATTTAAAAATGTAATTAAATCTAATTTTTTTTCAACTGTTTTATGTAAATTAATAATAATTAAAATAGCACGGGAAAATTTGAAATTTACTGTGTTTCAGTATTTGACTTGTTTTTGATATATTTCCTTGGAAAATTTTGAAAAATTTGAAAAAAAATCCAGAGGTGGCTTTGTAATAATTGTAGTGAAATATTGTAAGAAAAATTTTTGGATATATTGAATTGAGATTGTCGTTTCTAAAAATAATGTAATAAAAAATACTGATTGAGAGTTTAAAACTTTCGTAAATACTGATTAATGTGAATAAATATTGAGGCGTTATTAAGTCTTTTGAGTTAGAACAGCTGTCAAAATACATAAATAGACACTATTTTAACAGATAAGTTTAAAAAAAGTTGTTAAATAGTTTAAAGTTCTTAACATCGATTAATTATTTTCGGACAAATTTCACTAAAGCAGCAAATAGTTTTTCCCAAGAATAGAATTTGATTGATTGATTTAATTACTTTAAAAAGAATAAATAAAATCGCAGACCGATTTCATAATTATTATTTTTCGCAAAATTTACTGTCACAAATAACTCAATGTTATAAAAATACATAGATGCAACTGAAGTAGAGTTCGACCAACAATATTCTGCGTTTACAACATAATCCTACGATTAACTTTTCCAAATTTTTACGACACTCAACCACAGTCCGCTGTAAAATTCTTTACCTACCAAAGTAGATATTTCCGAAGCCTATTGTCAACAACTGGTCGGCACTATTTTTATTGGGGGTTTGCGGCCCAACCGTAATAAAGTACTTAAAGGGTCAAAGCAATAACCGCAGAATATCTTTAGTCGTACAATAGCCGCTTGTCAAAGGCCACTCTATTTCTTTCATTATTTTTCCGATAAAAGAGTAAAAAGGGACTTGCAATAGAAATAAAACTCGGACATTTTGTGTATATAAACTGAGACTTTAGAAAATGTAAACAGTTTTTTGTGATTGCGTAAAATGTTGACAAGAGATTTATGACTACACATTTCAATTGGTAATGACGTAGCCGTTAAAAACAATGTTTAGTTTCATTTGCTTAAATAAAATTAATTATTGTCATTTCGCCGCTATTTTCGTGATTAAATATGAATTAAAAACAAATCGCGAAACTTTTTGTTTAAATATCTAAATGTTTAAATACATTTTTGGTTTATTATTTGAACTAATTGCTTACATAATACGATGATTCAGTATTCAAAGACACAAAGGTGGTTTGACAAAGGGGTGATATAATAGACATTTTTTGTTGTCTTTTGCAAATTTATCGATATTTCCTTTTGCTTGAATCAGTCGAGCACCAGCTCTCGAACAAGACGCATCACAGCTGCTCTCAAGCCGCGTACTTTTATTTATTATTAATTATTAAACGAAATATATCGCGATTTTGTTTAAACAAATACATTTTTGCATTTTTAAATTACAAAATAACACAGAGATAAACAATTTTAGATACTATTTTTATTTCTAATTGTTTTAATAATAAATTCACGCGGTTTATTTAGAATCCCTTTCTACTCCCCTTTTGTAAAAAATAAATAAACGGTTTAAAGTGAATTCCTTTTGTTTTATTGGGGTTTGGGAGAGTAGGTTCCAAGGACATCGCTAGAAATTTGTGTTAAAGATAGATACGAAAGAAGCAGAGAGATCAATCGCCACAAAGGGCAGAAGAAAAAGCACCAATTACAGAATTAAAGATAGGTTCGAAAGAAGCAGAAAGAGACAACTCGCCAGTCATCAGTTGAGCCAGAAGAAAATGCTTTAATTAAGACTTTATGTACTCGTATAGTTCATGTCTGTTAAAATTGTTGTATTCTGTTTTAATTTATAATTTTTATTCAAAATTTGGAGTTCTTTTTGAAATAAATGTTTCTTAAATTTATTTTTTATGTAGGTATAGCGTATTTTATTAACAACTTTTCTGTTTCAGCTTTAGTAATTCCTTGTTTCGGGTTATAGTAATTTTCTGTTTCAAGTTTTCCTACTACTTTTTCCGTTTCAGGTTTTCCCACTAATTTTTTTCTTTCTGTTTCAGATTTTCGTAATTTTTATGTTTCAACTTTTTCTATTAATCTTTTTTTTCTATTTCAGATTTTTTTGTTTCAGGCTTTCCTACTAATTTTTTTCTTTTTGTGTCAGATTTTCCTAATTTTTCTGTTTCAGGTTTTCAGGTATTTTTTTCCCAGTTTCCCAGCCCATAGGCAGAGTTTCTTGTGAGGGCACGCAGTGCCCCCAAAAGGAATTTCTAAAATATCGAAAAATTGCAATAAAAACAGAAAAAAATTACGTTTAGAGAGAAAAAATTCGTACGTTGACAAACAAGTTCCATTTGAATGAACAAAATATTTTCCGGGCATTTCGCGATTAATTAATAGACAAAAAATTATGGACTTACAACTTTCGAAAATTAGCGTGCCCTCAAAAAAGAAGTGACAAAAAAAGGCCTGCTTATAGGTATGCAAGTTTTTTGCATGCTAGAGATATTTTGCACGTATATTGCTTAATTCGGTTACTAACATCTTATACTTAATTTAAGTATATTAGATAAAATAGTAGTTAAATTCGTTTCTAAGTTTGTGTGATTGAAGGGCCATTTGTCTGGTTAGCATTTATTCTAAGCGCCAGCTATGTTCTTGTTTTTATAATATATTATATTTTGTTAATTAATTTAATTAATAATTAATAATAATAATTATTATTAATAATTGATAACAACTCTGCAATAATCGGGAGCATCTAATTATGTGATTGAGCTATTTATTTATCGAAATATTGTGTTGTTGACGTAAATAGTAGTTAGAAATAAATTATCAGCAAATTTAAAACTTTCAATATATTTTTAACATATTCCAATATTTTTTTCTGACTTCGCATTTGTCTTTTCTGTTACTACCAACAAAAAAGTAATAAAATATGACAAAATCAAACCAAAATTTAATATCTTATAAAAACTCTCAACTGATAACTTCTCAGAAGTCAGAATTTTCAACGTCTTAAGATAATTGATAAATACCAATAATCTTATCAGGACATATCTTTCAAATTACAATTTTTCAAATTCTTATCAGATCAAAGATGATTTTTCAAAGATATTTTAATCCTCTGATACGATTTGTGCAGTCGAACATGTTGATTTATTTCACGTGTGTGCTCTGAAAAAACACAAAAAAATGGCGGCCCGCCACCGCTTTAATTCAGGATATCCTGAAGAAACAGAACCTTTATATTCCTCAGCTGAAATGTAAGTCCTAATCGCAAATTTTTGATTTTTTCGTCTTTCGTCCAATTTGAAATTTACAGGCCGGAAAAAGTCCGCGAAAAATGGAACGTCTTCGACGACCCTCCAAGAGAGCCAACTGTTGGTTCCGAAGTCAAAAGGACCTATATTGAATTCGGTGTGAAATTTTTGAAAATTACAACAATCGTAATTGTATTTTTTGTTGTATTGGGTGCTGCTGTTATTTCAAAAGGGACAACTTTGTTTATGACTTCACAGATTAAAAAAAATATTACAAGACCTTATTGTAATAAACAAATTGGTAAGTTTATTTTTGTTAAGGATATGACGTTATTTTGAGATTGACATTGAAATTAAGTGATTATCAGAAGGGAGATAAATTTTAACAATAAAGCAATATCTGCTTAATATATTTCTGATGTAAATCTGTAATCCGGTCTATAAAATTGCGCATTGATTGATAAAAAAAATAACAAATAAAATTTATTTTAATTATAATTGTTTTCTTAAGTAGAATTGACAATATTTCAAATGACTTTCACAAAGCAAAATTCTTTTGAAATTAATTTTATTTTACAAACGATCTAAGCTCAAATTAAACTCAATCTAGTGTGAGCTTGTTGTATACTTTTTTTAAATGATTTTTTACGTTTTGGATTGCTTCTATTCGCAACTGGGCATTTCGCAATAGTTGGTTATAAATTTTTTACTAAATTAAATTCAGTGGATTAATGCAATTGTGAAAGCCCTACGTTTTTAATGACACAGGTGATTCGGTGATAACAAATGATAAAAAATTTGAAACACCCTATACTTTTTCTTTTAATTTTATATTCAAGGCCAGTGCATTACATTTAATCTTGATTAGGTACGTTTTGAAATATTTATCATATTAAAACTTATTTATGAAATCGGGATTCTTTTGATTTAAAGAGTTGGAATAATAATAAATAATTTATTCCATGTACTATATACACGATTCCACCTAACAATAATTTAACAAATAAATAACTCGATAATCAGACAGTAATAACTACGATCGCCGTTAGGTACATTAATAATGTCGTTTTCAAGCATATCGCTCACTTTAATCGCTGTCGAGTTCCATACTAAGTAACTGCCCGGTCAAGCTCTCCTCGCTTATATAACCATACGTTTTTCCAGAATGTGTCCGAATTTTTCGTTATCTTTCTCAATTCGTGCAAAACAAAGACATTTAGATAATTACTTTATTAAAAACGGTGTATTGTTTTCATTATCTTATTAAAATTAAAATATATTTTTTATTTGTTCTTCAGTTGTAACTTATTTAGTAACCTTTAGTGTATATATTATTAATTTATTGGTTGCTTAAATATATCTACTTGAATGAGTTTTGGTAGTTAAAACCATATAGTTAACTAAATATTACAATATAAAAATCAAAGAATTAATGATTTTATAATTTTGAAGTGAATGTGTATTTTTTTAAAGTAATCTAATCATAAAAATCGCATTTAAACAAAATTTCAAGGTTTCCCACTATCGCAAGCCCTTTATCAGCTGACACACTTTTATCGCGCCCCAAAAAATTTTTCTCGGTCTAGATCACCAATTTAAATATCCAAAATTTTTCCAGACCGGAACCTCCAATTTGTCGTCTCCCTGCCGGAAATCGAACGCGTCCAATGGATCTGGCTGCTGATCTTCGCCTACATCATCCCGGAAATCGGTACTTGGTTCCGTTCAATCCGGAAATGTCTCTTCAAACACTGGACTCTCCCGTCCCTCCTTGAATCTCTCTCCCTCCTTGCTACAGAAACTTGTCCTGCAATCGGAAGCGCAATTTTTATCTTTGTTGTCCTTCCGGAGCTTGATGTCGTCAAAGGAGCTATGTTGACAAACGCTGTTTGTTTTATTCCGGGAGTTGTAGCAATGTTTTCGCGAAAGCCGTGCTCAATTAACGAAAATTTGAAAATGGGGCTCGATATTGCGAGTATTACAGCACAAGCTTCGAGTTTTGTTGTTTGGCCTCTGGTTGAGGATAATCCGACTCTGTATATGATTCCGGTTTCAGTGATTTTGATTTCTGTAGGTTGGTGGGAAAATTTCGTTTCAGAATCTTCGTATTTGCCCTTTATCCGAAAATTGGCCCAAAGCAAACAGGAGTTTAGGATGAAGACTTACTTTATTTATATTTTCGTTGCCCCGATTAAATGTTTGGTGTTTTTCTGTAGCACTTTAGTGATTTTCTACTGCCAGGAAGGCGATGTTAATTTCATTTTTGATAATCTTTCAGTGGCTTTTCAGGATCATAATATTGAAATCACTGAAGTTGCTCCGGTCTTACCCGGAAATTACGAAAATGCCAGTTCTGTGGGTACTTTCAATCCTATATATACCACAAGTTACATGACCGGAATTTGGGTTTGGTTAATTAACATTGCAGCTACTTATATTTGTTACGCTTTTGGAAAATTTTCTTGTAAAGTCATGATTCAGAGTATAAGCTTCGCGTTTCCGGTGAATTTATCCGTTCCGGTTCTTTTATCCGGACTTATTGCAATGTGTGGCATGTTCTATAGGGATGAATGCAGTTTTGCTGATACTATTCCGCCATATTTGTTCTTTGTACCTCCACCTTTAATGTTTCTACAAGATTTTTTGTCACATCAACACGCCTGGATTTGGTTGGTTTGGTTGTTATCACAAGCCTGGATTTCGGTACATATTTGGTCACCGAATTGTGATAAGCTTTCGAGTACTGAACAGTTATTTATAAGGCCTATGTATGACGCGTTTTTGATTGATCAAAGTCTGGCACTTAACCGGAGAAGAGAGGAAAATCCAAGACATTATAATAACGATGAAGGACCAAAAATCACCGGTAATTCAATAAAAAAAATGTGACAAAAACAGCAAAGGAAACCGGATGTGCCAAACTAGTTTGGAGCTGTTTGAACCATTTCGGAGCTGTTTGAACCAGTTCGGAGCAGTTTAAACCAATTCGGAGCTGTTTGAACCAGTTTGGAGCTGTTGAAACCACTTTGGAGCTGTTTGAACCAGTTTAGACTTTAGACTAACTACTTATAAGCAAGAAGCTTTAGAAAACTACAGACAATCTTTAACGTGGTAGCACAGATAGTTTCCTGCTGCTATTTTTGTCACAAAAACACTCATTTCAAACTCTGTTGATTGACCAATTACTAAATAATTGTAGAGCTTGAACCAGAAACAATCGAAAGTCAGGACGCAATCACCCGAATTTATGCTTGTGGAACAATGTGGCATGAAACTCCGGAAGAAATGATGGAGTTTTTGAAATCAATTTTCCGGCTTGATCAAGATCAGTGCTCTCATAGAATCGTCAGAGAGACTTTGGGACTCAAACATGATAATTACTACGAATTAGAAAGTCGGTTTTTTGATTAAAAATTTCTGTTTTTGATTGAATCTTTTGCAGCTCATGTATTTTTCGATGATGCTTTTGTTCGAACAAGTGAAAATGATAACGATCCTCATGTTAATGAATATGTAGAATCTCTGGCTTCTTTGATAGATGAAGCTGCAACTAAGGTTCATGGTACTGTTGTAAAAGTTCGACCACCGAAAGTTTATCCCACGCCATATGGAGGTCGTTTGGTTTGGACTCTTCCAGGAAAAACAAAAATGATTGCGCATTTGAAAGATAAGAAGAAGATAAGGGCGAAGAAGAGGTGGTCGCAGTGCATGTATATGTATTATTTGCTTGGTTTCAGGTAAGTTACTTTCTTTCTTATTCTTACTAATTAGACGTAGGTACAGCGCTTTTACCATTAAGTATAAGGGATTAATAAAGTTGAGTCCAGTATCTCTGTCTCCACTGCATTCTATCTAAGAGCAAGTCATTATTCCTCTTTTCTCTGCTTGTTCTCCAACACATTTACCTTTCTTGTTCTTGGTCCTCCTTTTTCGTTTTTCTCGGCACTCGCATTTCAAAAAAAATTTTGTAATTCTATCCTCCCACATTCTACACATTTACCCAAATCTAACAATAAGTTGGCCTTCTATAATTTTTTTATTAATAGGGTTGCAAATGTAGTTTCCGATTTCCGTCCGAAGAGCTCATTTCTAATTTTGTCTCTCTTAGTCTTGTTTTCTATTCTTCGCAGTATTGTCATTTCTATTATGTTTATTTATTGTTCTTGTCTTTTTGATAGTTCAGTTTCACTGCTGACCATTTTTTTACCACTTCTGTTTTTTTTTCAGGACTTCTCTCTTTTCTAGGATAATCAGAAAGATTACCTTCTGCATACACACCTAACGCATTTTTGTTTCTCTTATATATTATTATCCTATTCATTTTCCAATTTCCTTCTATAACTGTCCCTATATACGTAAAATGCTGGACTTCGTGAACTTTCTTTGTCCCATTACCATTATTTTCTTTCGATTGCAATCTTCAAGTAGTCTATTCTCACAATTTTCTCTTTCAATCTCTTTTCATCCGTTAATTGTTTTATCCTCTTTTGTGAATATTGCTCTACTTTCATTATTTCACTATTTATGTATATTCTTTCTAAAATTGTCGTAATTTTTCGTTGTTCTTTATCTAGCGTTATCCAGTTCCATTTTACAAATTTTTGTTTCTATCCCCAAAGCATCTTTAATTAATGATTTTGTTTAAAAACCGACTATAAAAACGTTATTTTTTAATTGATTTTTCCCCATTTCTGTATATTCTGCAGATTTCATTATCTCTTTTATAATTTTCTTTTCTTTTCTCAGTTGCTTCAGTTTCTTTTGCTATGACCTCTGCTCTTCTCTTATATCTTTCATGTCTATCATTAATTGTTTCATCATAAGGCATCTATCATGTCATCTCTCACTTTTTGCTCTTTTTCTGCTGTACCTTCTTACTCTTTTTTTGAGTCTTCTTAATCTGATACTCTTTTCATTTTTGTTTCTTCTAAATTTTCACGAATAATCCTAATTTCTAACACTCTTTTCCTTTTTGTTTCTTCTAAATTTTCATTAATAATCCTAATTTCTTAGACTACAAGCCAACGACGAACTCTCCCCCCACAGTAAAGAAATCCGTGGCGAAAACACCTACATCCTCGCCTTAGACGGCGACATAGATTTCCAACCTGAAGCCCTCCACCTCCTCGTCGACTACATGAAGAAAAACAAGACTCTCGGTGCAGCTTGTGGCCGAATCCATCCAATCGGAAGTGGCGGTATCGTGTGGTACCAAATGTTTGAATACGCGGTCGGTCATTGGCTCCAAAAAGCCACAGAACACGTGATTGGCTGCGTCTTATGTAGTCCTGGATGTTTCTCACTGTTCCGAGGCAAAGCACTTATGGATAAAAGTGTGATGCGGAAATATACAACTCGCTCGACCCAAGCGAAGCACTACGTGCAGTACGATCAAGGAGAAGACCGGTGGTTGTGTACTCTTCTTCTTCAAAGAGGGTACCGAGTGGAGTACTCAGCAGCGTCAGATGCTTTCACACACTGTCCTGAAGGGTTCAATGAGTTTTATAATCAGAGAAGGCGTTGGATGCCTTCTACTATGGCTAATATTTTAGATCTTTTGATGGATTATGAACATACAGTGAAGATCAATGAGAATATTTCGTTGTTGTATATTGGGTACCAGATTATTCTTCTGATAGGAACAGCGATTGGTCCTGGTACAATTTTCTTAATGTTGGTTGGAGCTTTCGTTGCTGCTTTTGGTCTTGACCAATGGAGTAGCTTCTACTGGAATTTACTCCCGATTGGAATTTTTGTTGTAGTTTGTGCAACTTGTAGTTCAGATATTCAATTATTCTTCGCTGGGCTTATCAGTGCGGTTTATGGTCTGATCATGATGGCTGTTTTTGTTGGTGTAATGTTACAAATCAGTAATGATGGGTTCTTAGCTCCATCATCACTTTTCTTCTTTGTAATGGCAGGGGAATTTATAATAACAGCTCTTCTACATCCTCAAGAATTTAACTGTTTGAAATATGGAGTGGTTTATTATGTTACAGTACCTAGTATGTATATGTTACTTGTAATCTACTCTGTTTTTAATATGAATAACGTATCATGGGGAACACGAGAAGTAACAATTGTACCAAAACCTGACCCTAATGCCGCCCCCAAAGAACCAGTAGAAGAAAAAAAACCGGAGAAGAAAGACAAAGTCTTGACGTTTCTGGGAGCAAATTCTGAAGATGACCAAGGGGCTTTTGAATTTTCATTTAATAAACTTTTCAAATGTATGTTATGTACCTACAAAGGAGATGATAAAGAAAATGAACAACTGAAAAAAATTCAAGAGTCACTTAAAGATTTGAATAAAAAAATAGACTCACTTGAAAGAATGCAATATCCGGATGTTAGATCACCTTTGATTAATAAAACTACGTTTATGGAAGGCTCAAAGGCTACAGTAAAAAATGACATTGAAGACAGTTATGAGCCACCAGAAGATAATATTTCGCAACCTTCTGATGAAGTTATGGAGAATAGTTGGTTCTATGATGGGCCATTAATGCGGGGAGAAGTTCGGTATTTAAATAGGAGTGAAGAAACCTTCTGGAATGAACTGATAGAACAGTATTTGCATCCAATTGAAGATGATAAGAAAAAAGTTTCGTCGGAATTAAAGGATTTGAGGGATAAAATGGTGTTTACGTTTTTTATGTTGAATTCGCTCTACGTTCTTGTTATATTTTTACTCACTTTAAAAAAGGATTTGTTGCATCTTAATTGGCCCTTTGACCCTAAAGTCAACTTTACGTATTTTGAAGACAAAAATGAGGTAAATAGATAAGTTCAGTGCAGTGCTTTGACGTCGCTATTTCTATCGCTAGTGAATTAGATGATACAGAAGATTTAAACTACTTAGACGTTAAAGCACTCATTTCGCTTCGTGCCTTAAACTGATTCCACAATACACGTATATTTCTTTTAGGTCAACGTTTACGTAACTTATCTTCAGTTGGAACCAATCGGTTTTGTTTTCCTCATATTCTTCGCCCTACTTATGATTATCCAATTTTTCGCAATGTTAGTCCACCGTTTCGGTACTTTCTCCCAAGTCATCACAAAAACACATTTAGATTTCGATTTTTGTAATAAATCAATCGATGAAATGACTGAAGATGAACTAAAATCACGTGATCCAATCAAACTAGTCGCTGATTTACAAAAACTGAAAGGTATAAACAACGAATATGAGGATCAAACAGAAGTTCCAGTCGAAATGAGAAAAACTATGAGTAATTTAGCAAAAACAAGTGTAAGTGGAGAAAATAAACCAATATTCTATCTGGATGAAGCTTTCCACAGGAGGGTAACAAAATTGGACCCAAATACAGTTAACAGTAAGCAAAAAAAAAAATTTTGAAAAATTTCGATAATAAATTTGAATTTCCAGACCCAAGTATTAGCGACTTTAGAAAAAAAAGTATTGCTCTTGTACAGAGAAGGATGAGTAAAGCCGCCCCAAATCGCCTGTCTCAGGCCAGACCCAGTGTCATAAGCTTCCCTAATGGTGGTCCTACAGATAATTTTCTGTTTGACGAAAACCCATCAGACGTGGAGGCTTAAATTAGTTTTTTCCGCATTCCGTTATGAAATGTCAGTTTTGTGTAATGACACTTATTATATAACAAGTTACGTAAAGCATTTCATTATTTGTGAGAGTCGTTATAACCAGATTCTACTGTTATTACGTAACAAATTTTGTTACATCACTAGTTACGAAAAAAATCCATATTACGTCGGAATTCGGAAGAATTTTGTACCTAATAAATTTAGAAAAAAAATCTTATATGCACGTAATAAATATTTTTTATTAAATAAACGGTTTACAAATAGCAACTGTGTGATCATACCCACAGAACACCTTCACTCCGTACCCCCCTAGCGACACTTTAAACGGAAAATACTGGTCCTTGTCAATCCCCAAGCCCAAACAGCCCCTCATATTACGCCCCCATGCATAAATATCCCCCAAATTCGTAACTGCCATTGCATAACTCAACCCTGCAGCTACCTGCACAACTTTACAATTTGGTTGAAAATCATTCCTCCCAAATAGAGTATCTGGTAATTTTTTTAACTGTGACGACTGCTCCGCTTTAGGCCCCCCAAGTACTAAGCCGTACCCCCACGCAAAAACCTGTCCTTCTTCATTTAAAGCAAGACAGAATGAGCCCCCAGCAGCTACATCAGTGATTTTCCCAACTGATTTCAAGTGAGTGAGATGAGTAGGTTGACTGACTTGTTGCTCGTTGTTTCGCGTCGGGATTTGCCCATACTCGGCGTTGCCCCATGCGAAAACCTCACCTTGGCTGTTTAGGGCCAAAACGAAGTCACATCTTGATGAGATTTTAACGATTTTTTCCGATTCTATATCGCCCCTGACTCGGGTAAAACAGGGAGTGTTTTCGTAAATGCCTAGGCCTGTCTGGCCATCAGCGCCCCAGCCACACGAGTACACAGCCCCGTCTTCAGTCACAGCCAACGTGTGGTCCTGTCCACAGTCAATATCCGTAATTTTTTTACCCTCAATTTCTGCAATATGGTTGATGTAGTTACTGAAAAAATAGTCCTCGTTTTGCACTATTTCGCGGCCACACTGTCCATACGAATTATTCCCTAAGAGAAACACCCCCTCGTCTGTCAAAACCACTAAATGTGCCCTCCCAGCTGCTAATCTCCTAATTTTAGTCGAACTTTTCACCGGTAAATGTATCGGTTGAGGAAAATAAATAATCTCCAAAGGGTGCCCTTGACGTATCTCATGTCTCCCGATTTGTGAGTCTGTATTAAGACCCGTACCGTACAATTTATCCCCAGATTCTGTATCTACAGCAAAAGCTGTAAACCCAAAACCGCAAGCAGCTGTTGTCACCTGAAGAAATCTCTTGTAATTTTTTAAAGTGTGAGGAAGTACATACAGGAAATTTTTCAGCAAAACCTAAACGCTTAGGGGCGGCTATTACCTCACGGTGTAAAACGTTCTCATTACGGCGTAAATAGGGCACTCCTAAGGCCCCCGACTGCAGGTTGCCCCACACAAACACTCGCCTGTACGATTTCTTACTGGAGCCGTAATCAAACACAGGTAACTGTTTTGCTTCTTCCGGGTTAATTGGATATTTGCGTTTTACCGACATGAAGCGCTTTTTGGGACATTTTGTTAAATAAACTGAACGTTTCAAATTGCTAAACATTTTTGTAAACCTAACCTCAAACTCACATAACCTCAATCCTCAATGACACTAATTGACACTTTGTCTTTTTGCTTGATTGTGCATCACACCGAAAAGTGTTTAAATTAACCAAAAACAATTTTTATACTAATTTATAATTACAAAATTTGTCTCTTTTTACTTTTGTTGCAAATATTTTTTTTTTGTTTAAAATTAGCTACAAAAATGTATTTTTTATATTTCGTTTAAAAAGTATTCGGTCGCGACCAATTTCGATTGTATGAACACGACACGTAATTTGAGGTTATGTTACAAAAATGTTCTAAATAATAACAAATAAAGTTGTTAATAAAAAAATATTAACAATGCACCGTGTTTCAAGTTTAAACGAAGACAAAATTGATCTTCAAATTCAGCAAAATGTAACAAATTGGCAATCAAACTCTAACCCCTTGGCCCCCCTATCAGACGAACAGTTAGATCTTGTTTATCAAGTTGGGGACTTAATTAAGAGTCAAGTGGGGGCTAAAGAGTCTGAAAAAGAACAGCCCGATTCTACAGATAACTCTGAAATGCCCGTAATAGATACAAACAGGGCTTACATAAATTGGATGATATCGTCAGAAAATGAGATTAAATACGAAAATTTGAAAGACTACCAGAACTATTATGAAACACTATGTGACCAAAGCTTAAATTGCGAGAAACTTTTTCTTTGTGTAAGTTTTTTGAGTGTTTTTATATTTTTTTGATTTGTTTTTTAGGCTGATGAGACCTCAAACTTGTTACAAGACTTGAGAAATAAATATTTACAAGTTACAGCAAAAACAGATTCTTTGCATAATCTCAGTGAACAGTTAATGACTCATCAGAGGATTTTAAAAGAGAAAAAGAAGAGTTTAAATGAAAAATTACACTATTTTCTGATTTTTAAGACAACACAAGACAATATCGAACGTTACTCTCATAAAATAAACAGTCAGGAGTTTATAGAGTTGTTGAATAATATTGATGATGCAATTGAGTACCTTGGAGAACATGTAACTACTTTTTGTCCATTTTTTTTAAATTAAAAGTACCGTTTTCAGATAAATTTTAAGGAATCAAGGATTTATAAAATGAAATACGAAAGTTTGCTTGTAAACGCGTTGAATAAAATCTACAGAACTGTCAGTAACGTAATAGTGGAGGCCACAAAGCAAGTCCTTGATCCTGACTCTAAAACGAATCTTGTCCCTTTACATACCAACTCTGCTGAGTCAATGGACACAGCTTTTTCTCTCTATTACGGCAAATTTCAAAGTGCTGCCACTAAAATCAAACTAATCTTGTCACATCTTGAAGAGAAAGCCACAAAAAACGAACAGTAAATCCTCATTTTCACTTGATAAAATACCCATTTCAAATTTTAGATATCAGAACATGATTTCGGATTGCCAAAAGTTTTACGTTTCTCAACGTCTCCCAATTTTGAGCACAGCAGTCTCAAAAGCTGTCTCAGAACTAAAAGACAAGTACAAAACTGATTTCAGTATTTTATTCAGGTCTTGTGGTTTATTTGTGATGAAAACGTGTCAAGATGAGGCGAGTTGTTACCACTATTTCTTCAATGAATACTCAACTGAGCTTAAGTGAGTCTTGTTCTGTCTTAAAAAAATTAATAAAATATTTTTCTAGTGAGTATTTGGGGGTTCTCTGCCAACACTTGTATGACACATTGAGACCAAGCTTAATTACAATAAATCATGTCGAGGTTTTGAGTGAATTGTGTGGGATTTTGCAGAAGGAGATGCTTGTTGAAAAAACACTCAATAATGGTAAAAACAATTTTTTGTTGATTTTTTTCTATAAAGTATGATTTAGATCATCTGTCTAAATACGTCGAAGTTGTTAAACAATTGTTACAAGACGCTGAAGAGCGTCTAGTTTTTCGCACAAATATTTTTTTCCAACACGATTTATTGTCGTATAATCCTTCACCTGGTGATTTAGCTTATCCTGAAAAATTGGAACAGATGGAAGTAATTTTGTAACTTATTTTTTAATTTTTGTTAATAATTATTTCTAGAATATTACTCTGGAATTACAAGATGTTAGAACAGACTCACGTGCTTCAATTGTGTCTTTAGAGTCACAAGAAGTGGCAAATATTAACTCAAATAATCCTTTGGGACATTTCAGGTCATATACTGGAAGTATGTCTTTGTTTAGTTCATTTTTTTAAATTAGTAACTTTTTGTTGTCAGATTCTCCAGCAGATTTACATGGAATGTGGTACCCTACAGTAAAACGCACTCTTGTGATTCTATCTCGTCTATATTTTTGTCTAGACAGAGAAACATTCCAAGGCTTAGCCCAAGAAGCTTTAATTATTTGTATCCAAACTGTACAACACGCTGCTAATTTAATTTCAGCTAAAAAAGTAATTGATTTTTTAATTTAATAAGGAAATTGTATTAAATTATTTCAGACTGAAATTGATGGCAGATTATTCCAAATCAAACACTTGTTAATAATAAGGGAGCAAATCGCCCCGTTTCAGGTCGATTTTACTGTAAAAGAAATGAGTTTGGATTTTAGCAATGTACAAAAAGCTGCTGTTGAATTATTAAATAAACGTGACAGATTGTTTACTTTTGGCAGTAATAATGCACTTTTGGAATTTCTGTTAGAAGGGACTCCTCGTGTTCGGGAGTATTTAGTGGATTCGAGAAAAGAAATAGATAAGCAGTTAAAACAGTCGTGTGAAGCATTTATTAATTGTGCAACGAATTTATTAACTGGGAATTTGCAACAATGGAGGAAAAGGGTATGATTTTTTGGTATTTTTTTATTCAAGCCTTCTGAATTTAGTGATTTTTTGGCCTGTCCAATGTCCCAAATTGACAAGGTGGCCCCACTTGTTATGAAAATTCGCGTTGTTTAAATATACAAAAACAAATTAGAAAAACACAATATAGGAACAACATAAGAAACTGTACAAATAAAGATTTTTTAATCACGCAAATTATTATAACTTAATTACTTGACTTTCATGACACTCTTTTTTCAACTGCGCGAATTTGGATGACAGCTGAAACACACTTTTGGTCAGGCTGTTAAAATCAATCATGAATCCAGAAGGTCATTTTTTTAATTAAATTTAGGTTGAGCAAGTTCAGGCAACAAGCACTCAGGAAAATCCGATAATAATTCCTGAACAAGGATTTGCAAAAGCAAAAACTGTCGCTGATATAATCAGTGATACTTTAAAAAATATGAAACTGAAAGTACCGGAAGTCCAAAGGTCGATGCAACTATATTTGGCAAATCGTGAAACTGAATTTATTCTATTTCGTCCAATTAAAGTAGTACAAGGTTATTTTTTTGAGTAAATGATTGTGTAATTTTTTTCAGAACAACGTAATCAATGTTTTTGTACAAATCGAGCAAACTTTAGCTAATTGTGGCTATAATAATGAAGATTTGTTACTAATTGGGTGTCCTTCACCTGAACAAATTAATGTTCTGATTTGTTCAGTGTCATTGACTGCAGAACAGGATTATAGCGGGGCAAAACAGTGAATTCTCTGATGTTATTTTATTATTTAAAGAAAAATTAAAACGTTGTTATTAAAAAAATACCAAACTCAACAGTGCGTCAATTCATTAATTATTTCGCATTGTTCCATTTCCGTTTTTTGCAACGAATTTAACTGAATTTTCAGTCTTTCCAATTCGACTGACTTTTCAGCAATCAAAGCCTGAAAAAAACCTGCAAAATTGAAATACAAAAAGGCAAATTACTTGTAATTGTTGCTGGTTAGTTTCTTTCTGTTTCTCCATACTTTGAAGGATGTTTCGTGCCCCAATAGCTTTAATTTTCTGGTTTTCCACTTCTTTACCTAAATGTTGAACCATTTCAATGAACTTATTTGCAATTTTTTGAAACTCGTCCATTTCTACAAAGACCAAATCAGTAACAAAAACGAAATAAAAGTATTACTTTCAATGTAATTCTGACATATTTCTTTCAAGTCATTAGTTTGTTTCGATATTTCTGGCTCCAAAATACACACTTTATCGACTTCATCAAAATAAATTCCTTGTTTTGCTAATAAATCTGACATTTTTGATAATTATGAAGTTTAAATTTTCGTTACTAAGGCAACGCAGGCACACCAACCTTGCAAGGTTGCCAATCAAAAAATTAAACACCCTAGTTTTAATTAAAAAGAATAAATAATTAACAAATTCCGAGCTTGTAATTACTATTAAAATACACAAAAAGGTGAAAGGTTGGTTCAAATAATATGAGAGGTCTGTGAGAGGTGAATTTTTAAATTCTCTGAAAGCGGATTTCTGCCCCTCCCACTTCGAATGACAGATGTGCTGTCACTGTCAAACCAAAACAATAAAATGGCCCCCCTCGTCGCTAATTAACTCGTTTTAATTACAATTTTCCTTAAAATTCGTCGAAACACCAGTTTGAATGTTGAAGTCTGAACCTAACACAATGTCGGGCAAGACTGTGATCAAAGGTAACCCCTCACAGTACGTGAAACTGAACGTGGGGGGCTGTCTGCACTACACCACAATTGGCACCCTAACGAAGCACGATACGATGTTACGGGCTATGTTTAGCGGCAGGATGGAAGTATTATCAGATTCAGACGGTAAGTCGCTTCCAAATCTCGTCTTTGTGTATTTATTTAGCCACCAGGTTGGATCCTGATTGACCGTTGTGGGAAGCACTTTGGGGCTATTTTAAACTTCCTGCGGGACGGTAGTGTGTCCCTCCCTGAAAGTAGCAAGGAAATCGCTGAATTGTACGCCGAAGCTAAGTATTACTGCATAGCAGAACTTGCGGAATCCTGCACTCAGGCCTTGGCAAAGAAAGAAAGAAACGAACATGACCCCATTTGTAAAGTTCCGCTCATTACCTCACAAAAGGAGGAAGAACTGCTGATAAGCTCAACAACAAAACCCGCTATTAAATTACTGATAAATCGACACAACAATAAGTATTCATACACGACGACTTCCGATGATAATTTACTTAAAAATATCGAGCTTTTCGATAAGCTTTCTTTATGGTACAGTAATCGTGTTTTATTCCTCAAGGACGTGATAAGTACCAGCGAAATTTGCTGTTGGGTCTTCTATGGACATGGTAAAAAGGTATCAGAAGTGTGTTGTACGTCAATTGTTTATGCTACTGATAAAAAACACACGAAAGTTGAGTGTCCAGAAGCGAGGATTTATGAAGAAACGTTAAATATTTTACTTTACGAAAATAGAAATGCGCCAGATCAGGAATTAATGCAAGTGACGTCAACCAGGGGGGCTGTTTCTGGCATGTCTTCCTACACAAGTGATGAAGAAGAAGAACGCTCAGGATTGGACCGACTCAGGTCGAATAAATCCAATAATCAAGCCTAACTATTGTCTTATTTGTTTAAATTGGTCGGGTTTGGGCCACATCTGTGTTGACTTTGTAATGTTGGTAGGACTGGTACCAATTTGATCTCGGGATTCCAAAGCACTGACTGATTTTTTTTTCCTAACAGAAAACAGTAATTGTGGCCTAAATTGGGTGACTAATCTAAACTAGAGTCTCTAAATGGCCCTTTCACGTTTCTTTTTTATAGAGTCTGGACAGTTAGTGTCATATCGCAAGAAATGTTAAGATGCTGTTTAGGAACTCTAATCTCGGATGTTTTGAGATAATGAACAGTATTTAGGGCGTATTTAGCCTCTAGATCATGTAATTGTGATATTAGTTACGTGAGATTTAGAACAGATTTGAGGCATGTTTTAAAGTAAAAAAATATTATATGTACTAGATTATTTATTGTACTTTATTAAATTACAAAAGAAACTAATCGTGTAACATGTTGTCGCAAATGTTTCTCACAGATCTTTGATAAACTATGTACTCTAATAAAAATAAAGTGTTGTATTATTTGCAACCGTTTTTTTTTCAAAAGAATTTGGGATCTCCCATAAATTACAAAAATAAGTGTATTAAAAACAAGAAACTGCGAATGCAATTATTTCAGTCTTCTAAAAAATATTTTTTGACCAACTAGTGGGCTAATCACTGGCCGAGATATCGGATATGAAAACTTACACGGTATTAAAAATCTATTTATTTTTTTGTTGTAACAACATAATTTTTATTAGGCCGTGAACTGAATCGTATTAAAATAAATACATAAATTTACCAAAAAAAAAGACTAAATTACACAATTCAGTGACTTACAATTCCCGAGAGTTGAATAATTAAAAAAGTCTCAGGACTTGAAAATTTACTTATTAAAATAGTTGTATTATACAGTTACCACCACAGTGCTCAATTTAACAGAAGGCACCTACACCATGGTGTTCAATAACAAAAAAAGACAGTTACGTGTTTGAAATGGTCACAAAACTAATAAAAAAATCCGTGTATGAAAAAAAAATTAGACAGTTGTGTCAACCTGTGCCTCACTTTCATCTTCAGTTTTCGCTCGTTTTGCTTGACTTTCTTCTGTTTGAGAAGGCGAAGCTGGTCTTTTAATATTTGATTTTAGTTTTACAATAATTGCGGTCATATTATCAGAACCGCGACTGTCCCACGGATTCCACGGATTTTCACACAGACAGTGCTCAAACATCTGAAACAAAAAAAAATGACTGGTTACTCGGCATCCAGCTCGGGGCACAAACTGTTAGAAGAACTGTTTTTAATTTAGACGAGCGTTGGCTTTATTTTAAAACGCTGCGTAAACAGTCAATGCTACAGAAATGTAATTACCTCCTCGCAGATTTGCGCTAGCGTCTTTGTCTCATCTCCTATACGTTCTCTGACAAATTCAACAACTTTTTCATTCGATAACGAATTCCAAATTCCATCACAAGCCAAAACTATGAATTCGTCTTCGTTTGGATCAATCGTCAAAGTTTTGATATCTGGTAATGCTGTGATCATTTGTTCACGATCTGATAAGTCTTTGTTTTGTTTGTAGGCGTGATCTCCAATAGCTCGTGATAGGTTTAAACCGTGATTGACTCGACCTTCAGATGTTACAATACCACCAGCTTTGACTATCCTTTCTCTTTCTGGATCGTCTTCTGGTTTATGGTCTATACTCATTTCAATGGCTTTTCCTACAGAGAAAAATTATTTTTCAAAAATTTTGTTGGCTGTATATATTACCATTTCGACAAACTATACAACGGGAATCACCAGCATTTGCAACATATAATTTGTTGCCTTTGAGTAATGCCACGACTGCTGTACAACCACTATCCGAACCTGGTTCTTCGTTATTGGGCATTACTTTGTCGTCATCGAGGTCTTCATCATCATCGTCTTCCCCTTCTTCTTCTTCATCATCGGAACTTTCATCATCACTTTCATCTACGTCGATTGCGACGTTCACACCCTCTGTCTCGTCTTCTGAACTCTCCTCTAAAACCAAACGGTTCACTACAGTAGTTATTTGACTGAGAGCGAAGCTCAAGCTCATATTTACTATAAATAGATATTTTGTCAAAGTTATTACAAATAAAACACAATAAAAACTGTTTTGTAGTTAGAGAAAAATTGTGTTTCTCGTCATGCCTTGAAAGATATACAGTGGAACTTTGATAACTCGAAGCAAATTTAACGTAAATTCCTTGTTTTACTTCAATAAGTAAAATCTCTAATTTGTAGGAAAATTAACAAAACCGTTTTTACTGTGCAAAAAAAACATAAGACTGTTCAAACTCTTTCTAAATAAAAAAAAAAACAGCAACCCTCAAATTTCCTCACCATTGCATTCCTCAAAAGTCTGATCCTCTTCATCGTCACTACTTTCGCTCTCTTCCTGTAACCAATTTTTATACAATTGTTGCGCACTTCTTTTTGGTCTTGTATTTGTTGGTGTTGTTACAGGTTCTGGTTTAATAACTTTCTTTCCTTTTCCTTTTTTAGAAGGCGTACCATTTTCAACAGGTGTAGAGGAACTCGTGACGTCAGTTGTAGCTTGAGCTTCGGAATTAGAAGGTGTAATTTCACCATTTTGTGTTGGAAGTTCTTCTTTTTTATCAGTTAACGTTGATCCCACTTCTGAACTGTTGGGTTCCGCTTCAAGAACTTCAATAGGGCTGTTTTTAGTCTCGGTTTTTTCATCTATTAATTAAACCACATACTTAGCGATTTTAAATGTTTCCACTCAGAGTAAGCCATGGTTTGTACTGTAACTTTAAGAACGTACTCTAACAGCGAGATTTGAAACTACATAAAGTGCGTTCGACTTTGCCACTGCGAGTGTATCTACTCTGTCTTTGTTTGTCTTATTCAGGATAGATAAATCCGCCGCATTATTTCAATTCAGGATTTACTAATATAAAGACTGTTTTCGTGACAACGTACACTCTTTCTGCCCCATGTAATAACTGGGTGCACAAAGAACGTGTGTTATTTTGAATACTGTGTCAAAAAGTATCAAGTTCTGGTCACTGGATAGAGTTAGTGATATATGGATTCAATGAAGTAGATAAGGAAAAAGGCGGTGCACTCGGAGTAGCAAAGTCGAACGCAGCTTTAATGACACACTTGTTATGTTTGTGTCTAAAGTTACAACATAAACAATGGCTTGTTGTCAGGAAAAAATTCTTATCACTTGATATATCAAATTACAGGAAACTGTAAATTGCTAACCTGTGACTGCTTCACTTGAGCTACTGACGCCGTCTCCTTCTTGGTTCATGGAGCTTGAGGAGGACCCTGAAGTCCCCTCTGTGACTTCACTGTCTTGTTTTGCCTTCAAAATCTGCGATTTAATGTCCTTATTTAAATTGGGGCCATACTTTTCAATAAGTTGTTCAATAGGCATAGCTGCTTCTTCATACAGATTCTTGACGTTTTCCTCATCGTCATCATCAACATCACTTCTGATATCCGCAAGAACCTTTAATTCTTCCACAACTTCTGGTGTTGGAATCAAGGCATCAAACCTCAAAAACCCTGAAATTAGCGCATCTTCAATATTCCCTTCTTTATACTCTGGGGTGTTTTTGATAAAGTCTGGAAGCTTCTGTGAGCAGTACTGGGCCACTTCCTGGCCCCCATGCCCGTCATAAACGGCAAAAAACGCCGTGTCTGTGTCGTAGTCCAAAATACAGTTGTGTGCATCCTGGAATGGGTTTGGGGGTTAAAAATGGGTTTTTTGTAGATTTTTGGGTATTACCTCTTGGCTGACTCGCCAGCCTTGCATGGAACTTGCCCCATAACTTAATTTGCCGTTGGAATCTTCAGTGGACTCTTTATCCGTGACCGGTTTTTCCAAATATGAGCCCATTGCGGAATTTTTTTGTTTGAAATGGTGGGAATTGTATTGCGAAGCAATTTTGTTTTGTACATTAAACAATATCGACACAAATTTAAGACTTGTCAACTCGATTCCACATGCTGGACGAATTTTTTCACAAATGAATGACAGGTATCACCAGATGGCGCGCATCGAACGCGCTAAAATTACGCACTAGAAACAGAGTGGCGCCAAATTTAAAATAATTGGTGGTAGTGCAAGCGCAAGTAAATTACCCATTACAAAAAAAGAAATATTTGGAGAACCAAAAAAATATGTGCACACGTGTTTTACATATCAGGATCTACTAGTAAAAATTTTTTAACATTTTGCCATTTCCGGCTAGAATTGCCAATCGTCCTTTAATATTTCAATAGGTAGTCCTTTAATTATATAAACTGTCCCTTAGGGGCTGATTTCAAGTATAAGATAATACCGGTAGTATCTTCGTTTCCATGGAAAAATAAACAATTTCGAGGTTGTGATTCGCTGTTGTCATGGAAAAGTATTAAAATTTGCGATACTACCGGTATTATCTCAACTTGAAATCAGCCCATTAGTCTTTAAGATGTACTTAACCAATTAAAGCCCACAATTCAAAAACCGATATTTTTTTATGATATTTGACTCGTAGTTTATTCATACCGTTCTAAACAACTCTGATTATTTTCAGATTTTTTTATCATAGGCAAGTAGGTCTTACTGACCGGCAACTTTAGTTGCCAATGGGTGAATATGGTATAAACGCACTGATTGATACGCATATAAAACTGAGAACTTTATTTTCAACAGATAAGAACTAATAAAACGCAGATAAAAATTACTTTGTGCTATGAAATACACTAAAACAATTTTCGGGGTGTAACGGAACATCACATTTAGTGCAAATGTATGTGGTACGGCATCTACAAATTTTGCATCGACGATATTTTGACGATCCTTTTTCTACTACATCATCTTTGCGATCTCTGCGAATATCTTCTAGCACAGGTGTAAATTGCATGGAACTTTCCACACCGGGCGTGAGTGGAGCAGTTCCATAACTTTTCAATAAATATAAGGCACATTGGCGTCTAAATTCCAAAAGTGATATGCTATGTCCCAGCTGACGATATAAAAGCCAGCTTTGAACACAACAGACGTCCACTGCCCACGAGAAAAAAGGCCACCACCATTTTTTAGATCTAATTCGAGATCTATATGTTGCTAAAAATTGATGGGAAATATCTACCCCACCCATATTGCTGTTATATTGTGCAATTGGTCCTGGCATATCGATTGAAACTTTTTTCTTCTCGGTACGGGAATAATAACGCAATGACTTTTTCATGGGATATACATCGTTACAGTTGGTGATAACTGTGACAACATTATTGTCTTTCCAACAAACTACCAAGAGGTCACCACTGGATGATATTGTTATTTGACCTCTTGGCTCCTTTTTCCAATTTTTTTTATCTGGAAGTTTCATCGCTACATTGCACCGATTTTCACGTAACGTGCCCGTTTCGCCTATTTCTTTAGCGGTAAGTTTTTGAAGCAAGCTTGTCGACGTGAAAAGGTTGTCAAAATATAACTTGGTTCCTTTAGATGCTCGAGGTCCCAAAACAAGGTCACCTCCTTGCCCAAGTCCTGATTCAGAAAGTCGGGTAGAACTGCCACAATAAGGTTCCACATGATGTATATACCCGGAAGGATCAGCAGCAACCCATAATTTAAAACCAAATCTAATTGGTTTTCCGCGTATAAACTGTTTTGCCTCATGTTTTCCATAATAAGAAATTATGCTTTCGTCAATGCTAATAGTTGGTCCAGGAGAAATTTGTTTAAAAACAGAGTTTAGGATGTCAAAAACTGGTCGCACCTTATATAGCTTATCCCTACCATCATTACTTACGCTTTCATTGTCAGCCAAATACAGATGACACATAATTTCATCAAACCTGTTACGTCTGATTGCGTTGGAAACTAGAGCAACATGAACATCAGGATCTTGTTTCCAGTAGAGCCTTCTATATGGTAGCTGGTGATAACCAGAGACTAACATTACTCTAACAAAACTTCTTCACTAGAAACGTTCAAATTGTGAACCAGTTTTTGCTCTGCGTAACGATTTGTTTCTGTTACAATATGTGATAATAGATAATCCGTAAAATATTTTCTAAAAGCTTCCACCGGCGAAGAAATTGTTTCTCTCAAGAACTCTTTTGAGGATGATCCAAATTCCGGTAAATATTGAGGAATTTTTGAGGTGGCACTATTGTTTGCAGTCCACTTGAGCGGGTTTGATTTCAAAGAGCAACGCTTTCTTTTGCCAGTGTGAGCTATAGTTGCGGAACTTGTACATGGTTTGGGATCATTTGTGAGATGATTGTAGTCGTTCTCCTCGTTAAGGGTCAGAAATGTTTGAGACATTAGAATGCGAGAAGGAAGGTGGTCAATATCTCCCAAAACTTCTTCATCAGACAGGTCTGAATCTTTATCTGTCTCTGCATCAGGAGGTTCTTCTGGCGGACATATGGCTACATTTTCGGGTATAATGTCATTTTCTTCCAAAATGTCTATTAATTCAGAAAGAATTCAATCTCTACCACTTATTCCACGAGTGTGGATTCAACCGATTTCGCTGGGTTGCAGAAAATGTTGACTATAACTAGCAACGTTCAGTTGTCAAAAATAATTATAAATAATTTTGCTTTGCTTGATAATTTGCTGGGCAACTAAAGTTGCCAACGGGCTGTAATGGGTTAAAAAACACAATTTGTCTTTTTATCTAGTTTTTTTAACCAAAGAGAAACGAGTAAGTCTTAAAAAATTGAAATACCTAATTGTGATTAGCTGATTTCAAATATTAATTAATTGCCTAGACATCCTTTTAAGTCACCAAAAAGTAAACAAGTTAAATGAACAAGCAAAATTTTTTTCTAGATTTGAATTCTAGACCTCATAGGCAGAACAATTTTTTTTTAAAATTGCCAAGCCATAATTAATTGTTTAATTTGTTTCTTTTATTATCAAAAAACACTTCCAATAAGAAACTAGATATTTGTAGGTTGCGGTTTCTCATTTTAACACTAAATTTGTTTAAAAAAATTAACGTAAGTCGTGGTTGTTATAAAGTCTCACTTTACTTTTATTATTTATAAAAATTTTCAAAAATTGAAGCGTTGTTCAAAATAAAATCTTCGTTAGATTTAAACATAAATAAAAACTTTGAGACTCACGCGGGAATTGCGTAAAGAAATAAAAACACATCAAATTGCTTTAAATTTAAGAAAAAAACTAAGATTAAAAAATAAAAAATTAGAACATCTTTTTGAAAAAATTGACAAAGATTTATAGTTAAAGATTCTGATAGAACAAATGTAAAATATGTAGCGAGACATATCGTTTTTGTAAAAATAATGAAAAAGTTAATTTATATTGTAAACAAAAGAGAATATTTTCAATATGTTCATGTCAAAATTGGTGTCGATGGAGGAGAAAGTTTTTTTAAATTTTGTATGAGCATTTTATTTAAGTAGAGTAAAGAGAAAATTTATATAATACGACCAGCATTAAAAAATGCAACCCTGGAATAAAAAGAATTATTGTTGGCATTGTTTGCGACGTAGGAGGAAATTACAACAATGTATCAATTACACCTCCACCAGAGCATTATTAATGCTAGGAACAGTAAATACTATTTATAATAAAATGCTAGTTGAGTTTCCTGCAGTATGTAGAAAATGGGTACAATTTTGTTCTACACAGAACGTGAAGCTTTTCATGGTGGCTCCTTTAATGGATATTCATGTCGTCTTCTACTATCAGAAGTAGACTTTCTGCGATCTATACTCGTATCTCCTCTTAGCTGTTCAAAATACGTCAAGTGTTTTTTCACATTGGACAAAATAGTAACAAGTTGTTTTAAAAAACAATTATAAGAAAATTTCCAAAATAGAATTGAAGAATTTAAGAAAGAGTTTTTTGACTTGAATTTAGCAGTAACATAAAAAAAAATACGCAATACTGTTTCATGTTCCTCAATTCTCCAATAAAGTACAAAGATAATTTTTTTTTTTAGTGAACTGGCTTTGAAATCTGTACACATCAGCGATTTTAATCTAGTTTGCCGTCGTTATAATTTTTTTTTTAGTTAATTTAAAGTTTTCTAAACAATTTTTTAATGTCATGACAGATTATAATAGTTCACATATTGCTTAATTGTAACAAAAGCATATTAAAGTACCATAATAAAGTTCTAATATTAATTAAGTTGTATTAATGACAAACGAAACCTACAATTATTTAATTATTTGTTAGAAATAAATCGAAATACTATTACAAATAGCCTACTATCTTTATTTTTGCAGAGCAATTTTTTTCAAAAAAAAAAATTGTTCTGCCTTACTGTGACCTACGTTAATAGAATATTTAATGAGAGAGATAAAGAACAAGGAGAAGTACGACTAGTGAGAAAAAAAGAATAGAAATAAGTTCTCGAAGAATTTGTAGACAAGGTGACCTAATGACAAAACAATCTAGTACGTTGTAAAAGAATAAAAACAAAGAAAAATACTAGAATAATAAAAAAAAAGATTCTTCGAGCCGGATAGAAAAGTCTGAATACAGACGGGACAATTTACAATAATTCTTGCTTCCCACTCTCAAAAATCTATATTTCAAGGTTCTGAATACAATTTCGCTGTTATTTCGTTGCAGGCGACAGTTTGTACTTTTTTTTATTTAGAAAAGCTGCAAAATTGATAATTGTATTAAACATTTTATGGACCTTCAAGCCAAATATAGAGAAAAACGTCTTATTGTTAATACAAAAAAGACAATTTCTCGCGAGCGTTTAAGTTTACCTTATTTTATAAATACTGCAGAAACATTTTTCTTTATATTAGTTGTTCTTCAAAATTGTATACTTCTTCGAGCCAGATATAGAAAAACGTCTGGTATAGATAAGATAATTTGCAATAATCCTGTTTGTGGCTCCTATAAATTTAGAAGTATTTTAAGAAGTTCCACAGTTTTTTAGGTTTTTTTAGCCCTAACAAGCGCTGAAATATTGACAACAAACTAACAAAAACAAATACAAATGTACAAACAAAATAAAAAACATAAAGTTTTTTTATAACCAAACAAACGGAATTACCGAACGTAAAATATAAAACTTTGAAATACTTTTTATTTTTTTTTAATATAAAAATTGTATTAAAATATTAATGGCCCTTCAAGCAAGATATTGAAAAAAGCTTGAGTATAGAAGGGACAATTTGTAAATGTATATTTTAAGATTTTTAATAGATATTACGAGCCAAAAATAACAGTTTTTGTTTGTTTATATTAAATATAATAAAAACATTTGCTTTTGCAAATAATTATCGCCTTCGGCTCTCAAATTGTGTTACATTGAAAAGCTGGATGTAAAAAAAAATCCAAAGACCTCCCAAAAAAGGAGTTCTGAAGAGAATAGTAAAAATTCAAACTCAATCCTCCCTTGCTCCACCCGTCTTAAAAACAATCCTAGATACGCCTTTGACAACGTTCTTTATTTCGATATCGAAAAGTTGGCAACCCTACTTTTGGTTATACTTGAAACAATAACAATTAACTTCGTTATTTTAATAGCAAATTATGAGTGTTTTAGATATATAAATTTATCTTAATAAATTTACTTGTTTGTGCCTTTCAATACTATTTTTAGTTTATTTCTAACAGTTACAAAAACTTTTTTCAATAAAAAAATATATTTGCAAAGTCCCATAAAATTGATTTCTAATAAAACACTCTTAAAAAAACTGATTTTATGTATTATAATTATTATGTCTAAATTTAAAACAATATTTTTACCGGACATTTAAAATACTGTTGAAAAAAAATCCAACAATCTCAATTTTGCAAATAAGAGCAACACAATTCAGTTTATTTATTTATTAATTTGTTACAAAACTTAATACTCTATTTTTTTCTGAAAGGTTTAGAAATTGATATATTTTGTGTAACATAAAACCTTTTTTATAAAATAATGTATTTTACAACAAAACTTGAAAGTAAGGCCCTTTTACGACAGCTCAAACTTTTGTTTTGGAATTTTGGCTTATTCATTAGAAAGGATAGATTTTGTGAGATTACCTTTACAAAATTTTAAGATTTTTAATTTCAGAGTGTGATTTTTGAAAATATTCTTTGACCACACGTTATAAATGCTCAAGTCAAACTCTATTAAGTACTTTAATTAAAAGAAAATAACAATAATTATTGTTATATCAATTTCTTCCTCTTATTAGTTTTTAAAGGCAAATTTTTGTCTGGGATCTTAAAACTGTCAATTAAAAAAATTATAAAAACAAGTCTTTGTGATTTTATTATTCAAAAGCATAAAAATATTATTTTTTAAAGCGAATAAAAAAATGTTTATGTAAAAAAAACGTGCCTTTTACAACAAGAGATAAAAGTAAAATTTTTACATGAGGTGATAGTTTGTTAACGAGCTGCGTTAGCAGCGAGTAAAACAAATTCTACGAAAATAAACCGTATTTTATCGCGAATAGTAAACATTATTTTTTTACGATATTGAAATGCTAATTTTAACATCGTAATTCATAATTATATTTTGAATTTAATCAAAAAATAAATTTTATTAAGTGTCATGTTACTGCAAATGTTTTTTTACACGTTTTCTTAGTAACACGCATTTTTATTTCTAGTTAAAAAAGTTGTACTTTCAGACAGGGGTTTTAGTAGTGAGAACGCGCACTTTCATATGCATGAATAAAAAAACTGTTATTGATATTAATTAAAATAACAGTGTTAGCGATAGTATCTGACATAACCGAAAGTAGAACCAAAATAAAATTTTACCCAAAATATCTTTTAGTTTTTCTTGAAATAAATGGTCTAATTAAAGAAACACTCTGTATGTATTTAAAAAAAAGTGACTAAAAGCAAATATTGGGTACAATTGAAACATGAAGAATTTTTTTAAAGATAAACATTCATGTTTCCTAAAAACAGTTCAATTAGCATTAAACAGGAGCACAATATTCTCATCATTTAGCCTTCTTGGCCGAAATCTTCCTTAAACTTCTCCAATTTTGTCAAATCTTTATCGTTCACAGTCGGTTTTGACGTCGCCAAGGATCTCAACATATCATTCATTGTGACAGGTGGTTCTGCAAGTTTATCTCCATCCACCTCCATCCAGGTCATTTCAATCGCTCCTGGATCTCCCGTGAACAAGGCGTCAACAGATCATCAATAATAACTTTAGGGTCTTTAGGGCTCGGCCCTCGCACTTTTTTAAAATGCGTGGCGGTTTGGACCTTTCTTACAGGTTGCATTAAGGCGTCACTGACGACTAGGTATACTGATATCAGCTCCAGAATAACCTTCAGTTTTTTTCGCCAATTCCTTTACATCTTCATCTGACAACTCAGTGTGGGTGTTCCCTAAATGCAATTTAAACATGGTTACTCTCGCCGGTTCCTCTGGTAAAGGAATATAAATTCTTTTCTCGAATCTTCTACGAATGGCGGCATCCAGCACCCAAGGAATATTCGTAGCTCCCAAAACTAAAATACCTTCAGTGTCATTACCCACACTTTGCATTTGGACGAGGAATTCAGTTTTAATTCTTCGGGCGGATTCAGATTCATTATCAGATCGAGAGGAACAGAGAGAATCAATTTCGTCAATGAAAATAATGCTGGGCTTGTGTGCACGGGCCAACTCATATAAATTCCTTACGAGTTTTGCAGATTCACCCAACCATTTTGAAACTAAATCTGATGACGAAACTGAGAAGAAGGTGGAATTGTTCGCTTCAGTTGCCACAGCCTTTGCTAAGTATGATTTACCGGTACCTGGGGGCCCAAATAAAAGTATCCCTTTCCAGGGTACTCTTTTCCCACTAAAAAGATGAGGGAAACGAATAGGGAGAATAACGGCTTCTTTTAAAGCCTCCTTAGCTGCGTCAAGACCAGCAACGTCCGACCATTTTACATGCGGTTTTTCTACTACAATCGCCCCTTCTAACTTATTTTGGAGTTTCTTTTTTTTGGGGTATATGACTTATGTATATGTATATGACTTAATTGTTTTTTTACATTAAATTTATATTTAATAGTTTTAATAATATTTTTATTTGATAGTACATTTTCTTACTGCTACAGCAAATATACTCGTATTAAAAAAAAATTAAACTGGGTGAATTTTTTATTTACTTTGCAAATTCAACGATTTCTTTTTGTTTACTTAACTTAGAAGAAGAGAGAATATGTCAATCACTATAATAATAACTAGTACTTTAATTTACTTTTTATTAAACGTTCTATTTTATGTTTATTCAAATTATTTTTTTTTGTAATAATAATATCAATGTTTTCAAAGAAATCTACAAACTTCAAATTTTAAAATTACATAATAACACAAATAAAAACAATTTTTTCATTTGAAATCGATACACTCGCAATAATAAATTTGTGTTTTATTTATCGACCACTTTCATACCTCTCTAAAATAAAAAAGTAAATAAAGCTTTTAAAAGTAAATGTATTGCTTATTGGGCGTTGAAAAATCCAAAAACGTCGCTGGAAATTCAGAAAAACGTAAGTTTAAAAAAAGGAGAAGAAGATTTGCTACCCATCAGTTGTGACAGAAGAGTATGCCAAAAATATAGAATTTTGTCTATTTTGATTATTGCAGTTTAATTGCGTTAAAAATTGTTTATCTCATTTTTTAAATTCTTGTCATAAAAATATTTTTTATTGGTTTGTTTTTCAGGTTGCAACAGTTACTGTTTCAGCTTAATTAATGTTTATTTAAATTTTTATTAATGTTTTTTACTTACTTCAGAGGTCGCAGCAACACCCCTTGCATCAGTCAATCTTTCTTAATTACCTTTTTTAAGTTTATTAATTTTAATTTATTTTAAAATAACTGCAACAGCAAGTATTTCTACATTTTGAAAAAAATATAAAACAAACAGAGATCAACAATTTTTTAAATTTTTTTATTTAATAAATGTGTTTCTTTTATCATATTACTAAAAAATATACTAAAATTTTATTATTCGTTAATAATATAATTTTACAGAAAATTATTTGTTAATATCAAAGTATTATTCTATGTTTAATCAAAATTTTATCGATTTATTTAAATATTTAAAACTTTATATAATTCTAGACATATAACAAATAACATATAGACAAATAATTCTTGACCGAAAATCATCAAACTTGTAATTTTATCTATTGTTGTTATGAGATATTAGTATCTGTAAAACCTGTAGAACAATGCTAAAAACAACTAAAATGTCAAACTAATTATTGGTAGATATATATCACTAAACTTACTTGAGTTTTACATATTTATTGTCTTTTATAATCTTTTAAAATAAGTATATAAATAATTTAAAAAAGTTAATCCTTTTTTATTGACGTTGGGGGGGTCAAACACATCACTGGAGATAATCAGAATTAAAAGTACGTCTAAAAAAAGCAGAAAGAGAGAATTCACCACACATCAGTTGTGGCAGATGAAGATTTCAAAAATGTAGGTCTTTAATTAGAACTTTTATTCTATTTGTTGTCAATTTATTTATGCAAAAGCAGCAATTTATATTCTCCAAATGACTGTTATCCCTGATTTAATTTATAAGTTGTAAGCTTTGCAATTTCAGATTTTGATCATACTTCTGCTATTTCAGTTTAAATAATTTTTTTGTTGCAAATTTTGAAAAAAAAAATTCTAGAAAATAAAAATAGTGAATCACTTGTGAATAGTGTTTTATAATTTTAATTTTTTTTTACAGTTTGTGTCAGTTAAGTTTGAGTTTTTTTTTTACCAATTGTTCAAATTAATTTAGAATTGTACATTTTGTATACAATTGCAAAAATCCTGACTCATCCTAAACCTAATAAACCGCACAAAAGTCCGCCACTGCATCATGTCATTACATCAAATTGCGATTCCGCAATATTGCGAGCTTTCCTAAAAATGCATTGTCATCAATCACAATCCAACTTAATTTAAAAGCTTCCAGCACTTTCTTTCATAAAATTACAATTTTTATTTAAAAAAATTAAATTTTGCGTCTTTTTGGTTTTTATAACAGCAAAATTCTTTTTTATCCAGAGAAAGTAAATATCCTGTTAAAATTGTTTATCTTTGTTGAAAAAAATCGTCTTATATTTCCTGGATATCCGAGGAGATAATACTCTATTTACAAACAGAAAGCCAATATTTATTCTCAATCAAGGAAAGTCAAAGAAAACTTCTATTTTTAATATCAAAGGACGATAAATCCTGGTTTACTCTTGTTTCTCATAATTCATTTAATTCTATGAAAAGCTGAACACAAAGCTAAATAATTATTGCCAAGCAAACAAAGGTGTTAAGAGTTTAAGTATCTCAAACTGAATTTCTGATGCTCTACGAATTATTCATAAAGTATAATCGCCAGAAATCCTAAAATTTAAATAAAAAAATAAGTTTTAATTTAAATTAAAGTCAGATGTTATATTCTAAATACCTGGGGATTCTAATTAAAATGTTATCGTGGTTTTACACATTTTTTTATTAAGCAAAAATCTTATTTAATTATTTTCACACCCCTTAAAAAACTAAAAAAGCTTTATTTTTTTGATGAGATTGGCATCAATTGTAGTAAAAAAATCTCAAAAAGATAGGACTTTGTTTATACTAATTTTTGTATTAATTTTATAAAAATCTGAGCACAAAGCTAAATAATTATTGCCAAGCGAAAAAAGATGTTGAAAGTTTTAGTATCTCAGACTGAAACTCTAATTCTCTACGAATTATTCATAAAGTGTAATTGCCAAAAATTCTACAATTTATTTAAAAAATATGTTTTAATTTAAGTTAAATTAAAGCCAGCTGTTACATTTTAAATACCTGGATTTCCTAATTAAAATTTTATTGTGGGTTTCCACATTTTTTTTAACCGGCAAAAATCTCGTTTAATTACTTTAATTAAATTTTATTACAAAACCCAATCCCAAATGATGTTACAACTTAATCGAATTCTGCCATAAACCAATCACAGTTCTAGCTATCATAAACTTTTAATTGAGTAATTTAAGTAGCTTTCATCGAAAGTCACTGGAAAAGCTGACACTTAATCTCAAAGCAAATTATCACAAATGTTCTTTTCTTGAATTTAAAAATCAATTTCAAGCAACAGTTTCTATCGTAAATTGCGGTTCGTAAAATGAAAAATTTATTATAAATGCGGCAATAAGAAGGTGATTTCTTTTGTGGAAGTTATTCAACTGACGGTCACAGAAATAAAACAATTTTAAAACAAGTGTAAATAAGTTTGTGCGCTGTGTTTTATTGCAGACTGCAAGCGGACGTAATTGCTTTACTTTCTAAATGATGAAAAAGGTTTTTAAATTGTTTGCTTTTAATTTTTCTACTCACAATCACAGTTAAATGTATTGGTTTTTGTTAATTGATAATATTAGTAATCATAAATTGATGTAATATGATCTTCGAAAATAAACAGATTTATAAAAACTATGCCGTTTCTTTACGAAATTAAATTAGTCTCTCTTTATTAATGACTTAATTATCTCACCTTTGTTTGAATTATTAGAGAAAAGACTTCTTAGTTGGTATAAAAGTAGGCCACAACCCCTCTCAATAATCTTCATTCCGGCGCCTAACATTTGATAAAAGTAGAATACAATTTAAATTTATTATACAAAAAACTAACATAAACTGTACATTAAAATACTTTCTGAAATGCTAAACAAATACTACAAAAAATGTTAATATTTCTTCTCTTACATTACAAAAAAGTTTTGTTAAATAGTCTATACATGTGCTCTGTTGCCGCAAATTCACTGAAAAACACTTTGGCTTCGGCAAATGTTTGTGGTGGTGTTGTCCACACGTTGACGAAGCTACGCAAGAGTCAACTCAGTTCTGCCACCATTTTTAATAATTATACTAAATCACTTTAACAAAAAAAAATGTATTTATTGTTTAAAAGTTCTGATAACTCTCCATCTTCTCCGAAAAAGTATATTAGATTACAAGCATGTTAAAACCAGTTTTAATAATTATATTTTTAATAATCAGGTATTAATTTTTTAAGTTAGATTACTGATAAGAGCAAAAAACTGGTGTAGCAACATTTGCTTTAAGGGGGAGATACCTGTAAATACTCAAATTTTGCTTGATTTTCATTATTTTTTTTTAAATGGAGGAATTATTATATAATTTTAAAAATTATCATGTGATTTATCTATACTTTAAACTAATAAAAAGAAAATATTGTTATCTTAATTGTTAAAAACCAAAAATTTTTTATTTACTAATGTTATAATTTTCAGATGAACCTAAAAAAGACTAAAAAAATTTTTTCATACATATTTTAAATATTATTGCATTAAAATTTTATTATTTTAGGTTTTTGAAAGTTAGGCGTTTTAAAAATTATAAATATTTCCAAAATTTAAAATCAAATACAAAATTATAAATTGACACGTAACACGAAACTAGAAAAAAAATTTTCGTTAATCGTTTAAAATAAAGTTTATTAATGCATATTTTTTTAATTGTTGTGGCTATTAAAATAATGGTAGTAAATAATAAAATAGTAAGCAACACTTGGGCAGGTCATGATTACCACAGAATCGACGCTATTTACGAATCGTAGAGCGGTAAGTACGAGCCCTAGGTTGGTAAGCACGTACCCTATGGAGATAGGTGCGGGCCATAACCAGACAATGTCTTCTTGTTTTTTTAGATAATTGAGAAAATAATATATTGGGGCCATAAGCTTTTTTCTCGATTTAAAACATTTAGAAACTTTGCAAACTGCGTCCTCGACTACGAAAAGTTATACTTACGGCTTTTGAAGTTTAGTATACTATAAATAAACAAATAACTTTCTTCTGTCTTTGTTAAAGTACCTACGTGTTGTGTATGCCTAATTAAAGCTCAAGAAAAGCTGCTCTCGGATAAATAATTATTTTCGGTGCAAACAAAGGTGTTAAGATTTTAAGTATCCTAAAATGAAATTCTGACGGCAAGAGACGTGGAATTATTCATAAGTGTCTACTTGAAAGATCATAAGATATTCATTTTTATAAAATGTTGGGCTTTAATTTGTATTCAAGTCCAGGTTTATACGTAGAAGAATTCTCTCTAAATCCTATTATAAATGAATAGCAAATGCTGTTTTTTTACTAAATAATCCTGATACAGGGGGTTAGGGTCGACGGACTTATTCTTTAATTCATAAAGACTAGCAGGGTCTTTTTATTTATTAAAAAAAATTTGCTGTTTATATTTCAGATGGGTGTCAACAGTAATTTAACTTTTTTAAGTTGTAGATTAAAGTCATCAAAAATTACAGAATTAATAAATAAATTCATGTTTTTGTTTTGTATAGCTTAGACAAAATGAAATAAAGAAAACAATATAGTAAAAGTAAAGATTACCTCCATTTAACATTTAGTGTGAGTGAAATGCAACATCTAACCTTTCTTGATAAACTTTCCTATCCCAGCGCATCCACCAAATTTAGTTTTTCCGAATTTAAAACACATCTTTTATGAATATTTGAGTATATTTTACACTATTTTATATAGCTTAGGCAAAAATAATTAAAAGAAACAATAAATTAAATGTGCAAATTATATCTGTAATTAAGTTATCTCGGCTATCCCGGCGCATCCACCAATTTTTGTTTCTCTTTTCCGAATTAAAAAACATTTTTGATGAGTTTTTGTGTACATTTAACCAGCTTGATACAATATTTACGATATTTTGTTTTTTTTACAATATTTACAATATATTGGTTTAATGAATTAGATTTGTGTGGTTTTTCATTATTTAGATGTAGCAAAAATTGGACTCCAATCTGCTTGCTGTTAAATAATTACTCTAAAAGTAACTTTGTGATTGGAAAGTCGAGTTTGTGGTAAATATTTAACTTTAGGAGTTATCTAAACGGAAAGAGTGTGTTCCAAGTAAAGATTAAAATAAAAGTTTGTGTGAGCAAAGCTGTCAAGATAATTTGATAGGGGATGGTCAGTTTCAAGATTCAGCTGATCAAGTGAATATGTCTTTAAAGCTTGGCCTGCATCAAGTTTATAAACGAAGTTGAATTATTCATCCTCTACTCACTTCATGTTTATGTATGAAATATTAATGTGTACATAGTACATCACCCCTTACTTGCGGTAAATAACTTATGCTCTTATAAATTCTTAGCAAAAAGATTAAACGGCAAAATTTTCAACTTGTTTATTCTTGAAGCAACAAAATTCTGCTGATTGGAAGATTTCTTTGATGTTTTCAGAAGTGGTAAGTTAATTCACCGGAAAATAGAAATTAAAAATAACTTATTGACTCAAAATGTTATTTTCGGGAATAAATGTGAATTTTCAGCTCACGTAATGTATAAAAGTTTTGCTGCAATTTATTAAGTCTTTGATGCATTTGATGTACCTGTAAGTTCTGTATTTTGCTTCCTACGTGTTTTATGTGGTGGTTTATGCATGCAGATTAATGTAAGCAATGCAGAAGAGTAATAGAAAACATAAATCAAGATATAAATAATTTTCTTACTTTTAGAAAATAAAAAACTCTGTTAAAAAATTACAAAATATAAATATTTAGGAAAAGTTTAAGCAGAAAAAATGTTTTGTTTTTTATATTTTAATTGTTAATTTAAATAAATTCTCAATTTATTATTGCTTTAAAATTTTATTATTTTAGGTTTTTGAAAGTTAGACGTTTTAAAAATTATAAATATTTCCTAAATTTAAAATCAAATACAAAATTATAAATTGTTATAAAATATAAAAACTAATAGTTATTTATTATATAAGTGTTTTAGACAGCATTTTATCCACGCAAGAATGTTTACGCGCGAGACGCAGTCGAGCGTTTAATATTCTTAAGTGGATAAAACGCGACTAAAACACGAATCCAATATAAAGTTTTATCTACAATTACAGCGATTTAAAATTAGAATCGCCAAAATGTCATATCATGTCATCAAAAAATGATTTGATATTACACTCTGACAGCGGATGTCACCTCAAAAATCATTGAAATTAACTAAAAAACATGGGAGGTGTTAAATCGTTGCTATTTATTTTCCATTGTTTAACGACTCCAATTGTACAAAACGCTGTGCAAGTTGGTGAAAATGGAAGAAGGTGATACTGTTCCCGAGACAATTCTTGAGGAAGCTGAAGAAGCGACTCGCCAGTTATTGCCTGCGAAGTCCAGAGAACATTATGAAAAAGTATTTTTAGAATTTAAAGAATGGAAAGAAGAACAGGGAGTAATGACAATAAATGGAAAAGTTCTGCTATCGTATTTCTTAAATTTGAAGAAGAGGTATGCAATTTCATCCATGTGGTCGAAATAGGTACTCCATGCTGAAGGCCGCTATAAAGGTCTATAAAAACATAGATATTGGAAAATATATTAAGCTCATGGCCTATCTAAAGAATCAGTCAAGAGGATACAGGCCGAAGAAGCTGCAGTATTGGACAGAGTTTTTGACAAGTTTTTGCGATAAAGAATATTTGATGATCAAGGTAATCTCTGTCATTACATAGACATTGTAGATGATAAATTTTGGAAAATTTTGCATTAATAATAAGGGTGTCGATGCTGTGAGCTGACAAATTTGAAAATCAGTGATGTAGAAAACAGGGGCCCATACCTGATTGTTTCGATATCAGATACCAAGACGGGCGTTTCACAAAAATTCACAATTATAGAAGAAGGATTCTCTATCAACACTGTGGAGAAGTGTAGTAAATACATGTCCTTACGTCCGAAGTAGTTATCTATTGAGAATTTTTTTTTACGATATGCTAATCAAAAATGTACATCGCAACCTGTTGGAATTAACACTTTATCAAAAGCTCCTTCTAAAGTTGCTTTGTTTTTGAATCTGGCGAACGCTGAAGCTTATACCGGCCATTGTATGAGGCGTACTTCAACAACTTTACTTGCCATTGGAGGTGCTAATCTTACAACAATTAAACGACGTGGTAGGTGTAGGAGCTCCGGCATAGCAGAAACTTATACCGAAGATTCTGTATCTAATAAGCTTGATATCGCATGGAAAATCCAAGATTCTCCTGGTACCAGTCGTTCCTTACTGGAGGAGACGTCCATTGTTTCTACAACTACTATTCGTTTTGGAACCGATAACAACTACAAGCTTTTTATTAATGGAAACGAAGTGAAATATGATAAAACAAAAAAACGAAATGTCTATTAATGCAAATGTTAATGTCAATATTAATAATAAATAGAATGCGCTTGATTTAAGATTGTATTTTTTCATTATTCCACTAGTGCAATAAAGTGATTTCATTATTTCACTGGTGGATAAAGTGTTACTTTATACGGTTCGTAATTGTGGATAAAACTTCAATTATAAGATAATTGTGGATAAACATATTTATATAGTAGACATCGTGTGTTCTTTTAAATTCAATTAGAAAAGTAATTCCAATTCTCTCTGTGTTGCTTTGAAACCAACTTTGTGGTAAGATATTTTCTCAGCATTGAAACTCAGTCATTGTTTTCTATTTATTGAAAATCCAATTGTTTTAATATCGTGCCAGGAATGACAAATTTACAAATCACGTTGATTGTGTTACAATCACGTCGGATTTTCACAAATGTATAATAGAGAAAGCTTCGACTCTCGAGAGCTTACCGGAGAGTTTTAATCCCTGATTTCGTGCATACTGAACGTTTGTTGTGTAAACGTGCTATTGTTACCAGTTATAATAGCTGAAGCGACTATTCTAAGGATTTAATTAATTTTATGTAAATTGATATTTCGATGTGGCAAAGTTGCGGCATATTGCCAATATCACGAAACGCTTAATTTTATACCTAAGATTTCACCTGTTTATATAAATAGTTGATTTGTACAAGGAAAAGCTTCTAGAGCTTTACGCTCGAAAATGTCAAAACCTGAAAGCTTGTGTAATTAATTAATTTCTTTAAGAGTGTAAAGTTTGAATTTTCGGCTAGTGGACAATCAAGTCTTCGAAGTGGCGAACTTTCGACAAAAGCTGAATGTCAACAACGTATTACAGTTCAAGTTATATAGAGTATTCAATTTGTTGTGCAAATAATTTAGTCGTATTCCATCTAGATTCTGGTTTCATTATGTTCGTGAATTGTAGTTCAGATTACAATGGATTAGTTATAATAGGAAAACGACAAACGTAATTACATCGCCGACTAATATTAAATTAATTCAACTAATAATTTATATCTAATCATTCGAGTCGGATTATTGACTCGATCTTCAACAGATTTGTTTGATAACATCGATTCACTTCGACGTATTTATTATTTACTGAACAGTCGCTTTGTGTAAAAGTATCCGAGGTGATTACAGTCATGAAAAGAAAAGAACAAAAGTACGGCAAATACGCTTACCCGACTTGAGGAAAACGGAAATGGGATCGGAAGTCTTTTGTATTTTCGAAATTAATGAATGAAAACTGAATCATTTGCAAAATTTTTAGTCTAAATTTGTCAGACCACATAATATTTTAAGTAAGACCAGAAGTAGTGACGCGACAAATCTATCCCATGATGGATAGCGGAGAACAATTAATTCCAGGAAATATTTATTTGGTATACAACAAATCAAATAAACAATAAAAAATTAAAAACGTGTAAATATAAAATTTTTTGAATAATTTAAATTTGAACAAAGCGCATGACCGTAATAATAATTTTAAGATAATTTCTCAAAAGTACATAACAAGCGGACAAAAAATTCTAAGATATATTAAATAGAGTCCACAATTTGGTCATGTTTAAAAAATCTATTGTGTATATATAAGTATATAGGTATTGTTGCAAAATTTTGGGCGGCAAGAGGAGTAAACAAAACAACAAGTCAGTCCAACTCAATCAATTTGACTACTTACAGTTACAGATAGAGATACAAAATGAAAAAAGCGTTCAAAACGTAAAATCAAATAGAGGCGCAAACATATAGTCTATACAAATAATAATAAATTGAAAAATTTGGCAATACAATATTGTATGAAATTCAACAAACAAATCAACAAAGAAAAATATATAACAGCGATAGAAAAAACCAAAAACAACAAGAAGCTACTAGAACAATAGAATAAAAATAAGAAGCAATAGAAAAACTAATTAAACAAGCAAGAAAAAAACAAATTCAAGAAAAGAATAAAAGGAAAATGAAAGAATGGTAAGATAAAGGTTTATGAACAGAAGAAAGACAACAAGGAAAAGGATGCTAGAAAAAAATACGCAAAACAGCCAGAAAGAATATAACAAACAAAAAGCATAATACAAAAAATGCAAAAAGAAAAAACAAGAGCACAGTGATAAAAAATAGGAGATATAGAAAAGAATTCCAAAAATAAAGAGATAAGAAACTTCTATCAAGGATGCAAGAGAATTAAACAAGAATTTTAACCTAAAACCATATTTTGTCGAGGTAAAAAATGGATAATTAGTGGGAAGCGAAAAAGAAGTAACAGAAATATAACCTAAATATTTTAAAGAAGTATTAAGCAAATTGTCGGCCAAAAGAAGAACAGTTGAAGAGAAGAAAAACAACAGAAACGAACAAGAAAAAAGAGAAGAGGAACTTCCCACATATGATGAAGTTAAAAATGTTATAGAAAAACAGAAAAACAAGAAGAGCCTAAAAGAATACAACGTACAAGAAAAAATGATAAAGTATGGAGGAAAAACGATAACAAAGATAATATATGGTTTAATTAAAAAATATGGATAAAAGAACAAATGTCGCAAGCATCGAGAACAGCAATATTATGTCCAATCCATTAAAAAGGAGACATGACAAAATGTGAAAATTGTAGAGAAATAGCGTTACTGAACACTGTATATAAGATAATGTCAACAGAGTGCTGAATAATAAATTAAAAGAGCATAAGGAAAAAGTAGTAGAAGAATACCAGTGCTATTTTAGAAAAAAAGAAAAATTAAACTGAAAATAAATGCAGAAAAAACTAAATTCATGATATGGAAAGAAGAAGTATTCAAAGAAGGCAATTATCTAAAAATAAAACGAAGGGAGAGATACAAATTTAAAGAAATTAAGAGATTTGTCTACCTAGGAAGTGTAATAGAAAAGAAACCAACAAATACAAAACATATAAAAGCAAGAATAGCACATCGAAATAAGAACGTCTATGCATTACACTCTATACTAAATTTAAAAGCCGTAGCAAGAGCAACAAAACTGCATATCTACAAGACCATAAAATGACCGGTGATAATATACGTTTTCGAGGGATGGACACTAAGAAAACAAAAACAGTTCATGCTGCAGACATAGGAAAGAAAAGGTTCTAAGAAAAATTTATGGAAAGAAAAAAGTAGAAGAGACTTGGATTAGGAGAGCTAACAAAAAATTAAGAACATTATACAAAGACACAGATATAATAGGAGTAGTTAAACCACAAAATAGTGGTTAATGTAGAAGACAGGGGCGCATACTTGATTGTTTCGATACCAGATACCAAAACGGGCGTTTCACGAAATTTTACAATTATAGCAGAAGGATTCTCTATCAACAACTCGTAAGTAGAATGAAAGAAAACAGATTACCTACAAAAAAATTAGAAATGGGACCCAACAGATGAAGGGACAAACCAAAGACAGAGTAGAAAAAGAAAGTAGAAGACGACCTCCAAAATTTACAAATAAAACAGTGGAAGAAGGAAGCTCTAAATAAGAAAGAAGAAAGATCGCCCATCAAGCCATGAGCCTACAAGAATTGTAGTGCTTATACATATATCTAAATGTTAGATTATATTAAAAAATTTTGCGTAAAAATTGAATAGTAACTTATTACGTTGCAGCGGTTAATTTATTTAAATTTCTAATATGTATTTAAAATAAATCTTATAACTTTATATTTGTTTATTTCTTTTATTTATTATTCCTGTTTTCGTTCTTTGATTATTAGTAAATATTGGTCACTTCCGATCTCTGTTTCCCTTTTAGTTTTTACATCCTTTATTCTGTTCCATATGTTTTTTCTCACTAGAACATTCTCCGTCCTCAATCCTTTTTGTGCAATATTCCTAAAAGCTTTCTCCTTCACATGTATTTTTCTTAACTAAAATTTTAGCATAATTGATTGATTTTGCCTAGAATAGGTGTCAAATTATCTCCTCTCCAATAATACAATTTCGTATCTAACGTCACTCTCTTCCAAAATTAAATTATCTGTACTTTATAGTCAAGACTAGATTTTCCACAATACAAAACCCGTTTATTAAATAAAGTAAATTGTTGATTCCACAGCGTTAATCCAATCTCTTTGACGTGATTGGCAGGCTTGAAATCAAATTACAAGAAGTCGATCTAAAAACCAAGAATTTTATCCTTTTTTTTGTTATATAAATTACCCTTTCAAAATCGCATAACACACAAAAATAAACTTTCCACAAAGAGCAATATCTCATCCGAGTTTCTAGGCTTGTACAATAAATCGCTCGACATGTGAACAGAACTTAAACTTTTTAATGTTTTTGCCAGTCATTGAAGATTTTGCTCGAGGGAATTTCATTTGCGGTTTACAACAATCAAAAATGTGTTACAGAATTGAAAATTATTTTCGTAATTTTAAAGGCATTATATCAAAGTGAAATTTATTGTTTAGTGCATATGCCACTTACAAAACCCTCAAGACTCGTTTTATATTTATTGTCTGTATATTGCAACTTCTCCGACTATTTTCCTTTATTTTACATCTCTTGCTTGCGCGAATAAACAAGAACTTAAGCAAAACTTTGCTTTACATTTTTTAAATTTAATATACCAGAAAATTACATATTTTCTTTTAAACCAATTTTCAGAAAAAAAATATAACCAATAATGTAGCAATACTTTTCAAATAATGGAATTCGAATTGATTTTTCTTGTTTTACTCTCTACATCTCATTTAACAGTTAATAGAAAAATTGTTTGTTATAAAAACTCGCAACAAGCCATTCATAAATAGACAGTTGGTCGACTGCTATTAATAAGATTCGGTCGATTAATATATCACATATAGACGAATTAGTTAAATTGTTTTCTAGTTTTATATTTTTATCTACAATTACTTTATAATTGAAGTTTTATCCACACTTACAAACCGTATAAAGTAACACTTTACCCACTAGTGGAATAATAAAATCACTTTATTTCACTAGTGGAATAATGAAAAATACAATCTTAAATCAATCGCATTCTATTTATTATTAATATTGACATTAACATTTACATTACTAGACATTTTGTTTTTTGTTTTATTTATGTATTTTACTTTGTTTCCATTAATAAAAAGCTTGTAGTTGTTATCGGTTCCAGAACGAATAGTAGTTGTAGGAACAATGAACGTCTCCTCTAGTAAGGAACGAGTAGTACCAGGAGAACCTTGAATTTTCCTTGCGATATCAAGCTTATTAGATACAGATTCTTCGATAAAAGTTTCTGCTATGGCGGAACTCCTCCACCCACCATGTCGTTTAATTGTTGTAAGATTAGCACCTCCATTGGCAAGTAAAGTTGTTGAAGAGCGCCTCATACAATGGCCGGTATAAGCTTCTGCGTTCGCCAGATTCAAAAACGAAGCAACTTTAGAAGGAACTTTCGATAAAGTGTTAAGTCTAACAGGTTGCGATGTACATTTTTGATTAGCGTATCGTAAAAAAAAATCTCTCAATGGATAACTTTTTCGGGCGTAAAGACATGTATTTGCTACACTTCTTCAGTGTTGATAGAGAATCCTTCTGCTATAATTGTAAATTTTCGTGAAACGCCCGTTTTGGTATCTGGTATCGAAACAATCAAGTATGCGCCCCTGTCTTCTACATCACTGATTTTCAAATTTGTCAGGTCACAGCATCGGCAGTCACCACACACCCCCATTATTAATGCAACCTAAAATATTTCAAAATTTATTATCTACAATGTCTATGTAATGACAGAGATTACTTTGATTATCAAATATTCTTTATCGCAAGCTTTTGTAAAAAACTCTTCGACGTGTGCTCTTTCCAATACTGCAGCTTTTTTCGGCCTGTATTCTCTTGACTGATTCTTTAGATAGGCCATGAGCTTACTATATTTTCCAATGTCTATGTTTTTATAGACCTTTATAGCGGCCTTCAGCATGGAGTACTTCGACCACATAGATGAAATTGCATATCTCTTCTTAGTCTTCTTCAAATTTAAGAAATATGATAGCAAAACTTTCTCATTTATTGTCATTTACCTCCGTTTTTTTCCATTTATTAAATTCTGAAAACACTTTTTCATAATGTTCCTTAGACTTCGGAGGCAATAACTGGCAAGTCGCTTCTTCAGGTTCCTCAAGAATTTTCTCAGGAACAGTATCACTTTCTTCCATTTTCACCAACTTGCACAGCGTTTTGTAGGTACAAATGGAGTCGATAAACAATCGAAAATAAATAGCAACGATTTAACACCTCCCATGTTTTTTAGTCAATTTCAATGATTTTTGAGGTGACATCCGCTGTCAGAGTGTAATCTCAAATCATTTTTTGATGACATGAGATGAAATTTTGGCGATTCTGATTTTAAATCGCTGTAATTGTAGATAAAACGTTATATTGGATTCGTGTTTTAGTTGCGTTTTATCCACTTAAGAATATTAAACGCTCGACTGCGTCTCGTGCTTAAACATTTTTCCTTGGAGAAAACGCTGTCTAAAACAATTATACAATAAATTACTATTATTAAAAATATATTAATAAAGTAATAAACAAAATAAACTAAAACATAAAATTTAATATAATTCTTCAAGACCAGTTTACACCAACCTACACGTAATATCAACCGATAAAAACGCACACTTTAAGATCATATTTATTTTATTGTACCTAGAACATCTTTAATAAACACGTGGTATATTGCGACTTAATTCCACTATTTTCCTTTTGTCTTACATCTCCTGTTTGTGCAAATAAACTTTGCTTTACGTTTTTTAAATTTAATATAACAGATTTTTTTTTATTTATAAATTTACTTTCAGGTAAAAATAAAACAGGTAATACTGCGGTACTTCAAATAATAACATACGAATTGAATTTTCTCTCTTTTACTTTCTACACATCATTATTCAATTGATATAAAATATACAAGTCTGGTTTTCTTCCTGAACTTTGATTTTTTTATTAAATAAAATAAATATGTTGCTCACGTATTATAACTTTATCGGAAAATATCTAAGACTTCGAAGTTCAGAAGCTTCATTTAATTTCCAAGTGATGAATTCTTTCAAAAATCACGAGTTCAGATAATTAAATTTTTAAGTTTACTCAGTTTTAGAAAAATCACTGACACCCATTATTGATTATAACTTAATTAACAGACGCTAAACTCGTGATTAAATTTTAATTATGTTATCGGTTAATGTCTTCCATGAAAAATACTCTCTTAAAAATAATAAAGAGTTGCTATATATCTCAGAAATTCTAGATTTAAAAAATAATTACAGCTACAATATTGCAACTATTAACTAATGATTTATTATTAACAACTTCTAATATATTGAGAGGTAGAATTACTAAAATATTTCCAAATAATTATTATTAAGACAAAAAACAAAAATAGAGGACAACTAAACTTGTTTATAGAGCCATATTGTCAAACACAACGTAGGGCTTCTTTTCTACTAGGTCACAATTACGACTTTTGGCCTTTTTGTTTGAATTTAATTTTAACATAACATTTAATTCAATGCTTTACAATTAATAAAATATGAAAAAAAATTATTCAATTATTCCCCATCTTTAAGCGTCTCTAATCACTAAGCTGTTAGAGATAAACATCGCTTTGCTGACTATATAAAATTCAATTTTCTACACCGTTTTCCAATAACATGTTTTGTATCTTTGGCCGTTCGCGCAGCGTTTTAAAATGTAGCCAGCACTGTACAAATGTTAAAATTTGGCATATTATTACATTTTTTTAATATGTTTCAGTAACCTCTTGTTAATTTATTAAATACAAATATAAAGAATTTAATCTTCTATATGAGAGTAAATGTCAAAGTTTATGACATCGTAAGGTGGATCTGGGCTTAGATCATTGTAGTTTCGATCATTGTTGCCAACCTATTGACGGTGATTTCCCTCATATGATGGGTCAAAATCCCCTAAATTCAAGCTAAATTCCCCAAACATACGTCATTTTAAAAAAGTCTACAATCACAAAGTACAAAAATATTGTTTTCCGCAACATACAATTTTTAATTTATTTCTGATAAATAGATAATAAATCACTTTTCAAATAAGTGATAAATGTGAATTACACCGCGATCAAGAATACTGAATAAGTTGGCAACAAAAAATTAACAGTTTAACATTTTTTTGGTAATTTAACAGTAGTAGTAATAGTTAAAAATACCCTAAAAAATCCCCTACAAAAATCTTTTCCCTAAATATTCCCCTCTTCTTCATAAAATACCCTAAATTTAGGGGAAAATCCCCCAAGTAGGCAACACTGGTTTCGATCCAACACAAATACTGATTTGCAGTTTTGTGATGCTATGTTTAACTTAAATGTTTTTTAATTACGTTAATATACTGAACAGTTAGTCTTTTTTCCATTAGAAGTAATAATAATAATAATAATAATAATAATAAAATAGAAAAATAAAATAATATAATAATAAAAAAAAATTAATTTTTGAAATAATTCCTATTCTTTTGCCGCGTTTAATGCAACGTATGTGTAAAATTGGGGTTCTTTTGATTTAAAAAATTGGATTAATAACAAATATTTATTTCTATGTAAACAAATACACAAAACAATAGTTTGATAAATAAATAACTCCATACTTACACAGTTTTAGCTACGATCGCTGTCGCTTTGATAAACCGCTCAATCGCTTTCGGGTTCTTACTGCGGGTCATTGTCTCTGCACGCTTATCAACCGATACGTCTTTCAGGTACGTATCCGGAAGTTTTTGCAAGTTTTCTCCATATGAACCTGTCTAAAAATGGTTTCACAAAATTTCGCGCTACAGTGTGACTCAAGACGCACTTCTGGTATTTTCTCTGACTACTTACTCAAAATTTTTTTCTGTGAAATTGTTCGTAACAATAATATAGAATTTATTTTGTCTCTTTTAGGTAAAACATTTGATGTCGTTTATTTCAGCTTCGTCATTCCGAATTTGCTAATGCCAAAACTTTGGACAATAAAACCACGAATGTTTAATTTCCTTATTAGACTGCAAAAGCTCCCCAGAGAAATAATTCGTAAATTTAGCGGTGAGCTAACAAAATTAATTAAATTATGCACCACTAAGCATACGTTTATAAAATTGAAATTAAAAGTTTATTTCGTTTTAAATTCGGCGTAAAAATATTTTACATTCGGCGTAAAATTTTAATTGGAGTTTTTATTTGGGACAAAATTCGTGTTGCAAAACGTCTTATTATCCCGAATATGATAAAGTTGAGTGGTTGCAGTACAGGATGAGAAAATTTCGTTGATATTTACAAGCTTCATGAACGTTTCGAGCAATTTCTTTTTTAATATTCAACATTGCATTCTAATTACAGCAAACTTTGATGCGAAAAGTTATCTTCTCCTTGTCTCCTAATTTCTACGTTTCTGACTCCAAAGATACAACTCAATTAAAAGCTTGGCAAATTTTAAATTACTTACACACATAACGAAGTTTTGATTAAATTTCCGAATGTCCTTGAGCAGTCCTGCCTCACATTATCTTGTGCTTTACTTTGGAATTATCTTGCAATATGCTATACCTCCAGGGGGTTGTTTGAGTCTCACCCCTTATCAAGTTTAAGCCACCAAATTACGGCCGGGGACTGATTTATACGATTTCGTATCATTTTATACACTTTTCCAATGCCTAACAGCCAATTTTCACTCAAACCAGAACTTTAACCTCAAATATCAATATTTAAAAAATAATTAAAGACTTGAGATATGCTCTACACATGGTAGCTAAACCTTGTTTGTCTTTTAGAGTTTCGGTGAAGTTTCTAGTTGGCAGCTCTATGCTGTCATAAATTACAAAGAAACTTTACTTTGTTAAAACTTTGCAGGAAAAATATATGATCGTAATCTATTTATCAGATTGAGAAATTATTCAAAAAAATTTTTTTTGTGTTTTCGTTCTTAAAAAAATGTTTTAGGTCGTTAAGAGACTAAATAAATTAGTTGCAATTAGTTATAGGAAGAGATCGGGTTGGTATGTCCTGTATAAGTAATTAACAAGACGACATTTATCCTTATCACTCCTGATTACTTTTGTGGTATGCTGGTTAGAAAATTAATGAAACTAGGTAACTATCTGTCGAGTCTCTAAATCTCACATTTTTGTTTCTTTCTTTTTAATAAATAATTTATTTGTTTTCACAAACAATAATTCGATAAATAAATAACTCAGTAACAATATATTGCCGCTCTGCTTCTATATTGAACTTCACTTAACATCTGAATTCAACTGTCTGGTCATCGCCCTCTCTTTGCTTATATACAAACAAGACCGCTTTCTAGTAAGCTCTAAACGTTTCTAATTAACCCTTAACCGGCGTGGCCGAAAATTTTAACACTCCATGCGTAGCGGAGTCCCTGAGACTCCTAATTAAAAAAAAAAGTTTTTGTTTTCATTATGAAAAATTTTTGGTTTTTATTGTGTCTACTATAAAAAATACAATATAAAGAAACATACTTTTATTTATAAAATTAACGCAGTAACAAACTAATATAAAAACGCTAATAAAACTGAACGTGTAACACAAATTAACAGGAGGTTCCTAATTTCTATTTAACAACAAAAAAAAACGAAAATTAAAAACTTTTTCATTTGTAAACATGTTAAGTAAAGTCCAAGTTATAAGAAAATAACAGAATTAGACCTTTAATTTATAACCGAAAAAAAGTGACATCGGTTCAAAAATCCTATCAAAAAAAGTGAATATTTATCTATCTTTACAATTTTGAACGCATGTTAAACACATTTTTTTGATACATTGCAGACAAATCGGTTTGCTAAAATGAGCGCATAAAAAAGCAGTTTTTCGCTTTAATTTTGGATCACAGATCGAGCAATATTTTCTCTGATTTCTTGGCAAATACTCTTGAGTTGGTGTTACAGAGAAAAGTATGTTCAAAATTTTACAAATAGCATTTTTTAGTTTCTTGGTCGGAAAAAACTTCATCACACTCTTCAAACCAGTTTTGAAGAGTTTCCTCAAAGTGGAAATCTGTGACTCTTACTATGTCAGGATTCTTGGACATGGTTACTAAATATTGCAATGTTACACAAATGGCGTGGTGGAGTCCCAGGGACTCTAGACAATGCAGTTAGCACACTTGCAACGACAATAAACTTCAGCCGACTGACCACCTAATGAGTGAACCATAAATATTAAGCTATTGGCCAGGTCGCCCTCTATCATAAACAAATAGAAAAGTTGTTGAAGAATTTCTACTAGCCAGAGTCCCAGGGACTCCACCACGCCGGTTAAGGGTTAAATATGTATAAGACTAATGCAACTAGGAATCAAGAGAATGACGTGACGTCATATTTCTCAATCACACAAAACCACCAAAAAGCTTATATAATATACACAAAAATTTTCAAAATTTGTCAATTTTTTTATATAAAACTTTAAAAAATCAGAAACATAATGCCTCTAGATTCTAGAAAAATAAGGCGCATTTGCCTGACGTAACAATAAAGTGGCTCTATATTTTTTCTTTATTTTATCATTTCTGTAAGAATGTTATCTTTGTCAAATACTTTACCTGATTTTATCTTTTTTAATTGCATTTTATATTTCTGCTGCTTCTGTAATTTATGTCTTTGTCCAAGAACAGTACCTTCAGAAATGATTCCTACCCACGTGACCAATTTATATTTTTTAACGCAAATATTACTAAACAATCATTTTAGTCACTTTAACGTTCATCAGTAACAAAACTTCAAAATAATAATAATAATAATGAAAGAAAAAAAGTAATACACAAAGGTTTTGTTAAGATTTCTACCTTTATTTAAAGCACTGTAGTTCAATTTATAGAAGTATTTTTGTCTATAAAGTTGCGGCTATTCAAGGCGATAGTATTCTGTTAATTATGATATTAATTATTAAAGCAGTGTAGATCAATTTACGAAAGTAAATTTTTTTTATTTAGTTAATTAAAAAATCCGAATAATCTATTTACCTGGGTGCGACTGCAAAATTTATCCAGAAAAATAAAAAAAGACATAATTACTGTTTGAGAAGAGCAAAAACATTTGAAAAACAACTTTTGGTTAGAAAATGTTTCAAAAAAAGTTCTAAAAGAAGTTGATAAAAAAAGAATTAGAAAAAGTTCTGAAATAATAATAATGATTCTAAAACACTGGAATGATGATTAGGAAACGACAAAATTTTTTTTTTAAGTTAAAAATTGATGTTTAGAACATAATAAAATCAGACAAAAATTCTAAAAAACAAATAACGATTTTATTAAAAAACTTGAAAAACGGCTTTCAGATGAAAGAGAAAACTCGGAGAAGCAAAGAATTATAAAAAAAAAAACAGAAAACTCTGGAAGAAGAAAAAATAGCTTTTCTAAATAAGGGAGCAAAGGAAGACTCTAGAAGAACAAAAGACGGTTAATTCTAAAACAATTGGAAGAGAAAGGTTAGATAAAAAAGATGCCAAAACTTGAAAAATGACGTTTGGAAAACAGGAAGAACCTTGAAAAACGACAAATTATGGAAAAGGAGCAACAAGAAAGTCTAGAATGTGTCAGAAAAAATTTTCTGAAAACTTAAAAAATAACGTTTGGAAAAAAGGAAAAACCTTGAAAAATGACAAAATAAAAAAGAAAAGTTAAAAAAAACTAGAAAAACAAATACGATTGATTCAGAACTGGAAAAAAACTACTAATTAATTACATTAAAAATTAAAATTACTAAAAACTTTAAAAGGAACCGTTGAATATAAAAGACGAGCCTAAAAATCTACAAGAAAAAAATTAAATGCTTATAAACCACGATTGGAAAAAACAGTTTTAAAAAAATAAAGTAAGATTCTGGAAGAACGAAGAAAAATTCTGAAATAATAATAAAAACAAGTAAAATTGTAGCTACAAAAAAAAAATAAAGAACAGTAAAGTTTCTGAACAAGTTCGAAAAACAACAATAAAAGAACAGGTTTTTCTGCTAATTTTTCAATCATTGAAAAGTTAACAGTATGGGAAATGTCTTTAAGACAGATCTTCTAGAAATAAAAAATTTGAGGAAAAGTATTTGGTGATTAAGCTTTGTGATTTAGTTATGTCCTAAAGACAGTATAAAAACCGACTTTAAGAGTACTCGCATATGCTCGACCTTGGGTTTCTACATATAATCGAGCGATAATAAGTTACTGAGTATAAGTAGTTTGAATAAGCAGAAAAGAATAGTTATATTAAACAAATCTCCGGCGATTATTCAGAATGATAAAAGTCTGTTGTTGAAGTTTTTAATTATTGAAAGCTTCTTGTGTACATTAATTTGTTATTAGATAAATTATTTGACTTTTTAAAGGTTTTTCAATAAACCCGAATTGTATCAACGTTTTACTAAGTGTGAGAAGTGACATTTCAAAAAAAATAAAAACTAAAATCCGAATAATTTATTTGTATAGATTCAACTGCAAAAAGTGAGATAAAAAAATAGAGGAAAAGATTCATTTACTGTTTGAAGAGAACAGCAAAACAAGAGACAAATAAAAAAATCTAGAAGTAAAAAAACGTCAGGTAAATAAAAGAAGAATTAGAAAACAAAAAATATTCTGGTTACACAAACAAAGATTTTGAGAAAACCTAAAAGGATTTTAAAAAAACTAAAAAAACGGTGTTTAAAAAAAGCAAACTTATAACCTAGAGAAGCAAAAAACGATTTTACTAAATAAAAGGCTTTGAAACAGCGTTTAAAAAAACAAACTTTGAGAGAAGGCGATTTATAAAAATTTAAACAGAAACTTTTAGAAGGAGCCAAAAAGCGTTGGTTAAATTTAAAATAAGAGCATTTAAAATAAGTGAAAACCAAAAAAAGTTTCTAGATTACATTGCAAAACGACGAAATAAAAAAAAGTTAAAGATAATTTTAAAACAAAAGACAATTCTGCAAGAGTTTGAAAAACAACGATCGAAGAAACGAGAAATAGTTAAAAAATAAGAAAAAAATGACGATTGAAAAATAAAAAAGTGCTAAAAATTATTGTAAAAAAAATAATCATGTTTCTAAAAAAACAAATATAAAAAAACAAAAAGCAACTGAAAACTTCAATATAACAATTAAAAAAAAACTACGTCTACAAAAAATACAAAAGAAGATTCTGCACAAACAAAAGAAGATTCTGGATGAACAAAAACAAGTTCTGAAATAATATATAAAGATTTATTAAAAATAAAAACCTAAAATTATATCTGAAACAACATAAAAAACAAAAAAAGGGTCTAAAAAATTTGAAAAACGACGATAGAAAAACAGGTAAATAACTTAGAAGAAATTTAACAGCTTGCAAAATTCCGTTAAGATAAATGTTCTAATTATCTTAAGATACATTTTTTAAACAAACGGTTAAATATCGCCCAGTCCAGTAAAATCAATAAATAGTCTAATGTATTTTCATACTTATTCTGTATGTGTGTATATGTGTCACTATAAAATCAAATATGTATTGACAAAAACTTTAATCGTAAATAAATTTAACATTTATCGCAATACCATCTCCTGGTCCATCTCACAAATTGCCCTAGATTACCCAAAGCAATTTGCGAGGCTTAATTTATCTGTGGTTCAATATTATTGCTTATGGTTTGATCTGTTTGCTATTAGATTTCCCTTTATATAATCGTCTTGAGATAAAATTCAAAGCTAATAATATTACGCTTTATGTCCTTGAACATTAATAAAAATTTATTTTGGCTGAGTTATATAAAATTTTAGCCAATATTGTAACTTTCCAAATATTGAAAAGCTGAAAGAAACTTTATGCAATAAAGTCCAGAAACCCTTATCACTAGATCCATTTCAAATTCGCAGCGTGAAAAACCGAGAATGTAAAAAAGGAAATCACTAAATTTCAATTTTTATTATTCGGCATGTAACTTGAGGCAAAAATGATAAAGAAAAAAATGGTAAAAGCGAAATAAATAACACCGATTTGCATTGCGAATATATTCACTAAATTTTTTGAATCCGATCCTGCGTTGATGGCAAAGTTTTAATACAAGTTCGTCTTAGATTTCAGGTTTTTTGCTTTCAACTTGTTTCTAATATTACAGTATTGATAAACGACGAGACACTGACTGACACAAAACTTTTTTAATAACTCCCAGTCGATTGAAAAATCGAGCTAAAATTAATTAAAAGTACGTTTAGTTAGGCGTATGTAATTAGTTTAAAATTACAACCGCGTGTTTCTGAAATGCCTCCAAACCAAAACAATATAAAATAATTAACTTTACTGCAGCTAATATTACGAGTACTAAAAGCATTACAAGTGTTCACTAAATTAAATCATTTTTATTTTTATTTTCTTCAACGAGAACAAATTTCATTTTTCATATTTAGATAATTGTAAAAATATTTAATTAATTACCGTAAGAAAAATAATTTTTGTGAATTTATGAAACGTTAAGATGCAGTGACTTTATAATTAAGCATGTGCAGAAAGGTTCGTTAAAGTTAATTGCTCAAAAGAAGTTTTTTATTTTAATTTAATTAGAGCTTTTTTATATTAAACTACTTTAAAACTAATTAAACTGACGTTTCTTTATGATTAATTGTTAGGGGATATTATAATAGTCTAATTTTATTACACTAGATTCTGAGGATAATTTCCATTGATTGCCTTCACAAAAACAAACAATAAATGTTGAATGGGATTCAAATTTGCTCTCAGACCGTTCTAGCGAAATTAATTAAGCAAAGTCAAAGAAGGAGATCTTTATTTTAACACGAGGGAACCCTAATTATGCTTGATTCATTTTTATTTAATAATTTATATTTATCAGTTTGACGAATAAAAAACGACATATTTCTTTTAAAAATAAACCGAAAATTAAAAAAAAGTTGCTAAATGGTTTGTTCTAACCCGGCGCATCCACCATTTTTCGCTACTCAAATTTTTATAGAGATGCACTATTTATTAATTGCTAATTTTTCTTTGGCAATTCTTGTTGTGTTTTTCATTATTTAAAAAATAAAAAAAATGACTCCATTTTCTGTATAAATATCTAAAATTTATTTTGTTGGAAATAGTAAAAAACGAGAAATTTACGACAATGCAAATGATATGAGTTTATCACTTTTGTCTTCCATTTTCCTGCAAATGTACACTTTATAACCTTAGCTACTTTTAACTTAAAAGGTATAAAAATAATCCAATTTTTACCAACACGACGTAGTAAATCCTTAAATCGACCGCAATGCGCCATACTAAGCCTTAAATTAAATGTAATGAGATAGTTTTCAAACACTGGCAGATCCTGGCTTTAGACGTCAATCTCTAACACAGTGAACTTGGAAATTTAGAATTTATTTTTAATAAAAAAGAAAAAAACTGCAAAATAATCACCTTGTATTATTGTCTAAGAACTTATTTTCTAGATCGTGTGAAAAGTAACATACAAATCTTGTTTTCGCACACGAGGCGCTAGACGAGATTTAAGCTGGTAATTAAGATTTGCATTTAACGAGCACGATAAACACGTTTCCAGTGACTGATTTTACAATTTCAGAAAATCGCTTATTAAAATTTTATTTTTAATCATGATTGAAGATCTATTAAAACCAAAATGTCAACCAATTAATTCAAAAACGATTTTTCTAAATTATGTTTTTTTTGGCTGGTCAGTTAATTTTATTAGATTTGTCGTATATGCCGCATGTGTCACAATGCCACAATAATGTCTAAATCGTTTCGAAAAAAGTAAAAAAAGTTCTGTCAAATACTTTAATAAAAGTTTAATAAATAAAAATCAAAGATGAATGACCTTTGACATTTATTCATTAAAATTGTTATTAAAAAAGTTGACAAAACGACTGTTTTTTTAGTTTTGATTTTATTTTTTACAATAACCTTCAAACCGATTTAATTTTTTTTGGGGAATATGTAAGTATTAAGAAAACGAGCTAATGATTCTGAATAATAGCATGCTATTCATTAAATGTATTGTTATATAGTCACACTTCATTAAGACATCTTGTATAATAAAAAATATTTTTTTGAAATGCGCCGTAGTTTACAGATGAATGGGCTAGTTTCAAGTTGAGATACTACCGGTAGTATAACAAATTTAACACTTATCTATGGCAACAACTAATCACAGTAACGAATTCCTTTAATTTTTCATAGAAATGAAAATACTACCGGTATTATCTCAATTTGAAATTAACCCATTCATCTTTCCAATGAATCCAAAAGTTCCAATTTAAACACTAAGTTACAGTTGGAACCTGATCTAAACCATCTTGTATATAATGTCTACAAAACATAATATAAATAAAGCAGTACTATACAAAACATCTAATTTATTATAAATAAATTCTAGTATGATATAAATAAAGTAGTAAAACACAACATCAACAAATGTTGGAAATTGAAAAACTAATTGACGAAAGGCTCATTAACTTCAAAAAAGAAATTGAATCTTTGATAGAGAACACTATCGGAACGGAAGTGACTAATCTGAAAGAATTAGTTAAAAAACAAACCGCACATTTTAGATCGGATTTAATCGCTGAAAACAGCAATCGTAATGATTTATACATATCATTAAAACAAATTCATTCGGTCACAGAAAATAAACATTTACCAATTGAAGATTCTTTGAAAAAATTACGCAATAAACCTAATAAGACTGCATTAAAAAAGAATAAAATTGTTTTTCTTACCGATGAGAAAGGAAGAGATTGTGTAGAACTAGCAAAAACGTATCTCCCGTCTGGAAAGTTTGAAGTCTTTTCTATGGTTAAAACTAATGCTTCATTTCAAAAAATTGTAAATAGTCATGAAGATTTCATAAACACTCTTACCCGCAATGACAATGTAGTAATTTTTGGAGGTAACATGGAAGCTCGTACCGGTAAAATACCTACAGAAGACGATTTAGAATCAACATTACACGGATTTAAACATACAAATTTAAATATTATTGGATGCCCATTCTACAATAAGCGCCCTATACTTAATAAATTTATTCATAATTTGAACATCAAATTATCATTTATATCAAAAAATAATGTGAACTTAAAATACTTCGACGCTAACAATATTATCCAAAGTCAGTTTAAAAACCAGGATGTGATTTTTAACTTCGCAGCAAAAAGAAACATAGTTAAAACGGTAATCGAATACATACTAGGTAAAAAAAGATTCAGCAGTTTTGCTCTCAGTCCTTCTACTTCGAAAATTTTCTCCAAAAAAACCCAACAACTAAATTTAACTACGTCATCGCCTCAAGCAGTTCAAGATCAATGTATTTCCCAAGATGAAAATGCACAAGATTTTTTAGTCAACTCCAGCCCAACACCTCTAACAGCAAGATAACCTATACACAAACAAAATCGGATACATTGCAACAAAAATTTTCTAAAATTAAATTACACAACACCGATTCTAAATCTATTATAATGCATTTAAATATACGTAGTTTACGAAACAAAGTTAATGAATTGGAAATTGTGCTAAATGAAGTTATGCCCCATTTTTTATGTCTTACTGAACATTTCTTAAAATCCGACGAAATCCTACTGCATAAAGTAACAAACTATACACTCGTAAGTTCTTGTTGTCGCAATGACAGTAAAGGGGGTGGAGTAGCTTTATACTCACGAAGCAAAAATTTGGAAAAAGTGTGTGTTAATGTTGATCCTTTGGAAAAAGACTTTGAATATGTCTGTGCTAAATTTAGATCGAAAAATGTTGAATATGTGATTATTGGAATATACAGATCACCTACCGGAAATTTTGCTCACTTTTTAAATAAACTTTCTCTTGTGCTACAGAAAACATTTTCAGTTAATAAAAAATTAATCATTTGCGGAGATTTGAATATTCATTTTGAAAGTAAGTGTAAAGAAGTATCAGAAATATTGCAGTTACTCAGTACGTTCAATCTAAAGCAACACATATTTGAACCGACTCATATTACTCACACAAGCGCGTCAATCATCGATAATATTTTTAGTAACATTGATATCGACAACGATTTAAGTGGCAGTGTAATAAAAACTTTTATATCAGATCATTATGCGCAAACTCTTTCGTTTAACTGTGTTATATCTGATAGACTCAGATTAACAAAAACTAGTAGACAGATTAGAAATAAAGATTGTATCCGACATTTTCAAAATAGTCTCAAAAGTGAAACATGGAAAGATATAAAACTTCCATCTAATGTAATTCAAAAATATCAAGTGTTTTTTAATATTTTTTATTATTATTACGACGTGTCTTTTCCACTCAGGATAAAGACAATTACATCAAAAAAACATAAACATTGGGTACCGGACGAAATCAGCAATTGGTCACAAAATATCAGAAACTTATATGATTTATTAAACAAACAAATAACATCGAATTACTTTTGCGTTATAAATCTGAACGAAAGAAGTACAAAAATTATATCATTCATTATAAAATATGTTACAACAAGAACTTTATAGCTAATTCAAAAAATAAATCGCAAGCGTTATGGAAAAAATTTAATTCAATAACCGGAAAGTGCCAAAATACAAATAATATTAAACTTACCATTAATTCTAAAAATGTAGATGACCCAAAAACAGTATCTGAAGAATTTAATTCATATTTCAGTGGTATTAACACCTCACCAAACAACACTGCTCAGTACATTCATAATCGTTCTAAAAATTATATAAAAAATTCAAATTTAAACTTTTTTTTCTACCCCACTTGTGCTGACGAAATAAGATCAATAATTTCACAATTACCATCGAGCTACTCTAAAGGAATTGACGATATTCCTGTACAAATTATGAAAATTGCAGCCGAATACATAAGTGATCCTTTGTCTGATATAATTAATGAATGTATAGTAAATGGCATATATCCTGAACAATTAAAAACGGCTAAAACTGTACCTATTTATAAAAAGGGAGATAAAAAATCGGTGGAAAATTACAGGCCGGTCTCAATCCTTTCTTCGTTTTCAAAAATTTTTGAGAAAGTTATTTACGACAGATTAATAAAATACTTTAATCAATTTAATCTAATTTCACCAACTCAACATGGCTTTATTCCACATAAATCAACTGAAACTGCGATACTTGACGCCATAAATTTCATTCATCATAATCTGGATAATCAAAAAAAAGTAGCAGGAAATTATTTCGATCTTTCTAAAGCCTTTGATTCCTTATGTCATAAAACACTGTTAGTAAAATTAGAACAACTTGGTGTAAGAGGTACGAGCAACAATTTAATAAAAAGTTATCTTTCAGATCGAAAACAAATGTGTGTATTCAAACGATACAAAATAATAAAATAATTTCAACGTACTCATCTATAAGTGTTATAAATCAGGGAGTTCCGCAGGGGTCTATTTTGGGTCCCTTACTATTTATCATCTATACTAATGACTTATCCAAATACTTGAACGTCGCCGTCGGTTCCTTATGTCAATACGCAGATGATACATCAATAATTGTCGCAGCGAATACGATAGAAGAACTGTCTAACCAACTTAATATCACTATTTGTAATATGATAAATTTTTGTAATTCTAACAGTTTACACCTGAATGCAAGTAAAACAGCTTTTTTGCATTATACTAACATCTTTGAAGATAAATCATTACTATTAAGGCATCTGGTAAATCAATTAAAGAAACAAATGAAACTAAATTTCTCGGTTTAACAATTGACTCTAGGCTTAAATGGTCTACACATATATGCAACACTGTATCAAAAATGAATTCGGCCTGTTGTGTAATACGATATCTTAAAAACCAATTGTCAATAAGTAGTATTTTAACCTTTTATTATGCTTACGTTTTTTCTGGACTATCGTACGGAATAATATTTTGGTATCATTCTTGTGATATCGAGAAAATACAACGCGCTCAAAAAAGAATTATAAGAACAGCCTTAGGTTTGTCTTGTCGGACTTCATGCAGACAGTACTTCAAGGAGCTGCGCATAATGACGGTTACCTCTATTTATATAATGAAAATTATTATGTTTACCAAAAGCAACTTAAATCTTTTTCTAAAAAATGGTCAATTGTATTCAAACATGACAACGAGAAACTGTAACATGCTGAGTGTGCCAATCCATCATACTAAACATTTTGAAAATCGCCCTTATTTTAACTGCATTAAATTGTATAATTCTTTACCTACGGACATTGTGACAATTGCATCAAAAATAAAATTTAAAAAAAGCCTTCAGCTGTTTCTTACTGAAAATGTGTTCTATAGCTTGCAAGAATATCTAACGCGCGGTCAATAATTACATATCTAACTGCAGTCTGTTAATTAAGTTTTTTTTTTCTTATGTATTTCTTTACTATGTACTTTTTAACTTTTAACTATTGTTTATTCTATTTTCTAAATTTAATATTATTCATGTGACAATACCAATGTTTTTGTAAAACTTATGTGGTAATAAACTTATTATTATTATTATTATTATTATTATTATTATTATTACAATGATTTGTACTTTATTTTGTATTAAAATTATTAAAAATTTACATAAAGTAAAAATATACAGGGAATCCCAAGAAAAACGAGCCTCACCGAATATTTCAAAATTTGTAAAAAATTTGCAAAAACGCCAAAACAGGTCAATTTTGTTTTGGAGGGAAACATTTTCTGATGCAGTTTTTAAAACACTTATAGTAGTTTTTAACTTGCCGGTCATTCGATGAGACCCCTTCTTCAAGTCTTGAAATTTATGTCTTCTAACGCAAAAACTTTTGAAAATTTAGAATCTTTTGCGATTTTTGTTCTGTGATTTATGATAGTTCATGTATTTCATGTAAATTATCGTAATGTATGTAATTATAATTAGTTTCTGGTATTTAAGAAATGGTAAAATAATAATCGATATCTTGGAAAATTTTTAGCACAGAACAAATATGGCGGTAGATTCTGAAAATTCTTAGAGTTTTCGCACGTTGAGGTTAAAGGGTTGCTGAGAGTGCTTTAAAAATTAATTATTTTGCCAATTTATTACTTTAGCCGTAACATAAATATGAGTTTCAAAAAAATTAAAATCTATATTTTAATTAAAGATTTTCAAAAAAAAAAAAAAATTTAATGGCTAGAATACCCACTTAGTTTTAGTTTAGTTTTTTTTATTCCGATTCTTTAAAATTTTACAAATGTTCTATGTTCTTTACATTTTACATTTCTAAGTTATCTACATTTACTAGATTCTAGCCAGCCAGAAATTTTAGTTTCTTTAAACTTTTAGTTTTTTTTAAATTTTTTAAAATGTCTAAAATTCTTTGTTTTTTTCTTTTTTCTGTATTCTTGTAATTTTCCAAATTGTTTTTTTTTAAATCTGAATTATTATCATCTGTTTTTTGCAGAAAAAATCCAGTAAGCGTTAAAAATTTGAGAAACTCATTTTCGATTAATTAATTTTCAAAATAAACCAATCTCAAATTGGTGTTCTAATTACCAATACTTACTGGTCTTTTTCTGGTAACAAACCACACATCACTAGTTTATACATACTTAGTATTTTTCAATTTTCAATTCAAAAAAAACAAAAAAAAATGGTTATAAATTTGTCTCGTAATTTAAAAAAAACACTGTTTTTAAGCCGTTTCGAAAGTAACAAAAAAACATTTTTGAAAATAAATTTTTGCAAATTTTGATATTTTTTTCACTGTAGTAGCTCGCAGTTTAATCCCAATAGAAACCCATTAAAACAAAATTTGGAATTCATGCTCTATTTTCAAAATATAGATAGAGTTTTAAAAATTTACCGCCACACTTTAGATCTCTTTTTCAGACTTGACTCTCTATAATTCTATGTGTAAATTTCCCTACAATTTTTCTAGTCTAGGCGATATTTTAAATTATATAAATTTTCAAAAAAAAAATCACAATAATCTGTGTTTTTTGCCAGAGAAATACTAGTGGCCGTTAAAAATTTACTTTCAACCAATCACAAATAGGTATTTCAAATTTTCAACATTTACTGGTTTTTCTCTTTCAAAAAAACAGTTCATAAATTACTAGCTTTAAATACTTTCTTAAGATTTTACAAAATGTTGTAGATTCCTTAAATTTGTCTTTTGTTTTAAGCAATTTTTTATGTGTTCTAAGTTGTCTAAATTTACTATATTCCAGCCACGAATTTAATTGTTTTTAACTGATATTATCCTCAAATTTTGATAATTTTTGAGTTCGAATAAAAAATTAATTTGTGTGTGCAAAAGTAAACTGCATATAAATTTTAAAGTTGTTACACTTTTGGGTGTGTAGAAAGAAACGACCCCATTTATGAGTTGATAAACTCGTGTACTCGTGTTAATATGTACAGCAAGCCGAATTTAATCGTTTTCCAATACTAGTTTGGAGTCAATATCAGCGAAACGTCGTATCCATTTGGCTCAACAAAATATACACCCTCATTCCTAGGTGGCGCATAGCTTCATTTCTATTTCATTAAAATCCTATTACATTCCACATGCAATTCTCGCCTCATAAATATATTTCCGGGTAATTTGCTTGCTTTTCGAATAACAATTCAACCGGATATAATATTGAAATTTTCTTGAATGTGATGACACAATTGTGGGTGGATGTAATTAATTTTCGACTGCTCCGTAAATTCTTTCAAAATTACCGCGTCTTCATTAAAAAAATGGCTTGAACTACATCGTAAGCTTGCTATCGAAATCTACAAGCTTCATTTAAACATTAATATAACTTTTATTTTTAATCTAAAAATATAACCAAAAATATATTTTTTAAAAATTAAAAAATCATTCTTTTAAAATAGAAGACGACTTTGGTTCTTTCTGACAGCATGTTTAGCTAACTCTTCAGATTTGAGCAGTCTCATACTAGTCTGAATTTCCCTACTGGTAATTCTTAACTTGGAGGGAAGTAGAGTCATATCTAGCTTTTGGTACTTTTGAATCAGAAGCAAATTTAAAACTCCATCAAAATCTAAATTTTGTGAGTAATGAGCTGGTTAAGTAGAATAAGCAGCACTTTTTAAATTTCTGTAACAAAAAAATATTTGTGCATTTTCCTAAACTACAACATAGAAGTGGTAAATCTATTAGAATCTACCAATTCTAATCTACAATTATTTCTTTTTATAAATCCGACTACAATTAATAAGACAAGAATAACTGAGGAATAGATGGATTTTAGAGAAAAAATTGTCAAAAGTACTAAGAAGAACAAATTAAAAAATGATTATTAATAGAAAAAGGAAAAAAAAATCTAAAAAATATTGAAAGACGTCGGATAGAAAAAAGGTAAAAAAAGATTTAGAAAAATAAAAGAAATTGCACCCATAACATGTAGGTTTGGTAATAGTCCTACAAACTAATTTGGCTCTAATACAACACAGGGGAATCATCGGCTATATTATTCGAGAAGGTATAGGTAATAGGGTGGGCCAAAAAAATTGAATATTTTTTTTAACTTCCTACACTAAAAACTTGGTTCCTAAGCACTTTAAAAAAATGCCTTTTAAAGATAAGCTCTTAATTTTAATAGGAAGAACTCCTTCATCTCAGTTTTCTATTTTTTCTTTGGGTCTATTTGGAAATCTCCATATCTCGTCACTACTTGAGCGTACAGAAAGATTTTATTTACATTTTTTGTATAAAATTGAACGCTCTAAAAATGGTATTTTACAATTTTTTATAGCTCTTAGCGTTTAGAAGATATCAGAGGTCAAAGTTTGAAGAATTTAACAAAAGTTTCTTTTTTACTTCTAAATTTTATAACTCGTAGATAAATAAATATTAGAAAATGCGTAACATACAATTTTGTAGGAAATTAAGCGCTCTACAAAAAAGCTTTTGTGGTTAATCGATTACTCTAACCATTTAAAAAAAATGGAGGATTTATTCTCAAATTTTGGTTTTTAAAATGCGAATATCTTCTAAGTGGTTAGAGTAATCGATTAACCACAAGAAACCTTTTTTGTAAAGCGTTTAATTTCCTATAAAACTGTGTATTTTGCATTTTTGAATATTTATTTATCTACGAGTTATAAAATTTAGAAGTAAAAAAGAAATTTTCGTTAAATTCTTCAAACTTTGACCTTTGATCTCTTCTAAACGCTAATAGCTATAAAAAAAAATTGTAAAATATCTTTTTTTAGAGCGTTCACTTTTATACAAAAACGTAAATAAAATTTTTTCCTACGATCAAGTATTGACGAGATATCGATTTTGCCAAATAGAACTAAAAAAAAAAATAGAAAACTGGGATGAGAGAGTCCTTCCTATTAAAATTAAGAGATCATTTTTAAAAAGCATTTTTTAAAGATGCCTAGGTACCAATTTTTTAGTGTCGGAAGTTAAAAAAATGTATTCGATTTTCTTGGCCCACGCTAATAGGGTATGTATAAAGTATACTATTCAATAGTTTAATTATTAAATTATTTGTATTATAAATATAGTATTATAAATTATTTGTTCAAAAATTTAACTTTTAAAATAAAACAATTGTTAGAAATGAAGTCATTGTCTAGATTCACTGTTTTTAGACAGTTATTTTAGAAATACTAAAAAAAATGTTTAGATGCATTATTTACCAAATTTCGGTATTAATTTCAATTTTCAATCGTTCTCATTTAACTCAGTTTGCATTTAGCATAGCATCTAATAGTTTCCAGTAAAGCTGATTTCAGGTAATGTGGGTCTAAGATTTAATACTAAATTTCCATAATATCCTGAACTAAACTAGTACTGAGTATGGGCTTTTGCTTTAATGTATGCAGCTATTTATTGTTCTCTACTAGCAGCTCTGCCAAATTGGTTAGCAATAAATTAATTCTAACAATTCACAACTCCCACTAAAAAAAGTTGACCTCAAATACGAGTAAACCGTTCTAAATACGTGTCTGTAACAATACATCAACTTCCAGGAAAGGAAGAAAAAAAGCTAATCGAGTTAATGGTGTCTGTGAATTTTACTTGTTGAGATCCTGAAACTGGATCCTGCGCTTAACGTCCAAAAGAAACCGCAAAAAATATTACAGTCAATTTTATGTATTATTTAGGCTTTTCTCATTAACCAACTTTAAATGATTTTGCTTAAAATTTGTAACTTTAAAGAACCCAAACTCTTCCTAAACTCACTTGAAAGTTATCTCGTAATAAACTCGAGACATTTATATTTAGGCCCAATCAAAAATTTAATCTGAAAGTTTTTTTATGCATGTAATTACAGAGCTAGGGCTGCATTACAACATTAGCTTCCGGTTTTTGTCCTAAGCAAATAAATCCCGAAGTGAAAGGGACTAATTTCGAGGTGTCTAGTGTTAACCCTAATCTAAGTCTCATTTAATTACCAACAATTCGTTGGCTGCGACAAGAAATTTCTCTAAACAGTTTTTGTGAATTGACATTTAAAAAGAGTTGTCTGCATTCTCCGTCATTAGTAAACTTTTTTAATTTAACTTTCTGGTAAGTACAGTCTGTCTAATTCCGGTATAAATGGAACCTATTACAGGAAGAGGCCGCGAGAAGTCTTTATATGTTTGGAATACAGACTGTTCATTAAAAGAGAGTCTTCGAGCTAGCCATGAAAAGGAGAGGTAAGTAGCAGACACTTATTAATAGTTGTCGATTCACTGTTACTAATATTAATCGGTTAATTAATACACCACTTAAAATATACTTACTATTCGGTTCTGGCTCATAGATAATAATAGAAATTTCTTTAAAATTCTTAAATTTTGAGAAACTTTTTACTCCTTAAGCTACTGACACCACGTCACAAAGTAATAGCAGAAAATAATAGAGAGTTGACAAAAATTGCAATTTGTAAAATGTTAAAAGTGCAATTTGACCAAACTTTTAAAAAAATAATTTTTTTGAAACTTACTTGGCTTATCTAACGACAATTTAAAACTATGTTATTTAGAATTTCCTTTTTTTATCACATTGTTTCCCAAATTATTCATAACTCCTTGTATTGTCCTATAATATTCTTTTTGTTTTTAATTCGACGTGTTTCAACTTTTTCTTCTATTTCATTTTCGTCTTTATTTGCTTTCAAATGTCGTGTTTTCTTTAAATCTATTTTTAGTTCTTTTAGAATTTTCCTTTCTCTTCTTATTTTCCTAATCGACGTTTCTCGTCCTTTGATCAAAATAATTTCTATTTTTCAGATTCTTTTCATTCTAACACAGAAAAAATAAATTATTCGAATTTCCGTCTGAACTTTTCTAAATCTCATTTTTGACATCCGTGTTCCTGTTAGTTCCTGCTAATAACAGTTAATTTTGTCACAATTAGCCTAATATATCTAGCAACTGTATTTTCAGTTTATTGTAGTATATTTTGCATAAAATATAAAATAGATTAATGCCTTTCTGATCTTTTAATAACTGCTTAGTCCTTGTTTTAGAATTAAATTATTAATTATTATTTTAATTTATTTTTAAGTTGGCATGTTACCTCAATGTTCTGTAAAGTCGTACTTCAAAAATGTTTGAATACCACTATTCCATAGCCTACCTTTGCTCTTTTTTTCTTTTAGTCAAAGTATTCCAAACTAAAAATTTTCTGAAATTTTATTTCAAACGTGATTTTCCTTCTAAAATCATCTAAAAAATACTGACCTTTTGCGTCCTTTGTTTCTTTAGAATTTGCTTTAATTGTCTTTTTCTCTCAATTGTCGATTTTTATATTTTTCTAAAAACCTCTACTCTTCTTCCTAAATCTTTTATTGCTATTCCTTCTCTTTCAATCTTAAATTTTATGTTCTTCTATTGCTTGTTTTTGTTTTAAACTTCTTTCCTAACATTTCTACAATTTTTTGTTGCTCTTATTCCATCAATCGTCGTTGATTATGTTCTTCTAAAAACTTTTTTGCGCTTCTTTTTCTTACAGCTGACATCCTTCAGTTTCGTCTAGAATTTTTTTTTATTAATTGTTTAATTTTTCTTATAGAACAAACTAAGAACTTTGTGATTTCTACTTGTGAAAGAAATGTAGTCAACAGCAGGTAGAGAACCAGAAGTGAAAAAAATAATAATAGTTGTTCTCGTTCTGACATTTAGTCAAAATGTTGCAAATAAAATTTGTTTTAAAATTGTCTTTTTATTTCAAACGTTATTTTTCTTCTAGATTTTTTTTTAGTTTTTAAAAAATTTTTCTGACTTTTTTTCGGCCTTGTAGAGATTGATTTGTTTGTTTTCCTCTTTTTTCGATTGACAATTTTTAAATACGTCTAAAAGCTGCTTTGCTTCTCATATCTTTCATTGCTCTTCTTTCTTTTTCAATCTTTAATTTTGAGGTTTTTCTATTGCTTTTTTTTCTTCCAAATTTTTCTTTCAACTTTTTTACAATCTTTTGCTACTCTTATTCTACCAAAAAAATTTTTTTGTTTTTCTTACAGCCGACATCTTTCAATTTCTTCTAGAGGTTTTTTGTCTGTTTTTACCGTTAATCGTCGTTTAACTGTTATCACACAGAAGGTAGAGAACCAAAAGTGCAAAAAATTGAAGTTTATTTTTAATGTTCTAATATTTTAAATAACAATCAGTTTTCAGACGTGACCACTACATTTGTCTCTTTTTTCTATGATCAACTATAATTTTATAATCAAATAAATTTAAGTCACATAATGTTCATTACATCACTTGTTTCATAAAGAAACCATTACTTAACTCAAATAAGATTTAATGAATGAAGTACGCAGTTCTAATTCAAGCAGTCATAAAAAAAGTATTTTTTCGTTTATGTTTGCTAAACATGAATCAAAAGAGATCTAGAAATATGACGGAAAGTGTCATTTTTTGACCTTACTTGTCATTTTTAATTTATTATTTTAGTTTTAAAGGTAAAAATTAGTACAGATGAATCAAATAAAGCCTGTTGTTGCCAAATAATAAAATCACCTAGAGATATTGCTTAATATGTCAATTTAATCAGTTTATATATTTTTTTCTATTGTTAATAGATATTTATTAAATATCTACATACTAATTAACTTTACCTAAAGCAGTTTTTATAATTATTTTGTCGCTTGTACGCTATTTATCGCATTTACAGAGATTATCATTGCTGGACAAAAAGCTGCAGATATACTGAGTCCTGATAAAGAGGGTAAAATTATCAGAATTCATGTTTTATTGACTTTAGTCGTTTCGAATAAGTGTAGAAACATTATGACACGAAGACATTTAAATCGTGACGAAATGAATAGGGCAATAGGGATGCTCGAATCAGGTACCACCCAAAGTGAAGTAGCGCCTTCTTTGGGTACCTCACAAAGTGAGATTTCCCGGTTGTACGGACGTTACCGTGAGACAGGTGATGTAACTGAACGCCACACAGGCCGACATCGCATAACAACCCCAATTCAGGATCGATTTCTGCGTTTGACTGCTCGCAGAAATGCTACAATTACAGCACCTGAGTTGGCAATACAATTGCAACAAGTGCACCAAGTCACTGTTGGACCAGATACAATTCGATATCGGTTGTAGAAAGGCAATTTGTTTTCCTGAAGACCCATGAGAGTTGTAGCCCTAACACGAGGCAACCGTGGAGCTTGTCTTCTATGGGCTCGAGAACATGTTATTTGAAATTGGCAGCAATGGGGTCATGTTTTGTTTTGCGACGAGTCCCAATTTGGTATACCCTCGGATTCAAGGAGAATCCGTGTTTGGAGAGAACCTAGTGGTATAAATCGCTTGCAACATGTTCAAGAAGTCCTTTCTCATCTCGGTGGAATAATCATGGTGTGGAGAGGAATACAAACGGGCGGAAGTACTGACCTCGTTTGGATTGAACCATCCTTAAGCGCAATTCGATACAGGGATCTTATTCTCCACTCTGTTGTGATGCCTTATGCTGAAAACTACGGAGAAAATTTTATATTTATGCATGATTATGCCCGCCCACACAGTACTCGAGTGGTGATCAACTTTTTGGAGAAGCACGAAATTTCTGTTTTGCCGTGGCAAAACAAAATATCGACAATCTCATCACAAGTATGCCACGACGATGCAGAGCTGTAATTAATAACCTCCTGCGTCACACAAATTATTAATTTTTTATTATTTGTTTATAAAGACAATGTTAAAAAAATACATATATTTTATTATTATTATTATTATTCATATTTTATGAAATTTTTTGTGTATCTATAAATTCTTGTTTATTTTGTTGAATTTAATAAATTTATGGTGACAAACACCAATTCATTTAAAAACATTTTAAACTTATATTATTTAGAAAAATTATTAATATCCCTAGATTTTTTTGGTGTGTGTAATTTCATAGGTTATAATGTCTTGATTATGTCTTTAATACAAAAATAACAAATACTACAGTATTGTTCTGTACAATTTTATTCATTCTTTAACTTTTTACTGTTCTCCAAAAACATTTTTTTGGCGACTAGTTTAATAATATAGCAGAAAATAAATAAAAAACTAAAAACAACAGTAGCTGATAGAGCAATAACATCTAACAAAAAATATTTATACCAGGGTAAATCTAAAGCTGCAACTCTTAAATGAGGTGCCCCCTTATGCCTAATTACGTATTCAACCCAATAAATAGCTTTATCCATTGGATGAACTTGCCGATCGAGGAAGAGATGAGATCGTTCTTTAACATTTTTTTTGTACCTATAAAAATAAACAAATTATACAATCTTACAAACAATTAAAGCTTTACTTGTTATTGTTTAATACTTCATTAATTCCGTTAGTCAAGGTCTTCTCAGACAATTCATTATAATCTAGATAGACGGCAAACCCGCTTCGAACAGCCATATTTGCATTGGGTTTCTGGTCTCCAAAAATCGGAAGTGCCAAAATTGGTACTCCATTATACACAGCTTCAGTCGTACTCAAAATACCACAATGGGTTATAAACAATTTAATATTTGGGTGTGCTAAAATTAATTAACTTAAGAGGAGTATGGACGTAATTTCTCTTATGGGAATTCCAATGTAAACGCGCGAATCTGTAGCACTTTTATTTATGAAAATATTTTCACAAAATTTAGCACAATCATTCTTCTCATTATTAACTACAAAATGACTGGAAGTGATTTTTAAAAAAATGTTTATAAATAAAATAAAATAATTATTAAAATTAAAAATCAACGAAATTAAAAATTTAAAAAAGTCAAAATGTTCTCCATGTTATTACAATACTTGTGGCGAAAACCGTTTTTATTTTTTTTAATAAATAAACTAGCTACAGATTCGCGCGTTTACATTGAAATCCCTATAGTAGAGAAATTGGTAACTACTCCTCTTAAAGAAGAAGTATTAAAACAGAAAATACCAAGAATGTCTTGCTGAGGCACCCATTTTGCGATTTTCACATTTGGTGGTTTTCCTGGAAGTTCCTCAATTTCCCATTTCCATAACACTTTTTGTTTTAATTTTGCGAAAGTTTTGAGAATGGAATTACGTTTTTCTATTGGCAAATGGACACTTTGTAAATTCGAACCCATACTGAAATAAATAACACCGTTTTTGGCACTATCTAAGAATTTCTGTAAGTCTTGTGGTAATTTTTTGGGTGATTTAATGTGGAATCCTCCAATATCTATCATATTTGGTACGTATGGTACAGGTTGGGTAAAGCTCGGATGAGAATTTAACAACACAATAGAGCTATTATAGAGCACTTCGCTAATATCACCAGGAGCTCTCGGAATATATTTCTTCATAGCACGATTTTGATGAGGATAAACCATCAAATTGTAAATAATTTCATTAAAAACATACAGAAGACTATTTAGGAGTCTTTCACGAAACGTCATGGGAACTGAATAATCCACCATAAGATCAGGAATATAAGAAGTAGGAGAAGGGTTTCCAACCAAGGGATTAACCCAAAAATTCGCCCCTAATGAACTAGTCGATATCAACGGAGCCCCAAAATGTGTAGATAGAGCTTTTTGGGCATCATTTGCGAACTGTTCAACAATCACAACATCGAATGTTTGGTCCGAGTGAATCAACTCTTGAACTTCTTTGTTTTTTAGCACTTCGAGAGTTATTTCCGGTAGGGTATAAGCGAACATAAATGACGCAAAAAACGGGTTTGAACCTGCCGTATCAAATAAATTCACTGAGTATTTACTGGAGAAATAAGAGTACTCAAGTCCTGAAATAATAATGTCTCTGTAGGTACCGTTTTTGGGAGGATTTTTTTCACCGAAACAACTGATAACAGTAATGTCGTGGCCTCGCTCAGCAAGGGCTCGCATCAAAGTACTGCCTAAAGTGTAGTGACTGTGGCCGGCAAGAGGGTAGATTCCCAAAATTTTTGCACTATTTATTGAATAAATTATCACTGATATGAGCACTGGAGTTTTCATCTTGGTTTTATTTGTTGCACTTGGGTTTTACAAAATGAACATTATTTTCGTGATTTGCAGAGAAATAAGAAGTAGTTGTGAATGTTGTTGGATAATAGTTTTGATAATAGATATTGATGTTGCAAACATGGTAATAATTACGATAATTTAAAATGACTTATATGACTTTTGTTATAAAAATACTTATAAATATACGTTACTTCTTTCAAGGTAAAAAAATGCTGTAATATTGTCCATAATTAATTTTTCTATTTACAAATATGTTTTATTTGTTTACAATTAAATACTATATTAGTATGCAAAAAAAATGCGATATTTTTCAACATTTTTACAAACTTCGGTGCTGTTTTAGTTTTGCTTCTACGTATTGTCCGTTATTGTCAACTTAATTCGTTGACAATTTGATTTTTGATGGTCAACTCGTGTTGACTTACTCCAGCTATCAACGATTCAGTTTAGTACTAAAAAGCTACAATAGAAATAATTTCAAAAAACCACATAGGAGTGAAGCAAAGTACAAGAAACCACGTAAAAAGCTCAAAATCTTCTGAAAGACTGTTTTTGACACTCTGCATCAACGAAATGTTTTTCTTAAAGACATCTTGTTCTTTAAGCAGTATTTTTCATATTCAAACTCTTTTAATAGTTTCTTTTCTTCTTCTAAAATTTTTTATTGCTTTTTTTCTTTCTTCGGTTGGTATTTTACAAGTTCTTCTACAATCTTTGTTAGTCTTTAGATAGCTTTTATAAATTATTCAAAATATTCAAAATCTTCTATTTTATTCTAGATTTTATAAATCCTCGAATTCTTGCTACATCTTACCTACTGTGTGATAACAGTTTCTTTGAAAAAGATTTTGAGAAACGACGACTAATGGAAAAACAAACATAAAACCTCCAGAAAAAATTGAAAAATGTCGGCTGTAAAAATAAACAAAAAAGGTTTTTGATGGAATAAGCGCAGCAAAAAACTGTAAAAAAAGTTGAAAGAAAAATTTGGGAAAAAAAGCAATAGAAAATCCTCAAAATTAAAGATTGAAAGAAAAGGAAGAGGAATCTAGTAGATTTAAGAAACAAAGAAGCTTTTAAACGGATTTACAAACTGTCAATTGAAAGAAGAGGAAAACAAGTAAACCAAACTCAACAAGGCCAAAAAAAAAAAAAAATTCAAAGAAAATTTTAGAGAAACTAAAAACAATTATAGAAGATAAATAACGTTTGAAAAAAAAGACAATTTTGACATAAATTTTATTTGTAACATTTTGACTAAATGAAAGAACAAGCAAACAACGATTATTTTTTTATTTTTTGGTTCTCTACCAGCTGTTGACTACATTTCTTTCATAAGTAGAAATCACCAAGTTCTTAGTTTATTCTATAACAAAAATTAAACGATTAATATAAAAAGAAAACAAAAAATTCTAGACAAAACTGAAGGATGTTGGCTGCAAGAAAAAGAAGCACAAAAAAGTTTTTAGAAGAACATAATCAACGACGATTGATTGAATAAAAGCAACAAAAAATATGTAGGAAAGTTAGGAGAAAAGTTTAAAACAAAAAGAAGCAATAGAAGAACATAAAAATTAAAGATTGAAAGAGAAGAAATAAAATAAAAGATTTGGGAAGAAGAGAAGAGGTTTTAGAAGAATAAAAAAATCGACAATTGGGGGAGGAAGACAATTGAAGCAAATTCTAGAAGAACAAAAGACGAAAAAGAAAGTCAAAGAAAATTTTAATAGTTTTTAGAAGATTCTAAAAAAATAACGTTTGAAATAAATAAGAATTTCAAAAATTTTTTAATTTGAAATACTTTGAAAGAAAAAAAGAGCAAAGAAAGAGTATAGAATAGTAGTATTCAAACATTTTAAAAATACGACCTCACATAGGACATTGAGGTAACATGCGAACACAAAATTAAAATAAAATGATAATTAATAATTTAAGTCTAAAACTAGGACTAATTATTAAATTATTAAAAAATCAGAAAGATGTTAATCTATTTTTTTATGCAAAATATACTACAATAAACTGAAAATACAGTTACTTAATTGATTAGGTTAAGAAAATTAACTAGCATTAATAATTTATAACTATTAAAATTAAAATATAGCGTATAACACGTAAAAACTTTTAAAAAACCTGTTTAAACAAACTTCTAAATAAAAATAAAAATTGAATAATATCTGTCAAAAAAATTCTAGAAGAAGTTTAAAGGTGTCTACTGAAAGAAGAAGTAGAGCAGCAAAATATTGCAGAAGAACAAAAAATGTTTTTAAAAGAAAATGAACAAGAAATCGTTGGAGAAGTTGAAAGACGTCTTCCGAAAGCAAAAAAAGCTTTGGAAGGCTCGAGAAGTACTTCTAAAATAACGATTAAAAGAGAAAGAAGAAAATCGACTTTGACTTCAGAGTCAGCAGGAAGAATAAAAAATAGATTCAGTTACTAATCAAACTGTTAATCGGTTAGGAAAACCGATTAAAAAAAAGAACCGAAAAAAAGAAAACACAAGAAAAATTGTAGAGAAACTAAAGATTCTAGAACAAAAAAAGAAATTTTTAGAAGAATTTGAAATTGGTAAAAAAGTTGAGCAAAAGAAGATTTAAGTATGAATTTAAAAACCTCAACCAGAAAAAAGTAGTCTACGAAAATTAAAAAAAAAGAAAAAGGTTATTAGAAAAATGTGAACAGCTGTGGTTGACAGACGAAATTTCAATTTTAGAAATTGAAAAGCGTGTTAAAAAAATAATGAAAAATTCTAGTAGAATTTAAGGTGGTTTTTGGAAGAATTTGAAAAACGACAATTGCGAAAGGAAAAAAACGCGTGAAAAAAATTTTAATGAACAAAAATTAATTTTAGAGAATTTCAAAAAACAACGATTAGACAGGAAAGAAGATTTGAAGTTTAAAAAATTCTATAACAAAAATCTGGACAGTTTTTGTCAGTTTCTGGAAGATGTTAACTGGCTTTGTATCTACAACTTTTGACTCGTCCAACTCGCACAAAAAAAGAAAAAAAACAACTTGAGAAGAAAAAGACGAACAAGAAAAACGACGACAAAAAAAGCAAGAAAAACAGTGACAATAAAAACGAGAAAAACGTCGATAAAGTGACAAAAAAAATTTAAAAAAATTCTGAAAAAAATGGAAACAACTCAAATAAAAAGACAACCAGCAAATATAGACGTTACTACACGTAACATCGAATAAATTTAGTGTCTGAATATTATTTGTCCAAAAATTAAAAAACCACCACCTGTTGAATTATGTTGGTAGTAGCAAAATTTTAATAAATAAATTTAGTTTAAATAGCTGGTCAGGCAAAAATTCTTCTTTGAAATTAAAACGCCACATTTTTTAATCAAATTGTAATAATATACCTCAAAAATCGAAATACTTTTTGAATGCAGCAATGAAGCATCAATGAATTTTTCTTAATGCCACTTTTCATTCAGTGTTATCAGTTGTATTTTGTAATAAATTGCGATGTTGGTGGTTTTTTAAATAAAACACAAATGACAGATAATGGCTATTAATGCCATCAAATAAATATAATAGTTTTGTTAAAAAAGCAAATTTAGAAAATTGCTGAACTTTGTACAATTTTTCAATTTTTTAGAATTTTTGGATGCTATTAGCTCTCTAAATTTTTTATTTCTCATCTAGTTTTCCTAAAATTTTTGTTCATTAGATCTCCCAGATTATTCAGGTTTTTTTAATTTATAGATATCTTACTATTTATTTATTTTTTGAAATTTTATTTCAAAAGTCAAAAACTGACTACACGCTGAAAGGCACCGTCTCCTAGAAAAAATGTTTCAATTAAACAGTAAACCAGGAAGCTGTAGACCGGTTTGGAGATTTTTTGCTGTATGTTTAATTTTAACTCTTCTTAATTTATTATAAGTATGACAAAAAGTATGACAAAAAAAAACAAAAGAGTATCAAATAAATAAAAACTTCATTTATTTTTTATTAAAAAAAATTACTAAATACAATTTTCTGACATAGCGTTATGCTTTCTTCAATTTCTTATTTTTCTTTGAACACAATTTTCTCCAAACTAGTTTTATAACAAAACAGAAAATAAATAACAAACTTAAAACAACTAAAGCTATCACAGCAATAACATCCAACAAGAAATATTTATACCAAGGCAAATCAAGAGCTGCAACTCTTAAATGCGGTGCTCCTCTATGCCTAATTACGTATTCGATCCAATAAATAGCTGTATCTACCGGACTAACTTGACGATCATGGAAAAGTTGAGACCGTTTCTTCACATTTTCCTTGTAGCGTTTATTATTTAAAATTTCGTTAATTCCGTTTGTTAGCTTTTCTTCGGATAATTCACTATAAGGCAGATAGACCCCAAAACCGCCATTAACGGCCCTTTTCGCGTTTAGTTTCTGATCACCAAAAATCGGAATTGCCAAAATTGGTACTCCGTGGTAGATAGTTTCAGTCGAACTTAATAGACCTCCATGGGTTATAAAGAGTTTGACATTGGGGTGTGCTAAAAACAACGTTTAGTTTAGATAAAATAGTGAGAAAGAAGTACCGAGAATGTCTTGTTGAGGCAACCATTTTGCAAGTTTAACATTTGCTGGTTTTCCTGGAAGTTCTTCGGTTTCCCATTTCCATAAAACTTTTTGTTTCAATTTTGAGAAAGTTTTAAGAATGGCGTCACGTTTTTCAACTGGCAATTCTGAACTTTTTAGATTTGAGCCCATACTGAAGTAAATAACACCGTCTTTGGCACTATCCAAAAATTCTTGTAAGTCTTGTGGTAATTTTTTGGGTGGTTTAATATGGAAGCCTCCAATATCTATCATATTTGGAACATATGGAACAGGTTGATTGGTACTTGGGTGTGAATTCATTAAAATAATAGAATTGTTATAAAGAACTTCACTGATATGTCCAGGTGCTCTTGAAATATACTTCTTCATAGCTTCATTTTGATGTGGATAAACAATTAAATTGTAAATAATTGTATTAAAAACGTACAAAAGACTGTTGACAAGTCTTTCACAAAATGACATTGGAACTGAATAATCCAGCATAAGATCAGGAATATAGGAAGTTGGTGAAGGATTTCCAACCAAAGGATTTACCCAAAAATTCGCACCAACTGAACTCAGTGTAATAAGAGGAGCTCCAAAATGCGTCGATAGAGCCTTTTGGGCATCATTTGCAAACTGTTCAACAATCACAGCATCGAATTTTTCGTCCGAGTTAAGCAATTTTTGAACATTTTCGTGTTTTAAGCCTGCGATAGTCATTTCTGGTAAGGCATAGGCGAAGAAAAATGCACCAAGAAAAGGATTTGAGCCTTCTCTGTCAAACATATTCATATTACCTGATGAGGACATTTCCTCTGAAACAAAATTATGAGTTAATTTTTTAAAAAACTATTTGATTACTTTGCATTTTTTCCACAAGTCCTGTAAGGATAATATCACGGTAAGTTCCATTTTTTGGCGGATTTTTTTCTCCGAAACAGTTTATAACAGTAACATCGTGTCCTCGCTCAGCAAGGGCTCTCATTAGAGAGCTTCCTAAAATGTAGTGGCTGCGTCCAGGAACTGGGAACATGCCCAAAATTTTGGCACTGTGGGCCATATAATTTGAGTAAAATAGCACTAGCACTAGAACTAAAGACTTCATTTTGGTGGTTGCACTAAAATCGTGTAACACTTGATTTTGGATTAGGTTTTATGTAATTTCTCACGACAGATACTTGACTAGATGGGAGTGTTATCAGATAACAGATGTAAACTGTCGCCGAGTTTCAAGTTTAGATGATAATAATGATACTAAATACGAATGACTTGCGGAATAAAAATAGAATCAAGTACAAATATGTTATGTTATTAGTTTCAAGGTTAAAAATATAATTTGGCATCTCCAAATAATTTGATTTTAAAATTTTTGTATTTATATTTTTGAGTAGTTTTCACGAAAAATTCCACTAAAAAATATTTTTTATATACAAGAAGTCATTCCAAAACAAAAGTTTTAATTTGAAACATTGTATTTCTTTAAATAAAATATGTGGTAAGATATGAAAATATAAGAAAACTTAAAACGAAAAAATATTTTCCAATCTTTCGCAATAATAGAAATTATTATAATTTCATAAATATTGAAATTATGTTTCTAGAAAATCCTTGTACAAAATACGTCTGTAAAGATAAGTTTTTGTTAAATCATTTAAAATTACTCATATTTAGTGACTTGTACTTGTGGTATTCTAAATTTACAAACTCATATTTATGTAATCACTAAAAATTTATTTTTATCTCACAAATAAAATTTTTAGAATTTCTTATTTAATATCTACAATTTTCAAATTGAGTAATGTTTTGATTAATTTCTATACAACTCTAATTGAAATAATTTGAATGCATTTACCAATTTATTATAATTTTTTTTTTATGGTATTCGCCATAAATATGGCACACCCCTATTCAGCTGGTGACAAATTTTAAAGTCATAAATCTATTTCAATTCTTAAGGTTTTATTACTACTCCAACTTATGTCATAAATTAGACCAAATTATTTGATAAATAATAAAAAATTGGGTTTTAATCAAACTTTTTTCAATCTTAAATTTTGCAGATTGATTTTATTAGCCATTTTTAAACAGTTGATGTAAAATACAGGACGTAAGATTTTTGTCCGAAATCATTTTTCTTCAATTTTATAGGTCAAATAAATTGCTAGAACAAAAAAATTTTTTAGAGGTAGATTAGATATCAATTTAACATATTACTTATATAAATTTTATAATTTTTTTCCGTGTTTTAAAACGTGTTTTTGGGGTGCGGATATAACTTGAATCACCCGGTACATTAAATTTATTTTTTCATAATAATTTCTCAATATTTGTTATAATCTCTAACAATTTCTAGAGATTTCTAAAAAATTAGAAAGCAATTATAATTTTCTGAATCATTTTAAGTTTGGTTGTTAGTAGCGTTCAGTATTTTAGAATCAGAAGTGAATCTAAAAGTTAAATCTTATTCTAAATTCTGTAAATAATACACTTATTAAGTAGAATAAACAGCATTTTCTAAATTTTTGTACATGTTTCTAAATTAGAAAAAAGTTGTAGATCTATTTAGAAGCTTCATTACTAACTACCTAAATCATTTTAAATTTTGCTTTTCAGTAGCCCTCAGTATTTTTGAATTAGAAGTAAATCAAAAGCTTCTTCAAACTCTGAATTCTGTAAATAATATACTGATTAGCTGTAGTAGAATCAGCACCTTTTTTTAAATTTCGGTTCAAAAAAAAAAAATTTTTGTCCTTATTCCTAAATAACATACAAGTAGTAGATTTGATTTAACAGCTTCATCACTAATTTTCTAAATAATTTTAAATTTTGATTTCCAAGAGTACCCGATAATTTTAAATCAGAAGTAAATCTGAAAGCTCCTTCTAACGCTGAATTATGCGCATAATATAATAATTAATAAGTAGAATAAGCAACAGTTTCCAAATTTTTGTAACAAAGTGTTTTTTAATAATATTCCTAAATCACTATAGAAGTAGTAGATCTAGAAGTTTTTTTTAAATATTTTAACTTCTGGTTTTTAGTAGTTCTCGGTATTTTGAAATTGGAAGTAAATCTATAAGCTCCATCTAACTCTGAAATCTGTAAATAATATACTTATTAAGTTGAATAACGAACACTTTGTAACAAAAAATGTTTTTTGGGCATATTACTGATTTACATAGAAGTAGTTAATGTAGAAACTTCATCACTAACTATCTGAATTATTTTGAATTATAATTTTCAGTAGCTCTTAGTATTTTTTAATCAGAACAGAATTTGAAAGTTCCATCTAACGCTGAATTCTGTGCATAATTTACTGGTTAAGTAAGATAAGCAGCATTTTCTAAACTTTTGTAACAAAAAATGTTTATTTGTACATATTCCTAAACTACATAGAACTAGTAGATCTAGAAGCTCTATCAGTAACTACCTAACTCATTTTAAATTCTGATTTTCAGTAGTTCTCGATTTTTTTGAATTCGAATTAAATCTAAAAGCTCCATATAACTTTAAATTCTGTGCAGAATAGACTAATTAAATAAAATAAACGGCTCTTTCTAAATTTTTCTAAAAAAAAATTGTTTGTTCATATTCCTGAATAACATAGAAGTAGTAGATTTAGAAGATTCATTGCTAACTACCAAAACCATTTTAAGTTTTAATTTCCTGTTGTAAAATAAGTTGTTTGTGAATATTTTCTTAATTTTGAGCATTAATATTTTAGATTAGTAGGTAGATATTATATCAAAAATGACAGTTAAATATTTCATAATTTCAATTTGCAATTTGTTTAAAGTTGGCACCACCAAAATTCCTTAAAGATCGTTAAAAGTTGCTTTTACAAATTGCAATTTTCTATTATTCTCTGCTAATATTTTAAGTCGTAGTAAAAAGTTGTTTTAAAATTTTAAAAATTATTTTAAATAATTAATATTTGTAGCAGTCGATCGACTCTTATTAATATATGTGTCTAATACAAACAGTTCTCCTTCTCATGGCTAGCTGTGAGACTTTCTTTTAATGAACAGTCTGTATTCGAAATATATAAAGACTTCTCGCTGCCTCTTTCTGTAATAGGTTCCATTTATACCGTAATTAGACAGACTGTATTTACCAGAAAGTTAGATTAAAAAAGTTTACTAATGATGGAGAATGCAGACAACTCTTTTTAAATGTCAATTTACAAAAACTGTTTAGAGAAATTTCTTGTCGCAGCCAGCGAATTGTTGGTAATTAAATGAGACTTAGATTAGGGTTAACACTAGACACCTCGAAATTAGTCCCTTTCACTTCGGGATTTATTTGCTAAGGACAAAAACCGGAAGCTAATGTTGTAATGCAGCCCTAGCTCTGTAATTACATGCATAAAAAAACTTTCAGATTAAATTTTTGATTGGGCCTAAATATAAATGTCTCGAGTTTATTACGAGATAACTTTCAAGTGAGTTTAAGAAGAGTTTCGGCTCTTTAAAGTTACGAATTTTAAGCAAAATTATTTAAAGTTGGTTAATGAAAAAAGCCTAAATAATACATAAAATTGACTGTGATATTTTTTGCGGTTTCTTTTAGACGTTAAGCGCAGGATTCAGTTTCAGGATCTCAACAAGTAAAATTCACAGACACCATTAACTCGATTAAAAAAACAATGAAAGATTCTAGACGAATTTAAGGTGGTTTTTAGATGAATTCAAAAAACTACAATTGCAAAAGAAAGAAAACGCGTGAAAAAATTTTTAATAAACAAAAAATCAATTTTAGAGATTTTCAAAAAACAACGACTGGACAGGAAAGAAGATTTTGAGATTCGAAATTTAGAAAATTCTATAACAAAAATCTGGACAGTTTTTGTCAGTTTCTGGAAGATGTTAGCCGGCTTTGTATCTACGACTTTTGACTCGTCCAACTCGCACAAAAAAAGAAAAAAACGACTTGAGAAGAAAATGACGAACACGAAAAAAGCAAGAAAAACAGTGACAAGAAAAACGAGAAAAACGACGATAAAATAGATAAGAAAAAATTTAAAAAAATTCTGAAAAAATGGAAACCACTCAAAGAAAAAGACAACAACAAAAACAACAAATATAGACGTTACTACACGCAACATCAAATAAATTGTCTGAATATTATTTGTCCAAAAATTAAAAAAACACCACCTGTTAAATTATGTTGGTAGTAGCAAAATTTTAATAAATAAATTTAGTTTAAATAGCTGGTCAGGCAAAAATTCTTCTTTGAAATTAAAACGCCACATTTTTTAATCAAATTGTAATAAAATACCTCAAAAAACGAAACACTTTGTGAATGCAGCAATGAAACATCTATGAATTTTTCTTAATGTCACTTTTCATTCAGTGTTATCAGTTGTATTTTGTAATAAATTGCGATGTTGGTGGTTTTTTAAATAAAAAACAAATGATATATAATGGCTATTAATGCCACCAAATAAATATTATAATAGTTTTGTTAAAAAAGCAAATTTAGAAAATTACTGAACTTTGTACAATTTTTCAATTTTTTAGGTTTTTTGGATGCATTAGCTCTCTAAATTTTTTATTTCTCATCTAGTTTTCCTAAAATTTTTGTTCATTAGATCTCCCATATTATTCAGGTTTTTTAATTCTTACATATCTTACTTTTTATTTGTTTATTTTTTTAAATTTTATTTCAAAAGTCAAACACTGACTACACGCTGAAAGGCAACGTCTCGAGAAAAGATGTTTCAATTAAACAGTAAACCAGGAAGCTGTAGACCGGTTTGGAGATTTTTTCCCTGTATGTTTAATTTTAGCTCTTCTTAATTTATCAAGTATGACAAAAAAACCAAAAGAGTATCAAATAAATAAAAACTTTATTTATTTTTTATTAAAAAAATTCACTAAATACAATTTTCTGACATAGCGTTATGCTTTCTTCAATTTCTTATTTTTCTTTGAACACAATTTTCTGCAAACTAGTTTTATAACAAAACAGAAAATAAATAACAAACTTAAAACAACTAAAGCTATCACAGCAATAACATCCAACAAGAAATATTTATACTAAGGCAAATCAAGAGCTGCAACTCTTAAATGCGGTGCCCCTCTATGCCTAATTACGTATTCGATCCAATAAATAGCTGTATCTACCGGACTAACTTGACGATCATGGAAAAGTTGAGACCGCTTCTTCACATTCTCTTTGTACCTTTTGTTATTTAAAATTTCGTTAATTCCGTTTGTTAGCTTTTCTTCGGATAATTCACTATAAGGCAAGTAGACCCCAAAACCGCCATTGACGGCCCTTTTCGCGTTCAGTTTCTGATCACCAAAAATCGGAATTGCCAAAATTGGTACTCCATGGTAGATAGTTTCAATCGAACTTAAAAGACCACCATGAGTTATAAAGAGTTTGACATTAGGGTGTGCTAAAAACAACGTTCAGTTTAGATAAAATATTGAGAAAGAAGTACCGAGAATGTCTTGTTGAGGCAACCATTTTGCAAGTTTAACATTTGCTGGTTTTCCTGGAAGTTCTTCGGTTTCCCATTTCCATAAAACTTTTTGTTTCAATTTCGAGAATGTTTTAAGAATGGCGTCACGTTTTTCAACTGGCAATTCTGAACTTTTTAGATTTGAGCCCATACTGAAGTAAATAACACCGTCTTTGGCACTATCCAAAAATTCTTGTAAATCTTGTGGTAATTTTTTGGGTGGTTTAATATGAAATCCTCCAATATCTATCATGTTTGGAACATATGGAACAGGTTGATTGGTACTTGGGTGTGAATTCATTAAAATAATAGAATTGTTATAAAGAACTTCACTGATATGTCCAGGTGCTCTTGAAATATACTTCTTCATAGCTTCATTTTGATGTGGATAAACAATTAAATTGTAAATAATTGTATTAAAAACGTACATAAGACTGTTTACAAGTCTTTCACAAAATGACATTGGAACTGAATAATCCAGCATAAGATCAGGAATATAGGAAGTTGGTGAAGGATTTCCAACCAAAGGATTTACCCAAAAATGCGCACCAACTGAACTCAGTGTAATAAGAGGAGCTCCAAAATGCGTCGATAGAGCTTTTTGGGCATCATTTGCAAACTGTTCGACAATCACAGCATCGAATTTTTCGTCCGAGTTAAGTAATTTTTGGACATTTTCGTGTTTTAAGCCTGCTATAGTCATTTCTGGTAAGGTATAAACAAAGAAAAGTGTCCCAAGAAAAGGATTTGAGCCTTCCCTGTCAAACATATTCATACTAAATGATGAGGACATTTCCTCTAAAACAAAATTATGAGTTAATTTTTTAAAAAACTATTTGTTTACTTTGCATTTTTTCCACAAGTCCTGTAAGGATAATATCTCGGTAAGTTCCATTTTTTGGCGGATTTTTTTCTCCGAAACAGTTTATAACAGTAACATCGTGTCCTCGTTCAGCAAGGGCTCTCATTAGAGAGCTTCCTAAAATGTAGTGGCTGCGTCCAGGAACTGGGAACATGCCCAAAATTTTGGCACTGTGGGCCACATAATTTGAGTAAAATAGCACTAGCACTAGAACTAAAGACTTCATTTTGGTGGTTGCACCAAAATCGTGTAACACTTGATTTTGGATTATTTTTTATGTAATTTCTCACGACAGATACTTGACTAGATGGGAGTGTAATCAGATAACAGATGTAAGCTGTGGCCGAGTTTCAAGTTTAGATGATAATAATGATACTAAATAAGAATGACTTGCGGAATAAAAATAGAATCAAGTACAAATATGTTATGTTATTAGTTTCAAGGTTAAAAATATGATTTGGGATCTCCAAATAATTTGATTTTAAAATTTTTGTATTTATATTTTTGAGTAGTTTTCACGCAAAATTCCACTAAAAAATATTTTTTATATACAAGAAGTTATTCCAAAACAAAAGTTTTAATTTGAAACTTAGTATTTCTTTAAATAAAATATGTGGTAAGATATGAAAATATAAGAAAAATTAAAACGAAAAAAATATTTTCCAATCTTTTGCAATAATAGAAATTATTATAATTTCACAAATATGGGAATCATGTTTCTAGAAAATCTTTGTACAAAATAAGTCTGTCAAGATAAGTTTTTTTTATCATTAAAAAGTTTTTTAAATCATTAAAAATTATTCATGTTTAGTGACTTGTAGTTGTGGCATTCTAAATTTACAAAGTCATATTTATGTAATCATTAAAAATTTATTTTTATCTCACAAATAAAATGTTTAGAATTTCTTATTTAATATCTAGAATTTTCAAATTGAGTAATGTTTTGACTAATTTCTATACACCTCTAATTGAAATAATTTGAATGGATTTACCTATTTATTATAAAAAAATAGTTTCTATGTAGACTGATTATTGTTGTTATTGTCCATTATTTATTACTATGTTTTTAAAAGCTATTTTAAAGGAAATTAAAGGCCGCGAAAAGTCACCAGCAGATTAAGCAGGTTTTTTATTTAATGCACATCCAAAATACCCAATAATCATCTAATACATATTAGTTTCTATTTTGCAATATTTTTTATCAGTCTTTATACTGTTATGTCTTTAGAATTTCTATTATCTAAGTCGTAGTATACTTTTATTACTGTAAATAAAGTGACTAATTAGAGTCAAAGCCTTGAACTCTAATTATTTAATAAATATATTTTGCATTTTATTGTAGGCAACTAAAAATACAGTAATATGGTATTCTAGAACATCGGCTTATAGAGGCTAAAACCCCGAAACCGGTTTCCTTATTTTTTTATATTTGCTTGTTGTTATATTATTGTTAGTGAAATATTATTTATTATTAAAATTAGATATAAACACATTATAAAAAACTGGTAAATCTAAAACATAGTTTACGTAAATTCAATTTGATTCAATCTTTTGTTATCTACACATTTTTTGTAACTTACTGATTATTTTGGCTATATCTGTAATCCTATATAAGAATTCCGTTTATAATGTTTTTTATCCACAATTACCTTATGATTAAAGTTTTATCCACACTTACGCATCGTATGAAGTAACACTTTATCCACTAGTGGAATAATGAAATCACTTTATTTACTTGCCAATGGAGGTGCTAATCTTACAACAATTAAACGACATGGTGGGTGGAAGAGCTCCGCCATAGCAGAAACTTATATCGAAGATTCTGTACCTAATAAGCTTGATATCGCAAGGGAAATCCAAGGTTTTCCTGGTACTAGTCGTTCCTTACTAGAGGAGACGTCCATTGTTTCTACAACACTAGTGGAATAAAGTGAAATCACTTTATTCCACTAGTGGAATAATGAAAAAATACAATCTTAAATCAATCGCATTCTATTTATTATTAATATTGACATTATTAACAATTACATTTACAGACATTTCGTTTTTTGTTTTATCATATTTCACTTCGTTTCCATTAACAAGAAAGCTTGTAGTTGTTATCGGTTCCAGAACGAATAGTAGTTGTAGAAACAATGGACGTCTCCTCTAGTAAGGAACGACTAGTACCAGGAAAACCTTGGATTTCCCTTGCGATATCAAGCTTATTAGGTACAGAATCTTCGATATAAGTTTCTGCTATGGCGGAGCTCCTCCACCCACCATGTCGTTTAATTGTTGTAAGATTAGCACCTCCATTGGCAAGTAAAGTTGTTGAAGTGCGTCTCATACAATAACCGGTATAAGCTTCTGCGTTGACCAGATTCAAAAACGAAGCAACTTTAGAAAGAACTTTCGCTAAAGTGTTAATTCCAACAGGTTGCGATGTACATTTTTGATTAACGTATCGTAAAAAGAATCTCTCAATGAATAACTTCTTCAAACGTAAGGACATGTATTTCCTACACTTCTCCACAATGTTGATAGAGTATGCTTCTTCTTTAATTGTGAATTTTCATGAAACGCCCGTCTTGGTGTTTGGTATTGAAACAATCGGGTATGCGCCCCTGTCTTCTACATCACTGATCTTCAAATTTGTCAGCTTACAGCATTGACAGCCACCAGACATCCCCATTATTAATGCAACCTAAAATATTCCAAAATTTATTATCTACAATGTCTATATAATGACAGAGATTACCTCAATCATCAAATATTCTTTATCGCAAGCCATTGTCAAAAACTCATCCACGTGTGCTCTTTCCAATATTGCAGCTATCTTCGGCTTGTATCCTCTTGATTTATTCTTCAGATAGGCCATGAGCTTACTATATTTTCCAATGTCTATGTTTTTATAGACATTTATAGCGGCCTTCAGCATGAAGTAGTACTTCGACCACATAGATGAAATTGCATACCTCTTCTTCCAATTTAAGAAATACGATAGCAAAACTTCCTCATTTATTTTCATTACCCCCCGTTCTTCTTTCTATTTATTAAATTTTGAAAATACATTTCATAATGTTCCCTGAACTTCGCAGGCAATAACTGGCAAGTCGCTTCTTCAGGTTCCTCAAGAATTTTCTCAGGAACAGTATCACTTTCTTCCATTTTCACCAACTTGCACAGCGTTTTGTACAAATAGAGTCGAAAATAAATAGCAACGATTCAACACCTCCCATGTTTCTTAGTTAATTTCGATAATTTTTGAGGTGACATCCGCTGCCAGAGTGTAATGTCAAATCATTTTTTGATGACATGAGATAAAATTTTGGCGATTCTGATTTTAAATCGCTGTAATTGTGGATAAAACGTTATATTGGATTCGTGTTTTAGTCGCGTTCTATACACTTAAGAATATTAAACGCTCGAATATTAAACGTCTCGCGCTTAAACATTCTTGCGTGGACAAAAGTCTGTCTAAAACACTTTTACAATAAATAACTATTGGTTAATGCGGCAATAAAGCTTGTGATTTAATGCCGTGGCTGGCAGCTCAAAGTCAAGGCATCAAATCTGCTTTATTGCTGCATTTAACATATAATTTTTTCGCCGATCCTAACAATTTACCATTTTCTTAGAAAAACATTTTGTTTGAAATTTACTGTCAAAATTTTGTAACAGCTAAAAAATCCTAAACCGCCTTAAAGTGTCAGCTTTACTGCTCATTCCATAAAATTAATGACTTATTCAATAGTCAATAAATGTAATAGTGTAGTGCGCTTAAATTGTCTCTAAAATGTGTTGTTTACTGACGGTCGGTAAAAAAATTATGAACAAAGCAATTACAGCTTCTTGAAGTAAGATTTTGTTTGCAAGTTTCAAGTTTCTTTCTTAGAAGCTTTATAAAGCCTTATACATATATTTGAAAAATACGAGTACATAAAACAAACGTTCTAATAAACACATTCCATTAGAACTGCAAAGTGAAAAGTGTGGTAATATTCAAATTTTTTTCAACAAATATTAGGATGCCCCAACAAAAAGTTCTGTTCTTTATTTGCAAAAAAAAAAAACAAATAACGGGCGTGTTTTTAAATTTATAGCACTAAAATTGGTAGTAATGTCAAATTTGGCAGTAACATGGTGACAAGATGTGCAGTTTAAATGTCAAGTTAAAACTGTTAATTAACAGTATGTCCACAATTATTTATTAATTAACCTTCATAACCAAAAACCCACAATTTTACGAATTTCTTAGTAAAAAAATTACAAAAGAACAAAATAAAAAGTTTGTTCATAATTTTTTTTTAAAGATTGGGTTTAAGATGTGGATGACTGTAATACTAGTGGCGTAGCGTAAAACAGAACAAAATTTAATATCAATAACCGCGTGGTCGTTCTTCTGCTCCTGTTTTGATTTGATATGGACTTCAACAGCTGGAGAGCTAGGACTTGTAATGACAATAAAAAGCTGTTAGTTTTTCTTTTCATTCCAGCCGTTAATGTTCTCTGCCGCTTCAAATTGTCTTTTATACATTATCCATAAAGTTTGACCGTCAAATATCACCAACTTCATTTGTTGTGATGCTGCTTCGATCTTCGAAATTTGCTCTACTTCCAGTTTCTCCTTTTTGTTGAGATCGTTCTTTATTCTTGTTTCAAATTCATTAAACATTTCTTTCAGATTTTCTTTAACATTCACTTTTATTTTATGAACCTTTTTCTCCAGATTTTCTTTAACTCTTAGAATCTTCTCCAATTCCTTTTTCACATCTTGTACCTCCTTCTGAAAAGCATCTTGCAAAGCGTCAAAGTTAATGAAGATACTCTCTTGTTTATCTGGTAGTCATTTCCCGAAATTTCCTAAAAATTTCATTTGCTTTTTCTTTATTTCCAGTTGTAATTTTTTATTTTTCTTCTAAATTCCTTTTTCTTTTCGTTTACAGCATCTTCTTTTGTTCTTCTTTTTCATGTTCCACTTTCATTTCCAATCCTTCATTTTCAAGCTTCATTAGAATCGTCTTTAGTTTTCCTAAAACCTTCTGATCTAATCGTCGTTATTCAAATTCTTCTTTTTCTTTTAATTGTCGTCTCTTATATTTTCTTTCTTCCAATGGCCGTTTTTCAAGCACATTTAGTACTTACAGAATTGCTTATGCATTTCCAAAACTATTTTGTTGTTCTTTATCTTTTAACTAACGTCCTTCAACATTTTTGCTAATTTTTATTTAGTCATTTAATTGTCGTTTCTCATATTCTTTTTCTTCCAAACGCCGTTTCTCAAACTCTTTCAAAACCTTTTTGGTTATTCAACAATTGTTTCTTGCATTTTTAATAACTTCTTTTGTTCTTATTTTTCTTCTAAACATAGTTTTCAGAGATATTCCAGAAGTATCTTATATTTTTCATCGTCTTCGAGTCTCGCTTTTCCATTTCTTCTAAAAATTTCCCTTGTTTTTTTTTCGTCGAGTCGTCGTGTCTGCTCTTTTTTTAAGTTTTTAAACAAAAAACGCATTTGTCCCTCCATTATTTCCGACCGACTTCTTGTTGTCGCACCTTGATCCATAAATTATTTGGATTCACCTCCAACTTCTTCAAATATTACTTCTGGCACCAGCGGAATAAATGTGCAAATTCAAAATTTTTTTTTATTTAAAGACTTGGACAGATAAATAAAGAATAATTTATTTTTACTAAATACACAAATACAAATAATTTAATAAATAGATAACTCAAATTCACACATTAATATCTGCGATCGTTGTTTCTTTGATAAACCGATCACTCTTTAATCACTTGTCGAGTCCCTACTAACTGCCCGGTCATTGTGGTTGCCCCGCTTATATAACGATATACCTCCTTCAAATTAATTACTGAAAAGTTGCGCAAACAATTTTCATTCGGGTAAAACAATGACTCAGTTTACTCATATCCAAGCAATGACGGTGACAAATATTTCTCAGAATTACGCGCTATAGTATGATTAATAATTAGCTTCGCCATTTTTATAGAATACCTTATTTCAATATACACAGATTAAAGATTGTCTTTCGATTTATTTCTGCAATTACTAGAATATAATATAATTATATATAATAAAAAAAGAGTATTTGGAACTCAATGCTCTCCTATTATTAAATTCCTAATATTTTTTTAAATTATTGTTTGTATTTTATTTAAGACTTGGCGCTCTCGCGTCTTTTTTAATCTTTATCGGACCTTGTTTAACTAGGATAAGACGAATTCTAACAACGACTAGCCGCGTTGGATGCCTCTTTAAACTCAATAATTAAAAAGAGAAAACAAGTGTAAGAATTTTATATTGCTCAAGTAAATAAAAAGTATCCCTAAACCATAAAGTAAATAATCTGCAAGCTTTACTCTTAAAACCAGAATTTTTATTAAACCAAGAACTAATTGGATAAGAATTCGTTTTTCTTTCCAGGAAAAACCAATCACAAGCTTGACATAGTTTTCCAAAGTTTACAAAAAAACCTTTTGTCTTTTTATCTGATTTCAAACAAGTAACAAAAGACGTCCTTTCTTTACTTTAATTAAAATTTATAAACTAGTTTTTTATATTTCCAAATTTGTTATTAGACACATTTAATTCAATTCAGTTTAGACTGGCGGTATCAGTAAACCGTCTCCACTGCCGTCAGTCAACTCTCACTTGCCGCTACCTAACTAAGCTAATCAGAAGTAATTAAGCCAAGTGTGGGGTCCTCCGAGACTTGTCACTCCGACTTACACCCTACCAACTTATCCAATTACAAAAACACTATTTAAATTTGTGACTCCAAAAAAATCTCAAAACGGAGCTTGTTTAAACCCCTGAAAAGCTCCCAAACTTTCAATAGTATTATTAATGTTTGATTATGTGTGCACTTATTCATAATTTCCAACCACCCCAAAAAACTTTGATGTTTTTTCCGTGTCTAAAGTACAAAAACTGATTTACGAGTGGTGGTGGTTTATGGCGAGTATTTTTTATACCGGTCTGTTTTATGTACGTACCTCTTTCAGGCAGTTTTCTCGCAACGAATCTAAATCATTTTTATTTTTCTGTTCTGATGTGATTTCTCCCAATCAAAGAATTTTTGCTACATTAAATCGAAGCATTTTTGAGGTGTACTAAATAAACACACCTAAACGAGCCCTCACTGTATTATATCAAATTTATCACGGCGGTATTTTGCCGTCCTTATCTTTCAACATATAAATCAACACAGAAAAAGAGACCGGAAGGAAAAGAAACCACTTCCTGAGGACATTCTCCCTCAAGGTGTACCAAAAACGCAATTTTTTTATATTATTTATCGGATTTTTATTGAGGCGTTTTATTTTTACTGCCATATTTATGTAGTAATTTTATAACGCCAATAAAGACATAGCATTTCATCAACATTAAATTGGAGTTTTATGATTTGTTGTCTTTAATAAAATACTCAACTAGAAAATAATTCGTTTAAGTGTTTTAACATATTCTGAAAATGGTTTTTAAATACTTTTACAAGTTTTAAGCGCTCGAACAATTCGATTTTAAGGATTGTTCGTGTCAGTGAACAGTGTTCAATTTTACGCTAAAAATACCCAATAAAATAGAAATTTTCTGAATCTTTCAAAGTTTGATCAACTTATTAATCATACTTCGAAACTCGACAAATCAATACTTTAGCCTTTTTCTGTTCTATCCCACGATTTATTTTTATTAAAGAAATAATGCATACTCAACGATATTAAAAGTGTTACAACCAGAAGAAGTAATTTTTTAGACTTAATTTTCTGCTTATAGCACCTCGTTCTAAGTAACTTGAACCTCATAGACTAACTGTGCCAGAGTCCGTAGATAAAGTCTACTTATCAGCTCTGATAAGCCTTTTTTAACAACAACTAAGAAGTTAAATCTTTTTTTGCAAAAACTGTCAAAGATAAACCGCTGAAATGGTTACTATAGCTAGCTTTAAATTTACTTAGTCTGTTGCTAAAAAATCACTTCGAAAAAATTATTTTTTCTGGGTGTAATACTTCTAAAATCACTGAGCAAATTAACGACGTAATGATGTGTCTAATTACTCAATTACATAATTTTAATGTCTTGTAGCTTTATGGACTATCAAAGCTTCATAAAATCAATTATAACAAGCAACTAAAAATAAAAGACATAATCCAGAAAAATTTTATTTCTGTCTGATGGATATTACGCTACGTGCTACATACAAAATCGGATTTCAAAAGTCCAGCTTTTTCTATTAGTTCAGTAAATCTAGGATTTCCTCCAGACTTGCATAAATATTTATGACTTGAATTTTTTGAATTGAATTTCGAAAGTTTGTATTTATTTTCTGAATTCCGCAAATTACATTTCGTCGATTCGAACAAGTTAAACAAAATTCAGGCAATTAGTTCGAGATAAACAGAAACACGCTAACACACTCCTTTTTAATTTAAAAGTCACCCGAAACATTTTTAATGACGGAGTTTTGTTATTTCGTTGCCTAAATTACATTATTTAGACATTTTCCGCCTGAAAATATCCCTCGTAAACCCTCGCATTATGACCTACTATAATTATTCATAAATATTGCGAGAATACCTTCGCCCCCCAATTTAATTATTTTTGCGTGATTTTATAGCGTACTGAATGCGATTTTTTCGAAATTTGGTCAAAGTCAAGGGAATTCAAGAAGCTGTTACATAATTTATAGAATTCGTAAGTTTGGTGAAAATAATGAAGTGAGGAGATGAAAAATAGTGATTAATGAAGAAAAAGAATTAAATGAAGGTTCAAGAGGTAATTAAGAATGTCTTTTAGCAAAGTGGCGGTGATAAGTAGGGCTGACATTGCTAATTAATTAGTTAGAGACTTTCGTTTGTTATTGCCTCACTCAAGGAATTTAATTAAATAATTTTTTAAACATGAATAAAAAATAATAAAATTTATTTTTAAAATCCAGGAGAGATAAGGAGAGATATTAAGTTTATAATTGTTGTTCTTTAAATATTTCAACAAATATCTGTTCAAAAATTAATTCTTATTAAAGTAACAAAAATGGTTGATGCGCCAAGTTACTGTTTTGTTATTTCATCACTAATTTTAGAAAATCTTTTTAAAACAACAAGAAAAAATTAAAAAACTAATATTCTTTTTAATGTCAATTAGAACAAATAAGCAGTAGGTAGAACTAAAAAACTGTAATAAAAACTTAACTGAAACTGTTATATATTTCACAGAATCTTGTAAAATATTTTTGAAACATCAAAAATGAATTTCATCTAAAATTCAAGATAATTTCTAAATAAATAAAGAGAAAATTAACTATTTTATCTTCGTGTAAAAACGGTTACACAATTCACAAAATTTTGTAAAACACCATTAAAACAACTAAAAAAACTGTAATGCATGCAAAAATGTTGGATGCGCCGGGTTACTGTTTGATTACTTTATCTCTAATTAAAAAAAATCGAAACAACCAAAAAATATTCCAAAATTAATTAAAATTAGCTACTTTTGTAAATGTCAACAAAAAAATTATCAGTTGTTACTTCTAATAGAAATTTAACTGAAACAGTTACACATTTCACAAGGTTTTAAAAGATATCTTTAAAACAACAGAAAAGATAAGCAGAAGAAAATGGTGGTCGCTTTGAGTTACTGTTTTATTTTTATCTATATGTAAAAAATCCTCTTGAAACAACCGAAAACATATTTAAACACTAATTAAAATTAGCTAGTAGTAGTTAACTGCAATAAAAACTTAACTAATACAGTTACACATGTTACAAAGTTTTGCAGGATATCTTTAAACCAACGAAAAGATAGAAGGTAGCACAAAAATGGTGGATGCGCCGGGTTACTGTTATATTAATTCATCAATAATTTTTGAAAAAATTCTCAAAACAACAAAAAAAATATTTAAACTAACCATATTAGCTATTTTTCATAATGTCAACAAAACAAATTAGTAGTAGTTAATACGTAGTTAAACTAAAATATTAGCAGTAGATAGTTGTAATAAAAATTTGGCTAAAACAATTAGACACTTTACAGAGTAATATATTTAAAACAACAAAAAAATTAAAACATACAAAAATGGTGAATGCGCCGGGTCATCTATTGTATTTTACTATATCGATAATTTAAAAAATCTTCTTGAAACAACCAAAAAAATATTTAAACTCAAATTAATATTACCTATGTTTTTAGTGTCAACTAAAACAAATCAGCAGTAGTTAACTGTAATAGAAGCTTAACTAAAACAGTTGTATATTTAACAAAGTTTTATAACAAATATTTAAAACAACGAAAATAATATTAAAACAGACAAAAATGGTGGATGTGCTGGGTTATTGTATTTTATCAATAATTTAAGAAAATCTTTTGAAACAACCGAAACAATATATAAAAACTAACTAAAATTAGCTATTTTTATTAATACCAACAAATCAAATTAGCAGTAGTTAATTGTGATAAAAACTTTACTAAAACAGTTAGGCATTTCACAGAATATTGCAAGATATCTTTAAAATGGAAAAAAAATGGATAGACAAAAATGGTGGATGCGCCGGGTTACAGTTTTATTATTTTATTTTTAGAAATTCATTTTATAACAACCATTATCAATTTCTTAAAAAATAACAAGAAACGGATTTACTGTAGTTAATGTCAAAGTAATAAAGCAATTATTTTAAGTAAAGTTTAACTAGAATTTTAACTAAAACAATAGTTATTTATTGTATAAATGTTTTAGACGGCGTTTTATCCACGCAAGAATGTCCAAGCGCGAGACACAGTCGAGCGTTTAATATTCTTAAGTGGATAAAACGCGACTAAACACGAATCTAATATAACGTTTTATCCACAATTACAGCGATTTAAAATCAGAATCGCCAAAATTTTATCTCATTGAAATCAATTAAAAAACATGAGAGGTGTTGAATCGTTGCTATTTCAATTGTTTATCAACTCCATTTGTACAAAACGCTGTGCAAGTTGGTGAAAATGGAAGAAAGTGATAGGTACTGTTCCTGAGACAATTCTTGAGAAAGCTAAAGAAACGACTCGCCAGTTATTGCCTGCGAAGTCCAAGGAACATTTTGAAAAATTGTTTTCAAAATTTAATAAATAGAAAGAAGAACGGGGGGTAATGAAAATAAATGAGGAAGTTCTGCTATTGTATTTCTTAAATTTGAAGAAGACGTATGCAATTTCATCTATGTGGTCGAAGTACTTCATGCTGAAAGCCGCTATAAAGGTCTATAAAAATATAGACATTGGAAAATATAGTAAGCTCATGGCCTATCTGAAGAATCAGTCAAGAGGATACAGGCCGAAGAAAGCTGCAGTATTGGAAAGAGCACACGTGAAAGAGTTTTTGACTAGGGCTTGCGATAAAGAATATTTGATGATCAAGGTAATCTCTGTCATTACATCGACATTGTAGATAAGAAATTTTGGAATACTTTAGGTTGCATTAATAATGCAGGTGTCTGGTGGCTGCCGATGCTGTGAGCTAACAAATTTGAATATCAGTGATGTAAAAGACAGGGGCGCATACCTGATTGTTTCGATACCAGATACCAAGAGCGGCGTTTCACAAAAATTCACAATTATAGAAAAAAGATTCTCTATCAACATTGTGTGTAGAAGTGTAGAAAATACATGTACTTACGTCCGAAGAAGTTATCCATTGAAAAATTCTTTTTACGATAGGCAGGCTAATCAAAAATGTACATCGCAACCTGTTGGAATTAACACTTTATCGAAAGTTCCCTCTAAAGCTGCTTCGTTTCTAAATCTGGTGAACGCAGAAGTTTATACCGGCCAATGTATGAGGCGCACTTTAACAACTTTACTTGCCAATAAAGGTGCTAATCTTACAATAAATAAATGACATGGTGGGTGGAGGAGCTCCGCCATAGCAAAAACTTATCGAAGATTCTGTATCTAATAAGCTTGATATCGCAAAGAAAATCCAAGGTTCTCCTAGTACTAGTCGTTCCTTACTAGAGGAGACGTCCATTGTTCCTACAACTACTATTCGTTCTAGAACCGATAACAAGCTTCTTATTAATGGAAACGAAGTGAAATATGATATATATAAAACAAAAAACAAAAAACAAAATGTTTATTAATGTAAATGTTGATGTCAATATAAATAATAAATAGAATGCGATTGATTTAATTTATTTTTTTCATTATTTCACTAGTGGAATAAAGTGATTTAATTATTCCGCTAGTAGATAAAGTGTTACTTTATACGGTTCGTAAGTGTGGATAAAACTTCAATTATAAGGTAACTGTGAATAAGCATTTTATTTAGAAAAACTCAATAACCAAAAAACCAATAAACGAGTCTATTCTAGTTAATTCAGCTAAACCAATTTGCCAATAGTTAAAAAGTCGAGAAATATATGTAAAACCTTCTTAAAACAACAGGAAAATTAGTTAGCAACTAAAAAAGACTCTTTAAAAGATTGCTGGTTAAATCAAATAACTAATAGCTAAGAACAAGATCAAAAATCTAATATAATTAAAATAAGTGTATTTTAACTAATGTCAAAATCAAACATCAAAATTTCAATTAATTCTCTTAAAATTGTAGTAAAATCGTTTAGGAACTAACTAATCTGACTTCAATTAAAAAATTTTTGGTTATCAATTCCAGAAAAACTATTTCATTTTTGTGAATCAAAGATAAATATTTGTTGAAACGTTTGAAAATGTGAAAGACAACATATTTCTGCAGAAAATATGACATGAACTGTTCCAATAAAACTAAAAATCGCACATTTATATTTAATAAAAATGGAAATATTTCTAGTTTCGAGCAAAACTCAGACTTGTATGAAAATTCCTGAACATACTAAAGCTCTATTATAAATAATAGGTCAGTGAAACAATAAAATGTTGGTAGTTTGCCAAGATTTTTCTGTAGTAGAAACAGTTCTACTTTCGCACTTGTTAAGAAAAGCGTTAGAAATTTATTTAGTCGCTATAATGAAATCCGTTAACCCGGAATACGTCCCATGGGCGTCCGGAAACAGGAAACTTAGTCAGTTCCAGCAATGGCATTCCAATTTCGCAGCTCCGGAATATAATTTTCCTCTGTAATACGTCAGTTTTCTACGATTCCAAAAGTTTGGAACATAGTTTAGTGTAAAAGCCACATTTGTTCAATATAGAGCTTTGTTGATTGTAAGTAAGGCGATTACAAGTGAAACTTATGTGCGGCTTTTATTGGGAAAGTGTCGTGAAGTAAATGATATGAATGGGGGCTTAGTGTCGGTGAACTTCCATTCACATTGTGGTGCTTTTAATTGCAACTTAATCCAACAACGTACTTGGAGGTGAGACACGACGGAGATGCTGGGTTCTCTGGACGGTTATTTAACTTTTCACTAAATGTAAAGGGAATTAAGGAGGTGCTTTACACTAGTTGGAGAAGTTGCAAGGCACGTAAGTGCGGAATTAGTTTTTCGGAAGAGGTATGCTTTTATGTGACCTGCTTCGCAGACCAGAAGTTACAACCCATAAAAGGACAATTTTATTTACCTTAATTTTATAGAGATTTTTAAATTGCTACAAGAATTCCCAAATATTTAAATTTTAAAAACTACATCCAAATCTGTAATTTGATATAATTAAAAACAAGTAAAGTAAATCTGCTTCTTGGCTATTAATTATTTGTAGAAATTACAACTTCAACAATTTTAATTAGTAATTATTTGATCTAGTTAACATTACTTGGTGTAGATCAGTTTCTCAGTGACTATAAATATCTAGTTGCAACTATAGTCCGCTCATTTATTATTTTTTTCTCTTGGTTAGCTATGAAATTTTGTTTTTAGGTTTTTCAGAACTAAAATCACTAGGTTCGATTTGACAGCAGTCAGCTGTTGTTTAATTTACAGGCTAATAATTTTCTTTTTTGAATTATTTTATACTTTAGGTACAGCAAAATTTAGTGACAATAAAAAAAACCTGTAAGAAACCGATTTGAAACAAAATTTTGCAACGTGGATATAGGAATGCCATAACCCAAGATTAAATGGACATAACCTAATTTCAATTCTGGATGTCATTCATATATACAGGCTGAAATCTGTCAAATTATCGTAGCCAACCAAGAGAAAAATAATAAGTGAACAGATTACCTATTTGTACTCAGTGACATTAGAAGTATTACACCCAGAAGAAATAATTTTTTGAAAACAATTTTTTGCCAACAGAATGAGTAAATTTAAAGCTAGTTATAATAACCACTGCAACGGTTTATTTTTGACATGTCTCGCACAGAAAAAGTTTAACCTCTTAGTTTTTGTTAAGAAGAAGGCTGATAAGTAGAAATATTTGCAGTTGTGTCTCCGACTACTTGTTTTAAAAGTAACAAAATGCCTCCATTCCGAAAACATCAACAATATCGGCTCCAGAATAAAATAGCGCTGGTGAAAATAGCGTTTTACAAAAAAGCACGTTTTAAAAAAGCGTTGATTCTTAAAAACGCGTAACAAAATAGCACCAAACAAAATTAGCGACTGTAACAAAATAGCGCTTATAAATTAAGCGTGTGGCATTTTAGATTTTTTAAATAAAATCTGTCTTATAATAACAAAATAGCGCCAAATTAAATTAGCGACTGTAACAAAACAGTGTTTATCTCAATTTTTTTTTAAATCTTTTCACAATTTGTTTATTTTTGCATCATAGAAAATTAGTTTAGCTATTAGTTTTTAAATAAACTCATTCAACATTACAATCAATAATTAATAGATCTCAAAATATAATATAATAAATTTATTACTTATATTATTTTTTATTTAGTTTCTATGAAAAAGAAATCGCGGTATAGGAAGTATCAAGTATTCGAGATATTGAGGTATCAGCGGTATCCCAAAGGTATCCCAGTTATCCAGGTATCGAGAATCGAGAAAGTATCGAGATTCGAGCAGGTGTCGATACCTTTTGTAAGTATCGATACTTTTCCCAACCCTATCACTGAGAATATTATAAGTAAAACTCTAATGTCACGCGATTTGAAATTATTTTTAAAGTTAATCTTTATCAGCTCTTGATAAAAATGTTTACCGAATAAGTCGTAGCAGTTGAAAATGATTGACATTTTTTCTAGATGGCTAGAAGCGTGGGCGCTTTATATACCTGGCAAATGAGGTATAAATAGAAAATATGAGCAAATTAATCTTAACATCATTCGCTTCATCAACTTTTTGCAGCAATAAAATTACATAAATAGGATTTGAAATTGAAACGTTTTGAAAAATATCCTTTGAACTAAAAGGAAATTTCATCCGTCATTAGTTGGTTAAAAATAGTTTGCCGGAAGGAATAAAAAAATCAAAACGACTGAAATATTTATAACGAAGTTATCCAAAGCAAACGAATTTCATTTATTCGAAAATTATTTAAAATTCTTTTGTGTCCAAGGATTCGTCCTGCACCTGACAACTGTATAAATACTAGAAGATAGAGCCCGCATATGATCGGAAATCAATGCTTTAATAAACTGATATTTTAACCATATCTCCCAATTATTCAAAACCCGCTGAAGTACCATCCATCAATTTGAAACATGAACTTTGAATGATTAAATTATGACCGAAAAAAACTTTGTATTAATTAAGAGAGTAATCAACTTAATTAATTTAATAATAACAGTGGATTTGTTCGAATTTTCTCCTTTTTTTCCCTCGCTCGGGGATTATTTCGCATCGATACCTTTTAAATCCTAAAGAACGAAAAAACTTTTTCCATAATCCGGGAATTTCTGTTTGCACAAGAGGATTAATTGCTCTAATTATAGGCCCAAAGTTGTTTATTTACAATTGCTTAGACGAAAAAAAATTTAAGCCGCCTGAGGTTAGACACAATTCATTACTCAGAGATGACAGCAACGAGCTTAGATTTAATGAACATAGAGGTAATCTTGACAAGTTTAATTCTCCGAAAATTAATCAAATTTTTCTTTTGTTCAGTCAATAAAAATAAATGTGCGAGTCTTATATTCAATTTCAGGAACGCTTCTAATTAAAGAGAAAATTTCGAACTGTTTCTAACATTTAATGTCAGATGAAACTCGGTATGAGGTGTTAATTACGCGTTTTACATTATTATAATGACGTACGGTAATTGTCTTCTAGATTCTAATTACACTTTAGAGTCACTTTATAAGCTCTCTAATAAACTCCACACACGTGTACGACTCTCTAGAAGAAATTTTATTACATTTCTGCTATGTTCAGGACTGTAATAAAAGTAAAAACGGGATTATTTTCTTGTATAGGTCAAAAAAAAAAAAGAAATCGAGTCTGTGTTACTAAGAAATGAAATTATATAAAAATGAGAGAATCATAAAATGCCAGTATAAACAATAATTTTGTTATATGAAGCTAAAACGATTTTTTTTTATTACAGAAAAGTCTTGGAGATAGTTGAATTGATTAATTTTTGTGGCTCAATTTGAAATGCAATTGGTGGAAATAAATCAACCATGGATAACATGAACTTAAACTATTTAACATCAAAGGAGTTAAAGTAATTAGGTTAATTTCTGGTTGAAAGGATGCTCCAAGACAGTTGTAATTAGCTGTGAACATTGGATTAGAAAATGGAAATTCTGCTGATACATTTCTTATAACTAGAAGTGCTTTATTAAATTAGAAAGACTTGAGATGCTGAAATATTGGTTAGCACAATGAGTACAATACGATTCTACATTTTTTAAAATTATGAACCTTCTTGACAAATAAAAAAAGAAAGTAATGAGGCAAAAGATAAGCATATTTCTTTTTTTAACAAAAACTGGGAAGCTAAACTTTTTTTGTAAGAACTGTCAAAGATAAACTGTTGCAACGGCTACTACAACTAGCTTTAAATTTACTCATTCTGTTGCCAAAAAATCACTTTCAAAAAATTATTCCTTCTGGCTGTAACACTTCTAATGTCACTGAGTATATATATATATAGCTTCAAATTTCGTTTTCCGACGGTAATACTTTCATTATTAAATTATAAAAAAACTGCTTGTAAATTTTCCCATTATCCACACATCAAGCCGGATTAAATTCAACTTTATAGCAGCGAAACATCATCCAAAACCAGAATGTAATAAATGAAAAAAATTACACCTCCATAAACACGAACCAAATTAGATTTGTTTTAATAAACACCAAAATTACCCCTGTTTTCCTTTTTCCACGTTCATAATTTTCATTTTAAAATCATTCATAAAAACATTTTGAATTATTCTCCTAGCAAATCACGTTTGGCGTCTCGTCTCATCCATTTTACATTAGATCCGGTCGTCCTGCGACAAATGTTTAAAGAGCACCAAAAAAAAAGGAAATATTTCTAAGAAAAGACGAGGTCTTAATCCACAAATCCCACGTCAAAATGGCCACATTTCTGTTTCCGTCGACATAAATAAATGAACGTGTTTTAAACCTTGTCTCCTATTTTCCCAGAGGATCCTCACGAAATATTAAATTTGAAACTTTATTCTATTTATCACAACAGAATTTTTGCCAAAAGATATTTTTTTAGCAAATATTTATGTTTAATGTCTCGCTTGAAAGCTGTTAGACACCAAACAGAACATTAAACTTTCGAAAGTTACTTTACTTGGTTCTCAACTAACTTCCAATAGGGCAAGTTTGACCCTTCTAGTTGAAAATTACTTTCTATTAACCACTAATTTTTTTATTTCTCTTAAATAATGTTATTAAAATAGTTTTTTCATTTTCTCTTCATTATCCTAAGCTTTATAGTTTCCTATTATAACCGCAAAGTATATTATGCCCTGATACATTTCAGACGTTGAATAATGTAACAAAAACTGAGAGAATTTAATCTGATATAAGTAACTTAAGTAACAAAGTAAGTAAAGAACCAATAAAACCGCAAGTAAAATCCGCTTAAATTTTAAAGCTTACATGTTTCGTAACGGGAATGACTTCGAAATAAAAAAAGACATCTTGCAAATACTTCTAAATTGAAATAACATGTCGGTAATTAAAAGTTATCACTGATATTGTAACTAATTAATCAATATTGTTTTTCGTTAATTAAGTAAATCGATTAATTTACTTGCAAAATTAATACATACCTCAGAAAATGTTTGTCGAAATTGCACTAAAACCAGTGCTCAGAGAGAGACTAATTATGATTTTTGTGTCAAAATTGAAAGATTCAAAATGTCGGATCTAATAGAGCCGATCATACATAACAAAATTTAGTTATAATATTTAGAATATATTTGATAAAATTACAATATATCGTACACTTATTTGTTGACGAAATCTCTGACTACGATTTTATAATAAATGTTCGATAATTCAAAATGGCGGAACTAATATCATAATCGACTATAAAAATAAAAATGTTAATATTTCAAAGAATTTAGTTAAAAATAATATAAAATTAGATGCTTCGTTGTATTTCAGATCACTGAAAACAATGTTGTCATAACAAATGAAAAAATCAAAACAGCAAATTCATTATGGCTGGCTATAAAAATAAAAATTTTAATGTTTCAGAACTGTACTTAAATGCTTTTCAATTCACATGTAACGTTTTGCCATAAAAAATTTAAAAACAAAAAGACTAATTTAATACTTATTAAAGTTAGATGTAATTTTAATTTCTATGTTTCTGTTCTCTCTATTATTATTTAGTTTAAAACTAAATTTAAAACACTTAAAATTTATTTAGTTTTTTGGTTTATAGATTGTAACAATTTTAAGTTTAATCACGCATTAGATTAAATATTTTTCTCGATCGATGAAACTTTGAGAAAAAATTATAAATCTCTGACTACGCTCTTAGAAAAGTCTGAGTACAGATCGAAGAGCCAATTTACAATTTCTAGTTTACGACTTCCAAAAAGGGCATTTTAAAGTTATTAAAAAAATTATAAAACAGAGGAAGAGACAGTTACATTCATTTTTTATTTTATCAACAGCAGGAAAACAGTGATTTTAACAATTATTGCCGTCTTTCGCTTCAAATTCTGAGGTCCTTTTAGCTAAATCTAGAGAAAAATATTATAACGAAAGAAAAGATTTGCAATACCTCTCGTTTAAACGATTCAAAAAATACATATTTTAAAGACTTTAATAGATTTTTAGAGCCTAAAACGACATTCTTTTTTATAATTGTCGCCAACTCCCAAACTGTATAAACTGTATAAAAAAACTTCTGTGCAGCAATTTAAAATTTTTGTTTTCGGTTCCCAAAAGAGTATATTTAATTAAAATTTTGAAACAAAAAGCAACACCTTCTATTTGTTTACATACAAGATAGGTTGCAACAAAACACACCCCTTCTTATTAGTATTTGTTTAAATAAAAAAACAAAGCTTGGAAAAAATATTCCGTTAGAAAATCTTCATTTTCTAAAACAACTTTCTAGAACTTCTGGTCTTACTGAAAATAACCGTAATTTTCGGTTTTCAAATAGAGCTCTATATATTTTTTTGTATTTTTGAAAGTACATTACTGCTTAAAAATATTTCTAAACAATTTCAAAAAATAAAATCAATGTAATAAATGTTTTATTTTCGAAAATATAGCCGTGGAAAAACCCGTGCTTCGATGGAGACATCTTCTTTTAAAAAATAATTAATAATTAATTAAAATAATTTAAATTAATTAAAATGTTTAATTCAATTTTTTAAATGTAATAATAGAGGCTCAATACATTTTCTTTGTAAATTGTAATTGAAACAGGTTAAAATACTAATTAAACAAAATCTTGTTGTTAATCACCAACGTTTTAAAATGTTTATTCTTCATCAGGACACTCAAAACATGTAAAAATGTTATTTTTAGTAAAAGTTGTGCTACCGTCTTCGTCACCAAAATTTTATAAAAAATTATATAATCCTTCAAGTTGAGTATAGAAGGAGAAATTTACGATAATTCGCTTCTTACGCTTCCGCTTCAGATAAATAGTTATTTTGAGATAGTTAATAAAGATTGTATTAAAATTGTTATTGGTCCTTTGAGCCGGATGTAAAAAAAGCCCGACGGTATATCTAGGAGAAGAAAAGTCTATTTAGACATTGTAAAAACGATGTTAATGCGAGTGTCCACTGAAAACAAATCCTGGGTACGCCCTTGCTTATGAAGTTAATAATTATAACAGTTTCATGTTATTTTATCCATTATTAGCATTTTTATCTTTATGGTCACCCATTATCATACATTAAAAATAGTTGATATTGATAAAAAAGCCTAAATGTAATGTTTCATTTTATTTAAAATAAATAAATAGTAGCATTTTAATTTTAATAGTTGGCCATATCAAATTCGCTTTTTTGATTTTAACAATTTTGATAACAAAATCGTGATCAGTTATCAGTTAAAAAACCGAAGTGTCTTTTCAGATAACTAGATTTCTAGATTCAAGTCATTTTGTCCAAAATTGTCTGAAATATAAACAATTTTATTTTTATATTCGGTCATATTGAGATCCCATTTGATTTTTTTAATATGAAAACCTCCGAAAACTTATGATGCAATTTCCTCAATTTTTTTCCAAAATAATAATTTTGCAAATAAATTTTTGTAAGAGAGTTGTTAATTTTGTTAGTTCTGTCTAAATGTACTGTTTCATATAAGTTAAAATAAAAAATAATAAATAGTATTTTAATCTATAAAATTGGCTATATTAGATCGGCTCTAGAATAGATTTTTACTCTTTACAATTTTGATAAAAAACTATTGGTCAGTGATGTAAAAAACACCGAAATTATATATTATAGATTCAAATTATTTTGTCTAAAATTTTCTGAAATATTAACAATTTTATCTTTATAGTCGGTCACATTAGGTTAGCCCTTTTGATGTTTTTAATATTCATTACAAAGTCGTAATCAGTTGTCCAATTTTGTTCAAATATTGTGCGAATTATTTATTTGTATGGTCGACCATATTGGATTCACTGAAAATCGGAATTAGTGACCTCGAAAATTCCCGAATATTCCTTATAATGCAATTTCCTCAAATATTTTCCAAAATAATAATTTGGTAAATAAATTTCTGTAACAATTATTAATTTTGATAAAAACGAATGCAAAATTTTGGTATTTTTAAGATTACTGATTACAATTTTGAAGTAAAAATTGTCATACTTAATATGACCGATCAGTACAGCATTCTAGTTACTTACCTTTCCGTAGAGCTCGTGCTCGTCGTTAAGTCAGGAATTAAATAAAAGCTCAAAATAATAAAATATTTTATTTCAAGTCAAAATTTGGAAAAAATTTACAAATATAACAAAGTGAGTAAATAGAATCAAACCTTGTTAGTAAAATCTTAAAACTGAATACCAAAACAAGTCAACAAGAAATAAATTAAAAGTTTTCTGATACTGGCTGGTCACAAATACATCAAAGCACCGTCTTTTCGCACTAATAAGTCACTCGGCCGTTCTGGTCCACACACAATCAAATTGAAAACACCTAATTGTATAGACGTATTATCACGTGGTGTTACTTGGACTATCACTGGGTTCTTTATCAAGAGCCGTATCTCCACCTCCTCCTTCCTCCCATCTATTATTAAACATTTCTTTGGCTTTCTTTTCCCAGTCTCCTTTATGCTTTTGGATATTTTTCGTATTGATAGCGACGACATCGTCAGGCTTACCGTAGTTAGGAGGGTTGGCATAAGGATCGTAACCTAATACTGATAACATGGGGGCAATTTCGGCCATGTCTTTCACTACATCGTCCGGAATACTACCAACCCATTTTGTTAAAGCTTCTAAATTTACTGGCTTGATCACCTGGTCGGAGGAACGTTCCACCCTAAGCAAAAAAAAAGAATTATATCAAGTAATTCTAGTAGAAAATATAGGGTGTGTTCATATCGGAGACATTCGATAATATCGACATCAATCGTCTGAAATAGGAAATTAATGGAGGGTGGCCTGACGGATATTATGAATCTGTGAAGTGAAGCAAAAAATTTGAACAATACAGAAAGGATAGAATAAATAGCAAGGACACTAATGGTCAGTATAGAGACATAGAAAAAAGCTAAGTGTTGTCGTAAAGTAAAACAATGAAGGAACTACATTAGAGATAGAAAAAAAATAAATACCGCTCTTGTATAAATATTTAGAAAAAAATTAATTTCCTGAATTCTTACAAATGTAATAAAAAATTCATTATTCTCTCTGTGTTTATTCATGTATTTTATAGGATTAAAACTAATGTCGAGTATTATAAAATTAATTTAATTTTCAGCTTCAAAATAAATATTTAAAGGTCATTTATTAATGAATAAAACGAAGAGAGTAAAAAAAATGTGTCTGAATATATTAATCCACGTGACTCATAATTTAAAAAAAAAACCTTTCACAATTTTTGTAGTTTATTCGAATCAAAATTATTTATCTTCAATTTTGTATTAAACTAAAATTTAAAAAATAACATCGAAATTAAATGCAACTCCCTTTTATCGTTTTTAATTGAAAAATTTGTAACAGTAAAAAAAACAATTTAAAAAAAATCAACAAACTCAAATGTTTTTGCTGGTTTTAATAAATTTCCCTTTGCTGAAATTATTTTTTCAATATTTAGCTCTTTAATAAATTTTTATTTTATCTTTTATGTGCTCTTTTAATTTATCCTTATCTGCATTACAAGATGTAAAGTTGTAAAAAATAAATTACTTTTTTTATTTTTGTAAACTCGTTTTTATTAAAGCACCTTTAATTCTGAAGAAAATATTCAAAAATAAAAAATGAAAATGCTTAAAAATAAACTTTCACATTACGTAATTAAAATACTTGTTTGTTTTAACAAATATTTGGTATTATTTTAAAACATAAGCTTCGTAAGCTGTCGAATTTAAAAAAAGTATGTATTAATTTAGAATATTTCATTCAGTATTATTTTATAAATTGTTAAACCATTTATATATATTTTTTAATACTATCCAAAAGCTCTTACAAAGACGATTCATTTCATATCATTGCGCCATATTGTAAACTTTACAAGCAAAGTCAAAATTATATCTTAAAATTCGCGAAATGGTACGCGTCTTTTCAAGAGCTTTCAAATATGTAATGTCAAAAAATTTTTTTTATTAATCTTACAATTTCCTTAAAACTGGAACACTAATCTGAAAGAGAAACATTTACGAGACATATAAGAGAAAATCTCTGGAAGGCTTATTAGAACTTCTACAAAATTATTAAAAAAAAACAAATATTAAATAATAATGCTACTTATTTTTTTTATAATGCAACATTAATATTTTTGGAAGAAAAAAGACAATTTAGGAAACAAAAAAAGAAATTTTTAGAAAACCCATAATTATTCCTATTTACTATTTTTTCCCTATTAGAATAGAATCTCGTAAAACCAACTTTCTTGATAAAAAAAGAGAGACAAGTAAGAAGAGCTCCCTAGAAAAGATAAATTTGTAAAAAGAACATTGTCACAATAAAAAGCCAAAAAAAAATAATAATAATAATACCACACAAAGATAACACACAAAGAAAAAAATATCAAAAAAAAACTAATAAAAAAGTAAAAATAATTAGAATAGAATAGAATTTCGTAAAACCAACTTTCTCGATAAAAAAAGAGAGACAAGCAAGTAGCTCTAAAGAAGTTAAAAATTGTAAAAAAAACTTTTTCAAAATAAACAGCCAAAAAAATATATTACAAAACTAACCTTCTCGAAAATAAACAGGTAGACACATAAGACACAAAAAAGGTATCCAAAATAAATAAGTAACGTACAAACAATAAAAAATTTAAAATTAAGTCAAACCCAGAATTTTAATTTAAAAAAATTCTTGCATAACAGAATGACAGAGGACTTTCGAGAACTAACTCCCATCAGTGCCTAAATAATAATGTGAAAAGAAAAATTGAAAAAGTTAAACACAAAAAAAAACATAAAAGAATAAAAATGTATACCAAAAACAAAATACATCGTTATTTTCAGTAAAAAAGTTGTTAATCGATTTGAAGGATAAAATACATAAACAAATAGATGCTACTTAAAAAACTGACAAAAAAAATAAATTTTGACCGCTTAAAAGTGCGTGTTTTAAACTACTAAAGATAAACCATTACAATCTAAATTCACCTGATATTTTGAATATTTGTAGAAAAGTTTTAAAACTTCTACAAAATTTAAAGAATAACCTTTATTGCAGATGTGAAAGATTCTAGAATTATCAGTAGGAGAAAAAAAATGACTGAAAGAAAGAATATGAGAAGCTAAAACAGATGAAAGATTATATCTGAATTTTTGTGCTTTTCTATTGTCCTAACATGTTCACAAATTCTGGTTTCATCCTTCGTCCTTTCTGACTGACATATACTGCATTAGTGCATTGCAGTCATTACAAGATAACTTGTAGACCCCTGAATGATGTAAAAAATAAATTTGATCCTTGTTGTGTACGAGACAGGTCGAAGAACTAGCTTTAGAATTAGAAGCAATTTTTATATTATAGTTATTTAAAATATAAAAAACACAAAAAAAAATTTTGACAATGAAGAAAATAGAGGAATAGAGAGATTTAAAGAGAGATGGTGTAGAAGAATTATACAATATATAAGTATCGATACTTGCCAAAGTATCGTAAGTATCGAGGTACCGGAGGTATCAAGGTATCGAGGTATCGGAGGTATCGCGGTATCGGAGGTATCGAGGTATCGGAACTATCGAGGTATCAGGTGGCGATAAATAAATATCGCATCAAATAGCTTGTAAATACGTGTTTTCATCAAAATAGCTTGTGTTTTCAACATCCAAAGCACTCTTCGCAAGTAGGATATTCATTTATAGCCACCCTTTATCAAGGTATCGCAGGTTTCGAAGTATCGGAGATGTCGGAAGTATCGAAGGTATCGAGGTATCGGAAATATCGATACTTCGATACCTGATTGCAGTTGGTATGGGTGTACGATACCTAAGCAGGTATCGATACCTTCTGTAAGTATTTTCCCAGCCCTATTAGAGAGTATTTGTGTCTGAATTTATAGAAAAGTCTATTTAAGTCCGGTAATGGAAAGTGATTATCCGCTGCTACTTGTTTAATAATAAGCAATTCTTTTTTAAAGACCACATGGTCTAAAAAAAATAAAAAAAATTAAATGGAGCTACAATGTAAGAATAACAATGATTAGAATCGGAAGAAATTTTATGAAAAATTTTTCATAAGTTTATAAAATTTATAGAAACAAAAGTCATAATAATAAAAATTGATTAGTTCAAGAATTTTTCAAAATTAATTCTCAAAAAACGAAATTATTACTTATTGAAAAAAGTAAATAAATACGTTACGTAACTAGTTATGAAACGATCGAAGAATAATAGGTTTTTCATAACGCATCACGTACAAAATTTCTCCTCATTTCGTGAAAAGTTTAAATTTATTCTTAAAACAATTTCCTCAAAAAAACCAAATACTTTTCATAAACTACTTTCATAATTAGTTATGTAAAGATGCACTTTATGCAACTAGTCATAAAATAAAATTCATTACGTAACTAGTGAAGTGCCATAACGCTATAAATTAACGTCAAATTAAATATTTTATAACGGAAAAAAAATTATCAATGTAAAACTGATTTTTTTAAATAGTTAAAAAGCACAGACCTTAATGTAGCATTATACATGTAAAAAATTTTCACATCAAACCCAACCCGTTAACGTTATTATCGCCATCGGAATGAAAATTATCCTGATTTAGGAATGACCGGCACGTAAAACGATGAACAAACCCCGATGTTTATGTGGTGATTAAAAAATTAAAAGTGTCAACGCGGCGTCATCAACACCGTAAAAACCGGTAAATATTTTAAATCACACTAATCTCTGTTAGAAATAAATATACGAGAGAGGCAACCCGTCCATTTATACAGTGACTGTTTACGTTAGTTCTATAAATTCTTAAAGCACATTTGCAACAATGCACATTGTTTTATGTTTATTAGCTTAAAAGCTGATATACGGTCGAATCATGTGGTTTTCTATTCGAAAATGCATTTCTCTCCGAATTAAACAAGAAATAAGAAGAATCTCGTAAATTTGTGTCGCATACACGTACAGGAAGTGACACCGACAAGCTTGAATCACTAGTTTATAGCTTTTGAACTAGTAAAGCTGAACCTGAGAGTAGCAAGTTTACTGCACTTTTAAACGTAGATTGTAAAACAGAAACGACGTTAACTTTTGGTTGAGAAATCACAGACTATTTTTATGTAGGTTTTATTCCAAAAATCTCGATTTAAGAGTAATGTAAACGCGACGCTTTAAATAGCTGAGCTGAGAGAAGGTTATTTGACCGAGGACCAAGCACGAGTTTGTAGTAATTACACAAATTATAACTTTTTATGAAATTGATAAAGTTGTGTTTCGACAAGCGATGTGAGCGAAAAAGTAAAGTGATAGCGAAAAAAAATAAAAAAAAATAGATAGCAAAATCAAAAAAATATAAATAAAATTAAAAAAAATATAAAAAGGAAAAAGTGTCAGACAATGACAAGGTAATTATAAAAGGAGTAGAAAGATTATCAAGTCACCACAAAAAAAAATAAAAAAGAAAAGATTATAAAATGGATGCCTTGTGAGACGTAATAAAAATAATAAAAAACATAAAAAAATAGAGAAATAAAAAAGAGAAAAGCAGAGATCATACCTACAGGAACTGAAAAAGAAAACAATATACTTACTAAAAAAAGAAAAATATATATAAAAAAGAAGATAATACCTAATTAATACTAGTTTTGAGCAGGGATATGTTCCTGATAGCTGGAAAACTTCTTGTGTCACACCAATACCAAAAAAATCTGTTCTTACTTGTCTCAATGATCTAAGACCCATAAGTATTCAACCAGCTTCTATGTTAATTGCAGAGTCAATAATTTATAACCAACTGAACGATTACGTATGTTCTTTTAATATTTTACCATCAGTGCAATCTGGATTTCGTATGGGACACAGTACATCAACTGCCCTTTTATCGGTGACCGATGAAATTTTATCAAATATGGACAAAGGAAAAATAACATCTTTAACTCTGTTAGACTTAAGTAAAGCTTTTGATTCAATTGACATAAATTGTTTACTAAAAAAATTAGAGTACTATGGAATTTATAATGATAAATTCAAGTGGTTTAATAGTTATCTACACAATCGTAAGCAGACATGCCGAACAACTTTAGGTTTATCAGATATTAAAGATGTTTTAACAGGAGTTCCTCAAGGATCGGTGTTAGGCCCACTTCTTTTTTCTATTTTTATTTCAGATATTCAGTACGCAACTAAATTTTGCAAAATACATCTATTTGCAGATGATATTCAACTCTACCTAAGCTTTAACCCTCTAGAAATACGAAATATTGAAAATATAATTAACAGTGACCTTAATGAAATATATAATTGGACCCAATGTAATTCACTATATTTAAATGCAACTAAATGTAAGAACATACTTTTTGGAACAACGAATAAAGCAGAAAATCTAAAACACACCGTTCGAATTAATAATGTAGAAATTCCTTCCCAAAGTACAGTCAAAAATCTTGGTATTACTATGGATTCACAACTCAATTTTACTAATCATGTTTCCCAGTTATCTAAACATTGTTATTTTAAATTTAAGCAACTTACACAGTTTAAAGAGTTTTTAAATCAAAAGACTAAACTAATTTTAATTAACTCACTAGTTTTATCCAATCTGCATTACTGTGATATTGTTTATGGCCCGCGCCTAACTGAAAGTAATAAACAAAAACTTCAAAAAATTCAAAACTACTGTTTACGATTTGTGATTAGTATACCTCACTTTGCACATGTTACTCCCTACCTAAGATCTTTAGGATTGCTTAAATTGAATGAGCAACGCTTCGTTCATTATTTATGTTTTTGTTTCAAATTACTAAAGTTAAAAATTCCTGATTATTTGTATGTTAAATTAATCAAACGCTGTGAAACACACTTTAGAAATTTACGATTTGTTGAAAAGCATTTTCACTTTCCAGCACACAAGACTACTTTATTTCAGACGTCTTTTTCATATATTGTACCATATATATTAAGTAACTGCTCTGATCTTTTAACAGTTGACACTTCCGTATATTTAAAAAAAAAATGTAAAAAACTAATTTTGTCGCAAAAACTTTCTGCAATTGATCTTAGCAAATTTTAATCTGTTGTATTATTTTGTGTTATGTTTATTGTAAGTATATTTATTAGTATTTTATTATGTTTTAACTATTTCTCTAGGTTAAATTATAAAATCAGATTTGTGTCTGCCATTTAACCTTTTGTACATTTTTGTTTTAATGTGCAATAAACTTTATTATTATTATTATTATTATAAAATCCGCAGAATATGCAATAACAAAATTGAAGAAATAATATTTTTCCAAGTGAAAATTAGTATCGTTGTGATCAGCTTTAAAACAAAGGTCATTATAAAAAATAAAAACGATTTAGAAATAGGAATAAAAAATGTATAACAGAACTGGATAACCCGTTAGACAAAAAAAAGAGTAATAAGAAATAAAAGAAAGATAAGATACCTTCTATAAACAGCAAAATAACGAAAGAAAAGCAGTATACAGAAAAGGGAAAAAGCTGGAAAAAAAATTGCAAAAATAAGGTGCTGGAGGATCACAATAAAAGGAAAAGAATAGAATTGAAACAGAGAAGAAAAACTAAAATATTCGAAAAAGAACTCAAGCAGTAAAAACGAACATGGAAAAACAAACAAACCAAAAATAAAAATAATTATTTTGGTGAATTACGTCCATTTTTTTAATTTCGAAATTTGGTGTTACGGGGAAGTGGACGACAAGGCAAAAAAAAACTGTTTTATAAGGCCAACGTTTCGAATCCTTTATTGATTCTTCTTCAAGGCTTCTAATAAATGTCAGATTTGTTTGGGAAGAAATTCATTTCCACTCGAATATTCTTCCGGCGACCACTGGCCGAGACAAATTGGTACCATGCCAAACAAATCTGACATTTATTAGAAGCCTTGAAGAAGAATCAATAAAGGATTCGAAACGTTGGCCTTATAAAACAGTTTTTTTTTTGCCTTGTCGTCCACTTCCCCGTAACACCAAATTTCGAAATAAAAATAATAATAACAAAAATTAAAAATAGAAAAACGAGAAATTGATAGATGAACAAAACGATGTAAAAATAAGTACGTATGTAACGCAAAAAGTAGGATTAAAAAAGAGAAAAAACTAGGAAAAGATATGATAAAACCAACAGAACACAGCAATCCTTAAAATCACAAGAACAAAAAAAAAACAAAAAGTGTTTACGAAAATACACAAAGAATATTAGATAATTTAGTCGGGAGTGACTGAAAAAGAGAGAATTGAACTAATAATTGCTTCAAATTTATTAAATTTTTATAATATAATCCAAAAGAATTTATAAGCGAGAGATCGTTAGCAGGAAAAATAAAATTAGCAAGCGACGAAACATAGACGATAGTAAATAACGACATAAAGCTCAAATTAAAATGCAAAAAAACCAAATATTTTTCAAAAAAGACATAAAAACAAGTAGATAATCAGGAAGAAAAAATGTAATATATAAAATATTTAAACGAAAGTAAAAAAAAACAAGAATTTATGTACAAAAAAAATTATGGGAAAAGAAGAAGAGCATATATACGCGTAAATAAAAACCTAGTAATAGCAAATAGAAAATTGAAATACAAAAATATATATAAATACACGAAAACGTGCGAAAACAGCAAAGCAAAATCAATAAACGATGTAAAAAGAGAAGCAAAAACAGAAAGTGACCATTATTTAGTACTAATAGAATTAAATAAAAAAGAAAATAAAAAACATATAAAAGAAAGCAGAAAATTTTTTTAAAGAGTTACAAATAAAAAAAAATCCAAAAGGAAAATCAAGAAATATAGAAGATAAGCTACAAATTAAAGAAAAATATTTAAGCATTAAAAAAAAAGGAAACACCTAAGTTGAAAACGACTGCAACAACATGAAAATAACACACGACTTCACAAAAAACTGAATGATAAGCAGATAAAATGTGTGAAAAAACAAGAAAACCAAATAGATAAAGTACCAAACTATAAGAACTAGACCACGAAAGAAACAAAAAAAACCACAAGGAAGTTAAAGCAGCAATAAAAGAGGTAAAACAAAAGATTTGGTCATAAAATGACAGAATTATAGAAATAACCAAAGTAGTTATTTATGTATTAAGATCATGATTGAGAGAATTAAAGCACGAGGAAATGATTAAAGCCCGACGTGCAACGAAAAGCTCTTATTTTAAGTTCCCAAAAGCCATTACTGACGATTATACCCGTGGTACATAGAACATTTTATTTTGCATTCTTCTGGCTTTTTAATTAAAAAATAAATAAATCCAAATTTCCGAACAATTTTTAACAAAAACTGGGAAAAAATCGCTACAAAAATAATCGACTATTTCACTGTTCGCATCTTATAATATTAACATTGGCTAGCTAAATAGGGTAATACAATTTTTTTAATAATAAACACAGGTTTTCCATATCGGAAGATTTAAAATCCTTAAAAAAAAATAAAATTAGTTTTTTTAGGGTGCTCGTCCATTTTAATTCTGAAGCATTGTTTTTAAAGCGAATAAAATTGGTAACATTTTAGAATCAAGAAAATCAGTATCACTCTCAGTGTTTTCAAAATACAGTTTCTCAAAGTTTCGAACATTTTTTTTGTTTTTGTCAATTTTAATCGTTTTACAGCAATAGTTTTTTAGCAAAAATTGTTTATTACTTATAAACGTGTTTAATATCATCTAAGTTTAGAAAAAATAAGACTAAATCTGTTCCAATCGCCTCAATTCAAAATATATTTTACACCATATTTTACGAATTTGATATCTACCAAAATTGGTTGTATTCCGTCAACAGATTTTTTCAAATAACTCCAAACTAAAAGTAGGACAATGAAAATATTTATGGTTTATTTGTTTCTTATTATTAACCTTTTTGGTCAAATATTTAAGGGGGTATTCTGGTGTAGAGGCATGAATTTGAGGTGTTTTTTCGGGTGCTATAAATAAAAAACTAAAAATATTTTTACTATCCATTTTTACTAAAAAAAATATTTAAATAAAAATATTTAAAAAAAAAAATAAAATATTTTTACTATCCATTTTTTGACAAAATTTTTATTAATATTTTAAGAATACATAAAAAACTAAAAAAAGTCAAAAAATTAAAAACTCAAAATGTCATAGGTTGTTAAAATAAGAAGTTGAAAAAAAAATAGCGCGCCAAGTTTGTAACGATTGCAACCCTTCTAATGATCCGAAACAAAAAAAAAAAAATATTAATTTAGATGAATGCTCCTATCGTACTAAGAAAAAGTAAAAAAAAATTTTTGCTAAATTCCGGCTGCCCAAAAAAATTAATTTTTGAACTACTTTTTTGCCTTTTCAAAATTTTTTAAAAATAGTAATTTTTTTATTTTGTTATAATAATAGTAGGATAGAGACATGTATTGAGAACACTCACACCAAATTTCAAGTAAATCGGTTAAGTAGAACCTCAGAAATCATGACAGACTCTTTGAAAAATGTAGTTTTGAAAAACGCGTTTAAAGTTTCGGGTAAAATTAGGTAAAGGGGTGATCCCTAACGTCTTTTGTTCGATTCGTTCCGGTATAAAATAACTATATCTCTGAAAATAATTAAAATTTTAACAAATCCTTTTAAGAACATATTCTTGAAAGGTTAAGCTTTGAAAATATCAAAAAAAAAATTGATTTTTTCTAATTTCTACACCAGAATACTCCCTTAAGCAAAAAAGTTACCTAGACAACAGACAATTTTCTTATAATACTTGCCCAATTTACAGATATTGCCCAAATTTCGCTTACCTTTTGTAGGATTAACTAAGTAACTATAAAGTTGACAGTTCTCCTAACTCATTGAAGAACAAATCAGACGAATGTGTGTAAAGCAGCCGTCATAAATCATTTGCAACCACTTATAGTAAAATTACTTACTTGCTCAAGCTGACGCCATTATTGATAAACTCATGATGATGTAGCACCGATTCGTTCCACGGAATGTCCAAAAACTTCAACACTTTCTCCATCCATGTCCTTGGATGTAACACCAATTGTTCATATGGTACTTTCAAACACCTATTAGGTCCTAATTCCTTACACTGATTGTTCATAGCTTCCACTGCACTATTCCACTTTTTTAAACATTGCCTATAACTAGTTAGATCAAATCCGGTTATTGTGACTTTCCGCGTAATGATAGAATGTGCAGTAGCACGTCCATCTCGTACCATGAAAATAAATTTCGCATTAGGAAAAAGGTCGACAACGTAAGTACCCATTTTTATAGTTAAAGGGTCTTTGTTACAAAGACGCGGTGCCGGTTCACCGTGTTTTACTATTATTTCAAGCGTGAAAGCTGCTATGGCCGAATCCAGGACCGATTTTGTTATACCGGCCTCTTCTAAACGGAGAGATTCTTTCTCCGATTTTAGCCAGTGGAAACGGAGCTGAAGGAGGCGGGGAATCACACGGGTTTCTTGGCCGCACCTGAAATAAAAAAAAAATGACTGTATTTTTTAAATTTAATATATTTACTAAATTAAAAATACAAAATTTCAATTGGTTGTGTTGGTGATTGCCTCTCATGATTAAAAATGTGCGTAGGTAAGCAAACTCCACTTTTTCCGATACAGCAAAAATTGGGTTATAAAAAATACACACTTTACCCTTTTAATAAAACAGTCCCGTGTTACTACCGATCGTGAACACCAATGTCAGTTGAAGGGTCGGAAATTAGACATTTCCTATCAATAATAAAATAGTATAAAGTCGATTGAATTTGACATGGGTAAAAGCTAAACATTGGGTAGAGATTAGTTATACAATTTTAATTGAATTCACAGCTTTATCTGAAATTTATTAAGTCCTTATAAAAGCGATATTAATTGATTTTTTTCAGTAAAATTGAAAGTATCGCGATATTTCTTTAAAAACAAAAGCATTTATTTTTATTCAATAAGCCGGAAATTGCTGTTGTGCCTGTTTGCACATAATCTAAAAATAAAATTCTGATATTTTTCTTACAGATATCGAAGGCAGGTAAGTAAACATTTGTTTCTGTCAAGATAAATAAATACATTTTTTTTGTTTTTACAAGTAATAAAAATTGTACAAACTATTCCAGAATTATATGATATAATTTTAATATTAGAAATAAACAAATTTATAAATATCACATTTTTAATATAAGAGAAAAATTTTCTCTTCTCAGGCGGAAAAAAAAATTCCTCGATATTAAAAATGTAGTATTTATAAATTTGTTTATTTCTAATATTAAAAGCATATTCATTACCTCTTTATAATTATAATAATTATTAAAAAAAAAATATGATATAAATTTAACTACAATTACCCTAAACCAGTAGAAGATGAAAGTCGATAGAACCATTGTTCTGTAAAAAGATACAGCTGGCCAAAGTTAGCAATGTTAAAATATTTTTGTTCGATACCTCCTTAGAAAGTAGCTGTGTAGCCATAGTTATCAGCATGTGAAGGTTTCACTTTCGCTCACGCTCACAGTCACAATCAGTTCAATGAAATTGTAGAATTTGTTTGTTTTTTGTTTCCTTGACAACAAATACCTTCGACCTTGATTTGTAGGTATTTATATTAAGATTGACATTTTTTTCGCAAATAATTTCAAACTTTTTTCGAAAGTTATAGATTTTCTAAAGAGGTATCGAATAAAATCAAATACAGCACTCGAGAGTAAAGTCGCTTTCGTTCACTTGAATTGCATCGTCCACTCAGCTTCGCTTCGGCAAAAGAGTTTCTAAATTAAATTCTCTAACCAAGAATGGTAAAGCCATATTTTTGATAATAATGAAACTTTAACAAGACACATATCCAAAATTGTCAGTCGTTTCAGAAAAGCAGTGAGTGATAATAAGAAGAAATCACATAGAAAACCCAAAACAGCTGATGAAGTAGTGCAAGATTAGCAACCAAGAATAGAGTAAAGTTGAAACAAGTTGTCCTTGCAGTATGGTGTCTCTCGCAATAACTCTAAAAAATGTTTAAACAATCTACCACAATAAGAATTATAGGAATTGAAGCCACATAACCATCGAGAACATATCAAATACTGTTAACTGTCTCTTTTTAAAATTTAAACAACAAAAGATTGTTTAGTCTACCTTTTTTCTAATGATCCTAAAAGATGTTTATAAATGATTCTAGGGTCGTAGGAGGCTGTGAAAATTTTCGATATTACGAATATTCATTGTAATGTCCTATTTCTGCAACGAAATTTTAGAGAATTGTTCCTGGAATTACTCAATTGTTTAATAATAATTATAAATTATAATAATAGCTAAAATCATTGTCTTTAAAAAGCAGAACATTTTTTATTGTTTCCACAGCCTCCTACGACCCTGCAATCATTTATAACACCTCGTATAAAGAATACTTCACTACCTACTTCATCCAATAACAGTTTGTGACATCTGCAGATACAAATGCGGGTGTATACACAATTTTTTCTACTTGAAATCTGTACTGTCACTGACATTTTAAGGAAAAATCTCGGCTGTTCAAAAGTAGTTCTTATGAGTTTTACCGAAACTATACAGAAAAGTTTTTCAAATAAATTAACGAAATATCAATCAATAATAAGCAATAAAAATACTTTTGGTGAGAGATAAATGGACTTCTATCAAAATCTGCTAGCTGTAGCTGTTCAAATTTCAAGTGAACAGGTAGTAGAAAAAACGGCTAAAATTTTGCCAATAAAAAGCTATTTCTTCTACTTACAACACACACAAAAAATTATGACAATGTGACATTTCGCAGAATGTCTAAAAGATCTGCAAAATGCCCAAATCACCAGTCAATACGCTGAATCGACTGCTAATTACTATTATGAGTACCGATTAATTTAACGCAATCCTCTGATTTTTACTGATTAAAATAAGGAAAAAAGGCAATCAGTAGCGTCAATCCAAGCTTAGTATAAAAGAGGGGTATGTTTTTTGTAAAAAAATACCGTAGTTTAAGATCAAGCTCAGGCTGACGCTACTAACAGTAAACCACGATCAAAAAAATATATATTCAAAAGTGTAGATACACTATTTTTGTCATGTGGCTACTTTATATCTACTTTTAAATTTCATCAATTTAATAAAGCGACAAATTTTACTTTTAATACGATTCTATACCGGATAGACCAAATGTATGGATCGAAACGTTTTTTGACTAAACTATCGAAAATTTTGAAAAAACAAAATATAGGCATTAAATGATTATAAAAATGCTACCCGAGGCAATGTTTAGAAAAATTTTATCTCTTTAAATTTTTAAGATAACTATAGCAACATTTCGGTTTTTTTTGTAAAATTTTACCTTAATTATTTTTCAAAACAAGCCGTTTGAAAGAAATGATGCTGTATCAATTTCTTTTTTATTGCCCTTATAAATTTTCAATACAAAAATTAAACGTTACCAAATATTATCGTTGATTTTCGCCAAACCTACAAAATGTTTGGTTAATTCAAGTAATGCATGTTGGAAAACTAATAATTGTTTTTTAAGAAAATTTATATTTATTAAAATCTCTGTGTTTAAATATTCCATTTGGTGATTAACCATTTTAATAACCTGTCGCAACTGACGTGCAACTGGCCTGTTAGATTAAAACCAAAAAAATGAAATAAAATTTAAAAAAATACATATTTAGATAAAATATGTAATTGCATTTGAAATATAAAATTCAAAATAAACACTCTTGTTGTAAGCAACCCATTAAACAAGCTGAAATGAATTGATAAATTTCGTATTCAGTGATTCACAACTTTGCAGCTCCACTAAGCCAGACAAATGCGAAATAAGTGTATCTATAAAAAAAGTTCAAGAAAATTTTAATTAGACAATATTTTTGATAACAGGTATGTAGCAAATGTCATTATATAACGTCAAATATTGGCGTAGAGTTTAATACTTTGTAACGAAATTCTTATTTCGTGTGAGAATATCTGTTGGTAATTCTCAACCAATTAATTATTATCACTTAATTTTATTTTTCATCACCTCTCGTAAATCTCAGTAATTTATTATTATTGTTAGTGCCATGTAGAAAATATATTGGTCTAAATGTAGCTCGTAAATAATTAATCGACGGCAGTGTAACATTCTACTATCCTCTTGTATTTCGTATTTTATCGTTTCTAAAACCCTCCATTAATCATGATTCGTAATTTTACAACAGCGGCATTGTAATTAAACGAATTACTATTTATTTTAATATAAAAGGAGATTAAAACGACGTCTTTATTAAACGTCACGTATCTCTGGAGAAAGTCCATAGATACCGATCAGAGAGTGAAGCAAAAGCACTCGTGCATTAATGTCGAGCTTTTGATACGATCCGTTTTCTCTACATCAGGATTTCGAAAAAGCCGACTTTAGAGATCCAGGAGAAAATTAAGCCCATTTCATGCTATTCTCAAATTCAGACTTCGATTGATTCGAGTGCGCTTACTATTTACGGGTTGTAAAAGTTAATAGGACTGTCTTGGTTCCTGATTGACGATTCCCTCAGGATTTAATTGCAATTTTTTAGGCAACAATTCCAATAGGAATTAATCGTATGGTTAATTCCATTGTGACAGAAAAACCTTTCTTTCAAATTCATGATTTACATAAGGTAACTAATATTTTTAATAGGACTGTCTTGTTTCTGATTGACGATTCCTTCAGGATTTAATTGCAATTTTTTTCTCAAACCGGTTATTATCCGACAATTAAGCTGAGCTTTAAGAGCGCTTTTTCGTGATATATAACAGAGATATACGCTGTCATTTACAATTTTTAGTCACAGCGAGCTTGTAAAGCCATTGAAGGGATCGTAAAGTCGGTCATTTTTCCGGCTTTAGTCGTTAAAGTCTTTAAAACGTTTACTGCACAGTGTGAGAATAATCTTAATTTCAACAAATTCGCTCAAAGTTTCTTGTTTACCTTTCATCTAAAATTAAATCGACTTCACATTATTTTTTATTTTATTTACGTCTTCTAGTTCAACGTACAAATAGATTTCACTGATATAAATCTTGTAACTGTTGAAAGTAGTTTAGATATACCCCTATGGTGTTCGATAAAAAAACAAATTGAGACACTCCAATCTCGAAAGGAAATCTCTTGGCGTTAATGCAGCGAATTTTCTTTCAGGTTTGTTATTGTCACAGCTTTCGAGGACAACAAATTCAGATTGATGTGCAGCTTGCTTGCTGTTCCGATAAAATCTAATAGTATATTAAAAAACGTGTTTCATAAAGTCAGTTTTGTGGCACAAATTTACGTTTATTAATTAGTTATTAATTAATTAATAACAGAAAAGAATTTTTTTGCCTTTTATATGTAAAAATTCCAACTTTTTAACATTCTTCATCAATAAGTCAAAAATCGATTTAAAAATACAAAAACTGAACTAACCTATTTACATTTTTCTTACAAAATTTTCTCTATTGTTGCTACGTAAAAAAGAGAGAAAAACCAAGTTCTAGAAAACACCTAATGGCGCAAAAAATACAGTAATTACATAAGATTCTTTTGTTATATTGTCAAATTAAGATAAATTTATCTCCCTTTAGCAAAGGTGTTCCAATCAAACAACAATGTCGAGAAACTGTATACCGGTTTCGGGGTTTTTGCCCCTCATCAGTACAGTGTATCTCGGAGCGTCGTGCTCGATTGGAACCGGTGGGGAAGTTCGGCTAGTAGTCGTGTAGACAGACACAGTGTGCCATCTAACGAAGAGTACTGGAAGGTGCGAGAATTGGTATAATAATGTTGGCGGATAACAAAGTTATCTCTTCGGCTCACGCTCGGCCACCAACATAACCAACCTCCACGATTAGGCAAAACGCGAAGTAGTTGTTTTTGTGCATTCTGAGAAATATTCGTCACGGCCATTGCCTAGATACGAAAAAACTGAGTCATAGTTTCTCCTAAATAAAGATTGTTCGCGTAAAATTTCAAATAACTGCTAGAAAGACGGATCGTTATATAAGCGCGAAGACAATTACCGGGCAGTTAGTAAAAACCCAACAAGCGATTGAAGAGTGAGCGGTTTATTAAAGCAATGTTATTTAGTCGGCGATAGTAGTTATTACTGTAGAGTATCGAAGTATTACATATTTATCAAATTATTGTTGTGTGTATTCGTGTATATATTCGTAGTAGAAATATATTATTCGTTATTAATCCAACTCTTTAAATAAATAAAAACCCGAATTTGCACATTCGTTCCACTGTCATCAGGAGTAAGATTTGAAGAAGTTAGACAAAAATTCCAATAATTTATAAATCCATATGTTCATGTTGGATCTTCTTGGTGTGTTTAAATGAAAATTGGAAATGAAACACCCACTAACACCAAACTTCTTTACTTGATACGACGCACGTTTCGACAACAATGTTGTCATCCTCAGGTAAGAATTAAAACTAAATTGTTTACAACCATTCTTAGCTTGTATAAAAATCGTGCCGGCTTCTACCAACTATCACTTCCCCCTCTTATCAACCAATGAGAAGAGAGAAGAGGTGGGGATTGGACCAAAATCGGCGTTGATTAGACGTCCTTTGTTTCTATGTATTTCTAGACTCTCGAAAGCGTCAAGAAATTTACAATTATTGATTGCCCTAATAATTCTAATATTATTTTTGTCAATTCTTTTATATTATAATATTTTTGAAAATGTCCACAGAACAATAAAAGTTCCAAAAATTCAAAAAACAATTCTAGAAGTTTTTTAAAGCTGGATAAACGGCGTTTCGAAAAAAATACGATGATTAGAAGAGCAAAAAAAAATCTGAAAGAAGTTGAAAGACGTTGGCTCGAAGATAAAAAACAACAAAAAAAGATTTGAGAAGAGCTTAAAATACGACGTTTGGAAGAAAAAGAATATAAGAGACAACAACTAAAATAAAAATAATTCGAAAAACTACGATTGGAAGACGAAGAAAAGGTAAGGAATGTTCTAGAAAAACAAAAGGTGACTCTAGAGAAGCTGGAAAAACAAGAAGAACAAGAAAAAAACGAAAAAAAAAAAAATGCTGAAAAGCAAAAAACTTTTAAAAACCTTCGGAAACGACCACCAGAAAAACAAAATATCTTCAAGAAATTTGACACTTTGCAAGATGCTTTTCAGATAAACGTACCAGACGTAAAAAAGAATTCGAGAAGGTTCTAGAAATTCTAGAAAAACATCTGGAAATGTTGAGCGGTTAAAAGACTATGTTGATGGAGTTGCGACACAGTAGAAGACCTAAGTGTTCTAACTGTGGTAGAAGAAGACATAAAAAGAAACTGCCGTCAACTAAAACGACTTAAAAGACTTGAGAAACCGCTTTATCTAGAAGTTCATAGCGAATCGAAGAAAGGCCAGAAGTCATTGCAAAAAAAAACAAGCAAGTCCCTTCTAAATCTTTTAGAAGAAAGCGATCATACAAACTATACAGAAGAATGCATCTAAAATTATAGATGCAATTGACTTTGTCGCTCCGAGTGCACCTACTCTGTTTTTGTTTCTTTCATTCAGAACAGGTAAATCCGTCGCATTATTTGCATTCAGGATTTACTAATTTAAAGACTGTTTTCATGACAACGTACCATTTCTGTCCCATCTAATAACTGGGTACACAAAGAGCGTATGTTGTTTTGTGTCAAAAAGCATAAAGTTCTGGTCACCGGATAAAGTTATTGATATATCGACTCAATAAAATAGGTAAGGAAAAAGACGGTGCACTCAGAGTGGCAAAGCCGAACGCAGCTTATGAATCACACTATAGTGCGTAATTCTGAGAAATATTAGTCATGACTATTAACTGGATATGAGAAAGATGAGTCATCGTTCTGCCCGAATAAAAATTATTTGCATAAACTTCCGGATAATTGCTAGAAAAACGTATGGTTATATAAGTGACGCAAAGACAATGACCGGGCAATTAGTGGAATGCCGAAATAGACCGTAGTTATTACCGTGAAAAATCGACTAAATTATTTGTTGTGTCTATTCGTGTAAATAGTAAAAAGAACTTATTTGTTATTAATCGAACTCTTTAAGTCAAAAGAACCCAGAATTTGCACATTCGTTGCAATATGCATCAACTGTTTATTGAGTTTCTTGTAATTTGTAAAAGAGTATTAAGTTATAACTTTTAAAAAATGGTTTGCAATCAATCAAAATTAATATGAATGATAAATAGATTGCTAAAAATATTACAAAGAGCTCGCTTAAAATCAATTTAAACTAATCTACTCAAACTTAGGATTACAATATTTTGTTTTGAAACATGACTACATTAAAGATGTTGAATTTGACAATATAAAGCTTTGGAATTTAATAATAAGTTCTACGCCCACATTTTCCAAATTGTATATGTTTGAAAGCCGCACGAAAACAACAAAAATACATATTTAATAAAATAAAACAGTTCAGACGAACAGTTTGAACAAAAATTGCATTATTTGAGTGTTGATAACAATTTCTTCAAAACGCAAATTATAAAAAAAAATACTAAAAATTATTGTGGTTTTGGTTTGCTACCTCTTAATTGAAAATGACAAACCTGAGGGCGAAAAAAATAAGTCATTAAGGTTTAGCATAAATCACGCAGTTATTTCCTTTTGTAACCGCTGAACGAGTCTCATGGGAACCTTTGGATAAAATTTTCTCCGTTGCCGAGGTATATTCTATTAAAGCGTCACCGCCCAACATAAATAAGAATATCTCGTTTCGATGAAAACAAAGTTCTTGAATTTCGATTGTGAAATTAGTTAATTTTCTCGTCGAGTTGTAGGAGAATTATCGTGTCTTGTATTTAATCTTTTGTTTCCGTATTCGTTTGTAATAATTGATGCAAGAATTTACATATTACTTGAAGATTCCTACCGAAAGTGTATTAAGTATGCAGAGACTTGTCGAAGACGATAATGGAAAGTTGAAGCTTGACACCTTTGAACAATGACGCAGAAATGCTTTTACAAAGTTTGTTGTTGCGTTGCACTGAGAAACATTGTTCACAAGAGAATTTACTTTTTTGTTTTCTTTTAGTGTTTTAAAATTTCAGGAATTCAGGTGCAAATATTTTATAGAATACGACACAAGCTTTGGGAAATTAAAATTTTATTCTTAAATATTCTCTACATCATAATAACTTTTAGAAAAGTATTTTTTTGATCAATGCTGAAATACTTTAAATTTCTCAGAGACAATTTTAGCTTCATAATTTAACATCAACCCTTTCTTACTGGAAGTCACCCTCTTCAAAATTTTAAATTACGGAAGAGGTTTAGTAATACTTTGTGGGTGATGCGGGTTCAAGGAGAAAGAAATAACTTTGGTAAAATAATATTTTAACGAAAACCCTATTTAATCCTTTTATTCATTTTCTAGTGTGATTTGTTATCATTTGTTTTAAGAAATTCTAAGTTATTAGAGTTACTTATCAAAATGTTATTTAAAAACAAATAATGAAACAATTATTACCCAAGTCTAACGCACAAGTTTAATTATGCAAAATTCTTACAAAACAGCAGACAGAGGGCTTTCGAGAATTATATCTCATCGTCAGTGGCTAAATAACAATGTAAACAAAATATATAAAAAAGCTAAAAAAATTTGGAAAAAACTTCCCAAACTCTTGTGAATAATAAACTAAAAACATAAAAAAATAAAAATGTATTCTAAAACAAAAAAAAATCGTTATTTCTAGTAAAAAAGTTCTTCATCAATCCGAATTTGAAATTTCAAATTCGACCTGAAGGAAATAATAAATAAATAAATAAATAGTTGCTATTTATTTTGGAAAATTGGCAAAAAAGGTAAATTTTAATCTCCTAAAATTGTGTGTCTTTTAAAAAACATTTGATTTAAAAAATCACTTTAAAATATATAAACATTAATAAAAAAAAGTAAGAAGACAAGATTATAAACAAACATTCAAGTAATTAATGCAAATATTATCAAAGATAAAATATTAAAAGCGTGTACAGAAGGTTCGTGAGCAGATTTAAAAATTTCTTAAATTTCTAAAAATCTAAAGAATTACCTTTACTCCAGATGTAAAGAATTTTAGAATTACCATTAAAAGAAAAAGAATGACCTGAAGAAAAAATATGAAAAGCAAAAGCAAATAAAGTGTTGGTTATATCTGTATTATTGTAGTATTTTATTATCCTTACATGTTCACGAATTCCGGTTTTAATCCTTCGTCCTGTCTTACCGATAAAAACTGCACTGCACTCATTACAAGGTAATTTACCTTTAGATAGAAAGACTACCTTTAGAATTAAAAACAACGTTTGTGTTATAGTTTTCTAAAATATGTGAGATATAAAGACAAATTTTACCAATGAAAAAAAACAGAAGAATACAGAGGTTTTAAAAGAGAAGATGTAGAAAGAGAATTATGTAATATGTTGAAGCTTAGAGAGTATTTGTTTCTAAATTTATAGAAAAGTCTATTTATGTCCAGTAATAAAAAGTGATTATTTACTGCAATTTGTTTAACAAGAAACATTCTTTTTTAAAGACAGCATTGTCCAAAAGAAAATAAAAAAGTCTAAAAAAATTAAATGCAGCTACGATGTGAAAATAACATTTTTTATAATTTTCAAAAGCAAAAAATTAATTGTCATTTCTAATTGGATTTATGGAGCTATTCTCCTAACTCTGTTACTAATGTTATCGTACTGTTACTGTAAAATAACAGTATGTTAAAAAAATTGGTATTCTCTAACTACTATTAACATATGTTAGCAACAAAATAACCGTAACATACAATGTAAGATAACATTCAAAAAACGCTCGCTGTAAACCCTAACAGTACTGTAAATTTGACGTTTTCATAAAATTTTTGACATAAATTTGGTTCTCGGTTTTATGTTGGGGCATCTACAAATTCTATAAGTTTTAAATAAGATTTAAAAATGAAATGCAAGTGTTTGTTTCTGTTTCTACCTAGAGTAAATTTTATTTTTTTATGTACTGATCAAAAATAAATATGCTTTAAAGAAATGAGAAATTTCAAAATTTTTTCTTCAAGGTTGTTCAAAAATAATTTTGCTAGAAGGGGGCTAAAGGGAGAGCCTATGGCTAAACTCGTGATTCGTTTATGTGTATTATTCTTAAAAATAAACGAATCTTAAATTAAAACTAACTTAACTAGAAAAAATTAAACAGTAGCGTGTAAAAGAGAGAGTAAATAAAAAAAAGATTACTAAAAAGAGCTTCATTGGCACGAATAGAAGAAAATAAGAAATTAGTGATGTCAAAAGAAACAAGAAAAGAACCTGAAGAGATATTAATTATTTTGTGTTCATAGTAAAATTTAAAAAAATAATTACAGAGAAATTATTGTCAAAGTTTATAGAATTTCTAATAATTTGATTTAACCACTTGAATAATTTATAGCAAGGTAAGTTGGTAGAAGAAACCACTGGTCTTATTGAAGTATTATTTTTGTAAATTTTAGCAAATAAATCTAAGAATTCGTGAACATGTAAGGACAATAGAAAAGTACAAAAATGTAAATATAACCAACACTTTGTATGCTTTTGCTTCTCATATTCTTTCTTCCGGTCATTCCCTATCTCCTACTGATAATTCTGAAATCCTTCACGTCTACAATAATTTTTTTAGAAGCTCTAGAAATTCTTGAATCCGACCACAAACCTTCTCTACATTAAATTACCAATTAAAATTTAATATATTTTATCTTCACTAGTTTAGGCTTCATTAGATAATTGAATGTTTGTTTATAATCTTGTCTTCTTATTTTGTTTATTAGCATTTACACCCTTTTAAATAGAATGTTAACATGATGTCAAATCTTAGTTAAAACACGAAAACACAAATCAGTTTTCAAAGTTAGATCAATCAACACCTTTTTTACTAAAAATAGCGATTTTTTCTGTTTTTGTTATACATTTTTCTTCTTTTATGTTTTTGGTTTGTTGTTGACAAAAGTTTGGTAAGTTTTTTCTAAGTTTTTTATAATTTTCCTTTTTACATTATTATTCTGGCAGCGATAATAAGTAGGCCTCGGTGCAAGTAAGTCTTGACTAAACGACCAGGTAATTAATCGGTGTAATCCAGTGGGCTGCATGTTATTCATTCAACTGGTCTACACCAGTTGAGCAGCAGTGGTGTAGACCAGTTGAACAACCAACTGGTGTAGACCAGTTGAATGAATAACATACAGCCCGCTGGATTACATCGATTAATTACCTGGTCGATTAGCCAAGACTCGCTTGCGCCGAAGCCTAATAATAAGACAAAGTTTTCGAGAGCTCTCTGTCACTGATACGTAAAAATTTTATTAAATTAAATATGTTTGAAAATCACCAAACTTTAAAAAAGAAAAAAATGCTTCCACAGAAAATGTTATTTGTTATTTATAATACTTATGTCGTTTTAAAAGTTGCAAGCTTCAAACAATTCTTAATACGATGTACCATTTATCGTATCACGTTGTGTCTTCAAACAATTTTGAGACTAAATTGACGATATCTTATCTTATTAAGCATTTTTCCCGGGTGTATATATCACAGTGTCCTTTATGACTCCATGACTGGTCTTGCTTCTGAACTATTTCAAAGACATCCTGTATGACTCTCATTAAAATCGGAGACGAACAATATTAATTGAGGCCTCCTTGTAAGATAAAATGCAAAAAAAATAATTAGAATGTTACGTTTTAATAACTAGAAACTAAAAACCAAATTAAAAACCACCTGATATTTATTTGTAACCAATTAGTTAAATTTAGGCAAGAGCGGTCACCTGACAAGATATCAATTAAAACTGTAATAATTCATAATGTCAATTAAAATGTAATTTAATCTCCTGTGTTTTTTTAATAACCAATCAACCTGAAAACATTTATTTATTTATAGATCGTAAAAAACTAGTAAAAAACCTGTCGCTTTAGTAAAATTAAAAATTAATGCCTTTGTAAAATTTAGTGCTCCTTGCCTGGCTACAATCCAATATTTCCCAATTTTTCAATTCGTGAAATCCCATTAGCAATAAATTAATTAGCGAAACAATCAATTTCAATTACAGTAAATGTTTAAGTCCCAGTTGCGCACTTGGTGCATCAGCTGTTGTTAAAATTGTATTTTCAGTTCTAAAACAACTACAAGTGGCTGATTCTTCCTCAAACTTTTCGCTATTTGATTCAATAGTCGAGTGAAAAATGAAAATAAGATGACTCACCTTTGCACTGAAAAATCTAATATTCCAATCGAGAAAACTCTTCTTCAAGAAAATAAAACGATTTTTATTGGCTGAATCATTATGAATTAAACAGGCGTAGCCTACCCATCGCATCCAATTTGTAATCAGAGAAGATTGAAAATGTAAATCGGGCGAGAAAAATCAAACGAATGTCAAAACTTTTCAAATTGAAAAATTTCCCACAACTCCCCAACGAATTACATGAATACATAATAGGAATCGAATCAGACGGAAGGAGCGTAAGGAATTAAATTGATGCCACCACCTGGCGACGCGACGCCAGGATCTCAACTAAAATTACATTACCAAAGCTTTTCTAAGGGAGTGCTAATTTTTAATCCAAGATTATTGTGCAAAAAATCACACGAAGACACGATGTGATTACTCTTGAGATTTCTCAGGTATATGAAGCCATATTAGATATTTCAAAGCGGAAAATTGCCACAACACCATAACAGTAAAAATGGTGAATGCGCCGGGATAACAGATTTTTACTCTTTTATTTTGTTTAATTGAAAAATAATATCAAGCAGCGACAGGCTGGAAGTTTTGTTGCATTTAAAGCTTTTAAATTGTAATCCGTATGGGTATTTTTGACACATGAAATACGTTTGTATTTAGATTAAATAATAAGCGGAAATTAAATTAAAACCACAAACTTTTCTGAATTTTAAAAATAAAAAGAACAATTTTGATCCAACAGTCAACAATTTCCGCCGTTTTCCAATTAAAAACTGTAATTTTAAACGTATCCACGACAAAAACTTGTTTGTGAGTCGAAAATGTCGTTCATATAATGTACTAAGGGACATTAAAAATGTTACACCTAAAAAAATAATTTTTTGGCAACAGGATGAGTAAATTTAAAGCTACTTACAGTAGCCATTAGAATAATTTATCTTTGACAGTTCTTGCTAAAAAAATAATCTCTTAGATTTTGTTAAGAAAAACGCTTATCAGAGCTGATAAGTAGAAGTATTTGCAGTTGTTGTGTCCCCTTCTACTTGTTTTAAAGGTAACAAAATGCCTCCAGTCCAAAGATATCAACGACATCACCATTTTAGCGATTTCGACAAAGGTAGAATTGTAGCCTTTCGAGAAGTTGGTTTGTTATATCGCAAAATTGTCCGCTGTTTTAATTCTACTGCAATGACAGTAATAAGTGTGCTTCAGGTGTGAACAAAAGAAGATAGAGAAACACCAAATAGACCAACAGGTCAACCAAGGTGTACCACAGAACATCAAGACAACTAGCTTTAAGAGACCGTTTTGCTACTACGCGACAACTCGGTGATCAATGGTTTGAAAAAAAAAACATAACGTGATCTTAAAAAACAGACAATTTTAAAAAAAACTAGTAACATCACTGCCAACTAAATCAGTATTTGTTGATCACAGTGTATTTTATTTTTCCATGCGTTTGTAACGTTAAAAGAAAACATTTTTTACGAACGTAGTAAAAATCAATTTCGTAGTTTTTTCAAAGATAGTTTATTTTAATTTTATTACACTTTTCGAATAGATCGGCTAATGCACAAGTAATTTTTAGGTCAGTTGAACCATTAAAACAAGCCAAAATAATTTAATGTTTACTGACACAAATAGAGCTTCCATGAATTGTAGTTTACGGTAGAATGATGTTAACAATAAACCTACTCATGTCAAAAATAAATGATCAATTAAACGTTTTGACTTGTATCAGAATTTCAAATTTCGTTCCTTTGTTCTAATTTGTATTCAGTTTTGCGTTTATTGACAGTATGTTAATTTCACCAATACGAAACTCTAGCCAACTACTAATCTCCCAGTATCAAACTAATACGTCCACTAGAGTTTTGTTTTGCCATTAAAGTTATTTAATCTCGAAATGTTTTGTGATGCAAATTTTAGTAAAATTAAAACGTAATTAATTAAATCAAACAATGTATTACAGTTGCAGTTTTATAAACAATAATTAAATTGATTAAACTGAATTTTTTTATTCAATGAGTTGTCAAAACTACAGAATATTTATTTTAAAATAACGTGATGTGATATAGTGCTCTTTTAAATAAATTATTTTTAGAAATTTTGAAATGTTACAAAACGAACATATAAAAATTTAAAATCCGGCATATTTCGAGTAATTTTATAAGCAGAAATTAATTAATTACAAATTAGTAAATGAAAACAACAAAATTCTTAAAAATCGTAAAAAAATCCTAGAATATCAATTTAAAATAGAGAGGTTTTAGTATCTCAAAGACCGCATTTTTAATCAAATTTCATTTTTTGATAATATTCGAAAGCTCTTAAACAGAGTAACATTTCATATCATTGCGCCGAATTGATAGCTTTCAAAATCAGGTCCCAAAATTCATCTAAACTTTGATTGAGCACTGTCTTTTAAATTTGTAAAAATGCTTTTTTAGTTTATATTGCGGTTAACTGCTACGTACCAAAAGAAAAACTTGTTTCAGTTATTCACAAAAATACAAATAAATATTTGTAGGTACAAAGCAAAAATCTCTAGAAAAATGACTAAAAAACTGCTAAATACAAACTCAAAAATAAAGACAAACGTTGCTTAAACCCAAAATGATGCTGTTACAGTTACAAAATTAAAACATTTTAAATTCTCAATTCAGATTACATCAGAATAAGAAGACAAAATGTTAGAAATAGTAAAAATTTTAGAAAATCTGAAAAGTGAGACTAAAATATCTTAAAATTTTAGAATTCGAAAATCTTAAAAGCTACAAAAAAAGCTAAAAATAAAACTCAGAATTTTTGAGGTAAACACTGAAATGAGTTGTTTTATTAATTTATTAATTTTATTCTTTAATTTTTGTTGTTACTTTGTAAAATTTTGACAGGCGTTTTTTTATTCAATTGTCGTGAAGTAATAGTGAGGCGTATAAAAGTCGGTTGAATTTACGGAAATGAATTAAATTATCGCATTTTAGCAGTTTCTTACTGTAAAAACATGTGAACCTATTTAAAGTGAATTTATTTACCTTCTAACTTTAATAATTAAACTAAAGATAAAAACAATTTTAAGAGAATTTACATAATGAAACTATCATTTATTTATTAAAAACACAAAGGTGGTCTGTGACATAATGTAGGTTACTTTTTATGGCGTTTTTTACTTTAAAAACTATTACATTTTACAGAATTTTACATTTTACTTTTATAAAAGTAACACACAGACAAATAATTTTACTATCGTAATTTGTAATTGCTGTAAAAATGAACTTGGGTGTTTTATTTATAGCCCCTTTCCATCCTTAAAAAAAAACAGTTGAATAAATCTTTTATTCGAGTTAGACGATTCAGAAACATCGTTGGAACTTCAGAAGCAGAAAGACAGGATTCGCCACCCATCAGTTGTGGCAAAAAATGCCTAAATTAGGATTTAATTGTTAAGAATCTAAATTTTTCAGAGAATAACGTCAAAAAATAATTGGAAATACTTTTAGCAATAATTTAAGTGTTAATTTTTGTGTTGTTTAATATTAATTTTTTGTTTATACATCGACACTGATTCCTTGACGTCATCGTCATAGAAAAATTCGCTCGAAATTTAAACACTAAATTTTACATGGCAATAAACTGAATATGTTGAGTTTTAATTATTTTCATAAAATTGTACAAAAAGTCCATTTTATCGATTTATTTAAGTATTCAAACGTTCTAAACTTAGTAATAAGCCCATAAGTAAGCAATTATTCTTTGTATATCAATAAATTTATTTTTGTTTTTTTTTATTGTTTTTCTCATCCCACAACCAAAGAAATAAATACTCTGAAAAATAAATCTTTTTGTTTTATTGGAGTGAGGAATCTAAATATATTAAGCTTAAGATGAAAAACAGAGGGTATGTGGTTGCGTCTGCAACCACACATCTACCTGATCTTCGGCTTTTGTGCCGAAGATTTTGATTATGTTTAATTTGTACTGGTTGTACCTTTTTTATTTGCACAATAAAGACCTTTATTATTATTATATCCGAGTTAAAAGCAAGTACAAAAAAATCAATGAAGATTCGCTACATATAACAAAAGAAGAAACACTAACGTAGGATTGAAAATAGGTTAAAAAAGACCGAAAAAATGGATTCGCCACCCATCAGTTGTGACAAAAAACTCTTTCATAATTTAACAATTTATGTCTCAGGTTTAGAGATTTTTTTATGTTTCAATTTTTACTAATATTCGTGTTTCAGGTATTATTATTTTCGAATTAAGGTCTTACTTATTTTTTTCTTTAATGTTTCAATATTTTAGAAAAATAATAATTTATTTAACCGCAAAATCCTGCGGTGACAAGCCAAAATTCCACATGATTGGTACATTACCACTGTATTATTGAACTGAAAATTTATTACAAATTACTACAGTGTGGCCAGTCTCCAGTCCGGTGATTAGATTAAACCGCTTTACATAGATAAACGCCCCGAAACTATCCGCGATCACTATAATTCACCAACGACCATCCCTCAGGAGATGCGACGTAGTAACACAAGAGAACATTAAATCACCTCTTGGGCCACATCTGACATGGGATACGTTACATACCTTCAGGAACATCCGGACCCCAACATAATTGAACATCTTCACTAGAGTAATTCAAAAAAAATCGACTACTTCATGTTGTTTTTTAAATAATAATAATATTTATTAACAATAATTAAAAATTATAGATCGTTTATACACATTCTTGTATAAAAATGAACGCTGTACAAAATAGGTTTCTTACCATTGAATACTAAATTAACTCTTTAAAAAGTTATTCGAGGTCAATGTTGAAATTATAGTAAATTTCAAGATTTTCTTTTGTAGATTATTTTATTTTCAGTAGTATCATGTTATTACATAATTCACAATTAAAAATTTTTAATTAAATAATAATTTTTTCTTACCTTACGTCAGGATGTGCGTCCAGCATGGCACGCATAAGAGTTGTCCCTGATCTAGGCACTCCTCCTATGAAGATAAGCGGCATATCCCTATTATATTCGTAGATTTTATGATCAGATCCCACAACATATTTATTCGGTGATACCATTGATGGATTTTCATTTTCCGTTAGACAAAGAATGCAAATACGAAAAAGAATTGCTCCCACAAACAGCAAAAGAATGGCATAAAAAGCCGCCCGACGTGGGCCGCCTCGGCTCAACCGAAGGAGCATCCTCGAGATTGTTTCACCTCATACTTGTCATAACTGAAACAAGAGAAAACGATTTAGGAATTTTTTATTTAAACCCAAACGTGAAATTTTAATACTTTTACAACAATTTGAATAATACATAATTCCCAAGTGAACAGTTTTATAAAAGTTTGGTCGGTTTTATGAACGAAGTGACCAAAAAAGGTGTAATAGCCTAAAGCTCTTTTGTTCTAATTCATTTCTCTAATAAAAAATTGTTTCCTTAGGAAAATTAATAAATTAAAAATTATAGCCGACACTGTGACATCAAGTTTTAAGCTTGTTAAAACTGTACATGATTCGAACACCTGTGATAGCTACGATAACCCTCATAAAACCGTTGTGATTTAATTAAAATAACTCAACACTCCCACGAATTGCTTGTGTAAATTTTGGATTTTATACTAGATCTAAAGGTAGATTTCTACAATTGCCTGTAGCTTTGACATTTGTGACACATAAATTGTGTCACCATAAAAAAAATGTGTTTTACAGAAGAAGTTCGTGTTTCACAGCAAATTTCAAGCCTTTTTTTACTAAAAATTGAAAGTTTAAAACAAAAAATTGTCATCCAGACGGAAGAAAAAATGTTTAATTTACAATGGCAAAAGCAAAATTTTATGGGTAAATAAATAATACGTGTAGGCGTGCAATAATGAAGTCTTGCTTTTTAAGTAAAAATTTTTTTATAGCTTGTTATTTAAAAAAAATATTTTTTTAACATTTTATGAACAGTATTGGGAGCAAACGCTTTTATCATATTGGAAAAAATCTTCTATTAATTTTTGGTAGTAAACCAAATTACTTGTACTTAAAATTCTCTATTCCACCCCTAGTTGACTAACAAAAAATAAATATTAAAATAAAAAAAAAATAAACGGCAAGGAAATATATTTAGTTAATAAACTTTTAATGTTAATATTTAAAAAATTGTTAGAGAAACATTAGACCAAGATTTTATTTTTAAAAGAATGTTATTAAAGTTATCTCAAAAATTTAAATAAATACAAAATGCTAATAAAGTTGCATTTTGTAGCCATTCAACCTCCATGTTATATTTCCTTAAAATTGTTTATAATTTAGGTCAAAAATTGATTGGTCCATTTCGCCAACCTTGTATGTAACAGACATTATCAAGAAAGTTATTACAATCATTATGAAAAGATGGACAGAAAATGCTTTCGGCGCATTTTTTGTCCATCTTTCTATAATTCTAACAACTTTTATAAAAAAAAAAGTAAGAAGAAACTAATTAAAACCCAAAAAACAATACACAAACACAAAAAATGGGACTGGAAAAGAAGAATTAAAGATCTATATTTAGACGAAAAAGAAGAAAGAAAGATTCTTCCCTAACGATTAAAAGAAAAAAAATATGTTTAAAAAAAACTATAGTAGATTTTAGAAAAACAAAACAGTATTTTAAATAACTTGAAGAACAACCTTCAAACAGAAAAATACAGGGTCCCAAAAAAAGATTTTCATCTAGTTACCTTTGAAATTATTTTACATGTTAATTTTTTTGTGCCGCTCTACTCTTTAAGTTTGAACTAATTTATTCTGTCACCTATCAATCAAATGTCAATTCAGATTTGAAGTTTGGCAAGGGGACTTTGACCTTTAATGAACATCCAAAGCAGGAATACTTTTTCTTTAAAAATTGCCGCTTGTAGAGAGACCGAATATATGGGGTTTTTCATTTTTCTTGTTACAACCTTAGTGACATTACTAGGTTTACTCGTTACCCCTATTTGCTAAAAAAGCATTTTTTATTTTACATGGGAAATTCACAAGCGACTAGATGAAAATCTTTTTTTGGGGCCCTGTACCAAGAATGTTTTCTCACTGCAAACTACAAAAAACTTAAAAGAAAAGAAGAACAACTTGAAAAACAATGATGACTAGAAAAAATAAGACTAAAAATACCAAAAATGTGAAAAAACAAAAAGCTTTCACAGAAACTTAAAGAAAAACAAAAAATATAAGAAGAGATAAAACTGTTAAGTTTAGAGTCAAACTTCTCTTCTTTTCAAAAGGTAAATTGAATAATTAGGTATAATTAAAATTACAACAAATCAAAAAAATCATAAAATAAACCAAAACTCGTTCCCCCTCTTCTTCTACTTGGACATCTTAATCATCTGCACCCTGTCGCGTAAAATTTCAAAATTTTTTTATACAGCATGAAAAACAACTACTGCAATAAAATCTTTAGAAATATGATAATGACAACTAAAATAAGAGACAAAAAAACTATAATAAAAAAATGCCAGTTTACAAAATCTTTTCAATAAAAACATTCTGGAAGTTGAAAAAGGGTAATTCAAACAAGAAAATAGAAAATTGGGTACAACAAAATAAATTACTGTATTCGAATAGTTACAACGACTAAAATCTAAGTTTTGAAGGTTAAATTTTTAATCATTAAGAAGGTTTTTCTATTCGCGAAGACTGTAACTTGCAGCCCATAAACACCATGGCTATATCCTCCTCTGTCCCTCATTCAAAATTTTTAAGAGCTGAATTTTTTAACGGATTAGTTCTTCAAAAAGCAATCGTAGCAAATAATGTTTGTTATAATTTTTATTTTTCCTTCCCACTTTTCCCTATTTAACTATTTATCCTCAAAATTATGTAACAATTGTATTGTATCACGTTCACTTTAAGTATACCGACCCAAATCCAATGTGGTTTTTATGACAGGGTTCTATTGTATTAAAGGTAATGATAGTAACACAGGAAAGGTGCCGCTGGGCAATAAAACTATAAACAAAAGTCTTCTTACTGGCACAGGACTTCGACAACCCTTTGAGAATAGCATCATTATGACGGTCCTAATGACAATTGCAGTGTCATAAAAACCACATTGAATTTGGATAGGTTTATTAATGATTCTTCATAGGATAGGGTTAGGTGGAGAACTAAATGACGTAAACGCATTGTTCTATAGCGTTAGATATCGAAAATATGTAGTTGAGCTAATTATATCTTAGTGAAAATTTTAGATGACCTATTTGATGTAACAAATATAAAATTAAATTTTGTACCCGTTTTAGCTCTTGTTAAAGCTTTCATAAATATTCATCTATTAAAAATACAACTCGTTGGTGTAGTTTTAAAAATTTTTAGTTAGTGGAAGTCATGTAGTAATTAACTTCATGCACCGGCTGTATTTGTCCAGTCTCAGCTTCCTTTTTAACACTCTAACGTCCGAAACTAATTCAAAACTCTTGATGCAATTCTGAATAGTTGAGCAAATGTGCTTGCAAAGTTGAAATTGTGTATTATTCAAATAGTACAAGTTGAAATATAAACTGAGAAAACTTTGAAAATTACGTACATAAAAACCTTAATGTCGTGTTTCCTACAAAATAATGAATCTTGCCAATATCCGATTTTCATTAAAACTAATGAATTTTGTGCATTCAACCTTCTCAACTTTTAATAAAGCAACTCGAAGCAATTTCGCCAATTTTTAATGACGTTTCATTCGAAATGAAAGTCATTAGAAGAAAAATTCATCTCATCGCGATTAAACAAATGTTACACTATTACAAAAAATTAATTACTTTTCAAAAACAAAAGCGACTTCATTTTCAATCCCGCTAGAATTACCTTTGTATTGTCATCTCGTACGCAGATCTACAATCGAATTTCACGCCGGAAATAATACCATAATTTAAAAGGAAAAATTGAACATATCAAAATAGAGATCCATTGTTCGTCGTTTTATGTGCGCTCCAATACCATTCCAAGAACATCTTTCACAGTCGGCGACATGTGCACATGATTTGTTGCAAATTGTCTCTTTGATGCAATAAAATAAAAAAAAAGGATACCCAAAAACTGAAACATTTTTTTACAATCTACGGTGCAAATGTAGGTAATCAACTTATCTCAAACGTAAAAAAGAATGCCTTATTCCTATTGACATAAAAATTACAAGTAATTAGGCGTATAATTGTTAGTTAAGTGCCTATTGACAGAGTTTTCGTGTCGTTTCTTTTTACGACTTTATACCGAGCGTAAAACGTAAAATTATCTATGCAATTTTTCTCTTAAACATAAGTCTTCAATCTTAGAAATCTCTTCAAACAAAAACTAAAGAACAGACAACAGAAAAAATCGAAAAAAACCTTATTCGACATCAATCACAAACTAAAGAACATACAACAGAAAAAATCGAAAAAAACCTAATTCGACATCAATTACTGCCGAAATTGATGATGAGTTCTGTTACATTTATTATTATATAAAGGCTACCCTATACACATTACCCTGTATATTATACACAAATGAAAGCCATTTTGCGTTTCTTTCCACTTTTGACGCAAACAGAAAAACATCAATCAAAATCGACACAAACATATTTTGCAAAAGCGACGAATTAAGCCACGGATCTGATCCAAATAAACATGAAATACTCGTAGTTCCAGAAGGTGAAGGAATAAGAAACCGACACAATTAAATGGATTATGAAAGATTAGCAAGATGAAAATCGTAAGAAACAGTAACCCGAAATGCCCAGGGCGATATCTTTGTTTCATTTTCCATGTGTAGTAACCAGGTTTCAATCCAGGTTCCAGAATAAGGTAAAGTCAGCGAAAATTCTCTTCAGGTAGAAAATAATTTACAAAGTTCTGTGCGAACTTCAAGAGTCAAAAAGCAAAAAAAGATCGCGAACATCAAATCCTAGTCTAAGAACGAATTGAAGATCGTATTTTTGTCATTTTGCCCCTTATAATAATAATTACGTTCCTGATACAAATTATTCAGCCATTAGGTCAATAATTATCTTACGGTATTTTTTATTATAACTCCAAATTCAAATTAAATTTCTGCGTAACGCCTTCAGCGGATTACAAAATACTACTTCAAGTTTTTAAAATCGATGTAAATAAATTATATTCCTAATTTAAAATCTTGTGTATAATTTTTCCAACCCAGCCTATTTTTAAGTTGCGATCCTAGCTGGTCACTAGAGGTTTTATTAAAGAACGTGATAGGTAAGTAATCCGTCTGCCAAATAACTTAATATCGGCAATATTTCTTGAAGTTTTTTATTCCTTAAGTACCTACTAAAAGAAGGCTATAAAGTCTTATATTATAATAAAATAAAAAACAATTTTCTTAATCCTATTATTCTTAAAATATCTGTAACTTGAACAAGTGAGCTATATCAATAATTTTTTTTTCAAATGTTTATTTGTTTTCAACTAAATTTTGCGAAGAAAAATATTGGAACGAGATTAACAGCGTTAAAATTAGGTTCAAAATGTTCTCGTCAAATATTTAATCTGGCTGAAAGATGGCAAAAGATCCTAGAAAGTAATAAATTATACTTCAGACAATAATATTTTATTAATTTTGATTATTGTTAAATATTTGAAATAAAATTTATATTTGCAAAAGTGGCAGGAACTTTCGCTCAAACTAATAATACAACACAACGAATGCCAAAATCAATGTTCTTTTGATTTAAAGAGTTGGATTAATAATGATAATTCATTTCTACCATATACACGAATAAACACAACACAACAATAATTTAATAAAAAAATAGCTCGATATTTGCACAGTAATAACTACGATTGACAATTAAATAATGTCGCTTCGATAGACCGTCGAACTATACCCGCTCAGCCCTTGTTTCCCACTAACTCCGCTCCGCTTATATAACGATACGTCCTTCTAGCAATTAGCAATTATTTAAGAAGTACAGACGACTTTTTTCCATCCATATAGAACGACATCATTCAGCTCGGTCGATCCATAAGCGTGACAAATAATGGTTTCGCAAAATTTCGTGTTACAATGTATCTCACAGCGAGATGTTCTTCTGGTACTGATTCGAAATTTATACTATCTTTACTCATTTTTTAAATTGATTGAATCAATTCTTCTTTTTTCATATTTATCTGACAAAAAATGCTATTTATTTCACGTATTATTTGCACCGCAAAAAAATACTTCTACCGCTTGCACTTTCTACTCGTCTGGAGCAATTATGGTTGAGATAAATAATTCTGAAACCCTTATGCTACATAAATTAATTTTTCGTTAGTACCAAAAACAATTTTAATAAAGAGGTACAAAAAAAATCGGTAACATTATAAAATAATGCTTATTTTAAGAAAATTTAAATTCTCTTGAAAACCAATAACAAAACTTGAAAAATTTTTGCAGTACTAGCCTGAGATCAAAATGTAACTGAATCAGAGCAGACTGTGCCATGTGTTTCATCATTACAGTTATACTGGCACAGCCTGCTCTGATTTCGTTACATTTCGATCTCACCTTAAAATAGCACTCAATATGAGAAATATCTTTTTCTACTCTGCGTCTGTAACAAAGACCGATTTGGGTGTCGTATTAGCCATTGCAGCACCCAAATTGCGTGCGGAAAGTACTAGTGCAATTTTTTTTGTGGTAACACTCTTTCCCTGATATTTGTGACGTTTCAGCGTTTATGTCAGCGTTGAGATTATAATTTTATTCGAATAAATTTTGTTGCACTTGATGACCAGTATTCCTCACCAAGGTGCTTTTGTGTGTGTGCCGCACTTAACCTATAAAACATTCGAAAAGGGATGGGCAAACTGCTTGAAAAATAAGGTTAGAGACGCTTTTAAGGCTAGAAACGCTTCAAAAGACTGTGCAACCCCCATAGCGATTGATAATTTACAAAGTATTTGCTAGTTAGATCAGTATATAGGACCGCTTGGTCTAAAATAATGGTGAGTAGATCCCTATAAAGTCTGCCATTTTATAATTTAAGAAACGTTGGAATGTTTTTGGAGATTTTCCTTATTGTTTTTATGCCAATTGGAGTATTCAATCAATAACCCATACGGTAGATAAGAAAGAGCCATTTTTGAGTTACTTACATAAAATTTTTAACAAATTTGAAAACTCTGAAAAAAACATTTGGCACTTTCATGACATTCATTACCAACCAAATAGTATTAACGCAAATCCCTAAAGATTGAATTATTAATTTTTTTACCTAGAAATCACGTAAAACCCGCAAAGTAGGAAAAATAGCATTAAGAACTCGTTTTTAAAGCCTTGCGACTTTTCAAAACGCGTTCTATAATATACTATTTTAAAATTTCTTTTTTTTTATTTTACATCGGTTACACTTTCAGGAGTTATCTTCATTGCGAATTACGCCTAGTAACAAATAATCCCTTTTGTCTATGTTTAGAAACAGAATTCTATGACTTTCGTCAATATAGAAAATTAAACAGTATGCACCTACTACATTAATTTATAGATTTTTTTTATTGAAATATATGGTAATTTTCATGGAGATGTAGAAATACAGTAGTAATCAAAATGATAGCAACTTTTAAATAAATTTAAATATAAATACTAATTTAGTATTGAGACTTCTCAAATGTATCTCCTATAAATTCCTTTCACATAAAAGCTAGAATCAGCACCTGAGGTAAGATATTTTTCAGTTCTTATAAAAATAATTTGGTTTTTGTTGTTTTAACATTGGCCAAAAAGATAGCAACTCCGATGTTTCAGACGAACGAATGAGTCTCAGTTGTTGTATTGGTACACACATTGCTATATCGGCTGATATTAATTAATGAATTGACTATGGGCCGTAATAAAACAGTGTGTCTGAACCCTTAAGGAACATCATAGTACAACGGTATCGAGACGGAGAAAAACAAGTGGGCATTGCAAGAAGTCTTCGACTTTGCAAGTCTGTGGTGTCCCGAATTATTAAGCGATTTTGCAATACCGGAAAAGTTCTAGCTCGGAAGAGTTCAGAGAGACTACGGAAAACTACAAAAAGAATGGACCCACAAATAGAAAACCTCTCTAAGCAGCAACCATTTTTATCATCTTTTAAGATTTGTAGACAATTAGCAGAGTGAAGATGCACAAGTGAGTGCACGAACAATTAGGAGAAGATTAGTGGAGGCTGGTTTATTCGGCCGTCCTGTTAAAAAACCGCTACTTTCTAAGCGAAATATAAAAGCGCGACTTCAGTTTGCTCAAGAACATTTACAGTGGACGGTGAATGATTGGGAAAAAAATTTTATTTAGCGATGAGTAAATTCAATCTGTATCAAAGTGATGGGATCCAATATGTAAGACGCCCTCGAGGTAAAAGACTGGACAAAAAGTAGGTGGCAACTACAGTTAAACATGGTGGCGGTTCTATGATGGTTTGGGGATGCTTTTCTTCATACGGTATGGGTCCCATCTGCAGAATATACGGCAAGATCGACAGATTTATGTACAGAGACATATTACAGAACAACTTAGTACCCTACCTCGACGACGTCATGCCTATTCTTTGCCAATTTCAGCAAGATAACGACCCAAAACACACATCCAAACTTGTTGCTAATTGGTTTAAAGAGGAAAAAATTGACGTTATGAAGTGGCCCTGGCAGTCGCCTAATCTTAACCCAATCGAAAACCTTTGGGATCAACTGGACGAAGCTATCAAGGGCCAAAACTTCACAAATTTGGACGCTCTGTTTATCGCATTGCAAACTGCATGGAATAATATGGATAACGCTCGAATTAACAAACTTATTGAGTCTATGCCGAAACGGTATGCAGATGTTATTAGGGCGAAAGGTTATTGGACCAAATATTGATGTAGTAGCTTCTGTTTTAATAAATGAAAAAAAATCTACGCTGTTTTAGATTTGTTGCTACCTCTTTGTCCATTCTATGTACACAAATTTCTCAATTTAGTTGGAGGGATGAAATATATAGATTGATATAATACATATACTTACTGCTTATTACGCCGTCTCTAGCTCCTCAACATAGTATTTTGTCTTGTTACGATTTAGAATATTTTATTTATAAAATAATGATAGTTGCTAACTTTTTGGCCACTACTTTCTGTAAACAACTCAGATTTAATTCAATAATTATTATTTGACGTTTCTCATAATAATTATTTGACTATTACTACATTGCATTAGTTTATTGATTTATTACGACTTTCCAGTTAACATAGCAAAACAACAACGTTTAATTTGTTTTGCCTTTTTTTATAAAAATTAATTTATAAAAACAATTATCGATAACACATCTGCACCTTGATGTATTTCAAATATTTGTCAGAAAAAAATTGAAATTAGTTTTATAGGCCAGATAACTTTATAAAAAATTTTGTAATGTGTAGCCTGTGCTGCACATCTTATAAGAAAAGTTATCGCACTTATTTATTATAAAAATATTTTTTTCATTCAAAAAAGTCTATACTTCTATATTTCTTCTAGTAAATAAATCCAAAAAATGCGAAATAAAAAAAATCTTTTTTGGTACTTTTTGAGGTTGCAATTTTTTTCAGCTTCCGCGTAAAACTGTCACAGATATTTGCTTAAATTAGAAGAAATTAATCAAGCTTTAAACCTGTTTATCCGACCCAGATTACTGAAAAGCTTTGAAACTAAACGATAGATGTTCCATTTCACCACAGTGTTGCAAAACTCGTAGATTTATCACCGCTTTGGGTATCTTTCACATCAGCATTTCAGATGCACCTTGAACGTTAAATATTTTCAATATTAAACCGAAATTTATACTTTGCAAGTTTAAAAAAAAATAATTTAAATTTCGTGAAGCAACAAGTTAAATTACATTTTATCAACTTGTGAAAACGGAGTCGAGTTATTACCATTTCTGTTTGCTCCTAATGGCAGTTTCATCATAACACGAATATTTTCATTTCAACTCGTAATATTTTTACAAAAATCCAACATTACTGAGATTTTATTTCCGTTGTTTATTTTTACCACCACATTTGACGTCCACCTGTTCCATGTCTGACGGATCATAAACAACGCCCCAACGGCATTTCCAGATTTGTCCTCGCCTCTACAATTCGCACTCGACGACAAAGTTATATGTATTTCCGTTTTTCGCCGAAAATAATTTTCAACGCCCACAAAAACTGTAGTCAAGAGAACTTGACACTTGACATATAACATTTGATCTTAAATTTTATCCTGTGATAAGGCAATAATAATTAGTGTATAATCAGCAAATATAAATCCAATTAAATTAACAATAAACAATTGTTATTATTATTAGAACTGTCAAGTTTTAATTATCTAAATGTTGTGTCGAGGTTTTTCACGTCTAGTATCGACATTTTGAAACATAAGCTTTCGGATATTACTGTCAGAGAAAATTTTGAATTTATGTTTGTCATTTATTTTAGCCGATAACACATTCGCATTAGAGAGCATAACTTATAGTTGTATTAACACAGCTTTTGTGAAATCGTAATTTTAATATTATTTATGATTGCGGCTTTGGTTTACAACAAAATCATTGGAATATTTATTTATAAAATACTATTTTACAAGGATTTTATTACATTTCACAATATTAAGATGTCTTAATGCTGTCTCAAAAAAACCGTCTCTCTCACTCTCAATATGAGTTACTTTGTTAGGTCTCTACAAACAAGCCGTCGCGCCGTATGTTTTGTTGAATTCGTACAGTGATAAAGCGGGATCCGTGGTAAAGTCTAGAAACTAAAATTACTTTTTTTTCATTTTGTTAAATAATTAAAATAATTATAATGCATTGTTTATTTTAATTTTTTTCAAGTGTATCTAATTTATAAACACACTGAAAGCTTGTACACTTGTTGCTGTTATAAAGATACAGTTCCGTTTGTCTAAACAAGCATAATTTTAAAAACATTAATTATAACAAAAAACCTACATTTTGTGTAATTTAACAACGCACTTCCCTTTAAAAATGTAATATACATAACACATTAAAAAATCAGATTTTTGATTAGAGAAATGTGCTAAAAACGTAAAAAAAAATAAATTTAGACTATTTATTTAAAAATCCAATAACTCAGCTGCCTAGACAATTAAAAAAACTTTCAAAAATTCTCAATGTAGTATAAGTCCACGACCTGTTTGTTTTCATAGAAATCAGTTTCCTAATATAACAATAAAATCAGTGAAAATAGTTGTTTCTTATTCAAAATCAGTGAAATTAAAAAAATATTTCCGCAAATTAAATTATTTCATTTTCAGCAATGGTAATAACAAAAATTAATGTTTATGTAATGAGATACCTAAATTTGCATTTGAATTAAATTTGGAAATATGGAATTTTACGAAATGCGGGTACTCTGAAGCGTCAACTCGCGATTTTCAATTTAGCGGAATTCCTTTTTAGCCTTATTAACTCATCTTGACATATCTTTTTGTAATTATGTGCTTGTTAAATTTGAAATTGAGACCGTGTGGTTATCATTAGAAGACAAAATAAAAAAAACTATGAAAGAAGCTTGAGGTTATAAATAAAAGACCAAGGAAACAACAAGTTTTGCACAAAAGAATGAATGTCTTCGATAAACTTGCCTGAGGTACGCCAAGTGAATCTTTTATAATGAGAAGTTTTAATGAATCTGACTAAGCCAACAGTGCAGTTTCTCTATTTCAGAGATGTTATTTATAACAGGTTATAAATTCGTAATTAGATTTTATGAAGGAGTCTTGAGTAAATTGAAATCTCAGAATTTTTTCTTTAAGTTTACCTTTCAATGTTATTAATAAAATGATTTTTTGGGTAAATACTTGGTTATGGCCAGTGGCACGTTCGTGTTCTGATTAAATAGAAGCAATTTGCTTAACCAAGACCTGCATTTCTCATACTAACAAAGTCAATACGGAATACTGATTGGATTATTCCAATATTCCGACTACATTCACTACGTGCAATAATTTTACAATCCTACGGAAATTAGTACAAATGTACAAACACCATCAAATAATTCCTAATAGGTTGCAAATTATTCAATCAATTACTTTATTAGTCTCCAATTATTCAAAAAATCATCAAAACACTAGAAATAATTCATCCGTAGCTTTGTGACCAAAACCAAATTAATGTTATGTGTAAAAGACACTCGTATGAATTATTAAGCTGCACCATCTTAACAAATAATACATCTATCCGGAGACGCAATCAGTGATCTCAAATGTAACTCATCAACAACTGAGTGATTATAATTTTAATCCTGACTCATTGTATTAAGTTTGTTTTTAACAAGTTTTACTAGGTTTTTATCAAAAAAATGCAATATTCTTGTTTATTTCCGGCAAATGTCAAATTGACACAAACTTTTATGTTGAGACATACTTGAAGAAGTTTATGACTTATCAGTATAAGCTGATAGAACGATCTCTAGATTATAAAGCATAGTTACGGTGAATCATAGAGAACGAAGTTTCGGAAAGATAGAGTAACCAATATAATATATAAAGAAGGAAAATGACCGAGAGTTAGTCAGTCAGATAGTGAGAACGAGACAAGTCAGTAAACTGCAAACAGCGACAGTGAACAGAAGCGCGACGAAACCTGAAGCGATTTGACATTTTCTGTGTTTAATTAAGTTTGTCGTGTAATTACTAGTTCTAGAAAATAAACTTTGAGTTTTGAAATTAAGACCGCCAAAGTCGTAACAGTATTATTATTAGACATGTATTTGTTAAAAGACATAAAGCGCTTGTAAATTGGTCATAGCAACATTTTATTGGCACTTGTTGTGTAACGCCTTATTTAGGGTTTAGTTCAGACGACAGTAAATGAGCTTTAACATGTCAAGAGGACATAAACAGAATATTAAAGCTAGATGGGAAATTTTTCTGGAACGTTACAGTTTTGTCCGTTAAAAACTCACTTTTACCATTAGGATTTTTCCGGATGCGTCATTAACGAAATGGTTCTCAATCGTAGGCAATCACTGATAAGCGCAGGATTCTCTACCGTCATTTCCTAGATTGGTTCGTTTTATCTCGCGAGATAATTAACCGATTGTCGGTGTTGGAAATGGATGAAATAAGTCAATTTTTGCACTTTTTCGCTTCATCCATTTCGCTAATGATTAATTTCAAGTGAAGAGAGTCAAACAAACAATTTAGAAGTCTTTTAGGTGTGTAGGATAACAACCTTCTAGTCAATATTTACTGAAAGCATATTTCCAGCCGTTTCTACTTGAATTGAATATAGGAAGATACGCGTACAAGTAGTATACGTGTGTAAACACTCTAAAAACACTGTTTCTCTTAACGTGAAGTTAATCTCTTCGAAATTGCGTCGTTTTCGTCAAATCGCTTCCGGTAAAGGCAATAACAATAATGGGTATCATCATTTTTTTCTCTCGAATCCATCCAAGAGAGCTTTTAAGAGATTGTCCTGACGCAATGGAATATGTTGTTTCTGAGATTGATAAAAATGGGAAAAGTAGACTCCGCTACAAGAATTTTAATACGAGGATTAAGCTCAAAAGGAAAATTAGCTCATTTAGAGGTTTACGCCTAAGCAGCATAATACGGTCAATAATAATAGTTACCTAGCTACACAGTTAACTAAATGAGCATCAAATTTCTAAATTCACTACAAAAAATCAGGATTTTTCTCAATTTTCTATAATTTTAACCTTCTAGGAGTATTAATATAATTTTGGATAAAAAATTCTATAACACTTTATACAACATTTGCGTAATATAGAAACTAGAAATATCCTTGAACATATCTCGAGTAACAAGAATAGTCCTCTCAATTTCTTATTGACTACAGTAGTCCTATAACTTGGTAGATTTTTAATTCCTAAATATTTTCTGCTAGCATTTCATCTTTTCTTCTTGTAATTAACAGTTTCTTCAGCTGGGTCTTCCAAAACTTCAATTTCTACTGTTTTCTGTTTCTTTTTTTGTAACTCGTGATCTACATTTATGTTCTCCTTTTTTAACTGTCAATACTTCCTTAGTCTCAATTTAATCTTGAAGAGCATTTTCTACTACTTCTTTTATTTCTCAATTTTCTTCTTTCACCTTATGTTTCTTCTTTTCACTATCCTCTAATTATTTATTCTTCCATTGTCATTGCCTCGGTAACTTATTGCAGCATATGTATTAATTCAGGTTCTTTTGATTCAAAGAGTTGGATTAATAACGGATAATTCTACTACGAGTATAATACACGAATACACACAACAATAATTTATTAAATAAGTAACTCGATAATCAGACAGTAATAACTACGATCGCCGTCGCTTTAATAATGTCGCTTTCGAGAATATCGCTCACTTTAATCGCTGTCGAGTTCCACTCTAACTAACTGTGCGGTCACTGTCTCCGCTCCTTACGTAACCATACGTCCTTCCAGAATGTGTCCGGTCGTTTCGCGACCTTTCTCCACTCAGGCGAAGCAATAGCATCATTTCTTTCGATGGGCGTGGCTGCGTAGCTACGTGAAAATTACGCGTACTGGTATATTCTTGAACTATTTACTCAAAACTCTCTTTCTCTTACTATCATTTAGAATTGTTCGTAACAATATCATAAATTTGTTTTTTAGTTTCTTCCTTAATTTGGTAAATAATCTCAATGGTAATTAACTTTATACAAAATGTCGAAAAATTCGCTAAATCAATAAAATAGCACACATGTGCTTAGGGTTAGAAAAATTCTATAAAATTTTCAGAAAAAAATCTCTTTTAATTTTCAAAATACAAAAAGTCCCAAACCTCCATTTTTAGTTACTTCCATTTTTACATTTGAAGAAAATTTTGACTATAAAGTTATTGCAATTTGTTTAATTAAAAACTGTATAAGTCTCTTTGCAGCATTTAGTTTATAGTTTGTCACTTTTTTAAAAATGTTTTTTGTTAATTTCGTTTAAAAAATCATCTGACAACATAACCTTTTAAAACTCCAACATTTTAGCCACATAGTTAAGATCTTTCTTATACCAAATCGGAAAAACAAATATATATATTTTTAAATAGTTATTTCTATTTATTTCATGTTCTTTAGAGCTTAATTGACGACATTCGCTAATTTTAAGACATTTTTTTAAGAAAAGCGTTCAATGCCTTCAAAAATAATTTCAAGCCACATGACTAATTTGCTCGTATAACTGGTGTTATCTAGCTCAAATATTGCTTTGACGATCTTTTGCATCCAAAAAAAAAAAAAAAAAGTAAAACAGAAACATTTTATTATAATTTTAACTTTATTTAGTCACGTGGCATGTCGTTATTTCTGAAAGTACAGGATAAAAACTTCTGTAATAGACATTTTTATTATTTCAGAAAATTAAACCAAAACCTTAAATTTTGAAGTCAAAATAGATAGGAGATAAGTACGATTCTAATCGTATGTTAATTATACACTCACTATTTATTGATTCATTAATTTTTTATGAGAAATTGAAATTAGGTTTTTGCAGACAAGTTAGGAAAAAAACCACTACCGTGTAATATTTGCCTATTTTTGTCAAAATAATTTAAAAAAGTAATGATAGATACCACATTTGCACATAAATATAAATCATTTTTTAGACCTCCGTCCAAAAACACTAAATTTCTAGTCGTATAAATCGTCCGGAAAGTGATCGTTTGCGTTTGTCACTATTTTGCACTGTCTATGTGATCTGTAGCACTGTCTAGACATTGAAAGTAAAATCTAGGGATTTTCTGTTTTCACGATTTGACAGAATTTATACTTGTTAGTGCTAACAACCTCAGAAAAACAAATACTCTAGCGCCAAAAATTTTTACAATAAAAATGTTTTTTTTTTTAAATTTAAATTTAAATTTAGGCAACTTTTCGGCCTAAAATCGTTGTTTATCACACGGCCAGAAACTTCTTCGCGAGTATTCGCACTTGTGAGCCTCAGCTTCGCCTCAGCCCACAATTCGTGCTCATACTCGCAAAACGACAGTTTCTGGCCTCGTAATAAAAATAACTATTGTTTATTGATTAATCAATCCAAATTTTTCATGTTTGTCAGAAACAGAAATTGAAATTAGTTTTATCCTGAATAGCTTCATATAAAAATTTATCACCGTGTAATTTGTGTTGCATATTTAATTAATAACAAAATTATTAGAATTTTTCTGTAATTCTGGTCGTCGAGATTCTGATTTCTGCTTGTGATTGGTTATTTCATTTGTGAATGACCAAGTTGGTCAATTTTGGCAAAAAATTCTTGAAGGAAAACAATAGAAGAATAATTTATTTTATTTATCTGTCATGCTGAAGGCTCACATCTCGAATATTTTCCCTTTTTTCGCCCAATGTTTTTCTATTATTATTAATGATATTTCGTGGTATAAGAAAGTGAAACTTTTCGATAACAGCCCACTATTAATTATCTATTCAGGCGACATTTTCATTTTCTTTTTCTCTATTATTTCGATGTGATTGTTTGCAGCTGTTTAAGTTTCCAGCAGTCTTTTCCAGTCGATTTCCTTCCACACACTGATACTTGGGTGGTCAAACTTTTTACTGCTGAAACAACTGAAACGAAGCGTCGTTTGTCTGTAATGGTACATTTTCAAGACAATGAAACTTGCTTTAGTACAACTAAATTACTCAAATTGTCTATAAATTGAACAAAGAAACAACAGTGTTGTGGTTATGTTATTATAGGATTCAACTCCGATAATATTTATTACCCGCAGCCTGAAATAATAATCATTATCTGATAATTTCGAGAAGTTCCTCGAAGCTATTCTTAATAAAAAAAAAATACCAAGTTACGAACTTTGAGTACACCTAATTACTTGTCCAAAATTTAACTAAATTAGTTTTGGAATTGTAAGTGGACCCCGGAAATTTTTCCGAAAATTGAAATTCTGTCTCGGTCACAAGATCCGGGTCAATTAAATTGACAGGTGGTGGGCACGATTTATTTGTTTTGGGAATATATAGAAAGGAAGGGTGTTTTGATGTATTTTAAGCTCTGAGATTGAATTAAGTCAGGGAAGATATCATCCAGGATATGTTAGAGATGGATCAATTCACCTCGGAGCTAGATCCGGTTTAGTAGAAGATTTTCCAGAATGTTATTATGATAGGGAGTTTCAATGTGCGTTTACATTACTTGCACAATAAAATCATTTAGAAATAAAATTTACTACAGACAGTAAAGTAGAACGCGTTTTATAAAGTCAGTTTTGTGGCACAAATTCAGGTTGATAAAACGACCAACAAAGCGCAAGCTTAATAAAAAAAATAAGTACCTAGAATCAATTATAAAACAAAACAAATTTTCCCAAAAAATTAAACAAAGAGTGACAAAAAGTCGTGATCTTCATCTAGTATAAAAAAGCCCTACGTTGTGTTTAACAAGATAGCGGTAATTTTTTTTAAGATGTGACTCCATGAGGATTCAAGTTGGAAGTGTACGATAAAACTCCAATAGGGAAGAAAGCATTTATTTATTTGTCTCTTGCAATAAATCGTTTATAAAATCTCAAGTAAATAAAATAGAATCAATTAAAAATAACACACACAAAACAAAATGCAGATCATACAATAAAAATAAAGTAAACAAAATTCATAAAATAAAATGTGCACATTAAAATCACATAAATAAATAATAAAATACATGTAACATTGTGTAATGCCGTTTTATGAACAATTAGATTTTTACTGCAAGAAACTAAACCGTATCCACAAACTAAAATCAAATATATTTTCAAATAAAAAATCACATAAATATTATTCAATAAAAACATTTACGACAGAACAGTTTACTAGATACTGTGTGAACAGATACGGTTAAAAATATTAGCCCACTAAAACCACTTGAAAATGGTAGCAAGAATCTCTGGTAGAGAATATTTGAGCACGAAAATTGGTCATAAACGTTTGCTGTCTATATCCCCCCTTTGCCGGTCGAAGCCCAAAAAATTCTTATCAAAAATGTTTGGGTAGCATATGAAATTATACAGGTTTTTCATCTCATTTACACTAATTGTGATTAAAATGACAATTTTAAATAACATTTAATAATGCTAAATCATGCAAAGATTACTTGTAGAATACAGAATAATAAAATATAAACCACATCATCTGGTTTTTCAATGTCTGTCTTTTCACGTGGTTTTATTGTCAACAGAAATTTGTCTTTCCTCCAGAACATCCTCGCCCCCACTTTACACAACTCCTACAATAGTTTCATGAGTCGTTTTCCAATCAAAGCTCAAAAATTGTTTTTAAAAATTTAATTTATGAACTTTGGTATATTTTTACCAGATAAACTGCAGATAATAATTCCAAAAAAAAAATCGTTAAGTAAATGAAAAATGTCGGAAAACATTTACAGTCCAAAAAAACATGAGTTATATACACAAGTTTTTCCATTTCCTATTGTTTTTAATCGTAATATATTCCGGACGTAGAAAAACACACATAACCGAGAAACTTATCTAACAAATCAGATCTCCGATTGATAAACTAACCAATCATGTGTCGTTATGATATGATAAACACCATTTAGAAAAAGTTACCATCTGAAACAAAACTAATCCAACATTTTATACGCTAATGGAGAGAAACACGAACCGAGTAATTATCGTTAAAGTAGAAATGATGGCTTTTCTCCAAGCTACTCCAAGCTGAAAATTTAAAATAGTACTTTTCCACGGTAAGAAAAACTTTCAAACCTAAATATAAATAAAAGTTTCAGCTTGTAAAAACTTGTTCTAATTAAAATAGATGAGGTTTTTCTAAGATTGTTGTTCCTATTCGTAAATTTGTGAAATGTCAGCTAAAAAGCCCACTCTTGAGGTACAATATGTGTCTACATTTAATAGAGAAACATGAATTTTAACCAAAGAAATAAAAAACTTTATTTATTAGATCTTCATCGTATTACGATCTATATTTCAGGACGTGCGCTTGAAAATATCAAATTTAGTTCCAGATGTTTGCATCGACGAACAAACACACTGGGCAAACTTAAATCCTTCTAGTTCTCCAGCAGAGACGAATGATGGCAAAGTATAAATTTAAAGCGTTGTTATTTATTCTTCTTTATACAAGACATATTTTGTATTTAATAAGAAACAGAGATACGGACGTTCCAGAAACAAAATTGTCCTGTAGTCTAAACTTTGTCTTCCAAAGTCTCTAAATTTTATAATTTCGGCCTTTACTAGTTAACAATTGACAAATAAAACATTTTATATTTCAAACATGGGAGAACAGTTATCTAGAGTCAGCAAAAGTTAAAATAAAATACAAATGTGAGATACATGTGAAGAGATAGGCTTAGAAATATTGAGTCACTAAAGCTTAAAAATGGTAGCAAGAACCACCGATAGAAAATGCCTTGATACGCGAATTGGTCATTAGACTGTTTGCTATTTATATTCTCCCTTTAAACCATATAAACATTCTCATCTCAATTCACTCTCCTCCAAACAATCACAAAAACAAAAAAGAAACAAAAAGTCAAAAATATTAATTTTATCAAATAAGTTAGTTTAAAATTTAATCTGTGAATTGAATAAAAGACTTGATCTAAAATTTCACAAATTGTCACAAATTGTAATTTAAGCAGTCAATTGACGTTCTAGAAACCATATTGTCCTGGAGTCTAAATCAGTCTTCCAAAGTCTCTAAATTTTAGTATCTCGATCTTTACTAGTTAACAATTGATAAATGCAACTCGTGTTGTGTCTTCTCTCCCATTAATTTTCCAAAGTGCTTCTGTTTCCTTATCGACTATTATGTAAAATTACAGTATCGTGTCTTCGCCACTTTAGTTATTAAGAACACACGTTCAGCACGTTTCTGGGTGAGAAATGTGCGGCTTAATGTCTCCGTTTTTGTTAACTGGGACATTTTCCAGGACCTGCATTTCACAACAATAAAAGCTCTTGTTTCAATTGAAACCAACACAAACTACAATTTAAATGAGAGCGTCTTGATTCTTTTTTCACGAAATAGTAATAAAAGTTTTCGTGCACGAAAACACATCAACACTTGGATATTTTTCAACCCACATTTCACACGAAAAGTACGTTTGATTAATGATATCCTCTTTGATGTGTGGGAACAAAAGGCAGGTTCAACAAAAAAAACTAGAAGAAAAAAATTGTTGCACATTTTTACGCTTATTAAAACATCTAAACTTTCATTAAAAAAAGCTTTAATCCGCGAGAACGCTACTTTTATTATTATTTGAAGCGTCTGTAATTTTTGTGCCCCAGATTGCCTTTTGTTGATAAAGAAGGGATAGTTACAATGGCGTAAGTAACAAAAAAAGAAATAAGATGAAATGGAAGTGATACAAAAAAAAACAACTGCCGTTGACAAGTAGATAGTACAAAGGCTACAGACGGAGACGTGATAAAAGAAAATAATTGCTTAATTTTAGTTCTTGAGGATGAACACTTGAAAGATATGAAGGTTTCTTCCACCTTGTTCTAACTTTAATTATAATTCAGATAATACGAAAACTTCAACGTAATGTCCTCAAATAACATAAATATAGTCCCACCAGGTAACTGCATTTAAATAAAACATTTTTAGAAAAAATAACTATAATTTGGTTAATTTGAAAGTTGAAAATATTGTTACAAACTATTCGAAATAACAATAGGAAAAAGAAAGTTTCGAGTAAATAGTTCGTGAAAATACCAGTAAGACATCGCGGTGTAAGTCTCACGTAGCCTGAAATTCCACGAGATCATTATTAGCCACGCTTGTAAACAGATCAAAAAAAAAACATCGCTTCGCCTGTGTGGAGAAAAGTCTCGGAACTTCCGGACACATTCTAGAAAGATGTATGTTTATTTAAAGAGCAAAAACATTGACGGGTATTTAGTTAGTGTAGAACTCGACAGCGATTAAAATGAGCAATATTCTCGGAATTACTTATTACTGTCCGATTCTTGAGTTATTTATTTATTTATTAAATTATTGTTGTATAATCGTATATGTAATTTCTATTATATACACGAGTAACGATAGGATTCGTTATTAATCCAACTCTGTATGAAAAGATGCCCGATGTTGCACATACATTGCAATATACAATTCAGAATTAACAATAATTAAAAATATATATACATATATCTATTTAAAATTATTGAATGGCTGCAACAATAAATATAAAGATAAACCAAATAATTGACACAACAACAAAAATACCTGATTTGTTAAATACCACAACATTTGCATCAATCACGAGAATGAAATTTTAATCAGATTTGGGTTTAACCACATGTAAATTTATTTTAACATAAGCTTATTAAAATGTTCAACATTCCACGAAATGATAAATCAAATTTAAATCGAAGTGTTATTATAAATTATTAGAATAAATATTTTGTTACACTTTGGGATGTTTCAGACAGAAAAAAAGGTGTCACTTTAGAAGGAATACTTTACACACTCAGCAGACATATCTGAGAACAGTGGAGTAATAGAACAAACACGTATACGATGAAAAAAAAAATAAAGAAAACTGCGGATCCAAAGAAAGTGAAATCATATTACATCCACTCGAGAAAATGGGAACGAAATATCCTCAAGGGAATCGCATTTATGCAATGTAGTCCGAACAGTTTCGACACTAATTTGAATCGATAGCTGATATCTTTTTCTGAAATATAACCGCATTAAGGTAGACAAAAAGCAGAAAATCGAAACATCTCTAATCTATATTTAAATCCGACGAATTAAAGATTTAGATAAACGGAAAGAGCAGTTTCGTTTGCGAGATATTTATTTGTCATTTCTATTTTATCAAATGAATGAGTTTGCATATTAGAATACCAATTTGTGGCAAAATATTCCATACATAAAATAAATCAACTCTTGGTCCCATTTTCGTTGAAGTTTACTAGTATCACGTACACCAATGCATAAAGAAAAAAAGTTTTTTTTAATGCAAAATTAAACAATTTATGTAACTTATATCTATACTGGTAATGTCTTTAGATACTTCGGAGTTTTTATCAAAAATCTAAGTTGCAGACTTCTAACACTATAAGCACATAAGTAATATCAAAATAAAAGTAAAACTCAAATTTTTAAATAGATAGGTAAAGTTTAGATTTGAATAACCATCTGTTTCGTCACAATCTAACACTAGGAAGTACCGAGTTTTCATAAATGATTGTAAGGTCGTAAATGGCTCTGGAAATTTTTTATATCACGAATACATATTTATTGTAATGTCTTATATCCACAACGGAATATTAGAGAATGGTTGCTGGAGTTACTCAATTGTCTAATAATAATTATAATAGTAGCTAAAATCATTGCCTTTTGAAAGCAAAACATTTTTTATTTTTTCCACAGCCACCTACGATGTTACAATCATTTATGAAAACCATGTATTAGGCGCCTCACGTTGTTTGAAACACCGCTCTTGCTCTTTGTCATGACAAAAATGTAAAACAGTTTTAACACCGAGTATTTTTGGTCTTAACTTAAACCAAAAAACTTTTCAGAAAAGACAAAAATTGTGTTCCTTAAGATAACAAGCTTTTTCTAACCTAATTACTTGTTAAAAAATAGAGTGTTATGTTTTCTAGTTACACTATAGGGCATTTTTGTTTAAGAACCGCGAGTATATTTTTAAGTTAGCGACTTTAATCCTGGAAACCAATCAACTACGATTTCACGATGATTCACGAGCACCCAACGATCAACTGCAAACACAATGTTGTCGAGGTCGTGACCTATTTTTACACAGCTAATTGTAAAAATATAAAACAAACTTCTACAACAGTGTTGTAATAATAATAATAAAGGTACATAACACTCGTTTATCAAATGAAAAAAAAAAATTATACAAAATGTAGTCTTTTTTTAAAAAAATGCACCCCCCGTATACCCAATTTCTTTAAAAAAACACCGATTTTTTTCCAGGAGTTTTTCCTCTTTTCTTACCATCACTTGAATTAAAGCTATTCAAGTATCCTTGTCATTGTAGTGTTTATTTACTTGGCGAGGGTTCGATTAAACGCAAATAAACATAATAGACTAAATTTATTTACTTTCCTTTAACAAAAACTTACAATTCGTCTCGATATTATTTATTTACTACAGTAATCCCAATTCAATTTCCTTCGACACTTGACACTTTTCCTTGTTTTCCTGAAGTTTCAAGAATGCTTGTAATCGTTTTAAAAAATCTTTCACATCTGACCATGAGATATCCAGATAAGTTTATTTCAAAATGAATGTCATCGCAGGGGACCATAACTAGGGTTGCCAACCGTCCGTTATTTCAAACGATAGTCGTTTAATTTTATAAACTGTCCTTTAATTTTTAACATGTACTTAAAGAACAGAATTTGTCCTTTTATCTAGTTCTTTTTTTACCAAAGAGAAAGGAACAAGTGTTAGAAAAGTGACTTACCTATTTGTAATAGGTAGATTTCAAAAATAAATTAATTGTCTAGACGTCTTTTTAACTCACCAAAATAAATTTTAAGTCCGTATAAACAAACAAAAATTCTATCCAAATTTAAGTTATAAAACCCACGTAAATAGGGTATTTAATGGTAAAGAGAAAAGAACAATAAGAAGAATTACGACTAGTGAAAGAAGAAAAACAAAAGTAGATTCTAGAATTTGAAAAAGTACATTCTATAAAAAATTGTAGAAAAAATGACCTAATGACAAAATAAACTCGGAAGATTAATATGTGTGTTGTACAAGAGAAAAAAAAAAACAAAAAAAAAACTTAAAAACCTAGTTTAGATAATTCTAAAAAACTGTAGATTCTAGGCCTACAGAAGAAAATAAGAAATCACAAAACCAACGACTGGAAGAGAAGAAGAAGAAAATACAACTAAAACAAACGATAAAGGAAGATTTAAGAAGTTGAAAACGTCATTTGGGAGGTCTTGAGGGACAAAATTCTAGGCGAATTTGAAAATATTTGGGAAAAAAATATGAATAAGAAAAACGAACAATAAAAGAAAAAAATTAATAATAGTAAAAAACCAAGAAAAATTTTATATTAATAAAAGAATAAGCCTTCGAGCCGGATACTGTAAAAAGTCTTAGTAGCTACGAAGCAATTACAATAATTTTCGCTTCAAACACCTAGAAATCTCTATTTTAGTTATCTATTTTAAAGTTTAAGGCAACTTAAACTTAAATTTTCACAGCTTCCCGGGGTGACATTAAAGTTTAAGACAACTTAAATCTAAATTTTCACAGCTTCCTAGGATGACATTCTTTTTAAAACGTACTTTACTTACTAGATGTTATCTTATTGCAAACATAGTTTCAACTAAACTTTCCTGTTAAGAAATCCGACGCCTCCGCATGCATAAGGGCGTTAATTGTGGCATCAATGTCGGTATGTGTTATACTATAATGCATGCGGAAACGCAGCCAAGCTTGTGGTGAGAAACAAATTTCCTTTGATAGTTGTGAGGGTTCGTTATTAGCATTAGCTGAATAGTATAATACAGCACCTTCCATTATCCGTCATACGATCCTGAACTCTAATTACCAACAATTGTGTTTATTTCTTTGAAGGTGCTATCATAACAATGAAGGATTTATTTCCCCAAGCTTTTTAATTACGTAGATTTTGAGACACAAAAAGGATTTAACTGAAAAAACAACCCCAAAGGATTTAAATGTAATCCTTTAGGCTCTTTTAAAAATAATGGTAAACTCATAAAGCACGCATTAATAAATTTAAAAATTGAAACGGGAGATTGTCGTACCCTTTTTTTTACTCCGTAGGGAAATAAAATCGGCTTAAGTTAAAAAAGTTGGGGAAAAAATTGCAAATTCTTAATTAAATCGGTTGAATATTGGAGAATTTAAAGCAGTGACTTCAATGTTTTATAATTAACTTCCAGAGTTGTGTTGTTAAGAGCAAAAAGAAGAAACTCTTTTTTAGTTATTAATTAAATAAAATAGATCGTCCTTTTTGCCACATCTTGTATAAAAATCCTGAGTTTTACAAAGTCTGTTCCTCTTTTATATCGCACAGCAATAATAAAAATGATATAGTGCTCGTAAGCATTTCCTTTTATTCAGGTGGTCCATTTAGAAACGACACTTGATGAACACGACTGTGTTTCTTTAAAAAATTCGCTATTTTTCGTTCCGTCTCGTGTATTTATTCATGATCTTTTCTCGGCTTATTTTCTGAACGGATAACGTTGCTTCATACGTTTCTTTCATCTTGGAGGAAAAAATTTTCTATTATTAGGTATTTAATCCACGAAGAAAAATACAAATTTAAATTTGAAACAAGACTCGTTAACGACACTAACGAAATGCTCGAGACGATCGAATTACTACGAAAGAAAAGCTTCTAATGGATAAAAAAACTTTTCAATGCAGATGGTACCCAGACGGTTGGGTATAATGATCCGACTTCAATTTGAATTCAATGCAAGAGCTTTAATGATGTTCGATCTACCAATGTTTCAACAGAGACTGCCTAATACATTTCAACATCTTATTTTTGTTAATGCAAGATTTTTAATTATTTTATTGTAACAACTTAAATTAAGCTTTCTTAATGCAGATTTTAAATATGAGTAGGTATTTGACAATCCTTCTAGTCTAGAGATTTTTACTCTCACAAGTGCTTCCTCAAACTGTCTTCATTACAAATATATGAGATTGTTTAATAACCATCTTTATCTACTTTAAGAAATTTAAGTAAGATGCCACAAAAAAATCTACTTAAAAAGCTTGCCAAAAACCACAAAAATAATTGACTTCATCAACTTCAAGAAGATTAATTGGGTTCTTATTCACTTCAAGAAGTTTAAATAAGAAGCCACAAATATGACTGGCTTTATCCAATAAAAATAATTATTTCACTAAACAAAGTGTGCCAGTTGAACAAATAAAAAATTTTTGATACAAACCTAATACAATTTTTAATAATCTTTCTTTAAGTTTTTCTTGTGGCCTGTAAATGCCCCCTTCTTATCTCCTCTGTCTTAATTATACAAAATTGTTTAATTACAGACTTTATCTACTTCAAAATGATTAAATAATAAGACTAATAATTAAGCTGCTACTAAAAATCAGGCTTTATCAACTTCAAAAAGCTTCAATAACAAGTCACAAAATTGACGAGCATTATTTACTCCACAAAGCCTAAATAAGAAGTCATAAAAATAAAAACTTGATCCAACTATTTAATAAAATTTATCACAACGAATGCCCTATAACTATGCATGCTAATTACGTGTAGATAAAACTATTTAATTTTACCAACCTCATGCACTTCAAAATGCCTAAATAAGATGCCACAAAAAGCTACAAAAAGTTTTATACAACAAAATGCCACAAAAAGGAATCTTTAGACAATTCGAACTGTATTTCCTCCTTATCTCCTCTAACTATCCTAATTATATAGGTCTTTTATTAGCCGAATTTATCCATTTCTTAAAGCTTAGAAAATTTCATGAAGGTGACAGTTTTAGCCATTTCAGAAAGCTCAAATAAAAAGTCACGAAAACAACTGGTTTTAGCCACATTTCCACAAAAAATAAGATAGAAGTCACAAAATAACCGGCTTCCATTTATTCAAAGAAGCTTAAAGTGCCAAAAAATGACAGATATTAGCCATTACAAAAAGCTAAGATGCCCAAAAAAGAACAAGCCATCTTGTCTAATTCAAGAAATCTAAATAAAAAGCCACAAAAATAGGCTTTATTCACTTCACAAAGCTAAAATAAAAAAAAACAAGAAATAAACTATCCATTATAAGAAGCCTAAACAACCGGCTTTATACACTACCAGAAGCTCTCTAATTCCAAAAATTTGCAGAATATATCAGTTGTAAGTACATTACCTTTGTCGTCATTAATTTAAAAATAGATAAGAAAGGACAGATTAGTCATAGAGAAGAAATGTCGCCTCCGGGCCCCAAAGTTTAAAAAAACGTCATCTTTGTTTTTATTCATTTAAAACATGATAAGAAATATCATTCTAAACTCAACTTTCTAAATTGCTATCATATAGACTCCGACTTCCACAATTACTAAAACGTTGGCTTCAAAAATTACATAAACATTGTCGAATGTGTCTTCATTAATTTAAAAAAAAAATCACCTCCCCTTCTAAAATTAGTAAAATTGCGTTTTAGGATTTCGAAATTAGTAAAATATTGCCTCGAGCTGCCAAAATTGTTTAGGGTTCCTAAAATTAGAAGAAAATATTCCCTTTGTCGTTATCCATAAAATGTGTCCCTTGTTTTTATTAATTTAAATCTTCATAAAAATGGCTCCTTCGGTTTTCAAAGCTGTTACAATATCGAATCGTGGAGGGAGGAGTAAGAGTAATTGGCGTACCCTATACCAACAATGTTAGGTTCTTGTTTGAGGTACAACACATTTTATGGTCTTATTCTATGACCAAGACCACTGTTTGCAAATTTATAATAAAGAACAAAAGCTATCCCGAGTACTGTAAAACTGCCATAAAAGGTGTTTGTGCAACGACCCCGATTTCAATGCCTATGCCCACTCCTGTTTTCCTCCCTCTACGTATCGAATACAGCTTTCAAAATAAAAAAAATATATGCCTTTTTTACCTTAACTAATTTAAAAACTAATAAAAAATAGGGTTTCTAGAATTAGATTATCGGCTCTGAGGTTATAAACCTTAAAGCGGTTCGGTACCCATGATTTGACAAAAAATAAACGAGATATTATACGAGGTTTGATGTAGGAGTGTTTCTATAATGTTAGGAAAATAATAAAACAAATTTGTTTAAAATAACAAGTAAATAATTTTTTTTTGTTGGAAACAGGGTTCCACAATTACACACCCAGATCTATTATTTATTTACCAAAAAAATTCTGTTCTTGGCATTGTAAATTAGACGATTTTCTGTATGTCTTAGCCACCCGTTTTTTGTTATCAACTAGGTAATAATTCAACATAAAAAATAGCTTTGAAGTTGGTTTTTATTTTACGGTAACTTGAAAGCTTTTTCTTATTAAAAACTAAAAATTGATAACAAACAGCAGGTTACTAAGGCATGAAGAAAAGTGTATAATTTGCAATGCTACAAATAAAAAAGATGGTACATGATAAATAGTTCTGGAGGTGTAATACTGAAGCAGTGTTTTAAAGAAATTTTTTTTTTTTTTGGTAAAATGATATTCCAAACAAAATTTTTCTAACATACTATGAGCACACTCTAGACTAAATCCCTTCATTATTTTGACAAAATATCACCTTTGTTTTTTATTAAAAAATAAACTTGGTAAAAAATTTTATATTCAGTTTCCCAAATGCATAAAATAAGAACTCAAAAATTAGTAAAATATTGTTTAGGGCTGCCAAAATAGAATGAAGTTTCATGTCCAAATTTGAATGTTATTTGTATTATTATTTTTTAATTAATTACATTGATGCATCGTTAGAAAAAGTTATAGATAAACAACTTTCGCCATAATATTATAGTACAGCTCATCCTTAATGTCAGGTGGTAATATCTCCTCCTCCTTCGAATACCAAGTGAAGCTCACAGCTTGTGGCATGTCAAGACCAGATGCGGTTACAGCATAAACATGTAAAGAGTCCTTAACACTGACTAAATAATTGAATTGGCCTTTTGCATTCGTTCACCGGACATTCATCTTGTTTGAAAAACCTCCCACAATCCATCATCAAATAATACCTCCCTAATAAATATCTGGGTGAAAACCCACAAAGATGAAAGGAAAAGACTAGAGTAGGAGCGAACAATCGATGCGAGGACAAAAAGCGTTTCCGGGCATTTCTCTTCACACAACGTCCTTGAAACACCCGGAGGCATCCGGGCCAAATGGAGAATTTCTTTTCCGGAGCTTCGATTAGCTAGCCGGATATCTGGAGGCGACTCGACTTAAACCGGTCCCCACTCATTTTGAGATAACCTTCAAGGCATTGTTATGGATGTTATTTGTCAGTGGTGACAGGAGAGGATTAGGGAAACATCTATCCATACTACCGACGAAAATGGTCTAAGTCCTTTTAGCGGTTTGCGATGAATTGTTAGCACTAAGGTGATTAACATCGAGGATGTGGAACTAAGCAAATAAGGGAGATAAATAAAGACTGAATTCGATGAACTCGCTCTGGTCGGATGTGTTAATTGGTTGCGTGTGTGCATTGCTAATGTTTATTTATAAAAATGTTAAACCGTTTTGTTGTACAAAATTTATTAATAACCCTACATAGATAATCACAACTTTACATAAATTTAAAAAAGTCTTAAATAACTACTTTACTTTTGACACAAATACGAAACAAATGATTTATCTGAATTGTCATTATTGTAATAACAGCAATTCTTTTTGAAATTGAAACAGTATTATGTTCTAAAATAACACGTAAATGGATTTTCTTGTGTAGTGGAGTTATTTTTCAAAGAGAGCGCATTTTAAAGCATTGGTATTTTGTTCAAATATAAATTGCTCTATTTACTAGCTCGTTTAAGGTTATTTTTAACGTTTCCACAAATTTAAACTCGTTAAAAAATTTATTTGTTGGGTTTTCAATTTTTACCATTTTTCTATTTATGTAGCTGTATATTTGTTTATTTTATTTACATGTTTGTATTTAATTTGTTAATTAATTGTATTGTTGGTTGCTTATTAATTAGTTAAGTTTTTCAAATGTATAAAGAAACAGACACAAAAGAGTGTGTGTGAGAGGGTTATCAGAAATTCAACAAATTTAATAAAATAAACAGTTTTAATTCGTCAAATTGTTAGATAAAGCCAGCCATTGTCGTGTCATCTCATTTAAGTTTCTTGGAGTGGATCAAGTCCGCATTGTTGTTTCTTTTATTGAAGCTAATATTCGTTTTTTGTGGCATCTTATTAAAGCTAAAACCTGCTTTTTTGTGGCCTCTTATTTAAATTTATTTTTGCAATGAGCAACTAAAACCATTTTCGTGGTTTTTAAGTTTCCTGAAGTACAATTTCATCAAGCAATTTCATAGCAGTTAGTATTAAAGTATTAAAAACTTGTTCTTGTTGTGGCACCTTATTTAATGCCTCTTAAAATGCTTAAAATCTTTCTGTGGCATCTTGTTTAAGCTTCTTTGTGTTTAAAGCTTGTTCCTCTTGTAAAATCTTATTTATTTCTCGGAATAGCAGAAATATATCATTTTCGTCCTATTGAATTTTAGCTTCTTGAAATAGATAAACTTCTTATTTCAGATTCTTAAAGTACATAAAGCTTCCCATTTTGAAGCATCTTATCGAAATTTTGTTTTGAAACGGCTAAAACCTGTCATTGTTTGTAGCATCTTATTTATAATAATAAGCTAGATTTTGTGGCGTTTTATTTGATCTTCTTAAAGTAGATATAAAAATTTTATAAGTACGTTAAAAAATAAAAATTAGTAACCTACGAATTAAAAAAGATTTCTAGGAAAATCATAAAAAAATTAGTGATAATTCTGCCGTAAAAATTTTAATAAAATCATTAAAAGAATTATTGTACAAGACCGTCATTTTTTGACTTTCACTTGTGTTTAAAAGCTTTTCCTCTTTGTAACAATCTATTTTAACTTCTTGGAATGGCTAAAACCGATCACTTTCGTGTCATCTTATTTGACTTTCTTAAAGTAGACAAAACTGGCCATTAAAAAATCTTATAAATGCGTAATTAAGACAGGTGAATGAGGTAAAAAAAAGTATTACAAAAGCATTTACCGAAAAAAAAATCTTTTAATTTTGTAGAATACGTGGTAAGACAAATAAAGCTAGTCATTTCTTCATATATATTTTAAAGCTTCTTAATATGTTGGTTCTTCAAAACTTCAAAGCGTCTTATATAAGTTTCTTATTAGACTGGATAATACCTACCATTTTTGTGTGTTCTTATTTAAGCTACTTAAAGTAGATAAAGCCGGTTATTTTGGTAACATCTTATTTCAGAATCTTATTTCACCTGATCTATTTTTTTTAATATAAAAATTGTTCTTGTGGCATTGTATTTACGTTTCTTGAAATGATTAAAACATTTCTGTAATATCTTGTATAAGCTTCTTAAAGTATATAAAACTTGTTTTTCTTATAAAACCTTGTTTAAACTTTCTTAGAATGGCTGAAAACTGTTATTTTCGTCTTATCAAATTTTTAAGCTTCCTCAAGTAGGTAAAATGTGTCATTCCTGTGGCATCTGTTTAAGTATCTGTTTAAAACCAAAGGCCGCTAAAAAATCTTACATAATTAAGACAAGTGAATTGAATAAAAAAAAGTAGGTATTTAAAAGAGCATTTTCTAAAAAAAAAATTAAAAACTCGTAATTTTGTAGCAAAAATTCTTCATATTAGTGACAGTAATTTTTCTTAGATAAAGCAAGTCATTGTTTATGACTTCTTTAAAGCTTCTTGATATATATAGAGCTTGTTTCTTTAAGACATTTTTTTGACGATTTTCGTGATTTCTTATTTAAGCTTCTTAAAATAAATAAAACCGATTATTTTAGTAGCGTCTTATTTTAGAATCTTAGAAGAGCTACAACTTGTTGTTTTCCTAGTATCTTATCTAAGTTTTGTTAAGTATAAAGCTTGTTCTTGTTATGGCATCTTGTTTAATCTTTTTAAAATATATGAAACTAGTTCCTGATCTGAAATATTGTGTTTAAAATATTTTAAAACTGTCATTTTCATCTTATTTTTAAGCTTCTTCAAGAAGATAAAATGTGGCGTTTGTGTGACATCTATTTAAGTATCTTGAAGTGAACAAAACCGCCTGTTAAAATATCTTATATGTATATATAAAACAGTTAAATAAAATAATTTTTAGAAAGTATTTTCAAGAATATATACCTGAATATAGACTTCGCATTAGTGATATATACTTTTTTAAATAAAACTAGTCTTTTTTACTGCATTTTTCAAGCTTTTTGTAAAGAATATACACTGCTCCAAGAAATTAACGCACCACTTGAAAATAAAGTAAAAAAATTAAAACTATGTACATTTGACAACTTTGGTTGAGAAGGTTTAATGAAGCTATAATCTAGTTACCCATTGTAATAAAAGTTTTGATATTAAAGTCAGAAATTTGAGTTTAATAGTTTTTTAAGCAGAAATTTTATAATAATTTTCATTTTTAAATTGTGTTATTTTGTAATTTCGTTTTATTGTTATTTGAATTTGCCGTTGCGTGGATAGTTTTTATCATTTGAAACAATAATAAAAACATTATGAGGAATTTGACTCGAGAAGAATGCACCCAAGCTGTGGTTTTGTTGGAGGAAGGATGGAGGTACAGAAGAATTGGTGAAAGGTTTGGTGTACCTCATACGTCAGTTTCGCGTATGATACAAAGGTACAGAGAGACAGGAAGTCACCTCAGAAGACCTAGGCAAGGAAGAAAAAGGAAAACCACTCCTATCCAGGATAGATTTTTAAGAATATCTGCGCTAAGGGAACGCTTTGTAACCGCCAGGAAGCTACAAACTGAGTTCCGTGACGTAGAAGAAATTCAAATCAGTACCGAAACTGTTAGAAAAAGACTTAAGGAGGATAATTTAACACCCCATATTCCTGCTCGTGGTCCTGCATTGACTGCAGAACACCGCAGAGCCCGATTAGAATTTGCTAGAGAGCACATAAATTGGCAAAGAGAGGATTGGGAGTCTGTTCTTTTTACGGATGAGTCAAAATTTTGCCTTTACAATTGCGATAGACGTGTTCGTGTGTATCGTAGACCAAATGAGCGGTACGCACAGTGTAACATTCAGAATACCACATTGTTTGGTGGAGGTTCAGTAATGGTTTGGGCTCGTATTTCCTTACAAGCTCACACGGAGTTAGTGGTTGTAAATAATGGCTCTATAAATGCGGACCGTTACATAACAGACATTCTTGAAGAGCATGTCGTACCATATGCCCCTTATATTGGTTCAAATTTTGTGTTAATGCAAGATAACGCAAAACCCCACACTGCCCGAATTGTTAAAGATTACTTGAATGAGGCAGAAATCAATGTTTTGGATTGGCCAGCTCGAAGCCCTGACTTGAATCCTATTGAGCATGTTTAGGACATTCTCGGGAAACGTTTAAAAAATCTTCTACATCCTCCTGTCCATCTTCAAGAGGTAGGTCCTCAACTAAATGAAATTTGGAATAACTTAAATCAAGAAGACATAAGTTCGTTAATTTTGAGTATGGAACGAAGATGTGCAGCGGTTATTCAAAGTAGAGGTGGAAATACGCAATATTAAGATGTTTTCTGTAACTTTTATAACGGCGTAACATTAATAAAATTTTGTTTTCGGTTTGTTTTTCTATATTTGGACACATTAGATATTAATTTACTTTAAACAAAATTCAAGTGGTGCGTTAATTTATTGGAGCAGTGTAGTATAGACCTTGTTTCTTTAAGACATATTATATAAGAGTCGATAAAACCTATCATTTTCATAGGTTTATATTTAAGCTTCTTAAAAAAGACAAATCCGGTTATTTGATTAGAATCTTATTTCAGATTCTTAGAATAGCTGCAATCTGCAGTTTACCTAACACCTTATCTAAGTTTTTTTAAGTATAAAGCGTTTTTGTTGTGGCATCTTATTTATGTTTCTTGGAATGGTTAAAATATTTCTGTAAAATGTTATTTATAGAATAACTTAAGACTGTCATTTTCAGTTTATTAAATTTTTAAGCTTCTTTAAGTAAACAAAAACGAACATTAAAAAATCTTATATAATTAAGACCCTCTTTCCAAAAATCATCAATTAAAATCAACACGAAAACACCGCATATTTTAATCTTATTACAAATTAATACTTTATTTAGAAAAATCACAAGAAACTACTCGTCTATTTTTTGTAGATTTTAATAGTGTGTTTTTTTTATTTACATCCGATTTCATCTAATTCTTGTTAAGACTGAGCCAATTTGTGTAGATCTTGCGCTTAAAAATATGTCCAAGACTTAATTTTTACCACAAGAATGACAATGTAAAATATGATCCCCAAAACCCAAATTGTAGAATTCAGACGTCTGGTTATTTTTCGTTTCATATTAAAGCCTCGCCGGGGTGTCACTACATTTTGATTAACGCAATAAATCATCATGCACCCTGGGTGTAGATGACGGGGGTTTCTCCAAGCTTCAGGAAGCATGAAATGGACTATTGTTAAAAAGAGCACCAAAAATTTATCACTGTAACTCTGTTATTTTTTGGTTATCCCAATCGTCAATAAAATTTATTTCCATAATATCCTTTGTAACCTCTAATTTACTTCAGTGAATATTTGGGTACCTAACCCTAACTAACTTTAATAAAGTCCAACGTTTGTTGCAACTGAAATCATGATGTGGGATGGAAATTCAGCTAATGGGTTTGTTAACAAAATTGTCAACCTCCTTACATTTAAACCGTAAGCAAATTAGATGATTCAAACCAGTGAACTACATTGTAGTTTAATCTGATTCAGTGTACAAAATATCTTTCGAAACTCATTAAAACTGGTCGAAAAAAACTGTATTAAATTTTGTTTCAAAGTAATTTACAATGTGAGTTGATTAGTGGAAAACTTCAGACACTACTTATCGCTTTCAACATCATTAAACTTATGACTTGGTGAAAGGATAATAGGCAACCAAAACTACACAACTCTTTTCAATTAGATAAATAGGGAAAACTTCGTCCTTTTCAAGGATTTGTGTTGAATTCGCTCTCATTAAAATTTACGCCGATCCTTGAAACCTACTTTTAATTAAATCAAATTTTTCGCTCAATTAACTGAAGATTGCGATTACCAGAGCTTAATTTCCAAGCTCGCTTTATGACAAAGTACTTAATTTGAATTTAATATGTAACTACATGATTTAGATAACAATTTGATAGAGAAACCTACTTACAAACAAAAGGACTAAATTCAAATCTCGATTTATATCGAAGGCAACAAAATTACATTTTATGTTTATTGAGAAAAGGTATCAGATTGATTCCGTATTCCCAAAAAAGAATTTCAACCGTAAATTTTATTTTTAAACAGCTCGACTAAAATTTATTTCTCGTTAAGGATTTTAATTAAAAACGAGGTATTTAATAAAAATATAAAAGCTTGTTGCGATATTTTCTCTGTAAGCTGCTAAAATTTGATTGATAACGTCGATAACCCAAGCTATAGAAAATTTTCCTAATTAATTTATTAAAAAAATCAATAGAAACGCGTTTGACTTTACTCTCTTATAATAGATTGCTAAAAAACAAACAAGTCAATTCAAATTTATTGTCATGATAAAAAAAGACAATTGTCTATAACATTACACAAAAATTGACAAACTGCAATAACAATATATTCAGGTGAAAGTGAATGCATTTGCAATATTTGCAACATAATTCTAAAAATAAAATTTTCTATTGTCCAAAACTGTACATTAAAAACGCATTAAATGGTGTAAAACTCTGCTCAATTTTTTTTAACTGAACGCACAATAATAATAGCTGACATAAACTGTTGATTTTTCATCTGACCATCGTAATAACTCCTTCCAGTGGCCATTAAATCTGACACATTAATAGAATTTTTAATGATCCTTAGAGACATCTGTTGTCCCCTTTCATATCCTTTCCAACTGTCTTTAACGGCCGGCTTTAGCCACTTCAAAAAGCTTAATGCTATGAAAATGACAGGTTATGGTCATTGCAAAAATAAGCTTAAATAAAATTCCATAAAAATGAGGTTTTAGCTACAATAAGATGCCACAAGAACAAAAATTAAACACATAAGAAAGCTTTTAAATAAGAAGGCACAAAAATTACCGGCTTTATCCACACCAAGAAGCTGTAATAAGAATTTTACTGATGACTTTTTATAGTTCCACGAAAGATAAGTGAACTGACTTTTTAAGCCCTCCTAATAAACAGAAGCATAAAAATTATTGCAGTTACCGCAAACCTCAAATAAACCATAAAACCACTCATAAAACTTGATTTGCACACTTGCACATTTAACAACGACCTTGGCAGGGTTTCCTTACATCTTTTAATGGTTCCGAGAAGTGGGAACGCTCAATCAAGTTCTATAAGTAGTTTTAAGGTTTATTTAAAGCTTGCGGTAACTGCAGTAAATTTTATGCTTGTGTTTATTAGGAGGGCTTAAAAGTCAGCTCACTTATCTTTCGTTGAACTATACCAACAATCTTTAATTACAACAAGATTCTTTAATTACAACAACATTCTTTAATTATTCTATGTCTCCCTTCTTATCTCCTCATATAAGATCCTCTTATCCTCTTCAAAACGTTATTAAAATGTCTCAACAAATACAGATTGTTTATACACTTCATAAAGCTTTTGAATAAATAGCCTTGGAAATGATTTGCTTTATCCACTCCAGGAAGCTGATATAAGAAGTTAATTGATGCTTTTATTCAATAAAATTCTTTAATTACTCTATTGAAACAGTTTAATAAATTAAACCTTTTACAACAAAATTAATAGAACATTTCCAATAATTCTTCGAGAAATCTTTTTTGGTAAGTGTCCCTCTTATTATCTCTGTCATAGAAGATTTTTTAATTATACACTTCAAGAAGTTAAGATGTCACAAAAAAATCTTTAAATCAAATAAAATAATAAGAAACCACAAAAAATGGTTACCTTTTTTCACTCCAAAAAAACAATTTAACAAAGTATTTATTTCAGAACAAAATAAAAGAATGTTTTAATGATTTTTCTAGAGATATCATTTAACCGGTAAGTGTTTCTCTTTTAAGTCCTCCAACTGTCTTAATTTTTATATAAGATTTCGTTAATAACCGGTTTTTAGCCACTCCAAAAATTAAAGTATTAGCCACTTAAAAATAAGCCTAAATGCAATGCCACAAAAACAAGCTTTTGAATCTTAAAAAGCTACGAAAATAAGTGGCTTCACCCACAAAAAATGACAGGTTTTAACTAATCCAATTAGTTAATTTTAACCATAAATTAGTTAAATAAGTTGCCACAAATAAGATGCCACAAAATAGCTTTAAGTTAAATAATACCCCAAAAATTACAAATTTTAATTATTTCAAACATAAACTTCAATAAGACGTCATAAAAAGAATACTTCAAGAAGCTTAAATAAAAAGCCACAAAAATAACTGGCCTTACCTACTTTCTTTTAACAAATAAAAAATTTAATTTTGTTACAGCCAAAAATAATAGAATTTCTAATTTATTCTTATGAAAATAAATTTTGATCCTGTATCTTATATTCTCATATAAGATTCTTTAAACAATAACAAGTTAGTCATTCCAAAAATAAGCTTCAATAAGACAAGCTTAAATAACCTCTGTGAAATTAGCCCCATAAAGTTAAAAAACGATTACCAAATCATCTTAATTGCCTATTTGTTTAAAAAAAAAATTGAAAAACAAAATTCGGAGTCTAACTTCCCGTTTGCCCCGTTAAAGAAAAATTTCCGCTTTTTCTTGTCATAAATAATTGCAAATCAATTGACCACCATTGCCCATTCATTTATTTTAATCGCCCACCTCTAGGAATAGTGATATAAATCAAAAAACTGCCAAAGTCTTTTCTCGTGTCTTTCAGACTTTAAAATTTACTTCAGAAGTTAAAAAAAGTAACAAAAAAGTTACTTTTTAAGCCTTACAAAAGAAATTTTTTTAAATACCCTGTATGAATTATTTTAAGAAGTTCGTCTTTTTGTTTGAGATCTGAAAAGAGATCCACCAGAGTTTTGAGTTTCTACAGGGTTAAATAGAAAAACTAACCTTGCAGAGCTTTTGCTGTACCCAAAGCTTTTTTTAAACCATTTTTTTAAATTTGATTGTAGTGTTTTAACCAATGATTTGACCAGATGTTTCTAGTGTTGAAATTTTCATTTTTCATATCCTTATTAAAAAAATATCGATTCAGAAATCGCTATTTTACCTACAAAAGTTTCAAAATTTGTAGTGTTTATTTAACAAAAAATTAAAAAACTACCACTAGAGGAACCTAGATCTATCTTTCTAAAACCTAATGGTATTCTTATTTTTTAAATTCAGTGTTAATTTTCTGGGTAGAGCGGATGAATGTTTTAGCATAATTCAGAAGCTCTGAAGCTTTTCAACTGCCTACTTACTGAGCTGCCGTTTGAACAACCCTCTACCTTCAGGTAAAAATTATACCAAATAAAGTCTCGCTAATTTTCCAGTGCTTCATTACGTAAGAATTAAATAAGTAACCAAATTTTGTAAGTTTTTAGTTCTAGAATTAAAAAACAAACCATTAAAACATCAATACCAAGCACCATGGATCGTACAAAACATTATTTTGCAATGCCAATGATGTAGGCAGGATTGAATCGGTTTTTTCTTCTATTATTGCTTTGTGGAATTGAATGTCGTGAAGGTCTTGTCGATCGTGTCTCCTACCGGTTTTCCAGGGAATCAAAAACCTGAATCTGCTTCCTTCAATTTGTGATATGAATTTTGATGACTTATCTCGGCCATTGTTTCGTTTTGAAAACCCTTTTATTATTTTTTGTAAAATGTGAGGATATTTCCCGCAGGATAATTCATTTAAATCGTCTCATTGTGTGCAAGCTGTCACCACTTGTATGCAGTAACAATTGTGAGTTATGACAATGACGTGCAGATTTTGTGTGCTTCTGACCGAAATAGCGCGAGGTCGAGGAACTGAGTGTGATGGAGTTGCATCCAGATTTACTATCAATTTGTTATAGTCAACGATTCAGGCGACGGCAGATTCAATGGACGATTCCTCCTCATTCCTTACAATGAAGACGTTTAACGCGTCATAAAGTCCTCCGACAACGAGTTCATCCTGGATCTCGTGTCCTATTTGAATTGTCCTGGGAGGGTTCTACTTTTTTTTCGCGCTAAAAGAGTGCGATAAGCAATTTCTTTCTAAAGAGGGGCAATTTTCTTGACGATGACGCATCTGTTGCGTTTCATGAAAGACGTAATCTATCAAAATATGTCATTTTCTGCTTGAGAGAAATGTGATTAGAGGAAAAGACGGTAATTGAACGGAATTATAACAGGGATACGGTCACTGGTTACGAGGAAATTTAGCACTTTTGATAACATGTGTCAGATTTAATGGACAGAGGAAGGAGCTATTACGGTGGTCAGGACAGGTCAATGATTTGTTCAGTGTAGAAGAAAAACTAACTTCAATTTATGCCAATTTTTATTATTTCAAAAATGTATTTTTTGAGTATCCCACCCCCTAAGATCTCCGAATTCGTTCAAGTTTCGAAAATGTGCTAAAACAGATCAATTTTTAACTTAATGAAGAACTAAATTTTATCATAGTTTTAAAGTTATTACCACATCCTTCTAGCGCCCTTCAAAAAATTTAAATAGCAAGTGGGATCGAGTGACACACCATTTTAAAGCTGCTTTCATTATCTATGCAACTATGCATCTTTTATGAATTTTAAACGGTTCTTTTTGGAGAATCACAAAATTGTTTTAGGCTTGTTGAAATTTTCGAAATTTCACTCGTTCAAATTGTGAACAAGTTTTTTGGTATGGATGAACTCACAAACGTTATCTTATCTGCACTAATGCTTCTCCTTTTTTTTTAAAAAAAAGGAAATTTTGACTGTAGGTCGTAAAGTTATAATCATTTACTATCTCTGATGAAAGTACGTTAATATTAAACGGTGAAGTAAATAAGCATAATTGTCGTTATTAGAGTTATAGTAGATACTAATCCATTAATAGGCATTCTGGATGATCACATTATCGAGCCACTTTTTGTAAAAGCACTAGAAGAAGACTTAAATTTTCACGAAAAACAACTTTCTTTTCAACAAGATAGAGCGTCTTCCCATTATCATGTACGAGTACGCAATTTCTTAGATGCTCGTTTTCCCAGACAATAGATTTAACCCCTTTGGATTTCTCTTTGTAGAGTCACTTAAAGTCAAAGGTTTATGCAACACCATCTGAATCTCCTCAAGAGCTTTGGGAAAGAGTCGCAGTATGCCGTTTAATCACGGCGGAAATGTTGCAGAATCTTAGACAAGCTTTTGAAAATCGTTTGTACCATTGCATAAAAGTTGGGGCTGGTCATTTTGAGCAAAACATTCGTTAAATTGATTTTTTTTATAACCGCTTTTGTTTCCTATCACAGTAATCTAGACAAAAACTCAAAAAATAATCGTTCAAAATTTATAAAAAACACGTAGTTACATAGACAATGAAACCAGATTTAAAATGATTACTCGATCCTACTTGCTATTTAAATTTTTTGAAGAAGTGGCTCTGGAGGCTAGATGGTAATAAGTTCAAAACTAAAATTTGATCACCCCTTAACCTGTTTTAGCAATTTTTTAAAACTGGGACGAAATCAGAGATTCTAGGGGGTACAAATATTAGTTAGGATAGCCTGTATAGTGTCGTTATTATTGTTATCAATGCACTAGTTTTACAATAGTTTTAATTATTTTTTTAACCAGGAACGGCTTTGTCTTTTCTAGATTACCTGTGGTTATCATATCTTATACAAATACAAAAAATGTTTCAGTCTTAAATTAAACGTCAAACTACCTTTAATCAAAATAATTCATATTAACCCTCAAAATGTGACAGAAAGTGTCACTTTCTGTCTTTAGATCGAAGAGTAGAAAAAGCTATTGTTTTATTAAGACGAATTTTCCTAAAAAGAAAACAGATCTAGGATATTGTACAATCCAGAAAGAAACATTTCGTACTAATAACTCCAAATAAAATTAATATTTTTATTATAGAAAACCAAATAAAAGCAATTTCAGTGACAGGATAAGGCAATAATCCTGAAATTATTACTTACCGCAATTGGGGCAAGGAAATAATAAACTTTAGGTAGCAGAAACCGTAAGTGGTTTTTATGGTCCCAGGACGTATTTTTAGTCCTTGCTTACATTGAGGATATAAATTTCAGGCCTCGGGTCATAAAAGCGTATTTACGCTCTTAATACATAAATAACTATTACATTACACCGTTCCCTAAATATTTTATTTGCTTCATTAAATTAAATTAATTAAACAATCTTGTGTAAGACTGGCATATCATCTTCGTGAAAGTGTTTTATTTCTAAATTTAGGAATTGCATGTACTTCTAAAAAACTAGTACAAAATGTCAATCAATATATTATTAAATGCAGAATAATAAATAACACATGACAATTTTTTAGTTTCTAACCAGGTCTTGCATAAGGATTTTGGTGAAAGGTTTTGCAAGAAAAACACATGACCCGACTGCCAAATTTGTGGCTGATTTTTACTGCAATCCTAATTAAAAAAACCACCACCACGTCCACACAATTACGTTTTGACACCAAACGTGATTAAAATACATAATTAACGTCTCAGATAATTAAGACAAGATAATTAATCATTAATCTCTGCAAAATTAGAATATAATTCGTTTTTTTTAGCTTTCTCAGTGATCGGCCGTGACATTCCTCCCATCATCTCACTTTCTTCACCACAATCACAATTTTAAAACGGTTCAGTTTTTACCATACCAAATTCCCTGTAATTTAAGTAAAAGTAGTTTTACTTTCGATCATTTCCTCATCATTCACTTTTTTATCCACCTAATAAATCACAAATTTTTTGATAAGGTCACTCGATCAATGCACTTTCAAAAGCAACTTCTCTTAAGTGTCGTCAAGAGTTTAGAGAATCAGCTTTTATACAGCACGGCTTATATTAAATGCCACTGCTTCAAAGCTCCAAAGACACTTCATTCCTGCAGTCGACACCCTCACGACCCCAATTGGCCGCTTTAAAACAGAACGGACCTTCGGGCATTTCAATTCAACGAAGAATTTCCTTAGTTCAAATTAATTCAACCAATTGTCCTTAAAAATTTAATGAAAGCTCAACTATTCGGCTTTAAGCAAATTTTTCCACCACTGCACTGGCAAGAAGCAGGAACATAAGAATTTTTACTTTAAGAAAAAACGGATTTAAGACTTCAACAAAACGTTATCCTATAAATAGTCAAATTACGACATCTATTACTAAAATAACTATTTCTATAAAATAAGTTCTGTATTTATTATCTTATTCACACAAAGAATATTAAGGATCATCTAAACGACGCTCTGTCCCTTCCTTTTTTAATAAACGGCAACCTAAAGTACAAGAATACTATTTTATAAAGGTCTTACCACATTTTACAATAATATTACTAAGAACGCTGTCTCAAAAAAACCGTCTCTCACTTTCAATGTGAACTGTTTTGTTAGATTTCTACAAACAAGCCGTCGCCCCGTTAAATTAATGTTAAATTCGTACTGCAAAAAAGCAGCACCAGTGGCAAACGCTAAAAACTAAAAAAAAAATTTTTTTTATTTTGTTAAAAAATTAAAGTAATTTTAATACATTGCTTATTTCAATTTCAATAAAGTATATTTAATTTAGAAACACATTGTAAACCTGTAGACTTGTTGCTGTTATGAAGGTACAGTCCCTTCATAACGTCACTTTAAAAACATCAAACGTCATTTTAAAAACATTAATTATTTTAACATAAAGCGCACCTGCCTAGATAATATAAAGAGCTTTCATTTGATGTTTCATTACAGGTGAAACAGTTAACTGTAGGAGAACTATCTGCTAATAAAGAAAATGTTCCCCTTTAGAGGACCCTTAACAGGAAAAATTTCTGTATAACCTTTGAACAGATTTGAACTGAATCGGATAGGTTTTTTTTAATAAAAAAAAGGTTGGGTACTGTCATCTTGATAAAATATTGTCAAAGAGATAGCAGTCATAAAAATTATAACAAACTGCAAGAGAAAATGAATAATAATAATAAAATTCTTTCAAGGTTTGCCTCACATTTCCTGAAAAAAGAAAAATGCAGCTTTTGCGTTAAAAGCTCGCTGAAAAAAGCTCCTAATCTGGATGGGTTTATCTGAAGTGCTGTAGACAAACTAAACTTAGTACTTGCTAATTAACGTTTTGTTTGCATTGCATTATTCACTTAGTCTCAAATTAACGTGTGACGGCAGCAAAGTTAACTCTCATCAAACCACTCCTAAAGAGTCAAAATTGGTTTTCCTGAATGTGTATATAACATTTAAAAAATCGGTTTTAATGTACGACAAGTAATAAAAATAAATCTGCTCGTTACAGAAGCATACGGTAAAATGAACAACAATAACTTTGAACAGTAAAACAAACATGTTCATTACCATTGCACCTTATCAACGATCTAGTGCTGCCGGCTTTACATTAAATGAAACGAATTAAAAGAGGTTTACGTCGTCGTCAACAACGATGTGTTGGTTTAATTACACCATAAAACATGTCACGATCGTAGATTTTGCCAATGGCAGATTTCGAACTTCATTTTTAACCCTTGTCCTTATCTATTTTTCGATAACCTGTCAGCACGTTTCCTGTTTGTTCTCTAGGGGCGGTTGGCAATTTTACAGATGTGAAATGCAGTCCGAGTGTTCCATTTACGAGATCCTCTTTGCTATAAGACGAGGGAAAGGAACTATATTAAATTTCGGGATGACGAAGACAAGATGCAAAATTTATCTAAGATTTTTGTTTTTTTTCCATGAAAAAAAAGCAATATTTATTGCTGCGATTGGTTGGAAGTATGTGAATTAAATATGAATGAAATGAAAAAATAAAGAGAGATACGGCTGGAAAATAAATGGTTACGTGTGTATAATGGGGAAAAAAGACGAAAACTAGAATGAATGATGGCTGAATAAGAGCAGAATGATAGAATTTGTGGAATGTGCAAAGGAAATGAAGGAGATAAATAGCTAATAATGGAATTATTTATACATGTCAGCAAAATACAGAAGAATGAGATTTTGCGATAAAATACCAAAGACCCTATTAAAACATCGCTTTGCAATTGAACAAACTGAGATGTTAGACAAAAAATTGAACAAACAATTATTTTACTCTCTCTCTCAAATCACATTAATAGAAGTGGAACAAATAAAACCCACAGCTCCAGATTTATACTCAAATAAGACACATGGTAAATAGATCAATTACAGAAGAGGAGATTCAAACACATTTCAACTTCGGTTAGTTTAAATAGATCGCATTGTGGTATTTTAATTGACAAGATACAATTTACCCCTCAATCAGACGAGACAGACGAGTTGTTGTGTTATACAAACTGAAAATTTGTTTGATTACGTTGACAGATTTTTTTTCCGATAAAACAAGCGTAAAACGGCGACAAAACCTCGACTGGAAGCGGCTATATTTAAAATTAATGTTTTAATAATAGCTAAGAGGGGATATCATGTTAAAAATAATCAGTGATGTAGAAAACATTGAATACTATTTAGTGGCACGCTAGGAGTTCATTGGTATTTCCAGGCCCGCAATCGTTGCATAAGTACTCCAATTATTTCTACTTATGTAGATGATACCCAACTATTTTCCAACTTGTTATTACATCAAGTGATTAAATAAAATTCAGAGAAAACTGAAATAAAGCGATTTAACACAGCAGAACTATAGCAGGTGCGAGATATCACGGTAAGATGCGAGAAATCAGAGAACAATAGAGAAGCAATCAAAACTGCAATTCGCAAATGCAACGTTTAACGGTTTTTCAGTCTTCAATAAATTTTGTTAGCGCCAAGTTTAAACTAATTGTAAATTCACGTTCAAAAAATATTTAGTAGTCATTCCAGATGAGACATCTGTCAGGTTAATATAAATTTTATTGAATAATAAAACTATAATTACAATTACAGAAATAATTAATTAAGTTAAAGTTAACCTAATCAAAGCTTAAGCTAATCAAAAGAAGCCTCATAGAAGCTAAGAAAATGATTAACTACAGTAATGTGTTCTCTTGGCAATTCTCTAATTATTTTTTTTTGAGTTTTATGTCTCACTATTTCTTTCAGTAGCAGTTTCTTGTTCTTTCTCTTTCAATTGTCGATTTTCAATTTTTTCTAAAACTTATTATCTTCCTTGCAGAATCTTCCTTTGTTCTTTTTTAAAACGTAGTTTTTCTCATTCATTTTTCTCTTTTAACAGTCCTTAATTTTCAGGTTATTCTAAAGCTTCTTGTGTTTTTCGTCAATTGCAGTTACTAGTGACAAAAAAATTCTTTTTCTTCAAAGCGTCGGTTTTCAAGTTCTTTTAAAATGTGTTTGTTCTTTTAAAATTACCCTATGTTTCTCCTTTTCTTCTAAATATGGTGCATAAACAAAACTTTTCTTTCAATCAAATTGTAAATTTTTCTTGTTGTTTTTCTTTCAATATTTAATTTTCAATTTTTCTTCCTTGTTTCCTTGTTCTTTCTCTTCTAAAAATAGCTTTTCTTACTTTTCTTCCTTTCTCAGTAGCCTTTTGTTGAGTTTGTCAAAAATCTTTAGTGCTTCGATTTCTTCCCAAGTTCATCTTATTTAAAAAAATTGTTGAAGTTATAAAAATTAAAAAGATGCACAAGATTTGCCGAGACGTCGGTAACCAATCCTCCATCTGCCTATAATTATTTCAATAACCTTCTTATTAAAATCCGCTGCTCATAACTTTTCCTATTGCTCTAAAAAATATAAAAATGTATGCCAAAATGGCTAGTAACTTGCCCACAGCAAACTCTAAAATCCGGATATTCTGTTTTCAAATAAATAAAGCAATACCGCCGCCACAAGTTGGTGACAGGCTTTATCAAGTCCACAGGAACCAATTTTGTCACCGCTAAAAGAAATTATAAACCAAAACATCTAAATTTTAGGAGCGCTTTTAATCGTCAAAACACAAATAGCTAGCAAATCTCTATAAGCTAAGCTAATAATAATTCAATCACGTCGCTTCCGGGGGGAAAGTCACTCACGTTGCACGCTTGCCCGGTTCTCGCAAACTGACTGACTAAGTCCCAGTCAGTCTCCCTCCTTATATAATCGATCGTCCTTGTCAGAACGTACTGGATGTTTCGTCACCGCTCTGTATCAATTGGAAGCGATGGCTCATTTTCCCCGATGGATCCTTGAACGGGTTTTCACGCCTCTCGTACTTTCCGGAGTTATTTAAATTTCTTTCTCTTATTGTTATTTTGACTTGCTCGTAACAATATTTTCTCTTGTGATTCTACAGATTCTACCAAAATTTCATAATATAGACTCTATTCTTTCTCTTTTGTGCAAAAAATTTTAAAAAAATATTTTAAATTATGAAATATTTAGTAAAAGTTTTTCTAACATCGCTATTATTATTTTATAATGATCTCATGAAGGTTGCTGATAAAATGGGTGAAGTGACGTACTGAAGAACATCTCATTTTCTACGAGTTCGTTTTTTATGGTGAACTGTATCGATTTAGATAAAGAATTTAGAGAAATATTTGAAATTTTTACTCAAGAATACGCTAATTTAGGATGAAAATGCAAGCTTGAAAAATTCAGATGAGTCTCTTCAAACAAAAGATTTCCAAATAACCTGTACAAACATTTCAATTCGGACCTCTTGGGAATACCGTTTATTCATTCCAGCCAAGCCTATAATTCACGTGACCATTCAAATAGGGTCTCTAATAAATAACAGGATATAGTGAACTGTTACATGCGTATTTAGAGACCAGTAATTACAACCTAATTTGTATTTTTTTACAAAAACAATTTAGTTCCGACTTTTCTACCAAACCTCTCTTTGTGCTTTATTGCAAACGTGAAGGAAGTTGCGTAATTTAAAGAACCATAAATTTTTCTCATACAAGCCAACGAAATGAACTTATCGATTTTGACCATCGAGCAATTGAGATATAAAACAGTTGAGTTATCGCTTGACTGGATAATTAAGAACGGGGAGTATAAAGTCACTGACGTTTGATGAAGAGCTAAAGCAAAACAAAATCCAATTTTCCAGTGAAAAATTAAAAAGAGATGTTTTCCAGTTTACATATTTATGAGATATAATTCAACACATACACGTTTTCGAAAAACCATCATTGTGGAAATTACGACACATAAAAGTGATAACAACGATAAAACCAATCCGCTGGTTTAATATTTATCATCAAATACGTTTTTACAGCCACCACTAATAAAAATTATAGCATGCGTCAAAAAAATCTCTTGTCAAAATGACATTCCGTATCGTTTATCTACTTCTCCTGGTGCTAGTTTTGTGTCAAACTCGAAGTATCGACAACTGTGGAACATCCCTTGCCCGTCATCACAAACGTTCACCGACCCAAATAGTGGTAATGCACCCGGATTTCACATTTCCAAACAAACGAGAAAACACAAGACCGAAAATGTGGGACCGTTGGACTAAATGGTCTTCTTGTAGTGTCAGCTGTGGTGCGGGTAAAATCACCAGATGGAGGCATTGTATTGCGGGAGGTTGTGCTCCCGGTGAGAAAGAAGCCCAAATTAAAACTTGTAGGTTGAATCCATGTTAACGTCAAAAAAATAAAATAAAACAGATTTCAAATCTAATAACGAATGTTTTTGTAGTGTAGAGTGCAATTATCTGGAATGCAATTCCCGGATAAGGATAAGGCGCTTTAGTCTGCCACAGGTTTACGCGAAAAGACGTCGCCACTGGAATCTTAAATCTTTCAGATTTTACTCGAAGCTCGAAAACGATTTTCCATCAGATATAAGTCAGGGCAGGTGCATTTATTTAAATAAATTAATAATTACATAGCGAGACTTAACGTATTTAAATAAAAAATTGCGTTTTTCGTGGCCTAGTTCTGCAATGTTGGTTATACATGAAACGTCAAAAACGTCGCCTTATTCAGCGTGATTGACAAATACTAATTGGCAGCCATTTTTTGCGTTGTACTTAAAAAAAAATCAAAAATACTAATTGGGTTGGCGACAGAATTACTAAAAGTTATATTGTATGAATCTTATCAAATTGAGAAATGTAGTCCTAATAATGATTACATTATTAGGATTTACTAAATTACCAATTTTTTGGAGTCAACGTTAGCGTATTGTGTACTAGTAAAATGTTGTAAACACGAGGCGCTGGCCGAGCACAAATTACAGAACTTCTCTACAATAAACCACCGATAAGTTAACATTCCCCAATTACATCGCCATTTTGCCTTTTTTGTTAAAATCAATTAACTTCACTTCAATTAATATCGCATGACTAATGTCACATATCGTAACAGCAAGTTCTATATTTATAATTACTAAGACTGCAGTTACGTATTTGATATCGGTGCTTCGTTGGTTACTTTAGGATCGCCGTGAGTTATTGATTAGAAGTAGCTGGAATATTCGTATGTCCACCTTAATTCTATCTAAACATATAAACAAGCAATAAGTCATTGCCCGAGTAGTTTGATTTAGCGAAAAACAACGAGCAAACTCCCCCACCAACTACTTAAAGCGAAACAATAATGTGTTCTTCAGTAATTGAGAGTTATTTCGTTAAATTAGATTTTGTTAAATAAACTATTCGGTTAGACATAAAACCCTTTCCATCATAAGAATACTGAACTGAGTTCACGTTGCAGTACTATGCATGACAATAAATTTAGAATATCAGATTTAGACAATAATATATAAAAAAAAATGTAAAACAACCATTATTTTTTGTATCCTTTAACAACAATCAGAGCAACTAACATAAAAATTGACAAAAGCGATCAGTTAACATCAAAATTTAATTTCCCAAATTTATTTTCGAAAATTGTATACTCAGTGACGTTAGAAGTGTCACACCCAGAAGAAATAATTTTTTGCAAGTGATTTTTTGGTTAGAGAATCAGTACAAAGCTAGTGATATTAACCATTGCAACAGTTTATCTTTAAAAGTTCTTGCAAAAACAGTTTAACCTCTTAGTTTTTGTTAAGAAAAAGACTTATCAGAGCTGATATGCTGATAAGTAGAAGTATTTGCAGTTGCTGTGTCTCCGACTATTTCTTTTAAAAGTAACAAAGTACCTCCAGTCTGAAAGCATCAACGATATCATCATCTTAGCGTTTTCGACAGAGGTGTTAATTCTACCGCAATGACGGTAATGGGTGTGTTTCGGGTGTAGACAAATGAAGATAGAAAAACACAAAGCAGACCATCAGGTCAACCAAGGCGTACCACAGAGCGTCAAGACAGGCGCTATAGACAACTAGCTGTTCGAGACCGTTTTGCTACTACGCAACAACTCGGTGACCAATCGTTTAGAGAAGAAAGTCCACTCGTTAGTTTGCGAACGTTATATCACCGCATTCGAGCTTCCGGACTGTTTTATTACTATACATGGTTAGTGCTTCCTTTAGCTGCGAAACACCGTCCTCAACGTTTGGACTAGTGCAGAAAACAGCATGTTTTGGAAGCAAAATATGCTAATCAGCGACTAATTGCTGTTCTGTCTAGGCATGCATGATGGTTGTGGAAATTAAGACGCCGTCATAGAGAGCGTCGTGATAAGAAATGGTTTGAGGGGATGTACCGCCTATAGAAACCGATCACTTCTTGTGTTTATTCAAAACAGTGTAACAGCTGTTTCTATGAACCACTTTACTGCCTTATCTAGATGGCCTTTTTCAGCAAGACAACGCACGTCCATATATTGCTCGTCAAACTATGGACTTACTCCAAGAATCTGGCGTTAATATTTTGCTGTGACCATCGTGTTCACCGGATTTAAATCTCATCGAGCATGTGTGAGATACGACGGGGAGAAGACTGTCCGCCTTGAACAGGCCTCCACAGACTGGCACAGTTAATCTACGAGGTTCAAGTTGCTTGAAACAAGATGCTACAAACAGACATCGACCAGCTTATTAGACGTGTACACGAGTGTACTCATTTACGGAGTCACAAACCTCATTATTGTTTTCTTGATGTAGGTTCACCACATTGCCAAAAAATCACGCCCAAAAAATTATTTCTTCTAAGTGTAACATTTCTAATATAACCGAGTAGATTAATTGCGCTGACCACTGTTTACAATATAGAAAATATTTTCCATTATTGTTTGAGTTTGATTGTATTAAGTTAATCAGTACTATTTTGGTAATCACGGTGTGTGTAATTATTTTAATTAGGATAATAATAAAACTGTAATTTAAAAATGCATTAAATTATTTAATAATAGCACAGTTATAACTATTTTATGCGATACGAGTGCAGTAATAACAATAAACATTGCAATTATCGCCGAAATAATTATTGTATGCTTTGCGATTTATTTGTGCAGTGTTCCAGATTCTCTAAAGCAACTCTACAATTTCGTTTATTTATTATTACAAGAAATGTGTGGAGTTTTCAAGCTTAAATTTTGATGATTATACTGATTGCTTGATAACAAAAACAACTTCAGCGCGAATTTTTTTTTTAAATTGTGGTTAGATCCTGAGTATTCCCGAGTATATTTTCGTGTTGAATAATTTATGGTCCACTCTCATCTCAGCCCTTAAATCCATGCGAATCGATCGAATCCTTTTTAGCAGAAAAATCGACCAGACAAAACTTCCTTAATACGATAAAAGAAAAACAGGAAAATGTATTATGTTATCACATTACCATCAAGACGACAGAAACTTTCAGGAACACCTGAAATAAACGTGATGTGTAAAGGTGATAAAATTACAAAGAGAGTTTTCCTCTAATTCGATGTTTTTCGTGTCTGACAAATCCAACCACAACACCTACCACTAATCAAAAGAAAACACGATGAATTTTCCCTATTTCCCGCAAATACGTGACACAAATATGGGAGCGTTGTTTAATTAATTAATCGGGCGGCTTATGCAAAACTAGATCATATACAAGTGTTCCAAAAATTAATTGAATTAATCCTTGAAATATCAGCCACAAATACAGTTGTGTAAAGAGAAAAGAAATTTAAAAAGTCGCTATTATTGACTACAAAGAGATTCTTGGAGTTCCAAAACGGCGATGATAATGCGGATTTGAGTCCAGTTTCGTTTTTAAAGCTATTAGTGTCAGGCAAGAACGGGTAGTTCTTGTCTGTTTAAAGCAATTGGTGGAGGCAATGACCGGTTCATACTCATTCCTCAGGCCCTGTTCACCACAAAGTGCAAAGCTTTTTAAAAGGGTTAAAGCTCCCCTCTTATCAAAACCCATACACGTGTAATTCTGATAGTGACCACCTGCTGCTGGTAATTTCCGGAATGAATCCGGGAGAATTGCGACTGGTCTAGGATCATTATTTCTTTGGGACGGGCTTGTGTGGTTGGTCACTCGATTTTACCCTTTGATCGGGTATAGTCAAAGCAATGACGGCAAGGATAACGATGTTTTTATAGCGAGACATAAAAGGGACAAAGTTAATTGTTGGCCAAATTACTTGACCTGGTAATTTGAATATCAACGATAAGGGTTTGGGAAAAATGACGAGGTGGGTAATTAGATGGTAATAACAATTAAATTTTAACGATTATAATAAAACAAATTGGTTTTTTAGAATCTGGCAGGAAGCAATATTAAAACTGTTTTATTATTGAAGCTCAGTCGGGCATCGCGTCATTAGATACTTAACTGATTCGATAAATTAAAACGTTTTACCCACGCCCTTTTAAAAAAAATACGTATACAAACATTGTAGACTGTCATAAAATCACTTCACTATTTTATTTAAAGGTGTGACAACATTTATGACAGCAATATCCTAATTTTTATGTCCTCTTATAATTTGTTCACCGCTTGTTTAATGTCGAGTAAACTAACCTGCTAAATAAGTCTTTATAGCCTAGGTGCCAACAAAACATTACTTTATGGTCATTTGTCACTTTACAAACCTATTATGTCATTTTACAGTTGTTGACATTTTATACTTACCTTTAATGATGCATACAGTTCTAATGAATGCATTCTTTACTTATCAGAAACATTGCAATTTATTATCCTAACAACTCCAACTCAGTTGATAACCGAATGACGTGTAAAGAAACGAATAAATATTTTCAATTCGTCAGTGTTTACGATTTTATACACTCAACATCAGCATCGACATAAAAGCAACTCACAAAACGATGACTTGAAATTCATTGATTATAAATGAAAAACAATAATGAGCTAATTTCAAGTTGAGACAACACCAGGAATGTCTTTCTAGTATGTTTCTATGGAAAATTTAAAAAATCGTAAGTGTAATTGGTTGTTTACATGAAAAAGTTTTCAAATTTGCAGTACTACCGATAGTATCTCAAGTTGAAATTAGTCCATAAGTCTATTTTATCAAATATCTGTATTTGAAGGGTACAGGAAAAAAAGAGGAATGTCCAATAATTCGTTTTTTCACCAATATTAAATCCAATACTGACAAAAAATTGTTAAAAACAATGACTGTCAAGACTCCTAACTCTACTCAAGAGTTATATCGAAGAAAAAAAATCTGGCGTATTCATGAAAGGAATCCCACCTCTGTAAGAGAACAAATTTTGGACAATCCCCTTTTTATTCCTGTACCTTTCATTTACCTTTTATTATTTATAAATTAGCTCAAAATTAGCTCTTCATTAACCATTTTAACCTTTTTTCAGTTATTAACTAAATAAAACTGATTTTGATGTTTTTCTTGATTTTTTGCAATTAAATTTTGTTAATTTCATCGGTACCCATACAGGTGTTAAAATAGACTTTTAATTTTTAATATTTATTGAATTTAATAAAAAACAAACAAAAAATTCGATCGAATTGACAGATGCATTAGAAATCACCAAGTTTTTTCTGACAGGACTCAATTTTCGAAATTCGCATTAGTTTTAAAAACTGCTAATAGTAAAACGAGAATCAAATAAAACTGATCGTATTATAAAGGCTGTCCCAAAACAAGTGTGTCAAATTATCAATACGCGCTGTCAATTAAAGTCCAAGGAACACGAAAAATATGTTTCAAAAAATCCATCCCTGTTTTGACAGTTACAATAATGGTAACCTTTGATCACCATTAAAATAGTAGAAATCTTAACTAAAAGGACTGAAATTGTACAATATAAAAAGTCTTGTTGTAAAACAATTTGTTTAAACAAAATTAAAAACATAAAATGTCTGCAAAGAGTCTTATAATTGACTGAATTATACAAAATACAAAGATCTTGTAGTCAAAATTTACTTCAGATATCAAAGTGGTAGATTCGAAATTTTGTATCTTAAACAAAAAAGCAAAAAAAAAGATTCTTTTTGCTCATGCATTTCAGACTTCAAAATTTACTTCAAAATTTGAAAAAAAAGCCAAAAATTTATATTTTAGCTTTGTATTTTGTAAACTAAAACAGACAGATTTTTAAAAATATTTCTCCCAAATTCTTCAAATTCCAATTAACAAAAAAACGACAATTTGGCCTGTTTTGGAAAACCCTAAATCTATCAAATAATGATTTAGCTAACCTGAAAATCGCAAAAAAAAACTTAAATAAAATAAACTTAGAAAACAATTTAAATTATATCTACTAAAAATATAAAAAGCGCTTCTTCTGATCTAGTAGTGTTCGTAAAATGTTGTAAAAATAATAAAAAAAAAATTGTCTTTAGTATTACACATTCAGATCTGTTATTTATTTACCAAAAAAATTCTGTTTGTAGCATTGTAAATTAGATACTTTTTCTCACATCTTACCATCCTGCTTTTTGTTATTAATTTTTAATAAAAAAAAGCTTTAAAATCGGTACTAATTTTATGATAACTTCATAGCCATTTTTCATTAAAAATTAAAAATTAATTACAAGAAGCAAGATGATAAAACATAAGTAAAAGTGTCTAATTTACAATGCCAAATACAGAATTTTTTTTGGTAAATCAACAATAGATTTAGGGGTGTAATACTGTTTTAACAAAAAAAAAATTTTGACAGTTTGATATTTTACACATTTTTTTAAATATTTTTCTAGCATTGTATAAACACTACCAGATCAAACCCTTTCATTATTTTAAAAAAATATTGCCCTTAATTTTTGACCAAATCATGGGTACCAAACCACCTTGAGAAAGACAGTTTTAACAGATATCTGTATATACTAAAAAGTTATATCCCAGTCAATCTTAAATAAGTGTTTATAATTTTTTTTTGAACATAAAGAAAAATCAGGTTTTCTATCGAAATATAAACCACAAAAATTAACTACGTCCTAAACATTTTTTTGTTAGATTGGAGCTTCATTTCAATGTGACAATGTCAATTTATGAGGTTAAATTGCACTTCCGAAGCAGAATCAGATATCATTAGATTCAGAAATTACTGCTTTAATAATAAAAACTTTTTTGAATTGCTAAATAAATATTTTCACATACTGCAAATTGAATTGCTGACGTAATTATCAAACAATTTTTTTAAATATTTGGCGTTTCATGGAGCCAAAACGGTACACGTTTGTACAAAGGTAAGTTTAGTTTAAATGTTTAAATATGTTAACAGATCTTTTAAAAACACCTGTATATTACCTCTGTGCACCATAGACACACAATGTCCCGCCGCATATTGTATAATGTACTTTTAGTAATTTTTACAGGAAATAGGTTTTTTAAACAAACTAACAATTTTATCAACGTTTTTGTGTATTCTTAAACCTTCATCAGACGATATAACAAATATTTGGCAGTAGTACCAGTAGTTATGTCAAAAGAATCATTAATTTTTAATCTTTGACGCCCTCTAGCTTCTAATTGGTGCAACTTGATATGGAAGTAATTTAAGTTATTTAGCAGGAACGTCTTTCGGGGACAGCCTGTATATAATTCAAAAAATACAAGTTTAATCTTCACTTTTTTAATTTTTTCGATTTATTAATTAGAAGTTATCTTATAAAACATTTGATAAATTTGTACATAATTGTAAAAATTTTTACTACATAATTAATTATTCCTGTGTTTGTCTTAAATTAATTCGTTAATGAATCTTCCGAGAAACTAAAACTTAGTTTAAGATGGATGTAAAACCACAACTTCTCTGACAACTCAATCTATAATATTTAATCACAACTTAAGATAAATTAGCGTAATCTGAGATACATGAACACAATAATTTACGTAAAACATTTTACTCCATAATTTAAAATTAGAAACTGTTTAGACGATAGTGTCACAACAATTTGAATATTTTGCTATGAAAAAATCACAGGGGAAATCACTCCAAATTAAACCTGAAAAACGTAAATCCTGTAAACAGCAGCGACAGCTTGTCGTAAACAGGAGATTATCAATGAACAGGTCGATCCTGTGTCATTCCACCATGAAAATTACACTGGAATTTGTCAACAATGTTTTATTTTTTTATCCTGTGATACACATTCACGAAAAACAAGAATTTATAGGTTTTCATTTCGTGTTGACTAGAACCGAAATTAATTTCTCATTAGTACAGCAAAAAGAACAATTGGAAAATAGAAAAGGTAATAATGGATTTTCAATTCACATTAATTTCGTTTTGTCCTACGAAAACCCTGATTCAAACAAAGTTGACTTATTATTTAATGAATAAAATTTCAATTGTGTGAAAACTACTTCCGGTGAAATATCATTGTTTTCCACCAGTGAAATCTCTCTATATAAATAATATTTTTCCCACTAGCACGAAGTAAAATATTAGAAAGGACTATTCACTCGCCGGTGGACCGACCCACATAAAAATATCTAATGTTGCGATGCGCTTTGCATTCAAAATTACAAAATTAATTAGTAATTACATAAAAAAATACTGTCATAGTAATAAAGTTACTAGAAAATATTAAAAAAATATATTAAAATTTGGACAAATTGGAGCCAAGAATGTCGCTTCGCGCATTTTATTATACAAATTTAAATTGTCTGTCTACAACTGTTGTCTTTAACATTTTTTGTAGCCTTGACCGTTTATGCAGGATTTTCAAATAAAGCCAGTTAATACAAATATTAAAAATTTAATCCTCCAATATGACAGTATAGTCTTACTTTACTGTTTTTGAAATTATTTTAACTGAAAATTTTCAATTTTTAACTTTCGTAGCTAACTACTGCGCCTCGTTCTCAACTTTTTTCTTCTTTTATACCGCAAGTAAGCGGTTAGCTCTACGAGTTACAATACAATAATAGTTCTGTGTTATTATAGTTCGTATTATTTAGTAAAAGTCGGTTACTTACCTAAAATTGGAAACTGCTCTTCGAGAGTGTCCTGTAAAAAAAAATAAACAAACATTATTCGTGGTTTTTCTTGCAAATTTATACAATCGTTTGATCTCTGCTTCATCATCAAAACGTAACAACGTGAACTTAATTCCCTTCATTAAAAATAAACAAAAGGGAGAAGGAAATTTAAATTGAAATGTAATGGATGTATTTTATTTCATTGCCCTGTGTAAAATTTGTACAAATTAGAAAATGGTCAACTCACAAATTAATTAAGCCCAGCCGAATGTACTAAATTGCCTGCAGCCAAATACAATTGTTCAAACAAAATTTTTAAAACATAAATGATTATTTAATTATTTCACAATTGTAATGCGTCAAGCTAAGACATATTAGAAATTTGATACACTTTCCAACTAATGACTGATAAAAAAAATATAATAACATCTGGTTTCTGCGAGCATTGACATCATTATTTTTTTAATTTTAATGTATAACAGTAATTTCACTTTCAACAAAAACACGACATTTTACAAACATTAATAAATCTCAAACTGCATACAATTTTTTTTAGCTTAGGAATAACCGCATAATGTTATTTCAACAAGTTAGATACTCAACGTTTAATTAAACTGGTCAATATTTGAATTAACTAACTCAAAACAAAATCATTTGAAAGTATCGATTTACAAAACAGAGGCAAAATTGAATTAAACCAACAATTTGTAGTGTTTCTACATTATTTGAATGAATGTTGTTTATAATTGCTAATTTTCTGATTATGGCATAATCGAGAAAATCGAAAAATGTTACCAAGTGTATGCACCAAAATGTTAATAATTGAAAATGAATAAAATTTCGGTAAAAAAAAATATTTGTTGAGTAAACAAAAAAGTTGGAGGATTACAAAAACTCTCATTAAACCATCACAATTTCTTATTTTCACAAAGTAAAGCAGAAAGGTTAGTAAAGACATTAAACGGGCTAGTAAATAAGGCAATTTATATCTAAGTAAAATGTCAGAGCTTCAAAAGCTCTCTGAAAAATTACTACAATACACAAGAAAATTCACCAATGACAATCAAAACGTCTCATTCTTGGTCTGATAATCAAACAGTTCTTTACGAGTAGCTATTTTCTTTCAATACGTTTCAAAAAAATCTAGACTGAAATAAACCTTATTCATTAATAGAAAAAATCGTCAATAACTTATCAACAAGCAAAATTTATAATTATATGCAAAAATTATAACTAAGTGGCTCCACGATGAGCGCCAAAATATAATTACCACCTGAAGGTAGAACTGTGCGAATGGCAAAAACAATACATATGATGACAAACCAATCAAAAATTACAAAACATAATAACGCATGAGAAAATTAAATTTTAATTAAAAATAAATTAGTACTCACATGTAATAGAATGCTACCACATTTATTAAAATGCAGAAATCAATTGTGGTGGACATAAACGGCAACAGTGGAGCAGTTCGTTAAAATACTAATTGTGATAGAAACAGTAGTTTATGTACACGTTTTAATAACTGAAATTTAAAAAGTAAAAAATAAGCTCCAACAAAATTTTAGTCTTGTATATGGCTCTAAATTGCTCTAAATTCAAATATCCACTTAGCTGTCAAAACTTCTTCAGAAGGCAATTTTTCAAGCAGCAAGAGTCAAAAGCTTGCAAAACTAGTTAAAACACCAAATCAAAATCAGAAATCAATAGAAACACACTCTCTAGTTTAAATCCTGTGTATGCGATAGAAGTAGGTTGCAACCCCAATAACAAGATAACTTCAAATTAAATACTTTAGTTTCTTACCTCAAAAAAAGAAAAGTAAAAAAAGAGAAGCAAAACGTAAAAAAAAAGGAATCTAAGATTTTATAATCGAAAAAAACACTCACAAAACTAAAAACAAAGAACTCACATCACCACTAAAACGACCCACGATTTAACGTAACAATACACAAGAATAAAAGGTTTTTAAAATAAAAAGTACGGACCAATAAAAGCGATAAGATATGCTCAACTCAAGGTCTAAATAAAACAATGAAAGTGATGTGACAATGATCTTGATTGAAAAAAGTAATTTTTCTGAGTAATCGTGATTGTTTTGGTGAGTTAAGGGGGTTTAAATGGGGTTTGAGCCATGCTTTACAATCTACTTATTTTTTTCTTTCCACTGTAAACAAAAATTTAGGAATTTGCCTTTCAGGAAAACGCTAGGACATGTATCCTATTTTTGACAAAAATCTACAGGGTATCCCAAAATAGAGATACGACCCTTAACTTTAAATTTTCAAATAAGAACTCCAATGTTTTTCAGCATATCTGAATTCTAGGTATAATTTCGCGTATTTTTTATGTAGCACACTATGTCGATGTACAATTGTTTTTGAAAAAAAAGCGTTAGAAAAAATGTTGTTATTTACTTTTGATAGTAAAATTATTAACATAAATACAACTGTGGAAGATTGCACATCGAATAATTGGTCCATATTTTTTCAAATGTTCCTTAAACTCGAAAATCTATCAACGGTTGTTGGAAACTTTTCTATTGCCAACATTGAAAAGACTGTACCCTGCCGATGGCAACCCAAACAAAATAGATCATATTCTTTGGTTTCAGCAGGACGAAGCGCCACCGTATTTTGCACAACGTTGAACGAATAAGTCCTCAAATCACACAAAAAATGTGTTTAAAGAGTTGAATGTCGGCTTGCATATTGTCTGAAATGAATGGTCTACACTTTCATCATTTACTATAAATTTATTCTTCTACAATTGTATTTATGTTAATAATGTGTGTTCGTTTAAAAAAAAACTCGTAGCAAGCCATGACATTGTTACGTATGTCGTACATGACCCCATACAACAACCTCCATGACAACAAAATTTTTATTATTTACATTATTTGTGTATTGTTGGTTGCATACTATGCAATTTTATCCGTCACAAAATGTCTCCTCTTCCCGCCAAAGCGGGCTTGGTCTTGGTGTGTTTTTGTGTGGTTGCCTTCGTGGTGTTTTAGTTTTTCAAACATTCGTTATTTTATTTATCAGTATTTTTCAATACTAAATTTTGTGTTTTCCTTGATTTGTAATCATGGTGTACACCAGTGAACAAAAGACTTTTTTGTTGGAAAGGTATTTCCGAAATGGAGAGAAAGTTAACGGTGTTTGGAAATATTCAATTCAGCCGTGCCTGGAGGAGTTTCGAGAAGCTTTTCCTGACGTTGTTGTTGTGTATGAAGGGTTTAAAAACACTCTCCACCGAAGTGTGAATCTGTTCCGTGAAATTGGGGCCATTACACGTAAAAAGGGCAGTGGAAGACCAACTAAACGAACAGATGAAGTTATTCATGCTGCACAAGAGATTCTACAGCAAGATCCAAAAACGTCGATTAGACAACTGTCTCAGCAAGTTGAACTTTCTGTTAGTACATGTCATAAACTCCTACGAAAAGATTTACATATGTACCCTTATCGTCTCCAAGCCGTTCAAGAGTTACGACCCGTAGATTTCCCTAGAAGATTGCAGTATTGTCAGTGGTTTTTAAATAACATTGCAAATAATAATGAACTCCTTCAAAAAACTTTCTTTACGGATGAAGCGTGGTTTTACCTGTCCGGCTACATGAATTCACAAAACATGAGAATTTGGGCAACAGAACATCCTTATGAAATTGTAGAAGAACCTCTCCATTTACAAAAAATAGATGTTTGGGCAGCTATCAACAGTTTTTGTAGGTAATAAATGAATATATTTATAAAAAAGTATTTTTGTTCTAATTGTCGAAAAGTAAGGTTATGAGATCTGTCAGTTTGACAAGTGTGTAAAGGATTAATCACAGACATACAAAACAATTGTTTTTTAGTTTCAAAGCACTCTAGAGTTTTTTTTTAAAAAAAACACACGATAGTTTCATTATCAAAAATAAATAACAACACGTTTTTTTATATTGCCTTTTTTTCCTGGAAATCGACATAGTGTGTGCTACATAAAAAATACGCAAAATTATACGTAGGATTCAGATACGCTGAGAAACATTTGAGGTCTTCATTTAAAATTTTCAAGTAGAGGATCGTATCTCGATTTTGGAATACTCTGTATACCCAATTTTTGTCGGAAAATGAGCGTTGAAAAAGAAGACACGTGTCCGAACGTTTTTCTGAAAAGCAAATCCCTGAATTTTCATCGAATTTATTTATTACATATGGTTCACACTGTATAATCATGCAATGTATTAGAATTTATTATTGATCCTTCTTGTTCACGACTTCTTTGCTCTAGCATTTAAATGAGTTTTAAATAAATGAAAATTTTAATAACATTATAGTTTTATTATTCAACAAAATTTAGATTAACGTGACAAACATCACATCTGGAATGACTGATAAACATTTTGTGAATATAAATTTGTAATTAGTTTAAATTTAGCGCCACTAAAAGGTCGGTGAGAACGATAATACCGTCAATTGCAGCTTATTTCGCATTTATGTTGTTTTTCGTAAAAGTAATAGATCTTAAAATTCATTGTAATTTCAATTTTGACCTCAAATAACTTTTAAAATAAATGATCAAAAATGAAAACAGATCTTTAGAGGCTCCAGTTTTGAAAAACAAAAAAGATACAAATTTTTACTAGATGGGGCTATCATCTACATCTTCTCCAATTTAATTCTATAAATATTGAGAATGTATACATACGCCCCCTATTTCTACTCAAAACCAGTTAATTTACGACAAATTAGTCCTTGCCCCCTATTCAAATTACTTCCTTCCGTCATAATTTATCCCCTTTTCAATTCCTTGATTTTGTCATATTGGAACAGTCATTTAGGACCTAAAACCTAATTTAGCGTAAAATTTTTCCGCCCCGTCACGCTCTAACTTATTAAATCATCAACGTTCTATTACGTCAAGCAGAACAAGACCAAAACTGGGTAATTTACATTCGCCAGCTTACTCCGATTAATAACCAGTGTATAATGTACAAGTAACTAAAGCTTCCTTAGGGAGATACACCCATGATTAGTCCTGGGGCGTCTTTAGATTCCTGACGGTTTCTCAGGGACGTCCCGGACCCATCAACAACATAACCGGATGCGTTCTCTCGAGATTGAGCTTTGCGGAAATCAGCATTATATCCGAGATCCGTCTAATCTATTGACGGTCACAAAAAAACACGAACATATGTATTGTGAAAAAGGGACGAAGACGTGCGTCCACTGGGATCTTTCGATCAGGTGACGTTTAATCTTAGGCGAGACAGGAAAAATGTATTTTCAGCTTGGAGAGCGGATGGGTTTTACAGGTCACGTCGGCGGCCAATCGAGAGTGAAAAGCAATTTTTGACACGGGAAATTAAAAATTGTTTTTCTATTTCGCGTATTCGCGATTTTGTGACAGTTTTGCAAGGTCTCTGTGTGTGTATTCGGGTTCATTAGATTCACAGAGTTGGATAGATAAATAACAAATAATTTATTTCTGATATGTACAAGAATACAACAACAATAAATAAATAACTCGATTCTCACACTACAATCGCTGTCGGCTGTCGCGTCGCTTCAATAATGTCACGTCGCTGCCGATAATATCGCCTACTTTACACTGCTTGTCTGGCTCTCGCTAACTGACTGATTTCTGGTCAGTCTCCTTTCTTATGCCGTTCAATTTAAATAAAAAGTAATTTTTGTTACAGTGTTTTATAACAGTGACTTTTTAATTGTCATTCTGATTTCTAAATGACGTACTTCTACGCACTAGTGCTCAAAAATAAAAAATACATTTTTTATTTTATTTATTTGTTATTAACATGAAAAGTACAATTACTCAAGTGACTTAATTGAACATTCGAAGATTTCAGATTTCTTTTCTGAACTTCAGTACAAGTGGAACCGGTACTTGTAGACGCCACTTCAGATTTGCTATTTTCGTCACATTTTTCTTTTCTTTGATACAGTTTCTTCTTTTCCCATAATTTTCATCGAAATTGCGTTTTTGCTTTCAACAGAGTTTTCTATGTAACTTTCCGTAACAGAACTCGATCGCCATCCTCCATGTCTTTTGAGTAATGTAATATTTGCTCCTGAATCTGCCAAGAGTGTTGCTGAACAACGATGAAAGCAGTGCCCGGTATATTCTTTTGCATTCAGAAAGCCGAGACATTCTGCATTTTTTTAGGCATACCTCCAATAGTATTTTTACCAACGGGTAGCGTACAGCACCTGGAATTTCTATAGGTTAAAAAGAATCTCTGATGCTCAGTATGAGGAGGTCGAAGCTGTGAGCATTGCGGAAAATTTCTAAGAAACTAATTCCATGTACAAATCCTGCAGTTATTGTAACATTCGTCTTGGTTTTTGGTATCTTCACTTTAATAAAACTTGTACAATCTTCTATAAGTTTTTTTTTTTTTTGAATTTGTCCGGTGAGATCGTAAAAGGGGTTGTGCCGTTTAGCACGTGGTGGATAAAAGTGCTAAACATAATTTCACGTAAGCGGGAAAATACTGTTTGAAGAAATGCGCTTTCAAGTAACATTCTGCGAAAACTGTAAGCCTCTCTTTAAAGATGCTGTACAGTCGTCAGTTGGTTGTATTTTTTCCATGACCCCTAATGCATTTATATATAAGGTTAATTCGTAACTCGGTTGAGTGTGTGTGATTTTCTGGTTCACGTTCAGACTGGGAAAAACCAGTGGCCCCAAACTGTTTTGTTTATGCATGGTAAAATGCATGGCGCACGTTGAAAGTTTTAGAACCACTGACCTAGCCGACTCTAAACGTTTACTCCGAGACACTACCCACACTGATTTAAGAACGGCCCTTATTTACAAGTGCATTAGAGGTGTTGAACAACACAACCAACAGACGACCCATACCAATGCGGTACGTAGATTTACAGAACACGTGCTAACCGGTACTACTCCTTTTACGATCCCATCAGACAAAGTCAAAAAAATAAGGTTTATATCTTCCACCTTCAAAAACGTAATTTCTTCTCTGCGTAACGCACCAAAAATCCCAGTAATTAGCACAACTTTTGCTAATAAATAGTCTTTGTCATTAGTTGTTTTCTTGAAACATGCTATTTCTTGCTTGATAATTATTTTGGTTTTTTTAGCCCTGTACCCATCAGCATTTCTTTTTAGAAATGCAATCACGTTTGTAAATTTTTTGATGTCTACATTCTTGTTAAGATATATCATGGTTCTTAGCATTGAGTAGGTACTCCACAAAAAAGGCTTATACATGAAAGACAATTTCGAAAAATAGGCCAAAAGTACCTTTTCTTCGATACTTGTTACATTTTTTTCCTCACACCAACTACCAAATTTCCTGTATGTTTCCTTGTAAATTTTCTTAGATTTTTCGGGCACTAGCGTGGCTAGTGCAGCTTCCGCAGCATTTTCAATGTCGGAATCAAATTCAAAATCGCTCATTTTTGTGTTCCTTTATCACAGAACTTAAATACAGAACTTAAATACAGAACCCAAGTTGACAGTCTGTAATTTTATATAAACAGTAAACAACGAAATTTACATCCATAGCAACCTGCCGTCTGCCTACTGTACAATGTGATTGTTCGATTGAGATCATTATTTTTGAAAGAAAAATCTGTTATAAAACGCTGTAACAAAAAATCTTGAATGCAATACGTTGCAAAATCGATATCTTTCCTGTGAAATCAAAAATAAGAAATTATTTCCTCTTTTAAGGTCTATCCGGGGACATACTGTATAATCAAACGTCCTTGCTAGAATATGCTAAATGGTTTGTAACCTTTCTACATTCAATTGGAAGCGATGACTCATCCTTCTAGATAAGATATCTTTCTAACATTTTCTGGAGCTATTCTCTCGAACTTTCTTTCTCTTATTGTTATTTTAATCGCTTGTAACAATATTCTAAGAAAATACCTTAAATTACAAGTTTATTAAAAAGTTTTAAGTCGCACGCACGGTTTTAGGACACGACGAGCGTAGCGAGAAGAGAATATCTAAAAAAACTTTGCGTAATACACCTTAAAGTCAACTTCAAAGCAACAATTACATGTTAGCTCTTAAAAAATGACTTGAGTACTTTGTTAATATGAATTCTTGAAATTATGTAGATATTTTATGGATCATACTAAGGATATGTAATAAATTTGCGCAAACATTCGTCCATATTTGGCACAAATATTGCTCTTATTACCCAACTCAAGAATATAAAAGGAATCATTTTATCTTGACAACTACGAGAATCTCAGTCAAGTGTTTCTAATTCTTGTAGTTGTGTAATAAAAGGATAACTCCACAACACTTGTAATCCAATATCCAATAGTTTGGATTATCCGATTTGTGTCTTTCCATCTCAAATTAAAATTGTGATTTGGGGCTGGAATGAAACCAGTCAGCATACAAAATTTGTGAGTTGGGTTAATTAGAGTAATACCCGTAATCCGGTACAAGCTTAACAATGTATATTAATCTAGTTAGTTTATTGGTGGTGGCATATGCTTGTATCGGTTATTATTCAGTCAGATCCTTGTCTTCTCTTATCAGCTTTTGGCAGGATCAATATGTTGCAATGAAAACAATTCTCCTGTGTATTTCAGTTCTACATTAACAAATACAATGGACCTGTTTCGGTGTTCTTGAGCAAAATCGTTTCAATAATTCAAGTTTAATTGCACCATCTGAGAGTATTTTTTCCGTTACGGTTACGGCACCGGCTCGATTTAGCCATACTTGGATGACGAGTATAAATTATTATCATCGGAACCAAACAGTGTTGTTGGTAATTGGTGAGTGAAATGTTGTTTTTCCCATTCGCAGTCACAGCAGCCGATTAGGATTTCTGCTATCGTGATTAATGGAGTAATTGTAATTTAATCGGTAAATGTAGGGTTGCATTAGGATTTTTTTTATTACAATTTCCCTGAGTCTGATGCTAGGGTAATTAATTACCACCGCTCTTAGACGATTTCAAGCCACAATTCAGCCAAGTTTATGGATGTTTCATGTTTTATCATGTGCTAGTTACGGGGTTTGTTATTCAAATTGTTTTGGCAAACGAAACTTCCATTAGAGGACTGACGAATGAATGACTAATTTGGAAAGAGGCTGACCTCTGGCCTAGATTTGGAAATATCAAAAAAAAAGACAAACAAACACAATAGTATATTTAAAAACAATGAGCTACATCTACTGGTAGGCTTTTCAACCGTCCTTACATCAAAAGACAGTCCTTTAATTCTACAAACTGTCCTTTAGTCTTTGAGATGTACTTAATAGACATCATTTGTCCTTTAATTTATTTTCTTTTACCTTAGAGAATAGTCCCCAGTACAATGTCATTATTGATATTTTTTTTTAAATACATACAAATGTAAAACTTTGTGAGTGCCTTTCTTGCAAGAAGTCCAACAAACTTTTCTAATAGGAAACTTTCGGCGCTGGTGCGTTTTCAAATGCCGTCATACCGACACCTTCGGGGTGGTGCACACCCCATACGCAGCATGATTTTTGTCGGACAAGTTGACCACTATTTTTAGATTAATGTTATTAAAAAAAATTCAAAAAATAAAATTTGTATATACGAAGCGTCAATAGTGACGTCATATCGACAATTCCGGGAATCGGGCATACGAAAATGCAGCAGCGCCGAAAGTTTCCCATTAGAAACATCCAAAAGCGTATCTAAGAAAAAAGGCCGTAGAGACTGAAGCTCTAGTTGTAGACTAGTAGAAGAAAAAATACAGAAATATAAATAAAATTCATATGAATGATTCTTGAGAACTGAAACAAATTTCACGATTTGGTAAAAAACGACTTGAAGAGAAAGAACAAAAACTACAGCTAACAAAAAAAAAGAAAAAAAATTGTTGAAAAAAAGGTGTAAAAACAAAATAAAAATTTAGATAAAATTAAAAACCGACGACTTGTAAGAAAAACAAACCAAGAATAATAGTGACTATTAGGGACAAAAGGCCAACAATAATTTGAAAAAGAAAACGAAGAATTACGACTAGTAATAGAATAAAAAAATAAAATAAAAAAGTTTTTGAAAAAAAATAAGGAAGATTCTAGAAAAACAAAAAACGACGAATAAAAAAATTAACAAGAATTACAAGTAGAATGCAAAAAAATAACAGAAGTAGATTCTATAATAAAAAGATTGTATGTAAAAAAAAACAACGGATAAAAGAAAAAAAGAACAAGAAGATGCAAGCAGTATAGAAAAAAAAGAACAGAAGTAGATCCTATAAGAAAAAAATTCTATAAAAATTTAAAAAAAAGCGTCATAAAAAAACAAGAAAAGTTAATACGTACAAAGAGAACAAAAAAAAAACAAAGAAAAATTTTCAAGAAACAAAAATACATTCTAAAAAAATTTGAAAAACGTAGTTTAGAGAATTCTAGAACTAAAGATGACAAGGCACTAAACAAAAATAAAAAAAACTTTCAAAAGAAGTTGTAAATTGGGAGAATCTGGAGGAACAAATAATGATTATAGGTGAATTTAAAAAACAAATATTAAAAAAAAATCGGGTATAAACGGTATAATTTTCAATAATTCTCGCTACTTACTCCCAAAAGTATATATTTTAAAGTTATTAATAGAATTTAGGAGCTGGAAATGACAGTTTTGACTATATTTTAAAAAACTAAAATGAAGTAAACATTTATTTTTACAAAAATTGCCATCTTTGGCCCCCAAAGTGTATTGTATTACAGAGCCAGTTGTAAAAAAAAAACAAACTAAAAATGTACCCAGCAGAAGCAAAAAGCTGTAAAAGCTATAGGAACACTTTAAAAAAAAACACAAAACTTAAGCCCGCCCCCTGAAAAGCAATCCTGAATACGCTCTTCAAAACGTCCATTATTTCGTTATCGAAAAGTTAGTAATCCTATTCATTAGTTCCAAATTATACCACTAGAGTGCGTCTTGTTCCTTATTAATTGTCATTTATCAACACTTGGTCCAATTATTCAATGTTGCACAGCTACAAGAGCAGAGCTCAACAGACCATAGAAGTTTTAGTACAATTTTGGAGCGGAAAGCGACAATTATAAACATAAATATTTCTGCAATCTTTACTTAGAAAAAAACAAATAAAAACAGTACTCTTTGACCCCCAAATTCAAATAAAAACCTTAGAATATACATTTTTGAGAGTCGGAAGCAAAAATTATTGTAAATTGTAATTGTCCCTTCAAACTCAGACTTTTTGAGAGCCACAGGAGGCAATTATAAAAATTTATTTCGTTAAGTATTTCCGATCATTTAATGATTGGACAATTTTATTGTTTTTGTTAATTTTTCGCTGACGTTTCAACGTTTATTGTCCATTTTTCAAAAGATTGTAACTCAAGTAAATTTCATTTACTTGTTAATTCAAATTCAATTTACCTAAAAAAGTCTAAGTCTAAATCTTTCTCCAATTTTTATTTAAAAGAAAAAGTAGGAAGAAAATGTGTTGTCGATGTCCAAATTCTATTAAAAACCTTAAGACATTTTATAATTTTTAGAAGCAAAATCTATTTTAAATTGCCCCTTGAAATGTTTCTTTCTATCCGGCTCAAAAGACTATACAATTTTTAATACAATTTGAGAGCCGCAAGCAACAATTATAAAAATAAATGTATCTGCTATAAGTTAATATAAAAACAAATAAGTCATTCCATATAAAATAATCAAAAATAATTTAAATTAAAAGTCGCACATTTTTTTATTTTTATAAAACTCAGTAGGAACGTTTATTCAGATGTCAAAAAAGAAAATTTGTTCTTATTTTATTTTTTTAGGTCAATCACTTCCGGTTTAGTATTACCATAACACTAAACGGAAGTACTTTTTGACCTTTTTTTATTTTTTACCATTAAAATTGTTCTATTAGAATAATTTTAATATTCTTAGTCTCATTTAAAAGCTAAAACAATCTAGTTTATTTGAAAAAAAAAAGATCGTAAAAATATTTTAATTTTTAAACATTGATAACGCTCTGAAATTCAGTTTTTTTTTTATTTTTACAATTTTCACCTTGCTTAACCTTCATTTTAAGTAAATCTGAAAAGATGAGATTTTGTGAATTTTATATCCATCAATTCTAGAAAACAAAAATCTATAAGTGGTACGTTTAGCTAGATTCTACTGTAAAAAAAACTTAAAATTATTAATTGATTTTGTCGCAGGAATTTGGACTTAGAAATAAAACGCTGTTTACCTGGCTAACGTTTCGGCTTTATTGTTGAAGCCTTTATCAAATAATAATAAAATCAAAAAAAATCAAAAAAAAAATAAAAGTCAACAATAAAGCCGAAACGTTAGCCAGGTGAACAGCGTTCTATTTCTAAGTCCAAATTCCTGCGACAAAATCAATTATTATTATCACCATGGATGCAAATACTGATATTAATATCTACTTAAAAAAAATTTTTAAACTACCGATTTCGATATTTAAAATTCTTATGTGAGACAGCAAATACAAATCTATTTTTTTTAGATTTATTTTCAAGAAAAAATTGCAGCGATGCATAGAAGTCGAGTTAATTTAAATATAAAAAGTGTCTGTCTAGTTTTAAATAAACAAACGGTTTATTCTAATAATAGCGCACCCTTTATATATTTTTAAATATCGTGGTATAAAAACAAAAGAGCAATTCAGTAAGCCCAATTTAGCAAATACCCGTACATACAATCAGACAATTTCATCTATCCCACACGTTTCAACATTCATTCGGAACGATAACAATTTCCCAAAGGATTTTTCCAATGCATATTATCTTCAACATTATTACTTCTTTTTTGAAAATTTGATATCAAGATTGTTTTTTGAACAAACGACAAAAATTCTGCTTTCTGCACTTAGGGCTCTTAACAGAATTATAAGCCACACCGAATATTTCAACAACTGTAAAGAATTTGAGAAGCGTGAGGATTAGGGGGTATCTGAGAGTTCTATGAAAATTGCGTCTGAAAAAAATTGACCTGTTTTGGCGTTTTTGCAAATTTTTTACAGTTTGCGAGTATTCATGGTGGTTGGTTTTATTGCTACACCCTGTAGGGCAAAGTTATTAATCAAAGTAGAATAACATCACTGCAATGGATGTCGACAGAGTTATTTGTCTTATTCGGAGAGCTTACAAGTCAATGGGAGACAAATTAGCAGCAAGCTTCGAATGAAATTAGGCGGGGAAAAACTTGACATTTTCCAATAATAATAGTAAAAATACGAGATCTCTATTATTTGAACAGATTTTAGCCTTAGACCGCATAAAGTCGTAATTCAACAATCCTGCACCGGATACATGAGTGTGCGGTTGCGCTTCCAAACGGCTGTTATTTATTAAAGCAAAACTCAAAGGAATTCGAACAGTTGGCAAACGTTTTTCCTCTAGACTAATACATCAACGCATAAGCGAAACGTTATTTACCCCCGAAATGTGGAAACTGTTATTATTATAAATGAGCTTCCATAAGCTTCCTGTCGATTTGTTCGCAAAACCACAATGGAAACGAGATTTTTCGACTAATAGAAAACAGACCATCAATAAACATTAACCTTCCACTCTTTTCAAGCCGAGGTCTAATGGACACGCAAAGAACGAGGATAATACTAAAAATATTTTTTTATTAATATTTAATTCACCCCAAATTCACGAAGGGTGCAACATTTGGATGGCCTCGATTACCATAATTATTCAAATCGCACAAAAATACTTTAATAATGAAATTCTATTTCGATAAAACTTGTTTGGAATAACAGAAAGAAACAAAGCAGTTTGAAAAGTAATTCCAAACATTGCGCAAATTAATTTAATGACTTTAGTTGAGCTGAATTTAATTATTGATTTGGTTAAGTACTTGCTAATTGAATTAAATTACAATTTTAAAGTAATTGTTTTAAAACTCGAGAGAGAACGTAAAATAAAGACCAACATTTTTTATTCGTGATGACAGTTGCAAAACAATCGTGTGAAGTGGAACGACTTTATTTTAGGTTCAGAATCAAACTTTTCCATCACAAAATGAAAAGTTATGAAACTATAATAAATTTTATTTTTACTAAAGGTGTCAATTTTTTTTCAGTTTTTTAACTATATAGAACTTTTTTCTGTTTGTATTTGTAACAGAGCTGTTAACAGCTGTTAAATTAAGCTTGATAACAGATATGCATATGCTGAAATAGCAGTGGTAGAATTTTTGGCGTTCGCTATGATGATTTTAAGACACTATTTTATCAAAAAATACACTGCTCCAAGAAATTAACGCACCACTTGAAAATAAAGTAAAAAAATTAAAACTATGTACATTTGACAACTTTGGTTGAGAAGGTTTAAGCAAGCTATAATCTAGTTACCCATTGTAATAAAAGTTAAAGTCAGAAATTTGAGTTTAATAGTTTTTTAAGCAGAAATTTTAAAATAATTTTCATTTTTAAATTGTGTTAATTTGTAATTTCGTTTTATTGTTATTTGAATTTGCCGTTCTGTGAATAGTTTTTATCATTTGAAACAATTCTCATTAGCTGTCAAGCGACACGACCCCTGGCGTACACTACGAGCATTGAGGCAAGTGTGATCAAACACGAAAAGCCTACTTATTTCTATTGTTTCTTGAGTCTTTTTGTATTAAATAAAATATTAAATATTGCCCAAATAACTTTAAACATCTCTAAAAACTTGCAAAACTTCATTAGCCACACACTTCGCACACACTTGAATCACACTTCCAGCTGATTTAATGACAAATGACAGCGCGGGAAATCTTAAGTTGAGATGTTAATAATAAAAACATTATAAGGAATTTGACTCGAGAAGAATGCGCCCAAGCTGTGGTCTTGTTGGAGGAAGGATGGAGCTACAGAAGAATTGGTGAAAGGTTTGGTGTATCTCATACGTCAGTTTCGCGTATGATACAAAGGTACAGAGAGACAGGAAGTCACCTCAGAAGACCTGGGCAAGGAAGAAAAAGGAAAACCACTCCTATCCAGGATAGATTTTTAAGAATATATGCGCTAAGGGAACGCTTTGTAACCGCCAGGAAGCTACAAACTGAGTTCCGTGACGTAGAAGGAATTCAAATCAGTACCGAAACTGTTAGAAAAAGACTTAAGGAAGATAATTTAACACCCCATATTCCTGCTCGTGGTCCTGCACTGACTGCAGAACACCGCAGAGCCCGATTAGAATTTGCTAGAGAGCACATAAATTGGCAAAGAGAGGATTGAGAGTTTGTTCTTTTTACGGATGAGTCAAAATTTTGCCTTTACAATTGCGATAGACGTGTTCGTGTGTATCGTAGACCAAATGAGCGGTACGCACAGTGTAACATTCAGAATACCACATTGTTTGGTGGAGGCTCAGTAATGGTTTGGGGTGGTATTTCCTTACAAGCTCGCACGGAGTTAGTGGTTATAAATAATGGCTCTATAAATGCGGACCGTTACATAACATTCTTGAAGAGCATGTCGTACCATATGCCCCTTATATTGGTCCAAACTTTTTGTTAATGCAAGATAACGCAAAACACCACACTGCCCGAACTGTTAAAGATTACTTGAATGAGGCAGAAATCAATGTTTTGCATTGGCCAGCTCGAAGCCCTGACCTGAATCCTATTGAGCATGTTTGGGACATTCTCGGGAAACGTTTAAAAAATCTTCCACATCCTCCTGTCCATCTTCAAGAGGTAGGTCCTCAACTAAATGAAATTTGGAATAACTTAAATCAAGAAGACATAAGTTCGTTAATTTTGAGTATGAAACGAAGATGTGCAGCGGTTATTCAAAGTAGAGGTGGAAATACGCGATATTAAGATGTTTTCTGTAACTTTTACAACGGCGTAACTTTAATAAAATTTTGTTTTCGGTTTGTTTTTCTATATTTGGACACATTAGATATTAATTTACTTTAAACAAATGTTTTTGTTAAATTTTTCTTAATTTTGTACCAATTGATCGAATACATGTTTCAATTTTCAAAAAAATTTAAGTGGTGCGTTAATTTATTGGAGCAGTGTAGACTAGACCGGTCGTTAAAAATTAAATTTTTTGGGTCGCCCCCTAAAAAGCTTCCCTATGATGAGAAAACACTAGGCAATCTTTATTTTTATTTTTGAACCAAAACAACACGTGCCTCAAGACGATCTAAGCTAATTTTTTGGTGAAATCATGTTTTTTGAGAATTATTCTGAAAAATGCATTTTTATTCGAAATATAAACAATTTGAAAACCGAAATAAATAAAATCTCAAAAACAATTTACAATTTTAATTTTTTTTCCGGTTGATTGTATTGTGACAGTTGGGAGGAGACCGCTAATTTTTTTATTTACTGTATTTGGGCTCTATTTTGGGGCATTTGCAGTGAATTTGAAGGAATGATTTTGGCAAATTTAGAATGTCCGGGCAATTTACGTATAGATGTCTCAAATTTATCAGTCTGAATTCGGTGTAGTACCCATCTCACACAAAAAAAATTATTTTACCAAAAAATTAACTTTGATCGTCTTGAGGCATGTGTTGTTTTGAACCAAAAATAAAAAATAAAAATTGCCTAGTGTTTTCTCATCATAAGGAAGCTTTTTATAGGGCGGTCCAAAAAATTTAATTTTTAACGACCAGTCTAGTGCACATACGTGACTGACATTTTGTTTTTTAATGGCACTATTAGAATACTAGAAATGCTTTCAGAATAATGCAAATTGTTTTAGAAACATATCTAAAAATAACAACCGTTATAGTTTAAACTCGAATTTTTATACGCATCTAATTGTCAAACTTGAAAGCTTTATTAATCAAATAAGTGACGTGTGTGCAGTTTTTAGTGATATGGATGGTAAAATTTTTTTGGCAACTTTTTATAGCTTGAAAAAATTGTTTTATTTTTCTACTGTTGGTAATTGCGAAAGATTTAAATTTGAAACGCGTCACCTCAACTTTAATTGCCAAAAAGGTAGCCGTAATTGGCAGTATTAAAAAAAATATTATTAGTGGTGTTGATTTCATGATTAGTGTAAAATTTTCTTAACATTTATAAATTATTGTTTTTGACATAAATTGTTTAACACAAACTTTATTAGACTGTTTTACACCTAAGAGGCAAGAACTAATCAAAATGCTTCATTTATTGGCCCTACTTAGTTTGTAACTGATTAAATTTCGTTTGTACTGCTAGTAGCTTTTCTCAGCAACGAGATCTATAGGTACCAACTTGTTTTTTTAATTGTATTCAGTCTAAAATTAATTAATGAAATATTAATAATTTGAGCTCTAAATTATTAATTTCGGTTAATTTCTTCTTACTTCTTGTATAACACTTCAAATCACGAAATTATTAATAGGACCGCCCATGAACCGATCAACAACAATAAATCATCACTTCTAATTGAATCAAAAATGTCACAAAACATCCAGCACATTCTAAAAGGACGTTCGATTGTATAAGGAGGGAGACTAACAGGGAGTTAGTTAGTCAGACAGTCAGTGAGAGCCAAACAATCAAGTAAAGTGAGCCATATAATTAAAGCAACGGCGGTTGTAGTGTAAATACCGAGTCATTTATTTATTATTGTTGTATTATACGTGCACATAGTAGAAATAAATTATTCGTTATTAATACAACTCTTTCAATCAAATAATCCGAATATGCATACTCGTTGCAACAATAATTCAGTTGAAAAAGCCTTCAACAGAAAAAAAATCCATACTCAATTGTATCAAATGTTTGTATCACTTGTTTGTTGAGTTACAGTTATAATAATGTTACAATATGGATTTGGCCAAACAGATTATTTTCTTTAAGGGTTTTTTGGTAATTAAGATAACTGTAATAGTTTAATTACTTTATTTACATTATCATTACAAGATGCTAGTTTCTAACTAACATTACACTCTAACTCAAACATATTTTTTTATCTGCCGTCTCTCTTTCTCTGACGTTTATCGCACAAATTGACTCCTGTCGGCAACTGGTTTCGCCAACTTTTTCAAAATTTCTTGAAAGTCAATCAACATTTTATTCTGTTTGTGACAAAAAGAATATTATCTATACGTATTACTGCTATATTTTCATTCTAATTTTTCTAAAGCTGCTGAGGTTCCTAGTTTACGCAGTTTTATTATACAGGGTGATTTTTTTTGTCTGTTCCCGCCCGAAACTCCAAAAATAGGCAACACATTATACTTTGAAAAATTTATTTTCAAAATTAAGGTTTAAAAAGTTGTGAATTAATGTCACTATTGTTGATAATACCTTTAACAGTGCTTCCAGAGTCAATTTATTTGGATCATTTGTTCCCACATTATTTAATTAATTAATTACTTTTCGATTGTATAACGTGTTGCCTATTTTTAGAGTTTCAGGCAGGAACAGATAAAAAAATCACCCTGTATTTACCTATAATTATTTATTTTTGATACAAAAATAGTAAATAATGTAAAACATGTACAGGTAAGTAGTGTAGATGGTGTTTGTACAACTGGCATTTAGATAGCGATAACGGACAATATGTAGGTATAATAAATAAATAACAAAACTTATTCCTTCATCGACTTTTAATTATTATCATAATATTTGTGCCAGTTTCAGTATTTTTTTTGATAAATAATAATTATTGTATAATAACACTTGTTGGCCTAAACCCAAAATTTTGATTTTTAATTTATCGTTACAATGTTGACACCCTGCACATCAATTTTAGCGCCAATATTTCTACTTTTTTTCTTTCTTTTTGCCTCATTTAAATCACCTTTCCCTCCAAAATTTATCAAGTTGGTTGTGATTCTTCTGAGCTTGAATTATTTTGTTTTTTCTTTTTCTAAATTTCTCTTGGATAACTTAATTGGTGTTTGATTTAAAAAAAAAGGCGCAAAGCAACTAATGCGTATCACCTGGACTGCATCTTTGATTTCTGCTTGCGTCGTTCAAGACGGTTGTAATATGTGTTCAATAATTGTTCTGGTCGTGGTTTGCTGTGCTTTTCTCTGTCTAGCATGAACGTAGATTGACATGATACGTTCATATAGTTTGCTGCCAACTGTCTAAATGTTGTATTATTTTTGCATTTAGAAATTTTTGATAAAGTTCTGAAAAGAACTGATTTTAATTTAGAAGAAGACAGAGAGACTCGAAAAGTATGCAAGAGGTTAAAAAGCAGAGCACTGACAGCTGTCATGTGTCATTGTTTTGTAATGTTAACCGAGACATACGTTTCTTGTGACAATTGCCACATATAGGCGATTTGACCAGAACAATTATTGAACACATTTTATTATTGCTTGACGAGGTTAAAGCTATTTTATTAGAGATTTACCCAAACTATGTTATTTGTCCTTTGTTATCGTGTTACCTTTTTTTGAAAAAAGTAGTAAATAGCCTGAGGCAGGTCTTAGAGGACACGCGTTGCGACCACATTAGAAGTTTTCTTTCAAATCACATTATTTAGGGTTTCTTTACTGAATTTCTTTATTAGCTTTTTTACTAGGTCTCTTTACTAGATCTTCCTTTATTCTTTGAGATTTTTCCGGTGTGATCTGATTTATAACCTCAAATCTCTATTCATTGAATGTTAAAAGTCAAACAATAATATCAAACTCCTGTCGACAACAGTTTCTATTTAGTTATTTTTCAGACAAAATATCAAAACTTCGTAATTTTAATTTTACGTTGTTACATCACCCAACACCAATAAAAACAGAGTAATTACACTCTAATAACTGTATTTTGATATTCATTAAAAAAATGATAAAACTATGGCAATTTAAACATTCCAAATCCGTTTGTTTATGTAATGTACACCCGCTGTACGTGTGCGAGCACAGGTAAATTAATTTCGTAGAGAATTTCCCTATAAATTCCCCAACATCGAGTATATACATAATTCTAATTCAGACAAGCTTTAGAGCATTTATGGTTTTTCCCCCTACTAGTGATATAAAATCAATAATTTCAACTGAACAAACCTATTTTTCTCTAGTCATATAAATGCGAATTTATTACGATCGTGTTTGAAAATTATAAAAAAATTCCTGACCTTCTTCGATAGCAAAATCGAGTAAATAAAGAACATGATATCATTGTACCGTAAGCCACGTTCGTGTACAACTTCCATTATCAGTGTGACACTAAACTACCTTTTAGATTTATTTAATTTACATAAGGAAAGTGTAGTAAACTTGAGCTAAACCACAAACGGATAATACCAAATTTTAGGTAAACCTCAACGATAATCATCTATCATTGTTGAGGAATAATGGTAATTATGCACTTTCACTTTTTGTAATTGCTCAATTAATACACAACACAAAGAAAAAAAATCATAAATCGTGACTTAAACTTGGCTTAAACCCCTAAACCTAGTTTATATCAAGTTGATTGTCTTGGTGGTCCGCCCTAACGAGCCTAAGACCATTATTTAAGTGGACGGAAAGATCAGGCACTTAATCAGTGGTAAAACTAATCATTAGAGACCTAAAATTCCTTCAAAGATATTTTTTAATTAATTTCGCCCTCTTTCGTATAATTCATGTTTTATGGTATGTCACATGCATTAAAAGCCACTGGCTTGGATAATCTAATAGGATTAGAAGAAGCATCGATGTGTGAACAATGCGATGCACTAGAATCAAAGGATTTGAACAATTAAGAAATTGTGCCAAAGTATTAAAACAAAAACATTCATATTGCGTTTTTGTAAAAAATCAATTTACCATTAATGCCATAACAATTAAAAATAATAAAACTATTACAATAAGAAATAAAAATTTATGAGAAGTAAACAGAATTTGTTGAGAAATATTTTTTAATTATTTTCGAATAAAAGAAAATGCTTTTACCCGTATATTTATTTTTTTTAGTAAATGGGATATCATACCAGCAGCATTTCACTTCTATTAGATTTCAACTTATTAGGTCAATCCGGCTTGGAACTCCACTATTGTTAATATCATCCTCGAGCTCATTTCTCTATTTAATTTCCTCTTTTTCAACTAAAATTATAGTAACGGTTCCAGTGAAATATAAATGTTGTGTTCATTGAATATTTCATAACAAATGTTACATTAATTTATCGCTATGTTTATTGTTTGAAAAAATGACATAATTTAGAGAAAATTATTATTTAATATATTTCCTTTATTTTGTGATCAAATTCTCATTTATGAATGAATTTACGTTCCGCATCATTTCCTAAATTATTTTATAATGAAATAGCTGCGTAAAGAGATCTCTTTTATTATGCGTTCATTAGGTTTCTGGAACATTTCTGAAAGAAAATCTAACTAAAGTTGGAAAAGTTAAAAATATTTTTAAAAAAAACTATTTAGAGTAATATACCGTGATGAACAAATACTGACTGAATTAGCAATAAACTTACTAGATTTTTTTTAAGAAGTCGGTTTGTTAAGTCATACCTATATAAGTTATGTCTATGTCTTTCACCTGACGAGAAAATACCAAATAAAATTATGTAATTTATCTATTTTCAACAACAATAATAATTTTATTAAATAATACAATGGAAAATAATAAAAAAAAAAACAAGAAACAAAATTTAAAGACTCAAAGTGTACACCGTTATTTTCAATCCATAAATTAACTCGTCGTTTTAAATTATTAAATTAATTAATTAGTGTATTCGGAGTTAATAGGTAGTAAAACCTGTTTGCAATGAAAACTTCTTCACAGTCTTTCGCAGGGGCTTTGCTCCATTCGAACATCTTCAGTAAAAATAGATGGTCGACCAGGAGATTTTGCTTTTGCAACATACTTGTTGAAGACAACCCACATGCAATGTTGTTTAAACATTTAAAAACCATTTTAAACTAAATTGTAGCAAAACCTAATGATAATTTATTAATCAAATTTTTGAAATGTCAAATTTGTTTAGAATAACCAATTTCAAATGACACTTTAATGCTGCCAACCCAATCAGTACTTGTTGAGCACGCAGTAATTGTTTTAACGAACCCCTCAAGCTTTAATAAAAACCATCTGTTGTTAAAATATACGATCAGGTAAAAAGATAACCCAATACCCAACAAGCTGAGTCATGGCAATCCTTGTATACTTTCATGAAAATTCTGTGGTAATCCCTAGTACTCTATAGAAATATTTACCATTTTTCCAAAGCAGTTGTTAAATATTTATGATTCAACATTCACTCAATCAATATTTTATTTGCATTAGTCGTAAATATTTCATTAAGCGTTTTAACTATTTTAATAATGCGGAGAGCAACTGTCCTAAATGCTAAGCCGCTGAGGGTATAGATCGCAGGCATTTAGCTGAAATATTTCAAAAGTTATGTATTAAAATCAATTCTAACTTCTAGTTTATACCAAATTAAAAACAAACTAGTAACAACGTCACAATAATCAAAATATGTACTCAAAATCGAGACACGACAACAACAGAATCAACTCAAATCAACAAAACCGTTTTGTGGTTATGTCCATGTTATGTCATGTTATCACTGAAGGTCACGTGTTGCTAACAACTAGCTAACTTCACTTTGTTTGTCTTAAATATTAAATAGACAAAACTCTCTTCTGTGGGATTGACTTGCAAACTTTTCAGTAATTTCCTTCGAGAAATGCAACAACTATAAGTACATTGAAACAGAACCCACAGAAAAATGATTTCGATTATGTTAAAAATCACGTACCTCATTAGATTCCGGTTTTAAATTTTTTATTACGTCTGAAATTCGTGCTCTGAAAGCTTTCAGATTGTTGCAAAACTTTTAAAATGTTTTATTCTGTTCACTAACACTATTTAGAGACGTTGGAGTGAATAAAATACAAACGAAACGACAAAAATACACCATTAGTCTCGGAAATGTGTGAAACAAAGTAAGTAAAAGAATTGTTTATGAATGTTGTTAAACGGTTGAAGTGCTGTGGCATAATCTTAAACGGCAATTCTGTGCTCACCTGTATTGTTATCTCAAACATAAATGCGCATACACATATAAATAACAAATAAAAAATTTGAATGAATGTATTTATATGTATATTTATAACCAGATTACATCCTGTAACAAATATTTTCCGCTTTATTAATGAATTTGATGCATAAATTTTAATTCGTTTAATAAATATGGTAGTTTCTCTAAGAAGCTACTTGTTCAATTTCCATTAAAAGGCATTGGTATGTCTGGAATTAATTTCCTTTCTTAGTATTACCTTTTAGAGAATTTCCAATAAATATTCTGCAACCGTAGACACTTCTTAATTTTTTTGCTGAATTATTAAAAACCTCTCAAGTTGAATAACAAAATAAAAATTACAATCTCAAACACGATTTAGATTTCAGAAATAATAATGTTATTAGGAGTCAAATAAAACTTTTTATATTAACCCTGATTGAATGCCATAAAAGTGTAAAATTAATCACTGACAATGAGATGTAAAACCTCTTCGAAAGATGACGAAGATAATTTTCCAGGCGCGCAAAGACTGGCCTAATTTCAGGACAAAAAATAGGTCAAAGTTGTATTTAACTATATCAATTAAGAAAAAAAGCGTATAGTCCTGAAGAAGCTTGAAGTAAAACGAAACGTCGGCGAAAATCTAGTCTTGTTTAAGTCCTTATACAGTCAAACAATTTTAATTAACCAAAAATTAGTCTCACCTTGATTTCTCAAGTATCAAAAAGTCGTTAATCAGTATCATATTGTAAAACGATAATTTAGTTTTCAATTTAGCGTGTCGAACAATAAAACGAACCAAATGATTACTTTTTAATTATGCATAAAAGGAGTAACCAAATCATTAAACGCTGGTTTATTATCGAAACACAAAACAGTTTTCGATTAAAACTCTTACAAAATTTTCGTTACGGAAGTGGTTAACCACGTTTAACAAGCAAATTGTAGATAACTATTAATTGTACAAGTTGACTAGAAATTTATTAAATTCCGCAAAACTTGAAAACTTTGCGAGTGAATTACCTGACTATAAATTTTCTAGTTATAATCACCACTTGGAAGCTAGATCGTTGCTTCAAGTTGCAGACAGTTGCGCTTTGGTTCCTCTATTTGTGGCAGGAAGTTCTAATAGTTAGAATGCCAATATAACAAGATTTCGCGTCACATTGTTTCTAGGTGTAGAAACGGCATTTTAATAAAATCATAAATCTGGATTAATGCCTTTCTTGCGTGACCTTCTAAGACACATTGTTATTCAAGAAAAATTATTTCACTTTTAATGAAAATAAAAGTAACTCACATGGATTAGTTATTATTACACCTTCACAACCTTTCTAAATAAATTGATGGCATTTGATGAAAAAATTGTAGGAGTGGCGCTAAAACTTGAAATATTACCTTTAAAAAGTATAATTTGTAAGCGAATTTTAATTAATAGTTTCCTCCAAAGTTCGAAGACATAATTGGAAGATATTACCAAGTCAATGAATATTCTGACCAGTTAACTGTAAAATTGGAAACACGAAATTGCTAAATATTTTCTTGCATAATAGACAAACAAGATACACGCACTCCACCTACATATTTATGCCGATAAGTTTATCGGTTTAGTTAATTATTTAAATTTATTTACCTACAGTGGCAATGACACACAAGCGGAAAATTGATAAAAGAAAAATGTAATTTTGTTAGACAATTTTTTTCTTATTAAATTCCAAATTTTTTGAGTTTCCGCTCTAGTAAATATAAATTATCTCAAATACGATACACATATTCCTAACTGTATTGAAATTAGGTTCAGAGAAAGTAAATCAGAAAAAATGTCATTATTGAAATATTTTTATTACGCTATCATCAACTCAAGTAAATATTGATAGTAGTTTCCTGCATAAAATGCTCATTAAGTAATCGCATAAAAAATGTCTTGATGTAATCGTTAATTTCCGATGCCGGTTTTGGGTCAGTGTCTTATCGAAAATAAGATGCGCTTCGTTGTCAATTAAGTTGATATTAATTATTCAACAATTAGCATTTTCAGCGTTTTAGAAAATACAGAAATCAGTCTTGGTGAGCGAGTACTGAAACGTGGAGCGGTTTGCTAAAAGCCCAAATCATAAAACGCTATTTCCATTCTGATTTTGATAGGTAATAAACTTTAAAACACCAGCGGTAAAGTGTGGCAACTTTAGCAAACTCTTAGAAAAAATATCAAAAAATCGCAAATTTAATTGTAGACTCACAATCTCGTCTAAAAATTTTCACCGCTAAAAAACAGTCACTTCACACACTTTATCCTAACAACCCAGAAAAAAAAACTCTTAAACAATTTAAGAATGTGTCGAGAAAAAGTACGAACAAACAAATAGTTCACAACAACTGATATTCAAACAGAGCAATAATATAAACGATAAAATACGGCAATTCCACTGCTAAAATTTGGTAGTATTTTATATAATAGTATTTTAAAGAATTAGTATAAGAACCACTCTCATTGTCTCATTGTAATACGAGTGTTACAAAAAATTATTACAATGAAGAGGTTGTAACACGTATTTTTTATACTATTTTTCTATTGAGCTATTTTAAATGGTATTTGTTATATTTTTTATGTTACCCGCTGTAATATGTCTATATTAAACAATTTTTGTTAGCACATTGCACAATTTTTCTATTCCTTAATAAAATTAATCAAAATCAACAAAGTTATTGGGTAATTTGCAGTGCTGGTAACATAAAAAAATTCACAAAAACAATGCCACAAAGTTAAACTTTATTACACTGCTTTTTACTAAAAGTTAATTAGAAAATATATTTATTTAAAATTGTAAGAAAATTTGATTGCAGTACTATCCAAAATTTTTAAGAGTTGTATTTTTTTGACGGATCATGTTTTCGAAAGACAACCCTAGCAAACAATAATTGTTGCAATAAATACTATTTTCCTTAAAAATTTCACCCAGTAACTAATCAACCCCTTTTTTATAATCACCTTAACATCTATATGTTCCTGCCTAAAACTGTTAATTTGAATTTGATTTCTGTTGTTTTTTCCTCAATAACGTACGTGTTAACAATTAAAGTTAACCGATAAAGTGCATATCGCATTTGTTCTGCTTACTGCCAGGTAATTCCATTCTTTCATTTTGAGAGTTAAGTGCACTTTAATACATTTTTTTTTATAGATTCATAGATGTTCTGTAAAAACAAAACAAGTGTACTGTAAGCTGTAGTAATTGTCATTTCAGCTTACAGTAGACTTGTTTTGTTTTTGTACACCACCTACAAAAAATTAGATGTATAAAAGTGTACTTAAATCAAAAAAATATAGAATGGAGTTATCTTGTTCTGGCAGTAAGCAGACGATTTTTCAATTATCAATACTAATATATCACATTTATTTATTGATGCTTATGGGCTAATTTCAAGTTGAGTTACTACCGATAGTAGTGCAAATTTTAATACTTTTCCATGGCAACAACCAACGGTAACCCCGAATTCTTTTAATTTTCCATAGAAACAAATATACTATCGTCACTGCCTCAACTTGAAATTAGTCCATTACTCATTGTTTATTATTTCAAAATAGTTAATTTTTAAACAATAAAAACTTTGAATATAACATAAAAAATGCACAAATCATAAAATCGACCAATAAAGTCTGTATTGCATTTTTGTTAATCGTAAATAATAACGTATCGCTTTTATTATTTATTGCATACACCCATTGTTTATTAAGCCAAAATATTTAGTTTACGAATCGTAAAACTCTAAATTTAAAATAAAAAAGCAAGATTAAATGAAAAAAATTATGAAAAATCTGTTCTGTTTCGGCAATCTCTCGTCTTTTTAACAACATGATTGTTATAAATTTTTGACGAAGTATCTAATAACACCAATTCTGTTAATTTAACAGAACCCGGATATTTGATAATAAATAATAATGCAAATGTAAACACCTTGCCAAAAATTGATTTAATTCTCTCCACGTGCTTTTTCTGTTCATTTCGTGTTAAATCAGACGTAAAAAAGGCCAGATTCGGATCACGACTTTTATAATTTATTATTGTAGTGAACTGCTTATTTATAAGAAATTTAAAGTTTTAGAACTTTTAAAACGTACTCGGGCGTTAACATAGCAAAAAGTACTAATAAGTATTTGTGATTTTTAAATGAGATAATCCGATTTATTTACAAAAATAGAAGAGAGGAAAGCGTAAACGTACAAGGTGAGCTATTGATAGAAATATTTGTTTTGTTGAACTCGTGGCCCTTTGAGAACATGATTGCAACAAACTTTTACTCGGAGTAATTAACAGAATTCTGTTAATTACAAAAAATTAATAGAATTCTGTTTATTACAAAAAAACTAGCAAGATTCTGTTATTTGTTTAAAATTTGAAAACTTCTTGACACTCATTGTTTAATAAGCCAAAATATTTAGTTTATGAATAGTAAAAACACTAATAAGTGTAACATTAAAAACGTCAGATTATTAAAAAAAAAAAGTAAATCGTACTTATCTAATAAAATATTTGTTTTGTTTGATAGTCTCTCGTCTTTTTCACAACATGATTATCATATATTTTTGACGAAGTAATAACACCAATTCTGTTAATTTAACAGAACCCTGTTATTTGTTAATAATACAAATGTCAACACCTTGCCAAAAATTGATTTAATCCTCTCCACCTGCTTTTTCTGTTCATTTCGTGTTAAACCAGACGTAAAAAGCGCAGATTTAAATCACGACTTTTATAATTTATTATTTTAGTGAACTGCCTATGTTTTGGAACTATTAAAGCGTACTCAGACCTTAACATAGCAAATAACACTAATAAGTATTTGTAATTTTTAAATGAGATAATCAGGTTTATTTAAAAAAATAGGAGAGGAAAGCGTAAACGTTCAAGGTGAGCTATTGATAGAAATATTATTGTTTTGTTGAACTCGTGGCCCTTATTAGAGAACATGATTGCAACAAATTTTTACTCGGAGTAATTAACAGAATTCTGTTGATTACAAAAAATTAACAAAATTCTGTTTATTAAAAAAAAACTAACAGGAATCTGTTATGTTTAAAATTTGCAAAATCCTTAACACTCAACGTATGTTAAGCCAAAATATTTATTTTGTGAATTTCAAAGTAAAAACTCTACATTTAACATAAAAAACGTCATTCATCCACTAAGATTATTTAAAAAAAAAGTAAATCGTACTTATCTAATGAAATAGTTGTTTTGTTTTGAGTCTCTCGTCTTTTTCACATATTTTTGACGAAGTAATAACACCAATTCTGTTAATTTAACAGAACCCTGTTATTTGCTAATAATACAAATGTCAACACCTTGCCAAAAATTGATTTAATCCTTTCCACGTGTTTTTTCTGTTCATTTCGTGTTAAACCAGACGTAAAAAAGCGCAGATTTGAATCACAACTTTTATAATTTATTATTTTAGTGAACTGCTTATTTATCAGAAATTCTAAGTTCTGAAACTATTAAAACGTACTCAGACCTTAACGTAGCAAATAGTCCTAATAAGTATTTGTGATTTTTAAATGAGATAATCAGGTTTATTACAAAAATAGAAGAGAGGAAAGCGTAAACGTTCAAGGTGAGCTATTGATAGAAATATTTGTTTTGTTGAACTCGTGGCCCTTTGAGAACATGATTGCAAGAAATTTTTACTTGGAGTAATTAACAGAATTCTGTTAATGACAAAAAATTAACAGAATTCTGTTTATTACAAAAAACTAACAGGATTTTGTTATTTGTTTAAAATTTGGGAACTCCTTGAAAAAATTTAATTTCATTCGCTTCACAAGCTTTTTATTCATCCCGTCTTAAACCAGATCGTAAAAAAACTTCCGACGATAATTAACCGTGTTTAGAGTATTGTTACTTTCAATTACGCTGAAGATGACCTCCGTTCTTCCTTTCTTATTCGACCGCAACAGTAAAAGTGTACACACGTCTCGGCGCGCTTCCTCTAAACTTTTTTTAAAAATTTCTCAGTCATTATTTGTACACGTACAAATTACAGTTGGTCTAAAAATTCCCGTTACTCTTATTAAAATTCAAGAGGATCATCTTTAGAGTAAGCATGAAACACGCGGAAAAAACTAAATAAACCAAAACATTGAAGGCAAAAGTCGTGACTTACCTGAGAAGAGCTCTGGTTCTGTTATTTTTGAATGTTCTTGATTTTTTTGGAAATTTTTGAGAAAAAGACAAGTGCCGAAAACTCACGTACGTAGAGGTTAACTTTTGCGAACGTACATTTCACCTTCTTCGAGAGCTTTTGCCAAACTGACTAAAATCCCACGAACTGACAGTAAATGAAAGCAAAATGACAGAAAATAACAAAACGATAGTGGCGCTACTGGTGGCCGATTTGCAAAACTTGTCCTATATAGAAAACTGTATTACCGACAAGAATAAAATTTTACTTGAACAAGGCGCCAAATTTAAATAACTGTAGCTTTTGGTTAACAGTTTATTAATAAATATTACATTTTATTGTATTTTTCAACATCTTCTTAGAAGACTTAAGCCTGAAAAACAATAATTTGCTATAAATGTTACGAACTCACCTCTAAATACGTGTCATGCAAAAAAAAAACAAAAAAATTAAAAAAATCGTTTTTTTATTGTGAAAATAAACCTATTACAAAATGTATGTTACATGAAAATTATGTACATTAATAAAGTTTAGATATAACAAAAAAGGAGTTACATAGGTAACTACTAAACATTTAAAGAAAAAAATATGCTAAAACATAATACTACTGTGAAATATCCTACAATTCTTTTAGTATCACAGCACAAGTTTAAGGGGAACAAAACATTTTTTTTTGTTTTAATAAAAAGTAAAAACTCATACATAGTCTTAGCTTCACTTCTTTATAAATCTACTTACTTGTTCCGCACTGGAGGAAGTTTGTGGTGTCCCTTGTTGTACATTTGAAGTCGGTTGTACTGTAACGGCAACAATGGAAGCTCCACTTTGTAATCTCACAGGACTTCCCTGCCTCACAACAGTTTGATTTTGAAGCGCTGCAGATACTTGCGAGAATAACTGCGCTTGGGTACCTCCTTGTCCCTGGACTTTAATACCCGCCAAAGCTCCAGCTAAAGTTGAGGAGCCTTGAGGGCGAAGCGCTGAACTTAACGCCTGCGATGTTGCCGCAACAACCTACAAAAAAAAAGAAAAAATGTTTACAAAAACATCCATTTTTAAACAAAAAATCAAACACAGTCAAATTTCCATAATTCAAACAGCCACATGCCACAAAATAGTTCAAGTAATCGAGAGATTTGCCTGTAACCTGCCAAAAATTTGATTCGAGTTGTCTACAGTTCGACTTATCGAAGTTCCACCGTACTTCTTTTATTAATTACTGATTAATCTTCTTTAAAAATCGATCATTTCAGTTCAGTTAAGTCAGATTATGAATGAAAATTAAACTTCTAAAAATTATTTACCTAAGGGCCGATTTCATAATCAACTTAAAGGCTCCTTTAATTTAAATGACGTCTTAGACTGTAACTGTCAATGATTTTTTAACGGATATTGTCATAATGACAGTTACCGTCTAAACGTCATTTAAATTAAAGGAGCTTTTAAGTTAATTATAAAATCGGCCCTAAATACAACTTAATCACCTAAAAGTTCTGTAAGCCAAGGGTGCAGTCATTAATAATCTTCATCACTTTTTAATTTATTAGGAAGTTACTATTTTACGTGAGACAAAACAAATATTCCGTAAACTAATTTAACCATTTTTCATTAAACCCTCCTGCACTGGTGAAAGCAGTGCAAACACTTTTTAAAATTTTCATATTTTGTGATGATTTATTAATTTAAATCTTATTTTTTATTTATTTAGTTCGTTTGTTCATCCAATCTTACCTTTTCTTTGACTTCACTTTTCCCTATCTACAAAGAAATTTAAGTTGTAATTTATTAAATTTAAATATATTTTTTTACGAATATATTTCGTTTGTTCACCATTAATTAAAATTTTATCATTTTTTTCTTTACACAACGTAAATTGTTATAAGTTGTTTAAATAAATTATTTTGTTAAAAAAATCTCATTTAGACTCGTTAAAAATAAAAAACAAGTGACAAAAAGTCAAACACCCACCTGTATTGTCTGTTTAGTGCCTTGTGATGTATTGACAGGTATCACTCTTGGTGGTCCTTTAGTCAACACAACCGGCCCTCTAGTAATTCCAAGTGGCGCCCTCATCACTTGCGTGAATTGTTGGACTGTCATTGCAGTAGAAAGTGGTTTTGATCCAACAATTAGTTGAGTCGGAACATTATTCTTTCCACCAACTTGGGCAATATTAACTTTTTGTGTTCCCAACTTTTTATGAGCTAAAAGTTGTTGTTGGAACTGGATCTGTCTTATTTGTTGGGTGTTAGTCTTAATCGTTGGATTAATTGTTTTTCCAGTGTTCGCAATCGTCACTCCAGACACTGGAATTGTCACTGTTTGGGTACCTCCACCAGTAGACACAGCCTTGACCAACGTTGCCACTTGAGGCCCTGAAGTCCCTGCTTGTTGTACTTGAGCCAAAACCTGTGACGATAACCCTTGGATATTCGACGCTTGAGTCCCTGTAGCAACGGCTGCATTGAGAGCCTTTTGCTGTTGTTGTTTTTTCAAGAGTTGAGTCACTTCACTTTCAGTCACAGTTCGGGTAATTCCAGTTTTAGGACCTACAGTAACCGTTCCTTGTCTTACAAACTGCGGTCGTGGTTGTGCTTGAGTAAATTGAACCACAGCCTGTTGGCCACCTATTGTTACTGTTGAATTTTTAACAGCTTGTCCTGTTATTGTTCCCGATTGCAATCTGACGTGCGGTTTAAATGCCCCACCGGCTTGTTGTCTAATTAATTGCAATTGGGCCGTACTGATCGATTTTGGCGTGCCTTCAGTTTTGGTTTGACCGGGAGAAGTGCCGGAAACTATTAACCGTTGAGTGGCAGCTTGTAATTGGGCGGGACTCAAACCGGATACAGAGACCACGGTCGAACCTTGAAGGGGAGATGCAATAATACGTTGCGATCGGATGGGATCTGAAAAAAATGCAATGTTATGAAAAGATTGTAATGTAACTTCCTCAAAAATTTTACAACTCCTTATCATTACAGGCGGCAAAAAAATTATGCAGTATACTGTTTCAAATCAATATTCGCATATCTGACACAAAGGTAAGTCACATGTTTATTACTAGTGTAATAAAAATTGTATTATTTCCAAATACAAATAATTTATGGTCGTTAGACTCTTTGATGCATCTGAGAAAACCACCCGAAGAAAATCAAATCCAGGTAAAAGTGGTGACAAATCTGCATGCCCCGGGCATCGAAGGGTCCAACGACCATACATTACTTGCGTTTGGTAACAAAATAATCTTCATTGCAGTAGTTAATAAACAGATGACTTGCCTTTAAAGTCAGGTAAGCCAATATTCGTTTGAAACAGTATACATGATTGTTGAATTGTTTATGTATTATATGCAGTTATTTTTTATAAAAGAAATAATTCCGTCAGTCAACAACGTAATTTTAACGCCGGGTAAAACTTGATTGATTATGTTTTAAGTGGTGTTTTAGATAGAGGATGCGGATAAAACTTGATTCAGCCCGCACTATAGTATATAAAAATAATAATGTTCGCTCCAAATCAGCATCCAACCATACTTGATTACTGTGTATTAAGAATAGATCAGTCACGATATGTATTCTCGCGTAAATTCTAGTATAAATAATTTCTAAATACTGTAAGTAGGACCTACTTGGTGGAGTTGCTGGATTACTAGACGCTGTAGTAGTAACGCTGGTGACAACGTTGATCGTCTGAGCTATTGTCACTTGAGACGGTGTTTGAGTTGTTACAGGAGTCCCAGTTGAAACAGCCACGATTTGAGGTAAACTCGCTGAACTGCTTGCTTGTGACAAAGGCAACATACCTTTAAAAAAAAGATCAATATTTCCTGTTGAAATATTTTTGTTACTATACCTTTCATCATTTGGAACCTTGCAATTTGCTGTTCCGTCGACATTGGTTTCTTCTCTCTCGCCATTCTCTCAGCCCTCCTCGCTGCAACTTCCACTGGCAAGACTGGATGATCCAAATCAATGCCACACTCAGTCAACATCGCTGTGTGTTTTGGATTTTTCAATAACGGGTTATTACTGACACTCCTTTGTTGTGGTGTCCGTTTATTGGCAATTGCTTTAAGTGCGTCATACCTGCCAATCATAATTTGCGAAAATTTCGAATTGTTATCCTGAGTGTACAACTGAGAAGTACGCATCGGTCTATTTGATTTCTGTTGAAACGCAAACTTCTGCATAGACCCGCTTTTAGTTTTCTTTTTTCTGACTGTGTTATCAAAAACTTGTTTGCCTTCTTCACGTTGGATAAGCGCTGTTTCGTATCGTTGTCTACACTGTTTCGGCGTACGGTACGCTATCGATACCGTATTAACATAATCAGCAACAAAATCCCAATTTGGTGTATGACCCGGAGACGCTACATATAGATTCAAAGGAAGGCCTTGAAATGATTGGATGACTTTCAACAACGCCATATCTTCGTGAATAGTCCAATCGTGCCATAAAGGTGCCTCGTTTGAAGGTTTGGGTACGTTAGCTTTCCCGGCTATGGTTAAATTATTGTTCCGCATTAAGCCCCGGTATTTTTGAATCTTCATATCCCGTTTCATCTTTAAACTCGCAGGTGAATGGAAAATGGATTTAGGTGCATTCATTGATTCCTCTTTGCGAGGAATTTTCAAAGCTCGTCGACTGTCAACAAAACCGGCTTCTTGTCGTGTCCTTTTTGGTTCTTTTCGAATGTAAATTGGAGGTAATTGAGATTCAGACATTATATTCATGTCGTAAAGAAAGGACATGGTGTGGTCGATGTAAATGTCCGTGTCTTGTTGCGGGGGCGTGGGAGGACACCACATCTAAAAAATTTTAATTGAAGATAGACCATCTCCCAATATACAGTAGTGCTAGCTTATAATGAACTTGATTACAGTGAACCCTCAGTTTCGACAAATGTATCATTTCATTTTCGTTTTAATGAACCTTTGATGGAACTTTTTGAACATAATAAACAAACCGAATTTTACAAACGAAAAGTAAATAAATTATCGCCTATAATAAAATTCTTCGAAAAATAGTAAAGCTAGTCATAGATTTCCTAGAAAATACGACAAATTGCCTTTAATTCTGTTTTAAACGCAGCAATAACTGTTAAAATACTAGTGTTGATTTGCCAGGATGATACAGTGATAAAACAAAAAAAAAAAAAAAAAAAAAATGTAAAATTATAACTGTTGTAGTATGTAGTTTCCAATTATTTGTTTTCATGAAACGATTATTTTAAAACATTTCCCCCTCCTGTTCCTGAACAAAAGAGTGAAAACAGTTTATTAAAATGGTATTTTTATGATTGTTTTAATATAAAAAAAAGAAAAAAATTATAAATACAAAAAACCCAAAATATGAAAAATAGCGGAAATAAAAAATAATTGAAAAAAGTCTCCATTGCAGACTTCAAGCAACAAAATGCTATATTGGTAAAAATTATATAATGTTCTTATATAACAATTAATGTTTTCAAAAAATTAGTTTATTAGTCTTAGACGTCACATCGACGTTGCGTTGTAAATCATTGAGCATTTTCGAGTATATATTGTTAAAAAACAATGCAACAAATCTTAAAAAGTTGTTATTATTTTTAATAAAATGAAGTGTTCTGTTCCTTTTGTAATTTAAATTTTGCAATCTTGAAAGACGAATTAATTTGAAATTTATTGTTATTAGCTAAATCAAGGCGGCATGTAAAACTGTAATTAGAGTTTCGGAATATTTGCCTACATAAAACCATCATTTTAAAATATTTTGCTCCTGTTCTTGAACAAACGAATAAAAATAATATATTAAAACGAAATTTTTAAAGTTTTTTTTATTATAAAAAAGAATAAAAATTTGAAAAGTTAAAAATGAAACAAATCATCAATCACAAGAAATATGAGAGATAAGAGTGGATGTTTTAAGGGTGCGGATAAAACTTGATTCTCTTGATTATCAATGACATATAAAAAATTAATATTAAAATTAGTATATAACATTTTATTAGTATTGTAATATCAATATTTTGTAAAAAATAATTAAAAAAACACAAATAAATGATTGTACAGCATTAAACTGCCTTAAAACCTGACCTAATGGTACTCATATCCCTTGTACATAAAATTTACCAGAGGTCGCTTTGAAACCTTATCTTGACCTATATTAAATTCCAATTACAGTGAACTTTTTTATGGCTAGTAGTTCATCACAAGCAGTTACTACTGTATATATAAAAAATCAATAATAATACTCACAGGCATTTGTTCCATGGTATTATCAGAAACCCAGATCTGGAAAACAGGACAACAAAACAATTTAAAGGCTAATTACAAAAAAACTAACATGGATGGTGACGTCAGATGTAGGAGGAAGGGTTCAAAAGGTCGGGATGTAAAGGATGAAAAGGTATCTTTTTTAATTAGAGCTTCTAATAACTCAATATTTCTTCGAGAGGTGGACACATATTTAAAAAATGTATAGCAAGAAGCCTTTTCACGAAACGAATTTCCCAAAAAGCCTTTTTGAATTCCTTAAAATATTCAGTTCAAAATTATTTTTATTATAGTTTTTTACATTATTTTGTAGCTTCTCGTGAAAAATAAACAGCTAGTGCTCAGATTCACATTTGTAGTACTCATTTATGCGTGCGCATGTGCAAATTGATTGCAGAGCAAGCAAAATATCTACAGGATGGACCAAATGTATTGAACGGGCAGTTTTTTGGCTAAACTATAAAGAATTTTGAAAAAACAAAATATAGGCATTAAATGGCTAAAAGATGCTACCTGAGACAATATTAAAAAAAAATTGTTTAAATTTTTAAGATAACTTAACAACATTCTTGTTTTTTTGTGAATTTTTTTTGTTTTTTTTTAAACAAGCTTTTTAAGAGAAATGTTGCTGTACAAATTGTTTTAATTTTAACTTTATAAATTTTTAATAAAAAAAAAATAAACATTTCCGAATTTTATCTTTGATTTTCGCCAAACCTACAAAATGTTTGGTTAATTTAAGTTATGCATGTTAAACAGATAATAACAGTTCTTTAAAGAAGTATAAAAAAATAATTTATTTAAACAATTAATAATTTAACAATAAAAATTAATGTATTTTTCCTTATTTTTTTTATTATTTTGTAGTGCACATTACGAGTATGTTGTAGTACTATGCGCCTATATTTTGTTTTTTTTTAATTCTTTATAGTTTAGCCAAAAAACCGCCCGTTCCATACATTTGGTCCATCCTGTATAGGAATTCCCAGGAAATCCTATGTAAATCCCCAAATTTAATAAAAAAATCCTAGGAAATCCAAGTAAAAACATGGGAATTCCTGTTATTTGTATACCAGAAATCCCATTGTGTCCACCCCTCGGTTTTTTTATAAGTTATTTAGCCTTGACGTTATAGGCTTGAATCAGACACAAATCTGAAAGATGCGTTACACTGCTAAAGAACTTTTTTTTAATACAAAAACTACTTTTGAATGTTGAACAAAGAAAAGCTTATCTTCCTTTAGATACCCACCCAAGTTGAAGCTGAAATTGGATAGGGATGTTTTGGGGTGAGTACGGGTTTATAAAGAAGCCGTCTTGCTCATGTCCAGCGGGGCAGTGTTTTGGTGCCCGCTGCGGACTCAGGAGCAAGAAGGCACCAAAACCCGCGTCCACCCCGCAATGAAACAACACATTCGCAAGAGAACTTCTTTATTTCATTTATGAAATTACTGGTAATAACGAAAAGCACCGAGATTCAAATAAATCGCTCGGTTTTTATATAAAAACTAAAAAACCAAAATTTACACTGGTTGCAAATTATGATTAAAACATTCAAGACTATCACAATTCTTTTCCTTCGGCATTGATTTTCTCCTCGCGCTTTTTTTTTATATACATACACGATAAAAAGAGAGTTAATTTAGATCCCTGAGCATTTTTAATCTATCCTAAACAAAAAAAAAATTACTTAACTGTCCATTTTTTACCAAAATTTTTAATGCCAAAAGAAAAGGTTTAAATGAAAGTTATTCAAATGACCGAGATGTGATATTCTGTAACAAATTTCAAACTCATTCACACGTATAATTTACAAGTATTCGCAATAAAAATGATTTGTAAAAAAACTATAACTCTAGATATTATGTACAAGATAGTTATTTAGGGCTTTTATCTATAATTAAATCACATATGCACAATATTTTTTCAACAGAATCTTGTTCATTAAATAAACACTTTTTATTATTCCGTTTTAATTATTTTAGTTTGACTTAACTCTAAATCGTTTAATCCGGCTTCTAAACAAGTCCGTTTTAACGACACTTCCTCACTATCTACATTAACATCAACTTTTTTGCAATTTACAGGGGTTTTATAAATCGGAGATGACCGCGTTACCCAATCATCCAACGTTCTATTATTCACACACTTCGCAAACTTTTTATTTTTCACTTTGACCTTTTTCATGCAATTCTTAGGCTCATCGAGACCATTATCAATATGTACAGAATCAGACTTATTATTTACAATTTCGGCATCTTTACTGTCTAAAGTGCTATCATCTTCACCTTCTTCAATTTCTTCTCCTGAATCATTCTTACCCTCATCCCCCCTTCCCAAATTATATTGCCCATCCATGATATCATTCAACATGACTTTGCAAATTTTACCTTGAGGAATAGCGTGATTTGCATTCTCGCCTATATCATCTTCTTCATCATCATCACTTTCTTTCTTTACATATTTCTTTTTCTCTTTGGATCGCTTTACTGTAGGATTTGGGGAATTCTTCACTGGTTTTACACCAGGTAAAATCGGACTGACATCCAGTGTCCACAAATTAATCTCTACTGTCCCACGTGACCTAGTTCGTGGTGAATTCGTATCAACAGAATTAGTCGTAGTTTTCCAAACAGTCGACCTTGAGTCACTCTCCGATTGCTCATCAGTCGTTGACTGTTCATCATCCACACTGGAATCAGTATCCCCATTTATTTTCTTCTCATCTGTTGCATCAGTGCTCTTTGAAGAACACTGCGACTCCTCAGACTCTGTAATAACTTCCTCTTTTTTTGCAATTGCTAGTCTCGTCAATCTTCGTCTGTTACAATTTTTTCTTCTCAATTTAGCTTTGGCTATACTTCTATCATTTGTATATTTATTTGGTCTAATTTTCTTCATAATTTTATTACCTCTCTTTTTAATTGCACGATTTTTAAGAATTTTTTTCGCGGTACTATTATTTAGTTTTTTAGTTTTACTAGTGCTAACCTGGTTTGTGGCGTCCTCCCGTGAGAATGTTAGTATTTCGTTTTCTTCTTCCAGTTGTTCACGTGCAATTCGTTCTTCTTCTTCACGCATTGCTGCCAACCGATTTTCCTCCCATTCGCGTTTCTGTTCTTCGATTTCACGTTCAGCTGCTGCTAGTTGTTCTGCAGACCATGCCGACTCTGTTTCTTCAATAAACTTCATTGCGTACCTCTCAATTGGAGAAAGCTATAACACAAATAAAATCAAAACTACACAAAACATAATACAAGACAACAAACCTTCTTAACGACGTTGTCAATTTCCTGTTCTGCTTTACTCATCTCCGGTTCTTTTTCCTGATCTTCCAGTGGAATATTCTCATCGAATTCAGCTAAATCAGCAACAGCTTCAGCTTTTGCTGTTTTTGCAGCTTGGACGTCTTGGTCATCTTCACAAGCAGCTAAAGCGTTTTCAAGAGCACCCAAAGCAGATCTATCATCACCTCCAGGATGTGGTTGGGCTTGGTCAGCAGTAGAAGCACGTTTTTCGTGACTTTCCACAAGTTGTGACATCCTATTGGCTGCACTCTCCTCTTTTGCGTCGATATTGAACAGGTCTTGAATCGTCGACTGAACAAAAAATTGTTGCAAATAGAACACACAGAATGATTAAAGACTTACGTTCTTGAAGTATGCCGTTGTAAAATTACCACCTTCAATTGCAAGGTCACCTAATAATCTTTTCTGATTGGCTTTCTTCAAGATGTTTTCTTCAATTGTTCTTTCACTGATCAATCGGTAAATGTGAACGTCTCGAGTTTGACCAATCCGATGGCACCGATCTTGTGCTTGAGCATCCATTGTTGGATTCCAATCTGAATCATAAAATATCACAGTATCAGCTCCGGTTAGGTTAACACCGATGCCACCAGATCGTGTCGAAAGAATAAAAGCAAAAATTCGAGTATCGCCATTAAATCTTTCCATTAGAAGCTGAAACAAACCCAAGAGTTAGTTAAGCGACAAAAAATTAAAAGTTTGCTCCAACAACATTTCATAACCAGTTCAAAACTGAACTGAGTATGCGCAGTAGAAAGTTTGGACCGCTAAATTCAACAGTACAATTAAGAACCGTTCCGAACTATTGTTAGAACAAACCTAATATTTGATCTTATTTAAATTTGAGTACCAAATAGTAATTTTTTCGAAAAGTAAAGCGTTTATACGCTTATCCTTATGGATGCCGACCACCACAATAGTCAAAATATAAAAATAAATTTTGGTGGACAAGAATCACAACCGTGAAGCAGTACGTCAAAATTCTTATGACGGATATTGTTGTTTCTGTACAGGTCGTGAAAATAAAATTCAAAAAATAAAATTAAGTTAAAACAAACTTCAAGACACTATAAACTTAAATCAAAAATCCACTTTGCTGTAAAAAGTTCTCCAAAATTAGCTATAACTTACAACCAAAAATAAGAATCAACAGGTCTTTCCGGCTCGAATGATCCGGTTAACGACCGGCCAATAATATACAAATTAAAAATAGAGATTGAAAAGAAATTATTACCATACGAAATTAAAAATAAACTTAATTAAGTACAAAAAAATTAATTAATTTTTGTCCAACACTGCCAACCACCGATTATGTCATATACCTACGGTTACAAATGATAAAATTCCATTTTAAAAAAAGCAAAGACAAAAAAAAAACATGAGCTTCCTACTGTTATCTAACACGATTTGATAAACAACTTTGCTGATGATAAACGACAGACACACAACGTGAGACGACATTGTATACCGGGTGAATCCCGTTTCCGAGAAATATAAATTGTAAAAAAAGTGTAGATGTTTTTTTCAAATAGAACATTTTTTCGTCGACTGATCGACAGTAAACACAGCAAACTGTTACATTTATTGACTAGACAATGGGTGATATGAATAAAGAGTAGCAAAAGCTTTTACTAGCTAGTCATCTCCTTTCAGCAAATGCTAAATGCATAGGTTTGTCCTATTTTAATCAAGTAAAAGCATTTGCTAAATTTTTATGCATTTTACCCATTATGTCACCATTTTTATAGACCAAGCAGTAAATCAGACGCTTTTAAGCCGTTCAGGATTTTTCAGATGTCAAAATTTTGAAGTTCAATTACAGACAGCAAATATTTCTTTAAAAAAAGTAAACTGATAGGATCGGCAAAAAAATTGTATGTTCAATACGGCAATAAAGCAGATTTAATGATTTACCTTCGAACTGCCAGTCGCGCCATTAAATCATATGCTTTATTGCCTAATTAAACAAATAACTATTGCCCAATTGTAAGATTGTTTATTTGTACCTTTTTTTCATTTATTAACTTAATTATAATTTAATGTCAACGATTTTTAATGTATAAAAGTATTGTAATATAATGCAATCTAATAAATTATGAAATTCAAGTACTTATTTTTTTTTATGTATTATTACACAATAGTAAATTCCTTCCTCAAAGTTAAATCAGAGTGGTGGCTTCTCCAGTTTATAGTATTCCTCATAAACTTGCCACACGACCATTGTTGTGGCTTGAAGTTCAAAGCAAAAGTAACCGACCGATGAAACCTCAATTATTAAGTTACTGAGTCGGAGATTAATATTTATTACTCTTGATAAGTCGTAAATTAGAGTAAAACTAACTATCGACCAATAATACGTGTATAAAAATAAATTTTAATTAAACTCAAACATTTTTCAATTAATATTATACCAATTGTTATACATTTTTGATCAATTGATGTAAAAAAATTGTTTTGAGTCAAATAAATGATAAATAGAACAAAACTTATTTTTTCAAGTGGGGTTAGATATCAATTTAGCATTTTATTTTTTCGTTTTTAAAGATGTTTTAAAGGTCTGGATAGAACTTGATCAATCTGGTACTAAGAGCTTTTGATCAAACATTAAAAAGTAGATAGTTGTTACATAATCATGTCGATCAATAGACTAATCTCAAGTTGAGATAATACCGGTAGTGTCCTTGTTTCTATGAAAAATTAAAGTAATTTGGTGCTGTGATTGGTTGTTGCCATGAAAAAGTATTAAAATTTGAAAACTTAATTAGCCTTATAAAGTTTAACTTAATTCAACTTATTAAAACTTGAAATAAGCCCACAAAATTACAAAATTTTATAAAAAATTGTTAAAACTTATTTTTTTTAATAGTCTACCAAAAATTTTCTTGTTTAGTTATCTTTTTGTAAAAACTTAACCACATTGTTCGTTTCAAAGAGTATAAAATGTTGCAAGGTTCTAGATAGTTTTTAAAATGGCAATTTAAAAACATGCTGGCCATTGCAATATTCTCCCACTGTTGCAAAAGTTATACAGAAATTGAACTGTCAACTGATCGACAGTGGTTTAGTTAAACGTTAACAACTACTCACCTGTCTCTGATCCACTTTAGTCGTTCCATCCAACCGCAAATAAATATGTCCATGAAAATTGAGAAAAACTTCCAAAACATCCAACATTTTCGTCATTTGAGTGAAAATCAATACACGATGTCCCTCACTTTTCAATTTTCTTAGTAATTTATCCAACGTTTGTAATTTACCACAATCGTATTGGATAAGTCTAGGATCGGGAAATTGTGTAACCATCGCTGAGGCAATTTTATGTAATGAAGTTGCCGGACCGGATAAAGACGTAGCCAATTTTTTCTTTTCCTCTTTTTCACCCCAATACCTACTAGGTGATGGATGCCAGATTTGCATTTCAGGTTCAGGAGCTCGCACTGCAGGCACATAAAAAATAAACCGATCGCAAATCTCTGTCATTTGTTTTATTCTTCCTTCAGGAGTTTTAACAATTTCTTTTAGATATTCTGAATCATATTCGGTTTCATCTTTTTTACTTTCTCCACTCTTCCATAAACTAATTACAGGAAAATTGTTATTTATTGTAACGACACGACGGAAATCTTCGCCGTAAACAGGAGCAGCTGAACATCGACGTTCATTTATTTTCACCATTAATTTTAATCGGGCTTCTAATTCGTCTTTAAATAAATCCAATTCATCAGATGAGCCTACGTCATTTGTTACACCATCACTGTCCCACCGAACATCCAAGCTATTTGGTTGGTTAGTAAATAAATTATCTATATATTTATGAGATACATTAAGTGGTTTTCCCTCTTTACCCTCAGATTTTAGAGGAGAAACACAACTCTAAAATAAATAATTAACAAAAACTTAAAAACCTAAAAAAGTGTTTTTACCGTAGTGGTAGTATTTGTTGTTGTAGACGGAACTGACGTCAATTGAATTTTCATAAATGCTTTAGTTATCTGATGACCGGAGTTACCCGCAGCCAGCAATGGCTGCTTAGACAAAAACGTCAATTTTTGTCCACCTTAAATAAAACAGAATACTTTAAATAGGCATTTAAACACATATATCAAACACTATTCTTTATTACAAAATCGTCTTTAAAATGTCTGTTACGAACATTCTAATTTACTACAATCACGTAAATTAGCTTGGTAATGCAACACTTTGCTCTCCTTTCCTAATACACATCATAAACCATTTAAAAATTTACAACGCAAACAGGAAAGTTCTTTTTTATAGCAAGAACCACAACCGTGAAGCGGTGTACGCCAAAATTCTTATTACGTAAAGACTCGCCAAAATTTACGACCAAAAACATAAATCAAAGTTTTTCAGGAATAAATCTTACAATCGGCCAAAAATATACAAAATTTATTCCGCATTTTTTAATTTTCTTACCTGGAGTCGTGGAGACTGGAATATTCCCCGAAATGCCTGGATTTGGTGTTAGTAACAAATGTTTCCCTGTGGACGTTTGTACCAACTGTGCAAAACTAGCCGATATTTTATCTGTTGGTTTCAAAATCGATGTGACACTAACAGGTGTCGCAGATTGATTACTAAGCAAAGGTTGAGAAATATTCACAGGTATGGCTTTAACAATACCCTGTTGTACAAGTTGAACACCATATTGGGGAACTTTAACTTTAATATTTTGCGGCGTTTGTGGATTTTTACCATTAACTTCTCGTTTTTCAATTTTGATTGGTATAGTCTTTTCGATTTTTTTTATTCGCATTACGAGACGACAAGGAGGCGGTGAAGGAATTTCTTCAGGAACAGAATTTGTTTCAATAACTTTACGAGGAGTATGCAATTGTTTCAAGCGAAAACCTTGATACGCAGTCACATTGTATTCCATAAAAATGATATTTAAGTTTAGCCAGGATAAATCAATTTGCTACAAGAAAAAAAATGTTAATACATTATTCATTACAGGATTTACATTATTTTTATGAATTTTTAAGTCAGACAAATGCCTCAGTTCATTCACCCAACAGGATTGAGGTGAATGGAACTCAATCCTTCAGACGTGGTATTCTGTCATCATGGATATTTAAAAGAAAAAAAAAATGACAGCAATATTGGCTTCAGCTATGAAACAGAACACACCATATGATGTTGGCCTTCAGAAAAATGCGGAGATAAATTTGTCAGTTTCGGCTCTTTCTAGAAAGCGCCATATTCTTTAACACCCCAATACAAGAAAGTTTTATTTTATAACTGAAGCCAATATTACTCACAGAAGCAAAAGATACTAACCTTCCAAACATCATATTCCAGAAGTGAATAAACCAAAGATGGATAAAGTAAAACAATACCATCACAAAGAAAAGGTGAAATAGTTGGTCTAACTTCAAATAGATTAGGATGATTGCAAACTTTCCGTAACTGCATTAGCACATTTATTACACTTAGTAGATTTCCACTAGCCAAAGTTTCTCGTGTTCTAGAATAACAAATTGTAGAAAAAATAATTAAATCATAGAACAACGTACTTTGCCCTTGACATGTAATCATCGTAAAGAAACCTTTGTCTTTTTGATAAACGACACATAATTACGTGTTCATATTTTTTGGGCATTTGTTTCTCGACTTCTGATTTTAACCGTCTTAATAAAAATGGCCTCAAAACCTGTAAAACAACTGAATAAACCACCTTGTTTGTATTAGATAAGATGAAATAAATTGATTAAAAATTCAGACAAATGCCTCGATGTCTTCACTGGTAAGAATGAGTTGAATGGATCTCAAACTTTCCGGAATTGTATATTATCATCATTTAAACTTCGAATGATCCTACAGTAAATTTAAAAGAATGACAATCAAAAAAAACTGGAAAAACTAATTAATTAAAAGCAAGTTTGCTCCGCCAATCGTCATTCTTTTACGATTTACCTGGTTATAAATACTGAAAACTCTCTTACCTTATGCAATCTCTTTATAATATTTTCGTTATACTCGGAATTGCCTTCAATCATTCCTGTAACAGGATTTGAGAACCACTCCTTGAACTCTCGATGTGATTGAAAAACGTTCGGCATTAAAAAATGCATTAAAGACCACAGTTCCATTAAATTATTTTGTAAAGGAGTACCAGTCAATAGCAAGCGTCTGAAACTCAACTATGAAAGAACATTCATAAAATTAATTTCGAATTAATTACTGTTGCGTTTGAAAGTTCAATAACAACTGCCACCGTTGCGACTTGAAATTTTTAATATTTTGAGCTTCATCTAAAATTAAATATTTCCACTTTTTCCTGCGAAAACTTTGATGATCTTGAATGACTAGTTTATAGGATGTAATACAAATATGAAAAGCGTTTGGTTTCGTCCAACCCGTTCTTTTTAATTTTCTTTCTTTCTGGCTTCCGTAATAAGTGAGAATTTTAAAAGCCGGCGACCATTTCTTACACTCCATTTCCCAATTTAGCATAACCGATGTAGGTACAACAATTAAATGAGGCCCCCAGTTGTCTATCAATTTTTTAATTAAACCTTAGTTTGTAATTGATAAGACTTACCTTTCTCGCATGCTAGATGAGAAAGTAAAGCTATAGTCTGTATGGTTTTCCCCAACCCCATTTCATCAGCCAAAATACCATTTAACTTTCTATCATACATCGTTACTAACCAATCTAAACCGATATGCTGGTACTCTCTCAGAGGCAGTTTAAGTAGAAATGGTACCTTGGTCGATACCTACGATTCACGTTTAATAACCAAAACAAACAAGAAAAATTTTTGAATTACATTGGTGGAAGACAACGTATTCCCTTTCGGTTGTATACTTTCAGCAATTGCTGCAGCATCATTAATAAGGTCATTATTTTTATCAGTCTTTGCATCTTCTCCCTCATTATGAGAATCTTCAAGTAGTGATTTAAGTCCTACATCGTCTCCCTGACTCTCATTTTCGGATACTTCCATGTCAGAAATATCTTCTTCCGAACTGTCCGACTCCTCACTGGAAGGCTTATATTCATCTGACTCTTCCGTATCCTCGTCATCAGAGTCAGGTAGTGGTGGAACGTCACTGTACTTCTTCTTGAGCTCTTCTATACTCATATCGTTTTCCGCTCTCAGATCATCCAATTCCTGTTCATAATTCTGTTTACCTTCCACTTTTTCCTGTTCTTGGATGGTGTCTTCATCATCCTGGTCACTACTGATATTCCCTGTGCTAAAATCTTCGTCACTTTTTGACTTCATATCAGGTTTGTCTTCTACTGAACCGTCCTCCTATTACAATAAAAAAATAAGTAAAAACAACAATCCCACTTGTGTTACACTCACAGAATCACTTAAATCACTAAGTCGAATACTGTCTCTATTTTGTAGATAGTCTTTGGGTAATTCTTTAAGAAAGTCATCAAGATCCATTTGGGATTCCCTTTGCAAAGCTGCAACTTCCTCATTTTGGTCGACGTTTTCATTACCTGCTGCTTCTTCCTGCTCTATCGTTTCCTCATCGTCTGTACTGTTATGACGATCTGGTTGAAACTCATCATCTGAGTTAGCTCGTGAAGCCGATCTTGACGAAACAGCACTTGTTACATCAGGATTAGTTCGATTCATACCCTCAGCTAGTAACTGAGAATACTTCTCAGTCTGATCAACAATAAAACTTAACTGTTGATCTAGTGCTTTCTTTCTTTTCTCTTCCAGAATTGTATGTTGTTTATACTCGACCAACTTTTCAACGTTATTCCAGAAATTCCGGATTTCTCTTGCACAAAACGCAGCTATCCTTCTCAAATGTTGTTCTTGTGCTTTTTCAGCTCGTTGAACTGCTAGTGCTTTATCCTGGAAGTATTTCTGAACCATTCTCGCGCACTTTTTCGCTGCAGCTTTCTTCCATTTTCGTTCCTGTGCAAAATCAGCAGCTAACCAGACCATTTCTTCGAGTAGAAAATCCCAGTGGGCTTTTGCTCGATGCATTTCTTGAACTTTGGGGAGTCTTTTCTCTGACCAAAGTCCTTCTTTTTGTAAGTCTGATATCCGTTGAACAACATAAGCTTCTTGTTTTGCTTTTTCGACGATTTGCTCTTGATTACTGACATTTTGGTGATTTGTTGGTGTTTTCACTTTATTCAACTTATCTTGATTATGATTAGTGAGAGGTGTTGAAGTCACCGGTGTATTACTTTGAGAAATCCCCGGAAGAGAACTTGCAGATGTTGCTGTTGGTGTACTTGGAACAGTCCGTGGTATATTATCGTCCATATTTTCTTTTGGATCAATTGCGTGTTCTTTCAAGTACGCAAGATACGCTGGAGTTTTCGGTTTTTTAGCAAACTGATACAATTCTAAAAAATTTCCACCAGTTTCTAAGACAAAATCTTCTATTAGATGCTCGTTGTATTTTTCTTTGATCAGTTTGGATCTCACTATTCTATGATTTATAACACGTTGTAATTTAACTGCTGAATACGTGTCTTTCTTTTCAGATGTGGACGGTAGTAATCTTTTAACTGGCGCTTTGGTTAGCGATGTTTGTGACGGCATCGTCGAACAAGTTGAAGTTTCACTTCCACAAGTGGGAAATAACTGCAAACGAACATTCGAATTCGGTCGAGATTTTGTTAATACGTTCACTATAGATTGATTCGCTTGACTTGGTCTCAACGGCGGCGTCTGATTTAAACGCGGGATACTGATGATACGTGTTACTCCACCTTGAGTTGACAAAGTACCCGGAGAAATCTGCAAAAAAAAAACGAGCATGTCACTTAAACAACCACAAAATTTACTCAGAAAACTCTTCAACATTTTATAATTTTATTATGTTTGCAATTTATATACTCTTAGGTTTTTTCCATTAAGCAAATGAAGTTTACAGAGATTTTTATTAAAGTGACTACAAACTATTCAATTTACATAATTACAAACAATTTGAACAGAGTGGATGTTTCAAAATTAAGAAAAATAGCAACAACGCTGGGAATAAAACCACTAGCTGTGGTTTGGTTTGCTTGTGCGCCTATATTGTTTTGTTGTAATGTGGGTGTGATAAATTGAATTTCAGGAATTAACCAACATCGAAATACAAACTCCTTTATTAAAGTTTGTACACTAATACCATAATAATTAAATAGAAATAAAACTTGTAATTTTTTATTTATTAACTTTATTTTAGCAATACTCATTGATACCAAAAATCAGCAATCAATTTCGATTTAGTTTAACTTTTATGTTATAAACAAATTTTATGTATTATTACGCCAACGAAATAACCAATTTCTCTTACAAGTGTATTATAATGTGCTAAAGCAATGCAAGAACCAATTTCGAGACTAGAACAGTAACTGTTATGATCCGAGTAGACACAATAAAGGAGAGGATTGGATGACACTGGTCAGTGAATGAATGATAATAACCACAATTTTATCAAAAATCCTTATGTTTTACTTAAATTTTGGGAAATATTTTGCTGCTGTCACAGTATGTTACTATTAAATCGAGAAAATTAATAACAGTTTTAAAGCTAGCACGAAGTCGAGTCAGCCAGGCAATAATTAAAAATTTAATTGTTATTTTAATAATACCGCAACATTTTCAATTTTTCAAATATTTTACCCATTCATGATTAAGCATCACTAATGTTTCTATTGTCTAAACTAAACTGTAAAATTTCAAGTTTATTGTTGATAAGGGTTTTTTTACTTCGACTATAATTTAATTGAGTCATTCTAAACAAAGTAAGATAATCGTTAAAATCTGACACTTGTTTAGTAAACATTCCTAGTATTGAGTGATCAAAATAAACTCAAGCTTTTGTTTACCTACATTTACAAATTCTCGTCACAATCACCAGTCAGTTGAATTGGATAAACCCTAGGGCATAAGATCTTGGTGATTGTTTTTCTCTGAAAATTTATTTCCTTAGCTTACTGAAGTGGGAGAAACCTACGCCTTTTTTAAACCTTGGATGTTCATTAATGTCCGAATTCAAATTTATGGTCCAGTGAAAATTTCTCTTCTCCAAGTACAAGAGAAATAAAAAATTAAACAATTTAACAATTATAAGAACAAACATCTTAAATTTTTATGTAATTTTACATTAAGTAGAAATGTATGTTTAAGATAAACTTTCTTATATAATTCAATATTTTAAAATAAAGTCTTAAATTCAGGACAAAACACCCACAAAAAAATGTGTAAACCAATTATTTCATTACATAATAGAATATAACAATTGTTCCAAAATTCGTATGTTTTGCCAAAACAAAAAGTTTCAGTTCAGGCCAATATAGAACACAAGAGACATTCATAATAATAAAAACACAAAATTGTATAATAAGCTGCCAACAAAAAAATCCAAACAATGAAACCTAGGAGCATATTATATAAATATGTATGTACGTGTCCAAACATCAAATTTAAGATAATTCTCATCTTATTTTCAATCTTACTGAATGTATTATTTTTGTTTAAAAATTGTTTAAAATACCAAAACAATGTGAATAATAATATACGATAGATAAGATGTACAAAGTTTTTTTCCGGCATTTTCCAATCGATATCAAACTCATGCGTCTTGGAAAAACAAAAATATCCGTTAAAATATAAAATAAAGAAGCGATTCGAGTGATCACTTTGCATTAATAATATTTATCTTAGAAATTGATATAGGCAATCGCCCACGATACAATAAATATACAAACTGCGGGAATATTTTAGACTCGGTCATTGATTTTTAAAAAAGTAATTTAAATAAATTTTCCAAGAAAACACTATCCCATCAAAATGATTAAAATTTTAAACATTGGTTAGACTAACAACACAGGTAGAAATATTTGATACTACAATAGTGATACTGTTAAATCTTGAAATTTAAACCCACAATTTACCTTCAGTTACTACATATGAAGCTATATTAAGAAATTTCTTTTTAGCAGGAACAGTATAAACTTGCAAATTAGTTTTGTTAGAGAATACTACTTTCGAATAAATCAGCTGATTTATGGTAGTCGATTTTAGTTCATGTTTTTACAACAAAGTAAAAATAACGTTAAATAGTAAATTGCACCGTATGCTTAATCTACTGTTCGACCGTTTGGTGGTAAAAACCAAGTAAAAGAAGCTTCAATCTGCTGTAAAAAGACTGCTGTAAGGTCAATGGTACAGGAGGTACCCAACAACCTATCAAATTCCCTGACTTTTCCAAGTTTTTCAGACATCTTCAGCAACTATTTATTGCATATGTGTCACAAAACTGACTTTATGAAATACGTTCTTATTTGATGATTGATTGATTCGAAACTCGTTCTTCAAATATACTATTTCACCGCTGAAATGAGCTTTTTTATGTTTATAACAAGAGGGTAATTTATTAATTACAGGATTGCTAAAACACTCAAAAATTCCTCAACTTGTCAGCTGTTTTGAAACCAAGTATTCGCCTAATAGGGCAAAGTCCTACTCTCAATAAAGTAAATTTTTGCTTTCTTTTACTTTTCAAAATGTAAGAGTCCAAATCTACAATTTTGTGGCAACTCAAGTAAATTTTATTTAATTAATACTCTTGGAACACATAAATCCATTTGTTGTAGATATTCAACTTTTCTTTGTTTTTTGTTTTTATTTTTGTTTAAAAAAACCATCTGACTAAATTGTATAATTTCAACCATTTTAATTAAGATTTCTTTTATGTCAAATGTCGATACTGTTGTAAATTTTTTTAAACATTATTCTACTTGGACCTCTCAATTGACAGTATCAACAATCAAACAAACAAATCAATCAAACAAATCAAACAAACAATCAAACGTACCAAATCAACAATTTGGTACGTTTTTTTTTTAAAGAGCCTGTAGGTGTAAAAGCTATTTTCGTAATCAGTTATGAAAAGACCAACTTCTTTAAGAGAACAACGACTTTTTGCAAATTATGCGAATTGAACGATTCCTTGTTTTCTTATAACAAAATGTTAATACAAAATTGCGTACATAATGAATTCACACCGTATTATGTACAAAATTTTTCCAAATTATATCGGAAAAATTTTTCTCAAAATTCTTTTCGCTATACTCAAAATATCTAAAAGTAGGCTGACTTTCTAAGACCCTTCTATAAACCAAATATAAGCAATTCTTCAATTTATGGAAAGGTAAACCACCGTAAGAGATGGATCTTGATTTATGACAGTTCCCTCAAATATACATTTGCGTACGAAACATCTGGCAGAGGAAACTGCCATAAATTAGGAACCATCCTTACGGTGGATTGCCTCTCCAAAAATTGAACAATGTCTATTCTTTGGTTTATAGAACAGTCTTAAAAAGTCAGCCCATTTTCAGATATTTTGAGTGTAACTAGTGATGTAACAAAATTTGTTACGTTTTTGCCAGAAGCAAACTAGTAAGCGCTGGAAATTGGAAATACTTTATTGAAACTGATTGATTTAAAAAAATAATCAATTACAAATAAGTATTTAAAATTTCCAGGGCTTACTTTCTGCCTCTGCTAAAAAGAACAGGTACTCTACTTTTACGAAGTGAAATTAATAATGATATTCTTTACGTATCTAGTTATGTAACGACCTTTGTTACATAATTAGTTGTGTAATATATGACGTTTTATATAGTTAAAAAAATTGAGGTAAAAACTGACTTTTCACAACGAAAGTATAATACATAATACTACCAACAAAGATTAAATCATATACCAAAATTGTCACCACCTCCCTAATTATTATTGAATATCAAGACACTACTAGTGTCTTGTCGAAATAATAAAAATGTAAGTAAGGCGTAAATTATTCCAATAAGCCAAACCTATTTATGCAATGTTACCTTCTGCCGATTTATAAGGGTTTGAAAGCCCAAAGTGGTAAATAACCGGACGTAATGGTAGTCAAAACTTATTAAGCCAAAACCTATCTTATATCGGCGATAGGCAATAATTGCTTAAATATCGTTGTTTTGTTAAAATAGTTATTTACTGGCTAATTTTTCAAGATGAAAATTTCAAGATAAGGTTTTTTTATCGCAAATAATTTTCGTTTTTACAAAAATTTTAAAAAATTCGGATCTGTGAGTGGTTAATGCTGAAAAAAAGTATTAAAAATTGCGATACTACCGGTCGCAGTTTAACTTGAATTAGTCAAATTAATCTTCCTTTTTTTTTTGTAAATACACGATACTAGGGGCTGGTCTACAGAAGGTTAATTAAATATTTAATTGCGATTAAATCGGCTTTCCTAGCGATTAATTGTTTAAAATCGGCATTTAATCGCGAATTAACTATTTAATCGCAATTAAGTTAATGTCACCTTCTGGAAACCGGTCCTAAGTCTCACAAAATTGTGAATTTTGACTACTTTGAGTTTTGTTATTTCATATAATTCTGCTGGGAATTGTTCCAAGTAGTACAAGTTTTACAGTTTTAGTCAAAATTCACAACTTCGAGAAGAGTAATATATACCTATCCAAATTCAAAGTGGTTTTTATGACACTGCAATTGTCATTAGAACCGTCATAATGATCCTATTAAAAAGGTTGTCGAAGTCTGTTGTAAATCAAATTTGTTTGCCTGAGTGGAGGTCCGGTTAGTACTAGTAAAAAGATTTATGTTTATAGTTTTATTGCTCAGCGGCACCTTTTCTTTGCTACTAGCATTACCTTTAATATAATACAGGGTTTTCATAAGTGGCTGTGGAAATTTTTGATATCACGAGTATTTATTGTAATGTTCTATTTTCGCAACGGAATATTAGAGAATAGTTTCTGGAGTTACTCAATTGTCTAATAATAATTATAATAATAGCTAAAATCATTGCCTTGTAAAAGCAAAACATTTTTTATTTTTTCCACAGCCACCTACGATGTTATAATCATTTATGAAAACCCTGTAGAATCCTGTCATAAAGACCACTTTGAATTTGGATGGGTATACCTTTAGTTTCATCAAATAACGCAATATTTTTTTTTAAACAGAAACAGATAATAATCCGCAAATTAGTTTTGTTGGCATTGGTAGGTCAGGTCAAGACAAAATTTTCCATTAGTTTTTGCACGTGCCAAGATCTCACGTTCACACAGCCATTAATAAAAAATAACAAAAAATCAAGTTTTTAATAAATTTCACCAAGTTAGCGCCAATCAAAAGTAAAAAAATTTGGCGCCAAAATCTTACCTGGGCCAAGGCTGGAACTCCATGCGGTTGCGAAGTGGTCAAAACGTATTGTGTCCCTGCAACCTGAGTCAGTCTCACAGCAGGGCGCTCTGCCACAACTCGAGAGGCTTGTTGACCCTCTCGCGGGGGCAGAGCACCCTGCGTCGCCCCCGGAGTTTCGTCGCTCATCGTTTACATGTCTGTAAACAAAAACGAATGACAATTACAAAAAAACTGTTTTGGTTCGATTCACAACAAAAATAAAAATCGCACCCAAAACTAAAATACGTCTTTTCAGTCACAAAACGAAAAAACCTTGCGTTCACATTCAAAATTAAACATATTTGGAGCGAAATCAATATGCGAGTGACGTAAAATTTCCTATTGACTGAACAGTCAAGAGAGAGATGAAACAGTCGCTAGAGAAGCCGCTTGAAGTCAAATTTTTCGCGAAAAGTACGCAAATCAAATAAACAAGAATTTTTGTGTGGATTTATTATTACAAAGTGAGTTGGGATTGCAGTTTGAGGGTCCAAAAAGGGGCTCAATAACAGCTGTTGTATAAAAAGGTGAGACACAAAGGATTCGTCCTCGTCGCCATGTTACATTTTCTCATTCGATTGATCGCAACTTACCATCATGTAATCACAAATTATTCGGTCGAAAATCGGTCATCTGCTTTTAAAAACACAACCAACGTTTCGATCAAACTTCAATCTACAATTGGGTATTCCACGTTATTAATAAATCGCAAAATGTAAACGATATTTTGAACATTTTACGCGCTCACGTCTACAACGCACCGCCCTTTACAAACATGGCGACGGGTTCTACAGTTGAACGCCCAAGCTCAGCGCTCAGCCGCCTGGATCACCACAAGTTGCTAGTGAGCATGCTCGGTTCTCTTACCGAACATGCGCCGCGCTATTTTTCAAAATGTTTTTACTTTTTTTTTCAGCAAATGAGTCGTTTACGGCCAGAAATTCATCCTTTGCTCTGTGAGAATGTTGTCAGAGCGCTGCAAGGGAGTAGAGTTTACACGGTTTTGGATTTCATCAAGGCGGATATACATCAGATTATTAAAATCGCGAGGCTCAATTTCAGAGTGCGGAAAATTGCGCAATAACAAACAAATCTTACTTTCATGTGTTCTAGGAAGTTCTAGCGGTTAAAAATTACTTGCTGAAAAAATTTTCAGCGGTTCCTGTTAATGGGTTTGATTTTTATAAACATACGCTGAATAATACAGCGATTGTTCCAACTGGGATTAAAGGGTAGGTTTTTTATTTCAATAAAATTTTTAATAGAAATAATGTGAAATTATTTAAGCGGCATAGATTAGTTCTAGAACGAGACTGAAATTTTACACTTTTAATAAAACTTTTATCATTATGATCTAATATGAATAGAAAAGTCGCGGTTGGAAGGGGTATGTATACATCTAGAACGGCTGGCTTCTATCAGTTCTATCTAATCCTATTATATCTCAGGGATCAGACGACAACGCACAATAAAAAAATATGTTTAGTACCTCGCTATAACTTTTTTTAGAATAAACCTAAAATTTTCATTTCTTTACCAAAAACATCTTTCATTTTTTCTTCATATATACAGCGTGATTAGTCTATTAACAGTCTGTTAAAAGTATATCTTAACTTTTCTCAAGTTAACACACACCGATTTCAGGGTTTGCTTTTAAAAAATTTGCTTTTTTCTCTATGAATATGAATTTTTTCAGATTTTTTCTAATATTTCTTCTAAAGAATATTAATTAATTAATATTAATTTTTTGAAAAAAATATAAAACCTACATTACTTCTGATGTTATTTTAACTGACAGGATGTTAAATTATTGTTTTGTAAAAAATATTTCAAAAAAATTGTAGATAATCGCAAAAATAATAAAGTTTATTCGTTTTGTAAGACCTATTTTGAAGCAGTATTGCCAGGTTACTCGACAATAGGTTGGACATCTACCCTTCAGCTTTTTTGTCCCACCCACTCTCTTGGGAATAATGGCGTATTATTTAATGTAGAAAAATTTAAAAAAATAAAAAAGATTAATTTGTTTTTGTTTGTCGATTTAGTGGCAATACTTACACAGTAAAAAAATTTAGTGAAAACTGATTAACTCTGATTTTCAGTAAAAATTTTAGCTAAAGACATTATTGAGTAAATAAGTCATTTTTTTCAAGAAAGTGGGTGGGACAAAGAAGCTAAACTCAAAGCTAAAGGGTAGGTTATGTAGCCCATTGCCGAGTAACGGCAATGCTGCTTCAAAGTAGGTCTTATAGAACGAATGAATTTTATTATTTTTTGCGATTATCTACATTTTTTTTTGGCAAAATAATATCTCAACATCGTGTCATTTAGAATGACATTAGAAATAATGAAAATTCTATATTTTTTTCAACGAATTAATATTGATTAATTAATATTAGATAAATTCTGAAAAAATTCACATGCATAGAGAAAGAAACAAAGTTTTTAATGGCGAACCTTGAAGTCGGTGTGATAACTAGTTTTTGATAAAATATACTTTTAACAGACTCTGTATCTATAGACGAATTCCAAGAAATAACACTGGTTACTCCAAATATAAAAATTTAAGGGGGTTTTCTGGTGTAAAGGCATGAATTTGAGGTGTACTTTCGGGTACTAACAAGCGTTCATTTAAAAAAGTTGTCACGTGTGCTATAAAAAAACAAAAACATTTTGAAGTATGTCTCAGTTTAATTCGGCTGCTGTACTGTCAGTTACGACGACAAATCACGACTGCGCGCGCACTGTGAAGCTATGTATCAAGTTCCGACATCCCTTCTTCGCTACATTTTCTTTTATCAAAATCTCATAGCACACTTGACAACTTTTTTAAATGAACAGTTGTTATAAATAAAAAACAAAACATATTTTTACCATCCATTTTTTGACAAAATATTTATTAATATTTTTATTTCTTACTACATCAATATAGCCAAATATTACCTTAGTTACGGTAACCATAACTCCCGAGAGAGTTATAGAAGGGAGTTAAGAATCCTTAATTCCCTCTAATTTGCATATTAACAACAGTTACAAATATAATATGGTGCTCTTTTAATAAAGTTACAAGAAGAGAAGAAATATTTTAAATAACAATTTTTGGCTTAAATTTCGGCTTTTTTTGTAATTCTTCTGGAATTTTACTATTTTTATTCATTTTTGCAATCGACAAATTCAAAAAAAAAATGTCAACAAATATTTTTCATAGCAATCATGCACAATTAACTGAGTAAATCGTCCACAAAATTCTATTTATTCACAAAAAATACGTTAAGTAAGTAAGAAATAATATTATTTATGAATCACGTGAATTATTAGATGTTAATTACCTTGGGCAACTTACTGTCCCTCGGGCCTAACGGCCCTCTGGACAGTCGTTGCCCTTGGTAATTAACATCTTTATAATTCCCTTGATAGCATAAATAACTATAAGAATACATAAAAAAATAAAAAAAATCAAAAAATTAAAAACTCAAAATATTATAAGTTGTTGAAGTCGGGAATTGAAAAAAATGGCGCGCCAAGTTTATCACGATTGCAACCGTTCTAATGATCCGAAACAAAAAAAATAAAAAAGATTATTAATTTAGATGAATGCTGCTGTCGTACTACTAACTAAGAAAAAGTGAGAAATTTTTTTTGCTAAGTTCCGGCTGTCCGAAAAAAAGAAAAATTTGTGTCCTATTTTTTTGCTTTTTCGGAATTTTTAAAAAATAGTAAAAAGTTTAATTTTGTTATAATAATACTTAGTACGATGGAGACATGTACTGAGAACACTCACACCAAATTTCAAGTAAATCGGTTAAGTAGAACCTAAGAAATCATGACAAACTCTTTGAAAAATGTAGTTTTGAGAAAAATGCGTTTAAAGTTTCGGGTAAAATTAGGTAAAGGGGTGATCCCTAACGTCTTTTGTTCAATTCGTTCCGGTATAAAATAACTATATTTCTGAAAATAATTAAAATTTTAACAAATCCTTTTAAGGACATATTCTTGAAAGGTTAAGCTTTGAAAATACAAAAAAAAATGTTTTTTTTAAATTTCTGCACCAGAATACCCCCTTAATTGCACAAATTTGTAGTTCTGTCAGAAAAAAAAAACTCAAAAACTACCTGCTGTTAAAAGAACTAAAATACAGTGGTCATTACATTCAACTTGAACGACTCAAAATTAATTAACAAAGTTTATAGTCTTGTAACTTCTAAGAAAATGTATTAATTGGAATTCACTTTTTTTTTGTTTTTAGTACATTATTTCTTGTAGGTTTGTTGTTTAAATTATATAAGGTGTCACAGACAGGCACTGCAGAAATCGAAATATTAAAAACTGCTTCGATTTTACCCAAAAAAAAATTGAATTTCTTTAATAGATTCCAGAAATACATTGAATGAATTTCTTAATGATTTTGCAGATTTTGAACTAAGTTTATGAATTAGAGCAAATATTAAAAAAATTGTTTTTTGCGCTATAACCAATATTTCTGTTAACTGATATAAAAAATTTTCCCTTTTTGGTTTATTCTAAAAGTAAAAGTTCAAACTTGAATTTGAAAAGGCAGAGGTAGACATACTTAACATTTCGTGTAACAAAAGGCTCCTAAAAATTACCAAATTTTTCAACAACTCCGAATTTTAGTTTGGTAATAGATTTTAAATTCCTTATACACATTTGTTATTTTGGTACCAAAAAAGTATGCAAATTTTTTAAAATTTTGACTACTTAAAATGGTCATAACTCATTTTTATTTATTTATTTTTTAACACACAATATTTAAAATTAAGATACAGATTGTTCATACACGATAGGTAAAAGATTTGAACAATTTCGTGTTAGAACGAAAGAAATAGACTTTTTTTAGACAATGGCGTCAGTCGGAGTTCCATCATCTCGCCTAGCAAAGCGTTTTACCTGATAAAATATATTAACAATGAATTTTTATTTAAATAGTAGTTTTTTAAATTTTAATAGGGAGAGTTTTACCTAATACCAACTCCCTCACTCAACGCTAATACTGTAGCAATCATACGTATCAAACAACAAAAATAATCAAGTCCGAAGGAATTGTTTTGAAAGCTTGTGCCACCTAAATTTTAATCTTACATTAGTATAATAAAGTCGTATAATCTTATTTTTTTAATTTTTATTTTGTATTTGATAGTATCCACTTACTGAAATGCATACGGAACAATAATTCCCTAGATAATTTTTCTATTTTATTTTAGTTGTTTTATTTTTTCTTGAATTTATTATCTGTTTTGTCTGCAAGTTTTGTTTATCTAATATTTTTCCTTGTCAAACGCTTTGCTACGAGGGCGGGATGAAAAACGTTGCGAATAAGTATGAAAACGAAATCATTTTCGATTAATTTTTGTTTCATTTTTCTACATAATCTGCTCTTAATGTAATGCATTTTGTCCAACGTTGCTGAAGCTTTTCAATTCCTAGCTTGAAATAGTTTTATCTAGCCCTTCAAAATAATCATCTACTAGCTACGGATTTTACTTACGCGTTTGTTTCAAATCTTTTTCCAGCTAAGAATTTTTTTAGATTTGGAAATACAGGGTAATCCGAGAGAGTTAGATCTGGCGAATAAAGCGGGTTTTGAACCATTTTAAACCTTAATTCTTCCAATTTTTGTACAGCAACATTGCAAGTGTAAACTGGCGCATTGTCGTGGTGATAAAGAATTTTTTTTTGTTCAATCCAAGTTTTTTTTCTTTAATTAATCTGTCCAGAAGGTTAGCATAATACTTTACAGAAATAGTTTGCCCCTTTGGAAGATAGTCAATTAACAAAACTCTTTTGTTGTCCCAGAAAACCGACGCCATCACTTTACCTGCCGAAGCAACAACCCTGGCTTTTTTGGAAGAATCACCACGACAAACCCACTGTTTTGATTGATTTTTTGTTTCAGGGGTATAGTAATGAACCCAAGTTTTGTCCATTGTTACAAATCGATGTATAAAGTCCACAGGATTTTTGTTAAATTTTGCCAAATTCGCTTGAGACAACTGGCATCGAATCCGCTTATCTCTGCTGTCAGCAAACGCGGCACCCATCTTGCAAACAATTTATGTATCCCCAAATCATTTGTTAAAATAAAATGCACCCGCTTTTTGAAATGTCCACTATTTTAGCTATCTTAAATAAGTTCAATCTTTTGTCATTTAGAACAATATTATGGACATTATCGATAATTTTGGCGTAGTGACTGTTTTCGGATGCCCACTGCGAGATTCATCTTCAACACTAATTCTTCATCTTTTAAATTCATTGACCTAACGGCAAACGGTCGCATATAAATGAGCACTTTCCCCTAATGTTCCCACCATGTCGTCATAGATTTCCTTTGAAGTTAAGTTTTTTTCAGAAGATACTTTTTCGTGGCCCGATATTCGTTTTGCTCCATTTTTACAACTCTCGCGAACCTGGTCGACTCTTGGCACAATAAAAACAAAACTATTACAGCAAATCGAATTAAACTTTAACAGTTTTTCATTGACATGTGTCAGATTAAAACAAAACATAATCGACTCTGATAGCGGCTACTTTATCAAACCGAATCGCAAGACTTCTCATCTCGCCCTCGTATGTGAGACTCCACTAGTCGCCAGTAAATCTATAGATTCCACCTTGGTAAGCCTCGAGACAAATCAAAAGTGTTTATATTTTGAAATATATGTACAGAGTGTATATAAATGTTTTTTCGTCTAAAATCTAAAGAAAATACATTCTTGCATTTGCCATCTCTTTGAAATAGTTATGGCAAACCTATTTATTGCGCTACAAATAATACTAACCTTCTTGTTAATTTTTGTTTTGTTTTGCCTTTCGTTCATTATCTGCTTCCTTACTATTTAATTTCGAATGTATAAAGGAAAAATGAGTGAAGCCTCTACGAAGTCAAATTCAATGATTTGAAAATATTTTAATTAGATTGTATCAAACTTAGTTTATGCCCAAAATTTCATTTCAATATCTTTTTTAGTTCTAAAAACAAAAACATAAATTTGTGATGCACATTTTATTGAGACATGGTAAAACAATTTTAAATGATAAATTAGACTGGCATCTTAAAACTTTTGTTCATAAATCTTTTGGTCTAACATCTGTTATTAATATTGGTTTTCTCCAATAAAAAAGCGAATTTTTTGATCACAAATTTTGCTAAAAAAAATTTTTTTACAATTTTTTCTTATAATGTAATATGGAATTATTGCTCTTTAGTTTAAGTTAGTTTTCTGAGTGATTAAAATCGTACCAAAAATAAATCAGTTATTCAAATTAATTGCCTCATCCATTACATTAAATTTGTTAAAGGTGTGTTCGTAATTTTTGTCTTGATTGAAGCTGAAAATAAATATTAAGATCAAAAACATAAATTTCTGAAATCTCATAAATTTATCCTTTGAGATTTTTCATTGAAATCCAGCAGAATTTCGTATCCTCTGGAATGCAGAACAAATACACCCATAAAATTCTGATCGAAAGAATTTAGCATAAGAATTATATTTTTCCTTTCTCATGGAAATAACATAGAAAGATTAAAATTTTTGTTTAGTTTTCCGATTTTATTGCTTTTCAATTTCAACAAGTTTTTTGTAGCAGTTGAGCAACAGTTTAACAGAAATTATGTAATAAATTAAATGTAAAAAAGGTACAAAAGCTAATATTTTTTGTACTTAAAATTCTATTATTCCATATTATTAGAATGTTTTAGTTTTTGCAATGAAAAGTTCTAATAAAGGATTTAGGTCATGGTACGATAACAAGAAAGTTATAAAAGCAGTGACGAGGCAAAAAGAGATCAATCTTCTATTTTTGATCGTCTTATCTTAACAATACCTTACTTTGTATTATTGACGTATATTACTGAATTTTACACTTTAATTAATTTTAGAGTTGATCAATTACTCAATGGAGGATTATTTACTGGAAATATTTACGAATTATGTGGTCTTCCAGCATCTGGAAAGACTCATTTTGTTTTAAGTTTAATTAGAAATGTAGTTCTTAGTACGCAACAACAAGTTTATGTTTTCGATACCAAAAACGACTTCTCTGGAACGAAAATGAAAAGGATGCTAAATGACTGCAACGAGGTAAACACAATAAATATTTTCCATAATAAAATATCTGTTTCAGAATCAACAAATGCAGTGTTTGGATAAAATAATCGTAAATCGCTGCTACACCAAATTTGATTTAATTAATAATTTATACGAAATTAAGAACAATCTGGAGGATAATTTAAAACTACGTTTAATCATCATCGATTCTCTGCCTGCCTCACTTTTCAGTTCAAATGAAAATATAAGAAGTAATTCGTATCTCAACCACATTATCAATATTATGAGATACATCTCAACAGAACACCACATCGCATTTTTAATTATTAATTTAATAAAAACCTGGAGTGATTACAACTTTAATCAATCAAGAGCTTCAGAAAGTATCACTTGTGGGAAATACTGGTTTAAAGTACCAAATACTCGCCTCAAAATCGAAAAAATTGAGGAAAAAAACAGCTGCAAAATATCTGTTTTAAGCAGCGACATTTTAAAAAATCAATTGAACAGGAGTGTGGACATTGTGCTCACTGATAAAGGATTTTTATAATTTTGTTATGATTTTACGATGTGTTTCCAGAATGATTTATTAAATTTTTTACTTTTTTATTTTTTGAATTCAAATTGCGCGCCTTTACTACCCCTCCCCCCACTATAACTCTAATCAAGCAAAAGTCAACAAAATATATTTTTATTATTTTGATTGCGTAATTAATTAAATCTTTGAAGTTTTTACACGTTCTTAGAATGTAATAAATGCAATAAGCTTAATTTTTTTTGTTATTTGAAGAATGATTATTACATTTTTGTTTTTGAATTCAAATCTTGCGCCTGAACTCCGCCCACCAAATACTATCTAATACGTATATGGCCCACCAAATACTGTCATCTGTCATTCATCTATCAAATGTCACATAACAAAATACAGTTATTTTTATTATTTTGATTGTGTAATTAACGTTTTTAGTGCTTTTATACAGTTTTATAAAGTGGTAAATGCAACAAACTTTATTAAATCCCCCAATAATATAAAAAATCCATTTGTTGAATGAAATGTAACATAACCTCAAAACGTAAACCTTTCAAAAATGGCAAATACAGGAGTTTTGCCCTTTGTCCGGGGCGTGGATTTCACCCGCAATGACTTTAGCGTAAATATCCCCTAAATTGTGGCCCTCCCAACCCTAAAAAATGATTGTAGGGCGACAAATTTCCCGAGGCTGTGAGTTCTATGACAGGTGTGCAATGGCTCAAATTAGACCGAACGAATTTGACCGAAATTCCCAAAGAAATGGGAAATTTACTCAAATTGGAACATCTATCGCTTACCAGGAACCAACTTGAGAAACTTTATGGCGAACTGACTGAACTGAATTGCTTGCGGACGCTAAATCTGAGACATAATAAAGTCAAAAGCTCGGGGATTCCTTCAGAATTGTTTCATTTAGAAGAGCTGAGTACGCTTGATTTGAGTCATAATAATCTGAAGGAAGTGCCTGAAGGGCTAGACCGGGCCAAGTCGCTCTTGGTACTTAATTTGAGCCACAATCAGTAAGAGGGGTTTTTGAAGGGGTTGACTGCAAGGAAAAGTGTGTGGATACATTTATTCCACGTTTTAAGACATTTATTTAATATTTGCTCTATATTTACTCCATTTGTGTGACATTAAACCTGAATCATACTGTACAGACAACACATTTACTGAGTAGTCAACCTTTCGGTTGTTTTCAACACTAAAAATTCAAGTAATTCATAATTTTTTAGCATTGATTCAATCCCCAACACTTTATTTATAAACCTGACTGACTTGTTGTTCCTGGATTTGAGTGACAATAATTTAGAGACTTTGCCTCCTCAAACTCGAAGACTCGCTAATTTGCAATCACTCACTTTGAATAATAATCCTTTGGGACATTTCCAGTTACGCCAGTTGCCATCTTTGGTCAATTTAGAGACACTTCACATGAGAAATACTCAACGAAACTTGAGTAATTTTCCAACAAATTTAGAAAATTTGGTTCTTCTAACTGATGTTGATCTGGCCCAAAATGCTCTACCTAAAATCCCTGATGCTTTGTACTCCCTCCCAAATTTGAAACGTCTCAATATGAGCGAGAATGAAATCACTGAGTTGTCAACAGCTATGGAACTTTGGCAAAAGCTTGAGACTCTTAATCTGTCTCATAATAAACTGACAGCTTTGCCTGCATCGTTGTGTAAAATCGTAACTTTAAGACGGTTATACATCAACGACAATAAGTTAGATTTTGAGGGGATACCATCAGGGATTGGGAAATTAGGAAGTTTGGAGATTTTTTCAGCTGCAAATAACCAACTTGAGATGATTCCTGAGGGATTATGTCGTTGTGGGTCTCTAAAAAAGCTCAATTTAAGCTCAAATCGGTTGATTACATTACCTGATACTATACACTTGATTAATGATTTAGTAGCTGTTGATTTACGGAATAATCCTGATTTGATCATGCCCCCAAAGCCGGTTGAAATGACACGTGGGGCTGGTTTGGAATTCTACAATATCGATTTTTCCTTGCAAAATCAGTTGAGACTTGCGGGTGCAAATGTACCTGCACCAACACCTGCTCAAAGTAATTTTGATATTTGTTTTGTTTTTGGTCTAATTTGGCTATTTTAGATCCCAGTAAAGACCCTATTGCTCGAAAAATGCGGTTGAGAAGGGGGCGAAGGGATCATGAAGAGGCTGATCAAGATCAAGCCAAAATTTTAAAAGTTTGTTTTTGAGTTTGGTTGAATTGTGTTTAAAATTTGAGTTTTAGGGAATGAAAGATATTGCAAAAGAGAAGAATTTGATGCAGAATGATGACATAAAAGCGGAGTCATTGAAGTATGTTTTTTTGGGAGAAGCGAGACAAGTGTTTTAAAATATTTTTTAGGCCTAAACGCTGGGATGAGACTTTAGAGAAGCCTCCTTTAGATTATTCTGAATTTTTTGAGGATGATGCAGGACATGTTCCAGGTTTAACAATTTGGGAAATTGAAAATTTCTTGCCTAACAGAATTGATGAAGTGGCTTATGGGAAATTTTATGAAGGAGATTGTTATATTGTCTTGAAGACTACACAAGGGGAAAACGAATTGCTTAATTGGGAGATTTATTTTTGGATTGGGGAAAAGGCTTCGGTAAGTTCTAATTTTTTGGAAGTAACAACTAACAGACGAGCTAGATAAAATTCGGTGTAGGTAGGCTTAGTTGAACGTAACTTTAAACACATTATAAACTTAAAATTTAAACTGAAATTTGTTTGACCTTAGTTCCATTGTAAAACCGCCTTTTCAACCCATTTAAAAAATTGAAAAAATAAGTTATAAATTCTGTTATCAGTTTTGAGAATTTCATGTAGCTGCATATAAAAATTGGTAACAAACATTGACTTTTGACAAACGAAGAAACCGAGAATGAACAAAGGTAAAGTGAAAGCGGAAAAGTATAAAAAAGAATAGATAACAATATAATTTGGAATGAAAGAAGACACCTAATATCGGTAGATAGCAGTAGAGGCAGAAATGCTGGACCTAATTCCACCATATTTACATTAGACAGTAGGAAGATTAAAGACTAAGTATGGTTCTACAACAAACTATAAAAGAAACTTATTCGCAAAACAAAAACAAATATTACCATTGGGATAACAATTATTACTTAAAAATTGCTACAACTTTACAAATATTTTTCTACCGCTTGATACCTAAAATAGCCTCAGCCACACCTAAATAGTAAACCATTTGAGCAATTCCAAAAAGTGGTGCTATCACAATCACTCTACAAGCCCCTCCCTTGAAAAATGCAAGAGGACCTTCGTATTTCATAGTTTTAATTATTGCGTCTGTTAACCCACTATATGCTCTTTCTCCCTCCGCTTTTGTTAGAGCCTGAAGTCGAGTTTTGATCACATCCAAAGGAGTTACAGACAGAGCTGCAAAACATCCCGCTGCGCATCCAGACAGGAACGAACACCAAAAAACAGCTTCTCCAGAACTGTCTTTTTTCCTAGGACCCAGATCATTCAACGTTGCAAAAAGTGGAAAGTAGATTGCTGAGAATGTAACGTCACGTAGCATTGTTGCACCGATGCCTTTATATAATCCAAATATTCCGCGTGTTTTTAGTAAATCTATGGCGATTTTTGTAGCAGTGATTCCAGGAATTGCTTTGTCGCCGCTTGATGCTTTTGCAGCTACTCGACCGGCATCTTGCATTTGGATTTTTAAGAGTTCCATAGGAGTTGTTATGATAATCTGACAAAAACCGGCTAAGCCGCCTGCTGTCATCTGTCGGGTCATAGGAAGAGTACCTTGTTTCGTGTGTAAATGATATCGAAAGAAATCATTAGCAGCTAATTTGATGGCTTTTTCCGGTGTGATAAGTAGAATGTTTACTGCTGATCCTCGGTACATTCCGAAATATCCTTCCGCCTTGTACGTTTTTTTAAAGCAATCAAACATCGATGTATACATTCGTTCACCATTTGGGCCAATTTGTTGATTCTGTAGTCGAGTTTTAACAAGATCAAGTGGAAAAACACAGGTGACTCCAATAATACCAGCGATACCTCCATTAATAATTTTCGGAATAAGTGCGAATTGAGGTTTTTGGGGTTTTTCGCTCATTGAACACTTTGTAACAAAAATGGCCCTTTTGGGATTATTTCACCGCCAATGTTTACGATTATTATAATTACTGTCAAGTTGACAACATATTTTGATCATTTCTAGAAAATGTCGCGACGTCACAAGATTAATAAATATCTTTTAGCACAACAACATGTAAGATTGAAATTATTATTAACACATTTTCAACACCAGTCGTCTGAAATCTCGTCTTACGGGTTTTTCCTATTCATTTTTTTAATGAAGTCCCCCATCCCGAATTTCTGGAGTTTTCTCACCAATGATATTTGTAAAATCTTGTTATAATATAAAATGGTATATATTACTATATATAAAATATTATTCTTATGACAGATTGTGCATTGTTTTACTACCAATCGGCCGAACAACTGATAATAACACAATTATACGTAGAAAATTAAAAATTTTTGAATAACATTTTGTATGCTTTTACCAAAGAAAATTCATTTTAGCTTGATAAGAGGGCCTGTTCAGCCATTCATGCCGTAAATTTGCGTAATTATCTCGGTGCCCAATGTCGAACAATACGAGAAGAACAAGGTGATGAATCTGAAGAATTCCTCAATCTTTTTGACACTCAAATAACATACATTGAAGGGGGGCGAACATGTAGTGGATTTTTTACAGTTGAAGACAAAGTATTCTTTTATATATTATTTTAATGAAAATTCTAAAAAAACATCTCTAGATTTTTGAAACTCGCTTATATCGAAGCCATACTGCTGGCCCTACAATTCATTTAGAACCGGTTGCAATTTGTGCAGAATCCTTAGATCCCAAATACGTTTTTATTCTTGATACTGGAATGAAAATATTTATTTGGAATGGCAAGAAATCTAAAAATACACTAAAATCTAAATCGAGACTGATGTGTGAAAAAATTAATAAAAACGAGAGGAAAAACAACGCTGAATTAATAAGTGAAGTTCAGGGAAATGAAAGTAGGGAGTTTTGGTTGGCTTTGGGAGAACCTGAAGGGTTACCACCAGAAGAACCACTCCAGGTTTGTGTTAATTATTTTTGGGAAAAATTTAATACAGAAATTTGTTAGGAACACGTTGATGACAATTTTGTCCCTGTACCGCCACGTTTGTACCAAATTCAACTCGGTATGGGCTACTTAGAGCTGCCCCAAGTTGAGGTACCTCATGCCAAACTGGTCAATACTTTACTAAACAGCAAAAATGTTTACATTTTGGATTGTTACTTGGATGTTTTTGTTTGGTAAGATTTTGATGGAGTATCAAACTCGGCTTGGCCTCGTTTGATAAAATCCCATCTCGTTTTATAAATACCATTACTAAACTTACAAAATTCCAGGATTGGGAAAAAATCAACTCGACTTGTGAATGCCGCTGCAGTAAAATTGTGTGAAGAACTGTTTAATATGATTGACCGTCCGGATTATGCAATGGTGACCCGAGTTAGGGAAGGAACCGAACCTCAGGTATGCAAACATTGCAGCAACTAAAAACAAACTAAATTACAATTTAAGATATTTAAATGTAAATTTATTGGTTGGGACGAAGTCATTGCTGTTGATTTTACTCGAACTGCCGAATCCGTCCAAAAAACTGGTGCAGATTTAACAAAATGGGCACGTCAGCAGGAAACAAAACACGATCTAACTGCGTTATTTACTCCTCGACAACCAGCAATGCCTCTGACTGAAGCCCAACAGTTGATGGAAGAATGGAATGAAGATTTAGAAGTAATGGAAGCTTTGGTACTTGAAGGTAAAAAATTTGTTCGTCTACCAGAAGAAGAATTGGGTCATTTTTATTCAATGGATTGTTATGTATTTTTGTGTCGGTATTGGATGCCTATTGATGATGACAGTGATGGAGGAGAGCAAACAAATGACGGTGATGATTTTCACTGTGTTGTGTATTTCTGGCAAGGAAGAGAAGCATCAAATATGGGATGGTTGACTTTCACATTTACGCTTCAAAAGAAATTTAAAATGTTGTTTAATGATAAACTAGAGGTTGTGAGGACGTACCAACAGCAGGAAAATATGAAATTTATGGCGCATTTTAAAAGGAAATTTATCATACATCAAGGAAAACGTAAGTTAAGGGATAAAAATGCAGTTGAGTTTTACCATTTGAGGTCAAATGGGAGTGCCCTCTATACGAGACTTGTGCAAATTAAACCAGATGCTGCCTCTCTTAACTCCGCATTTTGGTAAGTCAATTGGTAGTGTTCAAATATGTTTCATTACGACACTATTTATAATGAAGATCAAATTCGGCTTAATAACAGTTTACTTTTTAACAGTTATATTCTGAATGTTCCTTTTGAGCAAGAGGACGAAGCTGGGATTGTGTATGTCTGGATTGGTTCCAAAGCAGACCCTGATGAGGCTCGTCTAATCCAGGAAATTGCCGAGGAAATGTTTAACAGTCCTTGGGTGAGTCTTCAGGTTTTGGCAGAAGGTGAAGAACCAGATAATTTCTTCTGGGTTGGTCTTGGTGGGAAGAAACCCTACGATACTGATGCCACATTTATGGAGTATACAAGACTTTTCAGGTGTTCAAATGAGAAAGGTTATTTTGTTGTATCAGAGAAATGTTCAGATTTTTGTCAGGTATTTTTCATTATGCAACATTTTTTATAATAATTTAAAAAAATGTTTTTAGGATGATTTAGCAGATGATGATATAATGATCCTTGATAATGGAGAACAAGTATTCTTGTGGCTTGGTGCAAACTGTAGCGAAGTTGAAATCAAACTAGCATATAAGTCAGCACAGGTAATGTAATATTGTATTGTGAATGTAAAATAGAATTGAGTTAACATCTATATTTAGCTAACCTCGCTTTTTGATTAAAAAACACGAAGTGGTAGCAAAACTTCTGTTACTTAAGTGGGTTACATGCACTTCGCAGTCGTAGTGCTGGTTTGATCCTTGTAACTTGCCCTGCTTCGAATTTCTTAACCTTTTTAAGATCTTCTTTAACTTCCAGAAGCTTCTCTTCAAAATCGTTCCCTTCTAAAATGTCTGACTTCAAAGTATTTTCAAAACTATTCATTTTCTCGAATATATTCTCCTGTTTTGTCAGCTGTCTTTATTTGAATCTTTCTAAAAGCTTGCGTAATTTTTTTTCATTTGGATGGTTTTTTTTTTCAAAATCTTCCTTGGTGATTCTCTTTCTTAAGGACTTAGTTTTTGTTTTTTTGTTTTTTTTTTCAATCGGCTGTGTTTACGCTCCTTTAGAGTCGTCTTTTGTTCTTCTTTAATCTTCTTTTGCTTGCCGTCTTTCAAGCTTTTTCATCATCCTTCTTTCTTTATATTTGTACGTCTAGAATCTTCTATTACTCTTGGTTTTTTTCCCTAAAAGACGTCTTTTGACTTCGTTTACGATCTTCTTGTGCTCTACTTTTTCTACCTATCATAATTTTTCTTTTTCCTGCAAACGTTTTTCAACCTCTTCTAGAATCTATCTTTCTTTGCTCTTGCAGAACACCTTTTGTTCTTCCAGTAGACGTCTTTCAACTTCTTCTACGATTTTCTTTTCTTTTTCCATCAAATGTTTCTTAAACTATTTGTCTTTTTTTTTTCTCAATAGATGTCTTTCGTCCTTTTGATCGAGCTTCTCAAACAGTAACTGTCTTGTCCCACTACTTGCAGTCAGACACAAGAAAATAAATATTTTGTTTCCAGTCTAAACTTCTTTAAAGGCTTAAACTTAATGCGGCTGAGAAGGCTTAGCCAGCGTGAACGCAAAGTCGTATTAGCCAATGAGCATTCTGTATTTCCCAATACGCCATCTTATAGGATAGGATCTTGGATATGTAGGATACGAAATAGAAATCTGTTCTATTCCAATTCTTACTCTGCCATGTGCCTATTTGAGCCTTATTAAATCCCACTCCTGATATCAGTATTACGTGAACTCAATTTGGGTTCCGTGATTTTTTTTATATAATAACTTTCAAGATTTAAATAACTTAATAACACATTTCTATCGCCCTAATAACCGCTCTACTTTGCTAAACCATATACTGCCTATTGCTCGCTTTAGATATAGAGCCAAGGTCCAGATGCTATTCAAATTTAACAAACTTCTGGGTATGACAAATACCCCTTTATTTAAGCGGGTTTAAAACAAGATGACTGCTTTTTCAACATTTAACCACGTGACCCGAATTGCACACTCGTGATTGGTGAATAAAAGTTGGAAATTTCCGAGTAGCAATAAATTTAAAAAATATATTTTGTGAAACGTAAGGAACACCCAACGGCACCAAACAATTTCACTTTGCACGTTACGACAACAAAGTTGTCATCTTCGGGAATTAAACTGTTGATTAAACTTGAGTTTAATTCCCCACCTGAGGATGACAACTTTGTCGAAACGTGCAACGTGAAATTGTTTGGTGCTTTTGGGTGTTTTTCCATTTCATTCCACACACCAAGAAGTTACTATATTTAGTGTATTTCCAGGTTTATATTCAACACATGAGAGTGAAGCAACCCGACCGTCCCCGAAAATTATTCCTCACCATTAAAAACAAGGAATCAAGACGCTTTTATAAATGTTTCCATGGATGGGGGGCCCACAAAAAACCACCAGAGTAACGTGCCAAAAGAATTTATTAAAAAGAATTATATCACAGTATTAACAAAGCTCAACTGTGAACATTTTACTAAGTTTTAATATACTTGTACTAATTTATTGAAAAATATCTATACAAATAAATAAGTTTTAACAACAGTGCTTCATTTCTAAGATTAGTCATCATCATCGTCATCATCTGAAGGGACAAATAAATCATTCTCTTCAAGGAAATTCGCAATATTTTTACTGATTGCAGCTCCAATTAACAGACCGGGAACTACAGTTAGAATTACTCGGATTATTCCCAGTGAAGTCTTGTGGGGCTCTGGTAGCAGACCCCCAGTTTTTGAATGGACTGCTGTTCTCACCGGACCCAAAGTGATTAAATTCGGGCGTTTTTTCAATATGCACTGTTTTAACACTGGATTTAGACGTGATAACACCATTTTTCATTAATTTTAACACTTGGCACTTTATTCCAAGCCTCTAAATAAAAATATAACCAAACTTTTTATAGAATTTCTAGATTCAAGGAGAGGCCTTGCCACAATCAATGACGCAACTAGCGCCCTCTACAAGACACAAAAGACGGTTCTTATCAAAATTTTTATTAATTTTTGATACAAAAATTAGGATTATTATAACTTTAACATAATGGTAATACTTTAGATACGTTTAATGATTTTTTGCGGAATAAGCATTGGGTAAACTGTTTAAAATCACGCATAACTTGTTATGAGATTTAGCATCAAATTTTTCATTAGCAAAAACATAAAACTGATCAGCTTTTATTGTTTTGCCAGGTTGACACATACCTTTGACCTACAAAAAATTGTTATAGTTCAAGGTTAAAGTTTTTTGGGAATTACCTGTATGTAACCATTAATATTTTCAGTGAGGGGCTTATTTAACTCAACAGGAATCACAATATTGTCTGTTGAACGCATAGAAAACGTTTTGTCTCCAATTGAAGCACTGTTTACAATTCCACAAACTGCAACTTTTCTGCCCACAAAACCGGCAAGTTGTGAGCCATTTACAATTGAATATAACGGAGCCCCACTCATGATTACCATTTCATCAATAAATTTCGCAAAAAAAGAAATTTTACGCAATTTTAAGATTTGTGACTTTTTACTCCCGCGCTGTCAACGAAATGTCAAACTTCAGTGTTGCCACACGTTTGGCGCAAAACTCACATAAACATAACCTCACTTCACGTAAACATAACCTCATTTCGCACAAATTGAAAAATGTCTCTTGTCCCTGATTATGATGATTCTTCATCAAGTTTAGAGTCAGAAGAGGAGGAAGTGGCCGAAAATGCCGTTAGGTAATGTTAGGATGAAGTTGTGAATTTCTCTTTTTTCAAAGGGGGCTGTCCTGCTTCATGCTTGTAGGATTAATGTTATAAAAATCGGGTCAGCTGTTACATGTTTCAGGGACCCCGAAAAGGCTGTAAAGCTCCCCCGACCGGACTTTCTAGGGAATGATCCAGACGCAGTAACTTCAGTTTTCAAAAACCCGTTTACCGAAGCCGAAAATGCCAAAGAAGCGATTTTACAAAAGCACGTGAAAATGGTTGATGCTAAAGACAACGTTGTTGTTATAAACGGTAAAAGAATATGTTGGAATTACCGGAAAGGTCGTTGCCGCTTCGGTCATAATTGTAAATATGCACATGACTCAGATTTACAAAAATCCAAAGAGCAGTTACAAATTGAGAAGCAGGTACAACAGACTGTTGTGTGTCAAAATCAGGTCTTACCTGAACCGTCAGCTCACGAACTGGAGAAGATTCGACAAGAGGCTGTTTTGCAAAATGCACAAAAGAGGAAAAAGAGGCCAGGATTGACACAAGGAATTGTTCCAGGAAAAAAAGTCATGAAGAAATACATGAACCAGAAATTGTAATGTGTTTGTAAGTTTATTTATTGAGTTTTTATGAGTAAAAAAATTCAATTGAGGTGTGACTATTTATTGATGAGGTTGTCTCATCTCAATACTTTTATTACATGATAAAATGAGCGAATTGCCCGTATAAGTACACATTTATTAAGCAAATAGAATTACATACAGTATCACACTCTAAATCCCACAAAAGTGGGCTTAAGATGACAAACTTATGACTTGGTGGAAAGCCACCAGTTTCTAAATGCAAGTGGAAAATACCTTTCGAAAATGCTCTCTCTTTACAATTTGTACAATTCCACAATCAAAATAAAATCGTTTAAGGTCACAGAAAAAAAATCAGCATTTAGGAAATCAGTTTGGCATCGTTTTGCTACCTACAGGTAACAAAAAATAACAACGAAAGCTTTAACAATAATTCTAGACAGGTACACTTTTGGGACTGAATAAGATCTCAAAATTTTTTTGAAATATTCGAAAAAGTTGCATTTGCTACGCCAACATTGAATAAAATAACAAGTGACTATTAAAATTTCTATATAGAGTCGATCACGACTTTAAAAGATATCTTACTAGTCACTCGACTTAAAAAAAAAATATGAATGTTACTCGTGTGACAAGTGATTTATTATTATTTTTTGTTCAAAGTGTAAAAAATTATTTTGTACCTATAAGTAAACAGTCTTTAGTAAGATTTTTACCAAATTTGTTTTAATCTTGTGAAAAAAATCGTCACACTATGAAATCAAATAAATTACAAAAAAATTTGGTTACCACTGGTAGTTAACATTTATATACTGGTCTGACTAATTTTATCACTTCTACGTTAAAATACTGTTCTACAAAATAACTTGTAATCTATATAAATAACTATCGGGTGACCATTTAAATTTTCTTGACAGTTTGCAAATTAATTTAAATAGACACCCGTTATTAAAATAATTGTAGGACTACTTAATAAAAATTGAGATACTTATGAAATTTTCATAATGGACACATTTACTTAATTTTCTTTTAAATTATCACAAACCACAAATCCATTATGAAAATTTTTTGAAATGATAAAAAAATTAAGCTTTTCCGTTACATTCTTTACCCTTCACATCACCATGGCCGTTCATTTTCAATGCTTTTTTACAATCAAGACCATTAGAGTGCCCTTCCATTTTTTCTTTTTCGTAATTATAATCATGTGATGGTGTATCTTGAGGTCCAGAAGGATAAAAACAGAATTTTTTCGACGTTGTCCAGTCCTCTCTCAAAGATAGATTAAACATGGAGTAATCAGGATTTCCGGTCACTTCCTTTTCGATTTGGAGGAAAGATGGAAGTGTTTCTTTTAAACTTGCCTCATCCAAAGCTGAGTACGTTTCAAGAAGCATCAGACCACGACATCTAGGGGCAATTCCAATTGTTAATTGAGTGATTGAGAATTACGTCACAAAATAGGCAACCCACCAATCTCCGGACAACTTATATCCATAGTCGAACTCTATGGGCTGGAGAAGTGTGTCGTAATTTTAGCGCGAACGTTTGAAGCACTGTCATTCTGAAAACATACCTTAAAAAAGTCGCCCTTATTGCACTTATACATAAGGTTGAAATTATAACAGCTAAACTTTGACCGAATGAAAATCACATATGAAAACACAAATAAGGCATAAAAACACTCAACTCCAATACTCTAAACATTCTAGTTTTAATCCAGTCAGAAGTTACAAATAATTCGCGCATAATTGATAAATTAATCGAAAATAGAAATTACTGTACATGCTTCGTGCTGTCAAACTCACCCGAACAGCTGTAAACCAACTACCGAAGATGGCCGAGTACATACAAATAACAAGTGGCGCGGGCAAATCGGAGGGGATTTGCTCGCATTCGGCATGGTTCGCTGGAATTCGTTCATATTGGACCTGCGTTAAAGCTTAGAAATGAAGGAAATCTGTGCATCGAACATTTTATTTTCCATTCAATTCTTTATTAAGTGTAAGTTTGCTGTGATTCTTAACTTATCAATAAATGAAATGTTTGGGGTATCGAATGTCGACATTTTTAGGTCTTATTTATTTTATTTAGTGTATTTATTCATCGCATAAAATTTGATCTTTATAGATTCAACCTTATTTACATGTGCAATAAGGTCGAGTTTTTCAAGGTATTTTTATCGAATGACAGTGTTTCAAAATTTCGCGCATTTTTTACGTCACGGCTTCTGGAGCCCATAGGGCTTTCCGACTATTTCAGTTTCTCATTTTTGAGTCGAATAAGTAGATTTTTTACGTATTATACTTGTTTTATTACAAATGACAATATTTATTTGTTTGGTTTGCAGCAGCAATAACAATAATTGACACTGACGTTTTTTGTTAACATTTCGTAAATTAGAATTGATATTATTTGTTCTTAATAATAACTGAAAACTTCGCTATTAACGAAAATTCGTAATAAATACATGAATTTCGCCCTTACTAAATAATTGTCATAAACCAAAACATATTTTTTTTCTTTGGTTAAACCTGTTCTAATCACAAAAAGAAAAAATTAGGGTCGAATATTTTTTTAAGTACTTTATAATGACATTTTTCCCAAAAAAAGAAAAAATGGTTTACGAGCGTATTATTAGAGCATTCTGCTGCGCCTCGTATTTCAAATTAAATTCGCACCCCACGTGAGGCTGCTGGGTTGCCTAAATGAGGTGCTTGAAACGCCCTATTGGCACTAAAAAGTAAAAAAAATACCTTGGATGACTCGGTGGTTGGTAGATGTCAAGCTGGAAGTACTGATTGTTGTAAATAAAGCACCTTCTCAATTTGTAAATGGTAAAATGGGAATTGTCCTTCTGGGTGAGAAGATTGATATAATCCCTGTGTGTTATTTGGGTTTTAACTTCAATGACTTGACCCCCTGGTTGATTTTGACGCCTTACAGTATGAATATAACTGTAATGACCTGTAAAAATTTCTAATATAAGTACTAGAGAAAACATTTTTATGACTATGGAGAGATTGATAGCACTGTAACAATTTTTGCCACTACACTATCCCACACCGAACCACCTTGTTAGTAAAAAATAAAACCCCTAATATACTTTTCAATATATTTGCACCCAAACTTTACAATACAATAATAATAATTTGAAAAAGAAATAAAATGCCTACAATGCTTACAATTGCCGAATTTTTCTTTTCTCACCTTTTTGTCCCCTTTTTCTTAACCTGACTTGATTGGGTGAATTGGACTGCAAATAGTTATGTACGACTTCGAAATCTTGAAAAGAGGGAAAGACTGAAATATCTGGCAGAGGTCCTTTGACCAGGAACTTCAATTTGCGTGCATTCTTCAGTAACCTATCGCCAGTATCAATGCCGATTTTATGGCAGACGGAGCCAATCATACGCCTGATTTTTCCTTCAAAGTCAGTAGAATTGTCAATAACGTCGAAGTAAGGATGACCTACCCATGAAGCAGCAGCGTTTGAATCCAGCTCACGGGCGAGTTCTACACCCTCAGAACGACAACTGTGATCCTTAAAAAATTCAATTATACCTAAATTTGACCAAAATGGCCAAAATTTACTTCAATTGAGTAAAATTCTTCAGCTCCTTTTGCTGCTGAAACCATATGGATTATCTGGTTGTAGCGGTTATCTCGGAGTTCGACGTTATTCCAATGGTTGTCTTTCATGATGTGTTCCCATTTCTCTTTGGTTATAAATGCTGAAGCATCCATGGCACCTCTATCACAAATTATAAGACAATTGCGGTTGCAGGATTTTCCCAACTCGAAAAAGGTGTTCTCGATCTGGATCATTGTCTTCAGGAGGTTCTCTTGAAATTTCACAGCTAGAAAATACATAAAAAAATTTAAAACCACTCAAAACAGAATAAAATGCTAGAGAACATCGAGAAGCGAAAAATTATAATTATTTTACAAAGAATATAGGTTCAGATTTTACATATACCTAATGGCACTTAAAAAAATGATAAAACAAGGTAATCTGGTACCCCCATATTAGGATTTTTGTGAAAATTTTCTATTTTTGCTAAGGCAGTTAGTTTAATTTCAGCGCTATCGCGTTGGTCTTTTTATTCTCAGCTCAGAGACTGCTTGTGATGTCTTAAAATGAAATGAAAATTTTTTCACTAGGCCCCAGCTAACCCTGCATCAAATGTTTATAAAAAAATATATAATTTACGAAATGGTCGAAAATGAACAAAGGTTTTTGACGATTATAGTGGCAAAGTCCTTGAATTTTTTAAATAAAACTAGTGTTAATCCTTGTCTTGTTTACAACAAGGATATATCTTTTTTTGTCCAAGCTTGACTCAGCAGAATCAGTGTGATATGGACAAAAGAGGACGATGCCAACTCTGTGCATGTTTCGCATCGCCCAATTTCACACTCCTAAAATTCCGTTTATCACTTCTCTGTCATTCTCTAGTTCTAAAACTAAAAACTCTCATTTCTAAGCAGAAAATTCTATCTGTTCACCTAAATCACAAGCAAGCAGCAAAAAGCGAACGTAAAAATTTGAAGTTATCTAAAGTTACGTCTACTACCTAAATTCAAATTTTTTTGCTCGCTCTATATTTAGTTTTTCGTTGATTAAATCTAGCCCAAAATGTGCTTAAACTAGCATTTCACGAAAAAACGAGACATTATGTAAATTAGCAGACATTGCGTGCGTTTTTATCATGAATCAAAATAATTATTCTTTATCGATTATGAAGAATTTAATTTGATAAGAGACATCACGTGATGATATGCGAGTTAAATAGATACACGAAAGCTCCACAGGACGTTAGGGCTACAATGTAACGTTTTTTGGGAGCTTATTTCGATTTTTTTCTCTTACCCTCACTATGTACAGGCACTTCGTCTTCGCCTTTTTGAATTTGCTGGATTTTCACACGAAGACCACGGGCTTAATAAAAAAATAAAACATCAGGAAAATAATAAGATTAAATTGTTTTCCCTAATGTGTTAATTGATTAAAAATTTCCATTGCGGAATAAAAGATGTTTTTAATTGTTAAATTAGTCATTCTGAAACTTAATATTAGCAATTAGGCCAATTAAAAAAACAATAATGAGCTCGTTGTGCTTGATTTTTGTACACAATATTTTAAAAAAACGTCAATGTCTCAAGTTTAATAATGATTTATTATCTGTAAATATAAACAAGTTATAAAATTTGGCCTTTACCTCCAAGATTGTATGGTCTGGTGGTAAAAAGTGACACAAATCTAATGACGATAGATAAAAACAATTTATTATAGCATAATCAATGACACTTTATTATAACGGGTCACTATTTAAATTTTACCTCATCTCAACCAAGCAGTTCGCATGATTTTTCCCAGAAAAAACATATTTTTTTTAAAGTTAATAGATGAGTGAAAGTCGTTTTTCGTAACGACAATACTGAGAATTGAGAAACTGAGAAAAAAAAACCTTATCAGTGCCAAAATTACGTTAAATTATCTAAAGCAGTTCGTGAAAAACAAAAGTATTCGGGATTTCGGCGGTTCCCATTTCTCGGAACCATTAAAAGATGTAAGCAAACCCTGCCAAAGTCCTTGTTAAATATGCAAGTGTGCATCCTCATAAATCAAGTTTTATGAGTGTTTTTATGATATTTGAGGTTTGCGGTAACTGCAATAATTTTTATGCTTCTATTTATTGGGAAGATTTAAAAAGTCAGCTCACTTATCTTTCGTTGAACTATAATAAAATCTCTTATAAGTTGTAAAGTGAATTCGTGACTTGTTTTGGGCCAATTTACTCAGTGAACTAATTTTTGTATGCATTTAAAGTTCGTCAGGCTTGTAATTTTATATGAATCACTCTGTATAAAGGCATCGTTATATTTCTAATATCTTGGTATTAAAAAAATGAGATGTTATTTTTTCAGTGTGTCTTGTTTCGGTGATTTTGTTTTACAACAGGGTAATAAGTAACCAAAGACAACAAAAAATTTTACTTTATTGAAATAAGAAATTCTGTAATTATGCTTCAAATTTGACATTTCAAAACACAAATTTGTGTAATTTGTGAATTTTGTCCGTTTATCTTTTATGTTTCTATTGTTTCTATATTCTTTATTTAGCATTTTTACCAATAAACTTTTATTATTGGCAGTATTGGCACCGTTTTTAGTGATGTTTTTGAAATGTTAAAAATCATCAAACTAAAAAAAAACTTTCAACATTTAGCCAACTTAACCAATATTTTTTAATCATCCTGTCCATTAAAAATAATAACCTCAACCTCATTTTTTTGTGCAGTTTTAAAAATTATTTTGGATTTTTTGATAAATTTAAAACATCAAAATGCTTTTTTCGGGTTTGTCCGACAAATTTCCATGTTCTCTTTTAATGTAAACTAGTCAAGCAAGCCCAACAAAGCGTTTTTTTTTCCAAATGCTATCAAAAATTCTCAAATTATTTTTTTACTTCGCAGTTATGGTAATATATAAATCCTGGAGATGGTCTCAGTTTTATCAGAACTGAAACACGTAGAATAATTTTGAATAAATATCTATACTAAGTAAAAATATCTCAATGGATTATTCAAAAGTATAGTGAATTGTTGACAAAAATTTTTTTTAAAAATTCGGTTTAGTATTAGCATATAGCGTCTAACACATTTTATTATAACGGATGACTATGTAAATTTCAAATCAGAGTTAGCAATTATTTTACTAGTAATACCATATAACTCTGGCATTAAGCAAACTTAATTTTGTTAACTATTAATTTTCCAATGCTTTTAGAGAACGAGAGTATACCGAGAGATCAAAATTAAATAGATTACTGGTACTTGTAGCTCAAGGAAGTTTTGTCTTGGCTTGAATCTTCTTTCTTTACAACAAATTCGTCAAAGTCCAACAAGATTTTTTTATTTCGGCAAGTTCTAAATTATGAAAACAGAATTAAACAAAATTCTTGCCACAATTGTGAGCAAATCGTAAACAAAGTTTGTTCTTTCAATGTGACAGATTTTAACCGTTATATGTATTGTAGACGGATGGTATAAGAACGTCAAAGTTTTTTTTAAAGTGTAAATATTGTATAATTAATCGAACAACGTTTTATTATAACAGCGTCTTTCGGAACGTATTGTGTAAAAATGCGTTTTAGTATTTTTTATGTGCTCACTAGATGTCGCCTTGCTAATTCAAAATTGCGAATAAGGTACGTCTTTCATTTTTACATAATATTGTATAAAATGTCGACATTTGCCAATAATTTTAGATTAAACAAGGGTATTTCTATAAGGTCCTTTTTCTTTCAAATCAAATTTATTTGTTTATGCATATTTCAGCATTTTTATTGATTATATCGACATCTTCAGCCTTTATCTAATAATTCCTCTAATTTATTCTTGATTCAAGAGATATAAATTAAAAAGTCGAAAAAGTAAAAAGTTCAAGGGCACAGCTGCACTTTTGTGATCAATTAGTAACGAAATGTTAACATAGTTGTCCAGTTAGACAATGTCAATGATTAGTTATTTGTTATTAGTTATTACGCTTTGTTACATGAAAAATAAAGCTGGTCGACTGTATTAAGGGCACGGCTACTTAATTTAATGACTGTTTACATAGTTTTTACGACTATTTTACTTTTACGACTTAATTTGCGAGCCCTATATCTCTCGAATCAAGAATACTTGTAGTATATTCGCCATTCGACACACCGGAAAAAAATTGCAGAGGCAGGACAATTTTGACGATTATTTCAACAGTAACAGCCACAAATAGTAATTCAAAACTGTATTTCCCGGCTACATCTAGAAGTAACGAATTTTGCGGTCAAATAGAGTCCGTAAATCAACATACTTCGCAGACGGTTACACAGAATTTGGTCATCCACTACGATTTATGATGATTTTTGTGAAAATTGAGAGGTTGGCTACGACGCCATTTTGTGGAAATTCTTAGATCTAGAGTAGGTCTCTTATTTATTTACCAAAAAAATTCTGTTTTTGGTACTGTAAATTAGACACTTTTTCTTATATCTTACCATTCTGCATTTTGTTATCAAGTTATAATTTTATATAAAAAAAAACTTTGAAGTCGATTGTTATTTTAGGGAAACAATCACCCCTGTATTGCAGGGTTTTATTGATAACTTTTTTAATTATTTATATTTGTGGTTTTTACATGTTATATAAGTGTATATTTAGCTAACACAGTTTTGAGGCAACGTAAATCGCTAATATTTTTGAAACACCTGTATATTATTAAAAATGCTATTTTATCAATTTATATCCACTTGCAAATATTTTTTGCACTACAAAGCATAATAAAATGCACAATAAGTGTAATAAAAAATTGCGTCTTATTTTCTAATTTTCCATGAGTTGTTAATATGCAGCAAAAAAATTTTGCAGTTTTTTTTTTAATTTGCTAAAATGACTGCTTTTATGTCTTTATATAAAAAGTGGATTAAACACCGGAACAACCTTCAGATTTTTACTGCACAAGCACAAAGTAATTTTTTTTGATGCCATAATTTCAAATACAATGTCAAAACTGCGATAAGTGTTGTATTTCACACCTATTATACTAATAATAACACGTAACCTGAGATCATTCAAGAGTGTTATGTTTTGTTTTGTATACAAACATTTAAGACCAAAAATGCCGCCTCTTTATTACAAAAACAAACTTCATTATCTTAAACATGAGTACATGTAGTCAAAACAATACTATCGGCGAGACAAACAACGAAAAAAAATCTAAAATTGCCTATTACATTCTAACATTTGAAAATAAAAACTTTACTGATAGCCAATAAATTTTTATTTTAACTTGTCTCTCGGAAAACCCGTCTACAAACATGCGGTAGAATTCCTCGATTTGAAAGAGTGCCAAGTGAATTCCACACGATTTTTTCAAACACCATTAAAATGTTTTAAGTAAAAATTAAACACTTTCTACTGTAATCGAAAATTCCCTACAAATTTGTTTTATTTTTGAAGATGGATTGTATTTGGGTCTCGCAGCTATGAACTTTAAACGAATTCTCCTTTAGGTTATCCAAAAATAAGTGCGGGTTTGGTGTAACGCCAAGTCTTTTAAAAACTGACCCCCTCATCACACCTATTTGATAATATTGTCATCTGCATTAAGGGCAAGTTATACTGGGGGCATTTCAGCAAAAGCCATTAAAACCGTTGTAACAAGTTATAAGCAAGGACTCGGACCCAAATAGATTAAAGCTTCCGTTGGGGTTTCGGTTCTAAATAAGTGAAATTAGTTTCGTTATAGTTCCAGTTCCAGTACTTAAAAAAAAGTAAAATGGTTTATAGGTTCCGGTTTCGATCTAGTTCGATTTTCAGTTCTAGTCCGGTTATGGATGGACAGTAACAGTAGGTAACAGATTTATAATCAGTGGTAAACGCAGCCATTATTATTTATTTATTTAGTGATTGAATGCAATGCAAGCACCTGCTGGCTGCACCTAAATAAAATAACGGTTCTGTTAGAATTCCAATTTTAAATCATTCAAAAAATTTCGGTGATTCAAAAAAATAAAATTAAAAGATGGGTTCGGGTTTTGGTTCTGGTTCACAACAAAATATAGATTACTTTTTTACGATTTTTTTTGACGTTATTTTACAAGAAATTTGATGTTTCTTTGAAAATACATAAAAAACCTATTTGGTGAAAATAATTATGTAATTACTTCAATAACTATAAAAAAATAAATCAGTGCATTTTTAAGTCAAGTTTATTGTTAAACTTAGTCGGATTTAATTTGGTATTAAAAATGCAAAAAAAAATATTTTGCGAATTAGACTAAGGTCTTTTTTTCAAAAACTTGATCTACCACTTAACAAACACTGATCTGATAAATCAAAAGGTCCGGTATGTAAAATTGTTAAGAATGAATCATACATCTGAACGAATATTCAAATGGGGTTCTTCTTTTACGAAATAGAAATAGCTCTTTCAAAATTTGATCATTTTCAGAAGCCCTCTGTAACAAAATGTTACTGATATATTCATCATTAACGTCCAGTATCCTAGCCTAAACTCTTAGTTTTATATTTAGCCCAAAAATGTTAAAAATTGGAAATTGATTAAAAAGATTATTGGGAAAAGCTCCAAAAACAATTTTCTTGCTCCCTCATCCTAAACGGTGAACGCAGCCAAAGGTTTGCAAAATAGTTTTGAGATATAAGACAGACGGCTATCGGAAATCCATTAAAATTCAAAAAAAAAACATTTTTTTGTAAAGTGTGTTTGCTAAACTTTTGATGCCCTGTATAACTAGTAGAAATCTACAAAAAAAATTCAACAATGCACCTAAAAGTTCACGAAACCAGCTACCCAACAAAATAAGATTATCTAAATTAGAAAACAAATTTTCGGGTGGGCTATTTCAATTATTTTAACAATCACTGATTGAATTATTTTCAAATCACTGATAACGATGTTGTCTTAAGATATGTATGGCCAACTACAAAAATAAAAAGTTGATTTTTTTAAGACAGTATTGGACAAAATTAGTGCGAAAAACGAGAGGATGGGGATCAAATCGAAAGCAAGAACGAGAGTCTAGACGAGAATTTATTAGTGTAACTCTTGTTTCTGCTCTCGGATAAAAAAAATCACATTTGACCCAAAACCCATAGTTTAGAAAATGAAGATATTTGCGTGTATTAATCATAGTTTAGAGAGGCCTTATACATTAGGGTGGGCCAAAAAAATAACTACTTTTTGTTTTAAACTTCCGACACTGAAAAATTAGTTCCTAGGCACTTTTAAAAAATGCTTTTTCAAGATGAGCTCTTAATTTTAATAGAAAAGACTCCCTCATCGCAGTTTTCCATTTTTTTTAGTTCCATATGGCAATATCCATATCTCGTCACTACTTGATCGTACAAAAAAATTTTATTTACATTTTTTATAGGAAATTGAACTCTCTAAAAAAATATTTTACAATTTTTTTTATAACTCTTACCGTTTAGAAGATATCAGGAGTCAAAGTTTGAAGAATTTAGCAAAAATTTCTTTTTCAATTCTAAATTTTATAACTCGTGGATAAATAAATATTATAAAGTGCGCAACATACGGTTTTGTAGGAAATTAAACGCTCTACAAAAAAAGTCGTTTGTGGTTAATTGATTACTTCAAACATTTAAAAAAATTGGGGATTTAGTATCAAATTTTGGTTTTTAAAATGCGAATATCTTCTAAATGGTTAGAATAATCAATTAACCACAAGAGACCTTTTTTATAGAGCGTTTAATTTCCTACAAGGCTATATGTTGCGCATTTTATAATATTTATTTATCTCTGAGATAAAATTTAGAAGTAGAAAAGGAATTTCTGTTAAATTCTTTGAACTTTGACCTCCGATATCTTCTAAATGGTAAGAGATATAAAAAATTATAAGATAACTTTTTTGTAGAGTGTTTAATTTTCTACAAAAAATGTAAATACAAATTTTCTGTACAATCAAGCAATAAAGAGATATGGATTTTACCATATGAAACTGGAAAAAAATGTAAAACTGCGATGGAGTCTTTCCTATTAAAATTAAGAGCTCATCTTGAAGAAGCATTTTTTAAAGGTGTCTAGGAATCAATTTTTCAGTTCATCGAAGTTATGTATGTTTATTTTAATTTAATAAAACTATTCCTATTTTTTTTTGAAAATGCTGTTGAGAATATTTTGATTTTTTGATCAACTTTAAACCTCAAAATACTCCATTTTCTCAATTTATAGCTTCCAGTATTTTTCTTTTTGAGGAAATCTTTCTCCAAAAAAAGATGAAAAAATCAAGATCGTAATCGCAGTGAATTTGTCTTTTCTATTTTTGATAACAAAAAATTGGGGATTAATGAAGAAAAATTTGAATAATGACAATAAATTGCAACGGAAATACCACAACCGGAAGTTGAAATAATGAAGCCAAATTTCACTATTATCAATAAAAAAACATTTAATTTTGCTTGTGTACCAAGTTTCATAATAATCGGTTAAGTGGTTTACGAGATATCCTAAAAAATGTTTTTATACCCAATTCCGAAGGCTTGCAATTTTGTAATCAGTTCTAATCAGTTTTAGATAAGACGAAAATTCTTTTGCAGATTTTCATCATTTGTAGTGCTGCAATAATTCAGGTTAAAATTATGTCATGTATTTCTTATACAAACAGTACAGACATTCAAATTGCACCACCCTAATATGAAACATTAAATTACAATTTTATAAAAAAAACTCGTGTAACCAAAAATGTAGTATAAACTGCTGCTTCGTCTGAATTATTTAGTAAATGTGCTAAACTGTTGGCTTTTTATAACAATTTGACTAAGAATAATTATTTTGTTGTGGTAGTTTTAGACTCGTTATCATTATCCTTTTATGGGATTATTTTATATACTCGAGGACTAGATGTAGAGCGGCAGAGCTAAGTGATCTAAGTACCAAAAAATTATTTTCTGTTCTTTCGCCAAAGTGATTTATTAATTATTGCCAATGTAGTGCTAAGTGATCTATCGCCTGATGGTAACCACCATTAATTTGATTTTTTGAGTTTTTTTGTTTAATAAATTTTAATGAAAATTGTCTATTTCGTGCAGGCAGAAATTTGAGTTTAATAGTTTTTTAAGCAGAAATTTTAAAATAATTTTCATTTTTAAATTGTGTTAATTTGTAATTTCGTTTTATTGTTATTTGAATTTGCCGTTCTGTGGATAGTTTTTATCATTTCAAACAATAATAAAAACATTATGAGGAATTTGACTCGAGAAGAATGCGCCCAAGCTGTGGTTTTGTTGGAGGAAGGATAGAGCTACAGAAGAATTGGTGAAAGGTTTGGTGTATCTCATACGTCAGTTTCGCGTATGATACAAAGGTACAGAGAGACAGGAAGTCACCTCAGAAGACCTGGGCAAGGAAGAAAAAGAAAAACCACTCCTATCCAGGATAGATTTTTAAGAATATCTGCGCTAAGGGAACGCCTTGTAACCGCCAGGAAGCTACAAACTGAGTTCCGTAACGTAGAAGGAATTCAAATCAGTACCGAAACTGTTAGAAAAAGACTTAAGGAGGATAATTTAACACCCCATATTCCTGCTCGTGGTCCTGCATTGACTGCAGAACACCGCAGAGCCCGATTAGAATTTGCTAGAGAGCACATAAATTGGCAAAGAGAGGATTGGGAGTCTGTTCTTTTTACGGATGAGTCAAAATTTTGCCTTTACAATTGCGAAAGACGTGTTCGTGTGTATCGTAGACCAAATGAGCGGTACGCACAGTGTAATATTCAGAATACCACATTGTGTGGTGGAGGCTCAGTAATGGTTTGGGGTGGTATTTCCTTACAAGCTCGCACGGAGTTAGTGGTTGTAAATAATGGCTCTATAATTGCGGACCGTTACATAACAGACATTCTTGAAGAGCATGTCGTACCATATGCCCCTTATATTGGTCCAAATTTTTTGTTAATGCAAGATAACGCAAAACTCCACACTGCCCGAATTGTTAAAGATTACTTGAATGAGGCAGAAATCAATGTTTTGGATTGGCCAGCTCGAAGCCATGACCTGAATCCTATTGAGCATGTTTGGGACATTCTCGGGAAACGTTTAAAAAATCTTCCACATCCATCTTCAAGATCCACGTCCATCTTCAAAGAGGTAGGTCCTCAACTAAATGAAATTTGGAATAACTTAAATCAAGAAGACATAAGTTCGTTAATTTTGAGTATGGAACGAAGATGTGCAGCGGTTATTCAAAGTAGAGGTGGTAATACGCGATATTAAGATGTTTTCTGTAACTTTAATAAAATTTTGTTTTCGGTTTGTTTTTCTATATTTGGACACATTAGATATTAATTTACTTTAAACAAATGTTTTTGTTAAATTTTTCTTAATTTTGTACCAATTGGTCGAATACATGTTTCAATTTTCATAAAAATTCAAGTGGTGCGTTAATTTATTGGAGCAGTATATTTGCCCAGACCCCTAACTGCAAGGGTTCCTCTACTTAGTTGGGGGTTTAAGTCGGTCAATCTCCTAGTTATCAAGTCAAACTTTTCAAAATAAATTAATTCATTTCTGTTTCTTCTCTTATCTCAATTATTTATAATTTTTAAATCTGAAAAAAATGCGTAATCACAATAAAATTTTTCAAAGAATCAATTATTATCGGTCAAAATAAACGAAAACGTAAATATTGCCGTAAAAATTCTAATATTTAACTCAATAAAATAAATACTTTATTTAAAAAAAAACTGAAAAAGAAAAACTAATTTCTGTTCTAAATTTTTCGTAGATTTTAATGGTATTTTATACGACTTATGGTTTTTGCTAAAACAGAAAATTAATCAAGATCGGAGAGGCAATCACTTTACTTTCCAATTCTCCATACTAGACTAGTGTAATAATTCCGAGTGAATAATGTTAATGTTAACAACTACTTCTCATGTTATCAAAAAATTTAAAACCTTGGCCATATCATATCTGTAAGGTGACATAAATTTTGTTTTTGCAAACAGTTCAAATTTAATTTGGACAACAAGGGCACATCTGTGACTTGACATTGGGGTCAAATTTGCAAACGAGTAGAATCAATTTTAATTCCCATTAATATCACAATCATTCACAGCTCTTACACTTTTAAATAAATTAAAATTTAATGCGCGTACTTTTGTCACACTTTTTATGTTAAACTAACTTTGTAATTCAAATTCGCTTGTTTAACTCTCTGTTAGATATATTTTTTCAGTAAATTTTAAAAATGACGCAAAATAATAAAACAATATTTAATTTCAAAAAAGAATTAGACGCAACGTCATTGATTTATTTCGAGGCCAAGAATTCATTAGAGCATGTGATTGTTATAAGGTGTTTACTTGAGTTAAACGTGCGTCAGTTGTTTAGAAAAAAATAATAATAAAAGTTTAAAATTGAGCCCTCAAAACTACGCTTAATTGTTGCATCATGACATGACCCATTTTTCTGCTCCCTTTTCAAAACATTGTGTAACAGAATTATCGATTTTCATTGTACTCTGGTGGCTTATCTAATGATGCAATTTTCACAATTGGTTTTATTTAACAATGAAAAATAAATTTTCTGCGCCAATTTTCTCAACTACGTAATAAGGAAAAATCCTGTTATTACAACCTGTAAATATTTTTGCAGGTTTCTCTCAAGAAACCATATAAATACAGTGAATTTTAAATTCCATGGTCGCAACTTAAACTAAGTTAAGGTCAAGGTTTTTGATATTGAACCCGCGTTATTTAGGAAAATTTTAAATTGGCGATAATTAATTTCCGGTTTGCGAAAAACCCAAAACCTGTATAATAACGCAGTTATTATTTCTAGCACGTGATGATTAATTGTTTCAATAAATAAATATTTATGAAATCCAGTGGAACGACCTTCCTTGCTCATCCTCTGGTTATATAATTTCACAAGATTTCTTCTTGGCAATGGATTTTTTCTCTTATAAAAATAGATTCCCGAAAATAAATATTGTTTTTAAGGTTTTTGTTAGTACGTCATTCATAATAGTTACAACCCTTTCCAAAAATATTTACCGACTTTTTTTTGGGTTACATTTAAAACTAATTTTGTATTTTCTAACTGGGCCTCATCCAATCTAATCACAAACGAAAATAGAATAACGCGTGAGCTCATTTTGATAGGAAAACATCCAAAAAATCTATGCATTGCGTAAAACGGAACGTTCGCTGTCTGCAACATTTTGAGCGGGACGCCATTTTCAAAACAAAAAGACGAATTTTTTACTCACCTTCTTCTTCGCTTAAATCACTGAATTTGATCCCTCCACTGCAAAAATAACATTTATTTAGTGTATTGTTGTGTAGTATAAAACCCGCCACGAAACAAAAATGAGCTTAAAAAAATATTTTAACGCTAAAACTTGTGTTTTAGTTCATTATTGCATCGTGACGAGAAGGATATTTATACATTTTTATAGAAAATGGTAGTGGAATTGAAAACTTAACTACACCAGCAACCGTGCACCAGGCCAGAACTGCCACAAAGAGTTTATTATGTAATAAATCAGTTAAAACATACGAAAAACTCTATTCATAAATCATAATCATGGATCAAAGAGACAAAAATACGGTTGGCACTTTTTTCGAAAATATTTTAATTGCTTGTTTTTATTTATTTATTAAAAAAATAAATAAATAAAAATTATATCCACGACATTATAGATACTTTACACAATTTTGAATTCCATGTTATCTATTAAACATAAAGTAAATATATTGAGATAATCGTGACTGGTCGTAGAAAAAATAGTGTGTGCAACACACATTTAATGGTTACTAAGACACCCGTATTTGTTACGGGGTTACGACACTCGTTATACACTATTTTAAGTGAAGTTTATTTAGAAATAGGTATTGTAGTATCACAATTATTGCTTTAAAAAATCTGTGAAGTATTTTTTCAGTTCGTTAAAAACAGTTTTCTGAAAATTTTCGAATAACGACAGTTTCAAAACTGTTGTTATCGAGTTAATGTATTGGATAAATTACCACAAACAATTGAATAACTATAATATAATGATGACGAAACGTTGCAGAATGCTAAATTAAGTTTAAAACAATAAAAAATAAGTTAAAACAAAGGTATACTCAATAATGTTTTCAAAAATCAGTTGTCTCTCTTACACAATAACGTTGGAAAGCGCAGTAGCTCATCACGCATTTCCAAAAATGTATACGTACAAAGTTAAAATGTCAAAAAATTTATTTTATGATTTTAATAAAATTTGTTTTTCAAATTTTACACGAAAGGTATACCTTTTAGCTGTGACCCTGCTGAATAATGCAACAGCGACACTTCTTTTTTTCAGTATCGAGAGCCGGAAACGACAGTTTTACCAACTTTAGAAGATAGATACACGACATTTCTTAATTTTTAAATGAATAAACATAAAAGCAATTTTTTTTCCAATATTAATCAAAGACGATGTCTTACTTCTTAGAAGCCGAATTTTTTTGTATCCGTTTGAATTCTTTTTGATTGATTACCGTGTCTGTGTCATACACAATAGGTAAGGTTTATTTACTGGTTGCTAATTGATTACCGTGTCTGTGTCATACACAATAGGTAAGGTTTATTTACTGGTTGCTAATGCAAACTCGTTGGTATTACTTACCGTCCTTAGACGGTAACTAAAACTCTTCAAAATTAATTAAATAATTGTATTTGAACAAAAGTCAATAGCACAAAAAATACCATAATCATCACGAACGTAAAGAATATTTTACCGTTCTTGATACTTAAATATTATTACTAATTTTTATACTAAAACAAAAGCGAAAAAATACTTTTTGGTCCCACGACAAGTAAAGCCAAATTAATGTAAACGTGCGCCTTTGAAACCTGTATTTTCAGTTACTCTGGGTTTTTGCCACACGTGTGCGGTAAAAATATTGCAAATTTTACGTCTTTCATTTCATTTATTAAAAAAATTTTTTTACGAACGAAATTAATTAATTATAAATTAATTTATAATATTTTTTATTCTTAAGTGTAGAGAGCCGTTTTAATGTGCAAAAGCATATTATAAATTACAGATTTCTAGAATACTTTTTGCGTTAGTTGCTATGACAACAAAACTGAACAAAACAAAAAAAATTTAATAGATTATCCACAGTGGGGAGAAAAAATCTTGTTTGTCAAATTGTTATTATTTTGTTTGTTAAGAACTTAACCTCTCATCTTATGATGTTTTTGCAGTACTTCGTTTATAACCTACTTTTTAGGTGGATTCGAAGGGTACCTTATAACCGGGTTTTACTGTAATGTAATATTGTATCAAGCTTTATTATAATGATATGACAACTACAACGCCTTCAAACAACTTAATTAGTTCATTATCACAGATAAAAATTAAAATTTTGGACTGCTGGCAACAGTTTTGACAGTATTAAAGCGCAGTTTACTGCGACAAGATCCTATATCTTTTATAAAATTTGTTATACTGTGAGAGAGAGTTTCGTAGGACTAATAAACGTTCAATATCGTAGCCTATCTCTGGCACTTATTTGTGTATAAAATTTGACAAATATATTATTCGTTTTTGGCAGTTTATATATTGTCAAAACTGGTGTTAACAAATTGTCAATATATTAGGTCATTGTTAAATTTCTGTTAAATTGACAGGCAAATATAAATTCATTTTCTCTTAAAAGAAAATGGCTTGAAGATGTCGCAACAAAAGCTAAAAGTTTTTACACTCTAAAGCTTATTTTTTTGACTTTGTCCGGTGAGATCATAAAAGGGGTTGTAACGTTTAACACGTGTTCTGTAAAAATACGTACCGCATTGGTATGGGTCGTCTGTTGGTTGTGTTGTTTCATCACCTCTAACGCACTTGTAAATAAGGGTCCTTAAACCAGTATATGTGGGTGGCGTCTCGAAGTCAACATTTAGGCTCGGCTAGGTCAGTGGTTCTAAAACGTTTCGTGCGCCATGCATTTTACAATGCATAAACAAAAGAGTTTGGGATTACTGGTTTTCCCCAGTCTGAATGCGACCCAAAAAATTCCACCCACTCAACCGACTTAAGAATGAACCTTATACATAAGTGCATTAAGGGTCATGGAAGAACACAACCAATAGACGATGGTACAGCTTCTTTAAAGAGCGGCTTACAATTTTTGAAGAATGTTACTTGAAAGCCCCTTTCTTTCACCACCCCTTTTATGATCTCACCGGACAAAGTCAAATAAATAAGCTTTACACTATAATTCAAATGATAAAAGAGGAAACCATATTGACACAAAGTGAATTATTATTAATCATAGGAAGCTATGATTCGAAATAAAAAACTTCGATTACTTAAAATTCTAGATAATTTGATAGAAATAACACATTCCTACTTGGTAAGTCAAACTTTTCCGGGAGGAAAAAATTCATAGAATTAATTGAATTTTAACATTGTACAGTTCAGTCAAAATAAGAAAAGTTTTTGAATGGTTCAAAGCAACTAAAATCCAAAATGTACTACACAGTATCAGATATAGTTTTTAAAAATCAGAAGAAAAAGGAATTTTAGCAATCATAAATCAGTCCAGATTTTTTTTTCTAAATAAAATGTTTATTTTTTATAGGTATATTTGTAAATTACAATTATAAAAATACAATTGACATTACTTTACATATATTTTATTAACTTTAATTCCCGATAACGCATTTTTTTAGTGACAGATCATAGTTCGGTTTATCGATGTTTCACTGTAGTATAACTTGGTAGCAAATAACATCTTTAAAACAATGGCTTACTGGAATATTATTTTCTTGGTTTTAGATTAAATTTGTTAATGGCCAATCACGGCACCAAATTTTAGAAAAATACCCGTTACCTATAATATTTTTTTTTAGTTAATCAGCAAAAGTAGTGATAATAAAAAATGCTGACACAAGTTTTTGTGAAATTATAATACCTGAACAATGCATAAAATTGCACCTAGTCATACGATCGTGTGGAAATTCTGATATTTTAATCGTAAATATTATTTCTTATCTAAAAAATAGCAGACTTATTGTTTGGTGTAATATAACAATTCCACCTGGAATAAACATAATAGAATTTTCCATTTGAATAAGAAAAAAATCTGATTAGAAAATTAATTAAATTTATGTTACTCATTATCACGACGAAGTTATCATTTAATTATCACAATTGACCACGTGTTTAAGAGTGAATTTCCGACAAAGTACACTACAAGAACCACGTTTTTGGCTGATCTTAAGTGTATTACAGACACTTAATTTAAGTTTTTAATTGACGTTAGAAGTTGTTTGATGATAAATGATAAGATAAAAAGACTAACCTCTACTTTATAGATTCGACCTTTATAATAATTTTTATCTGCAAAATTGGACGATGTTCCAAACTCCTCGCGGAAATATAGAAGTTATAAAAACAAAAACAATGTGACACAACAAAAAATATTTATCTTGGAACACAAATAAAAATAAAGCAATGAGATTAACAATTAAGTAAGGGATTGCAGAAATATTTTTTAAATAATAATGGGGGTAGGCCAGTTGCACTGATTTTTTCAGGTTTTAATACGTCATCCTAAGGACTATATTAATGAGATTTTTTTCAGTAAAGTAACAGAATTTAATATATTTATATAATAAGCTTAAGAGAGAACTTAAAATAGTATATTATACGAGAGTATCAAAGGACCAGAATGCATAATTTAATCCCGTGTGATAAAACTTTAGGAATTAAGGCACTTGAGTCCTGAGGTATATACCCTATTTTTTTTGCACTTCCGATAAAAACAAAAAGTCATTTGCGATTTGATTTGTCTATATTTTACATCCTAAGGGATTTTAAATGTCTCTTTGTAAAATTACGTATTTTACAAAGAGACATTTAAAATCACTTAGGATGTAAAATATGGACAAATTCAAATCGCATATGACTTTTTGTTTTTATGGTTTTACAATTCGAATTTATCTACAATTTTTTGTATTTAAAATTTTTATGCTCCTTCAAGTCGGATGAAAAGAAAACTCTAAGATAGAAGGGGCAATTTACAATAATTCCCGCTCCTGATTCCCAAAAATGTTTTTTTAAGGTTTGCAATACCATTTTTTTAGAAACAATGCAGAAACATTTTTGAAGAATAATAATTAACGTCGTCGACTCTCAAAATAAATAAAAAATTTCATGATTTTTTATAGTATTTTCAATAGTCTGGCTTGTGATTTTATGGTATTTAATAAAACTTTGGGAGCCGCAGGCGAGTTGTTATATTCGAAATTTTATAAACATTGCAGAAACATTTATTTTTATTGTAATCGTAGCTTTGTTTTATTAATTTTTTCAAAGTTTTTGTATGTTTTTATCTTTAATATGCATTTTGTAACGTCTGATCATCATTTCATCAGTAATTCAATTGTTTGCACCATTGTATCCACAGTTTTGTTTTTATTAGTAAAGATAACTCGATGACGAAAATTTTTGGACTCTGTTATGATGCGTCTAAAGCTACACCCAATGTTTTTCAGCGCCTACCTAAATTAATATTTTTTTCGGTCACACTATACATTTCTATGTAGTTCAACGTGTTTTTTTCTTTAATTAAATAAAAAATAAAAACTGCCCACCTCCAATTACAGTTGAACACATTTCTCCTATTTATTTTAACCAAAGCAATAAATTTAAAAACCACGTGTTCCTAAATCAGGCAATGAGCCAAAAAACGTTTATCAAAAATACTGACTAGACCCCCTGACTCCAAACATCAAAACTAATTTTTTTTCAATAAAAAAAGTTTACGGGGCTAATTTCATGTTGAGATAATACCGGTAGTATCTTAGTTTCTATGGAAAATTAAAGAATTCACTGCTGTGATTGGTTGTTACTATAAAAAAGTATTAAAATTTGCGATACTACCGGTAGTATCTCAACTTGAAATTACCCCGTTAGTTTGTTAAATTTGTATTGCAAATTTTTAATAATAAAAATATCCTGGAATATCAACAAGATGTGGTTTTATAACAAAGTGCAAAAGCTTTAAATAATAGATTTTGTGATGTAAATCTGTGATTTTATTATTTTAAGGTTGTTTTAATCTTAAATGACTGGCTAAAAGCACAAAGTTGGGTGCCAAAAACTAGGTTTTATTGTTGTTTTCAGTGACATGCCAGTCATGTGGCTAATAGTCCAAAAGTGATGACGAAAATGGAGAGCATACTTTAGGACGAATGAGAGTATGAAAATAGTATATTTTACTAATAATTGAATAAGCTCAATTTCTCATCGCAAAATACGTCCTTTGGGACATCCAATTTTTTTGCTACTTAGTTTTGGGTTTATAAAATACGAAAATAAATTTTCTACACCATTTCAACGGTTTTGAAATACTACCAGACTACCTCAAATTTGTACATTTAGTAATAATCGCAAAAATATACTTTAGGCTCTTTGAAATTTTTATATCTCATTAATTAATTATTATTATTTAAATGTCACTTAAGTTCTTTGGGACTAAAAGTAGCAGTTTAGGCCCTCTCAGTAGGAACTAAAGTAACAACTTTAGTTCGGGAGGTGCAAATAAATTATTAATTATTGACAACAATTTATAATAAATTATTTTTAAAGTAATTTCATATGTTTATTCGGCTTAATGCTCTCCAAATTAGTCATCAGATCTGTGAATATAAATAAAGGACAATATGTGAATCAGAGGAAAACACACAAACTTACCTCAAAAGGACTGACGCAGTTTCTGGCACTCTAAAGACCTGTAATTGGGTTAATAATTTTTTTTATTAATCTAGGTTTGAATATTTACCTTCCATCCCATATTTTCAAAAAACGTGCTAAGCCTGGCCTGGCCGGTAGTTTTTCCACCACATGGTCCTAAACAAACCGGAACCGGAAATAGAATCTTTAAAGAATCACGTGTTTATTAACTTACCTCCTGTTAGGACAACTCTATAGCAGGTCTTATCTTTGTTTGTTGTTTTATCCATATTTCCGGTGTTTTTACGTATTTTTGAAAAAAAAATTTGTTAATTATCAAAAAGGTGGTTTTGTTGTGAAAGGTGAAGAATGAAAATCAAAATTTGTAAGCACTAAAAGAAATAAACCGGGTACATGATCAAATTTTACTGTATATTGATTTCATGATTTGGTATTTCGCGAAAGCGACAAAGGCTGACACGCGACACCGCACAGACGCGGGACTAAAGAAATGTGAGCGAATTTGATTCTTAAATAAACATCATCGCTGTTTTTAACTTTATAAAATTACATTTTAGTGGGGGAATTTCTAGACAGACGAGTGGCAACACTGAAAATAAAATCAATACACGTGCTCGGATTGGCGGAATTTTTCAAATAACGCAAGTTTATTTAGAGGTTTTCTCTTTTATTTAGTGCAGAATGTTGAAAAGACTAAGACCAAATAAATTATGTAAAAATAAAAGAATTTATTTTGTAAATTATTTGTTTAAAAATAAATTTTAAAAACAACTACATGACAAGTTTATAAAATGGAAAATACCGGGTGACTATTTAAAACTGTTAAAGTAGAAATTTTATTATAAATAACTGTCAAGCCAAAATTTAATAAAACTTGACCTGACTGGACTGTATCACCTTCAAATTTGCACTTTTGGGGCTAGATGTATAAAGAAATCCCCCTAAATTAATCTAATAAGTTAAAATTGTACAATTATAGTCGTCGTAGGTTTAATACGGTAAAATGTAATTAAAAAACTCTAAAACAGGAGTAAATTCATTTATTTTCAGAATTTATTTCAGCCAGAACCATACGATTATTTTCTGTAAATTTTACATGATCCAAAGTATTAGGATGATATTTTTTAAAAAAAAAAAACAACTGTTGAATGTCAGAAGAACCTAAAAAGAGATCATTTTGAAGTATGTTTAAAATCTGGGAAAAAACCCTTAAATGCACGCACAGCTTTAGAAGAATTTTTTTAATTATCATAGGTCGTTATCCTGTTCCTGTCCTGAAAGGTTAACCTTTCCTTCTTTATTACGTTTTATTTTTTATTGGAGGTTTAAAATGCACTTTTCGTTTACAAATTTTCATTGGCGCAGGCGCATTGCGTTGACGTTAAGATGACACTCAAGGTTGCCAACCTAGTAACTACTAATAACTAGTGGCTTAACAACCTGACAACACTTTGACATTTGTTTTTAAAAAAATTTCAATTTCACGTTATTTCTTTGTAATTTTTGCTGACTCGACAGACGTTGTTCTGCCCAAATTTTAATAAATTTATTTATTATTTATAAAATTTAATAAAAAAAATTAATAAAAGTCTATTGGAAATGTGCAAACAAAGTAAAAATGATAAAAACGTTTTATTGAGTAAACTGATCTATAGTTCGTTTAGCCATCAAAAATCTTTTTATTTTTATTATTGTTATTATTATTATTTTTATATTTTATTCCGAGAACAGAAAAAAAAGAATCAACCAAGTATATCTATCGTTCCTATTTATCAGTTGTAATCGAGATACATACAAAAATTGTGATTTTTCCGACTTGCCCTTGTAATTATCCCAATTTTCTTTCCTGAAAACTTTTCCAGGACCATAATGAACAAAACAAAAAAAATACGCATAGCCATCGTTCGAATTGTGAGTTATGGTCTTAATATTCTATAGAATAAAGCACTTTCAAATTTTCCCAAATTTTCGTAATTCTTCTTTACGTAAAAACTCTATTCGCACTATTAAGAACATCTAAAGAAAATTAGCCAATAAATCCCCTAGAAAAAAGCATTTTCTATTCGTCCCGAATTTTCTTTTTTCTTCTTTCATTTTATAAAATTCTTATTCGGACTATTACGAGGAAAGAAAATAGAAAGACTATAAGATTTTTAAGAGAATATTTCAAAAAGAATGATATCTTGACACTTGGGCGGCTGTAAAAAAAAAATTCACTTTTAAATTCGGAACATACAGGGTGTAATCAAATCTGCAGAAATTCTTGAAAATCTGGTAAAATAGAAAAAATATCCAAACTTGTTTTATCTAATTGATTATAGCTATTGAGATATACCATATAAAAATTTTTGTTCAAAAATATTGTTGCCATATACATCGGCGCCCGTAGAAATTTTATTAGTCTTTTTTTTAATACCAATTTAACACAATTAACAAAAAAAGTAAAGAGAACTGTTCTAAATAACCACCACCTTCAATTTCGTTTCAGTTTTTTTGCGTATTATTGTCTTTCCCATTTTTTATTACTGCTTTCTCTTTTTTTTTGGTCCGTACCATTTTTCTTTACTAGTTACTTTTCAAGTTTTTTCTTCTTCAAAATTTTGTTTTTGTAACTCTTTTTTATTGCTTTCTGAATTTTCTTATTTTATTTTTTCTTGTTTTGCACTTTTTTCTTTAATTCTCTCTTTGTGAAGAACTGTTTTTGAGTGTGTCACTATATCTTTTCATATTAATTATTTTTTTTACTTTAATATATTTTTTGTTGTGTTTTGTGCTGCTTATTGAACCTTTCCTTTTTCTATTTGCTTTTAACATACTAGGATTACCGGGTCTGATGCCGAATTTTACCACCATCCCTGAAACACGACATTTTATATCATTTATTTATTTAAACTGAAATTCTAAAAAAAATCACAAAACACAATTATTTGTTGTAGGAATACATCCTGTCCAAATTTCAAATCATTTTATTTATAGGACGCAATCTTTTGGCTGTTATTCAATAGTAATTTATTAATAAACTGAAATAATTTTTTGATTAAAAATGTAGTTTGGTTTGTAGGTTGTATCAGAGTGCCAAATGCCCTAAAATGTGTCACCCTGTGGGGGTTTCAAGACTACAGGTTGATTTTTTCAGAAATGATGGCTTACGCCTTGAATATATTATATACGAAGTTATCCTGTGAAAAGGGCAATATTCAAAATTTTCTAGATATTTATACAGTGTAATTTCAATTCAGTGTAATCTTCAAAACATAGGCTTTCTTAAAACTTCAGTTTAATCTCTGTAGCCGTCTTGCCACAAAAAAAAATATATTTGAAAATGCATTGGCTCTTATGGGTGTTCGCAACATCAAAGCTGAATATCTCTGTTCAAGATCCCGAAAAAAGTAATTGATTTTGCCGCTTTTCGTCACTTCTCAACGATTATCTCAAAAACTAAGTCGTAATTTAAAAAATATGTTTCTTAAGAAGTGGTTGTCCCATCATTTGTGATTAGAATGGTACCACATTTAGATTTTTTTCTTATGTCGTTTTCTCAAAAATAATATAATAAATATACTCTGCACAAATTATTTAAATATGGTGCCGCATCTATCCTCTCAAGTTGTCAATCCCTCACTCTCATTTTTCTCATTTGTATATTTATCAATTATTTTCTGATTTTATAACAAATTCACTTGAGTATTTATAAATTTTTAGTGAAACAATTTATGAAACGAATTAATAATCTAGTTTAAATTACTAGCTACGTAAACCCTGATTTTGCAGCTAGGAGAGCGGGAGAGTAAGAGAGAAAGATAATTTTGAGGAAGTGGATGTAAAACTTGTTGAAACATCTGGAATTTCATTTTTCTGTTATCCTTCTTTTTCTTTTAACTATTATTTTCGATTTTTCTCTGTTTTTTTATTTCTTCTTATACTTATGCAGTTTTATTAGTTTTTTACTTGGTATTGTATAACCAAGTTTTAGCTTCTAGTGACAACTCATAAATTTCGTTGAAGCCTCCTTGAAAACTCGTAAGTCGACACTTGACAAAATGTTCTGCAGTTTCTTTCACTTGACCACATTGACCGTATGAAATTACAAGTTTTCAATCTATTCAATTTCATCCAAACAGCAGCAATGAGATCCAGAAGAACACGTTTTTATGTTTTTCGAAACCCTTTTTTAATGTGGGCCGTTAAAGCTGTAGTGTGCTTTGTATTTTATGAAAGAAGGGAGTTGGCGTTGTAGTTGTTGTTATGGAGAGTTTTTTTCATAGTAAACAATTTTTTCACATTAACAAAATTACGAGAGTTGAGAAGATGAACAACAAGTAAAGTACACCATTAGCTTCAAGCTTTTTTTCTTTAAGAAATGGTACGAAAAAAATATTATTTTTGAGCAAATATTCGCCTTCAGCTTAATTCATCAAAGCCAAACTATATTCTATTTTGAGAAGTCAATACCTCAAGGATTGTCTGTGGTAAGTTTTCTTGGACTTCAGTATTATGTTCCTTAATAAAGCTTCTAAACCAGAGGAGATACAGCGACATGGTCTAAATCGCGTATGGGAAGGCGTCACCAGAAAAGCCCAGCTGGTTAGGAGCAGAAAGGCTGGATTACGACCAAATGTTGCGCCCAAAGACCAGCCCCCATTCGATGAAGCCTCCAACAAATCCGAAAACAAAATGTAGGAGTTCCAAAAGAAGCAAAAATTGGATCCAAAAAGAAGGCTAAATTAGAGGAAAAGTGCAATGTGAAGGAGAAGAGCAAACTCGTGCCGAAAGAAGAAAAACACAACAAGCTGAAAAACAAAGTAAAAAAACTGAGAAAAGACGAACGAGAGAAAAAGAGAAGAACGAAAGAAGAACGTAAACCAAAGAAGAATATGAAGAATATTTGAAAATGGAAGAAACTTTCTCAGTCGCAACGAAAGATTTTCAGTATAAAAATAAAATTAATTTGTTGCAAGAATTTGTCAGTTATATTAAAAATAATAAAATCGTAGTTATTGAAGATCTAACAGGGTAATTCAGGTAAACTAAACAGGTCTCTAGGTTTCGCAGGAAGAAATAGAAGCTGTTGCGATGTTTTTAAAGAAAAGGGGGCGCGGATCATCTGTTGAACCGGCAGAAAATAGTGTTAAATTGATTAATTAAACCCTTCTTTATTAATAGACAAACACCACTTTCTCCATGCTGCGTTGATATGATTACGACACTGTTCTTTGCTCTGCCTTTTCATTTATCAAAGTAATATTTTATTACTAATCAAAAATATTCATTTTATTAGCACTATTACCTACAGGATTTAATCGACTTGCTGCTGTTTACTGCGAATTCATCAAATGATGGGCGCCCCCTTTTCTTTATAAACTTTTCAACAGCTTCCATTTCTTCCCCCGAAACGCATACAAATCTACGATTATCTATAACAATATCCAGAATATCATCCTATTAGTTTGAATGTCTCTGCTAGATCTTCAATACTTCAATATCCACAAGTGGATTGTTTTCTAACACACGGTCTCTATCGGTGAAAATTTGAACTTGTTGACACGAACTTTATTAAAGGATAAAGTCAAAGGTACTCGCCGATTAGTATTTCTGTCGTTTTGTCAACATTTGAGTTTTTACCTCAGTAAAGTTCATGCCACATAGTGTCAAGTTCCACCACTAGAGCACATTCTGCTTTATTAACGTAATACGCTCAATATACTCAACATCAAAATAAAGAAATGTTTTTCTCTCTTGTTAAAAAAAAAATTCAAAAAATATTTCTACACTTTCGGCTTATGTTAAACCATCCTTCTTTCATGCGAGAAATACAAATATTTTATTTAAATTTAATCTAAAACCTGTATGACAGTTTAAGCCTAATTAATGTAGAAAATGTGACGTCATAAACATGGTCAAAACTATGAAGCATAAAAGATAAAATTTTTAATTGAAATAGTTTCAAAGCGAATAAAAAACTATTATTTAAAATAGACCATTACATTTTTAATATTTGCATTTAAAAAAATTAACAATAAAGTTACAGCAACATATTAAAAAAATAGACTAAATAAATGTTTAAAATTTAATTTTAAAAGTATTTTAATCAATAACGACAAAAATGCCAGCTTTTTTCTATCTATAACAGCTGAGGATCACGTTTTACTAATTCTGAAAGAAAATTAAGAACAAAAAGCACTGTGTTGTCTGTGTTTTTTGAAATAAAAAAAATGTATTTCAAGCTTTTATGTATAATTGTTTTTTTTTGACATTGTTACATCATTATTGTTTTTTTATGTTAAGTAATAAAGAACTGTCAAATAAAACACTGGTCAAGTAGTCATTTTTACATTTCCAATCTAACAAAATTAGCAAAACAGTCACCCGATATTTTGTTAGCCGTCAAGAGCATATATGAGTCAAATAAAAATTTAAAATTGTTTTATAGACGCAAGATATAAATATAGCCAAAAAAATAAAATTTGCGAACAATTCTATTTATAGAACAACTAATATTTTTCATTTTGTAATAAATTTAAATCTAAAATTAATTTCGACCTTTTGCACATTCGATTTCATTACGTCGATTGGTATGACAGGTCTCTGTTGACAGTTTTGACGTTTTAATGACGTTTCTTATAAAAAAAATAGTGAAAAAATAATAATATATGAAAGACTTATTATGTTTTCTAATTTATTATTTTAATTACCAAAAGTAGTGGTTTTTTAACATTTGTCAAGACTACAATTAATTTGAAAAATGGCTGAAAAGAAGGCAAATCCCTTAGACCTCAACAGTTCCAGTTTTAACCCCAATATGTACCTGGATAAATTATTTAAAGTAAAACGAGGCTTTTTTACACTCTTAAATAAATAATCTTCTTGTAGGAATGCAATTTAAGACAAATCATGGACCACGAAAGCGAAATTGTGAAAGACACACAAACTTTACATTCCGACATGCAAACTCTAGTCTACGAAAATTACAACAAATTTATTTCAGCCACTGATACAATAAAAAAGGTAGTAGCTAATCCAAGTTTTGAAGAATTATAACTATTCAATTGTAGATGAAAGTGGATTTTAAAAAAATGGAAAACGAAATGGACCTACTAGCCTCAAACATGTCATCAATTACATCATTTTCCGACCAAATCAACGGAACTTTACAAGACACAAGAACAGAAATAAGTAAATTATCAGGCGTACACACACTTTTACAAAGATTACAATTTTTATTTAAATTACCAACAACTCTAAAAGCTCGAATGGAAGAAAAACGTTATATTGAAGCAGTCCAAGACTATTTACACGCCCAACGTGTTTTAGAACAATACGGGAACTTGCCCTCTTTACAAGGCATCAAAACCGACTGTGAAACAATTCTAATTGAACTAAAAAAAGAACTGAGAAAACATTTCAGTAACCCTCAAGCTTCAGCAAAAGAACTAACAGAATCTGTTGACCTACTTCTACAACTCAATGAACCAGCTAAAGAATTATGTTCAGAATTTCTAATTTGTGCTGAAAAACGTCTAAGTGACCAACTAGTCATGTTAAAAGACCAAAGCGAGCAGCGAGATATCTCCGAGTTTATTGATTTGGGGTGTTCAGGATTTTTAAGCGATTTATGTCTTGTGGTTGCTTCTTTTGACGACATGTTTATAAACAGAAACAATTCTGAAAACATTGAAAATAGTGATATTTTTGAAAATTTTGCCGCAACTGAACTCAACACTTTTGTTAAACAAAACATGGAAAAGTATTTTAATTTAGTACAAAATAAAGTCGATCTTGAACAGGATGTAGGGGATACAGGGGTGCTAGTACAAGCCCTAGATAGATTCTATAAACGAATTGAGAGTAACACGTTGTGTCGAGATGTAGATTTTTCAGCGTAAGTGTATAAGTAGCTCAAGATAGGATGAGCCACAAGAGAAATTTGTCTATTTAAAATTTCGCGGCTCATACTATCTTGGAAGAGGTGTAGCTTATTTTAACATCTCTGCTTTATATAAGGTGTTTATAAATGATTGTAGGATCGTAGGAGGTTGTGGAAATTTCGATATCACGGAGTTACTCAATTATCTAATAACAATTATAATAACAGCTAAAATCATTGTCTTTAAAAGGCAGAACATTTTTTATTATTTTAACAGCCTTCTACGACCCTACAATCATTTATAAACATCTTGTATAGAGCTCAGACACTTACTAGTGTTATTATGCAACAAAGATATTTACTTATTCTTTCTAATTTGACGAGTTGGAAAGAATAAGAGATTGAGAAACGTCCCTATTTGATAACATTTCAGAATTGCAACTGATATTGTGATAAATGCAGGTCGAAAGCAGTGCAAAGCCCACTTACAGATCCTTAAGATGCACTTTGCAGATTCCTTGACTAAAGTGAGGCAAAACCTGACCACACCGAAATTAATAAGTCAAGATGATTCCTCTAAAAATTTGAATGAGCTTCTTAGTACACTTATAATGTCAATAGTTGAAAAAATCAAGGGTGTTTTACAAGATCTTGTTGTTTTTATCCAACCTGAAGTAAATTTTGCCCAAAAGGCTCAATTTAAGGACAGTTTTTGTGTTGATAATGTCCGTGAAGGATTAATTGTATGTTTTTTGCATCATTTAACAGCAACTGCTCGGAGTTATTGTGCTATAGTAGCTTCAGATTTAAAAGTACCCCCAACTGTGCTTTTACTTTTATCCAAATTGTGTCTTGATTTTCGCAATGGGAGTGTTAATTTTGTGGTAAATAAACTCGTTTTAATAACCAAAAAATAATAGTAGGTTTAAGCTGTCTCAAACCGATGAACTGTTTCAAATAAATCCGAAACAAAGTGCGGCTCTAACTAATGAAAATGAAATTAGTATGACGATGCAAGAATCGGCACAGGAATTACTTAATTATTATGTAAGAATTCAGGGACTTAATGTGTCACAGGTATTTTTATCTAATTGTAAAAGAAATGTTTTGATATTTTTTTGTGAAGATGTTGCGTAAAAGTGTCGAAACTAGAGATTGGCTTCATACAATTGAACCGAGGACTGTGAGAGCTGTTATGAAACGTGTTGTTGAGGATATTTCGGCTATTGATGCCACAGTGGCGCTACTTTATGAAGATCAGGGGAATAATACTGAACATAGTAGTGATTCGAGTCGGAAAACTCACAGGTTTTTGTTGTTTAATTTACACTGTTGGCATAAAAAAAGAAGCTCCTTAAATGTAATTATGTCATTTGCGTCTGGACAGTGTTTTTAATCTAAGAGATGAGATAGTGTTGAATTGTTTGATCTATTTCACAATATTTCAGTTTAGTACTTTAATGTCTGGGAATGCTACAATTCTTATTAGAAATCAATGAAATCGCTAATAATAATAGCAGATCAGAGTCTATTCTAATTCAGTATACGTGTTTATCACAGCAGAAAACCGAGAGAGACATTGAGTGTCCGGACTCTTTGGATACAAATATCGCTAAAAAATGGTATTTAATTTTGATATTTGAGATTTTAGGGTGAAGATCGCATTTTCAAAATAGGTTTTTAACATTTTATGGGAAATGCTAGCCTGTTTCACGGTAATGGACCATTAGAATATCTGAAGTATTAAAACAGAAATTAAATTAAAAACTAAAATATGTTCATAATAGACCTATGACCTAGATGAAAGCGGAAGTCGTTAATAACTTTGTTATTTTAAATGAAATCACATATTTTTAATTTTTTTGATGGATTATACGCAGAATTGTAAGAGTTTTGCCCAAAAAATTACCTTCCTTTTACGGTTTTTGTGAAAATTAATTATGAAGCCATTTTTTAGAGAAAACAAAGGTCTGATTTATAAAATCCTGTAAATTAAAAAACACTTTAAAAAAAGTAACAATGTTAAATACACTTTATTTTAATAACAAAAAAAATTGACAATTTTTGCAGCATAACATAACACACTTTACATTTTAAGGGGGTATTCCGGTGTAGAGGCATGAATTTGAGGTGTTTTTTCGGGTGCTATAAATAAAAAACAAAAATTATTTTTACTATCCATTTTTTGACAATTTAGATGAATGCTGCTATCATACTAACTAAGAAAAAGTGGTAAAAATTTTTTTTGCTAAATTCCGGCTGCCCGAAAAAAGAAAAATTTTTGTCCTATTTTTTTTGCCTTTTCGGATTTTTTTTAAAAATAGTAAAAATTTTTATTTTGTTATAATAATAGTTAGTACAATAGAAACATGTACTGAGAACACTCGCACCAAATTTCAAATAAATCGGTTAAGTAGAACCTGAAAAGTCATGACAAACTCTTTGAAAAATGTAGTTTTGAGAAAAACGCGTTTAAAGTTTCGGGTAAAATTAGGTAAAGGGGTGATCCCTGACGTCTTTTGTTCGATTCGTTCCGGGCTAAAATGACTATATCTCTGAAAATAATTAAAATTTTAACAAATCCTTTTAAGGACATCTTCTTGAAAGGTTAAGCTTTGAAAATACAAAAAAATTGAAATTTTCAAATTTCTACACCAGAATACCCCCTTAATATATGATTAGATAGAGAAAAAAAACCATTTTTTCTTTGAATATAACAAAGTGTTATAAATAATGACATAATAAAAAACATTATTAATTATCAGTAGGATTTCAAGGAGCTTCTTTTTCATGACGAGCAGTGTACTATTAGCTATTAATTTAAAAAAAATAATTTCAGTATTTCGGTTTCGAGGCATCAGTACAGGTCAAATTGGTCAAGTTTAACCCCAAACCACTTAGACTCCACTCTAGTATCAAATATGCATAAATTATTCAGTGAAAGAATTGAAATTTTTTCTACAGTTGAATTTAATAAAATCTCTATTCTCACTGGAATTATAAAAATCAGTCTCAAGGTTCGTATATACAGGGTAAAATGTTTTGTTCTCAAATTACATAATTATTTATAAGTGTAACAGAAAAACTAGTTCTTCTTCTTCTTATTATTATTTCAAATGGTGTTCTGGCTACCAGGCCATTTCACCAGAGAAAAACTAGTGTTTTTTACATTTTACAAATCTCAGTTGTACATTTTTTAGTCACACTTTCTGTTTTAGACATTTATGGAATGTGTCCGTTTAAAAACATTTAGTAAATTCGGTCTCCAACAAATCCAAGTGGACACTCATTATTTACAATTATATTTATGGCGATTTGTTGCAGATGAAAAGTAAGTTTTTTTTGTAATTTTGTTCTTTGATTTGATTTTTTCAGTTTGGTACATTTTTTACTGGATGAGATTTTGGGCTCTGCTGTACATAGATGTTTAGAACCGATTTTAATGGAACCCAGTGTAGTTGACATAATTTGTGAAAGAGGGTAATAATTTTATTGGCTGCATAAGTTACAAAACATTTATTTATTATCATGAATAAAGGAATTTTTTATCAGCAAGTTGTTTTATTCTAGTGATAAAAAACCGATACATTATAAATGTATTTCTCTAGAAAAAATCAAAACCAAACATTCCAGTCTCAAGTTTTCCAATATATCATATTTTTAAACCACAAACTAACTCACAAAGTATTAAGTTATATAAACAGAAATGTTATTATTAGGTAAGTAATCTAAATTATTAAATACATTTTTATTAACCACTAGCTGTAGCTAACGGATTTCTTACAACTATAATAACAGCATCTCCTCGCAAAAACATCTTCGAGATAAATCTATCCTTATTGACCGGCTTTGCCTTCTTCTTGCCTTTGCCAGGTCTTGGCAATTCCGTCCACATTTCCTTCACGTTTTCCAAGACGATGTTGCAATGCCGATCAAAAGCCTTGACGCGGCCCAATAATTTCTTATTGTTTCTGCAATTGATCAGTACCTGAGTATTATTCTTCACTGATTGAGTCAACACAGAAAGGGGCCCAGTGTTGAACTCCTCTTCCTCACGCATTTGTAACTCGTCAGCGGTCATTTCGGATTTTGGCTTAGTTAGGGCCATTTTGGCTGATTATTCGCACTCAAAATATACAAAAAAGGGGGCCTTTATACTGATTTGCTGCTTTTCGGCGTTAAATGCAAAAGTGAGGTTAGGAATTTTACGTTTTGGTGGCGTTCAACATGCACGCATGCGCAACGTTTGTTTATTCCATAGCGGGAAATTTAAATTCAAATTATTTTTAATAACATTTTTTTTTAATTGATAAAAAATATTATCTTTATTATTACCAGTTATTAAAATTAGGAAGAAATGTGGTAGTATTTACTAAATTATTATATACTTGATATGAAATATCACGTTTGGTTTCCAAAATTGTTAAAATGTCTGTCTCATTGTTGACGTAAAAATTGAAAATATAGCCTGTAGCTTTTAAAATTGCTAAAATTACAACTCCATATTTTAAAATTAAAAAAATCTCACCTCCGGCTACTAAAATTACAAAAACAATTGTGCCCTTGCCTTTATCGATTTAAAGATTAATAAAAATTCGCTTCTAGCTTCAAAATTTGTAAAATATTGTTTCAGTTTTCTAAAATTACGTCTTCGTATTTTAAAATTAGTAAAATGTCACGTCCGACTTCTAATATTAATAGTGTTTCTTGCGGTTTCTACTAGATTTCTAAATGATTTGAAAACTGAAAAAAACAGCGCATTCAGTTTCTAAAATTGATAAAATACTATCTCTGTATCTTAAATTTAGTAAAATGTCGCCTCTTTCTTCCAAAATTAGGAAAATATTGCCTCCGCGGCTTATAAAATCACAAAAACATTGTCGCCTTTGCCATTATTACTAATTTTAAAATTTCTAGTTTAAAATTTAAAATTTCACGTTTCTAAAATTGATAAAATTACATTTTAGCGTTTCAGCTATGGCTTCTAAGTTTGGTAAAAGGCTTGTTTTAAATTCGTAAAATGTTTAAAAAATACAACAAATTACATTTTCACTTTCAAAATTAGTAGAATGTCGGTGCTGGCTTTTAAATTTATATAAAATTCATCGTTGGATTTACTAATTTAAAAAATACGATAAAATTACGTCCTGTTTTTAAAATTAGTAAAATATTCTTTTCTAATTTTAAAATTACAAAAGCAGTGTTGCGTATATGCCATTATTTTTGAATTATCTATCGCGCTTTAGATTTCTAAAATTGATAAAACTGGTCTCTGTGATTCAAAACTAGTAAAATGTCGCCTCTAACATCCAAAAAAGTAAAATATTTTTTCTTGTTTCCAAAAATTACAAGAACAATGTTGCCTTTGCTATTATTGGTTTAAAAAATTGACGCTTCCCGTTGTAAAACTAGTAAAATAAAAATCTCCCCTATATTTAAAATTTAGTAAAATGTCGCCTCTTAACCCCAAAATTAAAAAAAAATGTCATTTTTGTATTAATTAATATCTAAAAAAAGTAAAATATTTCCAATTTCCAAAACAATATAATAAAATACAAGATCCTCTCAAAATTAAAAAAGGGCATCTTTGTATTTGTTAATTTAGGGAAAGGTAAAAAACCACTTCCTCGTTTAAAAACTAATAAAACGTTTTTTTTTGGCTACCAAAGTTGCTCTCAAGGTTTCTAAAATTGATAAAATTACATCTCCATATTTCAAAATTAGTTAAACGTTGCTTCCGGCTCCTATAAATTGTAATTTTTTTTGTTTTTAGCGGTCTAAAAAAGGTAAAAAAAATAACTTAATGTCTGTTTCTAAATTTGCTAAAATTTCTTTTCTTTTAGCTTTCAAAATTAGTAAAATGTTGCTTCCAATTTATAAAATACCTAAAATAGCATTTCATCCATATTAAAAAAATAAATAAAATAAATTATAGTTTCGCTCTCTCAAAATTTCAAAAAGTTATTTTTATATTTACTGAATCAGAAAAGATAAAAAATATACATACCTATATGACTTCAAGCTTCTAAACTTCGCATAATATTTCTGCTGTGGTTTCTAAATTGGTAAAATATCGTCTTCAGCTCTCAAAATTGCGAAAAGTTATCTTTGTATTTACTAATTTAGAAAAGATAAAAATACCACAAAAACTTAGTAATATAACGACTTTAGCTCCCAAAATTAAAAAAAAATCATCCGTGTAATTACAACTTTAGAAACTAAAATTAGACCTTCTGAACTTGGTAAAATGCCGCAGCTGGCTTACAAAATGTTGCTTCCAGTTTCGAAGATTGGTAAAATTGCATCTCCCTATTTCATAATTACTAAAATGTTTTCTGCTTGGAAAATTAGTAAATTAGGTTAGAATTTAAAAATAAAACCTCCGACTTCTAAATTTAGTAAAATTACATCTCCGACTTTCAAAATTGGATAAGTATTTTTTGGATTTACTAATTTAAACCTGAAGGTGAAAATTCTTACATGCGGATTCTAATAAGATTGGAAAAAATATATTTCTGCGTATTTCAAAAATACTAGAATATTGTAGAAAATGTCGCCTCTAGTTTCCAAATTAGTAAAATTTTATTTCGTAAAATTGAGAAGGAACTATCGCTTTTGGTTACGAAAATTAGTAAAATGTTGCCGGTGTCGTTGTTAGGGCCCAAATTCTTGATTTTCCTTTTACTAAATCCATAGTATAACAACAGATTAGATATTATATATTCTTATATATTCTTACTAATTGAATAATTACTTATTATTTTAAAGGGCACAAAATAGGACGCCATTGACCCTAGCACCGTTCTGTTTATAACTGATGAATGAGTAAATTCTTATAGAAATCTGTTAGACCGTAATTTCAAAATTAAATAACTGAGATAAATAATAATCTGTCTTTATTTATAGTAAGTATAACAATAAGAGATAAGTCCAGTGCAAGTAATTATATTTATTCAAGTATTGTAAGCAATGCCAATAACAAACAATAACACAATCATTAAAATACAGTGAAAAGGAAATGATAAACCACCCCTACTAACTCACCGCCTATATAAAATTCCCAATGTCAAGCAATTGACCATCAGAAGAAAAATTCTTGTTGGCTTGATATTAAGTAGTTGCGCCGAAGGTGATGTTTTTGAAAAATCGCCTCGGTCTAGCTGCTTTATACCAAGTGGGCAAAAGTCATCATCTCACACTCAGATTTAATAATTCTTAATTGGACTTCCTCATTTGAGACGTTTCCGCTGCCCGTATTTCAGAGTTTTTCCAAAGCTTTGGCCTACCTTAATTCAATTTATCAATTGACCAAGACAACTATAATCAAGTTCACTTCGTTGACATCGAAGATATTTAAATCTTGTTAGGTACCACTTCGAAATAAATAGGATAATAGCTCATTGCTGAATGCCTCTGTGTCGTTTTACACGCGCCGTATTCAATGATTATACTTATTGTTTGTGGTTGAGCAATTTTCTATTTTGTATTAAGTGTTTTAATGTGGCTATTTGATTGAATTAAGACAGGTAAACATTTTTTGGGAAAAAAATAATAATAATAAATAAGAAAGTATAATAAGAAACTTTCCGGTGGTTAGGAATTAGGGCAATGAATCAGAGAAGAAAAATTTTGCAATTAAGGAAAGAGGCGCAAATCAAATTTATCAGTAAGAAAATTTTTGTGATAAATAATGAAATGGAATAATTGGAAACATTTTTGTAACAATAATAACGCACCATTGATGATTGATATGAATCACTTAACAAATATCGTAATGACTAATAAGATAACATTTTAATAGTTTCTTGCTCTTAATTTTAAAATTGTAGTTTTGTAAAAAAACACTAACAAAAATTACAATTTACTTTAAAAAAAATACAATAAATTTAAGTAGTTATTTAGCTAACGTTTCAGCAAAATAAATATCCCGCATGAGCACTTTTGTCTGGCCGCACCAGCGAAAGGAGTGCTACAAATTCAGAAATCGTTAGCTGCAACATTTGTTATAATAAATAAAAGCCAATTGTTCAAGAAAAAATAATATTTTTTAATAGTCTTCAACATTTGGGTGTGATCACAAATTTTATAGCGAAAAATTACTTTGAATTTTATTAATTGAGCAGGGTAAAATTGCTAATACAGAAGATTTATGTCAACGAAATTTCACTAAAAATTTCTAAATTATTGTATTTATTTATACATATTATTAGTGGGATTAGTGAAGTAATATGTTGCTTTACTTCACTCAAATATTCAATATAATATGCAGTTATTGATAAAGTAACTTAATAAACGTCAAAATTGGTGGTTTGTTGCTATAATAACCAATTATTGAAAAGAATACTACAGAAATTTGTAAAATACGAGATGATAATCTAAAGTTCCTCATTTAGCTATTAAAAGTTGGGTAATATGTGTTTTGATTAAATATTCTTTTGTTTTATGTATAACAGACCTTTTTTTTAAATAAACAAATATAACGTTTGTACTTGGAGATAAAGTTATGAACAAATATACTGCCAAAAGCACTGGTCACTCATATTACAATAGCACTAACTGTGACTTGTTTTTTGTTGATGTATTTTTCTATTTCGTATTTTTTTACAATTGTCTTATAATAGATAATTTCTGTGGACAATAAGTCATATTATTTATTATTATTATGACAGTTTTACCACACAATCATACGTAAAAAACCCACCCGATTAGAACCACGGTGATTTCATGTATTGGTGTCAATTAACAATTATACATTTATAAAGTAAACTGATCAAAAAAATTTAAAAAGAATTCAAATTTTCAGAAGTTTTTCAGTAATTTATGAAAAAAAATTATATTCAACATTCTTTATATAGATGATATTTTATATTTCCTATAAAAGGCTTACTTCCTAAAACTAAAAAAAACTCCAGATGCTTAATATTCCCCAGTACAATGTGCTTAATTTTTTTTTTTTTTTTTGATACATACAAATATAAAACTTTGTGAGTGCCTTTCTTGCAACCAGTCCAACAAACTTTTCTAATGGGAAACTTTCGGCGCTGCTGCGTTTTCGAATGCCGTCATAGCGACACCTTCAGAGTGGTGGACACTCCATACGCAGCATGATTTTTGTCGGACAAGTTGACCACTATTTTTTAATTTTAAAACTATAATAGTGGTCAACTTGTCCGACAAAAATAATGCCGCGTATGGAGGCTCCACCACCCCGAAGATGTCCGTATGACGGCATTCGAAAACGCAGCAGCGCCGAAAGTTTCCCATTAGAAAAGATTGTCGGACACGTTGCAAGAAAGGCACTCACAAAGTTTTACATTTGTATGTATCAAAATTTTTTTAAGGACATTGTACTGGGAGCTATAAGGTTTTATTTTGAATTTGTTTATTATTTTGATACTTTTTCAGAACTTATTTTCTTTAAATTTACTCTAATTTCCTACTCCTTTTACATATAATGACATTTTCTACATATATATTTTTTTTAATTTAGAATACATGTTGTAGTTGTAATATTTGGAAATGCAATATTACAACAATATTCAGTAAATTAAAAATTACTATGAGCGTCTGGTATTTAAAATTGTGACAGTTCGCAAGTCACCACTAGTTCAGTATACATATTAGATGCAAATAAATCAGCTAATTATGAATCAGAAACGCAGAAATAAGGTTGGCACCTTCTTCGGAAATTATCTAATTGCGTATTTTAATTTATCAAAAAATAAATAAATAAAAATTAAATATAATAAAAAAATATAATGTGACTAGTCATAGAAAAAATAGTGAATGCAACATGCATTTAATGACTACTAAAACACCAGCTTTTGTTGCAACGTCCGCTAAGGCTTGTGTCGTAATTTTCATTCCCGTGTTTTAACAGCCATTAATAAAAGCTCGTTGCATAATATATTACTATTCAAGATTTTTCTCACTTTTTTTAATCTTTTTTTTTACATACTGTTTGATTTTCAAAATTTTTGTGGATATTTCATACTCAATTTTTCAATTTTGGTATATTTCCGAGACGCAAAACGTTTTAAATTTTATATTCTTTTTAAACTTTCCATATTCTTATTCAAATTTCTATAAATTTTTTATAAATTTCCCAAATTATCTAGAATTTGTAGATTTTATAAGCAAATTTGTTAAATTAGTATTAGTATATTCGTATACTAGTATTATATTTTTTAGATTCTGAACAAGTGTGAACGTACCAGTTTTACTTTTTGAATTATTTAAAAAAATAAAATTAATGAATTTAAAAAAAATCAAAAAGACGCTGTATCTCAAAAACAAACGGCACCGCTTGGAACCCGTATTACCCGTATGTTGTAAGAAGTCACTATTGACGCCAAATACAAGGTTGTTGCACTAAAATACTTTGATTAAAATTTGCAAAATTTGATTTTCAGAATATTGCAGAACACTCTGGTATATCCGAAACAGTTTATGGTAGAACAATGCCATTTTTTTTCTTCATCATTAAGAAACAAATACATGACCCCGTTTTATTATTTTTTCCAAAATTTTCGTTTTTGCCCAAGTTATGAACATCTAAAATTAAAAATTTACAAAAAATTATTGTTCTAGTTTCACTACCTCAACCTCATAACTTCGACAAAAATCAAAATTCTGAAAAAAAAAAATACAAAAAACAAGGTCAAAATTGGTACAGTTCTACTATATAACATTTGGGATATACCAGGGCGTTCTGCACCAGTTTGACAATCAAATTTCCCAAAGTTTCTATTTGGTCTTAATGTGACCTATTACAACAGAATTTGGGTGTCAAGCTTCATTTTCAAAATACAGGAATTTGAAAATCCACCAGCTGCGACTGCTGTTTACTATTAAATTTATTTCAAAAAAGAATCCAAATAATTTAAAGAATAGTTACAGATTTTTTTTATTTACAGTTTCAGGTTATTAAAATAACACGTTTTTGTAACATAAAATTTAATAAAGTTTTATTTAAAAAAAGAAACAAAAAATCTAATCATTAACATATGATGATAAATTACTATTCGTTTCTTTATACATTCAAAGTATAAAAAACCTATAAAAACCATCAAAAAGGAACCTTCCTGTATAGTCTCGTGCGTAAACAATGTCACTTTCTGATGGAGAAAAATGGGTGACATTTTTTACGTATGTAACTGTACAATAAAATAAAATATTATAAATAGAACTGCTTAGGACAGACGTTGAATATATTGCAATAAAGTAGTGGTTTCGTTCCTTGAAAAGACAGGCATGGTGCAAAGATTGTAAGAACCTCTAAATTCATTGAAACTGCGTCTTATTTCTAAGAATGATAAGAACTGGACTGCATTTTGTATTCTATTTTTTAATTGCTCTACGTCATTGTCTAGTGGCTCACTGTACACGAGAACCACTGGCGAACAATACCAGCATAATGAGCAGGACACCCATCGTGCTGGAAAAACATTTCCATTCGGTAGTTTGACGGCAATTTATCCAGTTTATCTGCTAAAAAAATTTGCAACATTTCCAAATATGAAATACGGTTTAAATTTTGATCAATAAAATATGGACTAACAATGCTACGCAATTCGAAACCGCACAACAGACAATAATTTTTTTAATAACGACAAGAAATCCTGAAGTTTGGATTCGCCTCAGTCCAGTACCGCCAATGTTGAGATGAAACGACTCCGTTAGAAAAGGTTGATTCATCGGAGAATATAACTCGTTTATGAAAATTTAAATCTTCCAAAACACTGTAGGCCATTTCCAAACAAAAATCCAGACGTTTGGCTTCATCACCATTTTCTAAAGTTTGCCTAAATAGCGGTTTAAATGGTAAAATTTTGTTCTTCTTGAAAATTCTTTGTAAATGAGATTTACTTTTTCTAGTTTGTTTTCCCTCTTTCTTAACGACAACCTTGGAGCTTCACTTGCAGAATAAACGCAAGAACTAAAGCAGCATCGTCTTCATTGAACAACTTCTTTGACTTCTTAATGTTTAAAACCGAGCCCGTTATCGGGAATTTGGTCACCAAGTTTTTTGCACCGGAATTTGAAATGGTAACTTTTAGATTTTTTTGGGTGAATTTTCTGATAACTAACTACTCGGTAGCATTCTCTCCCAGTTCCGTAATTAGATAAATTCCTTGTTGTAAAGTCAACATTTTACCATAATAATTCATGAGTAACCCCACTTTTGATAGATTTTTACTGTGATTTTACATGAACTTTCTATATGTGAATAGAAATTTATATATTTTACTTTTTAAATTTTTTTTATAGCATAAAACAAGTTCAAGTTAGCGAAGATTTAATTTGCAGTCCTACTAACTTATTAGCTTTGTCATAGGCTGTCAGTGGTATTTTCAATAGTAATACCACGAGTCGGTACGAAATTGCCGATAATTTTCGATTCATAATTTTACGAGTATTTGTTTGGACAACAATTTACCACAAGTGAAGCGCAGCGAAACGAGTGGAAATTGTCTAAGAAACAAATACGAGTAAAATTAAGAGAAAATTTGCAGCGATTTCTTACCGACGAGTCGTATTCGACAGACAATTTCACGATCCATGTTAAATTAAATGATATTATCTTGAGAACCGTTCGAGTTAAATAAAAAATAATTTGTATTTTGGGGGTTTGAAACAAGCAGAGGCAAATCAATAAGAGTGAAATTTTCTGAGACATCAAAAATAAAGTCGATCCGGAGACATTCTGTTTATCCACGGATATATGGCCACCCCTTTTTTAACGTTAATAATTAAAAAAATATATGAAATTAACACATAACAAAGATACGGTACTAGGCCATCTTTGCTGTGTAAATGTGTAAATTTTATAAAATTTCTTTAATTATTAACGTTGAAAAAAGGGGTGGTCATATACAATGACTCACCCTGAATACAAAATAGGAACTTTAAATAATAAACAAAAATCCCAAAAATATGCCTTGTCCAAGCTCAATTAAAACCTCATTACTTCAACCAAATTACTCTGTTGTTGAGTTGTCAGAAGTTTGAAATCGAAATAATGAAATGTTTGTAAAGTCTTGTAATTTCCTTTCGATTTAGAAAAATGCATTCTGCAATGATTCACTATATCGTCTGCATAAACGTTATTATTAGCTTGTATAAAATCTCATAAACGCCCTACCATATCGTCTATTAACAACACTCCTATCTCATTGTTTCACCCTAGTTCTAAACAACAACAACAATAATAATTCTGTCGAGTTATTTTTGCAGAGATTGTTTTATATAAATAGTAATAGCATATTATTCATAGAGTAAGCATCAATGCAGGCTACAATAGAATAATAACGTGTACAAAGGAAATAATCTCTTAATTTAAGTTAAATTAACACAGGGATGTGGGCTTCGCATATAAACCCAATTGACTCTCATTAAACGTCAGTGGCAGACTTTAACGCGTGATGTGTGTTCGTATTTATTAAATAAAAAAAAATTGTGGCGTGTTGTTCGACACAAAGGTATTTTTCCCTTAAATTTCTGAAATTTCTTTAATATCTTGTACAAACATTGAGATATAAGAGTGGGACATAACTCAAATGTAAATGAAAAAAGACCTTATCACGTTGACCCCTAACCCAATGATATTATGATGACCCCCGGCCATATTTTCTAAAACAAATAGTCGTCCAGTAGGCGGTGTGGTGGTCACAAATACGCGCGTTCAAGGTAAAGATCACAATTATTTTTATTAACAATCAATTGTTTTTTAACTAAATCTAGTTTTAAAGCTGATTCTAATCTTAGGTTAAATTGGAGTCGTGCTCTTTCATTCATTAGAAATATGTACAGTCATTAAATAATGCCGACGCTCATTTAGAAAGAAAAAAATTATATAATACGGTCATTTTTGTTGAGAATTATTAAGGCTATGGAAATTCATAATAGACTCATCATTTATTAAACTCCTACATTCATAACAGATTGCACGATACGGGCGGCCATTGAGAGGGTGTTTAATTCATTAAAATGTCGTTTTATTTCTCAGATGACTCAAGAACAATTTTTTATTTTATTTAATACAGAAATCCAAATCTCTTGTTTGATATTTTTTGACATCACAATATTTTACTGTCTGAGATTATCAAACATTTTGATTATTATTTTGAAAAACATGAATTAATTAAATACTATCATTAAATAAATTGTCATAAATTTATCTAACTAAATTTTTTGTTTTATTTTAAGAATAAACTTCTTTGTTCTAAGTGGATTTTTATTGTTATAAAAGCCGGAATGAGGATATAAACAATTTTCTACAATTAACTTAATAAATCACAAAGCTTGTGGGTCTTTGCTTGACAAAATTGGTTAAATTGGGGCTATTTAGAAATATATCGTGTGTCTGAATAAATTACTGGTCAAGAGTGGCGTGAACAGTGTGAAGTTTAACTTGTGTAGACTCTTCGTTTAGCCACTTTACTGGTTCATTTTCAGATTTAATTGCGGGCTATTTTCAAAAAAAAAAACATTTTTTAACAAAATAAAATAAAAAGAATAGCTTTGAAAAAATAAAAGTCATACTATAAATTTGACAGCTACTGATAGTCCCTGTTTAGTCCCAATTTTGTTTCCAAATTTTTCTTGAAAATTAAAAATCTATAAGAAACAGACACATTTATTTTTTCAAAATATTAAACATTTTTTTTTTGGACTAGGAAGGTCCCATTATGGTGTCAAAGTCAAGTAAATTCAAATTTTAGAGTTTTAAGGTGTAGTAATCAAAACAATTTTATAGTTTACAGATTGTTTTAATAAAGTGGGATCAAAAATTTTATTTTAAGTTTTTATTTTTAACATCCTCTATACTGAATTTGTATCTACAACTTGTATGATTAGCATCAGATACAGGCTGTATAGAAAATTTTTTTCTTAAATTTTATACAGAGTGTCCTATCAAGTGAACATCAAGATTTTTAGATTTTTCAGGTCAAAATAAAGCGTCCTTAATTTACTTCTACACCAAGTTGTGCGGTTCAGCTGTTAAAATTGAAATACGGGTAAAAACCTGAAATTTGTTTTATTTTTATTAGTACGTTTTTAAACGCTTTCTCAACAAGATTAGGCAACAACACATTGGGTACTAATGAAATTACAAATTTCGGTTTTAAAGAAATATTTTCAGTTGATTTTCACATTTTGTCAATGAGATTCATAATATTTCAAATGACTTTCAAAGAAGATCGTACCCATCTTATGGAAATCTAATGACCACTTAAATCCAGATTTTTTTGTATCAGTCGATAGTTTTTGAAATAAGAAGCAATTGGTATCAAATGACTTCTGTCACCGAGTTTATAAAACTCTCAGTTATTATTTATGAGGATTAAGTCGGTAGATCCTTGGGCCTGCAGGTACATATTATCTGAAAGGTCCCAAACTGTAATGCATCTCCCATGACGTTAAACTTATTGTTAAAACTTATTACTATTATTACGGTCAGAACCTAGATTTGATGATTTATAGACTTACAAACAATCCTACATCTCGATTTGTCTGGCCTCACTGGCTCTTACTCTTACCAATGTATTTTGCATGTGGTAAATGTTGTTTTTATTTTTAGTAAACCCTTTAATTGAAGAGCTACATAGTTGGCGCAATGATAACAATTGCTCTTTATGTAGATAGAAATATTAAATATTAGATGTCCATAAGATGAGAACGATCTCCGACGGTTCATTATATTAGTGACAAGAATGAATTTTTCAATAAAATAAAATGAGGGATAAAATTCATCCGTCCCATACGTTTTAAACAATTTTTTTTGTAACTTTATAATTAGTTTATTCGTGACCAAATTATACATATCTTTTTTAATTTACAGATTATTTATATCAAAGCTAATTTCTTTGTAATGTATTATCTTTTTCTTGTAAATTTTCGTATCTACTCTATTTTCGTGTAAATCGTTATCTACGCTATTTTCACGTGATTTATGCCTTATAGTGTAAATTTGTTAGCTTGGAACATTGACAACTCACTAAACGCCTGCCATTAATCAGCTGTTAAAGCGACTGGTGGTAAAACATTTTTTGAAACAATTAAGTAATAAAACTATTTTTTCAGAATGTTAGCTTTCCATTTTGTTGAAATTTTTGGTTAGTATAACAATTAAACTCACAAAAATTGCAAAAGTTTCTCGCAAAAAACATATTTCGAAAGACACCAATAATTAAAATATTGTAATTTTGAATTATTTATGAAAACATGTTACTTCAGAGAATGAAAATAATTTACAAAAGTAAAAAAAAATCTTAAAAATTTACTATACATGCAATTTTGACCCTAAATAACATTCGGAACAATCCACATCCTTTGTTAAGTGTTTAATTTCCAACAAAAATAAAATTTCAGTGAACTGATCCGTAAACGAGGTGTAAAATTCCAAAGTTTTTTATTTTTAAATAGGAAATAAAAACACAATGAACGACCTCTAATAGTATATTAAACCTCAAAGACCACAAGCATAATTTTAACTAAACGACGAAGCCCGAGATTTTCTAAACATTCCAGGCTACAAAGAGTGTTTACGGTCTCAAGATTCATATACTATTTCCTTAACCACCTAAAAGCGCAAGATTAACATTAAAAATTATTATTACCGGGGAGTGGACAAGGCAGATAAACTATTTTATAAAGCTGACGCCGACGTTTCGAATCTTTATTGGATTCTTTATCAAGGCTTATAAGTATAATGTCAAAATTCGTTGGGCATGGTACCAACTTGTCTCGGTCAGTGGTCGTCAGAAGAATGAATGACCGAGACAAGTTGATGGTACCATGCCCAACGAATTTTGACATTACTTATAAGCCTTGATAAAGAATCCAATAAAGATTCGAAACGTCGGCTTTATAAAATAGTTTATCTGCCTTATCCACTTCCCCGTAATAATAATTTTTAACTATAAAAATAATGGACGTAAAACACCAAAATAATTAACATTAAATACCACATTTTACTGCCACCTAAAACATACTAACGTATAGTAAGCTAATTTCAAGTTGAGATACTACCGGTAATATCGCAAATTTAATACTTTTCTATGGCAACAACCAATCACAGCCCAGAATTCTTTTAACTTTTCATAGAAATGAAGATACTACCGCTATTTTCTCAACTTGAAATTAGCCTATTAGTTTTTTTTGTGTAATTAAATGTATTTTTCTTAAAAAAATTAATATACCTGCTGGCTCAGAATGCCGGCATTTTGGACCAAAGAATTTACCCAGAATTCCCTATGAAATCCTCTGGGAAATTCTAGAAATATTCAGATTATAATTATTTTTTATCATTAATATTATTATTGTGGTTATTACTTGTAGGATTCACAGTTGTGGTATGTAATTATGTATGTGCATTATTACACATGTGCAAATTGCTCGCGCATGCGCAGATCAAGCAAAATGTTTAGAAATTTCCCCGAAATCTAGTGTAAATCCCCGAAAATCTTCAAAACTAATAAAAAAAATCCTAGAAAATGGGCACAAAAACAGTTTTCCAACTGAGAGAGTCACAATTTTAACAAAACAAAAAACAATTTTTTTAAATTTTTCGATGTAATAAAAATTAGACAATTATTCTTAAAACGTACTGATTGGTCTAATTTGAATGTTCTTGTTAAGATCCGAATTTTTTTAAGCATTTCGTTACGAAATGTCGGATTTTACTTAAAATTTTATTTGATAATTTTACTTATTCATTACATAACTGGTTATGTAATAAAAATAAAACGACAGAAACTGTGTACAGTGGTGGCTATTGAAAAGTAGGACACTTTGATAGAAATAAACATTTTGATTTTGGGAATTTTCCTTTAAATTTCGGGTTTTTTTACGTAACAGACGCTCTTAAATTGCCTAGAATGAGCTTCTTGATTGATTAAAATAGTGCAATGTTTTAAATTTTAAGAAAACGTCGACGAATTTAGCGTCTTACTTTTCAGTGACCATCACTGTAATGTACTTAAATATTTTTTTACTCTTTTTAACGCATTGCTCTTAACATCGAACATGTTGACAATGTTGCAGATGGAATAACATTTTTACAGTTTTACCAATCTGACCGAAAAATATGTTTGGGAACCCACTCCATCTTGAGACTAATACTAATATAGCAACGTTTAGTCAGATCTCTCTCACTCCAGTCAATTATAAACCGGCAGACGTTTAATTTACAAAGGGTCGTTTCAATTAACCTTCTGTCGGCCTAACGACTGAATGAAAAAAAAATTAGAAAGAAATACCAGGAGGTAACCAGGTCCATGTTAAGTATCCCACTTAATCATAATTCAATTATTGTAAGGCCACTGGTCAATTACTTTATTACAGCTCTACAAATACCTGTCCTGTTACTAAGTACTAGTGCCGCAGGAGTACATTCGACCTCCTGCTGCTCAAGTGCTTATCAATGGGAACAGAATGATTTCATCAAATGGCGCCTCTAATACATAGTAGGAGTCACCTTTGCCACTTCGTATTGCAACAATTAATACAACTGTTTTGTTTTCCAGATAATCCAGAAATAAAACACAAATTTTCTTAACTTAATTTGTACTTTATTACCAAAAATTACAATACAAAAATATTCTTTATAAATTAATTACATGAACATCGGTGGGTAAATCCTTTTTGCCTTTTAGAACATTCTCCCGTAATTTCTAAAGACAAGACATGACAAAAATAGAACAAATACACAACTAATTAAAACACTTACTTACCCTGTTAAATGTATCAGCCATTAGTCTACTAGCCTGTCGCAGTTTTTTTTCCTTGTTATCTAACAATTTTTGTTGAACTTCAGGCAGTTTTTTGTAGTTTCTTTTATTAATATCTTTCATTTCTTTTGCCGAAAATAACCGTTTCGCATCTAAAAAACGAATTTCAAAAAAACTGTCCGAAGACTAGGAGAGTTCAAGCCTGGATGTAGATATTGCGACGTCACAAACGTAAAAGAAAGTTTCTCTTAAATAGGTTTACAAAACGAATAAAAAATACTGTCATATAGAAACTTATGAGCTAATTTCAAGTTGAGATAATACCGGTATTATCTCAACTTGAAATTAGCTCATTAAACTCTTAATGTTTGTTTAAGCAAAGCAAAAAAAAGTACTAGAATTGAATTAAATATTTTCCAGTAACTGTTTTAAAAACAAATACGAAAATTTATTCCTCTGTATGACAGTATTTTTATTAGTTTTGAAAACTTCATTAACCGAAAATTTTTATTTTCTTTGCTTCACGACTTCATCAATGTTTGTGACATCGCAGCGGGCTTTTAGTATCGCAGGCTTCTCTGATCACACTTTTCCCCTACTTTTATCACTCTCTTCATATTTTTTCAAAAATTTCAACTTTTTATGGTCAGACATTTGCTCACGTTCCTTTCTCGAATCATTAACTGTCTTTCTCCGACTTTCGGCACCTTCAACAAACTCAGGCCGATTTTGGCGCAAATATTCCTAAAAAAAATTTCTTTAACCGCATTAAACCCCAAAAAAGTGACATACATTCAAACTAGCCCCAGATTTTTTCGGATTGTCACTAGTACTAGCTTCACTTTCGTATTCTTGACTCGCTTTCTTCCTTTTATTTTCTTTATCTTTGTGTTTCTTTTTATGCGCTACAGGTATTTTTATCTTAATTTCTTCCAAAGCTTTCTTCTTTTTTCTTTTCTTTTTATCTTCTTTTGTTAGAGTTTCATCAAAAGTTAAAAGGTACGCAATTCCATTCTTGTTTTTCGATGTTTTTTTCAATTTGCATTGACAGTACTTGCAATATTCTGATTTCTTTCGATCATTACCTCTGGTACAAGTACAATACTCTTCTAATTCGTTTAAATCATTGATAGTCTTCTTGATTTCATTGAGTGTTTTAGTTTCGACAACTGTATAACAGTTACAGACGTGTCCAGGATTGGTGTAGTAATTTTGAGAGTACTCCAATCTTCGATTTTGCTTGAAACAAGGACGACAGAGAGGATAAGCTTCATCGCTTAGTTTCTTCCTCAATTCGTACAGATTTTTCTCTTTGACATTCTTACGTTTACAACAAATACAAGATTGGAATGATTCTGTTACAGAGTTAGAAGTGTCATAAGTTGAAGAATCAGATGAAGAAGTAGAAGAAGTAGTTGTATCTGATTTCGACTGATCAGAAAAGTATTTATCGATATCACTAGTTTGTACTTGTTGGTTTCTCCAACATTTACAAATTTCTGGTTCTGATTTGGCATCTTCTGTTTGGATCTCAATATCAATTACTTTCTTACAAATGCAAGCAGAGTCTGTATCAGAAGCAGTTTGGCATTCTTTGAATTTAAGACAGGGTTTAAGGATTGGTTTAGTACCAGTTTTCTCGTCAGTTTTTGAGTCTGGAAAATCTGGCTTTGTTTGGATTTTAGATCTTTTAAGATACAGTTTATCAACTGGTTCAGTACTACTGTTTTCGTCTATTTCTGAATCTGGAGAATCTGACTTCGCTTGGATTTTAGGTCTTTTAAGATATAGTTTATCGCTTGGCTCAGTACTGCTTTTTTCGTTTATTTTTGGGTCTGAAAAATCAGATTTTTTTGGAATTTTGGGTGTCTGATCGCTTGGCTCAGTACTGCTTTTTTCGCCTATTTTTGAGTCTAGAAATTCTGATTTTTTTTGGATTTTAGGTGTCTTAAGATAAAGTTGATCGCTTGGCTCAGTACTGCTTTTCTCGCCTATTTTTGAGTCTGGAAAATCAGGTTTTCTTTGAATTTTGGGTGCTTTAAAATAATGTTTATCGTTTGGTTCAGTACTGGTTTTTTCACGGACTTTTGGATCTGGAAAATCAGACTTTGTTTGGATTTTGGGTCTGTTAAGATAAAGTTTATCGGTTGGTTCAGTACTGGTTTTTGCGTCTTCTGGAAAATCTAAGTGCGTTTGGAATCTGGGTGCTTTCAGATAAGGTTTATCAATTGATTCAGTGCTTTTTTCGTCGCTTTTCGAATCTAATAAGAATCTTGTGCGTTTGTTTCTTTCAGTTAAAACGTTTTTTACTATTTCCATACATTGGCATCGGCAAGTACATTCATGTGGAAAATCGTTGAATGCTTGAGGTAAGTTTTGGGTGAGTTGCTCCAGAGGAATTTCGATTGAAATTTGCTGGGTGTTTTCTGGATAAAAAGGGATACACAACATTGTCAAATATGATAAGGTAAAACGGTAAGTAATTAGATAAAATAATTAAATATTAAAAAACAGCTTTGTAATTTATAGTTTTAATAAATAAATAAAAACCTATATATGTTTGTATTTATTTTCCCTTTTATAAAATCCATATAGAAGCAGGACCAAAAGTATGGTGGATTGGAGTATTCTTTGGCTAAACTACAGCCGCCTGAATTTTTTTTTTGGAAATTGACGTTTATGACAGCCTATCCATTTAGAGAGATCTCCGCATGGCGCTGCTAACATGTAGCAACGTTTTTTTGTGAGACATCCTTATTTTTTCAAAATAAGCGTTTTAAAAGAAATGTTCCTTCTCTTTACAAAACAATTTAATTACAAAACAAGCGAGTGAAAACGCAAAAGTCTAAACAAACAAAAATACCTTCAACATCTGTCCGTGTCCCCTTTTTCAGTATCCCCCGATTCTTCCTCTCCTCAACCTTGCTTTGCGGATACGTATCGTACTTCCCCGCCCCAACTAACGTCGGCTCTTTCGGTTTAAACTCCCCATCAAACTTTTTTGTTTTCACTTTAATACTCGTAGTTTTCCCATCAGATTCAACCTCAATATCTCCCACAACATTCCTCCCCATCTCTCTCTGCTTCCCCTTTTCCGACAACTCCTTCACTTGATAATTCCTCTCCCCAAACTTATCCCTAACATTATACTCAGTCGGCAAATCTGACGAACTAGTCGTTGTAGATAATTCAGTCTGGATCACATAATTCCTTGTTGAGGAACTTTGCGAATCAGAACAGTCACACAAATCATCATCTGATTTATTATACCGGTGAGATAACATATAGACTGTTGTTGTCCTTTGAACTTTTTTCTCTAAAAGACCTTTGAGTTTAGTCAAATGAGAAATCTCGTCTTTTATCCAGGATAACTGGTGTTGTCTTTCTTTCATTGCGAATTTTACTAAGTGATCTCCTTGACCGTTTTGTTTCTCTTCGTGGAGTTTCTCAGAGAGAGTTTTATCTTCTTTCCAACTCTGGTAACTCCCAGAGGACGAGTTTTGCTGATTTTCTAAACTATCACCAGAACCTCCACTCAAAACCGATTTTTGAGGCAAAAACTCCTCATTGAATGTCTTTACAGTAAACTTTGATAATTGAGGAGGACACCACGGAATATTCTCTTCCAGTTTTTGTTGTTTCTTCGGCACAAATAACTCAGAACTTGTTGTACTATCATCATACTTATTATCTACAATTTTATCAACAATTTTTCTAATATAACGTTTTTTAGTAACAGGATCATATTTTTTCGATTTGAGCAGTTTTTGTAAAAGCTTGATACTTCGATCAATATCATCAATTAAATTGTTTGATTGTTTTTCAGTTATTATTTGACTTAATGGAAGATCTTTGGAAGAGTCACTTGATGCAACTAAATTCGGGACGCTACGCTCCCGATTTTCCCTGAAATACTCAAAACTGTCACAATGTGAGGCTACAAGGCCCCCTGAACTCGAACTTTTCAAATCACTCTCATACTGCAATACAATAACACTCTGATTTTGCTCAGGACTTTTTCTAGGAGTCACAATTTCGAGACTTGAGCCTGTTTGAACACACTTTGAGAGCCCCTCAGATATACTCGTCTGAATTTTCTTATCAGTCCCTCTTTTCTTATCATCGTGACACTGAATCAAAATCGGTTTAGTTACACACAAAGTAATGTTATTCTTAAAAACTGATTTTTTAGACAAGCCTTGTGTGATTTTAGGCGTTGATTCAGCCTCAGGTGATCCAATTTTATGTTTCAAAAATGACAAACTAGAACTGGAGCTTGGAGGCTTCGCCCCACTGGAACTTGTTGACTGAATTATAGGTTCCTGTATTTGACATGAAGACGACGATGAGGACACTTGCTTTTGGGGGGCTTCAGAGTAAGACGACGATGAAGACACTGGATTTTGGGGGGCTTCAGACGAAGACGACCTGCTTTTTTGTTCGTCAGGACTTGAGAACGAAATGACTGTAATTATTTGACTTTGCAGCTTTGGTTTTGTAATTTTTGGGACAGAATCTGTTAAAGTAGGGAGGGACAAGCTCTTGTGTAATTTACTTTTCTCGTAGTTGCTGTAACCGATATCGGCTCCGTTATCCCATTCTAGCTTACGATTTGATGTAATACTACTAGTGGGGGATGTTTGTTTAGGTTCTTCGGCTTCTAAGGGGGCTTCTTGTGTCGAGGTTTCAGTACTATCAATTACTATAATAGGGGCAGGTTTTGTGACAATTTCGTCTTCTTTAACAATAGGGGGCATGTATGATAATGACGTGCCGGAAAAATACTTGGGGAGGTGCCTACTTTGGGAGTACTTCTTGTAGTAGTCGACAATTTGTTTTGAGATAACGTCTTGCTCCTCATCGTCACTTTTATCAGAATCCATTATAAATGAATCTACGATGTAATTAGGTAAGTTTTCAATTAAATTAATTAAAAATACTTACGAAATTTTAAATTCAAACGCTAAAACTTGTTTGTAAACATAACCTCAAAAACTGAATTAACTTCTAATAATTATACCAGTTGCTTAATGCTATTTCTCGTGATAAATTATCTCACTGGCAATTTAAATAAATTGTTTATTTTACATAATTAAGTATTTTTACACTAATTAAACCCGAAAATCATAATTTGACAGATAATTTAACAAACGTCATTTAAATTTCAAACGGCCAATTCAAGGCGCCAAATTCAAAATTTCTGTGGTTGTTTTCTAAAAAATTCAATGGAAGACGAGGATGGTATTGTTTGTAATTAATAATATTCACAATGTTAAGTTTTTGTATTGTAGAAAAAAGTTTTTGCTATATTGAAGGAACAATCGTTGATAAAAATGCCTCCCGTGACATAACTGAATTGCATGAAAATGTTTGGTATCGAATGAAGCCCCCAAGGCATTCAACTGAGTTATACTGTTCTTTTGTAACAGCGAGACAAGTAGATTTAATTAGGAATATGTTATTGGGGAAAACTGCTCTCAAGCCGTATGAAGTCAGAGCTGACAGAGCGAAAATAGAAAAACCTATTCCAAGAAGGCCGCCTGATGTTATTCCTCCTTCGCTGGATAAAAGGAAGTCTTCGGTTAAATTTCTTAATAAAATGATTTATGAGTGAATTACATAAATAAACAATTTAAATTTTATCTTGTGTAACTGATTTATGTCAAGTATTAGTAGACACGTCCAAAGAAGGTAGTTTATTGGACTTGAATGGACGCATCCAATATGAAGTTCTTATCTAAATTGTAGATTATTTCTTGTATCTATTGTATAAAATGTTTGGTATAGAATGAATTTCATATATCATTTAAGACTCTCCTGAATCTAGTGTTCTTTTGTAACAGCGAGACAAGTAAATTTACTTAGGAATCTGTTACAACTGATGGGTAGCGAATCACCTCTTTCTGCTACATTTAATCCTGGCACATTGGTGCATCATTTTCTGCTGTAGATGGGACGATTAAAAAAGATAAAACAATGTTTATCTTCGTATTATTTTTGTAATTTTTTAATTTAAAGTTTGTAGAATACCTTTGAAAACTATTATACGTAAAAATAAAATAATCAAACTTGAGATACTCCGATAAATAAATCATAGATAAATTTACTCAGCTTTATATTGATTGATGCGCTCCGTCCGCTCCTCAAGTTGAACTAAGACTGAAACAAAAATAACTAAAGAAATTTGTAAAATAAAAAATGGTGTATGTTATATCACTTATAACGTCAGATCACCTTTGTCTTTGACAAAGAAATTATAAACATTATGTGATAAATGAATCATCGTATTATGTAAACTACTCTTTCAATTTTTAATAAACCAAAAACTTATTCCAATATTTTATAAAAATTGTTTTTATCTAATATTTACTAAACTAAAAAGTTATAAAGTATTATAAATACATACTTACTCACCTTTGTCATAAAAAACCACCAGAGCATTCCACAACACGATGTATAAATTTATTTAAATAAATTAGACGGATTTCGATCTTTTTAATTACCGAAGCACAACTATCAAATGAGAGAGTAAAGTGAAGAAGCACTCATTACATTTTATACGAATACGTAAGCACAAAAAAAGCAACAAAAATATTTTTTCTAATAAAAAACTTCAAAATCATCTTGAAATTTAATTTATCTGTGAAATGCTTTTATTACCTATTTGGCTTTACAGTCTAAGCAAAATAAATACATATTAACAAAAATTTTAATACAGTGGCGGCCAGCAAAAAAAAAATTATTTCACTGATCTGCCCGATTACTTTCTCACTTTTTATTCTTACCTTTATAATTTCTTTCATCTACTGCTTTTTTTCCACTTTTATTTAGTCTTTTTTTTCTATCCAAATCACTCTTTCTTTTCACTTCACATCCTGACAACAAATGCTCTATCGTTTCTCAACTCTCTTTTCTACATATTGTAGATATTTTCTCCCAGTCTTCTTTTCAAAATTTATTTTCACTTCCTTTATCACCACATCTGAATCGTGCTATAATTTTTTTATTTCTACTTTTGATCTTTTTTAGGTACCTGGGAAGTTTGGTAGGGAGTAATAGAGAACATAGTTTGGCTTTGTATCTAAATGCTTTTATACTTGTTGTCTTTTTCTGTCTGCCAATATTCGCATCTCTTTTATTTAATTTTTATTTTGTTGTTATTTTTTCTCTCAGTTTTTCAATCTCTGAGTTCGCAAATTCTTTTCTTTTACATACATACCGCAGTCTTAATTTTCGAATCTCACCGCTTTCATTTCTGCTTTTACTCTGAATTTTTTTTCTTAGTTTATTCTGTTATTACATACCTCATTATACATAATATATTATATCATATTATAACATTAGATATAATATATTATATAATATATTAAATCTTTTCTTTTTTCTATTTTTTTCTTCTTGAGAGATGTTTTAGAATATATACTTTGTCTATGACTTCTCTTCCTTTTCTGAATCCTGCCTTTTTCTGTTTTTTTAGTCTTTCATCTAACACCATTGCATAGTTTTTTTAAACATTACATAGCAAAATTATTCCAAAATAGTTTTGAGCTAGGACTTTCTCCTTTATATGTATTGGTAGAATTAGTCTATTTTGTAGTTTTTTTTTGATAGATCGTTTATTTTCGCTATAGGAATTTTACTTTTTTGTACCTTTATAAGGCGGGTTCTCCATTTTTTAATACTTATATTTTTGCTTATTTTGTTTTTTCTTTCCTCCTTTATGAATAATCACATCTCTGGCTCTACAGTTATTGTTTTTATTATATTTGTTTCTTCTTTTTTTGTTGTTGTACTTTATTTTCTGTCGTTTTCCTGTTTTTAGGTACTCTGTTTTAGTAATTTTTTAAACATTTTTTAGGTTTTTAAAAGATTCATTCTTTATTTTTTTTGCATTTTTGCCATTTTAGTAATTTTTTACTTTTAGTTTTCTAATTTTTTTAATCTTTTAGTTTTCTAGTGGCTTCTCTTTTTAATTTTTCGCATTCATTATCCAGCATTTATACTTCGTCTTATGTGTACGTAAAATGCTTTTTCTTTGATCATTCAGCTTATGTTTTTTTGATTATATCGTTATACATTTTATCCGCATCTACATAATCTAAGAACTTCCTTCTCTATCTTTTGTCATCATTTTTGGATTGCTTCTTTATTGCATTTTGTGAATACAAGTAAGAGTATTTTTTTCTTCTTTCTTGCTTCTTGATGTCTTGGTTGTGATTAGTATTTTTTTCGTTATCTCTAAAAACAAGTGATCTGCTTCCACCCTATTTCCTAGCTTAAACTCTGTTTTATTATATGTACATACGTATTCTCCTTCTCAATCGACTTTTTTATTCCCATTTAAAATTACCCAACCCTCTTCTTCAATCATTTCGCTTAGTGTTAGGTTTTCTTTGTTTTATAATTTGCATTTAGTAGTTTATTTTTTAATTGTCGTTTCACTTTCTATTCTTTCTTCTTTTAATGCCACTCTCGCATTTAAATTTTCTTACGATTAATTTTTTCTCTTCTATAGCTTCTATTTTTTCTTCTAAAATTTGTTATGGTTTTTTTGTATATTTACTGTAAACTGTTACAATTCTTCATTCTTATTCGCTAATTTTAATTTTTATCCAAAAAAATTAACTTTATTGTATTTTTTCCTTCTTCTTTTAGTGGTTAGGCATCCCTGTCAGAATGCTGCTTTCAGCTCTACTTTTTTTTCTAACGGCGTTCTGTATATCTTGGTTAAACTATCAAAAACACTATTTTTATGAATCCATTTCTCCCTTTTTCTTCCACCCATATTTCCACCAAACTAGCAACGTCGAAACTGTACCAAAAACCAACATCCTTTTTACCCAGTCTTTCCACACTCCAAAAAAGATTTTGTGACAATCATGCTCTTTATGATTCTTATCTATTTTATTATTTCTTCGTTTTTTTTCCTGCTTTTTTGTTTTGTATTTTTATTTGGTTGTTTTTCTTTTCCCCTAGATGCTATACTACTTATTGTTACAGCTTCTACATAATTTCATAATCCTTATCCGCTGTCCCACTGCATACCTTGTTGTTACCTTATTTTGTTTTTTTATTCTTTCTGTATCTAATTTTTTTACCAAGTTTTGATTTTACGAAACTTTTTTTCTCCTTTGTCCCACCTCAACTCTTTGTTTTGTACTAACAGTTTTTGGATTATTATTACTATTATTTATAACTACATATTATTGTTTTGGCACAATTTATCTCTAATTTATTATATTATAATTATTAACATGTTATAATAATAATTATAATATATAAAAAATTTAATTTATCTCTACAGCTCTTGAAGGTTTTGAAAAATTTCCGAAGATGCAAAGAGATGTACGATTTATGAGATCGAGCCTAAGTTTAAGCGTCTTTCAAAAATTACGTAAAAAAACCGCTCTTACGCTTATATGTAGACAGATTGTTAGATAAAGTACGCAATGTCTTGTTATCATATAAAAAAGAGGAAATATAGAGCAGTAACGTGAGCAAATCAATGTTGTTGACGCAAAGAGACTCTTAAAAAAACGCACAATTTAAACTTTTTGTTTATTTTGTAAATTAAAAACAATAATCTTCCGAACTTCCATGAGAAATGCACGATAGTTTTGCACTTAAAACCTTGGTACTATTCAAGAATTGGCGACGGGTTTTTTGAAATTCGTCTAGACTTTTCTTAATCATTTCTTTTTCAAATTGTTCTTTCTCCCTTAGATCTGAATTTCTGGGACACTAACAAAAAATACACAAATTAAAATTTATAAGAACATAATCTCATCTTACCATCATTGAAGAAGATGACGGTGAGCAAGAGAAACGAGAAGTCTGACACTACAAAAAAAAGATAAAAATAGTAAAAAAGGTCGGTTAGTATTACTGGTGGTGGTTGATACGAGGGCCTACACTGCAAAAAAAAATGGTAAAAGTACGTCTATGTATTTTTATGGCAATGTTACCATTACTGGTGGTTGATACGAGGGCCTGCACTGCAAAAAGAAAACAGTAAAATACATCTATGCATTATTCTAATGGTAATTTTACCATTACTGGTGGTTGATAGCAAGGAGCTGGTCTGGGAATTTGTCCAGGACAAGTAATTGGCAATTGTGCAGGACAACTAATTGGCATTTGTGCAGGACAACTAATTGGCATTGTTGGAATAGGTATTGGAAGCGACTGTAAAAATACGTTTTTATTTTATAAAAATATTTATTTTTTACCATTGCTGGTGGTTGACAGTGTGGTGCTGGATTTGTAAATGAAGGACAAATACTTGGTCTACTAGAAAATGGCGCTGCTTGTATTATTACTGGAGGTGACTGGACCTAATATACATTTGTATTTATTTTCTTATTTACAATTTTTTTTACCTTTATTAATCGTGGTGTCGCAGCTGGTTGATGATTTTGGGAACTTCCCTAAGCACAATAAATTATTTCAAACTTTAGAAGATTTTAAAATATTTACTTGTAATAGAGGACAATTGGAGGCGGCCACACTTGGCTGTACAGTTAGTGAAGCATGTGGACTCGTTTTTATGCTTGGTTGTGGACTTGATATTGGACTAGATTTTATAACTGTTGTAGTACCCTGAGGTGGTGGGTCTTTTGATGCCGGTAAAAAATGATCCTCTGCTCGCATTTGTGCTAATTCTCCTGCTTTTCTTCTCATAATTATAATAGGAATTCTCTGGTACCGTCTGGGAATTTCAATAACTGCGCCTTCTCCAGGTCCGAGCATTCCTTTTGGTATAACAAGTTGTTGTTTCTCATTTTTGTTTCTTCTATTCATTACTAAAATTTTTCACCTGACATTTTCCGACTTCTGACAGCCAAAGACTAGATCTATTTTTAAAGAGATAGTCTTCTCTTTTTCTGATAGTTTCTTAAATTGGCTTCAGCCTTGGCACGTTCTTCAGCCGAGAATTTATCCAATATAGACAACATCCGACTTATTGAAGCACTCTTACTCGGAGAGGCTAGAGGTGGTGGCGTCGTCCCAGATATATTCCCTGAAGAAGGAGTAGAGCTGAGGACTTTATCTACATTAAAAGTAACCCCACAGGGAGCCGGACTGCCTTCCAGAGATCGTGGTGCACTAGTCCCTCCAAGACTTGACCCTGACCGACCTGCCATCCCACTTAGTGCAGCACGTGACATGTAACTAGGTTGAGACTCGTCGGTAATTTCTCCAGAGCACGCACTTATCATCCTGGACCCACCACTTGCCATACTACTTGGACAAGATACTCCGGAGACACGTGACGCTCCCATTCCTGAAGCCATACTCCTTGGGCCCGAAACTCCAGAGACACGTGACACTCCCATTCCTGAAGCCATACTCCTTGGACCCGAAACTCCAGAGACACCTGACACTCCCATTCCTGAAGCCATACAACTTGGGGGTGTTCTTTGGGAGACACGTGAGACTCCCATCCCCGAAGCCATACTTCTTGGGGACGAATATCGGGAGACATTTGAAACTCCCATCCCTGTAGCCATAGAACCTGGGGGCGAGAGTTTGGAAACATTTGAAGCTCCCATCCCTGAAGCTAAGCAACTGGGAGGACAATATTCAGAAACATGTGATACTCCTCTCCCAGAAGTCATACTTGGAGGAGTTGTCTGGGAGATACCGGATCTTGTTGACCGCCCTGATGCCATACTACTTGGAGGCGAAATTCTGGAGATTGCTCCTCTCTGTTGAATAGGCGTTGACATATAATTTGGGGGGAGATTGAAACTTGGTTGATCTTCGACTTGAATATAGGTTGCATTACCAGGAGCTACTCTTATATCTACTCGACTTGATTGACTTGTGTCTATAGCAGTTTGGAATGGGGTTGTATTAGCAGCGGAGTAGTAGGAGGAGGGTAAACTGGAAGGTTCCGAGGAAGTGGTGGGCCAGTAGAAACTACCTTCATAGCTACTGCTGCCACTTGTAGGGTCAGCATTGTAGGTAGCATAAGGGTTATAGTACCCAGAGGATGAATACTCAGAATCATCAGAAAATCCAACGTCTCCAAAAATGTCTCCAAAAATGTCGCCTACGGCTTCAAGGTTTATGCGGTTGTCTCCACTTAAGCCAGACATTGTTTTAAACGATTACAAATTGATAAATGGGATATTACACAAGAATTTTGACGAATGATTGTGATTTTTTGACGAAAAATTTGTGACTGACAGCAGGTTGCTATAACATTTACAACTTTTTAAATCACTTATTTAAACAAACAAATAATGTTTGTCAATATAGAGGACTTCTACTGGGATAAATATTGGAAAATAATTTAAACAAAACTGATAACAAAATTGCCTAGAAGAAACTATCTTTCGGTACAATAATCGTCGTTAAAATTTGAAGGTTTTGGTGATTTTTTGTATCAACATCTTTAATAACTGAAATCCATAAAGAAATTAATTTATGGACAGATTTCAAGTTGAGATACTACCGATAGTATCGCAAATTTTAATACTTTTCCATGACAACAACCAATCGCAGCCTCAAACTCATTTAATTTTCCATAGAAACGAAGATACTACCAATATTATTATAATTTGAAATTAGCCCATAAAACAGCAAAACAACAATGTGGGGGTAAACAGAATAACTGAGAGCTACAGAAAACTCTTCAAATTTTTTTAAAAGTATTTAAAATTAAATCATTTTAAATCAATTAAATCAAAAAACTGCCCAGTTAATTACTGTGAGTTAATTTTTTCAGTCTTGATAAATTAAAAATTGTGTTTACTTGTTGTCTTTTGTTGTGCGGAGAAGAATGCTTATGACGCGATCAAATCAATATTATTCTTTTGATAATGACGTCGAAAAATACTTTGTTTTCTTTATTTTTGTTTGGTCAACGAAAAAGAACCTTAAGTGATTTCGGAGAGAGAATAAAATAAAAGCTTACAATGAACTATTGGGTTTAGTTTAAAATGAACAACACAATTTTACTTAAAATCTAATCTAAGATCTGAGAAACAATTCTGTGGACACGTATCTTTTGTATTCAAAAATTAACAAGAACTTTGTCTTATTTAAATCCAATATCAACGCTAAAATACTGTTATCGTGTCGAAAGCGCATCGAGGCGTGAAATTCTGCGAAATAATTAATAGACACGCCCAAGAACCCACTGAGAAAAATGAGGCGCGATAATTAAGTGGAGAAAGATCATGAATCATTTGGCATATTTGAAAAGGCCGCTTGATTATATAAGGAGGGAGACAGTGAGAGCTAGACAAGCGAGTACAGTGAGCGACATTATTATATTAAAGCGCGTCGATTGTAGTGTGAATATCGAGTTATTTATTTATTGTTGTTGCTTTGGCGTACAAAGTTGTAATAAATTATTGATTATTATCTAAATCTTTAAATGAAAGAACCCCTAATTAGATAAACGTTATAACAATGTTAAACCACGAAGAAAACGTTTATTAATGCTGCTTTAAATGGATGAAACAAGGAGACACAAATTTATTAATGTTTGCACTTTTGAAACATTAACCCATAGATGGGGTGTAAAACTGTTTCTTGTTTAACAAAACTTTGAGTCTGGAAGAGATAGTGAACATTGATAGTAGCTATCGTATACCAAAGTAACGAATCATCAACACCTTTAGGATAGATGGGGTATAAAATCGTTCCTATCCTCTCGGATAGGGCATAAATTGTAACAATGATTGTAACTTTAAAAATTCTTGTGTCAAGGCTTTCTCTGGGAAATATTCCTCCTATTGCTCTAAATGGTTTTGTTGGACCAACCAACAGTGCTCAAAGATTACTAAGAATCACAAAAGATTTTTGAAAATATATAAAAACTAATAGACTAATCCAATAAATATTATCCATAAAACGAATAATTCTGTGACAAAAATAGCAGCAAGAACCGACTGTACTATTTATATATTATGCTTTCTACTTACAACTGTCATAGGTTGTTAATTTGTTGTTAACATTTTAAATCAAATTTTTTTGTTTTTTTTTGTTTATCCATCTTGAACTTTTACTTTTCAACGAACCTCGTCGCTATCTTGTCAAACACAACGCAGAGCCTCTTTTATACCAGATGACATTCCTGACTTTTAGCCATAATGTTTGAATTTGAATTTGGCGGGAAGGGTTTAATTTTGAGTATTAGGCAGTAGGTATGCTCATTTTGAGTCATTAAGTGTTTTCCAATATTGTCTTCTTCGTTTTTACCAATTTTTTAATACTTCTTTTGGTAGCAGTATCTTCAAGTATGGGTGTTGAAGATGCTAAAATCATTGAAGCTTTATCAATACGGAACACTTTTTCTTTGCCTTTCTTTTTCTTCCTTTCTTTCCCTTATTTCTTTCTCAATTTGCCCCTCTTCTTCTTTCAATACTCTTAATTTGATCCTAGGATCCCCCTTGCTTCCTTTTACCCTAATTACTGAGTTTATATCAGTGATAACCCTTGTAAAGAGTGGAAATTGAAGTTTTGAGTAGTCTCAATGACATGTTTGTTTAATTAACGACAGTTTTTTAAAATAAAAGCCTTAAACGGAAAACAGTTTTATTACGGAAATTAGTGAACTACATTGTGTTATTTCTCAATTTCCAGTGAGTTTCCATTAAAATCCTTTCTTTCATTTTCTAGTTGATGGGTAATAGCGCGGATAATATCTACTTCTGTAATACTGTTCTCCCATTTCTGGACGTTCAATAGATGGACGAGATGGCTTTTGTGCTATTATGACTGGTGTCTGTTTCAAGTATTTAGGTATTTCAATAATTGTAGTTTCACTTGGATTAACAACACCTTTTGGAATGATAATTTTTTGTCCTCTGCTTTCCATTTTAATTATTGAAGCTACTAAAAATTTACTGAACTTATTTTAGATTATAGAAATTTGATTTTGTCAAAAATTTCAGACACAAGACTACTAGATTTATTAAAACTCATACATTTAAAAAAATGCACTGTTGAGTTTATATTTGGTAGGCATTTCTTCTCCCTTTAGCACTTCATCTAGTATTACCTCCAATGCTACTCTTCTGCGCTCTTGCACTTCTGCCGCAATTCTTTTTACTTTCTCATCTTCAAGCTGCTCTTTTCTCTTCAAATCTATTTCGTTAACATCATTACGTTCTATCGTATTTAAGATATTTCGAGCAATTGTTTTTTCAGGTGTTACATGAGTTCTATTCACGTCAGAAAGTGAAGACGCATTTACAGACAAAAATGTTGGTTCTACTGACAGGACACTACTTTCTTCCATTTCTTGTACTTTTGATCCTGGAGCTAAAGGTGCTACAGTCAATACAGGAACAAACGACTCAGTTTCTGTTCCACGTTGCCCAATAGGTCTTGTTCTGTCATGTAGTATGGGTGCGACTTTAGGAGGAATGGGTGTATCCGGTCGCATTCTTTTAGATGGTACAGATACTTTTTTAGGCGATGGAAATCCTGGGGCTAAAGGTGCTACAGTCAGTACAGGAACAAATGACTCAGTTTCTGTTCCACGTCCTACAGTAGGTCTTGTTCTATCACGTAACATGGGTGCGATTTTAGGAGGAACGGGTGTATCCGGTCGCATTCTTTTAGATGGTAAAGATATTTTTTCGGGCGATGGAAATCTTGGAGGTAAAGGTGCTACAGTCAATGAAGGAACAAACGACTTAGTTTCTATTTCATGTTGTACAAAAGGCCTTGTTCTGTCACGTAGCATTGGTGCAATTTTGGGAGGAACGGGAGTATCCGGTCGCATTCCTTTAGATGTTACTATAGATGGTATTTGTGTTGGGAAAGTTGATGTTAAAGGCCCTACAGTCATTGAAGGAACAAATGATTGTGTCTTTCCAACTAGTGCGAGAGATTCTTTAGTAACTGGTGTTTCGTCACTCCCTTCACACATAGATACAAAATCTGGCGTTGCGACAGGACGTCGAACTACTCTGACAGGAGTAGCTTCTCCAGGTACACGTGTCACACTAGGACACGGTCTATATTTGTCTAGAGATAACCACTTGCCCATTATGGGCTGAAGACTAGATTCTTCGCTTTGAGATGGTACAGATATTCTTTTAGGCGGTGGAAGATGAACTTGATTTTGAGGTGGTACCACAGAAGGTTTGTATGTTGGGGCAACTCTAGAAGAAACTGGACGAGATGTAAGAGGTTGTACAATTGGAGAAGTTGGGAGTGACATGATTATAGTAGGAGAAGTACCATAAGGGTTAATCATAGGAGAGCACACGTAAACTGGGCTAGGAGTGGGCATTGAAGGCATGAACATTATTGGAGCATTTGTTTGGTAACCTATAACTGTAGGCATATTTGAAGGCATGTAAGGGGAATATAACTGAGGCTGTGGGTTCCAAAAACCACCTCGTAAACGTAATTCTATACATTTTAAGATTCTATATTTAATTTTTTTCTTGGCAGTATGTTTTAAACTCTTTTTTGAAGAATTAATAAAAAGTTTAAAATTTTGGTTTTCGTGTTCCTTTAAAACAATTGAAATATTAAAAGTATAGCTACATTTTTTTAAGATTTTACCATCGATAGAATTTTTTGCTTCTGATTTCTTCCATTACAAAAATTTTGATTTTGGTTTTGACAAAACGTAACTGACAATTAAGTTTTCTTGTTTTGTTATGTCAGAGTGAAATTATTTAACTTTAAATTGCTAATTAGTCCATCTTTCCGGTCTTTTAGTTTTATTTTGCATAACATCAATTTATTTCAGCCAGTTTTTCACAATCGAATGTTGCTACTTCTATACTGCTTTAGTATTGTTTTACTACAGACCCTTTGACTTACAAGAACACCACCATTTCGTTGATTAATCTGCATTCCCAAAAAATGTTCTAGCGAATAGCGATTCAAATGTTTTTTTTTTATAACTGCGACGATTTCTATTAATGTCATCCTAGTTCTCCCTCGTGCCAGTCTCAAAAACAACTTAACTTTTAGCGGCAAAATTTATTAATAATAGTAAGAATATTTGGTAGAGAAATCTTTGACAAAAAGTTCTGTGGAATAGCGGCGATGTCTATTATCTATTTTTTGTCCAAGGTGGTGGAGATGATCTTAGGCCACAACTACATATGCCGAAGGTTTTAAAGGATCGTTTAAATTAACTACTACAAATATTTGTTCTTTCTCTTATCTAAGGGTCATCAAATTCACAATTTTACACCACATTTATCTCCTAGGGTTTTTTTTTATTAAGTTAGTACATATATGATAACAATTACCACATTTTCCTTTACCTTAACCCACAGTCTCTGCTCAAAGAACGAATGACTACGTTTAAAAGACCAAGTAAGACTTTCGGATAATGAAGTAGCGAGAATCTTTGGTAGAAGAAGCCTCGTTATAAAAAACCGTTCCAATACTGACTATTATAATGCTCCCCATCTCAATCCTCACTCAAAGTCTCCACATAATATAGCATTGTATAGCTATATTGCATAGCTTTTCCTCTATTATCTCTTTCTCTCTAACGCAGATAATATGCAGTTCTTCGGAGGAAGGCGTTGTAGTTTAGACATTTACTAAGATTTGTTATGCTGAATTTTACTAATTAATAGTGGAATCATTTATTTATTTTTAAATTATAGACATTTGTCTTTGACTAGGCACGTGACAAGATTTATTAAAACCCACACATTTAATATAAAGCACTATTGAGTTTATATTTGACAGGCATTTCTTCTCCCTTTAGCACATCATCTAGTATTTTCTCCAATGCTAATCTTCTGCGCTCTTGCACTTCTGCCGCAATTCTTTTTACTTTCTCATCTTCAAGCTGCTCTTTTCTTTTCAAATCTATTTTGTTAACATCATTACGTTCTATTGTATTTGAGATATTTCGAACAATTGTTCTTTCGGGTGTTACATGAGTTCTATTCATGTCAGAAAGCGAAGCCGCATTTAGAGACAAATATGTTGGTTCTACTGATAACACACTACTTTCTTCCATTTCTTGTACTGTTGATCCCGGAGCTAAAGGTGCTACAGTCAATGAAGGAGCAAGTGATTCAGGTTCTATCCCATGTCGTACAAGAGGTATTGTTGCGTCACGTAGCACAGATGCGCTTTTGGGAGGAAGAGGTAAAGTATACTGCACTCTTTCAGATGGTACAGATATTTTTTGAGGGGGCAATGAAAGACGAACTTGATTCTCAGGTGGCTCCATAGAATGTCCATGAATTTGTGTTGGAATAGCTGCAGGAGTAGGACGTAGGCGTGTTGTAACAACTGTGGGAGAAACTTGAGGAGTTGTGATAGGATGTACAATTGGAGGATTTGGGAGTGACAAGATTATAGTAGGAGAAGTACCACAAGGGTTAATCATAGGAGAGCACACGTAGACTGGACTAGGAGTGGGCATTGAAGGCATGAATATCATTGGGGCATTTGTTTGGGAACCCATAATTGCAGGCATGTTGAAAGGGGAAAATTGAGGCTGCGGGTTCCAAAAACCACCTCGTAAACGGAATTCTGTACATGTTAAGATTTTAAGTTTATTTTTGACTCTAATATCTTTTGTTAAATTAACACAAATTTCAAGATTTTCGTTTTTGTGTTTCTTTAATGCAATTGAAGTATTTAGTAACGCCATTTTTTCTCAGATTTTACCATTGTTACAATTTTTCAGTTCAGATTTCTTCTATTACAAAAATTTTGATAAGATTTGACAAAACATTACTGACATTTAAGCTGCCAGAAATACTGCCAAATAATTTAATTTTTGTTTATTTTTTACTTCTTTTCTTCTTTGCTTCGAATAAGTGAAGATTTGAAATTGTCTAATGGCATTTCCTCACGTTCCTTATGTTTGCCTTCAAAACCATATAATAAGCCTTTTGGTGTTTCTGGTTTCAATTGAACAAACGAACTTGCACATGGAGGTCTAAAGGAAAAATCTGAAATTGAATAGTTTTAGCGTATATTTTCTTTTTAAAGGTCACCTTTTTGAGGACGACTTTCATCTATTTGAACAGGTAGATTCTGCTGAATTTCATTGCCTTGAAGAGGTTTGTTATACGAAATTTCATGAATTTGAAGAGGAGCGTTTTGCTGAATTTCAGTGAATTGTAGAGGCCCATTCTGTATTTGTGAAAAATTTGGTACTGGGACTATTATAATAGGGCCACTGCCGTTATCCAAAGACGACTTGTACATCAAGGCAGGAAAACATTGGTAAGGAATATTAAGAGGTGGATAAGGAATATTAGGAGGCTGGTAAGAAATATTAAGTGGTGGGTAAGGAATATTAAGAGGTGGATATGGAACATTAGGAGGTTGATAAGAAATATTAAGTGGTGGGTAAGGAATGTTAAAAGGTTGGTTAGGAATATTTGGACATTGGTAAGGAATATGAGGCATACAGTTTTGGTAATTTAGGAATCCGGAACAAACAGACATCATGGGTGAATTTGGATAATCCATTGGCGGAAAATTACATGGAAAGAAGGAACCTCCACGCAATCGCAAAATTTTAGGTTCTAAAATTGCTAAAAAATTATATCACAAAAACATGTCTTCAACCCACCATTTTCACAAGGAATTTCAATTCTCATTTCAACAATTTTTTGACGAACACTGACACTAGACTGACAGTAATGATGATCTGAGTGTGTTTCAGAAGCTCTTCAGTTGGCTTTCCCTTTCAAAATTTGGCAGTAGCATAGCCGACTAAGACTAAATGACAGACTTGGTCGCGTTTTATCAAGCAGGTTCCCAAAAGAGTGTCTTGTGCTAAACAAGAAGAAGAAAGAACGTGAACCTAATAAAGAACCTGAAAGAGCAAGAAGCAAGAACTCTCAAAGTCTATTGGCTCCAGTACTTCTTGTACAAGGTTTTGCACCAAAAAAAAATTAGATGACGTCACCCAAAAGACAGCTATTTTTTACCATATCTATATCAAAAGCGTGATAGTTTTCAACGCTAGATCTAGAGAGTGGATAGAGTTACACCCAGAAAATAAAAAAAGACCACTTTCAATGTAATGCTGTTTGACTTGTATAACGTTTCTGATCTGACTTGATTAACTTAACTACGTTCTATCAAGCAAGCTCCTTAAAGAGTACCTTGTACTAAACAAGAAGAAGAAAGTCTAATTAAGAACGTGAAAGAACAAGAACTCTCCGAGTCTATAGGTTTCACCAGTACTCCTTGTATGAAAGAAGAAAAGGTCTATAAAGTTTTGTACTAACAAAAAGTTAGATAACTTTACCTAAAGACTGCTATTTTTTATCAAGTCTCCCAGAAGATAAAAGACCACTTTCAATGTAATGTTGTTTGCCTTGTATAACGTTTCTGATCTAACTTGACCTGACCGATTTAGCAGCGTCTATTTAAGCAGGTTCCTAAAAGAGTACTTGTACTAAACAAGAAGAAGAAAACCTAATTAAAAATGTAAAAGAGCAAGAACTCTCAGAATCTACAGGCTTCTCTAGTACTTCTTGTATGAAAGAAGAAAAGGTCTATAAGGTTTTGACCAACAAAAAGTTAAATACCGTCAACCAAAAAACAGTTATTTTTTACCACGTTTATATCAGAAGAGAGAAGCTTTTCAACGATAGATCTAAAGAGTAAATAGAACCCAGAAGATAAAGAAAAGGCCACTTAGGGACTGTTTGCGAGGATTGAATTAGAAGATCTGTGTGGTGTACTTCGAAAAACTTTTAAGAAACATTTGGCGAAGAAGTACAATCTCTTCTGCTTGGCATCGGTAAAACCAGAACAGCACTCTAATTCAACGGCATCCAATAGTTTGCTAAAGTTGAGAAAACTTTCTGCCCACAAAACAACTGGGCAAATGCCATCAGTATTCATTATGGCAAAAATTTGAGACTTCCGATAGATTTGATGCTTGGCTTCTCTGGAAGAACGTTTAACTATTTTTCTTTCTTCAGCATCTTTTTAAATTGTTGAAGAATTAAAAAAATCTGATTGTGTTTTCTCTATTCTTTTAATAAAATTAAAATATTAAATTAAGTCATTTTTTTCTTAAGATTTTACACTTGTTAAAATTTTTTGGTTCTAAGCTTTTTGATATGACACAACGTAATTGATATTTATTTCAAGGGCAGGTTATATTAGCTCTGGTTTAATAGGCTCGGACAAATTTTGCTGTTTATTAAAATCCCGATTATGTCTATCTTTATATAACAGCATTGCGTCTCGGGTCTGTATTTTTTGTTTCCAGTCTTTAAGAACATGTTGTAATCGAGCTAAGGCAAGTTGTTTCTTTTCTTCCTTAGAAGGACTAAAAAGCCTTGCTCTAGCTGTTTTATTTTCTCCACTTCGTGGACCTGAATAATGAGAATAACCATCATAGAAAGGCGCATTACTGTTACCAGGAGATTGAGATCTAGAAGCACTTTTGTTTTGATGAAAATTAGAAACAGGAGCCAACTGTTGCCTCTCGTTAACCAATTGTTCTCCTTCTCTTTTTATAAGGTTAATAAAATCTTGTTGTGCTTCAACTCCTTCTGCATATAATTTTTTTAGCAATGTTTTATTGTGGTCAATAAACTGCTGCAACTTTGTTAACTTGGCTTGTACTGTATTATTCTGTAAAAGTGCTTCTTGAGCTTGTCTTTCAGCTGTGAATGGTGTAGAAGTTGCAATGATTGGAGGATAGGTTTTAGCAATAATAACAGGCAATCTTCTCGGTTCGCCATATACTGGTTGTTCTAATTGTTGATTTTCTACTAAAACATTTTGAATATTTTCTTGTGCATCCATTCCTTCTCTTCTTTTCTGTAGAAGTGCTTCATTATCGCCGCGAATGTTCTGTATTTTAGCTAAATTAGCCTGTTTTCTATATTCCTGTAAAAGTGCTTCTTGAGCTAGTCCTTCGGCTGTGACTGGTGTAGAAATTGCAGCATTTTGAGGATAAGTCTCAGCAATAATAACAGGCGATTTTCTTGGTTCGACATACACTGGTTGTTCTAATTGTTGATTTTCTACTAAAACATTTTGAATATTTTGTTGTGCATCCATTGCTTCTCTTCTTTTCTGTAGAAGTGCTTCATTATCGCCGCGAATATTCTGTATTTTAGCTAAATTAGCCTGTTTTCTATATTCCTGTAAAAGTGCCTCTTGAGCTTGACTTTCAGCTGTGACTGGCATAGAAATTGCAGCGTTTTGAGGATAGGTCTCAGCAATAATAACAGGCGATTTTCTTGATTCGACATACACTGGTTGTTCTAATTGTTGATTTTCTACTAAAACATTTTGAATATTCTGTTGTGCATCCATTGCTTCTCTTCTTTTCTGTAGAAGTGCTTCATTCTGGTCGAGCACTTTCTGTATTTTAGCTATATTAGCCTGCCTTCTATATTCCTGTAAAAGTGCCTCTTGAGCTTGTCTTTCAGCTGTGTTTGGTGAAGAAATTGCACTGTTTTGAGAATAGGTCTCAGCAATAATAACAGGCGATTTTCTTGGTTCGACATAGACTGTTTCTGGTTTTGTTAGATTAGAAGGAGATTTTGCCGTGCTTCTATAAGAGGGAATCGACTCCTCTGGCATATCGTAATATTCTACTTGTTTTTCTTTTAGTTGACTTTCTACTATATTGTTCTGAAAATCTTGTACATTGTTGATTACTTCTGGTTTAGTTTGAATGATTGGAGATTTGACCGCGCCTAATGGAACTGTTTCAGCTTTTGGTTCATTGATTGATCTCGGTTTAGGTTTTAAGGATGGAGGACTTGGAAGACTAAAAACAACTTCTGAAATTAAGAGTTTTAGCATATTACATATTTTAGAAACTTTATCACTTTGTAAAGGAGGACGTTCACTTATTTCAACTTGTTGATTCTCGTCAATTTCATTGAGTTGCACAGGTTGATTCTGCTGAATTTCAGTGACTTGAAAAGGTTCATTATGCGAAATTTCATGAATTTGAAGAGGTGCGTTTTGCTGAATTTCACTAAATTGTGGAGGTTCATTCTGCATTTGGGGAAAATTTGGCAATGAAATCATTATAACAGGGCTGCTGCCATTATTCAAAGGCGAGTTGTACATCAAGGCAGGGAAACATTGGTAAGGAATATTAAGAGGTGGATAAGGAATATTAGGAGGTTGGTAAGAAATATTAGGGGGTTGGTAAGGAATCTGAGGAACACAGTTGTGATAACTTGGAAATCCGGAACAAACAAGCATCATGGGTGGATTTGGGAAACCCATCGGGGCAAAATGAGAGGGACAGAAAGAACCTCCACGTAATCGCAAAATTTTAGGTTCTAAAATTAGTAAAGATAATAAATAATAAAAGGCAAGTGTGGAACCTACCATTTTCACAAGTAATTTTGATACACATTTTTTGATAAATGAGTGACGTTTTACTGACATGTTTTAGGTTGAAGTAAAACTGTCAACAGTCTTCAGACGGTCTTCAGCGATAAAGATGCATTTTAACCAAAATAATTTTATTAAGTTATTAGTTTACATTTTGATCAACTTGATCTATGAGGCTGTTGATTGTTCGACTTTGCTTTAAAATAAATTTTTTTTTGTTAATTACAAAGGTAATTTTGTTGCTTCACTTTGTACTTTTGTAGCTTTATTACCTATCTTTTGTATCATTTTCTCGTTTTTTCTCAAATAATGAAAAATCTCTAGACTCTTCCTTAATACTGTAAAAAAACTTCTTTGGTTTCTTACCTTATCTTTTACTAAAAATATTTTGAAGTATGGAAAATACAAAATTTTGTAACTTCTCCTCAATTATACTTAAATACGAGTACATTATCTCAATTTTTCCAGAAAACAAGGCAAGTTTACATAAACTTATCTTTTACCCTAGTTTTTCGTCTTTTCCCCAAATAATAAACAATTTTTCGACTTTTTCCCAATTATTGTAAAAAGATTTTTTGGTTTCTCGTCTTTTCTGTCATTAAAAATACCCCATATGCTTTAAACACATTACTCAGTTTTCTCACTATTTCCTAAAAAAAGACTGAAATTATTTAAAAAGACCTATTCATTGAGGTACACAGCTTTTACCCAGTTTCTACCTTTTTCCTCGAAATTAACAATTTCCCAATTTTTCAGTTTTTTTTCGTTTGTTTCTTTTGAAAAATTTTAAAACAATAACAATACCAATTTTATAACTTTATTCCCAACCATGCTTAAACAGATTACCTACTCAGTTTTCTCGCTTTTTTCACCATTGTAGAAAGAGCTTTTTAGTTTTTTAATATTTCTAAAAAAATATTAACAAAAAATTTCCTCAAACTTATCTTTTACCTCAGTTTTTTGTTTTTTCTTAAATGATAAACAATTTCCCGATTTTTTCCCAACCATTGTAAAAAGACTTCTGTGATTTCTTATTTTTTTATCATTAAAGATACCTTGTTTTTTAGTTTGTTTATCAGGCATGCTTTACATACATTACCCAGTATTCGAACTTTTCCCCAAAAAACAATTTCCAGCTTTTTTCCAAAGTTGTAACAAAAACTTTCCTGCTCTTTTATTTCTTCTACGAAAAGACCCAAATAATTAAAAAATATCTAAACAACTTTTACCTAGTTTCTAGCTTTTTCCCAAAATATAAGCAATTTTCTAACTTTTTCGGATTCTCGTCTTTTCTTTTATTAAAAATACCTTTTTTTACTCTCAAAAAAACCTACAATTTTTATCACCATTGTGAAAAAACCTTTTTTACTCCACGTTATTTTTGCGATTACTCTCACTAACAAAATTTGTTCAAATTGTCATTATTGATTACATTTTTTACGTGACCTTACGTTTACAACACTGAATAACTGCCGTTTATTGTTATTGTTACATTACGTTTTCAACAAACAATAAGAATAGTTATGAGTACGTGAATGACTAAAATAATGTCTTACTTTTGCGTTATGATTACCATTGTTACATTACATTTACTTTAAGTTTGTTTATTTTAACGTTGCATACGTTTTTACATTATTTTATAGTTCCGTTACTTTACGTTTTCGACAATTAATAACTACACTTGTGGATTATGTTACGTCTATTTTTACGTTTTATGTTTTTAATAGTAGTAATTATTAATTCAATAACTGTGTTAATGTTTACTTCTCCGTCTTCTGATTATATGTTATAATAACATAGTTTCTTATTTTATGCTTACGGCTATTACATTATAATTACAATTTTTACGTTACGTTTTATTAGGTTATTCACGTTACTTTAATTTGAATCAAACTATAGTAACAACTTTAAACTTACTTTATGTTTATAACTGCAGTTTTATGTTGTGTTACGCTTTATTTTAGCGTTTTACGGTTATTCTACGTCTAAAACGTACACAAACCGTAGCGTTTCATTTTATAGATATATACATATATACAGGGTGTCTCACGAACGAGTGCACATAATTTAACCAAAGATTAAGAAGTAAAAATTAATTGATACATATTTTTTATTTTTTCCCAAAAAAATTTATTTTCATAATTATTAGCCCCCAAAACCGCTCCAAAAATTCACTTTATTTTTTTTTTTTTATATAATAAAGTACTTGCTCGATTTTGATGAAACTTGATATACTCATTCTGTATTAGATAACCACCTTACAGTGTTAATTGTAGTATCGTAGAACATTTTAAAAAGGGGCTACGAAAGCCCCCTTGACACAATTTCCTTCATAACTTTGCAGCACAAATTAGTTTAACGTTGGGATTCCTACAGTTTGAAAGCCCATTCAATTTTAAAAAAAATTTGTCTCTTACAAATTTTTCGTAAAACGCATCGTTTTTGAGTAAAACGATGCAGTTAATATTAGCATGACCAGCTTTTATCCACTAACGTTCCTCTATGGCCGTTTCATGCACGATGGTGCACCACCTCATTGTCAATTGAATGTAAGAAATTGGCTTCAGGATCATATTCCAGAAAGGATTTTGTTATTTTACTTTTGTATTTTGTTATTTTATTTTTTCTTTTTTAGGTACTTCCAATTTATTGTATTATTTTTGTTGATACTCCTAAACCTCGTTCTAAAACGGTGCGTTTTACGAAAAATTTGTAAGAGCCAAAAAATTTCTAAATTGAATGGGCTTTCGAACTGTAGGATCCCCAGCGTTAAACTAATATGTGCTACATAGTTATGAAGCAAATTGTGTCAAGGGGGCCTTCGTAGCCCCTTTTTAAAATGTCCTACAATACTACAATTAATACTGTAAGGTGGTTATCTACTACAGAATGAGCATACCCAGTTTCATCAAAATCGAGCAAGTAGTTTATTAAATAAAAAAAATAAAGTGTATTTTTGGAGCGATTTTTGGGGGCTAATAATTCTGAAAATAAATTTTTTTGGGAAAAAATAAAAAATATGTATCAATTAATTTTTACTTCTTATTCTTTGGTTAAATTATGTGCACTCGTTCGTGAGACACCCTGTATAATCAATCATTATTTCAAATATTTTTCGAATATATATATAGTTGTAGGTATTAATCGCCATTTTAAGTTTTTTTAACGCTGACATAAAAACCGTAATCAGTCCGAAAACTTCCGAATACTAGTTAATTTTATACTTTTTTAAGTAGCTAAGTTGAGGTGGACATGAAGTATTAGATACTAAAAATGTATTTTTTTTAATGGAAGTATGTGTACAAAATTTTTCAATGGACATTGTTCTCGAAAATAAAACAATTAATTTTACAAATTTTTTAATTACAAATTAGGGGAAAAAAGACACTCAGAAGCATTCACGAACCTCTTTCATTTCCTTTTTTTCGACTGATTGCCGTCAAAGACTCATTCGAACCCAAAATCATCGCGGTATTTAACAGATCTCTATCATTTTGTGACTCATCATCCTTTTCTCCAAAACTGACATTAGTTCTTTTCTGACAGGAAGCCTGAGGTGGACAATATTTCCTCGGTGTGTAATCATCATCAGAATCTTTATCAGCAGATCTTCTCGAGTCATAATCATTATCGTTACTTCTTCTAGAAGACATTGAATACCCTCCACCTCTGCCTCTGCTGTACCTCGCACTATATTCAGGATCCCACTGACGAGTCTCTCTTTTCTTTGCTTCACTTCTAAACGTATCATAATCCGGTATATCCGGGATACTTGTGCGCCGCGAAGAGGAAGAGTAAGCATAAGGAGAAGAATTTCTTCGAATATCACATTGTCGTCTACTGTAATTTGGCGAGCAAGTTTCGTCTATAGAACATGGTTTACCATCAATTTCTCGCTCAAGATCATCGAGGGTTGATTTGGCAAGTGAAAAAAGCATGGGTTTCAAGATCTTGTCGATTTTGTCATTCAGCATTTTGCTAAGCATTGCATCTTCACTGCTTGGACATTCTGGAAAACGAACTCCTTGCTCACAATAAGACGGAGCGTAGCATCTAGGTACTGGAACACAAGGACTTGGAGGAGTATATCTCCGTGGTGAAGGGTAATTGAAGGAGCAAGAAGCTCTCGCACAGATTGGGCAAAGAGGAGAGTGAATTTCAGGAGGTGAAGAAGGTGGTGGGTTGTAGTTATAAGTCGGGATATTAACACTTGAGGTTTGTTGACTGTTATTTTGATATCTGGTTGCAGAAGGAAGTTGTGTTTGGGTTCCTAACAGGTTGGCTTGATATTTACTAGTATTTGCAAAAGGAAGTTGGGGTTGAGTATCAATATTTAACCTTGATTGTGGTGTAAAATCAATAGGTTGTGCTCGAGGAAGTGCATCAGGATAACTTCTCGTCGTTTCAACTCTTCTGTCAATATCTTGAATGTCTTTGAAATTACCACGATATGGTTCTACAGAAAAGGCAGGGTTTTCATCAGTTGGTGCCTTAACGATTAGACTACTGTTAGCATCTAGGTTTATTGGTATTTCAATTATATTGTTTTCATTTGGGTCTATAATGCCTCTAGGTATTATAATTGTTTTACAAGCTCGTTTTCTTTTTTCCCCACTACATAAACCCATTTTACACAAAAATTTTTACGAAATTTGTCAAAATTTGACGACACCAGACTACTAAGTTATTATTGTCTTAGAACCATGTTTGATAAATCGGACGCAGTTGGGAGATTTGAAGCTTCTTGCACTAGGACTCTTCTTGCTTGTTGGAATTTATTGAGATTATCCATAATTTTCTTTAGCTCAACTTGTTCTAATTCTCTTAGCGAATCCATAACATCGTTTGGTGTTACTCTACGTTGGGGGACTGGAGGACTAAGTCCTCCAAAATCTTGAAAACCTCCAGAATCCTCAGAAGAATCAAATCTTCTGTAAGCACCAGAATCAGAAGAATCAAAATTTTGGTAACCTCCACTTGATTCATCTCCTCCACAAGCACAAAGGTCTTCAGGAGTCATTGAAGCAGGTTCGTAGTATGAGGATTCTTCTGTGATTTCTGTAGTTGTTCCTCTGGGAGATCCGGAAGAAACAGATCTGCTGTCTGAAATAATTTTAGAAAAAAACTACAAGACTTGATTTAATTACAATAAGACTCAGGAGTTCCTTGAAATGTGCTTCTGATTGATTGACCACGACGAGCTGGTGAACTCTCCCGAACTGGTGATGAAGCAGCTCGTGGTCTGAAACTCTGATATGGCGAAGAACGAGAAGCCATAGGTCTTGCAACAACAGTCGCAACATTTTGTAAATTACCAGGAATTTCAATAATTGTTGTTTCAGTTGGATTGACCAGTCCTTTAGGAATAACAACTTTTTGAGCCATTTTTTTAAAACGAAAATTTTGCAAATAATTTAGAATTGTCAAAACTAAACAACAGATCACTAGACTCTTTTTTTTATTTGTCATCAAAATTTCAGTCAAAATGAGTTCTCCTCCAAGTACTCCCAAACGAAAAGCTTCGGGTAGTATCTCTTTTGTGAAAAACACCAATCCAGAGATTCTGAAAGTTACTCCAAGACCAGGAGGAATTATTCACATTCCTACTTCGACTCCTAAATCTGTCAGACTTGAAGATGATATTTTTGGGGTGCAAAAAGAGTTTGAAGCGCACATTGCTGAAAAAGTCTCGAAGGAGTTTCGAGTACAAACTGCATTAGATGATGCATTTTCGATAAATTCCGAAGATATTACTTTGCCAAATGAGATCAAAGATGCAATGTATATGCTTGGAGTAACTATAAGTAGTATTATTTTAATGGCGGCAAATCATTCACTCTCAAAGGAACACATAGAGTGGACTAAGCATTGTTTAGAAAGTATTAGAGACGACTTTGGAAATCACCCTCCAAATGTTCAAGGAATTTTGAATCATATGAAAACAATACAGCCTGCAGCTGAAGCTGAAGCTGAAGGTGAAGCTGGAGCTGAAGATGAAGCTGGATTTGAAACTCCTGAACCACCTGATACTGCAAGAGGTGATGAATTCGCAACGGTTCAAGCTTCAATGGTTCCAGAAGATGAATTGGAGGAACAAACAATTCGATCAACGACTCGAGTTCGAATGGGAAGCCGAGACGAAACTTAGATTAGTAACCTTTGAAATAATAAAATTTTGACAAGTCATTGAGTTTTTTTGTAAATATTGACAAATTTCCCTAAATGAATAAGAAGCGTCAGACGCCGGCTCGTAGGTACTAATTGATAAAACCGTGCTGTTCTATTTAATTTTCCAACATCGCTTCAGGTCCTTCCACTTCTAAAGATCCTGGTAATAAATGTGAAATTGCTGAAAGTTTCTATTCACTCTTATTTTCACAGATGTACCACCTGTTTTACAAGACCTCAAAGAACTCAAAAAATTACTAAAAGCCGATAATGAGGATAATAAAGATGAGACAGTCAAATTTGCTTCGGACTTCAAACTGAAACATCTTTTTAGGAAAGGACTAGTTTCTGAGACGAGCTTAACAGATACTCCCAGTTCTAGTCACTCGAAATTTTTGGATTTATTACCAAACGACGACGGTTGTTAAATTTTTCCCAATAGTTTTTTTTATAATCTTAGAAAAGTTAAATCTAGAAAGAAGCTATAATATTTATAAATTGTGAAAAAGATCTTTGACAAACTTTTTATTTTTTATTTTTTTTAGAGTATTATAAAATTAATTGTATCAAAACATTTTTGCAGATGACGATAGTAAGGTGGTAGCTACAACGTCCAAAGCACCTGTTAAGGCCAAACCTCAAGTAGAAAAGCAACCTGCAAAGAATCAGAAGGTAGAAAAGCAACCTGAAAAGAAACAGAATGTAGAAAAAGTACCTGAGAAGCTACATAAAGTGGAACAACAACTTCAGAAGATACTGAACGTAGTAAAACAACCTGAGACGAAAGTAGAGAAGCCACCTGAGAAGAAAGTAGAGAAGCCACCTGAGAAGAAAGTAGAAAAGCCACCTGAGAAGAAGCAAACAAAGAAGTAATAGATACAAAACAAACAATTTGAGTTTGTTTGGGAGGCCATCTTAGAACAGTTTTGAAAATATAAAATTCTAAGAAATCACTGTTGTTTAATTTATTATGTATAAAATGAAAAAAAACAAATTAAGCTGAAGGCTATCACTTAATTAAATTAAATAAAACAAATTAAGCGATCTGAAACCTCAGTGTGACAGGGTTTTCATTTCGAAAATGGCAATTTAGGCACGAGCACGGTCTGCCACTACAATGAATAAAATTTATTTGTTTCGTAGGAACAACCCTTTGAGATGTTGGAATTGAGGGACAGCAAAAATTGGGAATGTGAGCAGTTATTAAAACTCGAATTAGACATTATTATAAAATTTAATAAAAATACAAAGAAAAGTAATAAAAGTTATACAATTACAAAATGAGCTAATTTATCAAAATTTAGAGTAAAATTTAACACACCAAAAATAAAAGGGAAAAATGTGTGGATACAAACAGTATGACTAATTATCAATTTACAAATTATTACATTACAAGAATTATATGGTGCAAGAAAAACCAAATGACTTTAGAAGTCACCCCCCATCGTGTTGAACTGATGGTTGGTACTTTACGGTATTTTAATTTAAAGAAAACTTATGACAGTTAATTAATTTTTCAATAATTTTACGCTCATCAATCCCTTGGTCGGGCTTATAATGTTTACATTTCCGACTCTCGGGATTATCATTGAAATTTAAACGTGCAGATAGCAGACCGGGTTGATTCATAAACAAAAATATTATAATTATATCGAGCGTTGCCTTAATCTAGAAAGAGGGTAGGAAAACCAAAACTAATTTCAAAAACGGTACAAAAATGACTTATTAAAACAACAAAAATTACAAAAGCAATAGGTCCATCCCCGAACAGTTCACATTTTAACTTGCGTTTCTATCGTACCAAACCATAACCTTTTGGTAATTATAAATTACCAAACGAAACTTTAGAAAAGCTGCCATGGTTGTTTAAAACACCGAGAAGAATTAAATCAAAAAGGACTTACTTTGCAACATCTTGTGGAACGGTTCTTTACACAAACACTATTACTTTTAACTTCACAACTAAAAAAGGGAAACTTCAATTACTGCTTCGCTGGTAACTTGTCATATACTGCTCTTCCCGATTAATCGGACGAGCTTATATATATGCTTCAGTTCCATTGTCTCCACGAGAGCGTGAGTCACAACTCCACAAGATTTGTTTATCTTATAAGCTAAAAGCTTTTCATGGCTAATTGGTGTCAAATCTCATGGGAAACTGTCCAGTGACCTTACATTGACTTTGCTTTGTCTAAACGTTTAAAAATTGAATAGCGAAATAAATTCTTTAGATTTGATTTTCCTTTACATAATTTTTAGGAGACCAAAAGGGCATTAGACCCTTCACATCAGACATTACAGAAATTTTCGCAGATCACTCGTATATTGTTACTAATTTTTGCTCGGTTTGCTTAATTATCCGCTATACAGCGACGCATATTAAAACCTCCCCGAATAATTATGCTTCACTTGGTTAATTAACAGCGGCAAAATGATAAACATTGTTTTAATGCCAGGCAAGTTATAAAAACATTTTTACCCATCTACGAGTACATAGATTGATAAATGTAGCCTTTTTTTGTTTTATAAAGCAAGCTCTTTGTCTCTAGTTGTAGGTTAATCTTGTAAAAAACTTTACTGATTTACGAACCAACACAAAAATCTGCATCTACAAAAATAACAAGTATCTATGTAAAAAGTCTTGTAACCAGCAATTTTTAAATATTATTCTCTAGACCTACGATCTAGATCTATTTGTTACCCTACTGTAAGTCAAAACCCAAATAATTAAAAAACATTTATCTAGAAATGTGATAGAACTAGATTTTGGAAGTTTTGTTTTAGATTATTTGGTAATAGAACATGCTATTCATCTGCATCTATCAAATTTACAAGAAAGAAATTATTCAAATCTTATTCTGTAAGAAAACATTCAAGCAAAGCTAGATCTACCTATAAAACTATAAGAGCGTCTATATTACAAATTACTAAAATATATTCTTATAGATAAAGATTATCAGATAGATATAAACGTTTATTTTTTGCAAATTTGTGGTTTTACGTAAGTTTTAAAAACAATTAAATGAATTGCATAAACAAAATTATCTAAATCTGCAAAAATTCAAGTTTTTTGTAGATCTAGATATTTTGTTGCTTTATATGTGAGTCAGGGTCCAGATATCTTAACAAAATCTATTAAAAAAGTTGATAAAACTAGATTTTTATCTACTATCTTTTGTAAATCTACAAAATTAGAAAAAGTTGGTATCTGTTTTTTGTTCTGTAAGGCAATTTACAATCTATACTTGATCTACAAAACTATAATACTATCTACATCAAGATTTACCAAAAATATTTTTATAAAAATTAGATTAGATTAGACACGTAGATTATAAGATAGCATCGTTGTAGAAGTTTATGTTTTGTCCATGTTTTGTAGATCTAATCGTTTTTGAGATTTATGTACATTTTAATCTACAAAACACAGACAAAACGTAAACGTCTACATTCTGCAACTATGCAATTTTATAATCTATCTCTATAACAAAAAAATTTACAAACGTTGATGTAGACGGTATTGTAATTTTGTAGATGAAGTTTAGGTAAAAAATAAATTGCTTCACAAAAGCTTTTTCTAATTTGATAGATCTAGATGAAATAAAAAATAAGAATCTAGTTTTATTAACATTTTAATTTTTTTTTTTAATTTAGAGTTTAAGGTTTTGACCCACAAAATATCTAGATCTACAAGAAAATTGATTTCGCTTTGAAACTTAGTCACATATTGTTTCAGATCTAAATTGTTTTTTTTTAGTAACCTTTGTAAAAACAAAAGTGAGTTCGTTTAAAAAGTCATACCTTAGAGTAGTCATCTTTGGAAAAATGAAAATTCTAACAATGTCAATGTTGTTTTAGTCTATTCTGTCCTTGTGTAAATTCCAGTGAAAAATTCCCCTAAATGGATCCTGGTAATACCATTGGTTTTAATACTAAGGCTCGGTTTCATCAAAACCCAATTGATAAAATCGCGCCTTAAATATTCTATTTATTTTTTCGACATCGCTTCAGGGGATTTTTCTTCACACGAGAATGGTAATAAATGAAAACTTATTGAAATTATGTACTCATCCTCGATTTTCACAGATGTCCCCCCACCTGTTTTACGTGATCTTAGAGATCTCAAAAAAATACTGCTAGTATCTGACGACGATAACGACGATGATGACGACGTTATTCAAGTCAAATCAAAAATAAAACTGAGACATCTTTTTGTTCAAAAACCAATCTCTGAGTTAGGCTTAGAAGAATCCCCAATTGAGAGTCGCGAAACGTCTTTGGATACAATACCAAGCGATGATGGTCCTTAGAATTTGCTCAAAATCATAATTTTTAAGATCTAGAAATAAAATAGATTCTTTTTAAAACTGTAAAAGAAATTCTTTTTTACATTTTTTAAAAGAACACTTTAATTAAGTTTTTTCTAAAGTTGCAGATAATTATTATATCAAAATATCTTTACAGATACTTTTGGTAACGAAGAAAGTGAAACAAATATACCCGATGAAACAAACGTTAGAGATAATCCTGAAGATGATGAGCAGCAAAGAGAAGAACAACAAGTAGAACCAGAACAGTTCCAAGAAGAACCAGAACAAATCTTTGAACAGCCAGAAGTAACCCAACAACAAGAAGGAAGTTCCGAAAAAAAGTAAAATCATGCTCAAATGCTCAATTTTTTAAATTTTTTTTTCAGAAAAAAAGTTCTAGTAGATCCAAATGCAACAATAAGAGATATTTTAGAAGATTCACATTATTTGACATCGCTTCCTGTTGTTCCTGAAGGAGATACTCCATATACTCCAGTTTTGTACACATTTCGAGTAAAAGCAAAAGGAAAAACAACTAAAGTGAAACATATAACAACAAGACCACCTCCTTTTTATTTACAATTTGACCACACCATTGCAGTTATTTGGACTCTTTTTAATCAAAATGGAAATAAGGATCAACTCGGTTATTAAAACTTTTTTCAAAAGAAGATGTTAGAACTAGACTTGTCTATTTTTCAGGAATTGTTCAGTTACAATGGGCTCTTCATTTTCTGCAAAGCATTTATAACACTGAAGGAATTCACCCGAGAGATGTCCAGCTTTGTATGGATAAAATTCAGGATTACTTAATTGATGAATATGCTGAAATGTCAGAAGAATCTGTAATTTACGGTTCTGCTACATTTGGTGATTTTATTAATAAGAATGCTCAAAGTACAAATGTACCATTTTCACCTAATTATGCACAATTGATAGAGAAATGTCCTCAAGCTTCAGCTGGATCCCCTGAAGATTTACTTGATCAAAGTTTGTTAACTGAATTAGAAAATGTCAAAAAAGTTGTTGGAATTGAATCAATTGATTTGAATAAAGTTGCATCGAAAGAACAAGTAATGAATATTTTGAACGAGTGGAAGAAGGAACAAATTGACAAGATCCAGGAGGAATTGAAAATGTTATATGTTGTTGAAGATATGCTCAAAAATTCAGACTCGCAACATTTTGAGGGGTACACAGATGAATCACAATTCGAATCTGTGTTTAGGAAAAACTAATAAATACAAACGTTTTTATTTTATTTACTTACTACTTATTCACAACCTCTTTTGTTTATTTATTAGGCGCATAGAGTTGATGATTCTTTTTTTTTTTTAGTAATTCTGCGACGTTTTTGTTCTATCTTCTTTTTGGTCCCCCATTTTTTTGCATTTTTATTTTTTTTTAGAGAGCGGGGAGTGATAATTGAGTGGTATTGTTTGCGTTTCTAGGCCAGATTTAACATTTTATGTATTTAGGGGCAGACCGCTAATTTTGGTGACCCTGAACTAACACTGCTTAGGGGCCCTTTATTTAATCTTTTATTGTTTGACAAAATACTCTTAGCGCGAAGATGCGTTAATTAATTGCTAAAACAAGGTGTGTGAGAAGCAGCAAAAAAAGATTCTAAATAGACTCCAAAACTGTGACTTAAGGAGAAAGAAAAATAAGAAAAACAATCTTTAAAACAAATGGGGAAATTCTAGTAATACAAGGAATTATTCTAAAAGACTAAGTTTCTTAACCATGCCTGAAATTTGTTGTAAACCATCCTTATCCAAATAAATCAAAATATTGAAAAACAAGTACCTAAGTATGTTTAGAAAGAAATACAAAAAAAGACTTTAAAAGGTCTTAAAAAACGACAACTAAAGCGAGTAAAAAAGTTCTAGAGAAAGAAGTTTTAAATAACGTATAAACTAAAAAAAATTACATTAACAAAAAGAACAAAGAAAGAATGAAATCACAAAAATTGAAAAAGCGTTTAAGCCAAGCACACAGCAACCAAAAAATTGTAGACGGCCTTTGTGGTTACTGTTAAATCTAATTTCTCATATCATATTTGCCCTCAAAGTTTTGAGATGGCACTAATGACGTATTTCACGTTCTTTCAACCGAAAACATGAAAATCAATGATTGAAAGAAAAAAAAACAAGAAAAACTACGATAAAAAACTATACAGGTGTTTCACGAGTGGTAATGAGCCTGCAAAACTAAAAATGCAACCAGCAATACAATTCCAAAGGTAACGTAGTTATTTTTTTTTTGTTTACAAATACATTAAATAAAAAATCATTTAATCTTTCGGTTAACTGAAGACAAACTAATGCCACTTGCTTGTGAAACCATTCTTTGACATCCATGTGAACAGGATCAGTAGCTGTTCTTGCTTTTTGCTTTTTCAAGGGTGGTCAATTTTTCCTTAAGGTAGTTTCAAGTCGTTCAAATTAGGTGTCAGCAAGAGTTCTTCTCTACCCTGAAAATGTTGTCTGTACAAACTCATCGCGGCAGAGGCATTTTTTTCCATATATCATTATCATGTCGGTTTTTTCATCGTTTGAATACATTTTTTTTATCGGTGACAGATTTGACAAATAAAATTTGAGAAGAAATCAATGTCATCTACGTAAACTCTGGAATTGTATTGCTGGTTGTATTTTCAGCTTCGCAAGCTTATTACTACTCGTGAAACAGTCTGTAGTACATAGTTATAAAAAACAGAACAGAAGTATATTTTGAACTTAATCTGAAAAAACGACGAAAAGAAAAAAAACTTAAAATCAAACGCCTGAAAAAAGATCGGTGCAGTATAAGAAAAACCAAGTTCAAAAAAATAAATCAAAAAAATTCCCCAAAAAACTTGATAAAATTCGACAATTAAAAAACCAAAAAAAAAAAATAGTAAACTAAACCAACTGACGTTAATAGGGTTCACTGTAGTGTCAACGACGTGTACTTGGCGTCAACTTTCAGTTATATGAGTTGCCATAGCAAGTAGTCACTCACTTGCACCACAATGGGCGCTATGAAAGTATATGTATTTGGTTTACGATTGAAAGAATGAAGGAGAAAGACGAAAAAGTAAACAATGGTATATTGTAGATAAAAAAGTAATTAAAAATTTTTGTTGAAAAATAAAGTTTAGAAGAAGAAGTACGTGAAAAATTACAATTGAAGAAAAGAACCTATTAAAGTTTTATAAAAATTTGAAGAACGATGACCAAAAAAAATAAAAATAAAAAATCGAAAAAAATTTAAACGACTGAAAGAGAAAGAACTCTGTACAAAAAAAAAACAAAGAAATATTTCGAAACTGAAAGTGCGGTTAAGTAAGACACAACAATCAGGAAACTGCATACCGATTTCCGATTACCGAAGGTGGTAGAGCATCATTTCACGTTTCACCCATACTACCCATACTTCATTTTTATTCAATAAAGAAGTTTGCAGATTAACTAAAAAATCGATCATTGAAAAAAAAAAGGAACAAAATAAACTGCAGTAAAAATCGAAAAGTGAAACAAAAATGAATTTCAAAAAAATAGAAAAATATTTTTAAAAATAAAAGAGAAAGAACTGCGACTAAAAAAGTACTGAAAATGCTTTAAAATATCTTAATAAATAACAATAGTAGCCAGAATAAAAAAATAACCAAAAAATTTAAAAAAAACACTGCAAGAGAAGAAAGAAGAAGAGCAATGCCGACATAAAAAAATAAATAAAAATACTCGATATTTGACTAGAAGAAAAATATCTAGAAAAAAAGTAATGAGTTTTAAAATTAAATTTAAAAAAAAAATTAGAAAAACGGTAACACAAGACAAATTATGATAAGCAAATTATCCAAAACTTCAATTATTTTTGTATTACTTTTTTTAAATATTTAAAAATAGAAGGTTTTATTTTCATGGCCATAAAGGAGCTTTTGGATTTACGGGGCTCTGATTTGCAGCTGATAAAGCTCATGCCTAAATCTGCCCCTGAAAATAAAAGTTTCACTCGGTTCTCTTTCTCCATTCAAACTCCAAGGGTGGAAAACCCTGTGCTAGGAAAGGGGAGAGGAGTGATGATTAACGTAATTTAAGTAAAAAATAAAAAAAAAATCACTTTTGAAACACTTTACAGAGAAAGCATTAAGCCCTCTTTCTACTTTCTAGTTTTTCTTCAAAGCCTTTCATTTCCGTTTTGGTTGCCCCAATTATTAAAAAAGTCGGTTTTATTAATTACTTTGTTCTTTTATTCAATTACTTTTTATTCAATTTGTACATTTTGGGTTGCTAGTTTCTGTTTTATTTTTCTTGTGGTTAGTTTTTAGTTTTTTTTCTTAAAAAATGTTTCTTATCATTGTCGTATTTTTTGATTTTTTCTATTCTTTTTAATTTTTTATTGCCGGTTTATCATTAATCATTATTGTTATCCTTTATTCTTATTAGTTTTTTGACTAAGGTATTTTATTTAAAGTAATTGTTGCTTATCCTTATCCTGTTCGGAGAGAAGGAGAAGGAGGGAGACTCTGTTTCTTTTAATTTACCGGATGTATATTTTTATTTCTTTTTCTTTATTTATTAGGTCGTTGTTATAATACATAAATTCTTAATTCTGCAGTCTTTGTTTTTATTATTATTACATATTTGTTATTATTTTCTTAGCTTCATTTTTCGACCTTAGTGATTTATTTCATTTTATAATTTTTTTCTTGTTTTTTTCAGGGTATTCATTTCAGTCTTTATTTCGTTAGTTTACTTAAAGCCGAGCCAAACCGGTGTGCAAAAACAATCAAATTACCGTTTTTTATTTAAAAAATTGTTATACAATCTATTTTATAATAAAAAAGCGATAATTCCATAACCAACCATTTAATAATTTTTAATTTATAAATACGCTGTGAGCTAGAACAATTAAGAACTCTATTTTAGAGTACTACGTCTTTTTATCCTTACAAAAACATTTCCCACATTGAAACCAAACTCAGGTTGACGCCACTGACCGCTTTTTTAAACTACAGTCTGGTTTTTTTTACCAAAAAAGAACCAGTAAGCGTTAGAAATTTAAAATACTTATTTGTGATTAGTTGATTTGGAAAATTAACCAATCACAAAGTATTGTAAAAAACAGCACAGATATTATGGATTTTTTGGATAGTCCAGATTTCAAAGAAAAATGATCTAAAATTGAAAAAGAATTTTTTTGCACTAAATTAATCAATACGAAATTGAAAAGTTGCGTTATTTTTTTTTTGTAATTTTATAACTAGGTATTACAAAGTAGTATTAAGGCTATTTTCGTCTTTTTTTTTGTTTTCTATTCTCGTTTCTTGTGCACAGATTTGCGTACGGTCTTTTTTAGTCTTGTCGATTTAAAAAAAAAGTAAAATAAAAGATGTTTATTTAAAAAAGTTGTCAAGAGTGCTATTAGATTTTGTTAAAAAGCATAAACTAGCATTGCTAGTTTTCCAAAAAATAAATAACTTATTGCAGGCGTGTATTATGTGTTGCATAACGTAAAATTTTGTTGGGTAAATATTTAGAACAAAAAGTTCTGTAGCGGATTTTTTAGGGTATTTTTATCTACTACTACTAAATTGCATCGTAAATTACCAAAAAAATGTTTAAAAACTGTTAATTTTTTGTTGCCAGCTTAATCAGTATTTTTGAATCAAGGTGTGATTCACATTTATCACTGATTTGAAAATTAATTTATTTATTATTATCAATTGTTGCTTTTATCAATTCATCAAAAATAAAAAACTATAATTTTTACTTTTTACTTTGTGATTGTGGTCCTTTTTAAAAATGAAGTTTTTTTTGGGGGAATTTAGCTTGGATTTGACCCATCATATGGGGGAAGTCATTGTCAATGGGTGGCAGCACTGGCTAGTTGTCAAACAAACATTGGCAGACGCATAAAAAATCGTGTTATTTTGATTCATTCAATTCTACAAATTTGCCTTGAGAAGGGACAGTCAGTGTTAAAGTGCAATTTAAAAATTTTCGAAAAAATCGTGAGTGATGGCTGCGTCTGTTAAAAGTGTTGCGAATAGAATTAGTATTTTATCGAATTTGAAAAGGCTAACACCAAGAACCTATTATACTTATACCAATGAACCAGCACAACCTATTCAAGGAAAAGAACCCAAATGGACCTCCTTAGAAAATGCATTTGAAGGCTTAAAATCAGGTAAGGTAAAAGTTCACAATTAATAATTGTGTTCATGAACTTTGACCGGGTGAGACCAGTGACCAATGGCTTAGAGCCAAGTATTGGCTTGATTTTGACCATTGTCTATTGAAATTACCATTTTAGGTCTTGTCCTTTAAAATTTGGGAAACAACAATGATAGAAAAGAGATTTTGGAGAGTTATATTGTCAAAGAAAAATTGCACTAATTTATTGTTTCTAGCTGTTAATAGTGAATACAAAGGTTACATACAGTACATTGATAAGAACTTTTATTATTCTAGTTGCTTGCCGAATGTTATCAGTTTTGTTTGTTATTCTTCTCAGCTACTTAATTAAATAATATTTTTTATTAGAAAAAATTCACTAATTTATACTATTGGGACTTATTACACAACATTTATTTACGTGAATTACAACATTCGGGATTAAACAATGATAAAAATGAATTATCGTGGCTTTAATTGTGGATTATGCTTGATAATAATGTTTAGACAAAACACTTTTGTGGCTTAAAAAATTGTTATAACTAATCAAAACTTTTTTTTTATTTATGTAAAATATCTTCTGACGCTTGTTGATTAGGTGAAAATCTATTTTGAAAATTTGGTTCACTCAAAATATCTGTTTTTACTCGATTATGCTGTTTTTCGAAAGTTGTTTCTCATCTATTTTTAAATGAGTTAATAAAATGCGTCTACGTTGGAATCTAAAACTAGTTTGTGGCTGGAACTTGTCAATATGTGTTTTGCATATTCTAATTGCAAGGAAAATTACAATTTCAGAGAGAATTATCATATTTTTATTACTATTATTGCTTTCATATTTATTATCAGTTGGTTTGTTTTAATTTTTTTTGACTCTAAGGATACCAAATAAAGAAACCACTGATTTTTTTTACTTTCTCTGTAATTTTATCAGAACATTTATTGATGTACCTAATATAATAATTGTGAAAATTAATTACCTTGAGTATTTTTTTTTTGTTATCGTCATAGATCATCCGAGGACTTTGTAATATAAGTAATATATAACATTAACAGCTACTCAAAAAAAATATCACAACAATAATGATAATAAAATCATCATTGTCTTATATCAGAGAACAACAACAACGGTCAAATTAGTGTAAAAAGATTTTTTTTAAATTATAATAAAGATAAATCTAGGACATTTAATTAAGGACAATAATCTATTTCAGAGAGTACTTAGTGCGTTCTAAATTTTCTTATGTTATTTCTTAAGTTCTTTTTCTTGTTTGTTAATTGATTTTTACATTTTTGAATGTGTTTATTTATTTTTATTTCTTCAATATTTTTCTAGCTGGGAAATGTAAAAAGTTTAAACGTACCTAGATACAAATAAATAAAAATTTTCCTTTCATCTTTTTTTAAGTTTATCAAATTATTAGTCGAAGCAAATAATAAAAACACAAAAAATTAATTAATAATATTTTTCTTTTTATGTAGAGTTTCTGAATGTCAATTTGAAGATTGTCTTTATATAGAGTCAAGACAATTATTTCTCTCATCTTTCTGTTTTTTTTCCTGATAAACGCTATAGATAGAGATATTCAATAAGCTAAACGACAAACAAATTTTCTTATCAAACTTTGTAAATAATGTGTAAGATAATTCTGAAGCAATATTTTTTGTGACTGCTAAAAATAGACATATGTTTGTTTTCTTTTTGTGATTTTTTTTATAAATGATAGATTTTGTGAGGTTAAACTCAAAAACAAAATTTTTACTGTCACGAGCAGTTTCATTGTTTATTTAAGCATTAAAATTGTAATAGAAATTTTTTTAACCTTCTTCTTAGAGCTCTTTTCCTTTTTTCTTTTTTTTTTGTTTACTACTAACTAACATAAAAAGTAAAAATTGGGACTCTTTAAAATTTTGGCACAAAATCGAAGGACGTAATATTCTTTTTAATTTTTGAGAAATACACCAGTTTATTTTTACGAGTGGAAAGCATAGACGGCTCTTTGCAAAAACATATACTTTTCTTATTAAAAAAAGATTTAATGCTTGTTTTTCAGAGCTCATTTGTATTCATTCATTGTTTGTATTCAATAAAATTTTGAGCTCTGAAAAAGAAGCATTAAATGTTTTTTAAGTACTCAGTATATGAATGTATAACACTATACATAAGACAACCAAAAATAAATACATAAATGTATAAACGAAATAATTCAGATAATACGTGAATTTTTGTGATGTTTTTATTTTTTATTGTTTTTATTTGTTTAATTATTATTAATTACCGTACGGTTAACTCCCACCATCTTTAAATAACGAGTGTTAAAATAGTACTTTTATTCTTTATTAAAGAACGCGTTTCGAAAAGTCAACTTTATGGTACGAATGCAAGTTTAAAAAACGAGCGCGAAGCGCGAGTTTTTATAAAGAATGAGTTCCCACAATAATTTTAGAAACGAGTTCTTTATGATATTTTTTCTATTTTGCGCGCTTTACGTGTTTTTCAACCTAACTAAACAAATAACTAATATATTAAAAATAAATTTAATACTTTGGGATTAAATGTGACACTGTAATCCCTCAAAAAGTACGACAAAAGTAGTCAATTTACTATTGGGAGTGCCAAAAATTGAAATTTATGGTGACATCGACAATTACATTGACAGTCGTTACAGCAAAAACAAAAAAAAACAATTTTTGTTTATACCGAGAGATTTAAAATTAAATAGACCGCAGTTGCTCGTGTCCCTAAAAATTTTTGTCTTTGTTCGATCTTTTTTTTTTGTAATAAATTTGTCACTTACGTCAGTCTCGAGATCAGAGGTCAGGTGCATTTCAAAGTCTGTCTGCAATTTGTTTAGATGTCTGATTTATGATAGGATTTTTAAATATTTTGTCATTTCTAGAATATGATTACTGAATTTAAAAAAAAATGATTCAAAATTCAATGAAAAATGTGACGAATTTTGATGAATTTATTGTACATAGAAGGATGGTGTAAGCCCTTTTTTTAGGGTATAAGCTTATTATCATCCATTTCATTTTTGTTTTTTTTCTATTTCTATGTATTAATATATGTTTTTTATATGTTTTTTTTATTTATATACACCTAAATACATCTTTCGTACGTAATTGGTATTTTGCAACCCTCAGCCACCCTTCCCCTTACGGTGGTCGTGCTTCAAACGGATTTCGGGTTACACAATACCCCTTTTTTTAATTTGCGTCTTTAAGAAACCTTAAAATACTCATTTGGATGTTTTAATAGCTTTCATTATAGCACCCAGTGCTATAATACAACCCAAAATTTTCCTTTTTTATATTAAAAGAATAGGAAAAATAAGTGAAAAGCGCAAATAAAAAAAAAATATAAAGAACTTGTTTCTTAAATCATTGTGCGGCTCGTTTTATAAAATTTAATTTCACTGAATAATAAATACATTTTTTAAAATAATTTTAGTTTTCTTTAAATTCTGTCTATTGTGTGGCTTACGTATCTTGAAGGGTAGATTTTGCGATAGAGATTTATGATACTCACGCGCAAATTTCACTTTGTATTATAAAATTAAATTTTATTAAAAAACTAATAATTTAAAATATTAATTAAAATTGCAGATTGTTAAATTTTGCTTGATTTTTGTAAAAAAAGGAAACATTGAAATTTTTCCAAATTCAGTTTTTTTAATTTACAACAAACAGCAAATAAAATAATATAAAAAATAAATAAATAGGTAAACATAAGAAATAACATAAGAGCGAGGGAAGTGATAAAACCTGAACCGCTGTCTTTACTATAAGTCGTGATAAGGACTGCACACTCCGAGCCATTAGAGACTAACCGATGGGAGTTCAAATCCTACCAAAGCTATGGGTGTTTCGTGAATATGTGAGGGGTAGCTCACAATGAACATGGTCTTTGTGAGCGACCCGCTCAACAAAAGGCTACCGAAGACCACACAAATGGTGGGCTCGGGTAGCACGGTAAAACGAGCACATTACGACATGGGGAGACTCACTGGTCTAACTCGTGTCTCCCTTAAAAAAATTGATGTCACTATTACTAGACGTTGTTTGCACTACTAACAATCAGATTTAAGACCAGAAGAAACTGTTTTTTATTAATTTTACATAATAATACATTTTTTCAAGGCACTAAACCAAAATAAAACAAAGACAGAAGGAAAATGACGGCCTAGATCTAGACTTTATAAACAAGAAACGACAAAACGAGGCGACAAAATGACATGTATGGAGACTCTAGCCTCAAATCTCAATTTTGTAGTATATTAAAAAAGAAAAGAAAACGATGTTAATGCTCTTATTTGTAGAAAAATAAAAAATTTCATTGTAATTTTTTTTATTCCAACTGTTTTTGTTATCATTTATTGTTCTACTACCTTGACTTTGTTTCACATTTTTTTTTTCACTGATAGTTAACAATTTTTTACCAGTGAAAATGAGACGTAAAAATTTTAGGTGGCTAATTAAAACAAATATTTGTTCAACTAATTTCATAATACGTACATACGTAGATTTAGCAATTGTTTATTAAAGTTGCAATTCAAAAAAATGCTTTTAACAGTGTATAACATTAAAAATAGACTCTTGTTATGCATATTTGCTTAGTTCAATCAAAACAATTGAACATAATGAGGTGCAATTACGTAACGGATGTTAGTAACAACGTCCAAAATAAAATCATATTCTTATATTTCTTTGATAAAAAAAATCGAGTTTTTACTTTTAACAAACAAAAAAAATTGATAGCAATTGTCTCCAACAGTGAATAATTTAAATTGTTGACCACATAATAGTTTGATTAACTGACGTCCTCATGATATAATCATAAAGTTCCGTTCTTTGCGTGCAAAGATGTTTACTTCAAATCAAATAGAACTTAATAAATGATCATGGCCGAGTTATTTTCACGATTTGTTGGTCTGCTAAAATATTATTTGGCAAAGAAAAGGAATCACAAATGACGTCAAGAGATTCCCCTTATAAAAATAAACCAATTCTATTACTATACATATTTTTGTCTGATAAATAAGTATTTTATAGACCCTAAAGGACGTGTATTGTACAAATTTTTGGTCATGTCTCTGTAATTTATTAATTTTGTTTTCAATTTTTTTACCGACGAAAAACTAGAGAGCTGCAAGTTGTCTAAAAAATTAAAAAATTAATAAATAAATTTGTGTTATTATAGAATTTATAGTTTTTTTTCCCTTAACGATCGTAAAGAGGCTCTATACGTTCTAACAACAGGCCGCGTCTATCAAAAAATCCTTAAAGCAACTAAATATTACAAAACATAATTAAATTCAGGTCCTTACTTATACATTTTTAATTTATAGGGGACACCGTTTTCGTCCAAGGGGCTGCAGCAACCCCTATTGCTTTAGTAACTGCAATGACTGAATATGGAAAAGCGAAAAAACTTAAGGGCATTACAGTTTGTCATATGCATACTGAAGGTCCTGCTCCTTATTGCGACCCATCATGTGAAGGCATTTTCAGGTTTTTAACCAGCCACAAAAATCTTTTTCTGAATTTCGAGTTTCAGATCATTCTCATTTTTCATGGGAGGAAACGTCCGAAAAGCTGTAGCTGAAGGTAGAGGTGACTGTCTATCAATTTTCCTCTCGGAAATTCCACTACTTTTCTACAAGAAAATTTTCCAACCAGAGATTGCTTTAATCCATGTGAGTGGCTACTAGTCTCAAATTTGACCAATAGAGCGCGTAGCGCACTTAAAATATATAAATCTAGGTTTCACCCCCTGATGAACACGGATATTGCACTTTGGGCACAAGTGTTGATTGTGTCAGAGCAGCCATGACAAACTCTAAAGCCATAATTGGTACAATTTCTTTTTACCAAAGAAAATATTTTTTTTATTATTTTTTTTAGCTCAGGTAAATCCTAAAATGCCCCGAACTTTTGGTGATTCTATCATCCACATCAGTCACATAGATGTCGCTGTTAAAGTTGATACACCATTACCCCAACATGGTGGTCGTCCTCCAACAGAAGTGGAATCAAAAATCGGCAATCTAATTGCTGAAAATTTAGTCACTGATGGCGCCACTTTACAAATGGGTATTGGTAACATTCCCGATGCTGTTTTAGCAGCTTTGACAAACCATAAAGATCTTGGAATTCACTCTGAGATGTTTTCTGGAGGTGTTATCCCTCTTGTGGAGAAGGGTTGTGTTACAAATAATCTCAAAAAAATGCATAAAGGAAGAATTGTTGGCTCGTTTTTGATTGGTACACAAAAATTATATGATTTTGTGGACAATAACCCCTTTATTGAGATGTTGGCTATTGATTACGTTAATAACACAAGTAAGTATTGTTTCAAAGCAAGAACACATCTATAGTGTGTAAAATTGACTTGTAAGACTAGGGGGGTTGCTGAGTGTGGTATTAGTTGGTCAATGATTTGAGCCAATTTTCAGTAAAGTTCAAAGTTGTAATATCCTACAGCACGACCTTCTTTATAAAATAATAAAAAATGACGTTTATAGCGGCCTGCCAATTTCGATGAATTCCCATTGTTATCATGATTCCGGAGAAACGCCACTTTCTGCCGTATTGGCGCTGTGCACTGTTGCACTATTTCTATATACACTGCACTTCTCTGGGCTGAACTGTCAATCTAAGATTAAAATAATGAAGTCGAACCATCGGTCTAAGCAAAAAACAAACAATAACTAACTGCAACTTACAAAGAAAACAATTAACAAATCTTATATAATACAAAAAATTAAATACAAAATTTGAATTAGTTCAAATTTGACAGTTGTCACGATGAATATCCATAGATAAGATGTATATGCAGAATACGTGTATCGTCAAGCAGCGCCAAGCGGAGAATCACTGTAAGCTCGCCACGCGGCAGGCTGTATAAGACGCCTTTTATCGAGAAGGTTGTGTCCTACAGCAAGAGAGGTTGTGCTCACACCTGCTGGCTGCACCCTCTTGTCTCTGTCGTGCTAGACAGATTTCAGTAGGTAGCGAGGGGTTCCAGAAATTGACAAGTCAATTTTATATACTCTTATGACATTTACTTTGCTACCAATCTTGAAGATCGAAATTTTACTAGCAGTGTTTAAACTAGATGGTGCTGAGCAACAGTACTTTTTTTACTCTCAAATTCCTCATACTTATTTATTTCAGAGGTTATTGCCGCGCAGCCTAGAATGACTGCTATCAACTCTTGTATTGAAGTAGACTTGACCGGCCAAATCGTATCCGATTCAATCGGAACAAGAATGTATTCTGGATTTGGAGGTCAAGTCGATTTTATCAGAGGAGCCGGCGAAAGTTTAGATGGCCTAGGAAAACCAATTATTGCCTTACCTTCAACGACAAACAAAGGCGCCAGTAAAATTTCGCCATTTATCCAACAAGGTATTAATCCTTTACTTTTACAATAATTCTTTGTAATTATTTGGTGTTATTTAGGTGCCGGTGTTGTCACAACTAGGGCTCATGTCCACTATGTTGTAACTGAGCACGGCATTGCCTACTTATTCGGCAAATCTCTCCGACAAAGGGCGCACGCTCTTATCAACATCGCTCATCCCAAACACCGTGAAGCACTGGAAAAAGCCGCTTTTGAGCGTCTTAAAGTTATGCCAAGTGCTTAAAGATTATCTTTAATTTTATATCCACAAAATAATAAAACAAGCTATAAGTCAAATTTTTATTAAAACTGCAAATATTTGTACAATTTTAAAAAGATTAATAAAAATCACAATACACCAAGTTTATGAATTCCACCAATCAGGTAGCGTTCCTTTCGCTTTGGCGAGTTCTGCATTTCGGTAAAACATTGAAAAGTCAACATAAGGTTTAACTTTATTATCCAATCCAATTTCTTTGATTTTGATTGTACTATTTGTTGAGGTACTTGTATCACTGCTGCGTATTGTACTATTAATTGAAGACCCAGTATCAATGAGTGTGTTTTGGGTATGGTGGGAAGAATTTGTCGATGGCGTTTTAATCGCACGCGGCATTGGGTAATTAAAATTGCGCAAAACAAGAGTCATGTCCTCTCTTTTGGCACAACAAGACTTATCCGAATTTGAGTTCGACATATACCAGTCGTGGTGCAAACGCACAGCTTTATCAACAACAGCTTGAGCAACACCAGTTAAAGTTGCCTGTTCGCGAAGTTGTTCAACGACACACTGAGCGATGTATTGGTTCACTTGGACAGTACCTGTTGCTTCTTCAATTGTTTTGTACAGCTCGGCAGTCATTAAAAGAAGAAACCTGCAAGAATCGTCAAGGATAATACCACCGTGGATATCAGGCTCGGCTGATACTGGCTCCTGAGTTGATGTACTCAAATCTTCAAATTCTTTGTAGCCACCTTTGACCAAGTAGTTACCCAGACAACGGGTGTTTTCCTGATTTCCCAGATAAGTAGCTAAAACAAATAAAAAAAATTGTGTATAGAATAAGACAAATTATAAGCTGAATAGCGCTATATACCGACTGAATCAAGTTTTATCCGCACCTCGAAAACACCTCTTAAAACACAAAAAAATTAAACGTAGTAATAATTGTTTACGTAACCAGTTATGAAAAGACCGATTGCAATATCCTCAATAGATTGTTGCCTTATTGGTTTTGAGATACGATACATGATGTAACGTTTAAACCGTTTTGTTTAAAAAATGCAGGTATATTATTAAATTTGGCGCCTTTAGCCATGACAACTAATGAACCTACACTTCTTAGGCTGCATTCAGAATCGTCGCCCGAGAATTCATTATTCGCTCCAAGGTGTTTATTAGGGTGAGTCAAAAAAATCGAATATAGTTTTTTAACTTCCGACACTGAAAAATTGATTCCTAGGCACCTTTAAAAAATGATTTTTAAAAATAAGCTCTTAATTTTAATAGGAAAGACCCCTTCATCCCAATTTTCTATTTTTTCTTTAGTTCTATTTGGCAAAATCCGTATCTCGTCACTACTTGATCGTACAGAAAAATTTTATTTACATTTTTTGTATTAAATTGAACGCTCTAAAAAAGGTATCTTACAATTTTTTAATAGCTATTAGCGTTTAGAAAATATCAGAAGTCAAAGTTTGAAGAATTTAACAAAAAATTGTTTTTACTTCTAAATTTTATAAGTCGTAGTTAAATAAACATTAGAAAAAGTGCAACATATAATTTTGTAGAAAATTAAACGCTCTACAAAATAGGTCTCTTGTGGTTAATCGATAACTCCAACCATTTAAAAAAAATGAGGATTTAGTCTCAAATTTGATTTTTAAAATGCGAATATCTTCTAAGTGGTTAGAGTAATTGATTAACCACAAGAGACCTTTTTTGTAGAGCGTTCAATTTTCTATAAAATTATATATTTTGCATTTTCTAATGTTTACTTATCTACAAGTTATAAAATTTAGGAGTAAAAAAGACATTTTTCTTAAATTTCTCAATTTTTGATCTCTGATATCTTCTAAAAGCTAATAGTCATAAAAAATTGTAACACATTTTTTAGAACGTTCAAAATTTTCTACAAAAAATGAAAATAAAATTTTTTCTTACGATCAAGTAGTGACGAGATATGGATTTTGCCAAATAGAACTAAAGAAAAATAGAAAACTGGGATGAGGGAGTCCTTTCTATTACGACTTAATTGTTGAGCACTATATCTTGAATCAAGACATTTTTTTTTAATTTAATTAAACAGATTAAAATTAATTCATCGCAGCTATTGCTGTCTTTTTTTTTTTTGTTTATTTCTATGTGAGTCTAGATCGGTGAGCGAATACTCCTTTCTATTATTTTATTTTAATATTGTAAGTTCTGATATTTTAAGAACTAAGCTGTGATATAGGATTAGGGCTGTGATTGATAGTTGCTATAGCAACAACTTGTTTCCATAGCAAAGCCGCAAAACCACGTGCTGTGATTGGTGATTGCCATAGCAACTAGAAATCGAGCCCTTAGACGCAATTACACTTACAATTCCTCAAGTATTCCCTATTAATCCCAATTTGTGCCAACCTCAACAACTCGTCTTCATTCTTCAAGTCATGGTCGACACTCAACTGCACAACTTTCAATACCGAATTAGCATCAGTTTTGCATAACAATACTCGACAATTTCCGACATTAGCAACGTATAATTTATTATTGTGAATAAGAGCAACAGCAGCAGCTGCCCCTGACGACAACTCGCAGTTAATTCTTTTAATATTCTCAACAACATGCGGGGCCTTTTGATACGCCTCGTACGAATTCGAGCCTTCAGGTAAATCATCCTGCAACCGCAATCTCTCAGCTAACAAGTCTCCAATTGACTGCATGTAGGCCGTTTCGACCGTGAGGAACCCCTTCCTGATGATCTCCCTGACTTCGTCGTCGGTTTTCTTCTCGTCCAGCTGGGAGAAATACAGTTCGGCTGTAAGCTGTGACGAGAAATGTGAGGCTTTTTGGCCCTCGTGCCCGTCAAAGACCGCATACCACGACGTGCCGTTGGTGAACTCATAATGGCAACTGCAGTCTTCATAAGGGTGGTCTTCCTGGGGGTTGCCGTCTTCGCGGTATATCTGATTGGTGGAATACCCGATTCCGGTGTTTTTGCAAACGGTTAAAACGTCGGTCCATGTCCCTTCACTCTTATAAATTGTCTCGTTCTGTTTTACGGGCTTCATTAAAACTAACCTAAAAGTTTGTTTTGACAGTTGCGGCGATTGGCAACACTTGTTGTGCCGTACCACGTGACTTGACAGAATAAATTTACATAAATTAAATCGAAGCTTTTCGTATTTACTCACAAGAAGTTTAGTTTGTGGTAGCATAACCGTGTTTTTTCACTTTTAACAAATGTAATATTAATGAGATTAACATAATTTTGGTTTAATTTAGGAATTACCTAATTTGGGATTTTGGTGGTGTCCAGGTGTCGACCCTGTTTTCCCCTATAACCCGACCCACTTTTTTGTTGTGATTGTGTTATTGTGACATTTGTGACGTTTCATTAGAAATTGCAGTAAAATTACCGTTATGTTTACAATATTTAGTTAAAATTTAGCTAAATCTATTCATTTTTGGTGAAATTAAGCTAATTAAGATGCCCTAAATTGTGTACAAGACAGGTAAGCTTCCTGTATTACTATTGACAAACACGTTCTTAAAAGGCGCGTTTTGATTAGAAAATAGCCCAATTATGGTTTTATTCTAATGAAATCATTTGTAATAATAGAAGTTGCATGGTATTTAATTTGTTTGGGATTGCTTTGCATCCGGAATAATTTTCAAGGTCTCGTTTTTTGACCGGGGACTCCAACAATCCAGACATACTTGTCCACCTATTAAATTTAGAAAAGATAATAATAACTTGTCCGCAATCCTGAGGGGATATTTGTAATGTTATACATATTTTGCTGCTTACAATTAGTAAAGTCAATGAACCAATTCGGCTGATAATAATATTTACAGTTTTTTTTCCTAAACATTTTTTGTCTCTTCCTTGTTGCATGAAATGGATAATTTTTCTTGCATGTATGTCATAATAAGACCAGTCGTCTTTTCACGCAATAATAACATTGCTACTACTTGAAAACGATCGATATTTTCATCAAAACAACCAACCTTATCTTTAATCACACCTTAATGGAGTACTTTGTTATCTGTTTTCCTTCCAATCATCAAGCCCTTATTGCATTTTCTTTATTTCCAGCTGGATTTTTCCAGCTAGAGTAATTATTTTTACCCTTTTGTATCTATTGTATCGATTTCGACCTTTTATAAATTATAATTGATTCAAAGTCACGATTTTTCACAGAATAATTACGCAATGTTTTTTTTTGTGCAAGTAAATTTATTGTTTGATGTAATAAATGTTGTGTATAAATAGAAATAAATTGGAACTTATGGTTCAGTCAGCTATCAATTAAATGTTCTCGTAATTCATTTCCTAATACTCATAAATGTATGTACCTACATATTTTATGAAGACTTTCACAATATTTATTATGCCATTATACTTATCGTTTTCACATTTGAAAATTAAAACAATTTGTTAGATCTATTATTTTTTACTTTCATACAAGAAAATTTGCACTTATTTGCAAAAATTACTTCAAATTGTAGTAAAGATTAATTTTTTGTATTATTTCTCTTGTAACACATTTATTAATAAAAGATTATTGTATTTGAAATAAACGAAGATTCATTCAATCACAGATAAGTAATTTTCCTCAGTTGTTAAACGTTATCGTCAATAAATTATAAGCTTCTGAACTTATTTGAGTTATTTGACCTCATATATTTTTTATTTCTGTAATAGATTTTTTATAGGAATTTTTTTTTTTATTACTTTCAGAAATACTTTAGTCATACGTGAGACTAGTTTTACTGTTAAATACTGTGTAAGACACCGTACTATATTTTTTATTTAATTTTTTTAAACTTCTTAACTAACTAACTTCACCTATCACCAAAAAAAAAAAAAAAATAAACAGTGTATTGACGACGAAGTTGACTGCAGTGAAACTTCGATAACCCGAATCACAACATATAAGTATTTAGTTCAAATTATCTAGAATTCGGGATATCAAAACATGTTTATAAACTGTTTATGACAATTCGGTTCAAATTATCAGGAAGTTAGACTAATTGAGGTTCGAGTTATCGAAGTTAAACTATAATAGATACAAATTACAATTTACTCCTCTTAAAGGTTTGTGAGTGTTTGTTACAATTTCATTAACTTGGTTAATTAAATAAATTAATTAAAGAGATTTAACAAGTATTAATTGCTTAAGTTAATTTACGTAATTATAATGAGTAAACGAGTTTTTTCGAAGTAAAAAAATGATATTTAACAGTTTTAAATAACATTATTAAGAGGACCGGGTATAACACGTCTTTAAAAGAACAATATATTCCGATTCTAACAACGAATTGTAAAAATTGTGTCAAAACAAGAGAATTGTATGACATTTATTTTTGTATTAATAAATTGTAACATTTTTAATTTATTTTAATAAACGGTTTTTGAAAAAAAAATTATTGGATCTTACTTAAAAAATATTTGATTCTTATTTTTTTAGGCCATGATTATCAAAAAAATAAAAAATGTAAAAAACAAATTTTTGTGGTATGACGTAATAAAGAGATATTTGATTTGGTTGTCTAAATTTACATGTTGATGAAACTGTCTGTTGTTATTAATGCATTTTTCTAAATTGTCAGACTGACTTACTTTACAAAAATAACATAAAAACAATAACACAACAATAAATCGTCAAAAACAAGAAAATTGCAGGTTCAGAAATAGTTACATAATATAACTCCCACGTATTTCTGAACCAATAACGAAAAAAATCTTCTTATTATGTCTGAAGGAAATTTTAAATTTTTAATTTTCTCAGTTATAACAAAAATCTACTTATTTTTAAAAATAAGTAACAAATAATATGACAGTTAAGAAGAAAATTGGAAATACGATTTATGAGCCCATTTTATATCTGTTTTTCACAGTTATTATGTATTTTAAATACAGATAATCAGCAAATGATTCTTTAGTTGACGAAATATAAGAGTAAACCAAATATTTATATTTTGCAGATGAGGTGTACTTAACGTTTTTTGTACAACTTTAATAGATAATTGATACAAATTAAAATTCAATGTAAAACATGTTGAAAAAGTAAAAAATTCAGTAATGGCAACAGCTAAAATATGATTTTGATGACGATGTGGACCTTATTTTCTTTAAGCTGTCGCACAAAACTGTATTTTATTAGAAGTCTGTTAAGGTAAGCCTTTACGATCGAGCCAGAGAGTTTGAGAGACGAGATCGAAGAGCGAGTCAAATAATACTTTTAAGGCGTGTTTCTAGTTGGTGCCATCTCTGTGATTCGTTTATATTTTTATTACTTTTTACATAAAATGTTTATTATAATTTGCTTTGTTATAGTGATTTATTTAGTCTTTACGAACTAAGTTTATTTCGAAGACGTTCTATCCGATTAGATTGAATTCGCGTGAACTTATAGCTACGATATACGGCGCATTTGACAAAGTTTTAATGTTAGTAATTATGTTGTGTGGGTTGAGATAAATTTGGATTAAGTTAATTCGAGTAGAAAATGGGACCGATAAGATTTTAAATAAAAAAGCAAGAACGCAATATTTTGCTAAAACGTACCGTTATCAGATATTTACGTTTAAAGTATAAAAATGACTTTTAATCTCCAACTTTGGCGTCCTCTAGCTCCTAAACGGTGCAACTTAGTATAGAGGTAAATTATGTTAAATCGCTTTATTTTGATCTGAAAATCCTACAGTTGCCTTATGTTAAAAAAATTTGTTATACGTTTTGTAATAATTAATTTTTAGGTTATAATTTTGTTATTAGTTGAGATAAGACAAGTTTTTTTTTGCAGATTTTTGCATTCACTTCCATAACACCCAATATAGCAACAAATAGTGCCAAAAAGTAGTAAAAAAAACAATTTTTGGCCATGGCAGTCAAAAAATTTTTAGTTTACTTTAACAAAAAATTAATTATTATTTATTATTAATATTTGTTAGTCAACATTTTGACACCGGCAAAAAAGTGCTCAATTTTTGGCCGTTGTCAAATGGTTATTTTTTATCGGCCGTTTTTGGGACCAGAACTTGCTCTGATTGTGGAAATTCTCATTCTCCAAATAGCATATAACGTAAGCAAGGTTAGAAAATAGGCATTAGCAGTCTCAGGCTGTATTTAACGCCCTCGCTACGTTCAAGCATAAAAAAAACTACGAGCTGCTAATACCTGTGTGGTGTAAGACTGTTTTGTGTCAATCTTTAATAAAAAAAAATACAATTTCTAAATCAAATTCATAAATTAAAAATCAAACTGTCAGTTTGAAGTTTAATACTTTTTATTTAGAGACGACAATCTGCCTTTTTTTATTTCATTTAATTAAAGGCGGGCGTTTATTTATTTTACTCTATACCTTTAGGTTTATCGTTGTTAAAAACGAGATAACAATATTTATAAACAGTAAATAGCGGTTAATAGTTTTAAAATAGTTTTTGAGGTAAAATTAGTTAAAACAAAACTTTAATCTGTTGTGACAATATCAATAACATTTATGAAGCTGTTAAAATTTAAAAAAATAAGTCAGAAATAAATAATACAAAAAATTAACTGATCAAAAAATTTTAATCTTGCTTTTGCCATTTTTTTGAGTTTTATGATAGATATCTAAGTGAAAAACACTGTTATGAAACAATTCGTTTACGTTATCATTATCAATCAAAATTCTAAATTGCGACAATTGTATAAATTCAGCGTATTTGATATATTCATGTGTTTTTTTTGTTAAATTCGTGTTGTACTTCGCTTTTTTTGATGACACAAACGCACATTTCTGTAACTGAAGGTATAATTTTGATACTTTAATTAAAATCGTATCACAAAAATAAATTTTCGGAATTTTTTAAGTAAAATTTTTGTAGACTAACACCTGTCGTGACTCTTAACAATTTATAAACACTATAAAAACAAAACTTTATAAATTTTATTCAAGTGAAAACGGAAGATTTACACTGACACGCAAAAATTTTTAATCGAAAATTACATCAGATTGTTCACTGACTGTTACTAAGTTTGCATGCATACCGTTAGCTTGGTGGTCTAAATAATTCGAATATTCATGTTTCAAGTTGCTGCAGAATATGTTTGTTGTTCTTGAGTGACAAGTTTTTATTTAAGGTGCTCTTCAAAAAATAAAAATGTACGTACATATTTATTTTAAAAATTATAAACCGTTAGTTCTTAATTAAAAAACCAAACAAAAGGAAATATTTTTTAGTTTATAAGACGAGTTTTTTAAATATTTTAATTAATAACGTTTTTTTAATTTAACTTAACCGTTATTTGTACATTCCTTCTCATTGGTGTTTTTTCATCAATTTTTCTTTTCTCTTACCTGACCTTATTTTAAATAAAAATCGATCGACTCATTGAAATCTGACCGCTTACATAACATGAATTATTAAACCATTCATCTTTGAAAAGCCACAATTGCCAATCCTAAACCCAATAAATCAATTTCTAAACCATAATGAAACCAAATCTAAATTTAAAAGCTTGTACAGCCTTGTTCGTAAAGAATGTCACCTCTATAGTCGGGTCCAGGTTATAAAAGACTGAGCTAAAACTGCTAAATCTTTTTTACTTATAAATTTCAATAATCACTCTCTCCAAAATTTTTATATTTTTAATATAAATGTTTTTTTAATCAATAGAGGTGGCAGTTTTTACGCACGTGACTGTACATAGAAAACAGATAGATAGTAGGGCTAATTTCTTTAGTTTTTACATTTGACAACTTTATTAATACATTATTTGTTTTTTCAGGGTTCGCCACACCACAATGGAGTCCCTAACCCTCGACCCTTATGAGCAGCAACTCCTCTCAGTGTTCGCCAGCTACGATCACGAAAATCTCGGCAGTTTAGACCGTGAAGGTTTAACTCAACTCTGTCAAACCCTCCAACTCGAAGAACAAGGCTCTGAACTAATTCAATGTCTCCTCAAAGACCCCAAACGCCCCCGTGCTACATTCCCCGAATTCAAAGACGCTCTTCTAACCCTCCTCACTTCAAAACCAAAAAACACAGACGAAAAAGGCTCACCTGACCGTGAAGTATCTCCGAAAATTTACGGCTCGAAAAAATACGGCAGAAGGTCACGACCTCGTAGCGATGAAATTTCAAATATAATCGACGAACAAAACGACCTAAATTATTTAAATAAAAACGCAGTTCAAAGGTCAAATTCTCAAACGGAAGTTTCGTCCAAAAAAAGAAAAACTAATTATAAATTAAAAAGGTGTACGTCATTACCTGCAACACAAAGAATTGTTGGGAATAATTTTGTTGCTAATAATTTAAGTAATGAAAGTGAGGTGGTCTACACTGAGGAGATGTTAAGGGAGGCTTGGAAGAAGTTAGGGGTTGGAAAAGACGGTTATTTGAATCAGAATGAGTTAGTTTTGGTCTGTGACGCAATTGGGTTACAAAAATTAGCAAAAGGAGTGATAAGACAGCTGTCAGATAAGCTAAGTGTGGATTATGACCACAGAATAAGTTTTCAGGAGTTACTAGAAGCTTTACAAATGGATGAGACTTGGTCTGAAGTTTTAAACTCACATGATGTCAGTCTATCCAATGAGATTTTTCCCGATTCACGGACATTCCAGTTTATCACGTTAGGACCTGATGGTAACGGGGTTATAACAGCCGAAACGTTGATTGAAATGTGGGAATTAGTTGGGATAAGTGCGCCTAAAGAACTTATCCATGAATTAGGTTTTAATGAACGTGAAATTAACATTGTGGAGTTGGCAACAGTGCTTGATAAAGAAATTAAAGGGATTCATGATTCTGCTGACTTGCAAAATCCTCATTTGGCGCTTCTTCATGCTAATTTATCTCTATATCAAGCTGAGATTAGATGTTTGAAAAACATTCTAGAGCAGATGCATGCAGAAAGAGAGAAGTTAAAATGTGATGTTTTTGAGGCTAATAACCGAGCAAAATTATTAGCACAAGAAGTAGATGATAACCACATGAAAATGGAACGTAACACCCAAAATCAAGTTAAATTAATCGAGCAAAGACACTCGGATATTCTCAAAGAGATAACACAGCAGTATACAAGTGATAAAGAGCAACTTTCAGCCCTAAATCAGAGTCTTGAGCAAAAAATTGCTAATCTCGAAATGGAAGTAACAAAACTCAAAAACGATTTGATTGTAGCACAGAAGTACTCTACAACTCTTGAAAAAGAAAACCAAAATTTGTCTGGTCAAATTTCTGAGTTACAACAAGTGAAAAACTTACTTTCTGAGCAGATTAATAGTCTTGAATGTGAGAAACAGAAGTATGTTGAGATGGAACAAGAGCAAATTGAGCCTCTCTTAACGAAATTATCAAATTTGCAATTGGAGAATGCTCAATTAAGGGATAAAAATGATGAAATGGTTGCAGAAATTGAGAATTTAAGTTGTCAGGTGTCTAGTATGAGGGCTAAGGTTGCAAGTACTCCAACGTATAATACTTTGGATGAAAGTATGGAAGAGAATATTTCTGTCGTTTGTGAAGGTGTTGGTTTGGGTGCGAAACGTAGGAGTGATTATTCGCCATCCAAGGACAGTGTTCTCTTCGGTATAGGTGAGTTATTTGTTAGAGTTCAGATTTTTATCGCGATTTAATGACCTGGATGTGAGGTTTTACAGTTATCAATTGTACTTTCATCCGTTTTGCGTGATTTTATGAACGAATTCAGTGAGAGTGAATATTTTTGGAAAAGTTGAGGTAAAAAGGTTTATGTCCGGGAGAAAAGTGTAAACAAGTTTTAGAAAGCATGTAAGAAATTTTTTGTTAGTGCTTTTTCTATTTTTAAATGTTTGTAATGTGAAAACAACAAGGTAATGAGTACAGGAATTTTTATTTAGGTGTGATTTAAAAAAAATTGGAAGGACAGCATAAAGCAATTAGTTGAATTTGCATTATAATCTGGGTCATGTGAGCAATTTTTTTTTTAAATTTAATGAGTTGTCAAATTGGTGGTATTGTGCAATTTTTTATTTTGTTATGTGAATTGTTTAAAAAAATGGAAATTAATAATGTTACAATGAACCAGTTTTTGTTTTATAAAAATTGAAGGTAAAGTGATAAAAAAATAATTATTCAATAAAATTTTATTAATTTTTTTGTCTTTATCATTTTTTTAATCTTTTTATTGTACATGCTGTTGTTTACCAATATCAATTAATAATTATTAGATTTTTTTTTATTGTTGCACTTCAAAACAATAAGAGCCGAATTCCACTTGGTATTCTTTGTCCACAATTTAAGTTTCCTCCCTCAATAAAGCACGTGTTTTTCAGTTTCAAATTTCACAATCACCTACTACAGAGCATCCATAAAATTGAATTATTTTTAATTAAATTTAAAAAAAGCGAAAATATTTATTTGAAATAGGCAATGGAAAAACTTAATAAATATTTGTATTAAAAAAATTAACATTAATTATTATTGGAACATATTTTTAAAAAACATATTGGATGTTTTAAATTTGCGCACCGCAGGATTTATTTAAAAACGCTGCGCAAACGGTCACAGCTGTAAAAAAGTTTTAGAGAATTAAATTTTGTATAATATAACTCTCGAGACGATATATCTATTTCTGGTAGTTTAGGTGTTAGAGACGCTTGAAGACAAGAAGGAGTTCAATTCTTGAGAGAGTTTATGATTTCCATTACGGGTAGGTGTCCAAAATAGATTTGTTTTCTATTTCAGGCACTTCCGTATGGATAAAAAACAGTGTTTAAAAGTTAAACATACCTATAGAATAAATGTTTTATATAGTTAATATAAAAAAATATATCATCGAATGATTGCTATGCGCACGTAATCTATAATTAACAATAATTGAAATACTCAAAAAGTAATAATATTTGCTGTAAATTCTACCTATAAAAACTCGATTGTCATAAAACCAATTTTTTGTGATTAAAAAAAACTATAATTGTCATAAAAAAAAGTTACAATGCTGTAAAACTTGAGTAATATAAAAATAATACCGAAAATTGTTTTAAAAAAATTGTTAAATGCTTTAAAAATAAAAATAATATAAGAAAATAGTTAAAAGCTATAATTCTTTGTTTAAACTTGGTTTCTTTTTTTCATGGGAAATGGGCAGGTTGTTCTAATGAAACTATTTTCATTAAAAGGGCAGTCAAGAGCTTCAAACCGAGTTCGGCTTCAAAGCAGACTATTAGGCATTCAGTTTTGTAGTGGGTTGTTTTCAAAATCTAGTATGTCATATTTGGCTGTGTGTGTCACCTTTCGTACTTTAAATTTTCTCAAAAAATTATTCAAAGTACAGTGTGAATTCATTTTTTTATTGAGGGTATGTTATGTTTTGACAGTTGGCACGTTTGCATTTTACAAAAAAATAACTATAAAAACATTAAAGACAAAGGTAAGAGTAACCTTCTTTCTCAAAATTTGTTTTTCTAATATAGGTTTTTAAGGTCTTTTTTATTTTTTGAAGATCGTGTTTTGTAATTGTAATTTTCAGTTGCAAAATCTAATATTATGGCATCCTGCACTATAAGCCCTACTGCTGTTCAGAATGGTTTTCAAAATTACTGCCGCTGTAACATAGCGTTCCAATATTATTTAAACTAATTGATGGACTCCTGAAATACTTCCTCCACTTTAATACGCAAAATCAACTGTCACTTTTTGAAATTGTGTGTTCTGTAATTTTCTAATCATTTTTAATCATGAATGTTAAAGTTTACTTAATGAAAAATTAAAGTTTATTTCAGAAGAGTATGAATGCACGTTTATTTTCGGGTTGTACCTGCTTCATCACCCTCTCAAATCACTTCAGAATCAATCTTGTTTACCCCACTGAAGTTATGATTTTGTTATTGATTTATTACCACAGTATTACTATGAAACGATACAAAATTTATCCTTTAAGTAGGCAGTGAAGTTTAAAACGTCAATTTAACAAGAATGTACCATTTATACCAAAGCCTTAGGAATTGTTTAAAATTATAAAATCTCAAAATTTTCCGGGTGACAATAGAAGGGTTATAAAGTCCCACAACAACACTGAATGGAAACTATGTTTTTGTGAGAAAAAGGGCGCGCAGCGTCTTTAAATCAAGTTCCCAACTGATACGGGTTAATTTGTGTTTCAAAATTAAAGATTACTAGAAACTTCTGATCTCTTTTTTATTATCACATAGATAGTGCAAGATATTTTTGGATAGAAAAGTAGGTTGTAGTTTTAAAAAATGGTGAATTCAAGGTCACACTTATGAACATAGAATGTTTTAACAGGTATTAAACAAAAATCGGGAAAAAACTTGTTTTTTGAACATTGTAAACATTAACAGGGGAATGATTGTTCTTTTATGGTCATAAAATGGTTATATACAGGGTGTTTTTATTTAAAAAAAAATTTGTAAATTTTAACAGGTAATAGTCTTATTATTCTATCAAAGAGGAATATCACTTGGTACAAAATTTCCCAGGACGTTTTAAAAACATTATGTTGTTAAAAACAAAATTTGAAATACAGTTTATGTAGTTTTTTAGTACTTTAGATTATACCTAGAGTACCAAATGCTTCTTTTTTTTTGCTTTTTTGTCTAATAATGTGGAAAATTATTCCGAATCGTGGTAAGGAAGCAGGACTGCAATTTTGAAGGAAATTGCATTTCAGAATAGTTATTCACTTACAGCCTGCTCTAAATTAATTAATTTTTTGTCACTTGTTACCTTTAATTAGTTTCATTTAATAGTTTTTATTATCATTTTATTTGATTAAAAAGTTACATAGATTAAATAGATTAAAATAAAAACAGGTTTAAAGTGCGAAATGCAATAATTTAGTAAATTAATAAGTTGATAAAATGATAAAGAAATTTATTATTGTGTATTTTGTTTACTCGTGGATAACCGTAAGTAAAACAAAATTTACAATATGGTTTTTTACGTTCTTTTAATTGTTATTACTTTGCGATACATAAAATTTAGGTCATCAAATTTTGACATTAACATAAAAATTGTGTGAAACACCCTTTAATTGTATTATAAGACAGGACATCAATAGTTTGATGTCAAAATTTGATGTAACAAATTTTTTCTCGTAAAAAAACTGTTAACTTTCAAAACCGTGATGTATACTTTTTATTTTGTCAACTTTTTTTTAATCACTTGATATAAAACAATATATAGGCAACACACAATACACAAAACCGGATTTGTTTTGTTTAAAATACGAATAATAATTGTTTATTTTTTTAACAAAAGATACAACAACAATTAATATCAAAATTCTCTTGTCAATGTCAAATTTTTTCTAACAACAAATAATTGTAAACTGTCAAAACTGTGACGTATACTTTTCGTTTTGTCAAATTTGGTTTATATTTTTTTATCACTCGATACAAAACAATATATGGGCAACACACAATACACCAAAACATGGTTTGTTTTGTTTAAAATATGAGTAATAATTTAAGGCCAGTCAGACCCCCCTAGAAATTTTTCTATGACATTTTTTTGGTCTACAAATTCTTAAAACATCAAATTAGACTTACTTGTCTAGAAAAATAGGCCAAATATTATTACCATTTAATAATTTTAAAAAATCTTTTCAGTTTTAAGTTTTTTTAATGTGTATTTACGTTAAAATTAGCGCTGAGTTCATAGGGTTTGCCGCCAGAGCGCGCACGCTTTGAAAGTATAGTGGAGAGAAATCATCTCAGATATCAGGACAAAAATCGTCTATTTTAACTTTTTGGTGTAGGACCAGCTGAAATTTTAATTAGATTATCTGAAATGACCAATTAAGACATTTTTTCATGGTTCAGATTATCGAAACTTGACAAAAAATCAAAATTCAGACTTTTTTAATATTTGTATTTTGTTATCATTACACTGAGCTATCTCAGAAACCATAATAGCTATTAAGTTGATTTTTGTTGCGTTCGAATGTAAAGACTTGAGCGCTTTTGGTTGTTTGATTGAAAGTATTTTATTTCCCTTTTTAATATATTTTTTGATAAGCTAAAGTTGAACTTCCGGTGTCACGGTAATCAATTATAGACGATGCAAACAAAATTTTTATTATTAGAGATAAACCTCTACATTAAGCGAACGAAATGTAGAGAAATGATCCAGTAAGTTTTTAGTAAAACCAGAATTAGACTATTTTTGGGGGATTACGAGATATGATTTTTTTTTAAATGGTGACCATCCGCTTTATTAGCGCGCTGTGAGATGGAGGCTTGTTTGGACTATTGATCGTAGGTATATGCCAGGAAAAACAAAGATTTTCATAATTATAATGGTGATAATAAAAATAATACTGAATTCTGATTCGATAATTTTCTGTATGTGGTTTTACGACCATTTTCCTCACATGACAAATAATTAAATTGATAAATTCATCACCCTGCCATAATACAATAAGCAATCAAGATTTTTAACATTTTGTACTATTAAATAAAATAAGTAAAATTAGAAAACATATATATTGTCATAAATTTTTTATTAGAAAAAAATTAATAGATTATATACAAAATTTAACATTTTCTATATCTTTTACAAAATTGAGCCGATTGTCAAAATCTTGATATTTACACTCTTCACAACATTTTAAATTTCTGCACACAAACACATTTTTGATAATGTAGTAAAAGAAAGTTTAATGAAAGCTGTACAGTTATTGGGAAAAGACATTAGAGAAATTGGTACATAATGTACCGAGCAAAAATAAAACAACTTTTCGATTTTTACAATTATTGTGTTTTATATAATACTTACTTGCATAGTATTTAATGTTTAATACTAACACCCTTAATAAAAAATAGAATTGCATTATAATTGTTACTAGGTAATATCTTTGAATCTATGGATACAAAAATTAAAACATTAAATTTAGGGGAAGCAAAAGTAAAACAACTGATATTGAAAAGAGTTTTATTAATATTTATTTCAAAACATTTTGTTGTATACCCTTTATTTGCGATCACCGCGATATATTGAGTCAATTAATTTATTAATGGTCTCTTATAAAATGGAACTCCAGACTTCGTTCAAAACTTGCTTAAAATTGTCCGTGAAAAATTTTTTCCACAATCTTTGCCGTGTGCTTGGTAGTTATGCTGAAATATTCTTCTCAGAAGCAAATTATCGTCAGCATAAGGTAGCGTTGTATTTTTTAGTATTTCTAAATACTTAAATTTATCCATAGTTTCATTTGTACTAATTGTGTTACCGCCTCCGTGTTTAATGGTACCGACAGAAAACTTTTCCTAGCAGGTCTCTGAATCTGTACATACAGATTTAAAAAAAAAATGTTTGGATAAGATATAAGATATCAAAAAACCATCAAACATATGGCGAAAAATTATTAAATACTCCTTGTTTTTGTTTTTATAATTCAAGTCATTTGTAGTTTGTTAATAAAATAATGTTTTATTAAAGTTTTTTGTGCTTTAAAATAAAATATTCAATACATTCGTTAGTTAAATTTTTAACACCGATTTTCACAAAAAGCTGTCGATAAAATATTTTAAGTTTTACAGTTTTTAAAAGAGCAAATAAAATAGATAAGAAAAATACAAAAGTTTGAAATGGGCAATTTTTTCTGAGAATATTTCATTTTGTCGAATCGTGCTTCCAGTTTTAGGTCGAGTACTAATAGATCTTCTGTCCCTAAATCTCTTCAATATTTTTGAAATAATGTCCTATCTCATATGTAGTTGTCTTGCTATTTTTAAAAACCACTTCCTGCTAAATAATGTTCGAAAACAAATTATTACTAAAGTGTGAAAATATGAATTATTTCGTTGATCGTCAATTATTATTATTTTTCTTCTTCGACTTTTTCTTCTTCTTCTTTTTATTATTATTATTGTATTACTAATATTATTATTATAAAAATATTAGCTTTTTCCGGCATATACGATTCGTAAGAGTCTAAATAAGATACCAACTCTCAACGCGCAAGTAATGCAGGCGTCATCGTTTTAAAAAAAATCATATCTCGAAATCGACAAAAAATAATCTAATTTTGGTTTCACCAAAAACCTCCCGGATTATTTCTCTACATTTCGTTCGCTTAATGTAAGGGTCTATCACTAATAATAAAAATTTTGTTCGCATCGTCTATAATTGATTACCGTGATACCGGAAGTTCGACTTTAGGTTATCAAAAAATATATTAAAAATAGAAAAAAATTCTTTGAATTAAACGACCAAAATCGCTCATGTTTTTACATTCGAACGCAATAAAAATCAACTTGATGGCTATTTCAGTTCCTGAGATAGCTCGGTGTAAAGATAAAAAAACACGAATATTAAAAAAGTCCAAATTTTAAAAATTTTTTTAAATTCCCATAATCTGAAACATAAAAAAATTGTTGTAGTTGGTCATTTTGATAGAGAATAATCTTATTAATAAAATATATAACGTTTCAACTGGTACTACTCTAAAAAGTTAAAATGGAAAATATTTATTCTGATTTCGCTTTACTATTATGCACTATATGACATTCATCAGGTCAAACAAATGTATTTCGGGTTGTCGAAACGATGAAATTCAGCGGGGCAGATTAGAAATCGCAGCTAGGGTCAGACTAACCTTAATAAATGAACCTTTTGAAAAAAATTGTTAATTGTTATTACTTTGTAATATAGTATAGTATATAAATAACATAGAAATTGTGTCAAGCGCTTTAATCACATTATCAAACACGACGGTAGTAATTAATCTCAAAATTTGATGTAACACAAGAAAAATAATTTATACACTGTCAAAATTGTGCCATGTAATATTTGTTTTGTCAACGTTAATTTTTTTGATGGCTCGATACAAAACGATATATAGACAACACACAGTACACAAAAACTGGATTTGTTAATCTTTAAAATATAAATAATAATTTGATAAATGATAAATATACGTAATGTTACGTAAATATTATTGCAAGAAACTTACAAAATTTTTATTTCTAAAACTGTTTAGATATTTTTACGAGTTACGATTATTTAACTTTATCTTCAAGACTTTTCCGATTTTTATTATTTTTCTATCCGGTTATGGGAAAAACCGACCTTGATCTGACTAAATTTAGAAAATTCAACCAGACAACTATTTTGTTGATTATTCAAGTACTTGAGAGTGACATTTAACGATTATTATCAGATCAGTTTTCCAAGTATTTGTGTTTCAACTACACTTTCATCTTCTTCCTCTACAAAAGTGATTTTTCCCGCTACAAAACTCACACCTAAGTATATCATAATTTTATAACGACATATTTATAACTATTAAAAAGTAAACCAAAACGTGCGAATTAGTTGCCACACAATCAACTTATCTAATACGATATCTCAATAAAATCATGTTGATTTAAGTCACCTGCCTTAACTGTTTGCAAATAGCTACTAAATATTAATTTTCCATCCCACAAAGACCTTCACAACTTGTTATTTTCAGCTGATGGTAGTCCACGTCTAGGTAAAGTCCGAAAATTCCAAAAAGAACGTCCAGATCATCTTGATATTATTCCGTTTACATCAAACGAAAGTGGTTTTGAAGCTGAAATCGATGCTTTCGATAGTTCACTTTCCGTTTCCGGTAACGAACAAGAAATTACAAGATTACAAGCAAAAGTTGCATTTCTTGAACAAATACTCACCCAACATTCAATACCAGTACCCAGTGATAATGCGGTGGTAAGTCTGATGTAGTGATAGGGATTTTATTTTATTTTTTCGGGATTGGTATTTGTTGTTATTTTTTTATATTAGCGGAGTTGCACTCTATGGAGAAGCTTTCGAATTTTTTATCAGTATTAATTTATTTATTTGGTGCTATTATTTCGGAGCTTCTCCATAATTACATTTTTGTGTATGAATTTTTGAATTAATAAATTCACTTTTTTAGCTTGATTTTGTTTTATTTATGGAGAAGCTTCCTTAAAAAAATTTGTGTTTTGTAATTTAGTTTTTAATTATTAGGAAAATGCTACTTCTGAAACAATAAACAATCTTAAATCACGAATTCAAGATTTGGAAAAACTTTTTGGTGATCTGACTGATGTCAGTAAAATGATAAATAAAAACGGTCTTAATTGTGATAATCTGAAAACAGTTGGTGAAAAATTAGAAATGATTTTAAATCAACAAAATGAAAAAAGATTTCTTGATGCTAGTGTTGGTACAGAATTGAATTTTGAAGAGACTATACAGAAATATGAAGACGAAAATGAACAATTGAAAACAAAATGTTCTGAATTAGAAAACTGTGTTGAACTTCTTCGAAATGAATACGAAAAGTGTGAAGATTACTGGCAGTCAAAACTTGATGAAGAACGTCAGATTTTTGAACAAGAACAGAACCAATCAAGTGAGAAATTAGCAGATTTAATAAATAAAATGGCAGAGTATGAAGAACAGTTTGCTAACCAAGACAATCGATTACCTCCAATTGAAGAAACCTACAATTTAGAAAAACAATTTACAGACCTTGAGCAAGAATTCGAAGATTACAAGACCCAAAGCGAGAACGAGCTATTTAAAAGAGACGAAGAGATCTCAATTCTCAAACAGAAACTAACCGAAATGGCTCTAACTCACCCAAAAACCGAAATTGGTGTCCAAAGTGATAATTTCGATGAAAACTCCCGTATTAGTACAAAAATGAACACACTATCACTCTGTATGGTCGAATCAACGAACTTGTTTTCTTCAGATGCAATGCCAGTTCCTTGGTCTCCTGAGAAAAAATCCGAAGAGATCAGTGATTCAACTTCTCTCTCGTGGCAAAATCCAAGTGGACAAGCTTCAACGTCAAATTCGTCAACATTGGAGAAAGGTTCAACACCGTGTCGACCGAAACGTACGAGGAAACACGAAAGGAATAATTGTTTGTATAAGAAAAATAATCAGGAAATGAAGAAACCCGAATTTAGTCAGAGTGAAGTTATTAGTTTGCCTGTGAGTACAATACATGGATTAAATGGAAGGTTGCATCATTTGGAACAGAGGTGTAGGCAGTTGCAGATGGTGCTGAAACAACAGCATTTTTATACGGATCAAGCATTGCAACGTAAGTGGTTTATTATTAATTTGATAATAGTTATTGCGTAACTAGTGGGGTAATAGTTATTTACGTAACCAGTTATGAAAAACCGAGCGAATTTTGTATTACATACAATCCGCAAACACAAGCTAAAAATGTGACAAAATTGCGTTTAAAAATTATGTAAAATTAGCGTTTCAGATGAACAAAAAAATTTTAAAATTCTAGAAGAGTAGCGTGGAACAGAAAACAAATTTCAAAGACTTTTATCTAAAATTAATGCATAAAGATCAGCAAAGTAGATTGAAAAAAATACGAAAAAATAAAAAAAATGTTGATTTGCTAGATACTAGTTTTGTCTTATACAGGGTGTAAACGAAATTAGGCTCACACTTTTTTTTAATAGTTTTTTTTTAATAAAAAAACGAAACTTGGAAAATTTATTATGTTAGAAATTCCCTATTAATTGAGTAAAAAATGAACTTTCTATCACTTCCGGTTTTACCGGAAACGACTGTAACTTTGGATTTTTAAATAGAACACTATGTATATTTTTATATTTTTGGAATCTACGTTAAATTCTGAGTCTAACAGACTACTCTTTAAATTTTTTGTGAAATAAATTTTTTTTGTATCTAGAAAACTGTGATGGTAAAAAAATATTTCTGAATAATGTAGGTAACCATTAAAAAATAGAACCATAACCATAGTCCTATAATTAATCTAATTAAGAAAATACACGAGCTTAAATTAGAATAAATTGGTTTTTTCGGTTTAACCCATTTTTTTCAAAGTGAACAATAGTGGCTCACTTAACTTTTTAAAATAACGTTTTTTTTTGTCAATTCAAAGATAACAAAGTTTTTAAAATCTACTCAGTAGTTTTTGTAATATTTAATATTTGTATTAATATTAAAGGATTTTTTCAAAAAATTTTTGTAAATACATATTACAAAAACTATTGAATAGATTTTTAAAATTTTGGTAATTTTAGATTAACAAAAAAAAAATAATTTAAAATGTCGAGTGAGCCACTTTTGTTCCATTTGGAAAAATTTAGTTAGACCAGAAAAACTACCTTATTTTAGTTTAAACTCTTGTATTTTCTAAATTTGATCATTTATAAGGTGAGATCGAAATGTAACTGAATCAGAGCAGGCTGTGCCAGCATAACTGTAATGATGTGTCTAATGTTAATACCCACTTCTACGGCTTGCTCTGATTCAGTTACATTTCGATCTCAGGTTAGGATTGGTTTTATTTTTTAGTTGTTGCCTACATTATTTAGAAATGTTTTTTTACCATCACAGCCTTCTAGATAAAACAATAAATATTACAAAAAAAATTTGAAATTTTTTTCTTGTAATTTAACATTGATTCAAAAAATAGATAAATGTACAGTGTTCCATTTAAAAATCCAAAGTTATCGTTGTTTTCGGCAAAACCGGAAGTGATAAAAAGTTCATTTTGTATTCAATTAGTGGGGATTTTCCAACAAAAAATGTTTTCTAAGTTTTGTTTTTCTATTTAAAAAAATACTATTAAAAAAACGGGTGAGTCTAATTTCGTTTACACCCGGTATAATAAGGCATCTTCAGACCCGGTAACACATTTTTTCTCTGCAAACCGATCAATAGATTAATTATTTTTACTTTTATTTGAAGTGAAAATAATATATATTTTCCTGTTAATTAATTTATTTATACCTAATTTATTGTGCGTTTAATATTTTTTGCTTTGCATTTATGCTGTTTTATTGTAATATGCTTTTGCCACGTATTTTTCAGTTTTTCAGAAAACTGTGGCAGAAAATTCTATTTAGGCCCGAATTTATCATTTTGGATGAACAACTGTAGGGTAGGAAAATACTTTTCTATGTTTATACTATTCAATTTTATTAGTGTGGGCTTTAAAAATTTCAGTTCGCTCCTCTTGTCAATTTCTTTGTGATATAGGTATCAAACTCGGTTTTGCCTCGTGTCGTAAATTCTTATTTCGTACTATATATGTATGTTTTATTTTAGAATGTCGCCAACACCACCGAAATGAGAAAACCGAATTGCAGTGTATTTTGAGAAGTCATCAAGAGAAATTAGATCAACAAGTGAGGATATGTAATGACCAATTGGAGAGATTGGCCCGGTCTGATATGTTAGTCAAGGAACTCTACGTGGAGAATTCATATTTAATTGCAAAAGTACAAAGACTTGAGCAACAGTGCCATATGTTGGCACAGTGTAACTCGAATAGTAGTTCAGTGTAGTTTTGCCTAATATTTAATCTAAATGGATATTTTTGAAAGACTAAAGCCTATTTAATAATTGTGTGACTTTTTTGTATATTATTCTGATAACTTGTTACAAATACCTGATTAGATGATTTAGGAAAAAATTGAACAATGTTATGGGTTTGTTTATTCTTTTATATATGATGTAATTTTGTTACATATCATTTATTTTATTTTATATCCAAAGAGTTTAACACGATAAGTATCTAGTTTATTGTTGCTATTACTTAATACTAATTTTTAAAAGTGTCATATTATTGATTAATAAAGTAACGAAAAGCTCTTCACTATTAATCCCACTTTTTTTAGCAAATAAATGACATTCAACTTGTATGTTTTTACAGTTGGTATTCTCTAACGCCACCTTTTTAATAAAAGCAGCCATATAATGTTTAGTTCTGAAGTGTTGGTACAACCCTATCACAAATTTTTTGTCAGTTGTAGTAAGCTATGATTTGTCACTTAAGGTGCGTTGTCAATTTTGGCAAAAAAAGGAGATATTACACAACGAAAATGTATTTCCACTGTAATTAATATACAAAAACGTTTACAAAAGATTTCTATTTAATCAAATAAAATTTTAACGAAATATCAAATATTTTGATGGTTATTTCTCCTAACTATTTACAACTAACTTTTGAACAATATGCTCAATATCCTCTCACAAATACATTCCATTTACTAAATAATCCGCTTCGTGGGCGTAGCTTTTACCCCCTTTTCGCATTCGTCTTCGGACTCTTAATCGACAACCAATTAAAAGTGCCATAATGCAAGTTATTATTAAGCCTAAAGTTAGGGACAGAACTGCGCCACTTGCTGTTTCTGGAACGCCATCTTCAGAAGAACCGTCCATTTTGTAAGCTACGACGTCAGGGTAGTGCTCGGTTTTGGACTGTTTGTGTTTTTCGATTTTGATTTTTAGGTCTTTGGGGTGGTCAGCAGTGTCTTTGGAGTGTTTCAATTCGTGGGCCATTTTTTCTTGCTCATGGGTTGGATTTTCTATAAAAAACACTATAATTTATTTAAAAAATACATTGTTTTTACCTTTAGTTTCCGAATGAATGTCTGAAGCCGTTGTTTTGAAGGCAGGGTCTTTCCGGGGCTCTAAAAAAAATTGTTAATTTTCTCTGCTAGAAACGATTCATAATCTAAAAACGGAATACTGACAGTATAGAACATTAAAATTATTTTAATCTTTGTCTGACCCTTTTCTTTCGATTATTTATTATAGTCTTTCAGATTTAAATTGTGTATTATAAGTTGCCTATAGTAATTCTAAAAATTAGTAGCTCCATCTTACAAATTTAACTTAAAGGGATGCTAGCTTTTTGACAAGTTTTCAGTTTTTATCAGCTGTTGTGACCTCAATTTTGAATATTTTATGAAACTAGATTAGCTTGGTTTGCAGTCGAGGGCATTCCTAATTTTTATTACCTGGTACATTTTCTGGATGCCAGTCTTTATTTCCGGTTTCTTGTGGATACTGCCCGTATTGCACTTCTTCCGGACTATTACCCCAGGTTTTTTGTTGGATGGGTTGTCTGTAATTTTCGTAATAGTTCCCAATTTTGGGATTATATTGTTCTCTAGCATCTCCATATTGAATTGGGCTGAAACATTTGTCAGTTAACAAAACAAACATTGTCTTAGACCGAAAATGCCTTTTATTTTATTTATTTACAATAATTTTAGGAAGAAAGCTATCCAAGTATTTTAATTATCTTTATTTACATTTTTTTTAAATAGATGGACAGAAAATCTAATTGCATTTTTTTTAAGCCAATTTCTATGTGCACTAAAGCCAGTTCACTCAATTAAGAATATTGGAATTTTACCGATTGCGAAGCAGGAGGGAGTTTACCTCAGCTTACAAATTTGGTAGAAAAGTCTATTTCTGTCATTCTTATTTGAGTAAATTTTTTTAAAGTAAAGAAAAGTGAGTTGAGCTAAAAGACAGAACTATTTTTTCGTGCATGTGCTTTTCTATTCTATTACGTTTGGATAGCCGTCTCACCCTGCGCCCGTGTATCCTAGAGCGCGATGCAAATACTGCATTGCTCCCTTATATTTATTATACCTGATTTCTTGGCCATCAGGCACTTGCAGGCCGGTCTCCTTGTGGTTGAAAATGTGACTATTTTTGTCTGGAAAATAAAAAAAAAATAAATCCTTTTCTTGATATCCGGCTCAAAGGACCATAAACTCTGGTCTTTGTTTAATATAATTTGTATAATTGTAAAAATCAATATTTCTGCAATGAACCGGCTCCCAAATGGGAAGCGAGAATTATTATAAATTCTCCGTCTATACTTAGACTTTTCTCAATATGTATCAAAGGACCACCAATTTTTTAATAGAAATACGGAAATGAAATTTAAGGGCAATTCAACCGAATGCATAATTACCTAAAAAAAATGCCGGCTCATAAATGAGCACTGATGTTTTAAATTAATAAAGACACTGGTGATAGGTTTTAGTAGCATTAGGAGCCGGAGGCGACATTTTACTAATTTTGTTATCGGAAACATGCCTGGAAAAAGGTCAAGGTCGAGTTTATTCCTAAGCCAGGACTTGTTTGGTTGATGTTGATGAGGTGTTACGTACATCAAGCCTAAAAGTTTCAGACCAATTAGCCTAAAAGTTTCAGACCAATTAGCCTAAAATTGTTTCTTTTAAAAGTTTACGGACATCAGCAATCTACTCTTGGACTCTCGTTATCTGGAGCTTAGTGCTATCGAAAAAGCTCCTGCAGACAAGGTACGGAGCTTAATTAGCGGCACAGGACTTTTGCAGTAGTTCTACTTCGAGAGGTTGCACACAATGAGCATAGATCTCGGTTCTTTTTCCCCAGTTTTTAAGCATTTTTCAAAACTAGTTTCAATGTGGATCACTAAAGCTGTAGTGTGCGTTGTATTTTATGAAAGAATGGAGTTGGCATTAGAACTGTTGTTATGGAGAGTTTTTTGCAGTCAACAAATTTTTAACAACAACAAAATTACGAGTGTTGAGAAGATGAAGACCAAGTAAAATCCATTAGCATCAAGCTTTTTTCTTTAAGAAATAGTGTAAATTTAGATACTACTTCTTGGCAAATATGTGCTTATAACATGATACATCAAATCTAAACCAAACCCAAAATACGTCTGTGGTAAGTTTTTACTGATTTCAGTATTATGTTTCTTAATAAAGCTTCTAACCCAGAGGAGATACAACGACCTGGTCTAAATCGCGTATGAGAAGGCTTCGCCAAAAGAGCCTAGCTGGTTACGAACATAAAGGTCCACCTAAGAGCAACTGTTGCCTCAAAGTCAGCCCCCATTTGATGAAGAATATCTTCAAATCGAGAACAAAAAGTCGAAGTTCCAAGAGAAGCAAAAATTGAAGCTAAAGCTCAGAAGAAAGCGCAACGTGAAGAAGCAGAGCAAAATTGTGCCGAACGGAAGAAAAAACAAGCTGAAGAACAAAAGGAAAACGCTGAGGCAAACGTTAGGCTGAGGAAAAGCGACAAGTAGAGGAAGAAAGGAAAAGAAAGACACGAATACGAAGAATATTTGAAAATGAACTTTTTCACTTGGAGAAGGAGAAACTTTTGAACAAGAAAATGAAATTAATTTGTTTCAAGAATTTGTCAGATTAAAAGTAATAAAGTGGTGGTTATTGAAGATTTGAAAACCCAGGTAGCTGTTAACCGAATCAAGAGTCTCCAAAAGAATGATTTTCTGACTGGGGCTATCGCTGATTGTGGTAAATTTGTCTATGATTCACCGCAAGAAATGTAAGCTGACACGAAGGAAAATAGTTCTTCTTTGTTAATAAGAAGACAAAACAATAAAATAATATTTTATTAACAATCAACAATATGCATTTAATTAGCACTATTATTTACAGGGGTCAATTAATTTATTTATTGAGGTTTTCTGTCACTTAGTCAATATAGATTCGCCCCCTTTTTTTTCAAACCTTGTAACAGCGTACATTTGTTCAGGTGAAACATGTACAAACTTCCTACACTCAGCTATGGTCTCAAGCAGTACATCATCCTTTTCAGTACCTTGATCCTGTCAAAGCTGTTTGAATTTTTAGTTTAAACTTTTTTCTAGAATCTATAAATCCTCAATTGCCACAACTGTATTCTCTCCTGAATCTCTCATAAGAGAAGCTTTAAAAAACACGAAAAGTTTTTGCATAGTCTTAGATTTTGAAGTTTTGTACTCGAGTTGTGAAAAAAAATATTGCTCTACTTGTTCTTCAAAACAAATAAACAGTATTTCCATCATCTGTAATGTTTTATTTACAAATTTTAAACATTTTTTTAATAGTCGGGCTCAAAATCAATAGCAGTTGGCTGAGATTTTACTTAATAGGGACTCGAGACGTGCTATGCTGAAGCAGAGGATCTTTCTATGTCATGCTTAAAAATAATTCACTTATTACTTGGAAAAAAGCATGTTAGTTTTCAACATGTTAGTTTTTTGTATTTAGCAAACCGGAATTGTTGAATTGTTTCTCATCTTTAAGCGTTTCAAGTGCCTAAATTGTTAGAGACAATATTACCGCTTTGCGGACTTTATACAACATTTAATTCTCTAGATATTTTTTAAAAAACAAACTTTCATTACCTGCATATTGCGGCATTTGGGGCCCCATTTGCGCTTGATGCGGCCCCCAATTCGCTTGCATAGGGACAGGGCCGTACTGCTGCTGATTTTCGAAAGGCACCCTCCCATTTGGCGCATTACCAATCGGTCTTAAAAAATCAGCTTCTTGATGCGGCATTGCCTGTATTTGAGTCTGAGCTAAACCTTCCTGTGTTAACTGAGGTCTGTAGATTTCCTGCTGCGATAACCCTGGAAGTAACGGATGGAGCTGTTGTGGAATCTAGAACAAAAATTAGAAAATTACGTTTCCTTTAAATTAGAGAATTAGGTTTCAAGAACGCAACTCCTCCAGTCAGCTTATTCCACAAAACAATGTTGTCTGTTTACGTGTTTTTGTTGCAATTTTTTGCCTGTGTTTATGGAGCAAATCGTGAGTAGATAAAATCAGAAATTTTCGTCTCATTTAATTTATTTTAGGTGAGTTGCTACCATCTGCGGCTCCTACGAATCTAACTCTACTCGAAATTGAAAAACGGCAAGTGGTTATCGAGTGGGATCCTGTTGATCCTGAAACAGTCCGTGGGAACTTCAAAGGGTATTTAGTCCGGACCTGGAATCACGCCGGAAGTTTAGTTTACGCGTTTCCTCCAGATGTAACAAAAGCCAGTATAGATTTTTTTCCATTTTCGAAAAATTTCGTAACGGTTTCGACCCGGAATGAAAAATATGTGGGCCCTCCAAGCGACGCGATAAGTTTCGATGCACCACAAAGAGGTGAAACTAGTCCTGAAGACGACATTTTTGTCGAAACGTCTGATTTAAATTTCTAGAACCTAACACACCCTCAACTTTAAATATTTTTACTCTAAGCTCGAAATCGGTTTTGATTCGCTGGAGCAAACCAACACTTAATAATGGAATTTTGCTTGGTTATAAAATTTATTGCCGAGAAATTAACGAATCTTTCCCTGAAATCCAACGGGAAGCGTCTCACCAAATCAATGATCCGGAAAAATATCAAGCGAAATTAACTGGACTGCAACAGGGAGTCAAATACCAAATCGGAGTTTCTGCTGTTAATTGTGCAGGAGAAAGCGATGTGTACTAACCAAATCCAATTTTTAATACCCCAAAAAAATACTTTAAATTTTTTTAGAAAAACTGGAGAAGTTGTTTTAGTTCATCACACTCCTGTTGAGCCGTTCCCTCCCAAATTTATCTACAAAATTAATTATACGATGTCAAATCGGGATGAAATGTGTTACACTGCTCCAACTGTAATTCCAGTTGAGGAAGATCAAGAAGAAGAACCGGATTATTACGATTATCTTATTTATAATATTACAAAAAATCGGGAGGCAAAATCAGTAACACCAAAAGTCGTGAAAAGTGACTATGACAAAAATTGTTTGGTCGATTGTTTGGTTTTGTGGATTCCGGATGTTAGTAATAATCCGGGAGAAAATTTTTATTTGAAATATAGAGTGAGGGGTGAATTGGAATATACAGTCACGGAACCGGAAATGAGCGAAGATTATATAATTTTGAAAAATTTTGATGCTTGCAAGAAATACGAAATGGTTTTGGTTGCAGTTGATGGGGAGTTTAGTACTGAAAGTGGACCTGTACTAACTCCCCCAAAATTGTATCCCTATATTCACTAAAATAAAAATTGTATTTATTATAATTTAATAAAGTTATAGATTTTTTGTTAATTTCATTGTGCGCTGTGCTATGATTATAAAAATAAAATTTTTTGAGAGGCTTTTCAAAAGAAATATGGTCGATTTAGCTCTATTGGACAAAGGAATAACGAGTGTTTCAAATATTTAGTCATCGAGTTACTTTTGATGGTGAAAATGTAGGACTTGGATAAATTGCTACAAACAATTAAATACTATTAAAATAATTACTAAATATTGCAAAATGCCCACTTGTGGATAGAACAATACTAAAACTTTGAAGCGTTAAATAAAATAAAAGTATACAAGTTCATCTGAAAAATCAAATTAATAAAACAATTTGACGTTTCTAAAATTAAATTAATCAAGAATGTCATGTTGAGAATTTATCCAAGCCCTAGTGTTAAGTTTTGACAGGCAAAAGTAACTCGCTGACGAAAGATTTGGGTCACTTATTATATTTATTATATTATATTACTTATTATATTCAAGACCTAAGAAATCTTACGAATTTTTTAGAAATCTTAAGAAATCTTCATCATGAAAAAATATTTATTATCTAACTCGGGGGTAAATCGCTCAAGAAATTTAGTGTATTAAAAAATTTTATAGGAATACATATATATCTTGAGAAATCCTTAAAAATTTGTAGAAATCTCATAAAAATCTTAAGAATCTTCATTATGAAAATATATTTCAAATTTTTATTATAAAGTATATAACTTGGGAATAAACCGCTCAAAAAATCTAGTGTTCAAATTTTAAAAAATGTTACAGAAATTTTTGGAAAGTAGGAATCTCTAGAAATTTTCAGAAATTCTATGAAATCTTATAGAAAATTTTAGTAATCTTAAGAATTCTCCATGTTTTTTATGAAAAAATATTTCTAATTTCTTGTTTAATGGGGGTAAACCATTCAAGAAATCTAGTATATAAGTTCTAAGAAATCTTTAGAAATCTCATAGAAATTTTTCTTGTCTGATTGAGGGGTAAATCGCTTAAGAAATCTAGTACATAACTCCGAAGAAATTTTTACAAATCTTAGGGAATTCTTTAAAAATTCTATGAACTCATAAAAAATTTTAGAAATTCTAATGGGCTGATTTCAAGTTGAGATAATACCGGTAGTATCGCAAATTTTAATACTTTTCCATGGCAACAACCAATCACAACAATAAATTTTATTAATTTTTTATGGAAGCGAAGATACTACCGGGATTATCTCAACTTGAAATCAGCCCATAAGACTTTTTCATGTTCATTATGAAAAAATATTTCTAATTTTTATTTTCTAAGTGGGAGCAAACCGCTCATGAAATTTAGTGTGTAAGTTCTAGGAAATCTTTAGGAATCTTTAGAAATTCTATAAAATTTTTATAAATCTGACGTTATTGATGATCAAGGTCAATTAGACGTAATATACACCGACTTCTCCAAAGCTTTCGATCGATTAGACCATGGAATTCTTCTTACTAAACTATCATCCTTTGGCTTTTGTGCAGACTTAATTCGGTTTTTTTCTTCCTATCTGTCTTCTAGAAAACAATTTGTTAGATACAATAACTTTGACTCTTCGTTTTTTTCTGCTAGTTCTGGTGTGCCACAAGGATCCAACTTGGGTCCATTACTCTTCCTTTTGTTTGTTAATGATCTTTGTGATGTACTTGACTGCAATAAACTTTTGTTCGCAGATGACCTAAAATATATTTGCCTGTATCTTCCGTTGACGATTGTTTGAATTTGCAGATAAATATTCACAAACTATATCAGTGGTGCAAAAATAACTGCCTCGATCTAAATATTCCTAAATGTCAGATAGTCAGTTTTTCTTGCAAAAAAGCACCTATTGTGTTCAGTTACAAGATAAATGGCATCTGTTTGACACGGCAGTTTGAAATACGAGATCTGGGGGTACTTTTCGATAGCAAGCTAACATTTTCATCTCATGTTGAATGTATAACGTCAAATGCTTTAAGATCACTTGGATTTATTATTAGAAATTCTTTCTTGTTTAACGATACGTTGGCACTGAAAACCTTATACTTTGCATTTGTTCGAAGTAAGTTAGAATATTGTAGTCTTGTCTGGTCGCCTTTATATAAAGTGCACATTGATGCAATTGAACGTGTACAGCGTAAATTTCTTAAATACTTGTCATTTAAAATATCTGCTGTCTACCCATCACGGGATTTTAGTCATGAGAATTTACTACAACAATCTGGCGTGCTAAGTTTGCGTACGAGAAGAGATTTAGCATCTGTCACTTTTCTTCATCGTCTTCTTCATGGGCAGATTGACTGTCCAAATATTCTCCAAATACTTAATTTTCATGTTCCTCGTCAAACCACCAGACTTGATATAACATTCCATTCTCGCAAAGCTCGAACAAACGTTGCATTGAAATCCCCTATCTATGTCATGTGCAGCAATTTTAACAAAATCAGTTCTGTCTGTGATATTAATGTTTCTAGCCTTAGTGAAGTTCGGTTTCAATTTCTTCAGTATTCTTCTTTCTAGGTTTTTTTTCTTTATTTTTCATTTTCTTACTTTTTTTTTTTACTTTTCTGCGATTTGTTGTCCTCTAATTGGGTTCGCCTGTTGGACAACTCAAATAATAATAATAAATCTCAGAAATTTTTAAAAATCCTAAGAACTTTTCATCTTTATCATGAAAACACATTTTTAATTTTTATTATCAAGCTAGGGGTAAACCGCTTAAGAAATTTAGTGTATAAGTCCAAGAAATCTTTAGAAGCCTTATAGAATTTTTTTTGTCTAAGTGAGGGGTAAATCGCTTAAGAAATCTAGTATATAACTCCGAAGAAATCTTTAGAAATTCTTACAAATCCCAGGGAAACCTTTAGAAATTCTATGAACTCTTATAACATTTTTTAGAAATTCTAATACTTTTAATACTTTATGTTTTTTATGGAAAAATATTTCTAATTTTTATTATCTAACTGAGAATAAACCGCTCGAGAAATTTAGTGTGTAAGTTCTAAGAAATTCTTAGAAATTCTATAAAATCTTTATAAATCTCAGAAATTTTTAAAAATCCTAAGAACTTTTGATGTTTATCATAAAAACATATTTATAAATTTTATTATCTAACTAACCGCTTGAAAAATTTAGTGTGTAAGTTCTAAGAAATCTTTAGACATTTTTAAAAATTCTAAGAACTCTTCATGTTCATGAAAAGTACTTCTAATTATTATTATTTAACTGGGGGGGTAAACTGCTCAACAAATCTAGTAAGTGTATAAGTCCTAAGAAATGTTGAGAAGTCTCATAAAAAAAAATTTTTTTGTCTAACTGAGGGGTCAACCGCTCAAGAAATCTAGTGTATAAGTCTGAAGAAATTTTTAGACATTCTTACAACTTTCGGGGACTTCTTTAGAAATTCTAAGACTTGATGTTCATCATGAAAAAATATTTCTAATTTTTATTACTTAACTGGGGGTAAACCGCTCAAAAAAACCTAGTGTACAAGTACTAAGAAATCTAGTAATTCCTATAAGCTGTGAAGGAAATTTTTCTTTGATTAAATTTTAGGAAATATAAATTTTAAAAAAGATTACTTATTAAAAGAGTGTTTGAGATCCAAATTCAGTGGCGGCAATGAGCTTGGGGGGGAAAAGTGGCAAGAAAGACAAGACAATACCTCTTAAAATATCAGTTAAACATCCCCACTTAAATTTTTTTAGGTAAATAACGCCATAATTTTGCACACCATTGAAGAGAATCTTATAATCAAAATCGTGTTAGGTTATTAACTTGACTGTAGCACTCCCTAAATTAACTAATATTATATCAAAATTATTTTGGCGTCTATCAGTCGAATTGATTAAAAATAATCGACAAATTATTTATATCAAGTTTATTTAACTTTTTTAATCAGTAACTAATATAAGATCAAAGAAAAAACTTTAAATTATTGAAAAATGAGGATTGTAATATAATTTTGATTTTTTCATAATAACTCTTTACGAAATGAAACAATATCAATGGAACTTTGAAGAAAAAATTAGCTTATGTGTATACGAAAAAGTGATGTCTAAGCTATAACTGCTAAAAACCACATTTTTTGTAAAAGGGCCTCCTTGCTGTATTTTTTGGGAAAATGATCTTAAGAAAAATTTCTTTTTTTGGATTATAGTGTTATAAACCTCTAAAAATCGATTGTTTTTTGCTTTTTATTCTATTAAAATAACAAATTTTCTAACGACTTCTAGAATAACCAAAAATGCCTTTATTTCCAGAATATTTTCGTTAGACATAAGACAAATGTGTTAAACTTACTCTATGTGCAAAATTCCCGTTCAATATCTTTTAGTTTTTCAGAGACTTCTACATTTTATTACCATGAGACACTCTGGATAAATATTTAAAAAATCATCAAAATCGGTGATGATTTTGATTTTTAGAATTTCTATGAGAAGATCAAGATGAACAAACTTAAAAACAAAAATTAATTATTTATTTATTTACAATGTCTGTAGTAATTCCTTATGGAGATACACGGCCGAAGGCACAACACGGAAAAGCCGATGGAGAAGGCACCGGCGGTACTTTCTGAGTCGGCTCATTATAAATCAACAAATTATGATTTTTCTGTGGAACTTTGGACATCCTTTTTTGCGCAACTTTCTTACTTTACTATCACTTATTTATTATTATTAGAGAGAATTACACAACAATTTGTGTACAATTAGTTTTGTAAAAAATCGTGATGATGTTATATTGCGTTTACGTAATTTTTTTCTTACATTGGGGTCATATCTGGCCGGTTGGATCGGATTGAGATGAGCTGGTAATGATGTTGTGAGTGATTCCGGGCATCCCAATTCCGGTGCTTCGTCGCTTCCATCAGCACATTGAGGAATACCATCACAAGCGTTGTAAATTGCAATACATTCGCTCGTAGATCGGCATTCAAATTGATATCGACTGCATTTCCGAGCTGAAAAAACACATTTCAAGGTTTAAAATAGCGAAACACTGATTACTATCAATGATATGCTGTTTCCGGGAATTTTTTCCGGTGATGAGATCTATCCGGAGGAGCGTGATGGCGTGATTTTCCAACAGAGATGATTAGGAGTAAAAAAACGGAGAATAAATCTTATTATTCCGTATTTATTTCTTTTTTTTTTCTATAAAATGTTGTTTTAGCATTTCGTATTTTATTACTCAAGTCAAAAATACCTACCAGAAGGTTTTGTGGTTTGTTAATGGCAAGCTATACAGCAAAAATCATTAACAAAAATGAGAAATTGGTTATCAGAACTATTTAGACGGACCGCTAGTTCTGTTTTGTCAAAATAAAAATTTAAAGCTCTTTCAAAATTTGATTATTTTCAGACGCCTTCCACAATACAAAATCTTAAGGGTATAATCATCTTAACCATCCAGTAGTCTAGCCTGAATATTTAGCTTTAAATTGAGCTCAATTTGATTAAAATTGGAAATCGATTAAAAATCTCATTGAGAAAAGTGAAAAAAACAGTTTTTTAAGCCTCTCATTTGCGAAATTTTTTCGAGATGTACCGTAGACACTATCGGAAACCTATTTAAAAATTGAAACAAATTTTTTTGTTAATTGGGAGACTTAGAAACTTTTTATTTTTTTGCAGTATCTGTTTGTGACACCCTGTTATTCAGGGTGGGTACAAAATGGCGGAAAAACTTTAGAGTAGGTACCTACGTTGTAGAGGACCATTAATAGAGTCCCCGTAAAATAAAAAAAACCACACGCCCATTCTTCTAGTTTGAGATAAGAGATCAATTTCATAATTCAACTTTTTTTTTTAATTAGTAAATTGTTTTATAATTTGATGTACCTACATCCTAAATTATGTTAGGACAAAATTATTTTCAACAAATGTTTACTAATTTCAAATTTAACTTTTAAAGGTTTTGCTACCAAATTATTACTAAATTTTAAACAAAGTACCAAATGTTTCATGTTACCTACCAAATAGTCAAAAAAAAATTTTTTTGAAAATAATGTGGAAACCAGGGAGGTTAAATAAAAAGTAGGGAGTCCGACTTGAAAAACATGGTTTGCTGTGTTCTGTGTTCGCCTTCAATGCGCAAAGCTATAAAGTGGTACTGAAAGCAGGCGCACCACGAGGTTGAAGTCAGTAGCGTCACACAATATAGTGTAAAAACAACAAAACAACAATAACAAAAAGTATTAACAATTAAACAAGTATAGGGCGCACTCTTTCCTTCCCATCTAACCTCCTACTGTAGAATTTTTTCGCTTATTTTTACTTATCTTGTAATTAGTACAATAAATCTACAGAAAAATCGGTAATAAATCAACAGTACACCTAAAAGTGTAATTCCGTAGGTAGAATTATTGTAACACAGAGCAAAATATTTATTTTGCGCCTCTTAAAACGCCAAGTACTAGTATTATAGTAACTATTATAGTAACTATTTAACTGATTGCTATACTATGAATTTACTAATTAAAGAAACAATAATAATTTAGTGTTGCTGATGCTTCACCTATATTGCTGATTTGGCAAGTGCTAAGTGGCGTTGTTGATAGTCCCTAACTGTGGCACTAGTAGGAAATGTTTTACTAATTTTGGAAAAAAAACAAAAGACAATGTTTTTTACCTTTTTTAAATTAACAGCTACAGCAAACTACAAAGAAGACTTTCCAAAAGCCGGAAGTGACATTTTACTAATCTTCAAACACCACATCTTCGGGTTCCACTACTTTTACCACTTTTAGAAACCGGAGTCAATATTTCTTTTCAACCTTTAAATAAATAATGACAAATACGAATTATTTTTGTAATTGTAGAGGTCGGAAGCCCCATTTTACTAATTTTGTAAAACAGAGTTTAAGTTTTACTAATTTTGAAGCTAGAATCAACATTTTACTGATTTTTGAAGTTGTGATGTTGTTCATCTTCTTTAAATTGAAAAATAAGTATACAAAGGCAAGCTTTTTCCAATTTTCGGACTCGGAGGTTACATTCTACTAATTTTGGAAGCCAGGGGCAATACGTATTTTATTATTATACATATATAGATATGATGCATTTTACTTTTCTTATTTAGTAAATAAAAGAGTGAGATTTTTAATAATTGATGCCGCAAACGACATTTTACTGATCTTATATACATTCTACTAAGTAATAATTTTTACCTTTTCAAATTAAGAATAATCTACAAAAGAGACATTTTACCAATTTAGTGTGCCAATTGCAACATTTTACTAATTTAGAAACACGGATACGTATTTTTTTAATTTTAAAAACCAGAGGTGATATTTTGTTTCAATTTTTAAACTAATAAGTGCAAGGAGATATTCTTTTTCTAATTTTACAAGTCAGAGGAGACATTTTACTAACTTTAAATTTTTGAAACGATATTTTAACAATTTTGCAAGCAAATAAAAGCCACGCAATTTTGTCAAATCTTAAAATGTTTTGAATATAAAAATAACTACAGTAAAACTCAGTCAAAATAATTTTGTAAAATCTTAAAACCTTCGATTAAAAATTCAAGAAGAATAAATACAGTAGAATTCCTTTATGATGTCCTTTACGAAACTTAAAAATCCAGCCAGCGGACTTCGTAGAGAGCAATATTTTTTTATTTTTATCAATGTTATATAAACAACAAACTGTTATAAACAATGCATCAAATTTAAGGCATTTAAAGAGAAAATTTCTTATCAAATGTTATAAATTAATAAATACAAATATAACATTTCGTATTAATTTTTTGAGTCTGAAGTCTACTAATTTACGAATTTACTAATTTTAGAAGCTAAATGCGATATTTTTTGTCATTTTTGTTTTGAAAATGAAGACTTCATTAAATAAAGATAGAAGCTGATTGCGCCTTATAGTTTGCGCTCCTGGTTAAGGTCCCTGATATCAGGCCCTAGCTACAGTGCTGTCACCCAATTATCCGAAAGGCTCCTTTTCGCTAGAAATTACAAATTTTTGTAATGTAACTTACTGCCCCATTAATTTCTTTTATAGTAAAGTGCGACTTAATCGTCAGTTATAATTTTCGCTAGTTTTCTATCGTTCTAATCATTCCAAAAGATTGTGCTAGTTTTCGTGACTTTTTGCTTTAATTCATTTTAATCTAATTAGTAAAAATTTTGGTCAAAATTAATTAATATCCTAAATTAGAATGTAATTCAAGCCACGTGGTTATTTAAATTTTAAATTCGGTATAGTTTACCTAATAGCACTCAAAGAAATAGATAATTAATTGTAGTGCAGTTGCGTCATTTAATTATTTTTTTTAGATTCCTGTTACGTCTTGTTAGCAGAAGCATCCAAAGACGTCATTATATAAAATTCAAGTAGGTGGAAGATATTTTTAAATTAAAATTGACTATTTCCTGCAATTTGCAACAAATTAGAAGAATACGATAATCTAAATTACAGTCTAATTTATTAACTGAACGGTTTTACCAAAACAGCTGTAATCACTTTAAATAATTTCAACGACAATTGCTTGGTATAATAGCAGTGTTTATAACAAAATTGGCCACAAAATCACGCAAAAACTTTTTTTCAGGTGTGTCAATGGAAGAAAGTAATATTTGATGTTAATAGGTGTTGTATAATGTAATAGTTTGTTAACGGTTCAAGTTCAGGTGTTTGTATAACTTGAGGTACAAGATGCGACCTATAGCCTTAAGGTGTTTCTGATGATGCTTCCTTAGCAGTCAATCCGGTTCGGGTCCGGTTATACGGAACATGAGTTGTATGGGCATACTTTTGCGTAGACGAGGTCATAATACACTTGTTACGAAACTAACATAACATCAAGGAAAAAATGGGAACATCGATCACCGTAAAGGTAAAACAATAAACGGGTTTCGTAAGACACACAAATGACTGTTATGTACAAAGGGGGCTTTTGCAAAATGTGTGACAAATTTGTTTGCTAAATTCTCGAGGAACTGAATGTACCAATTTAGTTGTAACAAAAACACAAAAAAATATAAAAAAAACAATGAAAAAGCAGTAAAGGAAGTGGAAAGCTCATCTTGAGAAGAATTTGGAAAGAACCCAATTATAGAAGAGTACCTATAGTACAGCATAGTAAGAAGATAATGGAAATATTTTAAGAAGATAATAGAATAGTTTAAGAAGTTTAAGAAATCTGACAGAAAATAGAGCAACACATGACAAAATATTACTAAAGGCACCCAGTGGTGGGACTTTGGCAGTGCCAGACTGGGGTACCTGGGATTCACCGGGATATGTTTCTTAGAGAAGCCCACTAACTGATAAATATGCCGCAGCTACTTTATCAATGAAAATAAGGCATTTCATTACAAAAAAACTTTTCTAAAAAGGCGATTTTTGATTGCGTTTTTTATAAAATACCACTTTCAGTTTCCATTTTTATAAATTGTAGCCGAAAACTCCCAGTTTTTATAAAATTTCCCTTTGATTTCTGCTTTTGATAAAAAGAGCTAGAAATAAAATGTCTTCTATTGATTCGGATTTTTATAAAATGCGTCTTATGGCAGCCAATTTTTATAGGATGTGGTCTACAATTTTTAATATAATGCCTCTTGCAGTTTCCATTTGAATAAATTGTCGCCTATGACTCCCCGTTTTTATAAAATTTTATCTATAGCTTCTGGTTTTGATGAAAAAGCGATTCACAAAATGTGTCCTGTTGATTCCGATTTTTATAAAATGGTTTTTGTGACTGCTTATTTTTATAAAATGGGTTCTACATTTTCTGATTTTCTGTTTTTTAAGGTGATTTTTTAGAACAATCTCTATAAAATGCCCATTAAAGATTCCATTTTTATAAACTGTCGCCTGTTGCTTCCAGTTTTTATTAAAAGGACATACGGCGTCTGGTTTTGATATAAAAAAATCAGCTAGAAAATGTCTTCAGTTCATTCTGATTTTTATCAAATGTGGTTTACAATTATATACATTTTTTTACAGAAAGTGGGTTTTTGATTGCAGCTTTTATAAATTGCCTTTTGTGGTTACCTTTTTTGTGAATTTTTGCCTGTGTGGTTCTCAGTTTATTTTAATGAACGCTACAATTTCTAAGATATTTCTTTACAAAAAGACCATTGCGACTTTTATAAAATGTTTTTTGCAATAAATTGTCTCCCGTGTGGCTTCTAGTTTTTATAAAATGTTCCTACGGCTTCTGGTTTTGATTTAAGAAAAGCTGGAAAGTGTCATCTGTTGATTTCAATTTTTATAAAATGCCTGTTGTAACACCAATTTTTATACCTAAAATGTGCCCTACACTTTCTAATGAGCTTCTTTACAAAAAAGCGATTTTGATTGCAATCTTTTTAAAATTTTCCCTGCAGTTTCAAATTTTATGAATTGACGTCTAGGGCTCCCAGTTTTTATAAAATACCAACTATGGCTTCTGTATAAAAAGCTATAAATAGAATGCATCTTATTGACTCCAATTTTTATAAAATGCCTCGTGACAGCAATTTTTATAAAATAAGCTCTACAATTTCTAGTATATTAAAATGCCTCTTGTAGTTTCTATAAATAAAAATAGTTTTTGTTGATTTTAATTTGTATAAAATGCTGTTTGTGACAGCCAATTTTTTATCAAATGTGCTCTACAATTTCTAATACAATATTAAAATGTCTCTCGCAGTTTCTATTTTTTTTTATTTTATAAAATGCTGTTTGTGATAGACAACTTTTTATAAAATGTAGTCTATATTTTTGTTACAAAAAGGTAAATTTTGATTGCAATATTTATAAAATGATTTTTGCTGTTTCTATTTTTATAAATTGCCGCCTATCGCTCTCAATTTTATAAAATGTTAACTATGACTTCTGATTTTAATAAAAAAAGCTATAAATCAAATGCCCTCTGTTGATTTCGATTTTTATAAAATGCTTCTTACGACAGCCAACCTTTTATAAAAAGGTATAAATAACAAATCTCATTTTAATTCCGATTTTTATAAAATATTTGTTACAAAAAGGTGAATTTTAATTAGAATATTTATAAAATGACTCTCGCTGTTTTTGTTTTTATAAATTGCCGCCTAGGGTCCCCAGTTTTTATAAAACAACATAAGTTTTGATTTTGATAAAAAAAATGCTATAAGGTACCTCCTGTTGCTTCCGATGTTTATTAAATGCCTCTTATGACAGCCAATTTTGATAAAATGTGGCCTACAATTTCTAATATATTAAAATGTATGTTGTAATTTCTATTTTTATAAATTGTTGCCTATGTTTCCTAGTTTTTATAAAATTTTATCTATGGCTTCTGGTTTTGATACAAAAAGCTGTAAATAAAATATCTTTTGTTGATTTTGATTTTTATAAGATGACTTTTGAGGCACTTATTAATTTAGTTTAGTATTTTTAGTTGAGAAATTAAACATGATAAAGCAACAATCTAAAAAAAATCACTTCAAGTATAAAATATATACTTCCAGATTCTAAAATTATTAAAATAGTCTTCGGCTTCCAAAACTTAAAATACAATGTCCTATTCATAATTAAAAGATGAGAAATATTATCTCTGGCTTCTTAAATTAGTAAAATTAGGGCTGCAAATTTCAAAATCAGTAAAATGTTGCTTTTAGCTCTTAATTTAGAAACAAAATCTTTTCGTAAAAATATTTACGGTTTATAAAATTAGTAAATACCGCTTCTAATACTAATATTATATAATAATGGTATATATTAATTTAAATATTAGTAAAACAATGTTACCTCTGGGTTCAACTTATAAAAGTACCTAGTAAAATACTGTTTCCGACCTTTAAAACTACAAAAATAATGTCGTATGAATTTTTTTTTAAATTAAAAAAAAATGATAAAGAACACCTTCTCTGGCTACTGAAATTATAGTAAAATTAGGCTTAGGCAAACTTTAAAACGATTAATTAATGTCACCTTGGTTTTCCACTATCGAAATGGTATGTTGCTTTTGTACCTATTTATTAATCTAAAAATTAGAAAAAATATCTCCCTCTTCAAAAATTAGTAAAATGTAGGTTCTGACCGCCAACAATTAATAAAAATTATATTCTTGTACTTATTTAGGTATTTAAATATTAGAAAAAATACGTTACTTACGTCCGGCTTTTGAAATTTGTAAAATATAGTTACCCGATATGTTTTAATTTAAAATTGAGAAGCGTCAATGTTAGCTTTGCATTTATTAATCTAACAATTAGTTAAAAATATCTGCGTCTTTCTTCTTAAATTAGTAAGGAATTGCTTCTATCGCCTTTATATTAATTTAAAAAGTTCTAACATTAGTAAAATGCAGCGCTGGCTTTATTTAAGCTACAATAAAAAGTTAGAGGAAATAATTGTAAATAATTAAATTTTTTATAATAAAAACAGTTTAGGCCATATAGACGCTTAAAGTTAAGAAAGAGTTGAACAACTTTTTTCTCTTATTTGTATTTTTTATCTACTTTTTGTAGGAAAAAAGGCAATTTTTGAGACCCATGTGGTATAATGTGATGGTTTTTATCAATTACAAAATGTCATAAGATAAGGATTATTATGAAGCCCTGTAAGGAAATTCTATTAAATATGATTTGTCCCTTCCCTTAATAAGAATGATTTTTTATTCAAAACCGTAGAGATTTTAGATATGAATCAATTTGAGCCTAATTGGACTACTACCATGGCCAATCCGAAATTTATAATTCTTTTATTTCAAAGTGAAAATTTGACAATATTGCAGTAAACAATTACTGGGTACTAAACAAAATTTGTGAATTGACTCATTAGTCATTAGTTCAATACAGTGACTTTCATTCCAGAAATTAATTTGAACAAAAATGTTATCATTCGTTCCGTTTTTAAACAATGAAGTAATTATTGCTGCTTTAGACCAATTTTGATTCATTTATTGTTTTCGCAATTAGTTCTTCAATAAATCAATGCGTATTAAATCAAAATTTTAACATGTTTCGACTCCTGCAAGCTCAATTTTTTCAAATCTCACTTCTGATGACTTGTATTTTAAAGTAACAGACCATGGAAAAAAATTCTTTTCCTGTTAGCCTCTTTTTAATGCATTTTTTGTTGTTTAAAGAACAACACCGAATTTAAAACAAATAGTGTAAACATCTTTAGTGCATTTGTTGCAACTTTTACATAGATTTTTTGTTGTGCAAAAACAGTGAAATCAGAAAATGATTAACTTGAAATATATCGTTGATAGTTATAATTAACATTTTTTTGCACTTAACGACCTAAGCTTTCTTGACGTGAATCATTAGATAAACTTGGAAAATGTTCCAGTAAAAAATGCGTTTTACGTGATCTCTAGCGATTTTTGAATCACCTGCACTTTCTATATTTTTTTCTTTTATTGCATTTTTCGTTATATCACATTTTGAGTCCGGAAAGGTGTGACACAATCTCTGTTAGTTTTATCAGTCCACTTTGCAATTAAAATTTCAGACTTCAAAAATATAGTAATATATTCAGTGTACCACTTAGAAATACAAATTATTTCCGGTCATATCGTTAGATACCTGAAAAATCAGTGGGGCCGGTCACCATTCATCTCTAACATCCGTTGATTCGATTTGCTATGCACTACTTAGAAAATGTCACGTCTTCAATGCCAATATCTCACACCAATTCCTATTTAATAATTTTTGATTAATTTAATTACAAAAGATACGCATTCCTTTTCACTATTACCGCATCCATTTCTCTTAAAGTATTGTTCCCGCACTAATTACAAATTTAATTAATAACAATTTCTAATAGTTCCGAAGAAAATAAACACTCTTACTTGTAATATCATAACTGTTTTTTTACCATAAAATACCAATGATTGATTCTTTGACCGCTAGTCTCTCTCTCTGCCCGCATTTCTTGTTTTTCTCTCTCCAGCAGTACCTCTTGGATTTCGCGACATCAAGACCATCGCAGTTATTCTTTTGCTGTCTCTCATAGCTGGTTCACGAGTGGTTTAGTGTGTTTGTGTTTTGGGATTTTACAAAAATGGCATCGAAGCTGAGAAGACCGCCTCTATTTCCGTATAATGATTCGAGTGTCTTTATGACTCAGGCATTCCCTCATGATCCAGCAGTAAGTTCACCAAATTTTTTTTCCTAATGCGTTTATTTCCAAAATTATTTTTGTATTTATTTTACTTTTTTTATTAATTTATTTTAATTATTTTTAATTAAATTAAATTATTTTTATGCATTTATTTCCAAAATTGATTTTGAATTTTTCTTACTTATTTTTATTGTAACATTATTTTTATGTATTTACTTTTAAAACTGTTTTTCTATTTTTTTTCTTTTTATTGTTGCATGATTTTTATGTTTTACGCAAACTTTTTAATCCATTTTCAACAAAATGTAAATTAAATTATTTATTCACTAACTTAAACGTTTAAATATGTATTAAGAATTTTGAAATTGACATCAAGTATTTAAAAATTTAGAAAAAATATGGTTAGGAATTTTGAAAGCACAAAAATTTTTGATTTTTGTAAAATACGAAATTCTAATCAGAAAAGCAATCCGAGATTGCTATAGATGTCTGGAGTCTCAAAAAATTTTCAGAAATATACAAATATCAAAAAACAAGCATTTTCTTAAAATTTAAAAAATTCTCAAAATTTTGGAATTCTAAACTACTACGAGTGAACCTTATTTAGATCCAAAGACGTATTCAGAATTGCTTTGCGAGAGGGGTTCGAGTTTTAATTTTTTTACACTACTATAGATAGATGGACTTTTCTATACATCCGTTTCAAAGGACCTTAAAGTTGTCAATACAATTTGGGCTATCATTATTTTAAAAATAAATGATTCCGCAGTGTTTACATAAAAAAACAAGTAAAAATAGTTGTCTTGGCTCCCAAAATTTTAAAAGAGAAAATCATTGTAAATTGCTCTTTCTATACTCACAATCAGTTTCGTTCTCCATATCCGGCTCAAAAGACCAAAATTTTTTTAAATACTATTCGGGGGCATAAAAGAGAAATATTATAGGTACTTGAAGAAAATATTTTTCTAATGTTTATATTAAAAAATATATATTTATGTATATTCTTTAAGAGTCTCCTTTGGCCTCAAAATTTTGTTAAAATGTTTAAAAAAATTTGGGAATCAGAAGCAAGAAAAAGGAGAGCAATTGTTATTAAAAAAGTGTCTGCAATATTTATATAAAAAATAATAATTTTTGCTTTTGGCTTCTAAAACCTTTAAAACGAGAAATAGATACTGTAAATTTCAGACTCTTCTTCTCTATATCCGGCTCAAAGGACAATCAAATGTTTCTCTAATATTTATTTTTAAAAATATATATAAAATATTTCCTTTGGTCTCAAAATTTTGTTGAAAAGCTTCGAAAATACATTATTTACAAGTTGGAAGCGAGAAGAAGACGACGGCGAAAAAATGTTTGTTCGACAATCTTAAAACCGAAAATTATTGTAAACTGTGTTTTCCCTACTTAGACTTTTCTTCTCAATATCCGGCCTGAAGGACCATAAAAATTTTCAAAAAAATTTGAGAGATAAAAGCCACAAATATTATAGACAAAAAAATGTTTCTCCAATGTTTATGTTAAATAAAAAATAGTGTCTCCTTTGGCCAAAAAATTTTGTTAAAAAGCTTAGAAGTCTAAAATGTCTAAGAAGTCTAAAAGCAATAAATAGGGATCTAAGGGGACAATCGTTATTACTGAACGTTTTGTGAAATGTTTATTTATAAAAAAAAATGAATAAAAACTATTACTGTTGGTTCCCACAACATTAAAAACAAGAATTATGATGGATGTAAATTACCTTTTCTATATTCAGACTTTTCTTTTTAATACCTGGCTCGAAGAACCTTAAAAAATTTAATACAATTTGGGAGACAAAATGGACAAATCTTATAGACAAAAAAATGTTTTTTCAATGTTTATATTAAAAAAATATAAAATGACTCCTTCGGCTTCAAAATTTTGTTAAAAAGTTTAAAATAAACAATTTTTTGAGAGTCAAAAGTGAGAAATAGGAGTCAAGGAGGACAATCATTATTAAAAAAAATTGCAATGTTTATTTATAAAAAAAATAAAATCTTGGCTTCTACAACTTTAAAAGCGAGAATTATAATGTATTTCGCCCTTTCTGTACTCAAAATTAGTTTCTCAATATCCAGCCCGAAAAATCTAAAAAAAATCAATATAATTTGGGAGACAAAAGGGATAAATCTCGGGATAAATATTACAGGTAAAAAGCGAGAAATATTGAAATTACCCTGTCTATATTCAGACTCTTCTTCTCAATATCCAGTTCGAAGGACTATAAAATGTTTCTCTAATATATATTTTTAAAAATATATTTAGTGTTTTCTTTGGTTCACAAAATTTTGATGAAAAAATTATTCATAAGTTGGAAGCAAGAAAAAGAAGATCAAGGCGACAGTTACTATTAAAAAAAAATTGTTCAACAATTTTAAAACCGAAAATTATTGTAAACTGCGTTTTCCCTACTCAAACTTTTCTTTCCCAGTCTATTTCCAAAGTTTATATAAAAAAAATGTTTTCTTAGGTCTCAAAATTTTGTTGAAAAGTTTTAAATATACATTTTTTTGAGATTCGCAAGCCAGCAAAAAGAGCTCAAGGCGACAATTACTATTTAAAAAAGTTTTAAAAATCTGTCATCTTCGGTTCCAAAATCTTAAAATATTTATATTTGGGAGTCGGAAGCGAGAATTATTGTAAATTGTGCTTTATATACTCAGATTTTTCTCAAAATCCGGCTCAAAGGACCTTAATATTTTGTGTTAGACAATTTTCAATATGATATTATTATTATTATTATTATTATTTATTAGTTTCATAATAATAATAAATTATTATATTATTTAAATTATTTAATAATATATTATTATTATTATTATTAATAATAATAATACAATATTATTTGGTTTATGAAAGATAATTATCAATGAGTAGCGAGCGGTTCTAGAATTCCCACGTCATTTCTAATAAAATCTTATAGCATAGTGCCAATTTTGCCGCTTTACTATAAATTGGTCTCAACTGGCGGCTATCAAGCGGCTTCATAAACTCAGGCCACTTCTCTATCAAGTCTTATTACGATGTGGTTTATTTGCCGCTTTACAAAAAATGAGTTGTACTATGGTTACCGCACACCGACTATCCCTCAGCCACAGAAGTCAGTTTAAAGGACTAAATACAATTTGGGAGCCGAGGGTGATAATAATTATTAGAAATAACTGTTTCTAGAATGCTTATTAAAAAATAAAATGAAACTGATGCCCTCGTCTTTGAAATTTTTAAAAAAAATTTAAAAGTAGCGTTTTGAGATATTAGCCCTTCATTAGTAATTTTTATAATCTTAATTTAAAAAATTTGAGATATAGTATAGCTCCTAGTATAGCTAGTATAGCTCCTAGTATAGCTCGCCCTTGAAATTTAGACTTTAGATTCTCCTAATTTCTTTTGGAAATTTTGCAATTTTTAACAAAAGCTGTTTATTTTCCTCAACCTCAATACTAATTAGTTCCGTTTGTCCTGAAAAAATTCTTGAACTCTACTCGGACATGTTTTTGTCTCCCATCCAGCCTATTATAATTCTGATGAACCCGAATTATTGTAGGCGGTCGAACATGTTTTTTTGAGAGAATTGACACTGAATTTATGGAAATTCGAGTCAAATTAAAAAAATAATTCGTTTATTTTTAACTAAATGTTGTTGAACTTGTTGCGAAATTTTCACACACCTTAGATGGGTTAAGAATACTATTTGTATTGTTTATTGTGATTTGTGAAAATACGAAAGTGAAATTTTTCAGTGCTCTTATTTCTCAATAAAAACGAATTGTTATTATTGCCAATTAGAAACATGGAAAAGGCAGCTACGAGTATCAGTACACAATCTTTCCATTTAGGAAAGCCATAAAAAAATGGGGAAAATTTTGAAATCATTTAGAACATTTCATTCATAAATCAAGAGCCTGGAAGTAATCTAGGTTGATATTATTACGTAATGCTTTGTCAGGAAGCTAATTTGACTAACTAATTTCTTTGAGTAAAGTGGTTACGTTGCTTGATTTCTTCAGTTTTTTTGTCGGAATAATTAAACTATTCCAGCGATTTTTTTTAATTTCTAAATTACGATTACACAGAGTTACAGCTGAGTAAATCTTAAAATGATGGATTAAAATAAATTCCTAAACATTATTCGGTGTATTTTACGAATTCTGAATTTTTATGAGCTTAAAAGTTTCCAAAAATTTTATGTATATTAAGGTATAATCAGAAGATTATAGTCCAAGGAAATATTTAATTTTCTCTAGAGCCCTAATTGTGATATATTATCCACAACTGGAAGCAAAAACTTATATTTTCCAAATTTTAGTTTTCTTACTAAATTTTCTTACTAAAATTATTACAGATGATTGTTAAAAGTGAGCATTTGAGGCAATAAAGTGACTTTACTGCTCGTGATATTGACAACGCAAAAGAAGGACACTATTTAGAAGTGTGTTTAGATGTACTCATACAAAATTTGATTGATTTTAGAAGTCCTCCACAACATGAAATGTTAATGGTATATTTATTGTTACTATCTATGAACCTAATCCAAAGCTTTTACACTATAATGAGCCTCAAAAAAATTAAAACTTAAAATTGATTAAAGATGTTATTGGGGAAAGCGCGAAAGCGTGTTCCACGCTAATCCATGAACACCGACAAAAATTTGCAAAATTGTTTCGAGATATAGGGTAGACGGCTATTGAGAACCATTAAAAAATTTAAACAGTATTTTTTGTAAAATGGTGTAGTTTTAAACCTCTAATTTATTTGCTGTACCTGCTTTTAACTCTCTATATACAAGGTAGGATAGGTCCAGTCCAACTTAATTTTATTTTTTGAATATAAAATCATAATTTTACTAAGAACAAAATATTAGATTCATTAGATTCAGGTGATTCTTAATCGTAATAATGGAATATTGGATTATGATATCATTTTTGTGAAAATATTAATATAACACTTTGTAAAGGAACCGAAATCTTTCTATTTTTTCTGGTGAAATAAAAAAAAAGTTTTTGAGCAAAACGGTGTTACATCGGCCACAAAAATAGCTAGTTTTACAGCTTCTACATCCGCTACTAAAATTTGGTTATTTTTTCTACGGCCGCCAAAATCGTATTTAAGGCCGTTACCAATAGGATCACTTGATATACGCGTAACGTCAATGGAAATCACTAGACGGGTTCAAATTAATAGAGATAGCTATATACACGCATGAGTGAAACAAAGATAGAAGTAGTTTTGAATGCATTTCTAGGGATTTTGGATTATTATGTTGCCTACATTAGTATAGCTTGCGTTTAAATTAAAAGAGAGGTCCAAGAGAGAAATAGAGTTGGCGCTACCCTTGATTATATCAAGTGACCCTAGTTACCAGTAGTTTAGTTCACTGTTAGACCATTGCCATTACTGTCTTTTTTACTTATAAAACATTTTCATTTTTATTAATTTATCTATTATAGTGGCACAAAAATCTACATTTTTGTTTAGAATTCTCGAGGTTTTTAACTTCCTCTAGCAAACAGTCATTTTGCAGCCAGTGCGCGAAAACGTGTTTGCCGGCCTATGCAAAGGACGTAAAATAACTATTTTGCAAACAGTTGCATAAAAAAAGTTGTTCGGCTGTTGCCATCAGTTACTTTTTACTCATTTAATTTATTTAGGCAATAATGGATTTTTTATTAATTTTTTATTATGGTTGCGCAAAAGCATTGTGTGCATTTTGTTTGCGAAATGTGCTTACCTAGTGGTGTAGGTACTTTTTTAACCTCGGCTTTGCCTCGTTTACCGAACAGCATTTTGCAGTTTCGGAAAATCATAAAAAACAATGTATTAGACTTAGAATGAAATGTAGATTTCAAAAATATCAAAATAAATAACTTTATACAGAGTGACATAAAAGTATAGAATAAAATTCGTATTTTCTAAGATAATGTTTTTTTAGAAAAACGCCAAAACAGGTCGATTTTAACATTTTTCACTTGTTTTCAAATTTTTTTGGTCAACCGGTTTTTTGCTGTGACGTAATCTATACTTTTTTTGAATAGCAACCCCTATTTTTTGTGTTGAATATCGAAACTACTTTTTTTCTGCGTATAACAATATAACATTTGTAGGGTCTAAAATAAAAACTTTAAGTAATTTAACCAATTTAAATATTTTATTGAATTTTTCAAAATAGACTCAATTTTCAACAGAATTACAATTGACGTCCTTCCGTTTCTTAGTAATAGTACAACTAATTTTTCTACTTTACGTCGGTAACAGAGTCCGATTTGGGTGCGGTAATAGCCAATTCCGCACCCAAATTACGTGCGGTAACAGCTAGTGCAATTTACTGTTTTTGGATTGGTAACACCGTGTAACACGCTATCGCTGAAATGAAACGTCACGTTTCTGTCGACAATAAGATTACAGTAATTATATTTAAATAAATTTTGTTGCACTTGATGACCAGCAGTATTCCTCAACAAATTGTTTTTGTGTGTGTGTGTGTCGCAATTAATCTATAAAATATTCGAAAATGGGGCGGAACAAGCGGCGGTGGACATGCGACAAACTTCAGCTTTTGAAGTTAGTACAGCTTTAAAATGAAACTTGAAACTAAAATAAAGTTTTGAGCCTTTATTTTGACGATTTACAACATCCATAGCATTCGATAATTTGCAAGTTATTTGCTAGATAACTGTATGTCACTGCTTGGTCTGAAATAACGATGAAAGGAGTCGCTGAGAACCGCAAATGGAGTGGGATTTTAGAGATAAATGGAGATTTTCCTTACTGTGTTAATGCCAATTGGATTATTCAATCAATAACCGATACGGTAGGTAAAAATGAACCATTTGTGAGTTACTTACACAGAATTTTAGACAAATTTGAAAACATTTCAAAGTTCAATGACTTCATTGACACTTTAGTGACATTTTTATTACCAACTGTCTCGTATTAACGCAAAAGTCCCTAAAGATTAAATAATTAACTTTTTTACTTAAAAATTACGTAAAACACGTAAAGTAGAAAAAATAACATAAAGAACTTGTTTTTCAAAGTCATTGTGCCACTCATTCTTTATAAAAACTCGCGCTCGCGCTCGTTTTATAAACTTGAATTCGTGCCACAAAGTTGACTTTTTAAAACGCGTTCTTTAATATACTATTTCACTCCGTTAGTACATTATTTATCATTTTTTGACTAATTAAGCGGTACTAATTTGTAATTCTTTTTTTTACATCATTGATGTCCTAAAATCCGAAAATGTGATTTGACAAAACCACACTAAACATTCAATTTTTGTGGATGTTGAAACTAGTATTGGTTTCTCTCATCCAGTGTAAATTTTCTATTGATTATTGACCCATATGGCAGTTGTGTCTTTTTTGAGCTAATCACATTTTAGAACCGTATTTTTTGACCTCTCATTGACTAGACAAGTTTATTTAGATGTCCTTTGCTACACGTTAGTACCAGCATTAGCGGAACTTTTCCCAATTAAAAGGATCTAGACATACCAGCAGCTAATGTATGGTTTAAAGACGGTGCACCTTCACACTACGTCGTGGTGTCAGAGATTATTTAGATGATGTTTTGACCGTTTTTCTAAAGGATTACTTAAAATCAAAAATATTTGCAACAAAATTAAGGATTTAAAAGAAAGAATTACAAATCCGCTTAATTAGTCAAAAAAAATGGGAAATAATGTGCTAACTGAGTTCGAAAATTAGTTGTATTATTGCCAAAAAAACGAAAGAACGCCCATTTTGAACAATTAGTTTAGTAATTCTATTAAAAATTGCGTCTATTTTGAAAAATTCAATAAAATATTTAAATTGGTTAAATTACTTAAAGTTTTTATTTTAGACCCTACAAATGTTACACTGTTATACGCAGAAAAAAAAGTAGTTTCAATATTCAGCATCAAAAATAGGGGTTGCTTTTTAAAAAAATATTGAATACGTCACAGAAGACCAGTTGGTCAAAAAAATTTGAAAACAAGTGAAAAACGTGCGCAATAAAAAAGCAAAATCGACCTGTCCTGGCGTTTTTCTAAAAAAACATTAACTTAGAAAATATGAATTTTATTCCATACTTTTATGTCACCCTGTATATGTATAGTGTTCTATTTGAAAATCAGAAATTATAGTTATCCTTGTAAAAGCGGAAGTGTTTGGAGTTTTTATTTTAAGAAATTGTAATAGTTTTTAAAAAAGGAAAGATTCTCTAGTGTCTGGATTCAAGCTGCAACATATTACATAATTCTCTTTCTACATCTGCTCCTCCTCCTTATTCTTCGATCTCCTACATTGTCAAAATTTCTCTTTCTATCTCTCATATTTTAAAAAATTTTAATCTAAAAGTGGCCTTTCATTCTAAGAGTAGTCTTTCAATCTGTCTTGTACACAACAAAAGTCAAGTTTCTCCTTTACATTATTCAGGCGTCTACAGAAAAAAATTGAAACCAGAATCTGTGAACTTTTCCTGTAAATGTAATTCTAAAATTCTTCAAATCTGCAATAGAGGTTATTCTTTAAATTTTTTAGAAGCTTCAGAAATTTTTAACTTCACTCACGAACCTTCTCTATAAACCTTAAATGAGCAGGTGAATTTTGATTGTAATATTTTATATTCACTATTTTAATTCTCATTAGTTAATTGAAAGTTTGTTTATAATCTTTTCTTCTTATTCTTTTTATCAGTGTTTTTACTTTTTTAAATTATTTTTTAAACACACATTTCTAGGCGGCAAAAATTTATCTTTCTTTTGTCAATTTTTTAAAGTAACGACAATTTGTTTCTTTTTCTCCCTTCAGATCGATCAACAACTTTTTTATTAAAAATTACAATTTATTTTGTTTTAAATATCCATTTTTTTCTTTTACGTTTTTAGTTTGTTATTAACAAAAGTTTGGTAAATTTTCTCTGACATTTTTTAATTTATTTATAATTTTCCTTTTTACATTATTATTCAGGCAGTGATGACGAGACGTACACTTCTCGAAAGCGCCCAGCCACTGTTACGTAAGAATTTTGTTTCATAAAACTTGAGGATTTGACTTGGATTTTAATTTTTTCATTATTTGTACGAAAATTTTTTAGAAAAAAAGTAGGTAGTTATGCTTCCATTAAATTCTTTTGTCAATATTTTATGACGATATTTTCTTTTTCCATTAATAACAGCTAATTTCAAGAAACATTGTTTTGAAAATATTTTTTTTATACATACTTTTGCGTCTGTAGCAGATACCGATTTCGGTGTCGTATTAGCCAATTCAGCACCTAAATTGCGTGCGTAAAGTACTAGTGCAATTTACTTTTTTTGGGTTGGTAACACGCTTTCGCTGAAATGAAACGTCATTTGTACGTTTCAGCGTTTATGTCAGCGGGAAGATTATAATAATTTTATTCGAATAAATTTTGTTGCACTTGATGACCAGTTTTCCTCACCAAGATGTTTTTTTTTGTGTGTGAGCTGCACTTAACCTATAAAACATTCAAAAACGGGGTGGATAAGCGGCGGTTACAATGAGGTAACTTCAACTTTCATTTTGAGGTTAGAACAGGTTTAAAATGAAACAGCGTTCAGCCACTATTTTGACGATTTACGACCCCCATAGTATTTGATAATTTGTAAGTCATTTGCTAGATGAGTATTATATAGCACTGCTTGGTCTGAAATAACGATGAGAGGAATCGCTAAGAATCGCAATTCATTTGGTAATTTAAGAATAATGTTACAATGTTTTTGGAGATTTTCCTTACTGTGTTTATGCCAATTGGAGTATTCAATCAATAACAATACGGTAGATAAAAAAGAACCATTTGTGAGTTACTTACACATAATTCCGGACTAATTTGAAAACACTTCAAAAAACATTTGACACTTTTATGACATTTATTACCAACTATCTCGTATTAACGCAAAAGTCCCCAAAGATTGAATAATTAACTTTTTTACTTAAAAAACACGTAAAACGAGCAATGTAGAAAAAATAGCATAAAGAACTTCTTTGCGCTCGTTTTATAAACTTGAATACGTGCCACAAAGTTAACTTTTCAGAATGCGTTCTTTAATATACTATTTCAGGAAGAAATTTAGTTTTGCTAAAATAAATCAAACGTCCTGAGCAAGTTTACAAAAACAATTTCAATTTTTTAGTATTGCAGTAACAATTCGAATGTGAATTGCGTAAATTTGATGAGAACGAGTCTTAGTTTAGTGAAACAACCTGAAACCGTTAGAAATCTCCTAAGATATGAGATAAGTGAAAACAGCTGAAGAGATTTTTGTTGGTACGTGTCCAGATTTAGATTTTTACGTAGGATTTGGACTAGTTCAGGTTTTTGAGTCGGTATCTTTGTGGGTTTGAGTAATTATCAGATCAGAAATTTCGCTTGTGGCAGATTCAATGAATTACCATAAAGGTCACTGTTAAAGCAGAAATTACATAATAGCCTCGACATTGGAATTGTAAAATTTCTAAATCGTAAAGATTTTTAGATAGTGGCTATTGTTTAGTGATTTTGGCCGATATAACGCACTTACCGATGCTTGACTAAAAAAATGCAACATTTAAATTTTCACGGAAGTCTTACGCAAGCGTGAAATTCAGATGGAACATTAAAGTTACCAGTCCAAAACAGTCACACTAATGATTACATGATTACTCACCCTCTTCTGAAGGCTTGCTTTTGACTTTGTTGATGGGTTTTGTGGTAGTTGGAGGAGATGTTGATGATATGATTGGCCGAGTTTCAGACACTTGCGGTGGTATCACTTCTGGTTCACTTTCAGGTTTTCTAAAAAATAATTGCATTGTTTTTGTGGGAGTTTTTGCATATCTTAAGGGCTATTGTTTTGGATTTTTTTCACATAATGTGACCTCGTTTGGGTGGATAATGTAGAAAGCCGTTTTAATTAAAATATTGTGGCAATCAGTCACACTTGTGCAGATTTCAATCTAAGTAAAGTCAGATGCGTTGAAAATGAACTTCTTATTATTGACCAGAATCTTCAAATTATTTGGATACAAAATCACGAAAATGGCAAATTCAAATTTTGAAATTTGATAAAAATATTTTCATTGTTTTTTTTTTCCTGAAAATCGGATTAAATCCATAGACTAATTACTGTATAATTAATATTTGAAAGTAGCATGCTTAAAATTTTAAATTAATAAGAGCTTTTTATGAGGAACATACCATGATAAGGTCCTGTCATCTCGGGAACGTTAATAAAAATATATGATGCTATTTGCTAATTTTTTCTTTTTATTTCTATATTATTTTAATGCTATTCTCTACTGTTTTCGTTACATGCTTTTTGCTCATTTTGACACATCTGTTGTAACATTATTGTTATCGCTTCCAGTTTTTTTTTATATTTCTTGTTTTTAGCTCATTTCATTTTATTTTCTTTTAGTGTCATCTTTTGTATTTTTTGACATAAATAAACAGCTTTGTCTTTATTTAATTGTTTATCTAGTTTTTCTTTGTTACTTTTTAGTGTCTATAAAATATATAGTAGTCAAAAAAATATTTTTTCATACACTTATCAACATACACTTATCTATCGTTATCAGTAACAGACATCACTCCTAGAACACAAGTCATGTCCGGGAACGTTTCGATGATGACGTTTCTATATCAAAATCTGCATAAAATTAATATTGGCTTTGTTGAACTGGATTTATTTAGTTAATGTAGAGCAAGATACATGCAATTTAAAGATATGTATTGCCAAGAATTAAAAAACTAACAAATTGAAAGTTTTATTTATCCTATAATCTCAACAACTTTTGAATTTTAGAAACATGTATGAAGTTTGGAATTTCAGAAATTTTCGATCTTGAGCAATTTCTTTTGGAAACAGAAAAATTTCAGATAAGAAGAAGAATGGAGAAAGCAAAAGTTTTCTAAAAGAGTTTGAAAATGGGGTATGGAAGACTAAGAAAAATTTGGGGAACGACATTTGGTAAAAAAAAAAATAGAAAAAGTTGAAAGACGGTGGCAATTTGTAGAAGAAAAAGAACAAAAAAATTGAAAAACGGTGACTGGAAGTAAAAAAAAGCAAAGTTGGTGTTCGGAGAAGCAAAGTAAACTTCTGGAAGAACAGAAGAATATTCTACCTAGAAAAGTCAAAACAACAGCGTTTAGATACAAGAAAAATTTGGGATTTAACATTATGTAGAAAAAGGCCAAAAGAAATTTACAGAATAAGTTAGCGTTTTCTTTAAGAAAAAAAATTATAATTTTGGTAATTTTGGAAGAATAAGGAAAGATTTTGGGCGAACAGAAGAAGATTTTAGAGAAGCATGAGCAGCAGCAATTGGAAGAAAATAAGAATTTGAGAAAAAGAAGGTGAGAAAAAAATACCAGAAAATTTCAGTGGAAGTTGAATGACGTTGTTGTATTCTCAAAAAAAAAACGTTCTGCAAGAGCAATAAACGAAAATTCGGAAAGAAGGGACGTATTTAAAGTTTTTTGTGCTTATAGTTTTAGGTGAATCACTCTGAATATTTTACAGGGTGATTTACATTATATTTTACAGAATTTCTAAGATAAAAATATCTAATAAAAAGAAGACTCAGAATTTGTTAAAACTTTAAAACATGATTAAGGATAGAAGAGCCACAGAAAATTATAGAGGAACCAAAAAAGATTCTAAAATAGTTTGAAAACGGAGTATAAAAAAATAAGCAAAATTAAAGAAACGAAGTTAGGTGAAAAAAATTGCAAAAATTTAAAAGATATATTTTCTAGACGAAAAAGAACAACAAAAGAAAGAAAGTTGTGAAAAAGTAAATGATGATTATGGAATAGAAGAAGACTTTAATTAAGCATGAACAATGGCGTTTGAAAAAAAAGACAAATGTAGGAAACTACTGGAAAAAGAATAAATAAAATATTTACAAAAAGTTGAAAGAAGTAGGCGTTTCCGGAAATAAAAAAGGAACTAATAAAAGTTTTGGAAAACAAATGAAAACTCTGGAAGAATAAAAGAACATCCTTTAAAAAGAAAAAAAAACAAATGATAATTTTGAAAGACAAGAAAAGATTCTAGAAAAACAAAAGAAGAATCTAGAGAAGCATGAGCAACAACGATTGTAAGAAAAGAAGAATTTGAGAAAGAATTTGGTAAATAAAGAAGAGCAAAAAAAATCTAGAAGAAGTTAAAAGCTGGAAGAGTAAAGGATGATTCTAGAAGAACAAAAACAGTTTAAAAAATGACAAATGGAAGAGAACGCCGAGGTAAATAAAATTCTAGAACAATAATGCAGGATTCTATAGACTTGAAGAATGAAGGTTGGAAATAAAAGATAAGCTAAAAAAGTTTCTAGAAAAACAAACAAATTATTCTAAAGAAGCTTGTAAAACAATAATTAGAACGAGAAGTAGAACCAGATAAATTATGTTTAAAAGAAGAAGAACAGAGTAAGGTTCTGGAAAATCAATGAAAGATTCTAGAAGAAAAAAAAAGAATAAGAAAAACTTTGTTTAGAAAAAAAAAAGTTTACAGTAAGATTTTGTAGAATAAAGCAAAACTTAAGAAATGAAGAGAACTTTTAAAGAGGCTCAAAAAAAACGACGATTAGAAATATAGGAGAAGATGTCAGCGAAATGCTTTTAAAAGAGAGATGTTCCTGAAATGAATAAAATAAAGCAAAGTTTCTGGAATCTGAAAGTTAAAGAAGGTGTTAAAATTTTAGGGATCTAGAAAATCAAAAAAACTCATTTCAGAGACTCAAAACATTTGTTATTTCTTAATTTTAAGGTTTAAAATTTCTGAAATGTCTCTAGAAGTCAAAAATTGTAAGAATCTTAAAGGATTTGAAAACAAAGAATATAGAAAATACGAAATTTCAGAATAGAATTTGAGTTAATTTAGAATTTCAGGAAGTTTAGAAGCTTTAAAATTTTAGTATTTTCGGAATATAACTATTCAAAAATTATTGAAAGGATTTAATCTTGCTTTTCACTCTTTAGGTTATGGCAAAAATTTTACATTTTTCAACTGCCAATAATAACCAGAGTTGGTGAACGTTATTCAGTAATAGCCTTTTTCAAATTTTTTATTAGCTAATAAACTGTTAAATATTACCCATTATGGGATTGTTTTTTGGTATGTATCATATTTGGCTTATATTTTTTTTAGAGCAAAGTTAATTGTAAAAATTAGTTTTTTTGTATGATCTATTCGTCAAAAGAAATCACATTGTTTATAAGAATATTGGCTGTAACTGTAAATTAGTGATTATTTTATTAAGATGTGTGTACTCCTGTTCCTGTTATGCGTTCTTTTTTTTGCTTGTGCTTGCATACTATTATTTTTCCTCTTTTCCACAAACCGAACAAAAGTTCAAATTCGTAGTAGAAAATTCAAAAACTATTGTACTTTTTTCCTTGAAACCTTACACTTCAAATACTCTAAATAGGTATCTATAGGTGCCAGGTACCGTTAGGAGTGTTCCTCCCACAACAATAGAGCGAGAAAATCTCTCATTTCAGCTTTAATTTTTTTTACCTTAGCTTACTTAAATCCTGTTCGTGTTTAGTAAGTTTAATCTGGCTTTCAAGATCTGGTAGGTGTCTATTGATGGCCAAAACCGCACTTGAATAGTTGGCATGGTGTGTAAATTTACATTTAAAATCTTCCGGTGGGCCGCAATGAAACAAATAGCAGCTTCCAGAATTCTAAAAAGAAAGTTTTTTTTTAAATAAGTGAGAGTATGTTTATATTTATAATTTCTCATTAATAAATTAAATCCTTGACAAGACAATTGTATTTGTATTATACCTTCTCTTCAAAAACGAAGACATCACAATTTTCAGTTTCACAACACAGCCTTAGACATTCTCCTCTAGTTCCCAGATCGATTTCAGTTAAATATTTTGCACCCATATTTCGTGAATCTTGAGTACGAATTATTTTATCTCTATGAATGTCAAAATTATCAATACAGGTCTGTAGGTCAATATCTGTACGTTTCGTACGCACAAATCCATCACTATAATTGACTAAACTAGTTACTAAGACTAACAATAAAATTATGGACACGTTAGAAACCATTGGGACTGTGTATACTTTTCTAAAAAAATTTGTCATTGCAAACACTACAAGGAATCAGCTGGAGAAATAAGATAATCGATCGGAAAATTTGCGGCTGCGCTTTGAAACAAGCTTAAAGCTTAAAAGCAGGAAGTAAAATATAAAAAAAGACTTTTTTAGATAATAATTTTGTGGCGAATTTACGTTTAGAAGTTTAGTTAGTTTTTCCTAAATTTACAAATTGGCATAGCCAGTGCAAATGCCAAAAAACCTGTCGTTGTATGTCTGCGGAGCGCAGAGAAAGCACTAATATGGAAGCTTTATCACAAAACAGGTTTGCGTTATTGCAACAAAACCATTATTCACTCAAAGAAAAACAGAAGGTAGGAGAAGAAATCTTCAAAGAAAATCTTTATTACTCAAGAAAGAGCAGAGAGTAAGAATAGAAGAAATGAATAAACGTCTAGTCATTGCAAGAAAATTTTCATTATTTACTCAAAGAAGAGCAAAGAGGAGGAAACGAAGAAATGGATAAATGTCTGATGGAGTTATTGCAAGAAAATCTTCATTTGCTTAAAAAAGGACAGAGAGTGGAAAAAGATATAATGAATAAATGTCTAGTCGTTGCAAGAAGATTTTTATTATTTACTCAAAGAAGAGCTATAGAGTAGGAAAAGAAGAAATGAATAAACGTCACTGCAAGAAAATTTTCAGTATTCACTCAAAGAAGAGTAAAGTGTAGGAAAAGAAGAAATCAATAAACATCTGGAGTCATTACAAGAAACCTTTATTCTTTCAAAAAAGAGCAGAGAGTCGGAAAAAAAGAAATAGACGTCTAGACGTTTATTCATGCTCTAGAGCCATTGCAAGAAAATTTTTAGTATTCACTCACAAAGAAAGGCAGAGAGTAGAAAAAGAAAAAATTAATAAACGTCTACTCATTGCAAGAAAATTTTCAGTATTCCCTCAAAGTAGTGCAAAGAGTAGGAAAAGAAGAAATGAATAAACGTCTAGTCATTGCAAGAAAAATTTTATTATTTACTCAAAGAAGAGAAAAGTGTAGGAAAGGAAGAAATGAAAAAAACGTTTATAGTCATTACAAGAAACCTTCATTCTTTCAAAGAAGAGCAGAGAGTAGAAAAAGAAGAATTGAATAATCGTCTAGAAGAACAAGTGGAGATGTTTATGAAATTTACGGAAAAGCATAGAAAATTTATGTCCGGAATTAGTGAAATAAAAATTTTTCGAATTTGATGAAAATGGAGATGCCGTTGTCTTAAGAAAAAGGTCAAAAAAAGCTAAAGAAACAATCCTAACAAACACTAAGAAGAAAAAATGAAAGAGGACAAGGAAATTTATGTTGTAATCTGAGTAATCACAACCACAACAAGTAAAGTGATTTGTCCTGACAAAGTTAACTACAACTTTGCTGATTTAGGTAAAGAAAACAGGAATTACGAGAATTGAAGTATTTACCAAAACAGAAACAAAACATTTTCAGCATCTGGCATTTAAAGAAAACTTTAAACTTGCACAACAAGAAAAGAAGTTTGAGAAAGAAAGAGTGGCTTTTGAGAGAACCTACGAGAACGATTTGGAATGGTTAAGCCGGTAGCAAAGAATGCAAATTGAGAAAGCCTAAGCACACCAAGGCAAGAAAGAACGTGAGTTGAAATTGTTTCGAGACAACTTGATACAAGAACTGATATTACTTAAAGCCGAAATTGATCTGTTACCAAAAGAACGTCGAAAGACCGAATTTGAGTTTTGAAGAAAAAAAAATGGGTTTATTTATTAGAGCGCGAGAAGAGATTCCACAATTGACATATATATAATCTATATAGAAATATAATTCAGGAATTTAGTGGGACTGACCAAAACCGTTCTTATTAATGTTATTAATTCTTCTATTATCTTGTTACAAAACTAAGGAGTAGTAATAATTAAAAGAAAAATATTAAAAGTTACTGAAGAAACAAATGAGCAAAAAGAAAAGGAAAGGAAAGTTAATGATCTAGGAAGTTATGAAGAGAATGAAATGCCAGTTCTACAGATTAAAATAGGGCCTCAAAAAGAACTTGTCGTAGATGAACAAAGCTTGGTAATTGAGAATAAAGAACTGAAGAAAATCGTGAAGAATTGGAGAAGTTTGAAATCGTAAGTGGGGAATTTGAGACCGGTTATGGAGTTTATAAAAAACCGAAACGTTAAAAAAAAACGATTTGGTTTGTTTCTATAACCTGAAGAGAAGAACTGAAAAGTGCCCGAAGTCCGAAAAAGACTGAGAAGGACCATACGAAATAGTAAAGTGTCTTCCTTACTACTTCTGGTTTCTTTGATTTGATAGATAACAGCCTGACATCCATAAATCAGTACCAAACGCAGGTCAAAACATTGGGTTGGATTGTCTAAGGGTAGGACGGACCTGAAGCGGTTAAGAAATTAACTTTTATGCAAACAGACAGGGTTATATAAAGTTAACATTTCTGGATTACTATACCTGCTTTATTTTATTATTTACTGCTTTATATATTAATATTAATAGCTTCAATAGGGTGTCTTTCTTAGTAAAATTAAGAATTTAAGCCGCCACTAGTTTTGTTTCTCATAGAAAAAGAGATACATGTTTATTTCAAATTCTTTTACTTATGGAAATGATTATTTTAGCAGTGGCACAGTAACACATCTGTTTTACTTTTCTCATTTAACTGCACTAGCAAGGTTAGATAAATGTTATTTAAATTAATAATCTAAAAATAATTCAATTTTACTGCAATTTAATTATTACATTTGTAAACAAATTGGGTAATTTTATCGTCTGTGTGATTAAGTAAGATTTATTTAGTGTGTTTCTGTTTATTTTTTAACAAATTTTAGTTTAGAATTATTTTAACTCACATATCGTAAAATCCTTCATTTTGATGTTTTTGTTACAACATAAATAATCGGATTTTATTAAATTATTACATTTACTCTACGAGGATATCTCATTTTGTGTTAATTGAAGTACCTAAATAACATCCTGGTGATAATTGTACAATCATAGGAAACGAAAATGGTTTGCTAGAAATGACCTCACTTTTGTATTTTTTTTTTCTAGAATTATTTAAATTCAATCAAGGATGACGAAATAAAATTGATTTCTATTTATTTAATTAAAAATCAAATTGAAACTCTTGTTTTTTATTGAAGTAAGCAGTAGATAAATTTTTGTTGGCTTGAAACTTTTAATTAACTTTGTGTCAGTCGTGAAGCTTTGTCTATACAATAAATTTTACATCATTTATCTTTCTTGATTATTTTTTGTCTCTACTTTTAGCTACGATATTTTTCTAAAAAAATAAAATTACTGTTTTTTAGTTTATTGGTACCAAATGTTAACTGTCACTGATAAATGAGGCACTTGCTGTGATTGGAATGCATATAATATCTCCTTTCTTTATCTGTCGCTTCTCTCGTTTAGTTGTTTTACATGACTGTCTACTGTCTCACGGACGAACAAACTAACTCCTGTCGGCAACTGCTCTATGATATGAAACGTTTATAGTAAAATTACTTTCTGGAAGTTAACTTCCTATATATTTCATATTTTATTTTTTATTAATACGAGTATGTCCTTTTTACTGTTATCTTTTATACCTTATTCGTTTCCATTGTGACATTCATTTATTTCTTGGTTTTGTTGAAGTTTACTGCTTCAAGTTAAAATCCGCAATGGGTAGAAACAGTTTTGTTTCCGAAACTTTTGGAACTTATTTGGGAATAAGCAATAGTAAAACAAAAATGAAAATTATGAAATTAGCAGTGAAATAGAAAAATTAACTCTACCAGCAATCGTGCCTCAAGCCACAACTGTCACAAACAGTTTTACTTTATTCTATCCTTATTTTGTAATTTTATTAAATGAAATATTACAATACTAGTACGGTAAAGTAATTTGAGACTCAGACACATACCACGGATGTAACAATGTCACATCAGCCTTTGATGCATTAAAGTCCTCGTTTACAAGCTCCAACCGACATTTACAGTATTTATGTGCATCTTGAGTATGTTATATATCAGACTTACAACGTAAAGATCTATTAAAAGTCATATTGTGGCGTCTAATATTTTTCTCAATTGTTTGTTTAAAATGATGGGAACGTGGACAGACATAAAAACAACATAAATTACGCCAACGTTTCGGAAATTTTTTATCTTTTATTCCTATTCAGGACTAACTAGGATACAAACACTAAACAAACTACTTTACGGTAGTTATTATTATTCACAATTGTGATAGTTTGTTTAGTGTATGCGTCTTTTGTTAGTCCTGAAGGACAAAAAATAAAAATTGTCCGAAACGTGGGCGTAATTTATGTTGTTTTAGCCTGGCCACGTTTCTACCATACTAAACTAACAGTCATATTTAAATTCTTCTATTTACAACTACTGAGAAAAGTAAAATTGTAAAACTCTAAATTTCTTAGATTCTAGGATGCATTAGTTATAAATGATAGAGATTTTTAAGTTTCTGAAATTCTAAGGTTTTCAAAGTTTTACAATTCTAAGACTGCTGAAATTGTAAAATTAAGTTTTCGATTTCCTAACATTCTGCATTTTTAAAATTTTCAGATTTCTTATAAATTTTAAATGCCTCGTTTAAAAAAAACAATACTTTTTCTAATTCTAAAAAAGCTAAAATATTCTATTTGGATGTCATCAATTTAAAAGAAATTTAAAAACTGTATTAAAACTCCAAACTTTTAGATTTAAATATAAATAAAATATAATAAAAACACCTGTTTTTTAGGTTCTTATATGCAGTTATCAAAAACACAAATTCCTACATTTCTAAAGTGTTAAGAATTTTGAAAGCTTCAAAGTTTCTCATTTTCTAAGATTACGTACTGAAATAGAGAATTTTTAAGGTTTTTGATTTCTTAACATTCTGAGTTACCTGATGATGTTTGTGTTTCTTATAAATTATAATCGAATATTTATTAATATTCAAAAAAAAATTAAAATTTTTAATTTTTCTAAAGCTTTAAAATTTTACTGATTTCTAAATTTTCATATTTCAAGATTCTAAAATAAAAATTTTCAGCTTAATAATTTTCTGAAAGTCTAAAATACCTCATATTCTAAACATATTCTACTGTTTTCTCGGATTTCTAAGATTTTAAAGATTTTCCACTTTGGTAGAAATTAAAAAATTTCAAAACTTTAAACATTTTACATTCTAATTTTTATAATCCTTAAATTGTAAGATTTTTTAGTTTCTAATAATAATCAAAATTGAAAAATTTGAAATTCTAAACTTCCTGAAACTTTAAAATAACTCATCTAATTTTACTCTGTTTTCAGGTTTTTGAGTTTACAAGTCTGGATAAATATTCTTCAATCTAATAATCATAAATTTTTTAAATTGTTTCTGAAAAATTATATTTTTTTAACACGTTAACGGCCATGGCGGTCACGAGTGACCGATGCGTAACTTTCTCACAGGGCCACGGCGGTCACCATCAGTGACCGATCACAAAAATCTTCTCTCCAGGCTGGATGAGCCCTTATTTATATTATCTCATGTATGGAAATGATTGACGTGGCCCTGGCAGATACTGTAGTGGTGGCAGGCCTAATTTTTCATGCTTTATTTTTCTGTGAGTAATTTATTTGGGCTCTTGTAAGAGCAACCATTCACTTTACACGGTCACCAACTAACTTATCTGACATTTTTACACTGCACGGTAATAATAAACGTATACTATACACTAGGGTGGGCCAAAAAATAAACTATTTTTTTTTTAACTTCCGACACTGAAATATTGGTTCCTTGGCACTTTTAAAAAATGCTTTTTCAAGATGAGCTCTTAATTTTAATAGGAAAGATCCCTCATCGCAGTTTTACATTTTTTCTTTAGTTCTATTTAGCAAAATTCATATCTCGTCACTACTTGATCGTACAAAAAAATTTTATTTACATTTTTTGTAGGAAATTTAACTTTCTAAAAAAGGTATCTTACAATTTTTTTATAACTCTTACTGTTTAGAATATATCAGAGGTCAAAGTTTGAAGAATTTAGAAAAATTTTCTTTTTCACTTCTAAATTTTATAACTCGTAGATAAATAAATATTATAAAGTGCGCAACATACGGTTTTGTAGAAAATTAAACGCTCTACAGAAAAAGTCGTTTGTGGTTAATCGATTACATCAACCATTTTAAAAAAAATGCGGATTTAGTATCGAATTTTGGTTTTTAAAATGCGTATATCTTCTAAATGGTTAGAATAATCAGTTAACTACAAGAGACCTTTTTTATAGATCGTTTAATTTTCTACAAGGCCATATGTTGTGCATTTTATAATATTTATTTATCTCTGAGATATAAAATTTAGAATTAGAAAAGGAATTTTTGTTAAATTTTTTAAACTTTGACCTCCGATATCTTGTAAACGGTAAGAGATAAAAAAATTGTAAAACAATTTTTTTATAGAGCGTTTAATTTTCTACAAAAAATGTCAATACAAATTTTCTGTAGAATCAAGCAATAAGGAGATATGTATTTTACCATATAGAACTGAAAAAAAAAAAATAGAGAACTGCGATGAGGAAGTCTTTTCTATTAAAATTAAGAGCTCATCTTGAAAAAGCATTTTTTAAAAGTGCCTAGGAACCAATTTTTCAGTGTCGGAAGTTAAAAAAAAATAATCGATTTTTTTGGCCCACCCTAGTATACACATGAAAATAATGCAGCCGTTATTACAAATATTCTATAAAACACATTTCCAATAATTTCCTGCAGGGCCATGGCGGTCACGAATGACCGCTGTGGTTTTTTTTCTTAAATTTGACAAAAGGCATTTTTTTAAATTTTATTGTTACTAATATTATTTGTATAATTTTATCTACCGGAATCACTAAATGGCCCTGTTAACGTGTTAAATTTTAAAATAGCAGTGTTTCTAATAAAATAATCAAATATTTAGTAATTTAAAATTTTTAAAATGTCTAAACATTTTAATTTATAATTTTCATTTTAGATTCAAATTTGTTTTTTGAGGTTTTTGCTTATTGCTAGTTTTTTTAGTCTCCAATGTTATTAAGAATCGAGAAGCTTCAAAATTTTTTAATTTCTAAGATCACATACTGGAATGGCGAATGTTACTGGTTTTTGATTTTTTAACATTCTGAGTTACTAGATGTTTGAATCTCTTATAACTATAAACGAATATTTAGTACTCAAAGATGCTTAAATTCTACTGATTTATGAATTTCTATAAACAAAATTTCTAAGATTATTGAACTTTTTCAACTTATTATTGTTAGAAGAAATTTAAAAAATTCAAGAATTTGAGACATTTTATATTCTAATTTTCTAAGCTCCTTAAATGGCAAGAATTTATAGTTTCAAAGATGGCACAAAAATGAGAATTTCTCAAAATCCAAACTTCCTGAAACCTGAAACTAAAAATAGTCTTTTTAAATTTTGAATTTACAAATTTGTAGTAATTTTCTTCAATTTACAACATTTAAAATTTTTAACTGTTTTATCATTTGTAGAAAAATCACCCAACTTTGAAAAAAAGGACGCTTTATCAAAAACACAAATTCTTACATTTCTGAAGTCCTAAGAATTTTGAAAATTGCTGAGTTTTAAGATCACATAGTGAAATGGTGATTTTTTCAGGTTTTTGATTTCTTATAACATTGGAAATTACCAAATATTTGATTTATAACTATAGTCGAATATTTAAGATTTAAAGATTCTACTGATTTCTGAATTTTTATAATTCAGATTTCTAAAATTCCGAAATTTTTGTGAAATTCCAAAATTTCTCGGATTCTTCTGTTTCTCAGAAGTTTCTAAAACTATCCAATTGTTTTCAACTTCTTCTTAGAAGAAATTTAAAAATTTAAAAACTTTAAATATGTTTGTAACATTCTAATTTTTTAGGTTTTTAATTTTTAAGATTCAGGTATACATATTAAATTTTGAAAATCCGTAAATTTTGAATATTATAATTTTCAGAATTCTACAATTCCGGATTTCTTTATTTTATTATTTTCTTTTATTTCTTTATTTTTTTAACAACTATTTTTGAACAAATATGAAATTTTAATCTCCCCACTCTAACTCGCCAAGTTCCTGCATCATTCCCTGCTGGATTTGTTCTTCTGCACGTGATTTTTTCGCTCGATCGATGTAATTTTCAAACAATCACCCACTGCACCGCGTGTAAATTCCTGCAGCTTGCAGGAACGGTGAGCAGGAATACCCACCGAACTAAACCGAAAAGAATCGACCTGTTTCGTCTCTACTAGCCGCATCATCGCATTTGAACGTAGTCTTTCGTGGGATATGCGTACATTTTTCGTGTTTTCGTACCTTTATTGAACATTTTATGTGGTAGTGTTAGTGATTTTGACTACAAGGGTGGATAGATCGGGCGGTGCCTTTATCCTTTTTGGATTATCATTTATACCTTCATTCATCTCAAACAAGAAAAAAAATAAGTAAGTGATTTTTACTCCAAGAAATGCGGTTTCATTGATCCTGAATGGTTCATTGATAATTTAAATTATTTTTTTTATTGGAAAATGTAAGAAGTTTTGATTTAAATTAATTCAGTTTTAAATAATTGCTTCGAGATTTCTTATTGTTATTCGTTACAGTTTGGTGCATTTAATGTAATTATAATCCAAAAATTATTATTAAAATTTATGAATAATTACTTTTACTTTTTGATTATTATTATTATCGGAATAATCCTTGAGTGAAATTTAAATTCTTGTGCCAGATTTTTTAAATAAATTAATTAATCTCCGGAACTCCAGATTTATTTTTAAACTTCTAGACGATCGATTTTTGGCACAAATTTAATTTTGCCACCGCAATATGATATTTTTGGCATTTATAAAACTTAGAAATGTCATCATCACATTTCTGTCTGGATTATTGTAATTTTATACCAACTAAGACCTCCCACTTTGTTCAATATTAATTTTTTTTTGACTTTTTAAATTTAATTTGAGACATCTAAATAAAGGGAGATTTGTTAAAATATTAGTGTTGAAAGGTCGACCTGTGTCTACAATCTGTCTTTAGAGAACAAACAATGAAAGTGGTAATATTAGGGTTTGCTGTCGAAGCTGTTAAAAGGGCAGCAAACTATTATTGGGACTGTTGTAATCTTCCCCCAGAGATATAATAATAAAACTTTACAATTCTGGGGATTAATTGATGAAAGTAAAATGTGAAAACTAATTTTTGTTTTACTTTAGGAGAGGAAATTCGCAATGATCGTGCTTGCCGGGGAAGGTCTATACATATTTCATTTTCAACAAAGATAAAGATCTGAGAGTTTTGGCTGTTTAGAGTCAGGCATAAATCATTTTATTCTTGGAGAAAAATCGCGAGATTTTGTCACAATTGAGGCTCGTAAATAAAATTGAGATATCTGTATTAAAAATTAAATTTTGGAGATACGTAATTTGAAAATTTGATTTTCAGGTTTTTAAAGAAATTGATAATGTTAGAAATAGAATCTGGCATGTTTCTGAGTTTGAGAAAATTTAGTATCAACTTCAGAGCGTAGAGATAATAGATATATCAGAAATTTATTGTTCTCAATAATCTTATAATATCATATTAGAAATTTTGAGATCTCAAATAACGTAGAAAAGTGAGATTATAGAATCTTAAAAATGTATAATATTATAAATCTGTCTCAGGTCTCAATTATCGCAAAAAATTTTAATGTTTTGGTAATTTTTAAACAAACACACTTGGAAATCGAGAATTCTTTAAATCTCAGAAATCCTTAAAATAGGAAAATCAGAGAGATCAATTCTGTGATACTTAATAATGAAATAAATACGATAGATCAGAGGTTTATTGTTCTCAATAATCTTGTGATATGGTATTAGCAATTTTGTGATCTCAAATAGGCTAGAAAACTGAAAGATTATGTAACCTTAAAAATCTTGAAAATTTCAAAATCGACTTTTATAATTTTATAAACACCATCTGTATATCTAATTTTTGGTAATTGCGAAATATCTTAAATTGTTGGTCATTTTTAAAGACAGAAATTTGGAAATTGAGAATTATTAAGTTCTCAGAAATCTTGAAAAATCGAAAGTATAAATTCTGAGACGCTCTATAATAAATTAGATACAAGAAGACAGAAATTTATTACTCTCAATAATAATTTTTTTAGTAATTTTGTAATCCCAAATATACTGAAAAAATTAGAGATTATGTAATCTTAGAAATTTTGGTAATTCTAGAAAACTTTAAAAATAAAAAATTGAAAAGGTAAATTCTGAAATGCTGTATAATAAAATAAATACGATAAATCAGTAATTTAATGCTCTCAATAATCTTGTAAAATCGAATTAGTAAATAACTTTGTAATCTCAGATAACCTGAAAAAGTTAGAAACATAATAGAGTCTTAAAAATTTTTGGAATTTGAAAATCGAAACTTTATTATTTATAATTCCTAATAATCGACAAAAATCTCAAAATGCGTTTAAATTTTTAAAAACAAAAACTTATAAATTGAGAAATTTCAAATTAAAAAAAAGAAAACGACAGATCAAAAATTTATTGTTCTCAGTAATTTTCCAAAATAAATCTCAGAAATTCTTAAAATTGGAAAATCAGAAAGATCAATTCTGTGATACTTAATAATGAAATAAATACAATAGATCAGAAGTTTATTGTTCTTAATAATCTTGTGATAATGTAGGTATTAGCGATTTTTTGATATCAAATAGGCTAGAAAAGTGAGAGATACGGAACCTTAAAAGTCTTGAAAATTTCAAAATCGACTTTTTTAATTTTATAAACATCTGTAACATCTGTTATAAATATCTTAAATTGTTGGTCATTTTTAAAGACAGAAATTTGGAAATTGAGAATTATTAGGTTCTCAGAAATCTTGAAAAATTGAAAATATAAATTCTGAGATGCTCTATAATAAATTAGATTCGAGAAAATCAGAAATTTATTGCTCTCAATAATTATTTTCTAAAATCGATTAGTAATTTTGGAATCTTAAGGAACTTGAAAAAATTTAAGATAATGGAATGTTAGAAATTTTGGAAATTCTAGAAACCTTTAACAATAAAAACTCGAAAAGCTAAATTATGAAATGCTGTATAATAAAATAAATACGATAAATCAGTAATTTAATGCTCTCAATAATCTTGTAAAATCTTAATAGTAAATAACTTTGTAATCTCAAATAACCTGAAAAAGTTAGAGACATAATAGAGTCTTAAAAATTTTTGGAATTTGAAAATCGAAACTTTATTATTTATAATTCTTAATAATCGGCAAAAATTTCAAAATCCGTTTAAATTTTTTAAGACAAAAACTTACAAATTGAGAAGTTTAAATTAAAATAAAAAGAGAAAATGACAGATCATAAATTTATTGTTCTCAGTAATTTTCCAAAATAAATCTCAGAAATTCTTAAAATTGGAAAATCAGAAAGATCAATTCTGTGATACTTAATAATAAAATAAATCCTAAATAGGCTAGAAAAGTGAGAGGTTATGGAACCTTAAAAATTTGAAAATTTCAAAATCGACTTTTATAATTTTATAAACATCTGTATATCTAATTTTCGATAATTGCGAAATATCTTAAATTGTTGGTCATTTTTAAAGAAAGAAATTTGGAAATTGAGAAATATTAGATTCTCAGAAATCTTGAAAAATCGAAAATATAAATTCTGAGATGCTCTATAATAAATTAGATACGAGAAAATCAGAAATTGATTGCTTTCAATAATTATTTTCTAAAATCGTACTCGTATTAGTAATTTTGTAATCTCAAATAACCTGAAAAAATTAGAGATTATGTAATCTCAAAAATTTTGAAAATTCTAGAAACCTTTAACAATAAAAAATTGAAAAGGTAAATTCTGAAATGCTGTATAATAAAATAAATACGATAAATCAGAAATTTAATGCTCTCAATAATCTTGTAAAATTGTATTAGCAAATAACTTTGTAATCTCAAATAACCTGAAAAAGTTAGAAACATAATAGAATCTTAAAAATTTTTGGAATTTGAAAATCGAAACTTTATTATTTGTAATTCTTAATAATCGGCAAAAATCTCAAAAACGTTTAAATTTTTAAAGACAGAAATTTATAAATTGAGAAATTTCAAATTAAAAAAAAGCGAAAACGACAAATCAAAAAATTATTTTCAGATTTTTTCCAAAATAAATCTCAGAAATCCCTAAAATTGGAAAATTAGAATGATCAATTCTCTGATGCTTCATAATGAAATAAGTATGGTAGATCAGAACTTTATTGTTCTCAATAATTTTGTGATATGGTATTAACAATTTTGTGATCTCAAATAGGCTAGAAAAGTGAGAGGTTATGGAACCTTAAAAATTTGAAAATTTCAAAATCGACTTTTATAATTTTATAAACATCTGTATATCTAATTTTCGATAATTGCGAAATATCTTAAATTGTTGTCATTTTTAAACACAGAAATTTGGAAATTGAAAATTATTAGGTTCTCAGAAATCTTGAAAAATCGAAAATATAAATTCTGAGATGCTCTATAATAAATTAGATTCGAGAAAATCAGAAATTTATTGCTCTCAATAATTATTTTCTAAAATCGTATTAGTAATTTTGCAATCTCAAATAACCTGAAAGAATTACCCTTTAACAATAAAAAATCGAAAAGGTAAATTCTGAAATGCTGTATAATAAAATAAATACGATAAATTAGAAATTTAATGCCTCAATAATCTTGTAAAATCGTATTAGTAAATAACTTTGTATTCTCAAATAACCTGAAAAAGTTAGAGACATAGAATCTTAAAAATGTTTGGAATTTGAAAAACGAAACTTTATTATTTATAATTCTTAATAATCGGCAAAAATCTCAAAATGCGTTTAAATTTTTAAAGGCAGAAACTTATTGTTTTCAGCAATCTTCCAAAATCGTATTAGTAATTTTGCAATCTCAAGTGGCCTGAAAAAGTGAGATTTTATGAAATTCTAGAAATTTTAAACGCTTCAAAAACCAAAATTTATAACTAAAAATTTAATTCTTAACTATTATGAAAAATCTAAAATATTAATAATTTTCAAACATAGAATCTTGGAAATTGAAAAATTTTAGAATCTTACAAATCTTTAAAATTAAAAAATTGTAAACATAAATTCTGTGGTACATAATAAAATAAATGCCATAAATCAGAAATGTATTGCTCTCTATAATCCTGTAATATCGTATTGAAAAATGAGAGACTATGGGGTCTGAGAAGCCTTGAAAAATTTGTAATTTTATAAATTTGTATTTGAGTCTAAATACAGACGAAACCGTGACAGACACAACATTTAATCGTCTTTAATAGAATAGGTTAATATTTTGACAGCGGCCGAAAAGTGCTCACTTTTTGGCCGCTGTGAAATGGGTACTTTTAAAGCGTCATTTAAATACTAAAAATTCAATTGTTCATTTAATTTTTTAATTCAAAATGTTAACAAAACATGAACACTAAACAATCTGCCGGTGTCACATGAAGACCTTACTTTGAAACTGTTCGTAATGTAATTAATTAATTTCCTAAACATCTACCCACACTAGACAATTTTTTGTCCTCCAATAAAATTACCCGCATCTGATTATGATCTCGATCGTAAATAAACCACAATTGTCCACCCCCACATTGCTCTCAATAAATTATCCTTGAAAGTCACCCCGTTTTTCAGTATTTAATAACGCATACCATCTCTTGATAAACTCATTGATAGATGCCTAAGTGATAACAGCATCTAACCATAATCCTTCACAGACAAGAGTCGAGTATAATGACCCAACTGTTTACACACTGAGCGTCTCTGGTGCTTTTATTAAAACACAATCTATCCTCGTCTAGCAAAATCATTAAAGTTGCAATTAGTGAATCTACACCAAATCTTATTACACCACTCAAATTATATATTCGTACCTCTAAAACCACATGATATTTTTAGAACGATTTATTGGTAATGCCAAACAAGCAACCACGGCTAAAATTAACCGCTCAATTAAACAGAAGTTTAGGGGAAGTGTGCGATATCAGAAATCAATTTTATTGGTGCTAACAGATCGAGTCTGCGTCAATAAAATAATGTATGAAAATTTTTTGACTCAATATTTACACCCACGCTTTGATCTAATTTAATCTCCGAGTAACCTGTCTGTTTACTGTTCAGGGAGAAGCTTTATAAATTATTTTAGCCGGAATATTTACAAGTATTGTCAAATCAAAGTTTCGGGTTTATTTTTTTAGCTCCACTGCGTAGATTTTATTACATTCAGAATTTTTGCAAGATGTTATAAAATAGCTATCTCACAAACCACCAAACAGAAAATGACAGATTATCTATTCATGTGTGAAAATTGTCCTGAAAGCTCCTATTGAAAGCTCAGGGACAAGCTTTTACACTTTCAGCCGTAGAAAATGAAAAATTTTATATTGAACAGATGTTTCAAAAGATGGCTTTCAAAAACAACTTTAGCAAAATGAGAAAATACTACTTTGATGTTTAAAAAAATGAAGTTGGTTTTTTAAATTTGTCGTTTCAGTTGGTTATCGAATTAGGAACGAACTTAAATTTAACCTCACGAATTTTTTTGCACTTAACTATATTGAAAGCACAATAAAAAAGATCCCGTAGTGACAACTCTTTTGTAAATCATTATAGGGAACATGGGTCGAGTAATACATCATTTTGAAGAGCTTTTCAGTCGGGCCAAAAGTTGTTAATTTTTACCATCTTTAACTCCTGACTAAAATGATCCATCTAAATTTTGTGAGAAACGATTGAGATAAAGGCTTTGAAACGGGTAAAGATTCTTTTTAAAGGTAACATTTGGTTATGGTAAAAGCACAATTTAAAAAACCATCCCCGTTGCTAGGTGACAACCCTTTTTAAGTCATTATAACATACTTTATAACTCTTGATCATTATAACTCTTGATCAAAAAACCTGTTGCCTTGACAACAGGGGTGTCTTTTATGGTACCTTTACTGCTATCAAGTCTCCCCCTCGTAAACAAATGAGCTGTTCGAACGATTTTTTTTAAATTATAACAGAGAAAAAACTTTTAATGGGACTTTTACAGTGGGCCACCTGTTTAATAATATTACTTTGCGCAACTGTATTAAGAATGTCTAAAAGGAAGAAGTGCGAAACACTAAATAATAGCTACTAATGCAATAAGTTGCAAAAAGAGAGTCTTTTAAGCACACGATGTGAATCTTATCAACACGTCAAGAGCTTAAAAGACATGGATTTTGCAACGTATTGCATTCAAGATTTTTTATTACAGCGTTTTATAACAGATTTTTATTTCAAAAATAATGATTTCAACGATTCACACTGTACGGTAGGTTACTATGGATTTAAATTTCGTTGTTTACTGTTTTTATAAAATTCAGACTGTCAACTTGGGTTCTGTGTTTAAGTTCTGTGACAAAGGAAAACAAAAATGAGCGATTCTGAATTTGATTCCGACATTTAAAAAGCCGCGGAAGCTGCACTAGCCACGCTAGTGCCTGAAAAATATAAGAAAATTTACAAGGAAACATACAGGAAATTTGGTAGTTGGTGTGAGGAAAAAATGTGACAAGTATTGAAGAAAAGGTACTTTTGGCCTATTTTTCGAAATTATCTTCTATGTATAAGCCGTCTACTTTATGGAGTACCTACTCAATGCTAAAAACTATGATATATCTTAACAAGAACGTAGATAATAAAAAAATTACAAACTTGATTGCATTTCTAAAAAGAAATAGCAGTGGGTACAATGCTAAAAAAACCAAAATATTCACCAAGCAAGAGATAGAACGTTTCATAAAAACAGCTGAAAGATTATTTATTGGCAAAAGTTCTGCTAATTACTGGGATTTTTGTCGCGTTACGCAGAGAAGAAATAACGTTTTTGAAGGTGGAAGATATAGAAGATTGTACAAGTTTTATTAAAGTGAAGATACCGAATACCAAGACAAAAATTTCACGAATGTTTATAATAACTGAAGGATTTGTAGATGGAATCAGTTTCTTACAAATTTTCTGCAAATACACACAGTTTCAACTTCCTCATACTGAACTTTAGAGATTCGTCTTAATCTATAGAAATTCCAGGCGCTGTACGCTACCCGTTGGTATAAATACTATTGGAGGTATACATAAAAAAATGCAGAATGTCTCGGCCTTCTAAATGCAAAAGAATATATCGGGCATTGTTTTCGCCGTTGTTCAGCAACACTCTTAGCAGATTTAGGAGCAGATATTACATTACTCAAAAGACATGGAGGATGGCGATCGAGTTCTGTTGCGGAAAGTTACATAGAAAACTCTGTTGAAAGCAAAAACGCATTTACGATGAAAACTATGGGAAAAGAAGAAACTGTATCAAAGAAAAGAAGAATCTGTGACGAAAATAGCAAATCTAAAATGGCGTCTACAAGTACCGTTTTTACTTGTATTGAAGTTCAGGAAAGAAATCTGAAATCTTCGAATGTTCAATTTAGTCACTTAAGTAATTGTACTTTTCACGTTTATAATAAATAAATAAAGTAAAAAAATATATTTATTTATTTTTGAGCACTAGTGCTTAAAAGTATGTTACTTTTATGCACTAGTGTGTAAAAGTACGTCATTTAGCAATCAGAATGACAATCAAAAAGTCACTGTTATAAAACGCTGTAACAAAATAATTATTTTAGATCTGTCTACTTCTTTGTGGCGATAATGAGTTTTTAATGTTTCAAAAACTAAACCTGAGTAAAATCCATGTTAACATAACAATCCCACAAAACTGTTTTTATTAAACAAAGAGTAACGGTACAATTATAAAAATACAAAACGTACAATTAATTAAAGTAAAAGAATTTTAAGAAAAGTCATTAAACAAAATTATGTTCTGATTTATCTTGATTTGAAGTGTTAATAAGACACCGATCAAAAATCAACTTATTTTTAATTAATGTTTGAAACACGTGTATAGTTATTAAGATTAATATTCCTGATAAAATCATAAAGGTCGTAATCAACAATTGATAGTGAAATAAATAATGTAAATAATCTTACAACACGAAATTATATCCATCCTTCGGCACTTAATTAACTTTTTACGTAATAAATTATTAATCTCTATTTTATTTATGTGTCCTAATTTTTTAATATTGCTCGAGATTTTTCTTCTAAAATAAAATGATTTTGGCGTACTTAATTCAAAAACAGCCAACTCAGGCCCAATATTTCTCAAAATTACAGAATCCTGAAGGTCTAGGGATCAGAAATGACTCCTATAGGAGAGGAGCAGAAGGGTATACCTAGTATTTTTGAAATATTTGTGATACTTTAAAGTGTACCAAAATGTTTTTAATCGCTACGGTTTAGGTTTTTTGTAACTTTTACAAAATTTAAAATTTGCACAATCTAAAATTATGTTTCATTATTCTTGTAAATTTGCACAAGTCGTAAACATTGTTTAAGGTATTTTTAAAATTTTTGGTTTTCTATGATTTTAAATTTTAAAGTACAATTTATTTCAATTGTTACAATAAAAAAAATTGTATTTAATTATGCCAGTACCTAATCTTTATAAGGCTAAATCAGAATCTCAAATAAATAAACCACAAAAACTTAAAAAAATTCTTTGTATGTAAATATTTAATTAGAAATTGGTTTTATAACGTGAATTGCATTTGCAAATGCTGAAACTTGTTAAGAGATGTTTCCTTCATGAGCTGTTTCCTGTTTTGTTCTAAGTATTAAAATGTTAAATTACCAATATGACTCAAAAATGTCTTTCGTCATAAAATGATAAGTCGTTTATTTCAAAATTGCTGGATTATCTCGAAACTTGTTAATCTTAATTTACGACTCTGGAATCTCACAGACGTCACAAAAATTAGATTTGACCACGACTATCACCGAAATTTATTTTCGTTTTAGTTGTGTCTAAAAAGATTCTAATTTGGCTTTCGGCCATTTTCCGAGCTTTGCCAATACACTTTATTGAAAAATCCTGCAAAATCAGCTCACGTTTCAGCATAAAACTGAAACGGAGTAACAGATATCGGTCGACGACACTTTGGGAATCATTAATCACCATCAAGCTCAGATTTAACATCTATGAAGATTAATTTTTTAGTATCTCTCGCTTAGAAATTTATTCCAATAATATCTAAATAGTTTTGTTTGGAATTCAACATCGTGAACTTGTCCTCCTCTTTTTGACTTAATTACATCCGTTGTCCTATTATTAGATTAGCCCACCATTATTTTTATAGACTAGTGAAGTTGTTATTATCAATTATGATTCAATTGCTAACGAAATTTGAGAGATGTTTCAATTAGTAGAAATGTTTCGTGACGATCTAAATGTGGGCGAGAGAATTTTTCCTAGACCAATTCTTCAATGCTCAATTTAGAACAACTAAAATGAAAAAAGTTTTCCAATACGAAAACTGTCCATGTTTTTATATACAACTGCTCGAACTACAGCTTACTATTGTCATTTATGTCACTCATCCGAGCAGTGACGTAACTAAGAAATTTGGGCCCTAGGGCAAAAAAAATTAACGCACTTTTTAATGCAAAATTGTTATATTAACATACGAGTATAAAAGTTTTTTGATAAATGAAAATAAGCAATTAAAACATTTTTAAAAAAGTTGACAAACTTATTAACTTTAGAGCTAAGAAATTTTAGAATTTAAAAAATTTCAGAAATCGGTAAAATTCAAAGCATTGTGAGTTTTAAATCTTCATTTATAGTTATAAAAAACGTAGACATTTTGTAAATTTTGAATTAACAAATTACTCTATCTTTTCAGGAACTTAGAATTCAGAAATTTTAAAAGATGTCACGAAATTTTAAAAATTCAGAATGCTAGGAAATTAAAAACCTGAAAAACTTACTTATTATTCTACAATTTCAGACTTAGAATTTCGGGAATTTTGAAATCTCAAATATATCTTAAGAATTTCAAGACTAAAAATTTGTGTTCTTAATAACTACACACAACTACATAATTTTTAAATTATCAGAAATTAATTAAAAACGTTTAAAGATGAAAAAGAGCTGAACGACAATAAATATAAATTATTTAATCTTTCTTTATTTTAAAATCTAAAACACTGCGCAATCGGTCGTACCTACAAAAAAATTCAAAGGAAAACTTATCGAGAATTAAAATTTATATAATAAAGTCCAAGGACCAATATTTTTATCCCTAATAATTTAGATTCTAGAGCAGGGCGGATTTAGGCACGGTTCTTATAGGCTGCAGCTTAGGACTTCTCAAATCAAATCAAAGGACCCCTTGTTCTCACTTTCCTAATTTTTTTCTTGAGTTTTTTCCTTTTTTTTCCTAGAAAGTTTCTATTGAAAACACCTAATAAACGAACGAATTTCTCATATTTTTTATAACGGCGTTTTTCTTGTTCTTCTTTTTGAATGACGTAAGTCATTTGGTTTTTTTCTTCTTCCAGTCGTAGTTGTCGTTTTTCTTTTTCTTCTGAACGATGTTTTTTTATCAAGTTATTTAAGAACATTTTTTATTCTTTTCTTTTTATGTTTCTTTTCTTTCAGTCATAATTTTTCTTGTCTTTTTCTTTCAAGTTTTCCCAGAACACTCTTTCATCTTTCAGAAACTTTATTTGGTCTTTTTTTAATCGTAGTTTAATCAGTTTTTAGTTTTTTTGTCGTTGTTTTTAAAGCTTCTTTGCTTTTGTTTTTTTAAATTGTTCCTTTTTTAAAACTTTATTTTTGAGTTTCGTTCAGAATATATTATTGTTCTGGATTAATTTGTATGTCTTTGATAAATCCATCTATCTATGTACTTGTCAAAATAAAGTATCAATCAAGTTTACAAACATCATCACACTTCTTAATATACGCTCAACTAATATCATTTATCAATGACAGGCATCACACCAAGAACGTACGTCATGCTCGAAAATGTTCTCGAAACGACTCTTCTATATAGAAATTCGCGTAAAATTGGTATCAGCCATGTTGAATGGGATTTATTTAGATTAGTCTGTAGCAAGTTACATGAGATTTAAAGAAATGTATTGCCAAAAAGCATCTACTTATTTTTTCAAATTATTATATGCGTTCCCGAAATGACGTTGTATTGAAACTTACCTCTTCGATTTAAATTATTAATACAAAAAAAAAAGAGAGCAGTTAAGACCAGATTGTTTCACATGAATATTCACTATCTGTTATGTATAGTTATGTTTCGTCGAAAATTGCTACGTTTAAATATGTATGCGTTCTCGGAAATGATGCAAACAAATTTTGCAATAAATTATTAACTGAAATAAAACTGTTTTAACTAGAAACATAAGCAATAATCTTGAAACCGCTAGATAAAATTATTATCTACGTTCCCGAAATGACGTTGTATTGAAATTTACCACTTCGATTTCAACTAATAATACAAAAAAAAGATATGGAGAGCAGTTTAGACCGGATTGTTTCACATGAATATTCACTATCTGTTATGTAGTCATGTTTTGTCGAAAATTAATACTTTTAAATGTGTATGCGTTCCCGGAAATGATGCAAACTAAATTATTAAACTGTTTTAACTAGAAGCATGGGCAAAAATCTTGAAACCGTTGGATAATTTTTTGCTATGTTATAGCTGATGTGTGTGGATTACTATTCTTATTTCTTTGGTGTTTCATAAAAGAATAGGTATATTACATATCAATATCAAATTAATTGATATAATATAATTAAATGACTTAATGTGAATAATTTGTGCTTAATTACTTTAATAACAAATAATAAATTTAATAATTTAAAGGTGTTCAAAGCAAATATTAAGCTAAATTTTTGAGTAGAACAGTTCTGTTTTTTCTATTAATAGGGTCTAGGAACGCCTTATTATCCCATAAAACCTTTCGAAATCGACTTAAAGACCTTAGAAAAATAATTGATGGTTTCAATAATGAGCTAATAACTACCTGTGCAATTTAAAGGTAGTTTTACAGCATCATAAATCAGCAACAGGTACCTAAAATCTTTAACAATTGCTAGGTCCATGTCCGTTCGCTAGTCGCTATTACAGGAAATTATAATTTATAGTTGAAGCAATGAAATGTAATAAATATTTATTATTTTGACCCGAATAAATTATTTTTAATAAACTAAACTACATATAAATAAATAATAAAAAGTCGGGATTTATCAAATCTCATTCATAACCCAAAACGTCCTGTAATTTCCCGGAATCACCTGAAAACTGAAAGGAACTTCCCGATCGATACTTGAAGCTGTGCGGATGTAGACAGAACGTCTGGCTCTACCTCTACTTATCTAAAATTCCTTTTTTTTGCAGAAACCTCCACTCAAAATGGAATGTGGTGTAACGGGGGCTTATACAAACGGAACAACCCCTACCGGTATTTTGGCTGATGTCCGGTCAGAAAGATCGCCGTCAAAGACCGGCCTGCATGTGAATTTCAAGGATAAGGGAGAGATTAAAGAACGCAGAGAGAAATTTCTTACTGCCAAATACGGACATCATCAAATGAGTCTGATTCGAAAACGATTGGCTGTGGAAATGTGGCTTTACGAAGAGCTTAAAAAGCTCTACGAAACTTCGGTAAGTTACTAATTTCGTAGTCTAGACAATGAAAAAAATTTAAAACGAAAATAGACCCAATAGCACCAAACACTTTCGGCAATAAAGTTGTCATCCTCAGGTGAGAATTGTTTAGTGAAGTGTTTGGTGTTAGTGGGTGCCGTTTTTCGCTTCATTCGACACACCAATAAGATAAAAAAAATTAGTTTGTATATAAAGTTTGTTTCAAAATTGTAATTATATACCAAATTATAACAGTATAATAATAAAAACAGATAATATCAAATGGATAACCGCGAATATACAGACGAAAAATGATTTAACAAATTGTAAAAACACAATTATTTGCTGCAAAAATGGCACTGTCAAATTTAAATGTTACACTACCAAAATCAACAGTGTTGCCACCTTAAATTCCCTTTCTGAAATACAGTATTTTTTTGTAATGTTATGCGGGTCTCCATTGTGAATTTACAAGTTCCTGGGTTATTTCAGGTTGAGGTGAAAAATTCTCAACAATTCTTTTCATTACGATAACACGTATTTGCCGTTCCTAATTAGTAATTACATATTATTGATTGTATACTCTCATAAACGTAATTGTTCGTTGAACTCTGTGATTATTTCATTACGTGACATTATATTAAATCAGTTGTTTATTAATTCTGTTTTATTAATTAAACAATGGCATAAGCTATTGTTGAAACATTTTTTACTCATTTATTATTGATTTGTATTCGAGAAAAAATGGAATAACAGGACAATGAATAAATGTATTTAATGGTATATTAGTAAGCAATAATCAACGTTGTTCGTTGACTGTTTATTAATAAGAAGATTAGTGTATGATTTTCGTTAAGAAATGATTTATTATTTTGGTCATTAATATACCAAAAAACATTTTTTTTTTGCTTTTGAAGGTAAATTTTTCAGGCTCGGATCTTTTGTTGTCGAAAGGGCGGTTAGGCCCGGTTCTTTTTATAAAAACTGCTTTCATTTGTATTATTATCTGGAGAGAGAATTTAATTTAGAAATTCTTTTCTCTCTTGCAAAATTTTGATTGTTTTTGAGCAGATCATTCAGGATTCAGGCTCTTTCCATTGCTTTTGGCTGTACAGTCGAATACAAATCGGAAATCGAAATGCATGAACGCTTTCTTCTTTTTTAAATCCTGTTTCTTAAACACTAAAAATATGGAGCCGAAGGCAACAGTTTCATTTTATTTTTTGTATAAGCGTTGAAGAAACATTTATTTTTGTAATAATAATTGTCATGTCGGTTTTACACCCCTAAGTTATATTAAAACGTTTCTAATCTTTCGAGACGGTTGTAAAGAACAGTCTTAATATAAAAGGGACAATTTATAGTTAGTAGAAAAAGGAAAAACAGAAGAAAACTTTAGAACTAGAAGAACAAAAAAATCTAAAAAATAAATTTGAAAAATATCGTTTGGAACATTCTATTTAAAAGGACTAAAACCGAGCTTACAATTTGATAAAAGACAACTTGAAGAGAAAAAATAACAAGAAGTTCCGACTATAAAAAAGAAAGAAAATTCTAGAAGATCGAAGAAAGATCGTGGAAGACTTGGAAAAAATCGTTTGGGAAATTCTACAAGAATAAGAGACAATTTCATTTCAATAGAACATGAAAGAAAGCGACGGAAAGAGGAGCAAAAACAAGAAAAACGGCAATGACCGGAGGAGAAGAAGGATAAGAATCACTACAACAGAAAGAATATAAAAACCAAAGAGAACTATAGATAGAAGAATTTTGAAAACGTTGTTTGAAAAATTCTTTTTAAAAGGACTAAAACAGAGTCTAAATTTTGATAAAAGGCGACATGAAAAGAAAGAAAAACAAAAGACTTCAATTATAATAAAGAAAGAAGACAAAAGAAAATTTTAGAGGAACGGAAGAGATCGTAGAAAAACCAGAAAATGTCGTTTTGGCAATTCTACAACAATGAAAGACGATTTCATTAGAAGGCTAAAGAAAGCGACTGAAAGATAATAAAAAACAGCAACGACTAGAAGTAAGGAAGAATAAGAAGTACTACAACAGAAGGAAAAAAGAACCAAAGAGTATTATAAAAGAATTTAAAAAACGTCGTTTGAAAGATTCTATTTCAAAGGATTAAAACAGAATCTAAAACTTAATAAAAGGCGACTTGTAGAAAAGATAAACCAAAAACTCCGACTAGAAAAAGAAAGAAGACAAAATAAATTTTAGAGGAACGAAAGGAGATTGTAAAAGAACTGTAAAATGTCGTTTGGGAGATTCTACAAGGGTAAAAGACGAATTTAATAGAGTGTCAAAGAAGGCGACTGAAAGAGAATAAAAATCGACAATGACTAGAGGTAAAAAAGAATAAAAAACACTACAACAGAAGGAAAAAACAACCAAAGAGAATTATAAAAGAATTTGAAAAACGTTGTTTAAAAGATTTTATTTAAAAGGACTAAAACAGAGTCTACAATTTGATAAAAGGCGACTTAAAGAGAAAGAAAAATAAAACACTACGAATAGAAATAAGAAAGAAGGCAAAAGAAAAATCTAGCGGAACGAAAGAAGATCGTAGAAGAACTGGAAAAAGTTGTTTGGGAGATTCTACAAGAATAAAAGACTTAGAATGAATAGAATAGAAGACTTAGAAGAATTAGAATGTCAAAGACAGCGACTGAAAGAGAATAAAAAACAACAACAACGATTAGAGGTAAAGAAGAATAAGAAACACTACAAGAGAAGGAAAAAAGAACCAAAGAGGATTATGGAGGAATTTGATAAACGTTGTTTGAAAGATTCTTTTTAAAAGAATTAAAACAGAGTCTACAATTTGATGAAAAGCGTCTTAAAAAGGAGGAAAAACAAAGCACTCCGAATAGAAATAAGAAAGAAGGCAAAAGAAAAATCTAGAGGAATAAAAAAGGATCGTAGAAGAACTGGAAAAAGTTGTTTGGGAGAATCTACAAGAATAAAAGACGATTTCATTAGACCGCAAAGAAAGCGATTGAAAGAGAAAAAAAAAACGACAACAACTGAGGGAAAAGAAGAAAAAGAAAAATTAGAAACATTACAACAGAAGGAAAAGAAAAACTTGTAAGAATCATAGAAGAATGTGAAAAACAAATTTTTGGAAGGTTTCTAAAAGAACAAAAAAAGATATTAGATGATACAAAACGATTTAAAAGAAAGAACAAAGAGACTAGTTAAAAAGAACTTTAAAGTGAAAGAGGAAGACAGTAAAAGAATAACAAGAAAAACAGAAATACATTCTACAAAAATCTATTGAAAAAGGTAATTTTACAAGAGTTTGATAAACAGGCGACATAAAGAAAGAAAGAACAATGGAAGATTTTAAGGAAACAAAAAACATTGTAGATAAACTTGAAAAACATAATTTGGAGGATTCTAGGAGAACAACTGGAGATTCCAAGCGACTGGAAGAAAATAAAGAGCCAGAAAAACGGCAAAGGAAAATTTAAACAGTAGGGCTGGGCGAGCCCTAGTCTTAGGTAGATATCGGGACATCTTTTAGGTATCGGGTCAAGAAAATATCAAATGAAATTTTATTACTGATCCATTTTCAACAACGATAATGATTTTATTAAATAATACTATGGAAAATAAAGCAAATAGAGAAACAGAAACTAATAACTTTATTGATTCGTCGTTTTATTATTAATTACGGTATTAAATACAGTAATTAGTACGAGTGTATTTGGAGTTAATAGTTTCGCTCCATTTGAACGCAAATGTCTTCCACAATATCTTCAGTAGGAGTGGATGTGGAAGTCGATTAGATTTTGTTTTTGCAACTTTATCTGTATTTAAAAGACGTCTGGCAACCCGAATGCAGTCTTTAAACATGATATAATCTACTATTTCCGGCTAAATTTGTTAAATTCCAAGAAATATTACCAACTATTAATTTCATTGTAGACTCCACTTTTAAAATGTCATGTTCTAATTCAAAAACCATTTTAACAAAGTTTTAACAAGAACTAACGACAACTTATTAATCAAATTTTTGAAATATTGGAGAGTTCAGAATTTGCTTCAGAAAAGTGTTTTTTCACAAAAAAATTTATTAGAATTGATCAAAAGTAGAACTACATATTCCCAGATCAAAATTTTTGACATTATCTTAAATCTTTTCTAATAATAATATAGCGTGTGAAAATCATATTTATAAAATTTTGTAGAGCTTTCATACAACTTTCAAATATCACAGCAAGCAATTAATTATCAACAAAAATATAAATAATTTTCAAACTGAGTTATTATGTTTCTTCCTGTCCATTAATCAATTATCAATTTCATAACAGTTTAATAATTGAATTCTGATATTTATTAGACAACTATTGGGGGTAAATCGAGTGCTATTTAATGAAATTATGATGTTGAAATAAATTTTTAGATACAAGTTAAAGGTTGGAGATTTGTTCAAGTATTTTATAATGTTAATCAAGAAAAACAAAACAATTTATAAAAGACATTGTCAAGATAAATAATATGAAATGATTTAAGTAATTGATGTTTTACTCGTATTCCAACACAAGAAATCAACGTTTCATTAATTAATGTCATATGTTATACAGATAATGACTATATTAAGAGTGAAATAAAACAGAAATTGCTACTGTTGGAGGCTGTAAATTCGATTTTAGTTGTTATAGCGTGTTAGTAATTGATACCATTTATAATGGGCGTGGAAAAAATATCTCAATAACTGATGTAATTAATTATATGTATTATTTATAATTGTTATTATTTGATATAACAAGATTAATCATGTGGAAAAAATAAGAAAAATTCCTTGTAAAAATATATCAAGGCAAGATAAACAGATATCCTAGATTTACATTGAGTAAAAAGTGAATCAACTTTGCCGAAGATGATCCCACAGATTGCAATGATTTGAATTTAAATGAACACACGATACTTTTCCTCACAAAATTTTTAGTATAAAAACGAATTTTTTTGCAAGAAGCAACATTTTGAAACAGGAAAAATTGCAAAAAAATATTACATAGTTGTCGCGATTAGGTTAACAAGCCTGACGATCTTGACACTAAAAGACAGAAGACTAGAAGTTAACAAGCACATAAGGAAGCAATTACTGCATTAAGACAAGAAGTATCCAAGCTAATTGACGAGACAATGTAATTTATTATGCTGTCTGTACGTATTTCTTGTCACTGAAATCAATTGTTGTTTCTTTGAAATAATTCTTTCTGAGTGAAAAAAAAAATGCAACAATTTCCTGCTCTATTGCGTCATTTTTGCGTGTGGTGAAAAGCCGACACGTTCAAAATGCGATTATGACTATCGATTGACACCAGAAGGTAAAAATGAAAGCTCACAAGTTCAGGATCAGACATGAATTTCTTACGATTGGCACCGAAATTAACTCTCAGATCAATAAAATCGTTTATAGGTGTTACGGAATAGACGAAAAAATTTAACGGTTCAAGGACGGATTTTGCATAAATTAATTGGGATAGGTAATTACATACACGAAAACATCATCACGATTGGAAAACGATGAGAAGGTGAACGACTTAGTTATTTTAATTTGGAAAAATTTTGGAGACATTATTGTTGTGAAATCATTGAAATTAGTGTTTCTTTAAAATTCGATTTGGTTTTGTCCTTGATTGATTTTGTTATTTAACAATTTATAGGTTCAATATGGCTTTCGAAGCTAAATTTGGTGGTTCTTACAGGTAAACATCGGTTAATGTAAACATCTAACAATAATAAACATTTGCATTTTACGGACGTATCCACTTTGATGCAAATTTTACTCTGCAACTAAATTTAAATCAGTACACAGTAAACAAGAGTAATTAGAAATTGCAGAGTTTTGTTGGTGCTTCTCTGCAATGGCAGGCAAAAAATCAAATCGTGGAAAGTTTTTTGGAGAGAAAGAATATTTATTATTATTTGTGGAAGGTATTGCAATTTAGGGTTGGTTTGATTCAAAGAGTTGGATTAATAACGAATAATTTATTTCCACTATGTGCACTAATGCAACAATAAATAAACAACTCGATATTCACACTAGAATCTCCGTCGCTTTAATTATATCGCTCATTTTATTTGCTTGTCTGGTTTTTGACTAACTAACTGACCCGTCAACCTTCTTCCTTATATAATGGAACGTCCTTCCTAGAAAGTGCTGGATGGTTTGTGACGTTTCTACATTCAACTGGTTTAAATGTGAAATTTGAAAAAGACGAAAGAGAGGCGGCATTGCCACTATTGCCATTGTGCACAATATACCGTGGATACAATGTAAATACAGTTTAGTTCTTTCGGAATTTAATTGTCACTACGTAGCAGGCCACTACATTTTTTTGGTCCTTCGAAATGGCAGAAAACTAAAGATCAAACAGAGAACTTCTATTCAAAGGCTTCGGAACAACTGACAGTAACATTTTGTAAAAAATAATAGTAACAGGGAAGTCTTCTCTCAAGAACAAGAAGTCGATTAGAAGAAAACAGTTAATACAGTTGGAATTTCTCCAAAGCAACTTTTCTTGGCGAGAAAAGAGAAAAGATTGGATAAAGATTACACCAAACAGCATCAAAAAAAAGACTGTAATGGTAACTCAAAATGGTCGGTTCTTGAAGATTCTGGGACAGTTCAAAATGGCCCCCAAAATTTTATTGAAGTACAAAACTTTTTACTTCCAGAAGATTGAAGTAATTTGGACGATTTGTTTTGTTGGTGTTGAGTTCTTCCTCTAAACTTGTGGTACTAATTATACAGGGCATCAGAAGAATGTAAAAAAAAGGTTTCTTAGAAGCTACCATTCACAAAAAAATGTTTCAATTTTTTAATGGGTTATGGATAGCCGTTTGCAAACCTCCAACCCTCCCGTCCTTAAAGAGAAATCACCGTTTGACTTGTCATTTTGGTTGGAGATGTACTTAATTGTTTATTGAGTACAGTTGAGTACATCACCATCCAGTTGACACTACACTCCTAGAGAAGCTACTAAAGATGGATGACGAAACGTAGAGTACAAAAACTCCATTGACACGGTTGGAAGAAGAATCTTGGAAGAAGAAAAAGTACAGCTGGTGGTATAAGGAGCTGAATATCTCCTCATACATTCTGTGATCCTAGTACCAAATCAGAAAATTAGATTTTTATTAATTGATTTAGAAATTTTTTTGGTATTTTTTCATTTTCTACCAGGATCATAGAATGTGTGAATAGTAATTAAATACCTCCGTGGTATTCTGTGATCCTAATACCAAATCAGAAAATTACGTGATATTTAGTAAATATTTTTTTCTACTTTACGTCGGTAACAGAGTCCGATTTGGGTGCGGTAATAGCCAACTCCGCACCCAAATTGCGTGCGGTAACAGCTAGTGCAATTTACTGTTTTCGGATTGGTAACACCGTGTAACACGCTATCGCTGAAATGAAACGTCACGGTCACGTTTCTGTCGCCGATGAGATTACAGTAATTATATTCGAATAAATTTTGTTGCACTTGATGACCAGCAGTATTCCTCAACAAAGTGTTTTTGTGTGTGTGTGTCGCAATTAATCTATAAAATATTTGAAAATAAGGTGGACACTGGACAGCGGTGGTAGACGTCACAAACTTTTCTTTTGAACAGTTTTAACAGCGTTAGAACAGCGTTAAAGTGAAACTTGAAACTAAAATGGAGCTTTTGGCCTTTATTTTGACCATTTACAACCCCCATAGCGTTCGATAATTTACAAGTTATTTGCTAGATGAGTGTATAAATCTGCTTGACTGAAATAACGATAAAATGAAAGGAGTCGCTGAGAACCGCAAATGAAGTGGGAATTTAGAGATAAATGGAGATTTTCCTCACTGTGTTAATGCCAATTGGATTATTCAATCAATATCCGATACGGTAGGTAAAAATGAACCATTTGTGAGTTACTTACACAGAATTTTAAACAAATTTAAAAACATTTCAAAGTTCAATGACTTCATTGACACTTTAGTGACATTCTTATTACCAACTGTCTCGTATTAACGCAAAAGTCTCCAAAGATTAAATAATTAACTTTTTTACTTAAAAATTACGTAAAACACGTAAAGTAGAAAAAGTAGCATAAAGAACTTGTTTTTTAAAGTCATTGTGGCACTCATTCAGTGTGTTCACAGAAATTCACAGAAAGTGTGATGAGTAATTGAATACGTCCTTAGATATTCTATGATCCTGGTAACAAATCCGAAAATTACGAGATTTGTATTAATTTGTTTAGAATTTTTTTATTATTCTTCGATTTGCTATCAGGATCACAGAATGTGTAAGGAGGTAATTATGTTCATAGTAATTGAATATCTCCTCAGGCAATTTATAAGCCTGGTACCAGATCGCAAAATTGCGAGATCTTTAGTAGTTTATTTAGAAAATTTTTGGTAGATTTGCATCTACTATCAAGATCGCAGAAGTGGTGAAGAGGTATTCAATTCCAGTATAATTGAATATCTCCTCAGACATTCTGTGATCCTGGTACCAAATTGCAAAATCGTACGATTTTTAGTAATTTATTTCAATACTTTTCGGTATTTCTCCATTTTCTATCAGGATCACAGAATGTGCTAGGAGGTATTCAATTCTAGAATAATTGAATACCTCCTCAAACATTCTGTGATCCTGGTACCAAATCGCAAAATTGCGAGATTTTTAATAGTTTATTTCAAAAATTTTCGATATTTTTCGATTTGCTATCAGGATCACAGAATGTGTAAAGAAGTATTTAATTCCAGTATAATTGAATATCTCCTCAGACATTCTGTGATCCTGGTACCAAATCGCAAAACTGCGTGATTTTTAGCAATTTATTTCAGAATTTTTCAGTATTTCTCGATTTACTATCAGGATCATAGAATGTGTGAGGGGGTATTTAATTCTTGAATAATTGAATACCTCCTCACACATTCTATGATTCTAATACCAAATCGCAAAATTGCGAGATTTTTAGTAGTTTATTTCAAAAAATTTTGATATTTCTCGACTTGCTATCAGGATCACAGAATATATAAAGAGGTATTTAATACCAGTATAATTGATTACCTCCTCAGACATTCTGTGATCCTGGTACCAAATCGCAAAATTGCAAGATTTTTAGTGGTATATTCAAAATTTTCGATATTCTTCGATTTACTATCGGGATCATAGAATGAGTAAGGAGTAACTGAATACCTCTTCAGACATATCCTGGTACCAATTCAGAAAATTACGTGATTTTCAGTAATTAATTTATAATATTTACGGGAAAACGTTTTTGATAGGTACAAAACCTTTTATTTATTTGAAACATTTTTGTGGTTCTGAAAAGAACCGTTTTTTTAATGGTTCTTCTTGACTCGGCAACATCCCCAAGAGGACTCCTCGAACATCCATTTCCAGAAAACCCATTTCTCCAATGGTAAATGAGCACCAATCAGGGACCTAAAAAGAAAAAGCAACTTTTATAGGAAAAATTATTGTTGACTCGTAAGAGGTTGATGCAAATTCGGTAAAAAAGGAGAACTTTTGATTTGTTAACAGGAGGATAAAGTATGGACTCCTCAAAATGGGATTAAAATGTACTTGCAATTCAGTATTCAGTATCATGTTAAAATAATTGAATTTGATTTGGTCCTTTTATTTATTTTTAAAAGGTTACGGCCGTTTCGGCTTATTCGCCATCATCAGACATTATTTTAAAAACACGTAATTCTAATTGGACAATAATCCAACGTCCCGTATAATTAGTACAATAAAACTACAGAAATAACCCAACACGGCACCTAAAAGTGCCCAACAAAAATAAAATCAAATAGAAAAATAGAATCAATCGAAACCTCTCTAGAATGTCTTGGTGGCTATCTTTTTTTAGTGTGTCAATTTTTAATTGTACCAAAATCAGGCCAGTGCAATATAAATTATACAGCGTGTCCCGAAAATTTCAGTAAAAAAGTAAAATGATTCAGTTAGTGAAACAAAGCGCTTTCATTTAGACAGGTGTTTAAACCGCGTCGGTATAATGATCTGAAGGTCATGGTGTTGTTGGTGGTTGGTTGTTGACCCTCTTGCTCACACATTGTTCCACATGGTTGTTAGTCATCATAATTGTTAGTTCTCAAGCATTTCTCAACATTTTTCACCGATGATAAGACCAATACTATGCATCGGTTCTTGCACACCCTGCAGCGATGGTACTTTAGTATACCATCACTAAGATACCAACAATGACTAAGCGGAATGATTTCATCGGTAGCTTTCTTTCAAAAGAAAAAAAAAAACGAATTGCGTCATATACAGGATGTGTCAAACAACTTGTAAGCACATTACTTGAGTCTCATATTAATTAGGGAATGTACAAAGTAACTGTTTGTGGGTTTATTTACAAATCTATTGCCGGCATTTTAGAATTATTTATTTACGTAGTGCTAGAAATAAACAGGCAAACTGCCAAAGCAACAAATAGTAAAAACAAAATGAAATAAATTAGAGATGCGTAATGTGTAGTAATGATTTTGTCAGAACGACATATGGTTGAAATATTTCATTTTGTGTGTGTTGTAGTAAGTACAGGTGTAAATAAGAGATAACGATGACGTTAGTTTTTCATATCAACAAAATAAAAATCATTTTCAAAGACCAAATATAAATTGATTACAAATTATTAGGATTAGTTTCGAGTAGTTTAATTTAGTTTGGTTTAGGCACTCTAATCATCCTTGTAATGTATGTAGATTAATTAATACCGGTATTTGATGGCAATTAAAGCTTAGTGACGTTCCAAGTTACAATGTGTCAAAATATTCCAGTTATGATGAAAATTAAATAATTGGTATTTACAATTTAATTGGTAAATTTGTTTCTGACAAGTGTTTTTTAAAAGATAACAAAGTTAATTAAAAATATCCAATTAGAAAATAAATAACAATTCTCAAAGGGAACGTAAATGACTCTTCTTTTTTTCAATAAAATTAAAATTGTACACGAAGATGTTAAAGACAACGGTATTTCGCGGCCGCTACCAAAAAAAAAACACGAGTTTACAAAATATTTTACTAGAAAATACGCCAAAGAATGAAAACGTTATATTCAAGCATAATGAATGAACATTCATATTTGACGGCCGCTACTAATGGCAACGGACGCGAAATAATTATTTCTCGTACGGTTGTATAAAAATACTTTACTGCTAAATACCTATCCCATAGAGTTAAATCGTTATATTAAAGAACAATGAATAGAACAATATTAGTCATATTTTGTAGCCGTTCTTAGTGGCAACGGACGCATAATAAAATTGCGAACGATATGCAACGGCCGTAATGTAACTACTTTTCATACAATTGTACAAAAATATTTTACTACAAATACACCACAGAATGAACGCGTTAATATAGAAATTCATGTTTCGCGGCCGAACACAATAACAAATTTTTGCAGCTGCAATTAATAACATTTCATACTGTTGTTCAGAAATATTTTTCTATAAAATATCCCATAAAATGAAAGCGAATTCAAATTCAATGACAATAGTGATGCATTTCGCAGCCGTTATTAATGCAACAAATTTTGCGGCTGAGACGTAGAAATATTTGTACATTTCTGAAAAAATGTACAGATTTTTTTTTCTGTAATCCATTTAAATTCAGTAAACAATAATTTATGTTTTGCGGTCGTTACTAATGACAACAGACCTGCAAATAAATTTTGCGGCTGATATAGCGTCCGTAAATGACAACGGAAGGGGATAAATTTTACAGTCGATACAGCGGCCGTATATAACCTTTTCTCACACAGTTGGATAAAAATATTCTTCTACAAAAATCCCATAGAATGAGAGCGTTTTATTCAAGTTCAATGAAAGCATAGAAGTTTATATTTCGGGTCCGTTACAACGGACGCAAAAACAAATTTTGTGGCCGCTTCAAAGCTGTTGTAAAGCATTATTTCTCGTACCTATGTGTACAAAAATGCTTTTGTACTACTTCTTTTCTAATAATATAGTAATTCATATTTCGCAGCCGTTACTAATAGCAACGGACGCGAAAACACTTTTAAATAACTATTTCTCGTCAGGTTGTATAAAATTACGTTTTTTATGCTGCCTCGAAATCACTTTTTTTGCTTTATACAACAATTTTATGTCACACGAAAACTGATACAGATTCGGCACAAAAATTATGACTTCTCCCTCTAAAAAATATACTATTCCGGCTGTAAATAACTGTTTCTTGTACGGTTGAGTAAAAATATATTTCTATAAAATACGCTGTAAAATGAAAGCGTTACAGTCAAGTTCAATGACTAAAATATTAATAACAATGCATATTTCGCGGCCGTTACTAGTGACAATGGACGCAAAAACATATCTAGCGGCTGTAAATAGCCATTTTATGTACTACTTTTCTACAAAATGACGCTATTAAGGTCCAGTTAAACGGTGGTTAATTTTAACTGAGGATTTGTATAAATGTAGTAAAAACCGCCAGTTAATGTTAGTCGTGCATTGCAAAACTGGACCTTAGAATGAAAAAGTTAATTCAAATTTAATGAATGAGGAATATAACAATATTAATCCCATTTTTGCGGCCGTTACTAGTAGCACCGGACGTAAAAACAGATTTTGCAGCAGATACAGCGGCCATAAATAACAGTTTTTCAAACGGTTATAAAACAAGATACTTTTCTACAAAAAATCCTATAATGAAGGAGTTATAATCGAGTTTAATGAACAATATGGTAATAGCAATAATTAATATTTTGCAGCCGTTACGAAAGGCACCGTATGCGAAAGTAGATTAAGCTTTATATTCAAGTTCAATGGAGAATATGATAATAATTCATATTTTGCGGCTGTTACTAAGAAAACAAATTTTGCGGCCGATAGAACGTCTGTAAATAATCATTTCTCATACTGTTGTACAAAAATAAATTAGTACAGAATGCCCAAAAGAATGAAAACGTTATATTCAAGTTCAATGAACAATATAATGAGTCAGATTTACATAAAAGCCTGTTCAGATTTCTATAGACTTCCCTTATGCAAATAGCGAGTGAATGAAGCATCCAAGCGCACATACACTATCATTAATTCTTGTTAAGGGTGGCTACCTGCAATCTTCAAACGAACTAAAATAACTTTAAGAAAAATTAATTAAGACTCAAAAGAATTGTGTTTATTCTTGCTTTGCTACAACAATCAAAAACATATGTGTCTGACGTCTGTAATTAATGAGAAGGAAAATGTTACAGTTACTAAAATTAACTAATGACAGCAAAGATTAGAACAAATTTTCTCCGCGTTCCTCTCTAAACCTGGCCGGATTTTCCGCTATCTCATTTTCTAATTTTATCGTAATTTTATAAATCACAAAAAAAATTCTGGAAGTTCGTTGACTTTTGGAGTTTCCTGAGGGAAATTACGAGCACAAAACCGTCTGATTAGTACGAGTTGTTTACTCAAATGGAGGGTTAATTTTAAATAAATGTCGGAGGTCAATGAGGTTAAAAGAATTGTTATAAACAATACAGAGCTATTAAAGTAATAGAAAAATCGATAAGCTTTGATGGTAGATTAAGATTGTGGGAATTGATTTGACCCAAATTTAACTAGAACAAGGTAAAATTCTGTCACCTGGAAAAATTCGGTGATACATTAATAGACAGGGAATTCCCAAACGAAATTTTTTTGCTCATTAAATTTCTCTAGTTATGGGAAAAAAAATGATTCAATGTAAATTAAATTTATGTAACGGTTGGCTGAGAGAAAAGACCGATTCATTATCAGTTCAGTGCCGGACTGGAGGATCCGGGGCCCACCGAAATATGTTTCTCAGAGAGGCCCACTAATTTATAAATATATTGTCGCAGCTAATTGATGAAAGAAGGCATTTCATTTCAAAAAGATGATTTTTTATAGCAATCTTTTTAAAATGCCCATTGCAGCTTATATTTTTATAAATTGATGCCTATGACTTCCTGTTTTTATATTTAAAAAATACGTAACTTCTGATTTTAATGAAAAAAAGCTACAAAATACCTCCTGTTGATTCCGTATTTATAAAATGCCTTTTATGACAGCCAATTTTGATAATATATGGTCTACAATTTCTAGTATATTAAAATGCCTCTTGTTATTTCACTTTTTCTAAACTTTTGTTTATGACTTACAGTTTTTATAAAAAAAACTACAAAATGCCTCCTGTTGATACCGATATTTGTAAAATGCCTTTTGTAACAGCAAATTTTGATAAAATGCGATCTACAATTTTAAGTATATTAAAATGCCTCTTTTAGTTTCCTTTTTATAAACTGTTGCCCTACTTCCAGTTTTAATAAAAAAAAAATACAAAATGCCTCCTGTTGATTCTGATATTTATAAAATGCCTTTTATTAAAATGTGATCTCCAATTTCTAAAATGCCTCTTTTAGTTTCCTTTTTATAAACTGTTGCCTTTGACTTCCAGTTTTATAAAAAAAATCTACAAAATGCCTCCTGTCGATTCCTATATATATGAAATGCCTCCTATGACAGCTAATTTTGATAAAATGTTGTCTACAATTTCTAGTATATTAAAATGACTCTTATAATTCCCCATTTTATAAACTGTTGCCTATGACTTCCAGTTTTTATTAAAAAAAACTACAAAATGCCTCCAGTTAATTCTGATATTTATAAAATGCCTCTTATGACACCTAATTTTAATAAAATGTAGTCTACAATTTCTAGTATATCAAAATGCCTCTTGTAGTTTCCCTTTTGATAAACTGTTGCCTATGACTTCCAGTTTTTGTAAAAAAAAAAAAACTACAAAATGCCTCTAGTTGACCCTGATATTTATAAAGTGCCTTTTATGACAGCCAATTTTGATAAAATTTGGTCTACAATTTTTAGTATATGCCTCTTGTAATGTCCCTTTTTATAAACTGTTGCTTATGACTTACACCTTTTATAAAAAAAACCTACAAAATACCTCCTGTTGATACCGATATTTGTAAAATGCCTTTTGTAACAGCCAATTTTGATAAAATGCGATCTACAATTTTTAGTATATTAAAATGCCTCTTGTAGTTTCCATTTTTATAAATTGTCGCCTAGGGCTCTCAGTTTTTATAAAATATTATCAATAGCTTTTGGTTTTTATAACCAAAAAAACTAGAAATAAAATATCTCCTGTCGATTCTGATTTTTAAAAATGACTTTTGTGATACGCAATTTTTTTTTGTAAAATGTAACATAAGATTTGGGAATTTAAGACCTGGGGAAGCTTTAAAAACATAATAAAGCGAAACGTCGGCAACAATTTAAAAACAATTCACTTCGAATATAAATAAAAGAATTACGCAATAAAAAAATCTTGAAGCGAAGGGAGTCCAGTACCAAAAGGCCTACCAGGCAATTTTGCGGTAAGCTAGTAAGAGAAGGGTTCCTTAATTTTTTCCCATCTTTAAGCGTCTCTAGGGCCTAAACTATGCGAAATAAAAAGATTGCCTTCATTGCGGATTTATTATTGAGTAATGAGGATTCTTCAATTCTTTCTCGTATTTAAGCGTCTCTAGGACCTAAAATATGTTTTAAATTGACAAAATTTGTTGCGAATTTGTTACAATTTGAAGGTTTTAATAATAGTGTACGCAATATTTTTGTCTGAGTGATGAATTGATGATGTAATGAGTGCGTTGCGTGTTCTTTAATACTAAGGTTATGTAAATACACTTGTCAGTATTTTTATATACTTATTTTTTAAACAAATACTCATTTAAATAAATAATTTAGTGACGAATATTTTAAATACTGTTTCAGTTTAAAACTTCAGGAAATTTATTTTACCTCAAATAAAGTTGTTATTTTTAGAGTGCAGAGAAAATTTTCAAGCGACACAAAGTAAACCTAATTTTATTTTAGTTATAAATAGATCACTGAAAATGCATTTAAAACGTGTAACAAACGAAAAGAAATTAAATTTCCATCAATCACACTGTAATTCGGTCGGCCATATCCTCAATTAAATTTCTGCAGTTTATTAATGATATTGCTTTTTTTATTGTTTATCTGTATTATTTGTTACGCCAAGTTCCGGCTTTAAAAGGTCAAATTGGGATGATAATTTATCTGGGTTTAAATTCCGGCTAGAAATATGAAAGATAAAGAAAAAAATTTTTTAATAAAAAGTATATTGACTTTAGCAAAATACACTTCCTGAATATAAATTTCTAATTGAAGTTAGTTTTGGTTAAATGAAAATTTTTCCTGTTGTGAGGTCTCAATTTACCACCTCACACATGAAAAATCGTCATTTCACGTCTTGATTAATTCATGAGTGGGCGTTAAAAGGTATCTCTTTGTTTCAGAAACAAGTAGAAGATGTAAATAACGACGAAGTAGAAGTGGACATAGATGAACTGCTAGATATGGACAACGACGATGAGAGAAGGCGGCATTTACAGGTAAAAATCGTTCCACCAACTTATCCCGATTTCTCATAAAACTTTACAAACAAAATAAGTAAAGAACTATATTTTCTTTTTCTTTTTTTAATTGACTCAAATCATTGACTAACTAGTTTGCAATTAATATTTGAAAGAAGCATCTTCAATTACGTGAATAAGAGGTTTTCACAAGGAACATGTCATGTTCCTTGTCAGAGTCATCTCGGGAACGTTTTAAAAGCAATAATGTTTTTCTGGAATATCCTTTTATTATTCTAAAATTGTTCTTTCTCTTCTAAGCGTCTTTTTTCTTATCCCTTTATCTCTTTCAGTAGCCGTTTTTTGAGTTGTAGATTGCTGCTGAAGGACGCGTTCTCGAAATGACTTTTCGTGGGTGTTTTATAAAAAAAATAAAAAAAGGCGCATTTTATGTAATCTTTAAAATCAACCTCAATTGTGAATTTTTAAGTACTCTCGTTACTTTTTTATTCCAAACACCTGAACCTATTATAAATTATTATAAGACATCGATAAAAGGTCAAGGTTTGTGCCACATCTTCGATCAATTTTCATGTCTATTTCCGTGTTATCATTGAATTTTCTTTAAGTAAATAAATCGGTGAATTGTATTTTCCGTGCGTCTCTCTAGGGTCGAGCTCTGAACTATTAAATATCCTGTGAGAGAGCACTTGAATCCTGCTGGGCGTCGACCTCTCGCATTATTATTTTTTTCACTTTTTGTCTGTTATTGAGTTTGCGTCTGGAATTTTTTCCTGCAATCGCCATTTAATATGTAACTAACAAAAGCTATCTAAAGGGTATTTCCTGTTTTTCCTGCATATTTACATAATAAACACGATAAAAGCGGCCGGTGCCGACTCGTTTCCTTACTTATCATAATATAAACATTACGTTAAAGGAATATAGAAAAAATTGACAAAATTTCTAAATTAGGAATTTATGTAATCAACCTTGTCGTAAATTAGAGTACCGAAATTATAATGTTTGAGAAACACTAATATTTGGAGTTTGCGACCTTCAAAATCTAATCTATAAACTGTAATTTGCAACGGAATTTTTGTTTTATATCGGAAATAAAAAAGAATAATAAAAAGACAATAAAAGAATAATATTATTAGAGAGTGAATCTAGGAGAGATCTCAGACGAGTAAATACAACTACCAGTTTTGGTACTGGAATAATGGTTGGCACTACTGCTACAGCCAATCAAAGGAATGCAAAATTTTGTGCCAAAACTGTTTTATTTAAAATCTGTTACAACTACCAATCATGTTATCGATATATTGGTTGATACTACTGTCGCATACAATCAGAAACAGGCAAAATTTGGCGCCAAATCAATTTTATTTAAAATTTGTTTTGCTAAATTTTTTGTTTTGTTACAGAATCTGTTGATAAATGCGAAAGGGTCCCAAAATGATGTAAAAGTGAGTATTGTGATTGTTTTTTGTTTGTTTGTTTAACGTTATTTGTTTTAGAAATTCATCAATGATCTGTTAGATAAAGCAAAAACTCTGTAAATAAAAAGTGAAGTGCCAAGTAGGTTGTTCAGTGAAGACTTCGGCCCTATGGCGCCCTGTTTGCACAATTTTTAGTGATTATAATTATTGCATCATCGATGTTGATCGTTCGAAACTGTATTCCATCCTAATCTATCAGGAAGGTCAACGTGATTTTAAAAACAGTTTAGACCGATTCCTAGACAAAATTAGGTTTTTGTCGTTAGTTGTGGCCAGTTTTGCCAATTGTTAATTAAAAAATTTTTAATGGAGAAATTTAAATCTTTTTCTAATTTTTTATATTTTTAGCGCTAATTTTATTGAATACAATGAATGTTACTATTTGTGTAAAACGCGTGTAGCTAGTCCTGATATAGAATTAACGACATGTTTAGATCATATCATTAAAGCCGTTGTTGGATTAAATATCATGGCTTAAGTAGCTCTGTATCATTGGGTTTCATATCGAATGTGCTCAAAATTTTTGTAATGTGATCATTAAATGTGAGCTTCCCCAAAAATTTATTATATTCATACCCATATCGTCATATTGGCCTCACTTATTTTCTTTCTCTTTTTAATACATTTAGTATAATGTAATTGTTTGGTGTACTTATAAGATATTTATCTGTAAACTGCAATCGATCATTGTGATCTCAGCCCTCTCAAATCTGACATGTGTATCATAGGATGTATGTAGGAAGTTAGTAATTGTAAGACATTTTATGAATTAAATAGTTACAATCCAAAACATCCACATCATTTCACGACCCATTACCAAACCAATAATCGATCACTAAAAAAATTTTAATACCAGCAAATTAAGTTTTTTAATAAATGAATCACCTTTTTTAAAGCAACGCAACGGTGCAAAATTTCGAGATAGTGACAGTAATGTTAAAAGAAATTTCTTGTTGACAATCATGTTAAGCAGCTGTGATGGCTGTTAAGAAACTTGCGGTGTCAGCATAATTTTTTACACGTATTTTTCCTACATTTATCACTTCTAGATTTAATTTTTCCAATTCAATTACGTAAAGCTACCATTTTGATATATCACTTCAGTTGTTGTCAAACGTTCTTCCTTATGTAACTAGTGATAAAAAGTGACATTATTTTATAAGTAGTTACACAAGTTATTTTTTAGGCCTCCGTCCAGAAACAAGTTCTAGTTGAATAAATCGGCCGGAAAGTATCGTTTGCGTTTGTCACTATTTTGCACTGTCTAGACATTGCAAGTGAAATCTAGGGGTTTTTTGTTTTTAAATTGCTATTATTCCAATACATTTTATATGATTTTTCCGGCAGCAAATTTTTAATTGCCTTTCTGGCTGCGTTTTTTATATATTCTGGGTTATTATCGTCTTACATTTTCTGATTTATTGGAAGAAGTTCTATTTATTTTAGCACAAAAGCACGATTAACAGAATTTATAATTGTTTATTGTCAATAATATTTTAAATATAAAATCTAGTTATCATGAAAAACAAATACTCTAGCGCCAAAAATGTTTACAATAAAAATGTTTTTTTTTTAATTTAGGCAACTTTTCGGCCTAAAAAACGTTTTTTATCACACGGTCAGAAAAGTCTTCGCGAATATTCGCACTTGTGGGCCTCGGCTTCGCCTTAGCCCACAATCCGTGCTCATACTCGCAAAACGACAGTTTCTGGCCTTGTAATAAAAATAACTATTTTAAATATTTATCACAAAATCGTAATCAGTGATAATTCCAACAGGTAAGTGTACAACTTCGTGCGACTTTATCAGACATTTTCAAAAGTATTAGTTATTTTTTAGCCGGCCATATTGGATCCGCCATTTTGGATTTTCCACTTTTGACACGAAAAGTGTACTTAGCGATCCCCAAACATTCATTTCCATGCAAATTTGTCAAATATTTTCCGAGAACAAATTGAAAAAAGGTCCAGCTGCTAAATTTTTTAAGTCATTTATGCTCCTTAGACCTTATGTAACGTTTTAACGAGAAAAAAACTCTAGTAAATCGGTCTAATTCGCAAAAAGTTTGCAGTTTTAGCAGCTAATTTTACAAGACTATGCAGTTCAGAAAAAAATTAAAATGTTTATTAATCAATAGCGAGAAAATTTAAGTAAAAACGCTTATAACGTTCTGTGTCACCGACTAGTCATCTTTCAATTGCATAAACGGACTATTTTCATGATGTAGTGACTTTGAAATGGCAACAACCCCAAGTGTTTATTGCTAGTCTGGTTACTGTATTTACTACTTTTTATTGAGTTATAGAGAGACAATGAAGTTAAAATTATTAAGTTTAGACAACAACCCACACATTAGCTCCATCTTTTATCATTGATAAGAATACCTACCAAGAAAATTCATTATTTTTTTGGAAAAAAATACGTAATTTCACAAAAAAATTGTATAAGAGACTTTTACACAATTTAAGGAATCATATAATTCATATATTTTTGAAATATAGTGCTAAGGATGGGCCGACACTGTCGACACTGAAAAATTACCTAACCATTTAAAAAAAAATGAGGGTTTAGTTTCAAATTTTGGTTTTTAAAATGCGAGTATCTTCTAAGTCTAAGTGGTTAGAGTAATCGACTAACCACAAGAGACCTTTTTTGTAGAGCGTTCAATTTTCTATAAAAATATATATTTTGCATTTTCTAATATTTACTTATCTACGAGTTATAAAATTTAGAAGTAAAAAAGAAATTTTTCTTAAGTTTTTCAAACTCTGACCTCTGATATCTTCTAAACGCTAATAGTTGTAAGACACCTTTTTTAGAGCGTTCAATTCTCTACAAAAAGTGTAAATAAAATTTTTCTGTATGATCAAAGAGTGACGAGATATGGATTTTGCTAAATAGAACTAAAAAAAAAATTGAAAACTGAGATGAGAGGGTCCTTCCTATTAAAATTAAGAGCTCGTCTTTAAAAAGCATTTTTTAAAAATGATTATGTACCAATTTTTCAGTGTCGGAAGTTAAAAAAAAAATTCGATTTTTTTGGCCCACCCTAATAGTGCTGGCCCATTGTTAAAGGTATTAACAAACTAAAACTACAATAATTTATTTTAATTATATTTTTGTGTATCTGACACAAAAACTGCTAATAATAAATACTTTATAATGCAGTATGATGTTTTATTTTTATGCGTGTTTAAAGCCTAGACTATTAGAGCTAAAAATATTGTCTGGTAGACTTTATAATACAAGATTTAACGATTTGTGCCGCATTTTAAAACAAAAGAATTTTTTTCTTTTTATTATTTTACTTCATAATAAAAGATTAACAGTTTCGTGATAATCTATTCATGATAAAAAGTGAGTGTAGGTATCCTCAGACAAGAATATGAGCCACATACAAGCTGTCGGTCCGTTGGTAAAATTTTCAAGGAGAGCTTGCTCTTAAAACCTGTCTTCTACCCTTCTGATTCTTCAGATATTTGTAATACTCATTGGCAGTTGTCTGTTTTAATAATAATACAAAACTATTACAAAACAATGTAATAGAAATATCGATGATATTGGGAACATGTGCGTTATTAAGGGAAATAACAAAAGTTACGGATTATCCAATGCAAATGTGCAAGAGCAACAGAATGATTTGGAAATTTAAAACTTCTTTAACAATATGACCGAGCTAGTGGCTAACCGAGTGTGAGTAGTTTCCTTCACTAACATTCGGGAGGTAATAGGGTTCGATTTCCGCTACAAACTGCTGTGATCGGAGTTTTTGAGAGGTTTACTTCGGTCTTATGCTGTATCAGTAACTCCCTCTCAAAGGCTGAATTATGTAAGAACATCAATGCATGATCTGAAGTCAAAACGAACTTCGTATATTTGTATTTTTTGTCATCTTAACACGAATATAATATGTACATAATTGGAGAAAAAACAATAAATCAAATACAATATAAGAGTTTATAAATTAAGTTGTTCTAAACTCCGCCATTATCGCTTCTTGTTAATTGTAAATACATCGCCGTGATATTTCCGCACTTTTAGGTTATTAAATAAAACAATTGTCCTACTGTTTCTTATAATATACATTATAAATAAAATTAAAATTTAAGACTGAATCCGCCTCCCATTCTCCTATTATCAACCCCCATGCCTATCCTGAATCCATACCCATCATCATCCCCATCGCCACCCTAAAACAACAGTTACACATAAACCAAGTAGATAACCTCATAACGCACCAATTTCTTATACTCTCCGCCCCCACTTGGTGGTTTCGGACTGGCCGCCAATGCTCTCTTCTGCCCCAACTCACTTTTCGCCGGCCATGTTGGAAACATAGCTGGGTCAATAGGAAGTGGAGCTTCATTAAAATACGTATGTTGTAAAGCCTCCTCTGCTGTAACCCTTTGAGCCGGATCGAAAGTTAAAAACTTTGTTAAAAGATTCAAACCGAGATCTGTTAACATATGAAATTTTCCACGCAAATTCGATACGGGATAATCACTAAACTTCATTTTTTGGACCGCGGGGAGTTTATTAAATCCAGGCCAAATCTTCTCACTTGGTGTCCCTAAATCCCGGAAGATTCTGTTAAGTTGATCAACTTCAGATTTTCCGGGGAATAGAGCATTCATTAAGAGAAGCTCAGCGAAGATGCAACCCACAGACCACATATCGATTGGAGTGGAGTACTCTTTAGTACAAAGGAGTAACTCTGGAGCTCGGTACCAGAGAGTTACAACAATAGGAGTATAGGCTTTTAGAGGTGAGCCGTACTCCCTAGCTAAACCAAAATCACCAACTTTCAAGATACCTTTATGAGAAAGTAGAAGATTTGAAGTTTTCAAATCTCTATGTAAAATCCAATTGTCATGTAAATGTGCGACAGCTAATAGTAATTGTTTTAAAAGACACTTCACTTCTCCAGGCATAAAATTTTGTTTTTTGTGCCTCATTGTCTCCATTAATGATTTTAAATCATGTTCAACATAATCCATAACGATAAAAATCTTATCCATGTTACTACCCACCACAATTTCTCTAACTGTAACAATATTCGGATGTTGTCCTTTTAACAGTGTATTAATTTCCCGCAGTGACGTAATCGGAAACCCTTCTTTCTCCTTCTCCATCTTCAGTCTTTTTAAAGCTACGATATCCTCCGTCCTTTTATCTTTGGCTCTGTACACAACACCATAGGTTCCTTCTTCTATTCTATTCAAACACTGAAACTCTTCAACTGATCTACAACCTTGAACTGCGGGATAATACGGTGGTAACTGTTCGTCAATCTTCGGTTTAACATTCTCCTCTTTCTTTTCTTTTTCTTCAACAATTTCTTTTTCTTCTGACTGCTCTCGTCCATTTCTTGGTGAAGCTGAAGCTGATCGTTCACTACTCACACTTCGACTTCGCGATTTTCGCTCAGAGGAAACACTACGTTCTCTTGAATCAGACCGAGATTCTGAGCGAGAGTGACGGGAATTAGTACTACTGTGGACACTTTCTTCACTGTGGTCACTCTTGTTTTCTGGTTCTTCATACTGGACTTCCATTTCTTCATCAGAATTGTCTGACACTGTTACAATATTGGTTTCTTCGATTCTCATTCGCTTATTATAAAACTCTTCTTCTTCTTGTTGTTTGCGTTTGGCTGCTTTTTCAAGATGACGACGCTCTCTTTCCATACGGGATTGTTCCTTCATTCGGGCCATTTCACGTTCAGCTTCTAATAATTTCTCTTTTCGTAATTCCTGTTGGACTCTTTCTTCTTCTGTTAATTTTTCGTCCTTATCTTCTCGTTTGTGTCTTTTATGTTCTTCTCCTGTACTTATATTGATAATTTCTTTGACGTACATTCCAGCTTCTCCTTGTAGAGCACTATCTAAAGTCTCTACTTCTCTATATTTCTTTTCTTTTTCTCTATCTCCTTTTTCTATTTCTTCACCTTTACTCGTCCTCTTGCTTAGTAGTCTTTCCCTCAAATCCTGTAGTGTTTTATCTGCTCTGTCTCTCTTTTCTTCTTCATATCTTCTATGTTTTTCCAATCCTCGACTTTCTTTAAGTTTCTTCTCTTCATACTTCCTCGAATCTGAATGTCTTGATCTAGATGGATCTTCTTTACGTTCTCTATAGTATTGCATTTCGCTGTAAGTTATTTGTTCACGGTAATAACGTTCTTTCTCTCTCTGATAATGTTCTCGTTCTTTATTTGAGCGTGCTTGTTTGTCTCTATGGTGTTTTTCACGATGAGAATGACGTTCTTCACGATGTCTTTCTGAACGTTTATGATGGGACCGACTTTCATGACCTTCACGTCTTTTGTTTCGCGAACTTTGGGAAGACACACGAGCTTGAGGAGGCTTGATATCTAGGGAATCGATGTTCTCGCCATCTTCTTCAGACAAACTAAAAGCAAAGAAAAAAATTAAGTAAATCACTTTTGTGTTTTGTAATATCTTATATGTTCTTTTTTAATTTTAAATACATCTAAACAATGGATCGCTTTTACATAACGTCATACAGCAGCCTCTGAACAACCAATAGATTGCCTTTATTTACTCTTGAACAAATTTGTAATAAATGGTTTTGTCTACAATGTACGAAATAAAAAAAAAATGTTTCTTTTTTGTAATAATAATTAATCTTTCATTCCTTAACATGCTGTTTTTTTCTTGTTTTCCTTGATTGCATAAAAAATTATCGTGTATTCGGAGGGAAAACTAGTACAGTCTTTTGTGAGAAAATATGCATTAAAAGTCAGTTTATTCAAATTGTAATCTTAGCAAATTTTAAAACAAAAACTGTTTTTAAATTTTTGCAATTTATTTATAAAAGACAAAGGTGGATGAACTGATGAATAGAGTGACATAACAAAGGACACTTTTAGTGTGTTTTTTTTTATTTCGCAAATTTATAAATTTCTTTTTGGTTTAGTCAGGGTTAGACCAACTTGAAAACAAGTAGGCGTTAAGAATATAAGTAAGGTAAGATCGAAATGTAACTGAATCAGAGCAGGCTGTGCCAGCGTAACTGTAATAATGTGTCTAACGTTAATACCCACTTCCAAGGTTTGCTCTGATTCAGTTACATTTCGATCTCAGGTTAGGATTGGTTTTATTTTTTAGTTGTTGCCTACATTATTTAGAAATGTTTTTTTACCATCACAGCCTTCGATTTCAGGTTATTTATTTTTTAAACGAAATACCCGATTTGTTGATTAAATTATTTTTACGAATAAATATTTTCACATTTCATATTAATACATTTAAAAAATTATAAAAATATCAAAGATAAACTTGTGTTTATCATCCTTCCAGCTCCCTTAAAAAAATAGACGTTTTAAAAGTAGATCCCTTCATTTTATTTATTGGGGTGTAAACTCCAAGAACATTGCTAGAAATTCGAATTAAAGGAATATAAGTCCGACAAAAGTAGAGGAGACTTACTCGTATGACAGAAAAAGATGCATCAACATCAAGATTAAAGGTAGGTCCGAAAGGAACAAGAAAGGGATTCGTCACCCATCAGTTATGGCAGAAAAGAAACCAAAGTTCTTTGTTATAATTATCATATTACTTTGTTATAACAATTATTTACCTTTATTTTTTATTATCTTATATTATTTTTTATACTTTTATACTTCTTTCGATTAATAATTTCGTTTTTTCAAAAAATTGTTTCAAATAGGTAGTAACTACTTAAGTAGACACACCGAAAATACCTGCCATAAAGGTCAGTTTTTTTTTTAATATATTTTATAACATTTATTGCATTTAATTAATCTTGATTTGTTTCTGAATTTGCAAAATCAAAAATCACCAATCTTCAAATTTTGTTTATTTTTATTCAAAAATTTTACAGAACACTATACAATAATCATGATAAAGTCTGTCTCACTGTCTTATCCCCATTTGTAATAAAACCTTACAACACAAGTAAAGATTCACGTTCTCTTTCTACATCATGGCCTAAAATGCAATAAACAGAACAGGTTGTATTGAGAATGTCACACTCTTCTATCTTCTTTCAGCTTAAAGCGACGACAAAGACAAAGCTTCTATGGTAAGTGTAGTATTAGAAAGTCGAATGCAAACCAGATGGCCACAACATTCTGCGCTACTTCTGTAAAATAAGTAAGAAATTAAAATTTTGTGTATAAAAGTATAATTCCTTGTAATGAGTTCTGTTGCAGCACTTAAGTTTTTTGAAATGTAGTTCCCAAAATAACAATATTTTTGTTATTTAAATTGTTTCGTTTGTATTCTGTCAAATGTCAAATCCACACGAAGCTATACGTCGTAGATTGAGGCATACTCTAATAATTTTATTACAAAAGGGAATAAGACCATGAGACAGACTTTATTACATAATATTTAAACAGAATTTTTTCAGTTTATTTTTGAACTCAAAATTCTAAGTATATCTACTGAAATAAGGGAAAAATTGACATAACTATGACACGTTAACAATAAAATAATACCAAATTGAGGTTATAACTCTATATTGATACCAGTTAACTCCTGAATTTAAGTAAAAACAAAATTCCAGGCTTTAATATTTGGTATATTAATAAATTCGCTTGTGTTTTATTTATCCATTCATTTCGCTCCTCTTAAAAGATAAATAAAATTTTTAAAATTAAAAGGAGTGGAGGGACATGAACATGGCCGAAACTCCGGATTAAAGACAGGTCCGAAAGAAGCAGAAGGAGGGAATCGCCATATATCAGTTGTGGCATAAGAAGATGCTAAAAGGTTAGGTTTAAAAAAATCTAAATTTAGAGACATGTATGATCAAAATAAGTCTCTTACAACAGCTATATACTTCTTTAAAAAATAACTTTCTGTATCATTGGTTAAATAGGTAAGTGGAAAAAATCTGAAAATCTTTTTTTCATAAGAAACAATATAAAAGTTATCAGGCTGCTAAGGGGCCTAACTCATTTGAAAGCGACTCGTAAGATCATATGATACGAAACAGAAGAACAAAGCTGGATCCTGACTGTTTCGGATCATCGGGATTCTACTGTACAAAAAAACCGTAAAACTCTAAATTGAAAGAAAAAAACGCAAAAAGTACAAATCTTGTTACATATATGGTTAAATTATGTAATTAGGTGACTGCTAGTGCTGCCTAACGCCTCGCTAGCCCCCTTTTGCAAAAATTAGTACTGACCTAAAATCCATCGTCTCGTCTTTTTGTCGTGAAGTTTCCGGACTTTGTCGCAATTCCCCATCCTCACTTTGTTCATCACCTGAATTATAACTCATTTTTACGAATTTTTCACCTGTTATTAATTACGCGGACTTGTTTACTTGTGACATTTTTGAGGTTAGGTTTTGCACTATAAGTGAAGTTAGCCACACTTGACATAAATGAATTAATTTAAATTAATCAGCGTATTTAAATTCGTGTACGTGTTTCGAATTGTAAATGCGTTATTTGGAGTATTTATAATTAGGCTAAATTTGGATTAATTGCTTTTATTTAATTTTTAGGGAATTTAATGACAAGTCGTGTGACTCACTTCACGTTAGATCATCTGTCAAATGACTTAACCTCTTCAAATGATTTTAAGTGGAAATATTTTAAAATAATGATCGTACGAGGTGTGTGTGCGAGTTAGCAGGCGTTGGTGAGCCCCAAAAGTGCCCCCTTTGTGTGATTTTATCATGTGAGTGCTAAGTGAAGTTTGGTACTTTTGGATGGAAATCGTGCTGTGCCCCAATGAAGAATAAGAATTTTATCAGATTTTTATTCGGGATTATTATAGTCAGTTTGTTTTTAATCATATTCAGGCAACACAAGCCTGAAACTTTACAAAATATCGTTTCTACAACCCATCAACAGATACGAAATTTTAAGGTGCGTCCCGTGGGATATTTACACAAAAAGGGGGCTAGTTTGGTGTTTCAGGACACGTTCCGAGATTCCGACCCTAAGACTCTTGCCGCTGATGAAAAATATTTGAGTTTATTGGGATTTACCGATACTCCAAGACTGTACCCCAATGATGTTTGGAGGAATACATCACTGCCAGTCATTGTCACTTATGTTATGGAAGGGCAGGAGAGTCAAGCTGTGGGGCTTATCAATAACGTAGGAAAAGTATTGCCAAATAATACAATTTTAGTTTATAATCTAGGTTTGGGTAATTACGGCCTGAAAACGGTAAATTTACCTCGAACTTTTTGTTATTTCCAACTAATTAAATACGTTTTCAGCTTTTGAATTATTGCAACAACAGTAGATGTCAGTCTCTGACGTTCAGTTTATCTGATTTTCCTTCGCATGTGGACGAGGAGAGCATACGGGCATATAGGCCCCTTGTTATACAGGTATTTAAATATAAGGTTTTTTCCAACAAAAGTTCAGAAACTGAGCATGTGCCCATGTGCGCTAGAGATTTCAAACCGCTTAAACGCTGTGCACATGTGCAGTCCAGTTCTGAACTGCTCAAACCTATAACACGGTTATTTAGTGATGTCAACATGCATCAGCTGTTCATTATTTGAAGCATATAGTGCTATATTATTTAAAACACACTTTTCAATTTTAATCTAGGAAGCCATAATTTCACTTTATAACGCGTCACGAAATAACTGTATATACAGTGTGATTTTGGTAAAAATGCCAAGGTGAAAAAATAAAGGTTGGCTTACTGTTTTAGGACGCTCTACAGCGCACCGGCGCCATTTTATTTCTGGAGTGTGGGTACCGTTTTTCCCGCCATTTAACCCACGACGTCTTTATGGATCTATATGAGAAACGCGGCAAGACTCAAGGGATTGTCACGTGGCCTATGACGTTGAAAAACCCTGTTTCGAGTCTAACCCATAAGAAGATGTTCCAGTACTTCCACACCGATGCTGAAAACTTTCTTTTTCTCCAAATGGTGAACGCTGACGTCCTATTGATAGTCAACACGGAATCAGTGCACAACGAAATCATGTTACCTTGGATCAAGTGTGCGTTGACTCAGGACTGTATTGTACCGATTGGGGCTCAATCTGCCGGTTGTCGGTTTGATAAAAAGCCGCAATATCGATATTCAGGGTGCCATAGTTATGATACATCAGCGCTCAATATAGTTTTAGGATTGAAGTTTAATATGGACGGTAGTCAGTACATGTATAACAAATCGGAAAAACTTTTTGATACAGTTGAATTGAGTAAAGCTGAAGCTCTCTTAAGAGAATTCGAACAAAATATTACAACTGAAGGACGGTTTTTGTCTTTTGATACGTAAAATGTTTTATCGGACCAAAATTTTGTGTGATATGTAAATTCCTTTCTAAAACCAAATAATGCTAAGCACTTTTTTTGTTTTAGAAAAAGTGGCAAGCCTGGATTTTGTGATTTAGTTGGTATTTGCTGTACAAAAAAAAACGCATCTTCCTTGGCAGTTTATACGCTATTTCAGGTCACGTGGTATGTGTGGTACCACTTCTCATTTGTTTGACTGTACATAGTTATTTATTTTGTTGTAATTGAAGTGCTTATTAAAATTAAAAATATTACGTAATAAAATGTTTTATTTCATACAAAAATACGTATTTTGTTACGGTCTTTTTGTTTATCAGAAAAAAACAAGTAAGCCTTGGATATTTGTGACTGAATTTCCGAAAATTAACCAATCACATACGAGTATTTCAAATTTCCAACGCTTACTGATTTCTTTCTAGTAGAAAAAACAGACAGTAGTTACAATTGGTGTCTTATTAAAATAATTAAATACTTATTATGTGTTATACTGGATGGAGATAACACCTCTTGAACCCCCTATTCTCATAATGCGTTGTTTGCCTAACTTTATTCGCATAAGCACTCATTTTAACATCAACCATTTTCAATAAATCCTCGACATGGTACTCATGGGCATGTTCACAGAACACCTCACACAAAGTATGAATGAACCAAGTCCCAAATTCTGGACTTCTATGCGAAACAAACCCTAAAATACAAAAATTATTTCAAGAACCGGACCGCAGACTGAACGCACCTGGCAAGGTTGAATAAGCTATAAGTGCATTGGCAAGAACTGGCTTTACAGGTGATACCCGAGTGGAATCAGTTCGAATAAACTGTTCGTTGTCACCTCGACAACATTGAAAAATAAATATTTTTGGTTTGTCTTTCAAGTTTTTGCATCTTTCTTCATTAAAATTATCCATGAGTTCATCAACAAGTATTCCTTTCTCATCCAAACCGAAAACTTCAGTACCTCCAATTGTCTCGTTTCTAGTTCCATGACTCATGATGACAATTACTGCAATATCGACATTTTTCAGAGAAGATTTTCGACTGAAACTTTCCAAAGTTGACTGCATTTTGGATGTTTTTAGGTCCCTCTCGACGGTTACTTTAAACCCCATTTGTTTAAAAACAGTTTTGAGATTTTCGTCGTCTTTTTTAGCTCCATGTCTATAGCCTTTTTCTCCAAACATTATATTATTAATTATAAGGACTTCTCCTCGATTTTTTGAGCTTGTTTTGTATGTGGGAATTGGAGTTTGATGGTCGTAGAATATCCCAGTTTTTTTTACTACCAGCTTTTTATCCGAAGGGGGTATTGGTTGGACTATTGTTTTTAATGGGGGGTGCATTTTCGTGGGAGATTTTACTGGTTCGCGATAACTACTGTAAGCTGGAGTGTTTCGTTGGAGGGAATTTTGGTATAAATTCGTGGCTGATGAAGTAGGGGTCCCTTGCCTATAAACTAGTGAGTTTTGTTTATAGGGACTCTGATAATTTAGATTTATAGGTCTAGCATCTGTTGAATAGCTGGGTTTTGGACTAGAAATGCTTAGTGATCTAAATCTTGAATCACTTGAAGGCAGTGCCAAAAAATTACTCTTTTCTGAAATTATATATTGATTAGATAAGCTTTTATTCCAGTGTTTGTTTTATTTACCTATCATTGGTTGCTGAGAACTAGTTATTGGAGTAATACTACTACTTGTGCTAAAATTATTAGAATACGAAACACTCTGAGATCGTTGTTCAATTGTTCTGAAAATACAAAATTTGTCTAGAAAAATCTGTTATACTAATTTGAAAGATCGTACCTAACTGTTGTAGTATGAGAAACTTGCCGAATCTCACTTGTCCTGTAAAATAATAATAGTCGTAAAAATATTGTAAAAGGAAAATATTTAAGTTATATTTTAAAACTTGCCTCATCACAACAGTTTTTTCGTCTTTTTCTTTGTTCTTTTTCGACCACATTTTAGGAATTCACTTTGCTTTGTGTCGAGAGTTTTTCTGATAAGATAATGTATATTATAAACCACAAAATTCCCTTATTAATAAACAATTTCGCTATCAATTTTATAAAAACTGATACTAATTTCACTTTTAGTACAACACTCATCAACTAAGAACGTCGTCTAATACTCGTGTGACAATTGTTATTATTATTATCTCTTATATTTCTAAATTTTATCACTGATAAAAGATACGAATTTCAAAATGTATAAATCTCTTTTTTGATTATGCTGATTAGATACGTATTTCTTTTGGATTAAGCAACTAATTTTTGTTTCAAACTTCGTTGGCTATGCTTGTACTGCTTGTAGCAATTCTATACATACTTGACAGTTGTTATCTCTGATAAAATAAAGCATGCTGATTGGTCAAATAATAAATAAATTGTGAGCTTTTATTACAAATTTTTTTTTATTTTTTTCTACAACTATAGTTAGATAACACACTTTGATCGTCGAAAATTTTTATAATTTATTTAACCTTTGAATTTTGAAAAAAAATTCGTTAATGTGCGCTGCATAAAAACCACGCCCCTTATTGGTTTAAAATTTGAAACTTGCCTTGTTTATAGAAAAGTAACAACAAGAAAATCCCTCTACGACTTTTAGAATAAATTAATAATTTGATAAGCTGTTTCGAGTTTCTTGTAAACTTGTATGTTGTAAGATCAGTGGATTACAGCCCAGGAACCCGTGAATCAAAAAAACCTTTTGTCAAAAAAAACTTAGGTACTAAAAAAATTCTAAAAATAAATAATACAAAAATTGTTTGAAGTCTGACCGTTAAATGTTGGACTCATGTTGGACTTATCACTCATTTTGTGACTAGGGTTACCAACTTCTCGATATTGAAATAAAGGACGTTTTCAAAAGCATATCATCCAGGGTTGCTTTTCAGGGGATGGACTCAAGTTCTGCATATTTTTTTTTCAATGTCCCTATAGCTTTTATAGCTCTTTCGCCGCCTCTTCTGAGGGTACGCCTTTTTTTTAAACCGGGTTTTCAATACAATAGAATTTGAGAGGTAACAATTACTGTAAAAATAAATGTTAACGGCAATTTTATTAGGAAAAACATAAGTAAAAACTGTCGTCTCCGGCTCCCAAATTCTATTAAAAACCTTAAAATACACATTTTTGGAAGTCGAAGGCAAGAATTATTCAAAATTGTTCCGTCTCTACCCAGACTTTTCTTAATATTGGACTCAAAGCACCATTGTTTTATAATTCTACATTTTTTCTTTGTTTTTTACAAATCTTAATTATCCTTTTTCTTCATTCTCTTTTAGTAGTCGTTTTTCTTATTCTTCTATTGCTTTCAAACTTTGGTTTTCAAATTCGTCTGGAATCTTCAATGGGCTCCAGAAGCCATGACGTCAAAAATGCGCGAAATTTTGAAACACTGTCATTCGATAAAAATATCTTGAAAAAGTCGACCTTATTGCACATGTAAATAAGGTTGAATTTACAAAGATCAAATTTCAAGCAATGAATAAATACACTAAATAAAATAAATAAGACCTAAAAATGTCGACATTCGATACCCTAAACATTTCATTTATTGATAAGTCACGAATCACAACAAATTTACACTTAATAAAGAAATTAATGGAAAATAAAACATTCCATGCACAGATTTCATTGATTTCTAAGCTTTAACGCAGGTCCAACCTGAGCGAATGCCAGCGGACCATGCCGAACGTGAACGATTTTCTCTATTTGTGCACGCGTTTGCGCGCTACTTCGCTACTCGGCCATCTTCGGTAGTTGCTTTACAGCAGTTCGGGTGACTTTGAGAGCACGAAGCTTGTACGGTAATTTCTATTTTCGATTAATTTATCAATTATGCGCGAATTATTTGTAACTTCTGACTGGATTAAAACTAGAATGTTTAGAGTATTGGAGTTGAGTGTTTTTATGCCTTATTTGTGTTTCCATATGTGATTTTTATTCGGTCAAAGTTTAGCTGTTATAAATTCAACCTTATGCTCTAGTGCAATAAGGGCGACTTTTTTAAGGTATGTTTTCAGAATGACAGTGCTTCAAACGTTCGCGCTAAAATTACGACACACTTCTCCAGCCCATTGTTCCTCCAGAACCTTCCAATTTTCAAATTTTTCTTTATTATTATAATCTATAATTAATATCTTTGTTATTTTTAGTGGCCTGTCATTCTCAGTTCTTCTAAAATTTTCTAAACTAGGTTTTTTAAATTTTTCTAGAATGTACTTTTGTTCCTTTAAAATCTTTCTTTGTTATTTTTTTCTCTTGTTCATATTAGTTTTTCTTGTTTTCTTTTGTCTTTATGTCGCCTTTTCTCAAAGTTTTGTATTCTTCTCCTAAACCCTACTTCAGTTCTTCTTTTCCCACTATTCGTAATTCTCCTTGATATTTTTCTCTTTCATTTGTCGTTCTTGTTTTTCTAGAATCTTCCTATAGTTTTCTTATTTGTAAACTTTTTTATTCTAAAATTTTTCTATGTTCTTTTTTAATAGTCGCAATTCTCTGTATCCTTTTTTTATTTGTTATTCTCCTTTTTCCTCTAATAGTCACTATTGTCGTTTTTCAACTTAATCTACTAACTTTTTTTAGTTACACCTTCTAAACAACGTTTTTCAAATTTTTTTCTCTACAATTTTCTCTTTTCTTCTTTCTTTTCAAGTCGCTTTTTATCAAATGTAGAATCTGTTTTAATTCTCTAGAATCTTTCAGATGATGTTTTTTTAGTTTTAAATTCTTTTGTTCTTCTAGAATTTTTTTAATTGCCTTTAGATTCTAATTATTGCTAATTTTTTTTTTTCGGAACTTCTGAAAGCCACTTCACTTCATTTTATTCACTTCTAGAACGTTTTTTTTTTGAATTTTTTAAACTATCAAAAACAAATTTTAATTTTTTAAAATTTTATTGTTTACGTCTGTTTTTCTTGTTCATTCTCTTCCAGTCGTCGTTTCTAACTTTTTCTGGATTCTTTTTTATTCTAATGTTTTTTAAGTTATTTTAAAGCTTGTTTAATTTTTCCATTCGTTTTATTCCTTTAAATTCTACTCAAGTTCTTTTTTTCCTTGAAATAAAGTGTTTCTTTTTTCATTTTCATCGTGGTTCTTATTCTTTTTTAAGTTTTTCTAGAACATCTTCTTGTTCTTCCATAATCTTTCTCCGTTAGTTTTTAACGTAATCGTTCTTTATTCTTGTAAATTCACCTTTTTTTGTTTTTTTTTTAAATTTGTATTTCAGTTTTTGTTTTAAAATCTTTTGAAGCTTCCTTTTGTGTTTTTTATTGTATTTGACTTCTTTTTCTTTTTAATATTGTTTTGCATATCATTTTTCTACTTCTAGAATCTACCACTGTTCTCATCTTTTCTAAACATAGTTTTTCACATTCTCTCAGTGTTCAAGAATTCATTAGTTTCTGTTGACTAAGTGAAAATTAGATTTTATAAAATTAATAATTCGACATTGACTAAATTTACAAATCGACACCCAAAGCTGTCATATCGATTTGTAAAACAGTAAAAAATACGTAAAATATTTAAAACAACATAAGAGTAGGTCATTTTTAAAAATTATTTCTCTTTCAGCTCTTCTTAATTAAAACATTATAATTCAATATTACTATTTGTAACCGGAGCGCTACTGGCGACAAGTAGTGGTTGAATAAAATTAACAAATTTTTGAATATTTTGATTCAGAATAGGCCATTTTCGTTGGTAAATCACTCTTGGGAAATAAGCAAGGGAAAAAGTTCAGTAATTCACAAATTTTTATCTCAAAAATAATATATATACCAAGACTTATTAACTGTATTTCAAATAACTTATTTACAACTTTCGCAACGTTATTCTAATAGCAGATTGAAGCTTGTTTTACTTTGTTTTTACCACCAATCGGTCAAACAATTAAATGTTTAATATTAATCTTACTCCGTTTTTACCATACATAAACATAAAAGCACAAAAGAGGATAAATAAGCGCATAAACGAGTTAATATGTTTGGCAACAAGCGATTCTTTTATAAATCAGATGATTCATACAAACGTGGCGCTCTCAACTGCAATTTCAATTGCCAATTCTAATTTTTTTCTTTAATAAAAAAACTCATTTTAGTGTAAAGTATTGATGAATATATTTAAATAAAAACCAATATAAGTATTGTATATAAAAAAATATTGTATAACACAAATAACTAAATAATATATCATCAGATTGCCGGTTTAATCTGCACAAGCCTGCCCTCTTCTTCATAAATCCCCGGATTCAAATAACACGTCCTGAACGCTATATTCAGAAACGTAGAAGTCTGCCTTGTCATCTTTTCCGAAATTCTCGTCCTCAACCCCCTCTCAACCAACTTCAACATTGATTCAACATCCATTTCATGTGACTTCTCCATAAAAACATTACAAATCAATTCAATATACCAACAACCCCTCACTGTATCTCTATGCGCTTGGAAACCCTCAACTGAAGGATGACATACCATCAAATCACTATAATACCTTTCATCATCATCTGCAACTTCCGGTTTTTTGGTACATGCAGAATCACTTTGGGTATGTTGAGCAAACTGAATCACATTATCAACTAAATCACCTCTACAAATATTAAAAATCAAGATCTTCGGTTTGTTGCGGAAAACAGTGCATGATTGATTGTTAAACTGTGTCATAATCCACTCTTCTTCAAGACCATGACCATCACTACCTACTATGACAGTTTTGTTGTCGATTTTCTCACCATGGGACATTATTATCAGAATTCCTATATCAGGGGCAATTTCGTGTTCCTTCTCTGAAAATTTTTTAACAACTGTCTTCATTTCCTGTAAAAATAAGGTAAGTTATGAAATACTTAAAAGTAAGAAACAAACATCTCGAGTCAAATTCCGGTACATTTCGACTGAAAACCCGATTTTTGTGAACAGCTCATTCAAATTTCGTTCGTCCACTTCGGCTCCTTTTCTCGTCCGGTACCGGTCGATATCAAAATGTATGTTATTGATGATTAAAACTTGACCACGATTTTTCGATCTAGTTCTATACGAGAAATCGTCGTTATCACAGAATTTCGTTGCGTTTATTACTTCGATTTTTAATTTTTCCGTTGTTGCCACATCGAAATGCTCCTGTGGATGAATATCGGGAAGCTTAATACAACAAGTTGTGTGTATTCGACGAGGTTCTGAAAGTACAGTTAATTAAATAAAAAAATATACATAAATAATGTTGCAAGAAAACGTGCCTAAAGTTACAAAGAATTATAACAATTTAAATAATAATATGCGACTTGACGCACCGAACACAGCAGATAAAGAAATAGAAGACCCAACAACCCTTAACAATAAGTGGATAACATCAAAGATCAAGAAATCCACCAAAACTGGTTGTCTGTGATACGAGGTCCGGCTTTAGGGCAAGAAATAAAAAAATATTTTTCTGAAATCGTCCGTAAAGAAAATCAAAATAATCTGTAAAAGAGTACTTATGCGAACTTAAAACGTCAAAATCAAAAAATCGGCTTTAAGGACGTTCCGTGAAAAATCACTTTTCTTACAATATCTTTCAATTTTTAAATACACATACTTCTAACTGTTCTTCATACGCAGGTGTTTTTTTAAATAGTCCTTGCGGTACTTAATTTCAAAATATTAACAATTGAAAATCGTACATTTAACATGTATTCCCTATCCCGACCGTAGCTAGAATACGCATTTAATTTGATAGGAACCGTACTTTTCTTAGGATTTTTTTTAAAAACTGAGAATAATTAATTTAAGATATAGCAACAATTTTTATTCAAAAATAACATAAGCAAGCGGTATTCAATTTTTATAAATAATTTTTTAAGTTTGTTGAAAACCTGACAAAATAATTTAAAAACATTACATTTTGATTAATTACATTGGGATCCAAATATTGTTATAAAGGATTACTATTGAGAACAAACTAAAGGCTACTGCTGAAAAAAAAATTGATTAAAATTTGCGAAATTTGATTTTTAAAAATGGTGTGCCTCCCTGGTTATTTCCGAAACGGCTTATGTTAGATTAGTGCAATTTTTTTTCAGCATTATGAACCAAATTAATAACTAGTTTATTTTAGTTTTGTTCAAAATTTTAAATTTAAGAAAAAGATATGAGGTAATGAAATTTTAGAAAAAGATTATTTTTCGAATATTTTTTCTAACTTTTTTTATAATTAAAATTTTGGAAAAAACCAAGAAAAGACTAGTCCTTAATTTGTCTCATAATGCTGAAAAAAAAAACCGCCATCCTTCTAATATAAGCCGTTTCGGAAATAACCAGGGGAGGCACACCATTTTTAAAAATCAAATTTCGCAAATTTTTTTTAGCAATAACCTTCAGTTTGGTCCCAATAGTAATCCTTTATAACAAAATTTGGATTCTATGCCCCATTTTCGAAATACAGAGTTTTAAAAAATCGCCGGCCGCCACTGGGTGGAACTACCTTAAAGTAAATACATCAGTCCGTAAAGTAGACAAAAGAGTCTGTAAAGTGATTGTTGGTTGCATCACATTTTTACAAAATATTAAAAATTATGATTTAAAAAAAAACTAAAGTTGGTTTTTAACATTCACTCGGCAGTCGCCTCCAAAAATAAATTATATTTTCATGTAAAAAACTACTAGATGTTACACAATAAATCAATTAAAAAATTCCCAAAACAAACTTTCTGGAAGTAAAAAAAAATTGAAATGATGCTTTCAACGGCTCCGGAAAAAATTAGCAATAATTCGAATAAGAAATCAAAGAAAAAAAATTCGAAACAAAAGACAATTGTAAAAATAATGAAAAACGTCATCTCAAAGATTCTAGAAGAACTGAAACAGAGTCTACAATTTGATAAAAAGTGACTTGAAGAGAAAGAACAAAAACTACAGCTAACAAAACAAGAAGAGCAAAGAAAAATTGCGGAGGAAAGAAAGAAGATCTTCAAAAACATTGTATAGAAGGTGTAACAAAAAAATTGAAATACGACTATTGAAAAAGGACGTTGAAACATTTTAGAATAAAGAAAAGTTTTAAAAAAAGAAAACTAAAGGAAGATTCTAGAAAAACAAGAACGACAAATGAAAAAGAACAAAGAGAATTACGAATAGTAGGAAAAGAAGAACAGAAGTAAAGTCACCACAGTAAAGTCAAGAAGAAGATTTTACAAGATTCTACAAAACTTCGTGAAAAGCAAACATAAAGAAAAACAAAACAAAAAAAACTAATATCTACAAGAGAAAAAAAGAACAAAGAAAAATTTTAAAGGAACAAAAGTACATTCTAGAAAAATTTGAAAAACCTAGTTTAGAAAATTTAAGAAGAGCTGAGAATGACAGGCCACTAAAAATAACAAGGAAAGATTTAAAAATTGAAAGGTTCTGGAGGAACAATTGAAAATTACAAGCGAATTTGAAAATCAATGTTTGAAAGCAATAGAAGAATAAGAAAAACGACTACTAAAAGAGAATGAAGAACAACGATAATTAAGATTTGTAAAAAATAAAGAAAAAAATGTAGAATTATAAAAGAATGGTGCCTTGAGCCGAATATTAACAAAAAACTATTTTCAATAATTATTTTGAATTTTGAATTTGAATTTTTAATAAAATTTAGGAGCCGGAGGCGCCAGTTTTTACTCAGTTTTTAAATAAATTTGCTGTAAACATTTATTTCTTCGATAATTGTTACACTTGATTCTCAAATTGTATTAAAAAGGCAGATATAAAGAAAAAAAGTATCCCCAGAGGAGACGGACGAGCTGTAACGCTATAGGGTCATTGAAAAAAAATTCTAACCTTGAGCCCGCCTTCTGAAAAGCAATCCTGGATAAGGTCTTGAAAACGTCCTTTATTTCAATATCGAAAAATTGGTAATCCTGGTCACAATATGAGTGAAAATTCCAACATTTATTCTTTGAAAAAAAGGGGTCCTTTAATTCACGGGTTCCTAGGCTGTAGTCAACTGATCTTACAATATACAAGCTCACAAGAAACTTTGTATTTGATAACTGTTAGTTGTTTAAAAAATAGGAACTATAGAGCGTTTCAAAATGATGGATATTTCAGTAAGCCATCACTATAGAACAGCAGTAACGGTACATAGCATTGTAAATGAGACCTTGGTGAAAAATAACTGAATTAAGAGCTGGGAATAGGCTTGTTGTCGGAGTTTATTAGTCTACCTTTGTTCCTATATACTTTAAGACTTTCTAAAGCGTCGACAAATTTACAAATATTAACTGCCCTAACAATAATAATAAAAAAATTAAAATGGCATGTGTAAAGCAGAAGCTGTCACTAATATAGTACATTTACATTTTTTTTTTTACAAAAATATGTTCCAAATTCCTTATTAGTTGTTGTATTTACTTTAAATTTATTATGACAAGAGTAAAATTGTCAGCTGTTATACAATAAATGATTTAATTATATTTTATTTTTAGGCCACTGTGTAATAGCTTAAAACTAATACAAGGAAAGTAAGTGAAAAACTGTCAGCTGTCACACAATGAGTCATTTAATTACATTTTATACAAATAATAGGTATTATTGTGAGAACTGACAGTTTTTCACTTACACTCCTTGCATATTAATCCATTACACAATGCCTTAAAAATAAAATATAATAAAATGATAATAGTGTGTGACACTTTAAAAAGGAGAGATGTTTCCGCGATGGATATTTTCCGAAGTAACATAAGCTTGCAATTTTATTCAAGTCAAGGAATAGTTCAAATAGCATTCGGAAAATTCATGTCTAAACCTGTATAGTGGTCGCTGCCACTTATTAAATATCGAAACACAGGAAAAACTGGATAAGTCGAAAAATGCCTAAAGCAAATAAATTGTTTGAAAAAAAAAAGTATTGTCTTCGTAGTATAAAAATAATAAAGTTATTAGTTACTAACATGAAGATAGATATTTTTAAGAAAATTTCAACAAGACTGATCACAAAAATCCGATTTTACACAACTATTTAAAATTAAAAGTGTTAAAAATTGACTGATTCATGTGACTACAGATATAGTCTCGTACCATTTGAATCAACATCAACTTGGTGTTTATTCAGTGGAAAACCACTGTTATTGGTCAAAGTACAAAATTTCTTAGATTGTGATTGGTTGTATAAGGAAGGTAGGTGTTTGAGTCATTTACAATTCCTTTTATGTGAAAGAATATAACTAGTTTCTACATACTAGTTTTATGATCGTTATATAATCTTACAAAATAAATTCATAACCTTAGTCAAATTTTCTTGCAGAAATACATCAACTATACGACAACAATCTATAACATACTTATCGGTTTATTTTCGAGCTTATCCGCTAAATCTTCATATTTATGTTCGCGTAATGACTGGATTAATGTGGAAAAAAGTGTAGGTGAGTTGGTTTTGAGAAGTTGGAAGAGAATACAGCGATTGTTGTGTCGACGATCTACGTCCTAAATTTGAGTTATTTTGTGTTTACGTTATAAAAAAATACTTGCAATTTTAACATTATCCATAATTTTGGTGATTGCAGGATCCTTAAACGATAGACTTCGCATTATTTGCTCTAAATCACAGTCGCGTACTAAATCTACGAAATTCTTATAAATCAGACTTTCTTGTTCCGGCAGCATTGTAGCTCTTCTTATTTCACAAAAAAAACTATATTAAAAACAGCACTAAAATAAATTCACCAGAATAAAACGTTTTTATAAAACACATCTTGTTGACACAAAGGACATCAAAATAATAAACATAACCTCAAATTTAGTAGGTCAGCTTGGTGATACCAACCGTAAAAATATCACCAAATGTTACTAACGAAAAAAAAATAATTTTAACATAAATTTGTATTATTCCCATGATTTAAGATTATTGTAACACTGTTACGCTCTAATTTCTCATCAATTAATTTATTCAACAGTGAAAAGAAGCAAAATTTGTGTTTTATTATAATACCAACATAACAAGATCATCATTAAATGTTCCTAATTAATTCAAAAATTTTCTTTGTTACACAATCACTTATCAATTCATTGTTATTTGACTTACTTAACGCGATAAAAAGACAAAAAACAAGTTTTAAATAAACAAAAAATACTTTAATTGTATACAAAAAAAGGAATGTTATTATTGCACCTTAATGACTACGTTAGCACCTAAGTAAGCGTCATTGTCATTAGTTAAATTGCATCAACTTTCCATCCTCTTCATACAATCCAGGATGGATATAACACTTCTTAAATGCAATATTTTGGAAAGTTGAAGTTTGTTGAGTTCCCTGATTTGCCTCTACTGTTACCCAAGGCATGGAAGACACAATTTCCAACTCTTCATCAACTTTCCTGAGCAGAGATTCAATATCCATGTCATGAGCGTGTTCCATAAAAACTTTACATAATATTTGTATATACCACGAGCCTTTAATACTGTCTCTATAAGCTGAAAAACCTTGACAAACATTATTTTCAAAAAATAACACAAAAAAATATATTTACCCTTTACTGAAGGGTGGCAGATAAGCATATCACTGTAAGTCCTAAGCGAATTTGATAAAATAGCATCTGTGAAGGTTTCCCTAGTCACAGATTCTTTCAAAACGTTTCTACAAATATGATAAATAAAAATTTTCGGTTTTTTCCTAAATAAGGCACAATTCTCGTTGTTGAAAATCAATTTAAAGCTTTCCTCAGCCACGAATTTGTTATCACTGCTTACAATCATTGTCTCGTTGTTGATAACCAAACCGTGACTCATTATAATAACAATAGCCATATCAGGCTGAGTTGGAGAGACTTTTTCTGAAAATTCTTTTGTCTTAAAATACATGTCGTAGGCGTCCAAATCGGTGTACGAAGTCACATTTAGCCCCATTTTTTCAAATAGTTGCCGGAGGTTACGTTCGTCGGCCTCAGCCCCATGTCTCTCATCGTGTCCTTGTGAAAAATTAATATTGTTGATTATCAGCACATAACCGCGATTTTTTGACCGAGTTGAGTAAAAACTTGTCCGGTTGTACTCCTCAGTATCATAAAATTGCGTAGAAAATTTTACATCGACGTTAACATCAAGGGGGTGCAAGTTATTGTCTTAAATAATCAAAATTTGTTTTGGGAGTCTCAACGAAGGTGATACTTACTTTGAATGATTGTTTCTAACTTATTTTCTAAAATGTTGGCTAAATGGCCATTTCCAGTCTGTCTTAAGCCGGTCACAAGGGCTTGAAAGGTGTTAAGTTTTTCTAAATTGAGTAATCTAAATAAGATTCGGCGATTGTTGTGGACCTTGTCCTGTTCCTGAAAGTCATCTAGTGATTAAGAAAATTTATAAAAGGGGACTTACAAGTGATAATTCGTTCAAAAATTCATGATTCAACAGCCCCTCCTTAATGAAAATTTCCACAATCTGTTCTAAATCAGTCTCTTGAACTAATTGAGGGAAATGTTTGTATATTAAATCTTTTTGTTCCGGCAACATTGATAATGAACAGATTACACAATACTAACTAAATTAAACGAATATAAATAAATAAATAAAATAAACCCGGGAAAAACCTAACCTAAAAATAGACTTATCTGTCAAATATCATAACCTAAAAATTGAATAACTGTCAAATGTCAGTCAGTCAGGTCAGTCAGCTGTCAAAAAACAAAAATTGTGGAAATTGTTTTGGTCTTGTTTTTAGTGTAAAAAATGTTAATTTTGAGACAGAATTTTACAAAAAATCATCAAAATTTGGTATTTTCGTAAATTTGGTGTTGTTTGTGCTTATGTGCCACTCTTTGAAGCTAACCTCAAAATGTCAATTTGACAGGTCTCCAAGTGGTCAGATTTGAGGAAAATTCAGCGAAATAAATTCCAATTTGGCTTAATCTCATTATTTTGTAATTAGAAATGAAAACAAATCAATAATTTGAAGTGTGGTAGTTGCGCTTGCGCGTTTTCTGCACTCAACAAAACATTAATTTGACAAGAGAATCGCTAGAAATTCTCTGCTGGTCACAAAAATAGACTTGTCTTCATTTCCGCAGTGTTTAAAATGCGTCCAAATCTTGACAAACCGCGTCATTGCCCACAATGTACGTAAATCGAACCGTTGATACGTAAACCCAAGTTTTGTGATATTTGGAAAAAAAGCGCTTTAAATCGAAAAGATGGGTACGCCGTCGATTCCGGCCCTTTTGGTGACTGCAAACGTCGGCTCAATATTCGAAGACGTGAGTTTTAGCACGTAATTGAATTTCAGTTCTGATACAGTTTTTTAGCCCTCTGAAATGCTCAAGATCTGGACTGAGGAGTTCCTCTCGACTGTCGCAAAACTTGACCCGAAATTTATAGCCCTCCACTGCCAGGAAGTCGGCGGGAAAAACTACGAAAACAGCATGAAACACGTAGAGCATTTCGTTAAACTACTCATGTCTAGTAATGAATTGCGGTTGTTTGACAAAATCAGGGTGTTTCTAGATGAGGATTACAGCTCTGCTGAAAATTTTACTGTAATTACACCGAAAACTCGCCAACTCTCATTAATAAAACCAATTTCAGGCGCTGGGTAACCTCTATTTTATTCATGAATCGGTCGAGAATGTCCTAATTTGGGACTTTAATGACGTCAAGTTCGTCCCTGTTAGTGATAAACAGATCTTTTCCGGCAATATCGAAGCTGTTGTTACTAAAGAAAAAGCCAAATTCCCTCAAGACTTCTTCCCAGAGGTATCCAACGTTTTATACTTACTTATTTACTCCTAAAGCCTTTTTATCATTAAGTGTAAGGCTCTTGGAGTTGAGTCCATCCTCTCTGTCTCCATTGCTTTTATTTTGAGTTAAGTGTTTTATTTCGTTCGAATTTTTTTTATGCTTCTTCTCTAATACTGTCTGTATAAGTTCTTTTTTGTTCTTGGCCTTTGTTTCCAAGCCGATCACAATTTTTTTCAGTTTTTTAGAACAAACATATAATTTTTGCTCTTTCTTATTTCTTGTATGTCTTTCATTATTTCTATCTTCATATCTAATAACGACTCCATCTTAGCATCTCTAATTTATTGCAATATCTATAATCTTTTTACTCTTTCTTTCTTTAGACGTATATTCTTCCTTTCCATTTTTCCTATTTTTTCTTATCGCACATCATAAACTCACTCAAACCTAACATCACTTTTCAGTGCAAATGGTCACGGAAAGGTTTTCTGAGGACCCGTTGGTCCCTCAGTGGCACAGTTTTGGACTTAATTAACATCCATTTATTCCATGATGCCTCCAATTTTATCGCCATGGAGAGTTACCCCTCTGTTTATTGCAAAAACCGGCGTCGGGCTCTCGAACATACCCTTCAAAGATTTCATAATGATCGTTATGGAAAAGCCCCATATTTCGTTTTTGGAGACTTCAATTTCAGAACTGACACTGAAAGTGTAATTAAAGTGAGAAGTATAATCTCACAAATGCCTGATATTTAATTGACGCATTTATAGAAATTGACTGAAGGCCTGACAACCACACGACTCCAAAATAACAAGAATAATGATTACACGAAATTGCAGTTTGCAAACGAGGATAGTCAGCTTGTTTTAACCGTTGGGAAAAAGGAGTTTAATCATTTGGACCACCAGAAGGTCTTCCTCACACCCTCACCTACTTGGGTAAGTGTTACAGTTACTACAGTTGGCAACATCGGTTTTGGGGCATGGCTAGCTGTTAAGAGGGCGGGGTCTGGACGATACCCAAGGCGAATTGATTATTATAAAGGTGTTAGCATCCCCCACCTAAAATAGGCGGGGCCTCATGAAGCTTGGAATCGGTTATGTGCAACCAGTTATTATACTACATCTTGTAATAACATAATATCAAAATACAGTATTGATTATTGAACTATAAGAAAGTTTGTTAATACGTTTAAAGAATAATCTGTAATAAAATAGTAATAAGTTTGTAGAAAAAAAATGAGAAAGTTGTAAGAATAATTATGAAAAAACGAGTTCTAGGTGGTTGACAATTAGAAAGAGAGGCATGATAGAGAAAGCATTTCATACCGTTGTAGCCAATCAACGAGCTTCGCTGACACCTTATAATAGTTAATTCACCTTGGACGATATCCACGGTACTTTGAATAACACGGTAGCAGCATCCCATTACTTAAAATGGGCGAGGTCTAAGGAGGTATTATGCAACCGGTTATACCATATTATATAAACTGTATGCATTAGAATGAGAGGAATGATAAAGAATAGCTATATTTGCAGTCTGGCGTTGATTGGCTAAAAGATTGATGCAGCTACGTGGTATGCAAGGTACCGTGGGCGATATCAAACAATAATATGAAATTTTTGAACATTTTTATTTTTTTATGATGAGGTAACAATGTAATCTGATATATTTTTGAAAATATATGATATATTTATCAGTATCTCAGTCTGATATAATGTGATATCATTTGATATGTTGCTATATATTTCTTGCAATATCACATCGTAATATATCCATATTTTTCACTCAACTAGTTGAAACCGTTCGATAAAGAATTGGAAGCATTCGAGAAGTACCTCACCGAGTACCCTATAACTTTCCCACCATCCTATCCCTTTGAAGAAAAGATATCTCATGCCCGGAGTTACATGCAGACAAGATGTCCAGCTTGGTGCGATCGTGTTTTGTTAAGTCATACAGCAAAACAATTGGTTGATGAGACTGAAAAAGTGGATTACGGCCTTATGGGTTTAGATACATGTATGGGTGACCATAAGGTAGGTCTTTGCTAATTTTACGTTTTGTTTTTCGTATGATTTCCTTATATTTGTGATTTGTGCAGCCAGTTTTTCTGGATTTTCACATATTGGTAACCGAATAAGGTATTTCTTCTGCCTTTTGATTGTTTTGGTAGTTATAAACTTAGTTAGGCTCGATAATTTGGAGCGTTGGTGAATTGCGTTCAGTTGGAGTAAGTCATTTTAAGCATTATGGTGAACAGCGTTCACGAAATATTTGACATATCTTAATCCCAAAGTGGATTGCGTTCAGCTCATGTCTATGAGAGTAGCCTTGTACATTTTTAAATTTGTTGCCTTACTTGATAAGGAGAAGGAACGCGTGCACCCCAACTAGCAAAAACAAAGCATTACATTGCAATGTTTTTGTTTATGTTTTAAATTCTTGTATAAGTGACAAAACTAAATAAATTGTGTAAGAATATCAATAAATCGTCATCAGATAATTGCAAAGGCACAGACAAAAAGAATTATATAAACTAGGTGACGTACTAACAAAAAACAATGAATCATACATACATATATAACAATGTACATAAAAAATGGTGAATTAATAACATTGTTCAAAAATATGTACAACTACATATACTTGAGCAATGATGATAGCGAATTTTGACTTGAGTCATAAATTTAACAACAAGGCTGTTTGGCATCCCTTCAAAGCAGATGTTTTAAAAAAGCAAAACAGAAATAAATACAAATAGTTTATTGTAGTCTTCTTATTAAGTCTATGCTTGAAGCCAAAATTTCCTAAACAAGTTATAATTGTAGAAAATGGTCTAGCGATAAGGAGCGAACAAGCATAAAGAGTTAAAGTTCAAGTAATTATTGTTAAAAGATACCTAATGGGCTAATTTCAAGTTAAGATAATGCTGGTAGTGTCTTCGTTTCCATAGAAAATTCATAAAAATTTAGGGTTGTGATTGGTTGTTGCTACGGCAAAATATTAAAATTTGCGATACTACCGGTAGTATCTTAACTTGAAATTACCCCATGAGTCTATTTCTTTCTGTATTTATTATTTTACGACTTTCGTTTATAAAGAATCTTTTCGTTTTTGTGTAACATTTTATGGCATCAATCTTCAATGAAATTTTTTTGTAGTTCGTAAAAGGATTATCAAGTTATAACTTTAAAACAAGATGCAGGAGTGACACTACTGAACGCAATCCACCTTGAGGTTTTATTATACCTGTTTCGGCAACTGAACGCAATCCAGTCTACCTTAAAACTTGTAGTAACGTAGTATTAACACATGTCGTTGTCCTTACAGCCGGTGTACCTCCGTGTGGAGCTGAAACCAAACTCAGGTATAGTTAAATGTTGCGAGCACGCCCCTTACGAATGCTTGCCTGCTACATGCCAGTGTTGCCAAAGTTTTGCTTCCGTAACAATAAACATAGTAGATATGTGCGATTATAGTCGAAAGAGTTTCCCGAATGTAACGATCGATTCACAACTGTTGCACGAACCAATCACTCGAGACATGCTCTCACATGAACCGTACACACCGGAAAGTGCTGAATCGCGTTCGCCGATGCCCGAAGAACAAATCAAAGACGAAGCGGTACCTGTACCAGCCGCACAGCTAAAGAGAAGGCTCGAATATATCTTGAGTTTGGAACGTAAGTTTCCGATGACACGATCGGAGTCGGCGAACGTCGAGATGCGCGCCTCCAACGAGAATTTTTTCAGGAACAGAGCCATGTCTGAGGTGCCCCGAATGAGGAAGATGAGGTTGATCTCGACGACGAGTGCTAGCTCAATACACAGGTATCAAAGTCATCATAGTTCCTCCGACGAGGATTGGTACGAGTACGATGAGGACATCGGGAGTAATTGTAGCAGTGAGGAGGAGAAAAAATCGATTTATGGAGATATTCAGGTGGAGAAAACAACGAAATTTAAGGAACGTAGAAGGAATCGAATGAATTGCTGTAGTGTGATGTAATGCATTGCTCGTGGCTGTTTAGTGCTTGTGTTTGAAGGAAAAGTGCACGCTTATTTAATCGATTTTTTATTTTAGATGTGTTTTTTTTAATTGCTCAATTGTTGGTTATTTGTTAACGATGTTGTTTTTAAAACAGGCCTGACCTTAAGTGCGACGAATAGTTTAAATATTAAGGACACTAAAGTGACCAAACTTCAAGACAAAGTGGATCCATGTACCAGATATATCTATATACAGAATATCGATAATCCAGTTAAAATATTCAGAGAAACAGCAGTCTAAATTGCCACAAGTCTTGTAGTGGAGCACGACCCCATCCAGAGGATGCCAAAACTTGCCAAAAATACGTATTTGGCCAATCGTCAAAAGACATCAACTCATTATGGGTTTCACCGGTGTTTGTCATTAAATGTTATGGCTGTGTCAGTTTATTTTATTCAGAATATAGGTAGGTGACTGGTGGCAATTTTGTTATATGATTTGATCATTGTAGACAGTATAATCTAGTTTTCGTCATTCCGTTATGAAATTTTTACGTAGATCTTTAGCATTATATAAAAGCACAAAAAAAAATAAGAATTTAGCCATCTACATGATTTTGTAATTCTCATTTCATAGGGAAGGGCGAAACTTCGAGTGAGTCAGCACTATTCACATGTTTTAATCTATTTATCAGTATTAATTGCATCTGTTTCGAATTTTCATTATTTGTTATTGTATTTAAAGGATATTCAGACCTATAAAAGTCCATATAAATGAGACGAAACGTCGACTGAAAATTGCAATTCATTTCTAAGTTTTTCTCCAGATCGTGTCAATTCCTTATTTTTTTGAATATAAATGATTTATCAATGTTATTTTAAATTATAAATATGAGCTATTTTTGTCTCAATTTCAACATGTTTTTTTAAAAATAAAAATCTTTTAAGGTGCCTTTTTTGGTTCAAGGCATCTTAATAAAATACCTGAGAGAGGTTTTCCCAAAATATTGTTTCAAAAAAAGTGTATTTTAAAAAATACTTCTAGCCACATCTGTAGGGTTTTTAAAACATTGTTTCAAAAAAATATTATTTTTAAAAAATATGAGGATATTTAGACGAAAATAACTTATCTTTGTAACGATATTTAGCATTGGTAATAATTATTCATTTTGACAAAAAAATTATTCAAGGCACTTAATTTGTTTTCTATATGGCATTAAAATTTGAAGTTTGTTAACTAGCGGCTTCGTACTTTTATGCGAAAACGGATGAGAATCAACATACTCTATTCTGTTATCGTGGTCTCTTTCAAACCTATGCATTTTAAAATTGACAATTTTTAATTTTGAGAAAGTTCTTCTGTCTTTAATTATATGTTTATGACTATTTTATTGTTTTCGGTTGAGAATTTTCTGCGGACGCGTAGAAAGTGAACTTTGTTGTTTATTTTATTTAGTTCTTTATTTTTATCAACATCTGCCAAACGATCAAATCATTTAAATATTACTGCCACCAGCTCCCTAACTGTAAAGCCGTATAAAATAAATGGAAAAATGAATGTTGTATATTGGCTGATAATTGTACTTAGAAACACACAGAGTCTGATTTCAAGTTGCCATGGCAACCACCAATCACAGGTACTAATTTTCCGTTATTGCCATGGAAACATAATCATTGCTATGGCAACCACTTAGTTAACATGCCGTTGCTATGGATATTAAGTTAGGCTTGAAATCGGGCATACAGGGCCCTTAAACAAAATTATATGTACTAGTCACAAATACTTAAAAAAGATTTATTTAATTTTTTGTTTATAAATCACATTTCTTTTATAGTTTTTATAAGTATAAAATTTTGAACAAATTTAAACCAAATCTGTAACAGTTGGATAAAAATGTGCCACAGCCGTAACGACTCAGGCACATTTTTCTTCATTTAGTCAGTCATTGTAGTCATTTTTCGTTACAATTAAGTTCATTATTATGTGTTTAAATACGTATGTTTTCTTAAATTAAATGTTGTAAATTGTTGTAAGAATATAAACAAAAAAATATAAACATCTGAATGGTTTGTTTGTACACTTTTTTCATTTAAAAAATGACATATTTACACCAGCACATAAATAACACTATTATTAATTCGGCACCCAACGAACCTAATAACATAAATCAGTCAAAAAAAATATACTTAATAAAATCGTTTCATTTTCTTTTCGTGATGTTTTTGGTAAAACATAATTCCTAGAACAACACAAGCCACAACCGCTATGCTTCCAATCAGCATCAAAATAAAAACTTTAAACCCTGACAATGACGAAGGCTTAGGATCTTCAACGTGGTCACGTGGGGGTTCGAAAAACGTTGCTGAGGGTATAATATTAGACCTGTCTTCATCAGCTTGAGGCTAAAACACACAATTAGCAAAAAAATACCACAAAAATCGAAAATAATTACATCATCAGGCATATCCAACTCAAACAATCTAACAGACATAATATCATGGTTATCAGACAAATCACCAGTTGTTGCCGAGACCCCTAAGTAATATCCAGTGGGGAGTTTCACCCCTTTGACTTGGAAACACTCTTTCCATGCCGCTTTATTTTCAATATCTGTCGAAACTGCAATTTAAGAAAGTAAGTGGGTGTGTCTTTTGGGAGGAGCTTACACCTGTGAGTACATCTTTTTCATATCTGATTGCAACATGCGTGTCGTAATCTACATTTCTAAATTTAGCCTCACATCCTGCGAGTTGAGTATGAGTCCCGTCTCTATCGTGGTCGTAATGGAGGGTCCCATTATTTACCATTGCAGAAATATAAGGATGTTGGTGCTAGTAACAAAAAAATGAGCCGACTTCGTCCAAGCCACAAGCCAAGCAAACAATTGCTTATCATGAGAGGATTTTGAAAAAACGCATAGGTAGAATTTGAAAAAAATGAGTTTTTGATATTTTTAATTTGTCATGACTAAAAAATCGCAATAGACACATGCCACTGAGCAGGTTGTTGAGTAAACACTTAAAAGATGCGGCAAACATTCAGGAATCAAACGGCGTTACTTACTTTAACTTGTGTGGAAGCATTTAGAAAGTACAAATTTTTAGGCAGACCCCTGCATTTCAAAAATTCTGGTAAAAAAAGCGCCACAAATCAAAATTGATAACAGATAAATAAAAACAATCTCTATAAAAGTTATTTGTAATTTGGCATAGAATCCAAAAATAAAATCAAACTGAGTAGATTCCATTTAAAAAAACATAACTTTAGTGTTTTTTTAATATTGGGACACCTGTATATAAACCGCAATACTTTTAAAATGTGCATCAAAAACACAGCTATAATCTAAAAAAAAAAAAATTAACATCTCTTAAAATAAACAAGTTATAGAGCTTTTGCGGACCGTTGGGACAGCCTGTATGTACATAAAAGGAAAAAACAATAGACACAGAGTTCAAGTTTTGCTTGTAAAATTTAAACTAAGACCGGCTCTGCCTTCCCCCTTACTTACGTTATGTGGCCCATTATGGTTGCTATAAGTGTCTAGGATGATGGCAAGCCCTTGGAAAAAATCATTATTGCCAAAAACTGGGCCCTCCTTCATCCGCTCTTTAGCATACCAAATCGCAAACCCGTCCCCGAATAAATCCTTGCCTTTCCCGTGTACTTTAAAATGGACTTGTAGCTCCCAGTTGCGTACATTGACCGGCTAAGAATAGGCGATGTTAAAGGGTGAAGGTTGAGACAGGTTGTAACCTACCACCGAGTTCCAGATAGCCCCAACTTTACTCTGGAGATCCGGAGTGAGTCGAATGTAATTAGGAGTGACTATTGTGCTCCCTGTAAACTGCCAGAATGGAATTTCGATCCCTGAACCTGGAAAACTCAAGATAAAGAAAGTCCTAACCTCACTTTTGACCTACCATAATATGGCTTGATTAGGGTGTGTTCTCGCTTCATGAAATCTTTGGTGTTCCATTCTGCATTTACATAACTCAAAAAACAAACAAAAATGCTTAAAAATTCAGCCGAAAGCATTTTTTGTGATAAAAATGCTAATTTACCGGAATCGTGTAGAGTTGACGTATGTAACACTTGACATTTTGAAGTAGTGCCAACATGACAGAGTCAAGGGACAAAACGTCAAAACGATCTATCATTGACAAAACCAAAATTGACAAAATAAATTAACACTTTATTTTTATTACGAATACATTAATGGTACTAACATTTATAAAAATAACTTAGAAAATAACACTAAAAAATGTTGTGTCAAATAGATTAAACATACACTTTATAAATAAAAATTCAAGAAAATAACGTTGCACTCTCTCTAAATATTAAACAAAGTCGGAAATCAGCTGGCATAACAGTGACACGTTTAGCATGCCCTGCTAATAAATTACACTGGCTGTAAATTCCTACTATATAAGATTCGGCGGCTTCATGTAAGGCTTTTAAGGCGCTGGACTGAATCCTGTAGTCTTCTCTGTTATTAGAGAGATCTTGTAAGATTTCTCGAACAACTCTTGAAAAACACATTCTAGGAATGCACAGATCTGAAGAAGATTGTAATCTTTTTATTACAGCCAATATTTTTCTTGACACACGAAACTGTTTGGCTCCCATATAAAAAGTTCTGTATTCAGCACGTTTGGTTCTTTTCCTTGGAGTACTATTTTTCCGGGAGTTACGTGCCATTGTTCTACAAGATTAGCGAGTCAGGATAAATCAAATATCAAAAATCAAGTACTTTACCATGGAATTTTATAGTCAACATCAACAACACACTCAAAAGACGCCAACATGACTGTTCCCGCCAAAACAAAAATCCGTTAAATTTTCTACTTTCTAGCAATATAGATGGCAATGCGCATGCTCCCTACTCGATCTTGGTACTTTTGTCGGTTTGTGTTGGCAAAAATGTGAAAACTAAATTTTAAATGGGCTCCAGAAGCCGTGACGTAAAAAATGCGCGAAATTTTGAAACACTGTCATTCGATAAAAATACCTTGAAAAAGTCGACCTTATTGCACATGTAAATAAGGTTGAATTTATAAAGATCAAATTTTATGCGATGAATAAATACACTAAATAAAATAAATAAGACCTAAAAATGTCGACATTCGATACCCCAAACATTTCATTTATTGATAAGTTAAGAATCACAGCAACCTTACACTTAATAAAGAATTTAATGGAAAATAAAATGTTCGATGCACAGATTTCCTTCATTTCTAAGCTTTAACGCAGGTCCAATATGAACGAATTCCAGCGAACCATGCCGAATGCGAGCAAATCCCCTCCCATCTTGTTATTTGTATGTACTCGGCCATCTTCGGTAGTTGGTTTACAGCTGTTCGGGTGAGTTTGACGGCACGAAGCATGTACAGTAATTTCTATTTTCGATTAATTTCTTAAATATGCGAGAATTGTTTGTAACTTGTGTCTGGATTAAAACTAGAATGTCTAGAGTATTGGAGTTGAGTGTTTTTATGCCTTATTTGTGTTTCCATGTGATTTTTATTCGGTCAAAGTTTAGCTGTTATAATTTCAACCTTATGTATTAGTGCAATAAGGGCGACTTTTTTAAGGTATGTTTTCAGAATGACAGTGCTTCAAACGTTCGCGCTAAAATTACGACACACTTCTCCAGCCCATAACGAATTTATTTTCAGATTAATTAGTTTATTTCTTAAGTGGGTGTTTCAAATATAAAATTAGAATTATTTTAGTAAAAATTATAAATAACTCTACAAGACGTGTAGCGATGCGCAAAACTTAAATTCCCTTATATTATATTCCATACATTAACCATTTAACAGAGCAAAAAAAAATAATAATACAAGAGAGAAACGAAGGAAACAGAACCAAGATTTGCTTTCAAAAAAATATTCATTAATAGACTAGTCAAATTAGAGTTCTGCTTTTCAAAAACTGATTCAGTTCTGGAATCTGAAGGTTTGCTCAAGTAAATCTCAGATATAAATAGTCTGAGTTTGTCCCAATTTTCCAGTGGAGCGTCAAAGGTTATGTTGCAAAGACCTTGAAGATTTCGGACATTAGCCGGTTTTTTCCAAATTCCTCCGAAATAAGGCATATATAGTCGTAAAGTTTGCAAACTAAAAATGTAGAGCATTAAATTCTGCGTCGACTTAATACCAAATCTATGTAATTTGATTAAGTGGTCTGTCTCTTTTGCTTTTCTACAAAAAGGTACTTTAATAGTTATTTGTTAATTTTTCACATCCTAAAAACTCATTTTCTCTCTATAAAACACCCTATAACTACTAAGAGACTAATTTAGCTCAATATAGTAAAGAATCAGAGTTGTTAAGCCTCAATTTTTTTTTTTATAGTGTTTATATAATTTGTATGACGAGACGCAAGTTTGTAGAAGAACTAGGATGACCGTATGCAGGACCATACTATGGCAGGACCATCTGCAGATCGTTCTTAACAGGAAATTGTGGAATGATTTTATACTTACAGAATTTGTTTTTAATTTTATTGTACAAATTATATTTATTTTTATGTAATAGTAATATCCAAACACTAGTAAATAGAAGGGAAGTGATTATTATAAAAATACATTTCGGCAGCTTCTTGCAACGCCTTTAAACCTGGACCTGAATCGTAATCTAATGTCCTGTCATTAAATTTTGCAAAGTTTCCCGAAGAAGTCTTGAAAAGGACCGTTTAAGACTTGTATATCCCAACCTTTCCAATCTTCTTATAACAGTAAAAGTATGTTTATTAGTAATAAAAAAGTGATAAAGTATGTAATAAAAACGTAATTTTCTCCTGATACGTTGTTCTTTATTTCCAACATAAAAAACTGAAGTTTTTCCATTTTCAGTAGTTTTCTTCTGTGGGATAACACTTTTTCTGGAAGTACGAACCATTATTCTACAAAACAGAATGTTAATATAAATTAATAATCAAAAGCAAACAGCAGTTTACCACATAAAATTTTAAACAAACTAAATTTGAAAATTTGTTTATAGGTTATATTAGACTGCGGCTGCGCTGCGCATGTTCCTTGACATGACATGTAGTTCTTTTGTCATTTTGTGTTGGCAGAAATTACACATTTAAATGACTGTCATTTCAAATATGGGATTTATTAATTTAAAATTCAATATTTGGTAATTTATTCATTTAACATTGTAATTTAACTATAAATTAATATTATTATTTCAGTACGAAGTAACTCCTGAAAGTTGTTTCTTCAGCGGTTTGGTTTATTCAAAGAGTAGCTATCTTTGTCGTCCGCCTCTCTCTGTTTCACTCTTCTGTTTTGTTGGGTGTGTTGTGTGTGTCAAACGTTTTTCTTATCAAATGTTAATATCAAGATAATCCCAAAAATGGGTTTTAAAGATAGGACTTATCTGTGTTTTATTGTGTTGATTTTATTTAGTGTTTTTGTGATAAGTGCAGGTAATTTACAAAAAATCAGTAGAAATAACATGGTTAAGTGGGCGTGGTCTCGTTACTCATTTGTTTTGATAATTCATTAACCAACATTTCCCAAATTTTCTCACTTTTAGTGTTTTTCCTAGTCCTCAGTTATAACAAAACTAAAAAAAGTTAGTATTAACCCATTTTTTAACCCTTCTATTTAAAAATCAAACACTTTGAATTCTCAAAACAAAGCACGATGTTTTTGTTATTTTCAGGCCAAAACTTTTGGAAAACCACCCAATTTAACAATGAAGAGCCAGAAGATAAACGTATTAAGATTATTTGGTGTACGATTAGCCGGGCAGAACAGCGAAAATGTAAAAATTTTGCAATGGCAAATGAACGTGACCGTATCAGAGTTGGTTATGATGCTTTTAAAATCGAGTGTTTACAAGTAAAAAATTGTAAAAATGTGACCCAAATAATTAATTTCTTGTAGGCATTTAATAAAGAAGAATGTATGAGTCTTCTAGACCAGGAAAAAGCCACTCTTACTACTCTAGACGCAGGGGAGGTCTTCATAGGGGGACGCTATAACAGTCTTGTCCCTATAGCACAAGAAGTATTAGAAGAGGGGCTTCAGTATTACTACGCCGTTGCTGCAATTAAAAAAGGCACTCTAACACATGTACAGTCATTATTTGACTTGCGGGGGGTCAAAGCGTGCTTTGCAGGGGTTGAAACGTACGCCGGATGGGTTGTTCCAATATATACAGTGTGTTTCTCTATACTCTTGACTTAGTAAAAGTCTTAAACGTTTTTTCTAGTTGATGACTGAAGGAGGCTTGGATGTTGTTGATTGTAATAATCACGTCAAGTCAGCTACGAAATATTTTGGTCCTTCGTGTGCTGTTAATTGTCTCACGAATAAATATAACCCCATTGGGGATAATTCCGATCGGTTATGCCAACTTTGTATCAGAAAAATTCCAGGAGGGCGGTGTACCAGCTCAGATCCGTATTCAGGGTACGAGGGGGCGTTTAGGTGTCTTTTGGAGGCAGGGGAAGTTGCATTTTTGAAACATACAACAATTCCGTCCTTAGTGGCGGGAGATAATTTCGGTAAGTTTTTATTATAACAAGTTGGTATTAATATATCTACTCAGAGCAGGCTATGACTGCCATTTTAATTACAAACTATCAGTTAAACATACTTAATAACTTCTTTATTTAAGTTTCTCTCATTTTTTTATATTTAATTCTTTTTAATTTAGTTCAAATTTGTTTAATGGGGGAGTTATATTGATTTTTTTTTAGTATCGATCTCAAAAGATTCATTTGAGCTGTTATGCAAGGACGGCTCCCGGCGCCCCGTTGATGATTACATGTCCTGTAACTGGGGCAAAGTCCCATCAGATGCAATTGTAACAACCTCAGCTTCATCTTTTGAAAAACGAAAAATCTATCAGAAATTTCTAGAAAAAGCTGCAAAGTTATACAGATTTGGGAACCAAAATAATGGTACACGTCATGACCAAGATAGAAATACGTATGACAGACAGCCCCAATATGACCAGTTTGGTAACAGAATTGACCAACCGAATTATGATAACAGGAATAATAGATTTAAAAGACAGAATTTTGGTGACTTTGGGACCCAAAGTAGGCCTCAATACGACCCTAATATCCCACAATATGAAGAAAATCGGCCGAATTATGACAGGACACCGTATGACCAGAATAATAACTACGATCAATATGGACGTGATAGGCCCCCATACCAACGCAATAACACTGACTATGACCCATATAGACGAGGACAAGATTCTGGTAATAGAGACGGACCGACTTATCCATTCGATCCACACGATTTCAACAGGGAGGAATACGGTGAAAATATTGACCCATATGGGGACAGGCGAAAACCCCCAATTTACAATAACAGCATTCCGGATTATTATGATTATAATCGAAATAATAGTACTTTTTACGAAGTTTTTAATTTGTTTGAATCATCGCCACGTTATGGAATTCACGGAAATTTATTGTTCCAGGTTTATTCAATTGATTTTTTTAGTCGAACATTTAATAATTATTATTTTGGTAGGATATGACACGTGATATTGCCCCACTAAGTGAAAATCTTCAAACCTATTCGAATTTTTTGGGCAGTTCTATGAATATAATAATGGGAATAAGAGTCTGTCAAGTTAACAGAATGACACTGTGTGTGACATCGGATGTGGAACGGGCAAAATGCTCCAAAATGAGGGTAATTATAACGTGATTGCAAAAAAATTGTTAGTTGAGATAGGCGCTAAAACAAGCAATTGACAACATAGAGAGTTGTTATTTTTGATGACGTATATTCTTTTATTCGTGGCCACTTTTTTTATTAATAATTTTTTTCAGACGGCTTTGAAAGCTCATCTTCTCAAGCCCGAAATGGACTGCTACAAGGGCCACTCTCAAATTCATTGTATGCAAGCCGTCAGGTCAGGTCTTGCTGACGTCACTGTTTTAGACGCCAGTGACGTCTACACAGCCGGCTTAAACTTTGATCTCATTCCATTTATCAGTGAAGTGTACAATCTCAACGAACCTGAGTACTATGTCGTAGCTGTAGGAAAAGAATCCGACCCCTCCACCGAACTCACCTACTTGCGAGGCAAATACACGTGCCATGGGGGTATCAATACCGCAGCCGGTTGGGTTTATCCTCTCGCTTTTCTAATCAGCAACGGCTGGATCCGGCCTTACGGCTGCAACAGTATACGAGCCGCAGCGGAGTACTTTTCCAAAAGTTGTATCCCTGGTGCCCTCAGTACTGAATACAACACTGGAGTGCCTTATGACAACATGTGTGATCTGTGTCATGGTGCCAGTTTCCGGTATTGTCGCAGAGATGCCTCTGAGGATTATTATGGCCATACCGGGGCCTTTAGGTGTTTGGTTGAAGGGGGCGGCCAAGTCGCTTTTGTCACACATACTACAGTCACGCAGAATACGAATGGAAAAAGGGAAGAGTGGTGGGCAAGGGATAATTTAAATGATGATTTTGAGTTGTTGTGTCCGGATGGGACACGAGCTGAAATTAATGAATACGAGAAGTGTAATTTGGGAAAAGTCAAAGCCAATGCGATTGTCACACGTGGTGGTTATGGGTATAATGACACGCACGTGAATGCGTTTATTAATTTATTTTTGTACGCTCAGAATTTCTACGGACGGAAGACGACAGACGAATTTAGGTATGGTGTATTTAAAGGTGGTGATTAAAATTTGGTGGCATAGTAGGTGGGAAAGTAATTTTAGAAGAAACTGATTTTTTTTATAAAGATGACACTTTTATGATCTCTTGTATAAAATTCGTTGTAAAATAAGAGAGATTTCAGTGGAGAATCAACATCTAGTCTCTCTCTTTCACTTTATATTAAAGTTACGTTCGGATTTGCCACTCCGAGTGCACCGCATCTTTTCTTGTCTATTTCATTGAGTCCATATATCACTAACTCTACCCAGTGACCAGAATTTGATGCTTTTTGACACTGTATCCAAAACAACACACGCTCTTTGTGCACCCAGTTATTAGATAGGACAGAAAGAGCGTACGTTGTTATGTAATCAGTCTTTGAATTAGTAAAGCCTGAATTCAAATAATGCGACGGATTTATCTACCCTGAATGAGACAAACAAAGACAGAGTAAGTGCACTCAGAGTGGTAAATCGAACGCACTTAAAATTGAATACCCGTATAAAATAGTCACCGTATCAAAATACATTCTAACTTTGACAAAACTCGAATATGACATTATGGCAACATAATGACACACTGGTGGCAGTAGAATGATACTTGGTTTTTTAAGTTGACCGGTGAGTAACTACGCATCTGAGCACTGTGACATCTTTGTCTGGAGATAACTAATTCCGCATATAATATAAGTGTGGAAAAACACGTTTTGCTGTTTCTTAGGAACTTTTTCTATGAGTTTACCTAAATAGCATTACATACTATAATTTTTCTCAACCCTTATAGTATTTAGGTAGAAGATCGAGACTCTACTGTACAAGTAAAATTTGTGCCAACTTTGCCGCCAAATTTAAAAGTGCACACGATACTTTTCTAGTGGAGTTATTTTTGTTTTATAGTTTCAGTATGTTTTCGTCAACGCCGCCTTATACCGATTTGATATTTCAAGATGCGACGACTCAATTGAAGGTCATTCCCCCTGAGAAACGTCACTATGCTGAATATCTCGGAAGTGACTTCCTGCGGGCACGGAGGATCGTCGATTGTCATGCCGGAAGTGCCTCTCTTCGTGCCTCTCTCACGCTACTTACGAGCCTTTTCGCTCTTGTTATTGTTAGATGTTAAGATTTTTTATAGCACTTTTTTTTATATGTATATTTTTGTATTGCGAAACCGTCCCATTTTTTAACGAGATTATGTTGTGTAAACCGTCCAATTTTTAACGATGAGATATTTATGTTAAGTAGTAAGTTCCGTCCTTGTCTTATCATTCCAGATAACGAAAACAAAAATAAAAACGACGTAATTAAAATATTTAAAGACATTCCAATCTTTTATTTGTAAGCCTCTCCCCTAAGTGAAAGTTAATTTAAATTCATTTAGTAGCAAATGAACTCAGATTGGTATCCACTATTAGTCATCCTCTCGTTCTTTCTCTCTCACACCCGTTCCCTACCAGAAAAGGTGTCAACCAGTCTCTCAAGTGGTCTTATCAGCATGGCAAATAGTTACAGAACAGTTTATGCTTTCGCTAGAGAAATGCACCCAAAAACAGTCAAGACTGATATACAATATGGCACAGCTGGCTTCAGAACCAAGTAAGTGTTGCTAACCCCTAATTTTAAGGTTAAGTTAACTGTCACTATGTAGGGCTAATAATTTGGGGTATGTCATGTACCGGATGGGGCTCCTAGCCGTCTTAAGAGCCAGACACAAGAGAGGTAAGCAATAATTAATACAACCCAACAAAAAAAAAATAATAAAAAATCGTAGCCACCATTGGGGTCATGATCACGGCCTCTCACAACCCTGAACCTGACAATGGGGTAAAACTTGTTGACCCCATGGGCGAAATGCTTGAGCAGAGCTGGGAAAAGTGGGCCACTAAGTTTGCCAATGTTGGGTAATTAATTTGCCAAAAATGATTTTCTTAAAGCAGTAACCTCAGTTTTTTTACGTACAGAGTTTTTTTTATAATTATCAGTGTTAGTACCATCGCTATCAGTTGCAAATTCATTTTGTGATTGTGTTTGTGTTGGTAGCACTGAATGTCAGTTTGGAAATATATTAATTTGAAAGTAAAAGTACGTCACGATCAAAAGGTACGGGACGATTAATTAAAAATCCGTCAATTTTTTTAGCACAAACCTATTAATAAAATAATAGAGTCTTATGAAATGTAGTTACCTGAATTCGCGCGAATTTCCAAGCGATTGAAGGATTCATCAACCTCACTAAAATTATCACTTATCACAATCACCAAAATTACGTTCCAAATTTTATTCCAATCAAAAACTAGGCACTTAAAAACACAATTCGCGAGGAATCGAACCCGATTTGACGAAAAAATAGTACTTTTATGAATAAAAACCACAGCGATTTTGACTTGTAATGGACGAACTTCGCGGCAGTCCGACATTGCTGCCAACCCTATTCTGCTAATCCCCTGGTGAATAATAATATAATGGAAATATAGAGCATTTTAGAATAATTGATATCCCAGTGAACTTGAGCCGTGGCTGTGTGTGTAGTAAAACTATTAATTTTTACTAAATCGATTTAGTAGCGTCCGTTCGTTACAGTGATACGCGACAAACTGAATAAATTGAGTAACAATATCAATGTCGTCTTAATAAAAAATAGATCAGGTGATCACAAAGGCGCAGTATATAAATTAGGTAATGTATTAACAAAAAACAATGAATCATACGAATATAACACTGTACGTAAAAATAGTGAATTCGTAACAGTGTTCAGAAAATAGATCAATTACGTACTAATCTTAAATATAAGGGGTGTTTATTTGAAAGTCGTCAGGTTAACTTTGATATGTCAAATCTCTCATGTATTCTTATGAGAGATTTGACAAGTTGTAGTTAACTTGATGACTTTTTCAAATGAACACCCGATAGTTAACAATAATAATTCTGTAACAGGTAATAAAGACAGTTTATCACTAACATCAAATAGATAGTGTATAAATTACCACAAAAAATCTTTGAAATAAATGCACGGGAGCAGAATTTGCAAAAACATCTTCATTCGGCACCAAAAATAACAATGCCTAAATTATTTTACAGCCGCCCAAAATGTCAATTATTCTGAAACGCGCTATAGAAATAGCTAATAAAGTAGAATAACACAAAGATTGCGATTTTTTTTTGTTTAGACTTCTATTTTTTACAATTTGTGTTGAATTTGTCTTTATTTATTACAATACATAATACATGTATAGTTTGTATCAAACCAATTAAATCTTCAAGACCAATTTTGTAAGAATTTGAAATTGTTATTTTTTTTTGTTTTGCTTTGTAATTATAGAACTGTTATTTTTTGACGGAAATTTTAACTTATGTAATTTGAGGCAAGATTTTTTAAGCGCCCGCACCTTAGTCCTTCCGAACTACACTCGCCCACTCTTCGATTCCCACTAACTCGGTCATTTTCTGCGCGCCGCTTATATAACGATACGTCCTTCTAGTTAGTAATTTTAGAAATAGTTCGTAACAATATGGTTATTGTTTTAAGAAACTCATTCTAACTCAAAAAAAAAAAAAAATCGGTGTTAATAAGATATGATTTAGTGACGACCAACTTGAAGAGACTATCAACGAGATAATCAAAGAATTCGACATTCCGATGACAGATCGTGTCGAGATCGTTGTAGGAAAAGACACAAGACCTAGTAGTCCAAGTTTAGCTAAATCGCTAACAGATGGCGTTCTAGCCCTTTCAGGGAAACCCGTAGATTACGGTATAGTAACAACCCCCCAATTACATTATTTCGTCGTTTGTAAAAACACAAACCGTAAATATGGCGAACCGACTGAAGAAGGTTACTATTCAAAATTAACTAAAGCGTTCAAAAAACTCAGGGGTGAAACATACACTAATGGGAATTACAAAAACCGACTGTTATATGACGGAGCGAATGGAGTAGGTGCGAAAAAAATCAAATATTTCCAAGAACTGTTGGGTAATTGTATGAAAATTGAAATGTACAATGATGCAATTATCGGTTCAGGCAAACTAAACCATTTGGTAAAAAAATAATAATTTGTTAAGTACTTGAATAAGTAACTGTTTCAGTGTGGTGCCGATTATGTGAAATCGCAGCAAACGTTCCCAACTGGGGTTCCCGTGGAGCCTAATGTTCGGTGTTGTTCGGTGGATGGCGATGCCGACCGATTGATTTACTACTATATGGATGAAAATAATGGCTTCCATTTGATGGATGGTGACCGTATGGCGACCCTAATCGCAAGTTATTTTAAGGAAATTTTAGAAAAGACCGAACTTGATCTCAATTTAGGTTTAGTTCAAACTGCGTATGCTAATGGCGCGTCAACGGAGTACATATCGAAAAAATTGAAAGTGCCCGTAGCCTGTGTCTCAACTGGGGTCAAACATCTTCATCATAAGGCTCTCGATTACGATATTGGGGTCTATTTTGAAGCTAATGGACACGGAACTGTCATTTTTAGTAACAATGCCAAAGAAAAACTAAAGGAAACTGCGAAAAATAGCAGGTAATAAAAAAAAAGTTTTATACGTCTGTCTGCAAGCCCATGACAAATTTGCTCCTCTAATCGTCGTTTCTCATCTTCTTTTAAACGCCGTTTATCAAGTTCTTTGTTCTTCCAGAATTGTTTCTTCTTCTTGAAGTAGAGCAGAAGCCGGTCATTAGTGAAGCTATTTATTTGAGATTCTTGGAGTAGATGAAGCCGGTCATTGGTGTAATTCTTATTTAAGCTTCTTGGAGTGTATATAATTTGCAGATTTTAGCTTCAATTAATAGCAACACTGCAACAACTTAATTAATTTAAATTTAAAACTCTGACACGATAGCTTTCTCCACCGCTTTCCACTTTTTTTTTTAGTATTTCAAGCGAGAGTCGTCAAGCCGCTGAATCCCTCCTCAACCTAATCGACATGATAAACGAAACCGTCGGCGACGCCATCTCCGACATGCTCCTCATCGAAACAATCCTCCACTCCAAAGGCTGGGACATCCAGCAATGGGAAAATGCCTACACCGATTTGCCCAACCGCCTAATGAAAGTCACAGTTCTTGACCGAAACGTCATTACAACAACCGACGCGGAACGTATCTGTGTAACCCCCGAAGGGCTCCAGGCCGAAATCGACGGTCTAGTCGCCAAATACGACAAAGGTCGGTCTTTTGTTCGACCCTCAGGGACCGAAGATATCGTCCGAGTGTATGCCGAGGCAGCTACCAGAGAACAAGCGGATGATTTAGCTATCCAAGTCGCTAAAAAAGTACACGAAATGGCCGGGGGAACTGGAGATTCGCCGCAGTTGAATTGAGTGCAATAAATATTTTTTATGAAACGAATTTGAATTTTTTTGTGCCATCTGTACGTACCAGGGTGACCTACTCCGCACATTTCTTGCCTTAAATAGGGGCTGGGCCTCTTTGATGTACAAATTTTAAAGCTTTTTAATTGTTGTTGCTGCTGCCCTCTGGTGTACTTAACGTTAATTGGTAGATTTGTAAGCATTCCATTCGTTTTCACTAACTGCCAGGTAATAGAAAAAGGCAACAGCTTTAATTTTGATTCTTTATATACAATTTTAATAAATGGTTTATGTATTGATGGAGTTTTATTTAAAAGCGGGTTATAGAAATGTTTTGTATTTTTTGGTTTGGAAAATATTCAGTTTTGACTTTCACTTGAGGACGGTAACATCGTTGCAGAAAGGCGCATCGTGTTCATAAAAGCGGTTGGGTCCATTTTTCCATCTAGAAAATTTTGGGTCCGAAAAACGAGACCCTTTCTATTATTTAATATAAACGTTGGAGAAACATATTCTTTACAAAATTTATCGCGTTCGTCTACTAAATTATACAATGTCTAATACACACGTCGTAACTGTACAGTCAGAAGCGTAAAGATTGTCACCCCATAAAACCCGCCCGGTCGGAAGAGGCTGCACTGAACCGCACCATAAATCTTTGAGTTATAAATTTATAACTCACCATAATCTCTTTGAGTTATAAATTTATAATTCAAAGAGATTTATCGTGCGGTTTCAGTGAAACCTCTTCTGACCGGGCGGGCTTCATGGAGTGACAATCTTTACGCTTCTGACTGTACTACCAATGGGCTACAAGTATAAATGGCTAATGTATAAAATGTGATGCTTTTTTCTAAAAAAAAAATAATAATAAAAAAAATTAAATAATGTTGTAATTTGGCAACGTCGCTGGTTAGTGAGCAAATACTTTGTTAAAAGTCTCATTTAAAAAATAATTTTACTATGATCTAGGAAGTACAACAGATTATACGTCACATCGAAAATTTTAAAATTTCGAAAAAATAAAAAAGTTGAGACCTCAACTTTACCTCTATATCTAAAGAATGGGCTAGTAGCAAATTTTTTTATTATTTTTTCGGGGCAATTAGCGTTCCCCTACAACGTCTAGATCTTTTCCGCTATTTTGTACTCACCCTGTATATGTATTGTTGGAGTTTTATGTAGAAAGGGATTATAAAAAACACTTAAATACAATTTCAATCTTTAATCATACCTCATTGTGAGAGTTACTTTTACATAAATATCCAACGTGGTTATTAACTTAAAAATAAGGGTTTGTCTCAGTTACCCTCAAAAAAAAAAACTATTGTAAAAACTATAGCGTATTTAGTTAATAATAAATGAAGACAAAACCATATTATACAATTTATTTAACAATTAACTTATTTTCGTAATTTGCCTGCAATCATAAGAGCATTTTTCACACACTGATTTTACAATACAATGGAAAAAAATCGACGATTAAGTTGATGGCAGTTGCTTAATACGCAGCTACATAGAAAAAGACGTAGTTATTTAAATAGAAAAAAATATTGAACAAAACTCTGACTATACATCTTCTGGAGAGAAACACTAACCTCAAACAACAAATTAGACCAAAGTAAATCTTACACAGCCTGCGTTAAAAATTGAGTATAGTTTAAAACACTATACTTTGATGTTTTAATAGTATTTCAATGTGCATCGAATTGATTTACTCGTGTCAAAAATTTTGTAAGGGCTATGACGAAAGCAATTTTTTTAACAGCTAGATCAGTTCTTATCCCATAAAAAAACAAAAGAAAAATACATTAACACCATTATTATAAAATGTACAAGCCGCACTGTAAAACGAGGATCAAATAATGAAAGAATCTAACAAATTAATGATCACATTTAACGACGTTTTACCGTGCAGCGCCTGAATGTCGTAGGCTCGACAAGAGTTCCGTATTTCAGAAAAATTTTCAAATCCTTTATTAGTGACGTTTTACGGTACTCACTTTTGTATCCATTATTTTTACAATCTATATCTTAACATATTAAATAATACAGCCAGACTTGCATTCACTCCCACTCATCATCATTCACTATCATACTCGAGGAGGCATGGCCTATTTGTGAGTGGCCTCACCTTTTAAATTTTTTGTTTTTGTGTTTTTTATATATTTTATACAATTTCCCAGTAACGGCGGGTAAGGAAATTAATTCGTGTATGCTCACAATAAAGTTTTAATTAATTTTTTTTATATAAAATTGTCAGCGTCCATCAAGACAACCTCTTAATTTTTTTTTTAATTTTTAATTTTGTTTTGACCAACTATATGCGAAGTCGGTTAGACCCAGTCGGTTGTAGTGGTGGTGGTGGTATTGGTGGTGTATGTGGAGCGCGTTAACGATTGCCTAGAAGAAAACATTCAGTTACTCCAAATCCATCTAATTTAATTTACAGTTAAAACAATGAAATCAACAAAAATGTGATTGGTTAGAAAAATATACAACATGCAAATGACTCTAGATGTTAGCTTTCATCCCGACCGTGTTAGTCCCAACCATGGCTTACTACAACTGACAACTTTTGCACTGTATGGCTGCTTCTATAAAGAACTGGCGCTGCAATACGTAAAATTATTAGCAACTGTAAAATATAGTAAACTCATGCGAACTGTCTTTTGTGTCCATTTTACGTTGATCACGCTTACCAATAATCGGAAAATACTTTTTTTTAGCTTTTACATCATACCAACAAGTAAAAACCTTAAGATTTGTCTAACAGAACAATTTTAATAGCCAAATATAAAAATAGGGTGAAAATGACTTTTTTCTTTTCTTTTTAGTGCTTTGTAAAACTGGGAAATAATGACAAAACTTTTTAATTTTAAATCTAAGGTTTGTTTTTTTATGCTTACTAGAGAAAAACCAGAAAGTATTGTAAACTTGAAATACTCTTTTTTTGATTTGTTAATTATCGAAATTAACCAATCACAGATGAGTATTTTAAATTTCTGACGCTTATTAGTTTCTCTCTGGTAAAAATCAAACCATAGACAAAGATTATTACGGAGTTTTATAAAAATTAAAAATTGTGTTGGTAAATAGTACTTCTTTTTCTTGAATTTATTGTTAAGTTGGCAGCAAACAAATACATTTTCTTGTTCGTCTTAAGTTGTGGCGACATCACGCTTTGAAACTATTAAAAAAAACTGAAAGAGAAAGCCATAACACCACAAAATGAGTCATCAATTGCCGTAAGCTACGGTCCCAACTTACCAAGCTTGAATTACAAAAAAATTAAAAAAAGAAAAAGAAAAAACACTCAAATAAAAAGGATGAAAACTAACAGTGTTTTTTAAATACAGCGTTGATCCTTTATAGAAGCTTCGTGACAACTGGCTGACCTGCAATAAAAATGTTCGCTCTTTAAACAGAAGAGTAAAAAAATCACTGTTAGTATGGATTTGAAGCTTTTAGCACAGCTACGCGTCCGAGAAAGATCACGTGATTATGAGAAATAAAGATGAGTGCGATCTTCTAATAAAAATTAAATCGCACATAAATCGGTCACCAAAGAACTAGAAAAAAGCTCAACACTTACTTCGGTCCAATAAAATTAAAAAAAACACAAATTAAGGAGACACAACAATTTTATGTAAATAAGTCCAAAAACAAACGAAATTACAGGGCAAAAGAAAGATTAATAATAAATGAAAACAACATTCTCAGTGACCTTTAGAGATTTTAGCAATATTTGCAGAAGAAGGTTGGGTTGTTTTTTGAGCTGTACCTTTAGCAGAATTTTGCTTGTTCTTTTCGTCGTCTTTTTTGTCGCGGATCGCTGAAAAGAGGGTGACTATAAGATATTAACTATTCAATATATCGACTAAACGCTAAATTGGTCACGTGATTTCGTTTTTAAAACGAAATCGCTTGGAGCTTATCTCACCTGTTTGTTGAGATATAACAACGCGTGATGTTTGTGGCTGCGCCGACGTTTCGGCTACTGTTCCTCCAGTTGCAGCTGCTTTCTGTTTCAGCATGGTCCAATCGAATGTATAATCGTATTGATGGTTCAATGTGCGAAACAGAATTCGGAACAGCTGTCTGAGGTACATGTAGTCTGGACCTTCCTCAAAACGGAGGCCGCGACAATAGTTGAGGTACATAGAAAATTCAGCGGGAAAACCCTAAAAACACATTCACATCCATCCCAACCCCAAACAAAAATTTTGAAAATACAAGAGAGAAACTGCAATGCAAAAATTTCATGGAAAACACACATCTGTGGCATTTTTAACAACAAATAAGAAGGAAATCATTTTTTTCTGCCAAGATAACAAGTTATTTAATTTATTTAGGAAAAAAATTCTTGAAATTTAGATAAAGTACACACTTGGTTATACAAGTGACTCGTTTATGAATTAAAATTAACATAATCTTTATCAAGCAGGATGTTATGTAAATATAAAAATTACTTGAGAAATATTTCCTGGAAGTATAATTAACACAAATGATAATAACTAGTATTTTTTTTTAATATCTTAAAGTTTTAATATAGTTTTTGACTAATAACAATAAACTGTCTCCAAAAATTAAAATTTGTGTGAATTTTACAGACTGTTTCAGTCATATCAAACAAAATGCCTTGGATGTAAAAACAATTACTTTCTGAAAGACAGATTTATCTAAAATAGACTTTGTCCAAATATCTGTTCTCATTTTTCCATTTTTAAGGTCTTGCTTTGCATTATTATTTTAAAAAATGACTTATTAAGCTAATAGCATACTGTGTGACGATCTCTTGTTATGTGTATACTTGGTTGCCTATACCAAAATCGTTCATTAAAGACCCTTATTTGCTTTCCATTTTTTGCATTTAAACTACCTGTATTTACAACCTCTCTTGTATTTTTTTCTTAATTTATAGTAATAATACAACCTTGCATAGTACTTCAACTGGCGTGGACATCTTTTTTTCACTAATTTTCTCGTATTTTTGCTTCTTCGTGGCAGCTTTAAGTCCCTGCCACGGTAGACATCCCCTATTAAAGTACATCAGAACATAGCCCAGCGATTCCATATCATCACGTCTTGACTGTTCGATGCCCAAATGTGCATTGATTGATGCATATCGCGCCGTCCCTGTCAAATTTTTGTCTTCGCGATATCCGATGTGCATTCTCGTACGTGCATCTCGAAATTTCTTAGCTAGACCAAAATCAATCAAGAATAGCTTGTTGCAATGACGGCCAATGCCCATCAGAAAATTATCTGGTTTTATGTCGCGATGTATAAAAGACTTGCAATGGACGTATTCGATACGACCAATCATCTGATCGGCCAACATCAGCACAGTTTTAATAGTAAAATGACGTGAACAGAAATTAAATAAGTCCTCTAATGATGGGCCAAGAAGGTCCATCACGAGAACATTATGTTCTTTTTCCTGGCCATAGTATCTGAAATGAAACAAGATGTTAACAAAGGTCGACGACAATTATAAATAGCTACCATCGGCACCAAGTGCTGACGATAAACAGATTCGAGAAACGTGAAACAGTATTTCCGCACTTATTTACGTTTCAATAAAAAACATAAGTTTTGAACACATCGAGAAAATAAAGCTTTAATTGCGTCTTTCGAACTACTTAATTGACGTCATTGATACCTTTCCGATAACAGGTGTATACAACAAACATTATTTGTGAGTACATACAGGCTTATCTTTTGATTCTTTTGTATTAGCTAGCGACAAATTTTTATTGATGGTTTTATAATACCTGTATTCAACGCAAAATTTTTATGACGTTAGTTTTAAATCATGTAAAAAAGCTTTATTGTGATAAAGCAAAAAAGTGTTTCGTTGCAGTTAATTATCGTCTTTCTAGGTAGAATACAATAAGATATTCAATACGACCGGTCATGAATCACGCGTAATTAATCGCAATGATACCAATCTAACAATAATCGATACTTTAGATTTATTAAGTAGGACAAACCGAAAACTCTTAGCAACAATCAAGTGATAAAATTTAATAATTTTGTTTCTATTCTTTGGTTTCAAAAATCTCAAACAGAAATAACCAAAAAAAGTAGTTATAAAATAGTTATGTAACAGATTCATAAACAAGGATTTTATCGGACGAATCGTGCGGCATACAACGTTTTTAGTAATAATAAATTTGATAAGTTACTCTTTTATAAACCAGTGACGCCCCCATTAATCATTTTAGTTGTCAAAAAAATGTAGCAAAGTAGCTAACGGGAAAAACTTTTAAACTCTAATTTTGAGTTTTTCTTATATTAAATACATACTGTGTTGCCAGATTTGCCACGTATCACGTGACATATGTGAAAACTCTAATCGAGATCTTTGTCTCTCATTGTATTTTTTCTCAATTTTTTTATAGTAACACACACAACACAAATAAATGTCAACGACTTTCTGGTTATCTTTCAACATTTATGGTATGTTCACAACATTATTGTTTTTATCATGATGGCCAACTTTTCGCCAAATTTAAAATAACACATGGTACATTTTATTATCGCGATATTTCAGAATTTGTTTACATTTATGTACACAAATCGATTGAATAATGTATTTTTTCTTCCTGAATCGTGATGTTTATTCAAATAAAATAAAAAAACCTTTCAGAATTATTCAACAAGTGATAAACACTACAGGTAAATAAACTCAGGAAGTGCTACTATAAAAAACAGATTGACGTTAAAATTAGCTGTGAACGCTTTACAAAATTTGAAACATCCCAAAAAGAATAAAATGCTTCAAATGCATTAAAACACATTTTGATTATTTACTTTCACTGTTATATCATTTGTATGAAACCTAAAGTCGCCTACACCATAGAAATAGTTATTTGACATAAAAGGATATTCTTATAATGTAGAAAATGCGAGACCGACTTTCCGTTTACTGTAAATCCCGAAGCAATCCAATAATGCATATCTATGCATCTTTTTTGGCAACATAATAATAACAGAACCAGAGGCGTGAATAAAGTAGTATGTAATTATTATTTTGTGGGTTTGAGTAATTAATATTTTGAATTATTATAAAGATGACACATCTGGAATGACAGGTAAATATTTGATTTAAATTTAGCGCTACGTTGTGATGACAAAACCGTTAAAAGTTGCAAATTGCAGTTTTTGACGCTTCTCTATTGTTCTTTAACGTTCAATAACGCTTTTTTTTAAAGCCGACTATTTTCTTGAACTCTCCGATCTCTTTTAAAACTGAAAACTGGGAAATTAGGTAGTTCAAAACATCAAATTTATTGTAAAATTGTCATTTTTATTGTAGTATAGTCATAATTTATTTCTCTGGCCAACTGCGACACTAAATCGGGAAAAACCTTTGAAAGTACTTTAGTCTACAAATTAAATAGATAAAACAAAAGCTATCAATTGTTATTCACAAAGAGACAGGAATTTGTTGTAGCAATAATGTGCCTTGAATTACTATAAAAGACATAGCATTTCACTTATACTTTTCTTATTTCTTTCAATTAATTTCCCAATGTAAACTATTTTTACTACGTTTTCTAGTGTATTAATTTCAAACTAAAAAAAAAAAAAGTTTGTAAACTAAAATGGGTTCATTGTACAAAATCTACAAAATTTTATATATTTTTTTAATACACAATGTATTTTTAGACATTTACTGTGGCATTAAGAGTCTATTTTAGTATAAATCAATTATAATTTTCGCCGAACAATAATTTTTAACAGCATTTAATCTTCACCTGTATAAATCTCAGTTAAGTGACTTAAATTATCACCTATTAAATCCCACGCACTAAATAAACAAAATTCAATCTTCGAACTCGATCAAATAAATCTTTTTCCACACTTTTGTAAAAGAAAACGAAATAATTTCTTTGTAAATTTATTTTGATTGCAATTTAGGTCATCCAAATAGGTTATATAAACATAGAGGGTTACGATCAATATCTCCTCCGTTTTATGGTTTTAATAATGTACAAATTGATAACAATCAAAAGAAAAAAAATTTAAACCCTCATTTAAAGGCGGAGAATTCGGGAAACCACACGCATATTTATTTCAATCGAACCTGTTCGAAACGTGCATCCAATTTTATTGTTGTCAACGAAGGGTTATTGTACCTTTAACGTGCACGCGACCACGACCGCCTCTTTAGTTTAGGGGACCCACACGCAAACGATTTCCATTCATGGATACCAAAAAATTACACATCTAAATTATAGCACAATAAAAACCAGGTTGGATTTTTGTATACAGTTACCTATTGTTAATTAATAATCGTCCAAAAATATTTGGCGAATTAAACTTTACAATTGAAAAATGAAATTTTTTGTTGGTCGTTCATTAATATCAACATTATTGCATCCATTAACGTTTGTCATTTTTTTTCCATTAATAATTAAGTAATTATTATTTTTCTGATTGCACTCTCTATAATTTGCAGACCTGTAAATATTTTACTAATTTTTAAAGCCGGAGATAATATTTTTTACCAATATTTAAATTAATAAAAGCAAAGGTAAATTGCAGTTCCTAATTTTGGGAGACGGAAGTGCCTTTTACTAATTTTGAAGTCCGTACACGTAATTCTACTGATACTGAATTTTACTAAAATATAGCCTCCTTTCTAAAAAGAAAGAGATATTTCTAATTAATTTTTAAATCAATAAAGTCCATTGTTTGCCAGGCTCTAACTACAATTATAAGAAATAAGAATGTCTCACTCTAAAGTGGTAAAACTACCAATCAAAATACGAATAGTTATTCTTTTTTCCAAAAAATATGCTGTACTATCTATGGTATTTTATAATAAAAAAAAAACTAATCAAAGCGCCTATATAATTATTAATATCGAAAAAAGTGTCGATCCAGAACAGTTCAAGAGCCCATTACCCTTACAACAATAAAATCCGCTTTAAGACTAAACTTGGGCTGATGCTACTGACCGCCTTTTTTAACTAGATTTCGGTCTTTTACACGCTTATCCTAGGTTTTACCATATTTTTAACCATTGACAATGACATACAAAAATCCAGTCTGATCAAAATTGTTCCGCAAATCGTAAATTGGTACATTTTTCGTCTAATTTGACTGTGCACCAAAAAAAAATGTATTCAAAAAGTGTGACACTTTTCCGTTTCATGACCTAGTTGATACCTAGTTGCGTTTCGCGGAAACCGACTTATTCAAATCAAATCTCGTGAAAGTGACATTTTGTTTTCGTTCGCACTTGTAACGAAGATTAAATTTTTTTTGTAATAATTATTGTATAGAGAAAGTATTGTAGGTGTTGTTCATTGTTATTACCAATCGTGCGAGCTTCGAAAAGGTCGGCGGCCGTTAATTGAAATCGGAGGCGGCATAAAGACCTTGAACAACAAGGCAAATAAAAAAAATATTCGACAAGACGCGGAAACCAAGCCAATCTGCGGTTTCCGTTTGACTTCCATTTTGTTACTTAATAACGTTACATCGCGACTTTCTACACTCGGTTCCTAAACTGTAAATTCGGACTTGTTGCATTGAAAAATTGTAATTTAGTTCAGGTGAGCAACGGTTGTTCAAGCACCTGACCAGAGACACGTTTATACCTCTCACTCTAATCAAGACAAAAACATGATTTTTCTAGTCAATGCCGCTAGACAAAAATACAACACTCAAGGCTAAAATTTCAAAAATACGACAAAAATTGTAATAATTGTGTTTTCAGACGACCTTTGATTTTCAGTAGCGTAAAAACTAACTGTAATAAGATCCAACCGGAGACTTTTACAAGGTTTCAAGTCCTTGCAACTTGAACAATGAGCGCTTCGAGATGATAAAATGACAACGTTGCAAGTTTCAACTCGCATTTTATTTTGTCGTTGACCTTAAGAAATTTCGACGATTTTCTAAAATCGACGTCACTGTTTTTATTTACAAACTGTCATGATAAGATAATGTTAAATTGCGCATATATTTTCTCCGATTTTTTAAATGGTTATTGTGGAAGGAAAAATGTGGTAATTTATCTAAAAATGCTTGGATGTTATGGTTTTAACTCACAAACTAGTTTATGAGAGACTTAATAAGGGCTGTTGTAAAGAAAAGTGTGCTTGACCGTTGTAGTACCCTTGAAAAAGCTGGGGTATCTTTAACTCTAAAGATCCAAAAATTTAACTTCCTCTACTGCCCCATAAAATTCAAACATTTATGGACAAACTATAACCTCGAAAAATTATATCAATCGTCATGAAATCTAGCAAAATTCCGCGTTAACTTGGAAGGCGTGACTCATAAATAATTTACAACAAAAGCAAATTGTAGGAAAAAATTTGTTATTTTATGTAACGGTCGTTCGACTCGCCATTCTCGTTGAACAATCGATAAATTACGTCCGAAATCTTTACTTTCGAGAATATGACGAAACGTCACGATTTTATGTCGATGGTATCTTTTGAGGGGAAAAAATTATGACTTGGTGAATCAGAGGAAAATTTCAGACTTTGAAAAAATATTCAGTTTTCTACACAAAGAAATTTCATTAGGATTCTACTTCTCTACAAACAAATCAAAAATCGGAAAACTGATCCAAAATTAAGATACAGAGTGATTCTTTTAGTTTGTATACATCAAAAATTGAACGATTCTGTATATTAAGTCCAATTTTGCAGTAGATACGTGTTCAAAATTGAATTCTTCCTCGTTTGAATGCAAAAGAATCCAATCGAGAACGAGAATAGGCTTAATAAGAGTTGGCTAAGTATCCCTTCCTTGTCTAATTTTCTGCTGAACATTTTCAATGTTTTATAAATAATTATAAAAACGTTAGGAACTGCAGTTTAAGGTAAGACTTGTATTTCTGTATCTAAAGCCTTTGATGAAGTATAAACTCATTAATATGCTAAGTTAAGGGTTATTTTCGCTTGAATTTGCTCGAACTCTTTGTCAGACCTTATATTCCAGGGTCTTTCGCCAGTCTATCAAGCGACTTCAAAACTCAAACTAGCGAATATTATTACAATGTGGCTTATTTGCCGCTTTTCTAAAAATGAATCGTAGTATGATTACACCCGACCGACTACCCCCTTTGCCTTGACAGTCAATTTAAAAGACTTTATAGAGGTAATTCTGTATTTTTTAATGCATTTAAAATCCTGAAACTATCAATTGGTTGTCGTCATAGTTAAAAAGCTTTAAATGTATGTTAAAAAAATACAGAATTAGGTTTTATATCTGGTGATTAGTGATTACTATCAAATAAAATTGTGAATTATCAAATAAAGATATAAATGCGTTTTTACTTTTTCATATCGCTTATTTTCAATTAATAGATTTACAGTAGACTCCCGATTATCTAAAATGCTCGGGGCCAATAATGTTTCGGTTAACTGAATTTTTCGGATAATCGAGCGGTTATTTTTTAAATTATTTTACAGGTTTTTTGAAAAACCTGAAAGTTAAGAAAACACTATTCCACTTTTCTAATTTTTTGCGATTTTTTCTCCAATCTGAGACCGTACTTACGCTTACACCATAATCTGCTGCTACCTTTTTTAAAAGTTCGCCACTGTCTAAACATTTGATAGCCTTCAATTTATCGGACATAGTAATGTCTATACGTTTTCTTTCTTCACTCATGTTTTAATTGAAAACAGACACATAAGCAACGGTGACAGACTAAACACAAGTAAAGAGTAAACGCAGAAAATGCGTAATCTGCTTTGTCTGCGTTGCTTTTTTCAATTCTCGGAAATGTATTTATTTGATATTCTTGCAATTTCGGATAATACGGCGGTCACCTGCAAGTTATTCCGGTTAAACCAGCAACCTTCAAGAGCAGAATTATTTCGGATATCGCGGCGTTTCGGATAATCGGGAATCTACTATAATTAAATAATTAATTTTATTTAAAAAAAATTCTAGAAAATAATGAATTACTAAAGTAACCGACTTAAATTGTAGAATTAAACTTGACATGACTATTATTTTTGTTTTAAAATTCTAGTATTTTTCAAAAAACATTCTGAGCACTCCGTATGGTCGAAACAAAATTTAAGATTTTGAATTAAGCAATATTTCTTTCAGAGATAATCTTTAATAATACCTTGCAACTGCAATTTTCAAAAAATTGGTATCTTCAAAATTTTTAGAGTATAAAAGAACCATTAAAAATCAGAACCTTTTTTTACATAAATCTAAACAATAAAGAAAAAAAGTTCATACATACTGCGACTGTACTTTAGGCGGCTTAAAAATATCAAGCTGATTTTTTAACATGTTGCAGCAAATAAAATGGGCTTTGTTGGGTAAATTTAAGACATCTGGTCAATATTGATTTATCAAAGAATAATAAAAAGAAACAAAAAATCGACATTTTTAATAACGACTGTTATTTGAATTAATTAAAAATCAAACCCACTTATTTTCGAAGAGACAATACTTTCATTTTTTGTTTAAACAAAAAAAAAATATAGAGTAGTGGTTATTATTAACATTTAATTTAATTATGATTTTTTTTCTATTCTGCAAAAACAAATGAACCGAGGTGATAACATTATTATGCAAAATACCACCCACAAAACCACATTATTCAGATCACATGATAAATTATAATTCCTGCATACAAAAATACAGAAAATCAGCCTGAAAATGTTCTTGTTCAAATGTCAAAACGAATTTAAAATTATATCAAGAAACAGGTCACAATTAGATCTTCTAAGATCTTTTATACTTTCTCTAAAAATACAATAAAGACAAAAATATGTATGCATTAATTTTTAAAACAAAAGATACAAAAAGCACCACAATTTATTTAAAATAAATCAAGATCATATAGAAAAGTCAGTAGTAATTTGATTGACCTGTTTCCAATATTACCTTCACTGAATAAAAGTAAAAAACAGAATTTGCATCAATTACCATCAAACGATAAGATTTATCACTGAAATCAGGCTTTAACGATGATAAATAAGAGATTGTTATTCTGTTAGAAAAATAAATATGTAACAACCGAATTTCCATAAAACTGAAATTGAAACTTAATCAAAAGTTTTGATTAACTGTTGTATGTGAAATTAAAAACGTTTCATAATAAAGCAATTAATGTCGAAACGTTGTATTGCATTTGAAGGATTGTAGACATAAAATTAAGCAAACACGTGCAAACAGTGTTGCGACTTATTTCTCGCATTTATTGAATGAAAAACTATTTTTACATAAGTTAGGTACAAAAATAAAAACAATTTAAAAACTTCCAGTCATTATGTAAACAAATTACGGCGCAATTATTTCATCTGATTCACCCTAAATACCAGGTATAACTGTGATAATGAAGCTTATGAGTTGGCTTATTTTAAATATTCACCTGATATGTGGAATTCCAACGCCACCGTGAAGAATTTTGTAGAGCTTACTTTCGTAGAGGAGTTGGGGATGTCTTGCTCTAATAGACTCTAGCTTTACTGCGACCTCCTGTTAAAAAAAAAACACAAAATTTGTTTATTTTATAACAGATAAGATGGTATGATGTTTTGGGTCTTTTGGGCCTCCAAACATGGTAAAGACTAGCGTAAAAATTGTGAAATGTGTCGCAAGAGACCCATATCCTGGTGAGGTAACCTACTTTTGCCCGTCCATGAAACAAAGAGAGTTTCGTAGTCGGCGTGTATTTGGGCGTAATAAACAATTGAATTTGTTGATTTTGGTGAAAATTCTAGGGCGAGCAGACGGGGCCTTAATGGCTGCCATTGTGATTTGTGGTCGGACTGATTTCGTGTTTTTTCGAAACAAAGCCACGACTTAAGGTTAAGACGTGTTGTAGGGCCGTTTGGGGCGCAATTGGGACTGGTTTAGGGGCGCTTACCTCTCCATTCGTGATGTTAATGCCGAGATAGATGTCCCCGAAGGAGCCACTGCCGATTTTCCGTATTAAACGATACTTTCCACCGACAATGAACTCCATCTTCCCGATGCAGTGTGACGCCATCGTGCTAATTTTAATAAAGTCTTTTCGCGTGTTGTTTCACAAATTTGGATGCCCCTTTATGTTATTTTTACACACAAAAACTATCACTTGCTCCACCAACACGCCGACATATTGCTCTGACTGATGGCTTATGCGTGACGTCACGGTGCGAGACACCCTCTCGTGGCCGTCAAAAAACACACTCAAAAACTTTCAAATATCGATTAAAAGGATTCAGGGATGGTATTTTGGGGCACACTTTAAATGATCACTGAAAATGCACTGAATTAATGCACACAGCGATTTTACCAAAGATTTGATGGGAAAAATTTATTTACATGTTTACAGGCAACCGTTACTACGTTACCGACCGACCACAAATGCAGGGACACCAACATTAAACTTACAAACAACAAAATCACCAAGTTGCGAAATCAAAACGATTTCAACAACTCATTCAGAAATATCGCAAATAAAATTTTTAAGATTTCTAAGAATTGCAAAAATAGCCAGATTTTTCAATTATGGCCCAGTAAGAGCTGACTTAATTTTTTTTAGTTCACAAAGAAGTGCAAAATAGAACGAATCCAAATGACGTCACGAGGTATGCAACCCAACAGCCTTTGGACAATGGCGGATTCAGAATCTTTTTTGCAAAGAAACATACAAAATACGAAGTAATAAAATTGCACAACAAAATTACCGCCTTAATTTCTCATAACATCTCACCGAGCCATTAGTTTACTTTCAAAACTAAATTTTATATTCCAAAATAAACAAATTATAAATAAACACCTATATAAAATTTATAAACACCATCTTTTCAAAACTAAATCAAAACCGAGCCATGAAATCAGTAATTAGACACTGAATGTTTAACATTTTGAGAAATATTTCACTTAACACATTTAAATACTAAGTGTGTTTAGATTTTAATATCTTCACCAAAGTGAAGACAAGACTATCGTCAAAATTAAAAGTGAACTAAGACTCCAAAATTCTTTCATCTTTTTGAGTCTAACTTAGAATGTGTATTTATATTGCCCTCTCTTTAAAACTACGACAAACCCTCACAAGTAATTTTTCTGTTCAATGTCAAAATTTGATTTTCCAAATTTATTGTCAAAAATTGTATTATGTAGCATTTATTAAATATGTGCATACATAAACATGAAACAGATATATAAAAAAATAAAGTATAAAAAAGTTGATTAAAATGTGTCAACCACAAAATAACAATAAAGCAATGTTGCTTGTTTTACTGTTTCTTTTTTCAGGATTTTTTTTAGTGTTAAAATTTCATTAATTACTATACACGACAATAAGTTGAATACATCAAATTTTAACATTGAGAAAAAAAAGATGTTTTGTTACAATAACAATATTGTCAAAACTTACAAAAAAAGAGCATTAATTTACGCGTTTTATTTATCAAGGTCAATATTATTTGATTTTTCAAATATATTGTGCTAAATTATATGTTTAGCTTCTTATTTTTCGTGTTTATTTCTACAATTTGCTATAATAAATTTGGGACATTAAACGGTGACATTTAGTGCTAGAAATTTGCGTAGATTTGACCAATGACTAACAAAATTCTTCGATTAATAGAAAAGAAAAAACAACATTTTGGTAGAGTTGCTGAATCGTTGAAGCAACGGAAGCCGTAAGCGCTCGATTGTGACATTAGAACTAAACGAGACTGTACATGTATTGCATTTTTATAGATTATTATTTCCCGCCTTGCTTAAAATTAAGTGATACAAGATACAACTAAATGTTGGTAGAACCTAGAAATAGTGCAAAAAGTGATTCGAATACCACAAGTTCCCATCAAGAGTTAGTTATGTGTCTGAGATTACCTTCTCCAGCTACATAAGTGCGAAATCGACTGCTTTTTCCTAATCTTATAAATTTTTTTTGTCATTAGACTTGCGAAAAATGAACAAAATTTGAAAATTACACTTTATTTAATGATCTTTTGAAATTTTACACATTTTACGCAAGTCTAATGACTAACGTTCGGCGTGAGCGAGTGGTTTTTCAGTGGCGTGATTTCGCGTTATTATTTACACTTTATTTAGTGTAATTTAATGGCGGTACAACTTAAGGGCACATTGATAGTCACTTATTCAAACAGTATTTGATTATAATAATTGGTTCTCTCATTTAAGCAGTAAATATATTTTGGGTACACATTTGAGGCAACGACGATGCTGGGTTTTGAGCGCTCGTATGGACCATTTGAATGAGTAACAGGCAGCGCGCTGAATTACACCGATTAATTAGCTGGCCAATTGCCGGGCTACTCCGAGACGCCGAAGATTACTAATGACAAAAAAATTATCAGATCAAGAAAAAGTAGATGTCTCGGCTCTTAGCGGAATTGAGGTTCTACTGGCATGCGTAGTTTAGAAAATTAAAAAAAATAAAGAATTTTTGAATATTTAAAATGATTTAAGATATTGATGACATAAATATGTCATAATATTTAATAATTATTGTTTTCACAGACGGGTTAAACTTGAAAATTATTTACCTGAATGTCCTCTGTTCTATCTTCACCATCTTTTTTATCATCACCTATGCAGGGTATAATTTCCATTGCTGTAATAAATTGTTCACAGAAATTTCGACGTTACTAATTAATGAAACAAATGTCACGTCAAAAACATGCTGATTTTCGCTAATTAAAGAGACTCAGAACCTAGTCGATTCTTACATTTCTTGTTACATCATTATTATTTGAGTTTCTTAAAAAACTTAAATTTCCCAAGCCATTATATAAAATTTAACATTTTTTTTTAATAATAATATATTAATAATAATAATATTTCATATAATTTTTGTTCCACTATTTTAAAGATTTCTTTAGAACATTTCAGCACCTTCTCCGGTGTAGCCCATTTTCAACTCCTAATAAATCCCATTGGGCCTACAATGCGTTCAAAGCTGAGGCTTTGTTAGAAATGTCTTATCATTGTGACCTCACATCGCCGTTTTCTTCACTCTCTAAGATCCTCATCAACTTTTCGATGCCTTTGTACTGCAATAGGTCCAACAGGATCTGCTGGAGAAGGCGTCCGCATTCTTATAGGGCTTCCCCTCGAACGTTTAATTTTGAAGTCATACTTACGAAGTCTGAAGAGCAACTTTTAATTAATTATTTAATAATCTTCATTAACACTCTATGTAGGTACGGGTTGTCCGAAAACCGCTGGGTGCCCAACTCACTCTCACCTGTTTGAAACTGCTATTTAACGAGCTGTAATTGGCAGTTAGTTCCCAGAGCAACAATTTAAACTTAGCAGTCACTTAATTCACTACTTAAATCACCAAGTCGCAACATTAATAAAAACTCAATATTTAACAGCTGTCATATTTTTATTTTAATAAGTTACAAAAAAACACAATCGGTTAATTTTTAAGAAATAATTAAAAATTATATGTCCACCTTAGTTTCTAGCGGCAAATACACACTCTTTTGCCGTTGCAGTAGCCTCCACGTCTCCCTCTGATAAGGCAATGAGCCGCACAAGCCGCATGATTCACTTTGACTCCTTTGGCTTCAGCACTTAGCAAATCACAAGTGACTCGTCTTACCCGACTATGAGGCACTGAAAATTTTCAAAAATTGAGCGTTTTATACATGTAAAAATACTAAGGGCACTCGCATGCGCGTCGTGCCTTAAAGTCTTGAAGGATAAATTCTTACCTTGGCCACCTTCTCCTTCAAATTCATCAAGAGGATAAGCAGTAACTGCGATAACAAACAAAGAAATCAGTATTATAGCAACATATTTCATTTTGATTTTTTTTGAAGCTTCTTCAAGTGTTCTTGATTGTAGACTGATTTATCTGAGATTCTCACAGGTATTTTATATACAGATTTGAAAAGGTAAAGTCCCCAGTCCGTGAGTAATAAAATCTTTGTTAAATGGACGCGGGACTTCACTTATCTATTTATAAACATTTGCAAGAGATTTCTTTGAACTCAGATAACAAAAACATTGATTAGAAATTCCACAACTCTTTATTATATTACAGAAAATAGTAACAATAATACCCTAGATTAGAATATCCCGATATTTTGAAATATTTAAACACCTGGCACTTTATTAATTAACAATTCGTAATATCAGAAGAAAAAAAATTCGTTTGAGATTCATTACGTTACGTGCTTTGGTAATCTTAACTTTAATACGTTGCTATGGTAACCACATAATAACAGCGCAAAATCTCGAGATGTGATTCGTGGTTGTCATAGCAACCTTACAACTCGTCACAACCTTGTAGAGGCCTCCTCGGCCAATAATTCCTTGCTAGAATTTTATCCCTAGCATCAACTAATTCCTTAACCTCTCTCTCAAACGGCTTAATATAAGTTTCCTTCCACTCCCCAATTGTATAATTATCATAAACCTCGTACATAGCTGCCGTAATTTCTCCATCAAGCTGCACTAATTCCCCCTTGATTCGATTCAAGGGAGCTGTTACTGATTGCACATGTTGAGGATTAGAAAACTGATGATTTTTGTTATAATCACTCATCCAGCCTTTAACCCTCGAATCCTCAAGAATCGTTTCGTATTCTTGTTTAAGCTGTTGTAGTTTGATCACACCTTCAAGGATATCACCACCAGGGTAAGAGCATTTGGGACTCCCAAAAACAGGCCCTATGAGGGCGTAGGGTTGTTCACAACCCAAAATTTTAGCAACTTCAGTTGGAGGACTTAGAGGTGAGTCTTGGTAGCCCTGGATTACACGAAGACTCATCGCTAAGGAGGGAAGACTGACCGGGAGGAGTTCGCAGAGAACGGCGAAGTGGTCGTAGCGTTGCCAACCGGTGATGATGATACCCTCGAAGGTTATCCTGTGGGAGTATTCCGACATTAGGGATAACCAGGAGCGGTGGTTCTGGACGTAATGGGTGACGTCAGATACGTATTGGTTGCTACCTAGAGAAATTTTTTCAATGAATGTATAGTAGGCACAGAAATATTTGGGCTAATTTAACAATAACGTGAGCCTACTTGAATTTTTACCTGTGGCCCCTTTAAAAGCACTGGCAATCCAGACTTTAGGAAAAATCTCGGAATACATATCCCATAGACTGGGGCCTAACTCCTCGTAAACATCTTTTGAGTATTTCCATATTACTGGCTCAATAAATTTGTTCAGAGTCCCACTTTTGAGTTCTTTTAATGTAAATGAGCGAAACTCATCATCCCACATTAGAATCTTAACATGGGGGTACTTTTTACGTATTCGAGACGTAATTGCATTGATATGTTCCACAAATAACATATTTTTTGATAAATTAAATTTGTTCATAATGTTGGAACACCTGTCACAAAACCCCAGATAATAAACTTCATCAGCTCCAATATGTATTGTTTTAGAATGTGGGTGTAGCTTCAGCACCTGATCAATCATTTCCATTAAAACACTCAGGGTTTTTTCATGAGTGGGGCAAATCACTTGGGGGTACTCCGGGACTTCCCTCAACTCGCTAAAATCTTCCAGTTTCAGTAAAAACTCTAAATGGCCAAAAGTTTGCAACAAAGGAATCACTTCTAATTTATACTGAAACGCCAAGTCATTAATGTACTGAATCTCTTCAGGTGTGTAAGCATTTAACGCTGAAATATTTTTCAGTAAAGGCGAACTGTAAGGAAACATGTCTTCATATTCAATGAGGACTCCAGTCGCACCCAGTTTGGAAAAAAGCGAGAAAAGCGTCTTGTAATATGAGATTTTCGGTGGGGCCCCTTTTAAGTCCAAGTGCACGATTTTGGCCCCCTTGAATGGTAATTCGCGACGCATTGTGTGTCTATACTCGTCGAAAGCGTGTCTGTAAGACGGGAGTTTTGTAGGAGAAGGCTTAGGTCTGAAATAAGCAAAATATGAAATGAAAATTATGGTTAGGATTAAGATAACGGTTAGGTAAATTTTTAGGGGCTTGCCGATACATGGTGCTTTAATCCAGTGGAGTTTTTTCATAGTTTCTTCAGAAATGAACACATGTCGATTAGCTTTTGATTTTAAAAAAGGGTTGACTAATTTTGGAAACGTTAGGTTATGTTATTGTTGACGTTTGAGGGGTTGTGGAGGGTGCATGCTGGTGTATGTGCATAAGGCCGAAAAAACGAATTATTTTTAAAACAAGCAAAGCTTTGTTAATAAATTTAAAAAATATAGTCTTATTATTTGTTAAATAAAATGTAAAGTAAATAATAAAAAATTTTACAAATAATTTTTTGTATGCAACCAATGATGGATCTATCATTGATGCAACCAACAATACATCTGGATTTCTCTGTTAGTGATTGTATTTTATTTTTAATTTTTTTAAAAACAATTTTAAGTCAAACTTTACTTTATTACTTTTACTTTATTTATTTTATTATTACCTTACCATCTTTATTTATAACTAAGTAAATAATTTTACACTTCTTTTAGTGTCAAAAGAGTTTATTGATCAAAAAGTCAAAAACTAAAATAATTGAACACAAAATGGGATCAAAAACATATTTTAGTTTAAATTTAACTATCTGTCATAGGAGTTTCTTGCTGAATATTACAAAACGTTAATTCATTTCTAAAAAAAATCAAGTTTTTGTCATAAAAGGATCAACATTAAAAACTTTTCCGTTTTTTTATAAGTCGCGCAATATGGCAAGATGAGTATGGTCCCATATCAAACTTTATAAAGGTTCCAGAGCACGAAAAGAGCTTACTTCTTAGAGGTTCAAATACACTTTTTTAACCATGTGAAAAAACAAGAGGGCGTTAATCTGCTTATAGCTCGTGCTTACTGCTCTAGGACCCGTGCTTACCGCTTTAGGGATCGTAAACAGCGTCGCTCCCACAGTAATAGTTCCATGTTTGAAGAATTTAAAAGAAGTTCCAACAAGAATACCTAGAATGGATCTGGGTGAAATTGAACAGATTAAGAACTGGTTATGCTAGATGTAATTCAATGTTGTTTAAATAGAATGCTGTAGAAAATTTATACTGTCAGTTTGGTCAAATGAAGAAACTGTACAACACCTTGTAGAAGAGTGTCGACTTATGAGTTTTTAAAGAGGCTTCACCGAAATTTATATGTTGTCGCCAGATGCAATAACTTGCGTGACTACCGCTAAAGCTTTATATTTTTTTTCATGTAGATGTTTTATTATTTATTATAGTTTTTTTTAAATCAGTATAAAGATGTTTAATATTTGTAAATAAAACATTACAGAAGACGGAAGTACTGTTTATTTGCTTTGAAGAACAAGTGGAACAAGAGACCGCTTGTAGTGGAAAATTGCCAATTTTTTTTTCAGAACTAGAGTACAAGAGTTTAAAATCCAAAATTTTGTCAGAACTTTCAGTGTATTTAAACAAAAGTCGTGCCAATAAAAGACCTGGCAGTGAAATTAAAACTCAAAACGCCAACAGTTATTGACAGAAGAATCAAGTTTCTAAGAAGAATGATATTCTGGCTGATGTTGTAGATGATTGTTGACAATTCGCCTACGTTTTGCAAAAAATGGAAGCTGTTTGCAAATTTACGAAGAAAAAGGGGCGCGTGTCCATTGCTGAATTGGCGGAAGACAGCATTCAGTTGATTAATTTAAATCATGTAGGTAAATGTGCTAACAAAATCTATATTATTGATTACTAATTAAATATTACTTTGTTAAATAAAAGAGCGGAGCAAAGAACAGTGACGTAAAGAAATCAACAGTGCAGGAAGAAAGTGGTGTCTTCTTATTAACCAAAAAGAACTTAATTAATCAATTTGTTACTATCTTCTGCCAGTTCAGCAGAGGAAGAAGCGCCCCCTGTTCCTTATAAACATCGCAACATATTCTCTGTAAAACATAGCTAAAGTTTCTACAATCATCGATGACCTCAGTCAGAAAATCATTCTTTTGCAGATCCTTGATCCGGTCAATAACTGTTTGGGTGTTAGAATCTCGCTGCCATATTTTCAATACCACGACTTTATTATTTTGAATATAACTGACAAATTCTTGCAACAAATTAATTTCATTCTCTTATTAAAGAGAAAGTTTTAAAGACTTCTTTTTCAAGTAAGAAAGATTTTTCATTTTTAAATATTCTTCATATTGGCGTCTTCGTGTTTCTTCTTTTGCTTTACGTTCTTTCTGTACTCGTCGTTTTCCTCAGCTTTTTTCCTTTGGTTTTCAGCTTGTTTTTTTTTCTTTCAGTATGCGTTTAATCTTCTCCTTCACGTTGCACTTTCTTCGAAACTTTAGCCCCAACTTTTTTTTCTAAACTTTTGCTTCGGTTCTTTGTTTTCCTAGCCAGCTGGGTTCTTCTGGCAAAGCCTTCCAACACGCGATTTAGACCAGGTCGCTGTATCGTCTCTGGTTTAGAAGCTTTATATTGAGGAACATAATACTGAAATCGAAAAATAAACTTACCACAAAAAATGATGTATGCTGTAGGCGAATATTTGCCTAAAAGTAATATCTATTTTATACCATTTCTTGAAGGAAAAAGCTTGAAACTAATGGTGGACTTTACTTTTTATTCATCTTCTTAACTCTTGTAATTTTGTTGATGGAAAAATTTGTTTACTACGCAAAAAAGTCTCCATAACAACCACTCCAAAGACAACTTCCTTTTTTCATAAAATACAAAACACACTATACAACAGCCCACATTAAAAATGATTTCATACACTCTAAAACTGTTCGTTTAGATCTCACTGCCCCATATGATACAGTATAAAATCATGATTATAGTTATTTATGATATTAGTGTTAAAATAAAATCACTTTTAACACGTATATCATACACAATTTTTTCTACAAAACAATCGGAAGAAATTTAATTTCTATAAAAATAAGAAATCAAAAAATAATACCACACAGATTGCAATGTTTATAAACCAAAATTTTCGTAGCAACCATTGCTATTGTTAGTTTAAAAAAAATGCAAAAATATTGACAGCATTTTCTGATAATATTATAAGTATAATGAATAATCTCAATAATGAGTGTAACGAATCCATCACTGTTGAAATCGAAGAAGCCGTCAGTCGAGCAACATTGGAATTATTACCGGCGAAATCAAAAGAACAATGCGAAATCGCTTATAGACGCTTTCCGGAATGGTGCAACATTAAAAAGATCCCTGCGAAATGTAACAAAAGTGTTTTACTGGCATATTTTGAGGAAAAAGCCATCTATGGAAATCGTCAATGCTGGGGCAAATTATTCCATGATTAAAACTATGTTAAAAATAAAACAAGATTAAGATATAAACAAACATTATAAAATTATTGCTTTTTTAAAACGGAAAGGTGAAGGATAACAAGCAAAAAAGTCAAAACTTTTGACGAAGACGCATATCGACAAATTTCTCTCACAGAAGCACAAGACGAAAAGTATCTGATGATGAAAGTCGCATCAATAGTGGGTGTCTTCGAAACGTGTCGCCGAGAGGAACTGTGTCAGATGACCATCGACAATATCGAAGATTTGGGCACTTCGGTTGTTGTGACCATACCAGATACCAAAACTAAAGTGCCTCGGACATTCAGTGTTCTTGGTGAATTCTATTTAAACTTTTTTAGAAAGTTTAAATGGCACTCCGGCCACCCAACGCTGACCATAGACGATTTTTCTTGAATATATGAAGATTTAATGTGTGAAGAATCCCATTGGAATTAACATGTTTGGTAAAATGCCTGCCGACATTGCAAAGTTCTTAAATCTACCAAATCATCAACTCTACACCGGACGGACACTGTTTTCGTCATTCGTCGGCGACATTGTTAGCAGATTCTGGTGCAAATCTTCTACCTACAAAGGACATGGAGGATGGAAATCTTCGACAGTAGCTGAAGGCTACATTGAAAATTCACTGGAACTGTAGAAGGAAATTGCGTGCCAAATACTTTCTTCTGCTGCAACTACTAGCAAGACCACCAGTACCTACTACCACTAGTATTTCTACAGAAAATGGATGTGTCACACATATTAACCGTATAAAACTAGTATGATGGCTCCGCAGGGAATTACAATTTCAAATTGTTCTAATTTTACTATAAATGTTAATTCTAACAACTAGTTAAAATGTTCGTTTGTACTTATTTAAAATAAAAAGTTGTTCATGGGTTTGTTAAAACGTTTTATTAATTTTCAAAACAAAATTTAAATAAACTTTGAATTACTTTTAACACGCGTGTCAAAAATGACACTTTTAACATGAAAAATAATAATGAAAAAGCCCACTTTTAACAGTTTTGTAAAAAAAAAATTTGTAGTTTTTATCAGATCAGCGAAAAATCAAACAAAGTCAGAACTGTTAACAATGATATCTTAATTATTATCTCCATTGGTGTTTAATGTTTATACGAGTGATTTCCCTAATACAATATCAAAAAAATTGTGTATGCTAACAATATTGCCCTTATTTATCAACACAAAAAATTTGATCAGCTTGAAAAACAACTTTTTCAAGATTCTCCTGCTTTGTATGAATACTTTAAGTAGTAGAATCTATATGTAAAGTTCTCTTCAAAGAAAGAAAATTTGACTTAAGCGCTTATACCTTTATGATAATGTAATAATTTATCACATACAAAGAAAGAATATTGTCCTATTATGTTCAAATTTCAAGTAAATGATTTATAAATAAATTCTAAAAAACGGCAAAAAACTTCGAAAATCACAAATTTTTCAGAATTTCAAATTTTAAACTCCTTTGATTATGCATCTTAGAAAAAACTTTCTACAAAAAGAATTGTAAAGAATTTTATTAGCTACAACTTTTAATAAATTTAAACAGCAGTTTAAATAGCAAAAAGCAAGTGTTCTGACGTTTGGAGGGCCTTTGAGAAGGATTCCGATGACTTCTTAGTTCTTGGATCGTTTATTTTCACATACTTCAAAAACCATTTGTTTAACAAAATTAAAAAAGAGATTGAGAGGGGCTTTGCAGAAAGAGCATAAATATAAATATCCATGGAACAACACTGCATGCAAGTGGTCAAGAACTTGAAAATAAACCAGTTAAAGGAAAGTTACTGAACTTGGTAAAACTTTCACCCAAACAATTATTTTCTTTCTGCTAAAATAAATATTTTAATATTCATTGATGTATAAATGAAATTATTTTATAAATTTTCTAAATTTAATGAATTTGTCTTTTTGTAGAAAATGGTAAAAGAGCTTATCTAATAAAAACGTTTTATTTACATTTTTGTTAAAAATAAAGCCGACACCACACATCTATTATATCACAACAAAGCAAACATTGCATTTAATACCCACAAACGTAATAATTATTATCAATTATTGCATAATAGTCAAAAAATTTGAACCATTGGAAAGTGAAATGATTCGTGGAAAATTCCGTCATTTCTCTTCCAGATCCACATAAAACGTGACTTCCGGTTCTCGTGTGTTGATATTTTCTTGTTTTTTTTATATTATTCATCAATGTAGACAACTTTCACGCTGTTTTGCCGGATTCTTACACAACATTTCCTAAATTCCGCAGCATCTAACAATGCGTTCACATTTCACTTGTCTCCAATTTTCCCCCAATTTATCTAATTAACCTCCCACAAAATTATTTCCCCATTAATAAAAATAATTTAAATGTAAAGTGGGGATGATTGCGAAAGCTTTGGTTCTAAATCTCTTGCCCCAGTCTTCTCCTGATAGTCCAAGACCAGCTGCAGCAGTTGCAACATCATGAGTTACACAGTGAGGGAAATCCCGCCCGAAGATGCGGAAATTATGGACAGAGCATTTGGGATCAAAGGATCTCTACTTGAATTCAACCCTGGAAAATGTCTACTACCCCCAATTCACGTCAATTACGCCCAGCAAATCATCGATGCACCAGTGCGAGAAGACGATGTCTGGCTGATTTCGTTTCCAAGGACTGGATCCACTTGGTGCCAAGAAATGATCTGGCTTCTTGGAAATGATCTGGATTTTGATACTGCCAGGAACACAATTCAACAAATTCGGGCCCCCCTTATTGAGTAAGTAACTTTTTAAGCTTTTCTTTGGTATGAGTTTGTAATTTGGTGTCTTCAGAATGTCAACAGTTTTGATCCAATATGAAGATACCCTCGGGAAAGACCTACTCGGGAACTCTGTTGACCTCATCAATAATCTCCCATCTCCCAGGTATATCAAAAGCCACCTCCCGTTACCCTTACTCCCTACAGAACTCGATAAAGTCAAACCAAAAATTATCTACACATGTCGCAACCCTAAAGACATGTGTGTGTCTTTTTACCACCATTGTCAGATGTTCCACCAATTGGATATCACGTTTGAGGTGTTTTGTGACCAGTTGATTAAAGGGTTGACACCAATGGGAGCTCTTTTTCCTCATTATCTCGGTTTTTGGAACAAGAGACACGAAACGAATATTTTGTTCTTAAAATATGAAGACATGAAGAAAGATCTGAAAGGAACTCTTAAGAAAATTGCTGATTTCTTAGATAAGAGTTACACTGAAGAGGAATACGACAAGTTATGTGATTTCCTGAGTTTCCAAAAAATGCGGGATAATCGAGGATGCAACTTAGAAGTTTTGCTTGAATCTAAGTACGGAAAGGATTATTTCAAAAAGACCGGGAAACATTTTATTAGAAAGGGACAAGTTGGAGATTGGAAAAATCATATGAGTCCAGAACTGGCTAAAAGATTTGATGACTGGATTGAGGAAAATACAAGAGGGACTGGACTTACCTTTGACTAAATACGTATAAGTACAAAATAGAATTAGTTGTGTAAATTTTATATAAAGTTTTATTAATTATAAACTTTCTCTTTATTTATTTACTAAAAAAGATAAAATTACATAATTTTTCCTTCAACATGTTTCTTATCAGTTATCACACTCATCAAATCTTCGAATCATCTCCTCTTTATAGCCCCCAACTTTCTCTAATAAAACAGTTTCATGCTCAATCAATTTGAACTTCCTGTTGGGTATCACAACGTAACTAATCGCAGAAGAGTTCTATCAAAATTTCGATTATTTTTTTTAAATCACTCCTCGAGAATTTCGTCATTTGTTTTATAGAATAATTTTCGGTAAATCTTCTTAATATTTCCATATTTTAAGAAAAGAAAGTTTGGTAAATTTCTCTTCTCACAGTAATTTAAAACGTGTTTCCAAAATGCTCCAAAATTTACTTTCATAACCAAAAATGGTTCATAAAACTCTTCAAAGTCAGGCCTAAAACCCTTTATAAGTTTGGAAAAAATGAAGATAACTACCTACAAATTATTGAAGTTTGTGAAATATGTTGCTTTAAGGTTCTTTGAACTACTTTTGAATCTCTTTGAGGTGTTCATACGAGAACTGGGTTACATTTTTGTGTGTCTTTGTGAAGTCTTTGAGTGTCTTAATAGTCAACCTAAAACAAAGTCGATTATTATTTTTTTAATTGTTTATTTGGTGACAAAATATTATATACAGGCTGACATAAAAAAAAATCATATTTTCTAAGTTACTTTTTTTTTAGAAAAACGCCAAGACAGTCAATTTTATTTTTTTTATTGCGCGCATTTTTAACTTAAATCCAATTTTTTTTCCCAACGGATTTTGTGCTGAGACGTAATCGATATTTTTTTTAAAAAGCAACCTATATAATTTGGTATTGAAAATTGAAACTATTTTTATTCCTTAGTATAATAGTATAACATTTTTTATAGTGTCTAAATAATAATTATTTATTGTATAAGTGTTTTAGACAGCGTTTTATCCACGCAAGAATATTCTTAAGTGGATAAAACGCGACTAAAACACGAATCCAATATAACGTTTTATCCACAATTACAGCGATTTAAAATCAGAATCGCCAAAATTTCATCTCATGTCATCAAAAAATGGTTTGACATTACACTCTGACAGCGGATGTCACCTCAAAAATCATTGAAATTAACTAAAAACCATGGGAGGTGTTGAATCGTTGTTATTTATTTTCGATTGTTTATCGACTCCATTTGTACAAAACGCTGTGCAAGTTGGAGAAAATGGAAGAAAGTGATACTGTCCCTGAGACAATTCTTGAGGAAGCTGAAGAAGCGACTCGCCAGTTATTGCCTGCGAAGTCCAGGGAACATTATAAAAAAGTATTTTCAGAATTTAATAAATGGAAAGAAGAACGGGGAGTAATGACAATAAATAAGAAAATTCTGCTATCGTATTTCTTAAATTTAAAGAAGAGGTATGCAATTTCATCCATGTGGTCAAAGTACTCCATGCTGAAAGCCGCTATAAAGGTCTACAAAAACATAGACATTGGAAAATATAGTAAGGTCATGACCTATCTGAAGAATCAGTCAAGAGGATAGAGGCCGAAGAAAGCTGCAGTATTAGAAAGAGCACACGTGGAAGAGTTTTTGACAAGGGCTTGCGATAAAGAATATTTGATGATCAAGGTAATCTCTGTCATTACATAGACATTGTAGATAATAAATTTTGGAATATTTTGAGTTGCATTAATAATGGGGGTGTCTGGTGGCTGTCGATATGCTGTGAGCTAACAAATTTAAAAATCAGTGATGTAGAAGAGAGGGACGCATACCTGATTGTTTCGATGCCAGATACCAAAACGGGCGTTTCACGAAAATTCACAATTACAGAAGAAGGATTCTCTATCAACACTGTGGAGAAATGTAGGAAATACATGTCCTTACGTCCGAAGAAGTTATCCATTGAGATTCTTTTTACTATACGCTAATCAAAAATGTACATTGCAACTTGTTGAAATTAACACTTTATAGAAAGTTCCTTCTAAAGTTGCTTCGTTTTTGAATCTAGCAAACGCAGAAGCTTATATCGGCCATTGTATGAGGCGCACTTCAACAGCTTTACTTGCCAATGGAGGTGCTTTAAAAATTATTCAATAAAGAGACTTAAAAAAATAGCATTTTTTTTCTATAAGAGCTTTATCTACTAAGAGGAACTCCACAAGATGTGTAATTTCTTAAGTAGAAGTGTTGCTTGAGTTTAAATAAGGAAAATATTATTCTTTAAAAAAAAAACGAAAAATAATTTATTAGAAAAGAAAAAGTTGAGACCGGAACTGGCTAAAACATTTTATTACAGGATTGAGGAAAATGCAAGAGAGACTGGACTCACCTTTGACCAAACACAAATACAAAATATTGTTGTTTGTGTAAATTTTATTAATGTTTAATTAATTAACTTTCTCTTTATTTACAAAAAACATTACATTACATAATCCGTTCCTTCAAGATTCTTCTTTTCCCACTCATCAAATCTCCGAATCATCTCCTCGGACATTGCTTCTTTATACCCCCCAACTTTCCCCGATCTCATAAAAGCACCCTCATGTTCAATCAATTTAAACTTCTTATTGATATCACAAACCATTTCGTAGTTAACTGCAGGATTATTTTTCATCGACTCAAAACTTAAATGTTTCGTCAAAATTTCAATTTTTTCCTCACTTAAACTTCGCCCCAAAAAGTCAGACACCTGTTTTATAACTTTCGGTAAATCCTTCTTCATGTCTTCATATTTTAGAAAAAGAAGGTTTGGCGAATTTCTTTTCTCCCAGTAAGTGAGGACGTGTTTCCAAAATGGCCCAAAATTCACCTTCCCAGCCAAAAACAATTCACAAAACTCCTCAAAATCGCCACGAAAACCCTCCATTAGTTTACAGTGATGGTAGTACGAAATGCAAGTATCTTTAGAGTTGCGTACCACGTAAATCATCTAAAAAACAAAGTTAAAATTTGGGGATGTTCTACAAGTAGTACCTTAGGATTTTTTGATCCGTTTTGAATCTGTTTCGGAAGACACTCATAAGGGAAGTGAGTTTTCATACAAATTGGACTTTTGAGTGATTTCACAAAACCAAGAGAATCTTGAAGAAACATAGGGGGATTAAATTCAGCATTGTTTTTTAACATATCACGATAGTCAAAAATTATAGACAATCTGGAAAAAAAAACAGAGTTACAAATGCAGTACCAACTTTATTACGAGTACTCACTCCAAAAAAGGAGATCGTATTCCTAAATTCACTTCACCTTCTTTAAAATCAAGATTATTAACAATCATCCAAACCATTTCTTGGGTCCATGTTGTCCCTTAAAAACTCAATTAAATAATTTCCAAAAAAAAGATTTGTTACCAGTTTTTGGATAACTACAAATCCAGATATCTTCTTCACTCACTTCCAAATTATCAAAATCATCTTTTAATTCTTCATATCTTTTTGGAAAAGTGTGACCATGAAAGGTCACATAGCCCTTCCTAAAAGTACTAGTAAACTTGTCTTGAAGAATTTGATCAAGATCTTTAACAACACCCATTTTTCGTCCAAATGATTACAAATATTACGTGTACTTTATATAACCGTAAATTTTTTTGTATTTAAGCCTTCGACGTGATTTCAGTCAATCAAAAAACTACCTATATGTAATTTGGCCTCTACAATTATTATTATTGTTTCTTGGTCATTTCGAATCATGCATGACGGTCAACAAAAACAGCCAAAGTCATTTTTTACTTGATTTATTCTTAACAATTTACAATATAAACACAAATAAATATATTATGCCCAAAAGAGCGTCAAACACTCAGTCCAATAAATGAGATTCACTTAATTATAATTCACTATGTACAAGCTCTCGTTTCACTCGAATTTCCTCAGCATGGAAATCACTACAAGCGTCAAGGTAGTAACTCTGAAATTACAAAAATTACAAAAAAATCAAAAAAGGTTATTTTAAGCCCACCTCACACTCTCTTCCCTTCGAAATTGCAGAGTACATATCCCAGTACGATGTGTTTGTAATACCAGCTAAAAACCAACCAAAAATTACACTCGCAGATTTGCTTAAGAGTGGTCGAAGGCCTGGAATACTCGGTTTCTCATCTTGTGGTTCTATATTGACTAAACACATCACGTATCTGCAAGAAAAAAAATCAGAACATTTCTAGTGGTGCTAGAGAAGTACCTACTTGTCGCATTGTGGTACATTTCTGGCAAACCTATACGCCCGGTTAACCCTCGCAAGAGGTTCAATAACTTCAAGATTAATAGTGTCAGCAAGCTTATCTGAAAGCTCGTGTGAATCTACATTCAGGATCCCTCTGGATTGACCTAACCGGAACAATTCCTGAAAAGGTCACTAGCATTAAGAGTAATTTTCTGGTTTGTGAATAACCACCTGCACGTATTCAACTAATGGTTTCACGTATTGTTTCGAGCTGATTTTCGTATGGAGAGTTTCTTTGGTAAAATGATTAACAAGAGCTGATATGGTTTCTATAGGTCTCTTTGGATCAAAAAGAGTCGCTTTGGGATATCCCTGACTCTTCAAAATGCTGTTGATAAAGTGCTGGAAGGTTGTTATGTATTTCTTCTGGGTTTTGGAGTCGGAAAAATGCGAGATTATTGATGCAATTCTATTGGTAAGCATCCGTATCCAGTGTTTGCGGAACGAATGATTTTCTAACATATCAACAAATCTTCGGTATGACATCCGGCCGTTTTCATCAGCGAAAACCTTGACGAATTTTTCAGCCCCCACTGTGTTAATTATGCTTTTGCCAAGTTCGGAATTAATGAAATGGTCAAATAATAGATGAAGTTTTTCGATTATTGGAGGAAGGAGATTCGCATGACCTGCGTGATTTTTGGCCCGAGCATCGGCCTCTGGGCCTACAAAAGCGTTTAGTGTTTGGATAAGCATTGGGAAGTATGTCCACATGCTGGCTTTTTCGCCGGATCCAAAAAGTGAGAATATACTGTTTAGATCGAAACCATCATCGGATTTTTGCGAGTTCTGATTGACGAAGTTCATGACCATTGCGAGTGTTGATGGGTCAAAACCTTTACCTTGACCGAAAACAGATCCCAGGCCTTGAAGAATATCACCGGCGTTTTCACCACCAGCATTTGAGAGTAAATCACCTAGTGTTTTAGCACCGTCTGATTGCATGAAATTGTTAATCATTCCGCCGATGTTTTGCATGTTTTGTTCTTTGAGAATTTCGGCTTTAGCTTCAGCAATTGGACTGGGATCTTCGATTTTGTTATCTGAGATGTCTTGTAAAGACGGACTTGTGATAACTAAGATGACTAGAAGGGAGTTTATGGTAGCCATTGGTACTAATCTGAAAAGAGAGGAATTTTTGGGTCCCGTAAAAATTACAGTTAGTCCGAGTGGTACCACCCGAAATCTCGGGATAGTAGCCTTGAACTTAAGTAAATAAAAGTAGGTATTTGTCCCTGACTACTTACATTCTAAAGTGCTCTTGTTAGTAATTATATTTTTAACGTTTCACCATTCACACATCGCGCCTACAAGTGACAAAAGTCGATGGTACTTTCCGGACTGACGTAGACGATTTTGTAACTGTACTTACGGTACCTCGAAACGGTTCTGGTTTCGATTCAACACTGACTACCTGCCACTCGTAATACACCTTTTAAGATTGTTGAGTAGGTCGTATGCTTACCTGGAACATTCCTAGTGGTCTGAAATAATTATGTGATAACGGAAAATCTACGAATTTTACTTAGATAACATTATCTCACAAAACAAGTGCTTGTTGCTGTTTTGAGAAAAATCTCAGGTTTACTTATCAAAACCCTGATTAAGGTAATAACGAGATTTAATGAGACTTGCTGTACATTCCGTGTGCAATGAGCGCAATTAATTGGCTCACTATCTTATAAAACTACAATTAAATAAATATAAACTTATATTTTATACGCTACTGAATCACTGAAAAAGACTAAAATAATTTTTAACCGTTTTGTAAATAATGATTGAGTAACACTGTAGATTTTTCAAACAACATTGTAAGTAAGTAACAAGTTTTTATGACAATTTGTTTATTTTGCTGAGTAAATTGTTAAGAATAAAATAATTATAAACATTTATTGTTCACGTTAATGAGCAATTCGTAGCTGCCAGAAACACAATTCAGCATATTCGAGCCCTCTTACCACTGTTCTAAAATTTTTCTAAAATTTGTAGCAGGCTTTTCTTAGGAAAATTTTAAAATAGCACAAAATTTAAAGCTTTAAATATCAGGGAAAGCAAGAATAAATTCAATTTGAAATTTGTTATGCTCGTAAACCAATGAACAATTATAATTACAGTAGAATCTCGTTTGAACGTGCGACTCTAAACATTATCCGTGACTCGTGACTGATAAAATCCCGTGCTTTATTAAACCCTAGTAGCACCAAGTTTAGCTTAAATTTTCGTCTTTCAGGGGAGATGTTAAGCCGTCGGTCCAATGTTCGTTGTTAGGTCCTGTCAGAGGCTGTAGATGCAACCTCAAAACGCTGAAGCATTACTACCATAACATTATTTATTTATTTGTATTAAAAAAATTGTCAGAAGTAATATTATAAAAATATTTTTATACTACTAGGAAAATTTTGAAGCGTGCAATAGATCTTTATATTTGTTGTGACCATTTTAGCTCCATTTACTTGAAAGAATTACTTAGTAATTATGTTTATTGTACCTCTTTCAATTTAAAATGATCTTACAAATTAATATTTGTATAATTCCAGTACTGTTGAGACACGTAAACATACATTTTGCTATAAGTACGGAGTTCTCTATTTAGTTAAATAAATAAAAATTCCAAAGTCTTTTGTTCTTCTAGAATTCTTCTTTGCTTGTCTTTCTCTTTCAATTGTCATGTTTCTTGCAGAATCTTCTTTAACTGTTTTATTTCTTCCAATTGTCGCTTACCAAGTTTTTTTACAACCGTCTTTTGTTGTTCTAAAATTTTTTTTGCTAATTTTGCCTTTCCACTCGCCGCCGTGTTCCAATTCTTCTAAAAAAAATTAAATTTTTGTTTTTATACATTCTTTTGTTGCTTTTCTAGTTCCAAACGCCGTTCTTCAATTTCTCCTGAAATCTTATTATGTTTCCACAGAATATTTTTGTGTCTTTAGTTCTTCTCTTCTTTTTCCAACGACGTCTTTAAATGTTTTCAAAAAAAATTTTTTTAAGTATTTCGTTTCAACGAAGATTTATATAATAGTTAAGTTTTTTTTTTAATATTTCATTTTAGACTTTCGCTTGCTTATTATAGTTTAATCAATTAACCACCAAGTACTACTCAAAATTTATAGACTGCAAATCCATTTTTACAATCCTATCCTAAGAGAATCTTTTGATTTTTCTACAGAAGAGGAGAGACCCAAATGAGCCAAGCTAATCGTTGTAACAATAGTAACAGTTACTGTAACTAGTTACTGTAAGTATTAACAACTGTAATTTGAACATTTTTTATTGAGTTAAATTCTTCAGAATCTTCTTATCAATTTTTAATTATCAAGTTTTGTTTTTAATATCAGTCATAATTTAAATTTTAAATTAAACCATTTGTGATCGTGTAGTATATTGTTCTATAATAACCTACATAGTGAATGAACCTATAAATTTATATTAATAATAATTGTCATTTATTTTACTTTAACCACCACATGTTCCAACCCACGACCTGCTCCGAACTAAAAAACCTGTCGCCGTTTTACGTCTATTTTTTTTTCACGAAAAAAACCAAATTGATCGCAAAACTAGAACAAAAAAAAAGAAACATCGTTTGGAAGAAAAAGAAGAACCTGAAAAACCAAAACTAGGAGACTAAGTACACAAAAAAATTCTAGAAGAAATAAAAAAACGAGAATTAGAAGAAAAAAAAAACAAAAAAAGCTTTTAGAAGAACTGGAAAAACGCCAAACATTTTAAAAAATTTAAAGCAAAAATTTTAAGTTCTAGAGTAAAAAATACCTCCAAAAAAATAAAAAAACGTTTCATCCAATCAAAGAAAACAAGTCATATAAAATAGATTAAGAATTAGACACAGCAATAGAGCGACCCTCCCACATCTGTTAAGATAAACCCCTTCTCCAATATGCGATTCATGTAAAACACCTTTATCCTTTGCACACTCTGTTTTAATGCGAAGAATAGGAACATCACTAAAATGTGCATAACATTATATTAGAAAAGAAGATGAACAACAAAAGCTACTCCAAAAAGAAAAAGAATCTATAAGAGAGTTTCTGAACGAATAAAAAAAATCTAGAAGAATTAAAAACAACAAAAATAACAGAAGAGTATCTTCGAAAAAAAACGCTTCTAAAGATCAGAAAAAGAAGATTAAAAAAACTAAAACCTTACCAATAGTTACGAGAATTGAACCAAAATCATAAGTGAAAATAAAATGGTAAAGAAACAGTCACAACTTTGGAATTATTGAAATTTATTAGAATCACAAGATCTCCAACTGCTGCAGAACCAAATAGAAACAAGACAATATGCAAACAGGCATAAAAAGCTAATTGCTAGAATTTCCGACGCTGCTCAATAGAAAAATCCAAAACAGCAACGAGAGCTTGCGAGAATGTGGAGGATAAATAGAGAAACTAGTTAATTAGACCTACCTGATCATAAACTTCGAAGTTCGTCGCTACCTGAAGACTCTTGACGACGCTACTCTACAAGCCTTAGAAGATGAGGTGTCCCAATATCCACTAGTTTATCTAGATAAACAACTCAGCTTGTGCAGACAGTCCCAATAAAAAAGTCTCTGACTGAAATCAGTGATCTCTGTTAGAGCAGTTATTGTTGAAAAAAAATGTGACAGATGCCAACTCACACCCAGGTTAACTGTGATGGAATAGATTAATTTAAAAAAACTGCAGTTACTAAGAAACATCCAAAAAGAAAGAAAAGCCGCGGCGTTGTTCAGAAACTCGTAGCGGATCAAAAAGAGGCCAGAAGATATTCTAAAAGTACCTATAAGAAAACTGGAACGAGCAAACTTTTAGAACAATGTTTCTCTAACTAGAGCAACTCTATTGTAGAGCTTCCAAGTAGCAGAAGTGACGACTTACTACCATATGTTTATTACAATTCTTAATCAGAGGCTGTCATAAGAAACAAAAATTCTAAAACCGTAGCGCCTAGATTAATTCACTTCGTAAATGTCATTTTGCTGTCACTGTCAAAAGTAAAATTTAGATTTGATTTGAATTATGGGGTTTACTGCAGAACAGAAGATTTTTTTAGTAGAATCATATTTTCGTAATGAGCACTTAGCAAATGGAGAATGGGTTACTCATCCAGACTTTGTTTTAACGAGTTTCGGGAGAAATTTCCAGAAAAATATCATAACAGAGTCAAATTTTTATACCAGTTTGAAAAACACTATCACGTCCGTTCTTTCGAGAGACCGGCAGCGTCAATCGAAAGAAAGGTACTGTAAAATCAAAAACAAATCCCTTTGTGAGTGACAGTAAAATTATTTTATTATCAAGTAAAATAAGTTACAAAGTTACGCCCTACGGCCCTACGGTTTTAGAATTTTTGTTTCTCATGGCAGGCTCTGATCAAAAATTATAATAAACATATGGTATAATAAGAATCATCTCAAAAACTATTAAATCTACGCCAACTTAATGGCTTAGTGTTTTAACAATTATTGCTCTACCTTCAATCAGAAGAAAAACTGATTTGAAACAGAAATAGTATAAATATCAAAAGACTTTAGATAAATTTAATATCTGAAAACCTGAATAACTTTCACAGAAGAAGATTTAAATCACCAAAGCCTCTATGGGACAATTACTAACTGTTAGAATCACAGCTTTAGATCTATGACGCTCAAAATCGCGAAATGTAGATGTTTTCAATAAAAACGTAATTGAAGATTCTACTAAGATCCTGACTTCAAATGTTCACACAAAGTTGGTGTCTTAGATTATTAGAACTGGTCATGGTCGATGTAATTATACTTTATTCCAATAAAATGTTTCTGAATAACCAAACTGTATTTGTGAAAATATGAAAATAGTTTTTTACTAAAAACAATGAAACACATAGGTAGTCGAAGAGTGGAATTTGATGAAATTTGAAGGTGCTTGCCTTAGTGCAAGAGCAACTAAATGGTTTAGAACTTTAAAACTTCTTAACCATATGACTCAGTTAGTCGTTAGTCGCTAGGCGAGTAGTAGCGTAATTCTGAAAAAACTTGGAGGTGGTGGATTCTTGCTATTAACTGTTCTAATCGAAGTTTTTCAGAGGTTTCCTTCAGTCAGTAGGCAAATGCTGGGACAGTAACTTTGTCTCGAGGTGAGGGCTCAATTGAAGGGTACATGAATAAAAGAGAAATGTCCAAAAATTCTATTCTTATCGAACTACAATTTCCATCGTTTTTTCACCAACATTAAATGCAATACAGACAAAAAACAGTTAAAAACAATGACTGTCAACATTTCTAAATCTACTCAAGAGTTATATTATATCGAATAAAAAAATCTGCCGTACTTATGAAAAACGATAGGAATTCCACCTCTGTAAGAAAACAAATTTTTGAACATTCTTCTTTTTATTCTTGTAAACTTCAATTACGCAAGATTCTCAAGACATGACTTCAAGTCAAAATAAAATGTTCAGGTTCTTTAGATTCAAAGAGTTGGATTAATAGCGAATAATTTATTTCCACTCTGGTCACCAATAAAACAACAATAAATAACTAACTCGATATTCACACTAGAATCGCCGTCAACTTAATTTAATCACGTCGTTTACGTTGCTCGCTTGTCTGGTTCTCGCTAACTGACTAACTCCCAGTCATTCTCCCTCCTTATATTATCAAATGTTCTTGCTAGAATGTGCCAGACGTTTCGTAACCTTTCTAGATTCAATTAGAAGCGATGACTCAGTTTTCCCAATCGGTCCTGAGCGGGTCTATTAATGATTTCATGAAATTTCACGCATTTTAAATTGCTCGTAACAATATATATTTTAATTGTTTGTCTAACTAGCTCAAAAATTTATCGAATTTAGCCCACGTTACAATACAAAATAAATGCTGATTTTTGTTTTAAGAAAATCTTGACATGTTCTTATCAAACTCAGATTATGATAATAAAAGAAAAATTTAATGATAGTTACTTGTTCATGTTCAACAAGCTCAATTAATTGACTCTAACTTGTAAAAATGCAATTACTTAAATAAAAACCAAGATAATAACATGATTGAATATCAGTTTAAAGATTTTTCAAAACAAACAAGTTTTTACATCAATTTGTTGATTTATTTTCCTGAGTAAATTGTTAGCAATAAAATAAAGACAAATGTTTCATGTTAACGACCAAATTGTTGTATTGACTTCGTCTAGAAGATTTATGTTGTTTTTATTATTTGTTTGATGATGCCTTAAAAATTTTAAAAATGTAGGTAGACGCCGCTGTTTAAATAATAATTTCAGCTGTGAGTTTAACACGTTACGTTCACCCTTTTTATTGCTAATGATTTAATTTAATGAAGATATTTAAAGATATAAGCTTAATTTCGTAATTAGTTAATTAGTAAAAATTGCTTAAAAAATCTAATTGACATAATTTTAGTTTAGTCTTATTAAGTTTAGTACTGAAAAGCTATATTTTCTTAAATTAGGTTTTTAGAGTATTTTCTTGGAAACAGTGAGAGTGAAGGTTATACCGGGTGTTTGAAAAAAATCTAAGTTTGTGGTTGTGAAAGTCGGGCGCCGCTCACTGACTCATATATTTGGTTTGGAAATTGCGTATTTTGTTAAATTTACACAATTTTGACATTTTACTAAGAAAAACATTTTTTCTGTTCAATTATACTAATTTTGAGCGCTGATTCAAATTTCTCGCTCGTTCTGATTGCAAAAAGAGCATGACCCGTTATATCGCACGCATCTGGTAATACATGATTATAGTGTAACTAAAAAGGCCAATGAACCTTCAATTTGAATAACCTTGGAATTCATAAAGACAGAAAAAAATTGTTTTTTGAAAAACTTTATTTTATGGAAAAAGACAAGTCGCAAAAATCAATTTTAATCTGATTAGAAGCTTCACTCGAATTATCTCAAACAATGATGTACCCACTTAAAAGATTCAACAATGGAAATAAGTGGGTTTCCATAATGGACGGATTTATTTCTTTTTGATACTCTTGCACACCCATTCCATCCCTTCTCGTACCCCTTCACCTCGGACCGCTGTACAGGCTTGAATTTGCCAAGGTCGGTCTTTAATAGACGGTAAACCTAAAGCCTGAGCCAAATCTGACGCAGTGAGGGACTCAGGAAGATCTTGTTTGTTGGCGTAAACTAATAAAGGCACGTCTTGGAGTTTATCGTCCGTCAAAAGTTCATATAATTCGATTCCGGTCTCTTCTAACCGTTTTTTATCAGAGGAATCAACCACATAGATCTAGAAAAAAACCGGTACTATAATAGACTCTCTGATATACTAAAAAATACCAGAACATCGGTGTTTTCAAAATAGTTTTTCCAGTATGGACGGATTTTTCTCTGACCACCGATATCCCAAACATTTAATTTAAACCCTTCAGAAATGACCGATTTTATGTTAAAACCGGCAGTGGGTGTTATATGGTTTATATCTTCAGATGCCAAAGTCTTGAGGATGGTAGTTTTACCAGCATTATCCAAGCCCAGAAGAAGTAAACGCAATTCGCGTTCAGGTGCAGCTCGGAGTTTTCTCAGAATTGATAAAAGACCCTAAAGATCAAGTATCAAGACCGGTGCAATTAAAACACCATCAAGTTATTGTTATTACCATTGGTAACAGAGGCGGACCGCTAATTTTGGTGGCCCTGTTTGGAACTTACTAATTAACTCAACTGAAAATTATTATTCGCCACTTTGTTACATTTTTTTAAATACAGAAACCTACAAGAAGAATTACAATTACAAGAAGACAGAAAAGTTAGACACTAAACTTGTGAATTATCGACGTTTCGGCAAATTTTATTCTCCATCTTCCGATAACTGCAATAACTTTCGTAATAAGATAGATGTAATAAATAATAATTATAATAATTATTCGTAATTCCAAGAAGCCATGAGTTTATTACAAATTATCAAAATTTTCGAAATAACAGAATCATTTTTTTTTCAGAAAAAAATAAAAACCTACAATTAAAAAAAAAAACAAGAAATGCTAGGATTAAATGACTGTATTATTTAGAAGAAAAAGAAAAAAAAAGAACAATTATTGTAGTTTAACGTGAAAAACAACGTTAAAAAAGTACAAAAAGTACATTTAAAAAAAAGCTTCAGAAAAACGTAATAAAACACGACGACTTTAAAAAAATAGAAAAACTGTGAAAACTTAAATACATATTCACAATTAAAATAAAAAACTCTATTAAAAAGACAATTTATATATAAAAAAACTTCTTATTAGACAATAATGTAAAAATCAAAGTTCAGAACAGTAAGAACAAAAAAAAACAACAACAAATAAAATAGCAAAAATGTTTATTAGAAGAATTTGTAAAAAAAAAATGTTTTCAGTGGACCTTCTTAAAATAAAAAAAAAAGAATAATTGCACATAATTATAATAATAAATCTGAGTTTCGCCCATTTTTTTTATGACAAAAGTGTTATGAGTCATCTGAAAATGTTATTTTCATGTTATTTTGTCCAAAATTATGTGAAATATTAACATTTTCATTTTTATAATCGGTGAAATTATTAGGTATGCCATTTTAAGTTTTTTGATATTCATTATAAGTGATATTCAGTAATCTCGTTAATAATAGAAAAATCTACAATTTCGTGAAAATGGGTTAAATATTTCTAAACTGCTATTAAATACTTTGATAAAAATTTAACCCACCATTTTTAATTTTCTAATTTTAACACAAAAATCGTAATTGTTTTTGATTCGCCAATTCGTTACATTTTTTTAAATAGAGAATACTACAGATTTCAGATATTATTAATAAGAACACTGTTACAATTATAAGAAGACAGAAAAATTAAGACCCATTTTTTTTCCAAAAAATAAGAAATGATTAAATAACTGCATTATTTAGAAGAAAAATAAAAAAAATATAGCAAAACGTGATAAACAACGTAAAAAAAACAAAAACAATTGAAAAAGCTTCAAAAAAACGTGATAAAACACGACGACTTTAGAAAAGTAGAAAAACTACAAAAACGACATCTGAAAGTTAAAAAAAATATCAAAAAAATTCTAGTAGAAGACAAAAAAATTCCAGAAAAATTTAAATAAAACTTAAATACTGACAATTAAAAAGACTCTATTCAAAAACAAAAGAAAGTTTCGAGAAAGAAACTCGATAGTTTATAAAATGTTTTCAGTGGACCTTCTAGAAGAAAAAAAAAAGAAAAAGAAAAATTCCTCATAATTATAATAATAAATCTGGGTTTCGCCCACTTTTTTTATGACAAAAGTGTTATGAGTGACATGAAAAATATCTAAGTGTACTCAGTTTTATGTTATTTTGTCCAAAATTGTGAGAAATATTAATAGGTATTTTCATTTTTATAATCGGTGAAATTATTAGGTCTGCCATTTGAGCTTTTTAATATACATTTCAAAGTGATAATCAGTAATCTCGTGCACAGAAAAGTGTACAATTTCGTGCAATTTTATCAAATATTTCCATATTGCGATTAATTAAGTACTTTTATTAATATTAAAAATTCGACATTTTTAATTTTCTAATTTCAACATAAAAATCGTAACTCGTACCCTTTTATTTTTTTATATATTTTTTATTCAAGTAATAAAATAATAGTAGTTCCTTTGATTCGCTGAATCCCTGAGCTGCAGCCCATAAATCATGCCTTAATCCGCCCCTGATTACTAATGGTAATATTTTTTGTGCTTTACTGTAGGCAACCCAATTTACAACCTTGTATATTTAGTTGCCTGATTTATTTGTATACAAATGTCGTTGCCATGGTGATTATTTGACACAAATGTCAAAATACAATAAATTTTTATAGCAAAATTTCTCTAATTTCAATTGTAAGTGAATTTTTTTAGTTTCTTTGTGAAAAACTCACCATCTGAGACGTTTTGGTGTTAAATTCTGGTCAGTAAAGGTGAGAAAAGTCTATGAAAAGTGCTAGATTTGTGAGACACTGAACACAAAACTGTCAACGTAAATAACTTAAACAAATCGATACCATGAAAGTGTATTACAATGGTTTCAACCTCCATCGCCAGTTCCCAAGCCCACAAGACTTGGTGGTGAATTTTATCGATCACGTGTATCAAGATTTAGAAAATATTGAGGTTAGCTATCACTACGCTGTATTGTTGGTTGCCAACGTGATAGCTTTTCGTGGCGCCAAAAATGGAACTTATCAAATTCAAGGGAAAATTCGGCAGATTTCATGCAACGAAGGCAAGGTTTTAGTTCTTTTACATAATGGAGAGTTACTAAAAATAGACGAAACTGTGATACAAGTGCCAAAATTTTTAGATCTGAACGGTGATTCCATCATCCAGATTTCAACAGGATCAAAACTTTGTGTGGCTTTAACTCAAAAAGGACACTTGTATAACATCCCTAATAAGTTAGATTTTGTTAATAAGGACATAATTGATGTGAAAACGGGACGCGAACATTGCCTTGTTCTGGATAAAAAAGGAAATGTATTTAGTTTTGGTAGGGGAAGGTGGGTGCTAGATGCTCACTGGCCGTTTTTTAATTTTGTTGTTTTAGTCGTGGCCAACTTGGACATGGGTGTTTAGATGATGAAAATGAACCTAGGTTTGTTGAGGCACTTGGGGGTGTAAATATCGAAGCTATTGCAGCAGGAGGTTGGCACTCTTGTGCGTTAAGTAAAGAAGGGGATTTGTATGTTTGGGGGTGGAATGGTAGTGGACAATTGGGGTTGGATGAGGTGTCAATTATGGCAACACCGCAAGTTTTAGATTTTGAGCTTAATATAAAGATGGTTTGCTGTGGGAATAAACATACAGTTGTTTTAACAGGTGACTATGATTCTGCTTACTTTAGGGACAGCCAATAAATGGCGCTTTTAACATCCGCTAGATGTTTATGTAGCGAAGGGAATTGTAATAAATCAATATCCATCCTTATGGTGGTTTGGCTGTCCATAAATTGAACAATGGCTCTTCTGTGGTTTATAGAAGGGTCTTAAAAAGTTAGCCCACTTTTATATATGTTGAGGAGTATATATGTATTTTGAGCTCATCTTTCTTTTTAGACAAAAGAAACATATATAATAAATAGACATTTGTTGATTGTCTAAGATTCTATCGCCAAATTTGTTAAAAAATTAATTTGTCAAATATTTCACTGAGACTTAAAATTATCAAAAATAAAATATCACATATCAATGTTTTGTAATATTTTTAGAATTAACTCATAATTTATAATTATAATTAATAAGACTTAAATTTCTCAAACATAACTAAATTCTTCCATCAAAGTTGTATAGCGCTTTCGAGAGCTAAGGTTTCATCATCAGTACTTAAAAAATGATGTGAAAGGAAAATTTAAAAAGTTGGAAAAAACTTTCAAAACTTTTGTCAATAATAAATTAAAACATAAAAGAATAAAAATATATGCTAAAAATAGGATAAAGCTTCATTTTTAGTAAAAATACGTTTGATCAATCTGAGGTATTAAAAAGGTGGTTCCTTTTTAGAAAACATTACACATTTTACACTACACATTTCTCTAAAAAATATTCAAAATAATTTAAACAAATTTAGAAAACGTTATAAATTGAGGGCTGTAATAGGGAATTTATTAATATTATTAATAAGCAATAGGGATTATTTTTGGTGTACAAAGAGCAGGATTTTCCATGAATTCACAGGTTTTTAGGTGGATTTCCTAGGATTATTTATTACTTTTAAGAGTTTCTAGGGATTTACATAGGATTTCCGGGGAATTCCTAAAAATTCCGCTTAATCTGCGCTTGCGCAAGCAATTTGTACACGCGCATAATTGAATACTACAAAATAATAAATAATAATAATTATTAACTACAATAATAAAAACTAATTAGGAACTGAATATTTTAAGGAATTCCGAGAAGATCTAGGGATCTCTATGGTCAAAATGAAATTTGGCCCTTAAAAACTTGAGAAGCCTTGTGGATGGATTTAAGAATTTCTAAAGATTCTAAAAAAAAACCTTTATTCAAATTGTGAAATTGTTTAAAAATTTATAGGGACACTCCTTATTTCTTGTGTGGACTAATTATATTTTCTTGAAATTTTAGAAATTCTTTTATTTTTATTTAACAAAATCCATTTTACATTATTCACAAATAGTTTATAACATTTTTTTTTGCTTTTAAAATCAAATGATCGAATTTAGACCTCGTGATTCATGGTCGTTGTAGTTGCCATTATTTAAGGCGCCAAATCTAAAAATATACCAGCGTTTCTTAAACAGTTAACACAAATCTCAATCTTGTTTGGAGATCACAGTCCCTAAATGACGCTAAGCAATGCTTATTTAGGATATAGACACCAGTTATCGCTGATTTTTTTTATCCAATGTTTGTTTCAGAACATGGTAAATTATATGGTTGTGGTTGGAATAAATATAAGCAGTTGAAGAACGAAGAGATAGAGGTGGTGCCAAAAATATGTTTTTTGTACGATTTTTCGGAAGAAAATGTTAGTGGTTTGAAGTGTGGACCTTGGAATACACTTGTGTTGTGTCAACAGTGATATAGGGGAGATTGGGTAAAATGAAACAACTGTTACTTATTTATCCACTACCTGTTTTTCCTTTTTTTTGTTTGGTTTGAAGTTAGTTTCTTTTTTTATAGATATATTTCAATATAATGAATCAAAATGACTGAATAAATTTTCCACGAAATATGTCGTTTATTTTTAAATAGCATTTTGATAATGAAGCACTTATTTTCTTCGGAATTATGGCAGAATTTTAACCAGAAATTTCCTTTTCAAGAGATCTCAATCAGTTTATATGATTCCTTATACACTTGCCACACGACCATTGTTGTGGCTTAAATAGTGCCTTCTAGAGAATAGATTTTCTGGAACATATGACATAAGAGAGGGAGGTGTTGTAAAACGTGGTTTTAGTGTGATTTTTCAAAAGAAAATGTGAGTTGTTCAAAGTGTGGTCCTAGGGATGTAGGGGAGAGTAGTTAAAATAAAACAATTGTAAACATTTTAATGTAGTCCACAGTATAATAAATACTGGTATACTTCAGAATTACATTATAAATATACAATGTGTATGGTATTTTTTTGTATTTTTGTGGTTTTTAAAATATTTTCTGAAAATAACAATTTCCCACAAAGCAATTGTTCAAACATCTAACTTTAATAAAACATGATTTACAAGTCACAGATATTTACGAACAAGAACACGTTGTATTTTAGGAAAAAAGCTAGAAAAATAAAAAAAATATATAATAATAAAAAACTTGAAAAAACGATTTGCAACAACAAATAAAATGTACGGTCTAGCCTTTTTCCTTTACATGTGAAAATACAACAAATTGATATAATATAATATTCACGCTAAAAGGCATTTATAGTCACAATTTTATAATATGAGTACTTTTTTTAAAAAATCGTTCGTCGACAACGAGACCGTTTCGAATCAAGAAAGGGCCTAATCGTCATTTATTTTTAATCTAACATATTGTCAAAACATGGAATCATTTCATTTTACAAAAATTCAACAAATTTTTTCGTAATAATAAAACATTATCCTAATAATAATCCGCACCACTTTTTATAAGCATAGCAATAAAAGTTTCTCGAGACAAAAAATATCTTTTTTTTGATATAATTTTTGATATTTTGGATATGAATCAGTACTTTTGGTCCCAGTGTGTGCAACGGAGATTAATTTCGTGTTCATGGCATATTTCAAAGCAAGGTTAAATTTTGATTTTGTTCAGTCTTCATCAATACTACCAATCACAATGATTTTTTTCTACCAATTTTTCGACTAGACAAACAAAGAAACGAGTATAGAAGACACTTTTTGGTGTTGGTTTAGAGCCAATCGTTAACCTTGTGTGGTGTAGTGTTTGAATATGCCATCATTATGCAAAAACAAAACCTGTTTGAACCTGTTCTATTTTAGTTTGCTACCACATTGATGAAGAGCTTGGGCCCTACTATTTAAACTACTTTTACATTACGTACTAAGTAAAATCTTAAACTACGTTAGTTAAGTGCCATCACCTGGTTATTAGTGTTTCATTTACAAAAAACTCTATATAGTGTGGGGTATTTAAACCTAACCTTGTACTTGTAATCTGTCAACAAAGACGCGTAAAACTACCAGCTATTTAAGTATACACTCTGTATATTTAATCTAAGGTGTTTTACAGGGGGGGGGGCTGTGAATTTTCAAAAAGATGCCAATTTTTTTTACGTATACAGTGGTGCTCAAAAAATGCACCCTTCATATTGCAACATAACAAACACATTATACATAAAAATATCATTTTATTACTTTTCTTTACGTAAAATCCGCTCTTCATCAATGCGATTAAATGTGGGTAAATTGTGTACTATTGTTGTATTTTTATGGTTCCAATTAACACAAAAATTGCTCAGAGGTTTCAATTGTAATAAAATGTTTCTCAGTTTTTAATCTGCAGGCACACAAACATTCAAGTGCGCTGAAACAGTACTATATACACGGTTGTAAAGCAAAAAAAAATCTTAAGTCATATTTCCACTACACTAACAACTAAAAATTAATTAACAAATACGTTTGATATAAAAAAAATTATTAAACTATGTGTTTATTGTAAAAAAATAATTAGGAATAACATAGAAACTATTAGAAGTCTTATAGTTGTGAAAAAAGCTATAGTGTGGAATGATAAATCTAACATCTATTTCAATTAATTAAAAAAAGACCTTGGTCCGATGTTTTTCTTGTTTATTATAAACGAAATACTGACACGTTTGGTGCAAATAACAAAAATTACGTCCACAAAATAACAAAAACCGAGGGGGAAAAAAACGTTACGTAACTCTACAAAAACGAAGTGTAAAAACGTGGCAACGTTGTTTTGTTTTGAAAAATTCACAATGTTGCAAGTTTTTCTTTGTAAAAGATAACAATAAATAATAATTAAAAAAAAAATGCCAACAAGTTTTGATTATATCGTGCTTTAGAAGCCTGTTTTACGTAGTAAAAATATCGTGTTTTGAACGCGTATACTTTAAGGTTATGTTTTTTGGACCGCACATTTGGAAAAAAGCGAAAAAAGAAGTGTCTTTATCGTAACAAATTATCACATAAGAAATGCTATTATAAATTGCACAAAAATCGGTGGCACACTTGCTTTGTATATGAAAAAATTTCTACCGGAATTTTGATACACTACAATCAAGCCGAAGAGTATTTCGTGGTTATTCCACTGTAACTGTAATTGGCAAGCGCAAAGTGAAACACACAAACATTTAAAATTACAGTGTTTTTGAATTCTTAGGACTACGAGAACTGGGAAGCTCACAGCTTCGAAAAGAAATGCATTCCGAGATGATCTAAGGGCCCATGGCCGAGATCACAATCTGTTTTTAATAAATTGTTCAAATTTTTTTCGCGAATAAAAAATCTGGCACATATATGGTTGGAATGTTTGATTTTGGCGACTAGATCGTGTCTCAGACGCTATTAAAGTGTGAGAGACGCGCTCTTGACGCCAAACGATATGTAAAGCATACCACATTATATACAACTGCATTGGTCCAACTTAAATATGTGTACTGTAGAAATCTGGCTGGTTTGAGGAATCGGCGAACCGATTCGGTTATAACTGTCGGTATCGGTTTGGTTAGTGGTTGGTTGTGTGTGTCTGACGGTTGTTGAATAGGGGGGGAATGAAGCGTTTAAACTCTACCTTGAGTCAATCTTTTATCTCTCGAACAAAATAGCTTCCTTTGAAATATATAATATACTTTTTTTTAATATATTCTTATATACTACTTAATATTGATGTAAATATATATTATGTATATACCATCTAATTGCACTTCATTGTCATATGAATTAAACGAAAGTCGGTTCGGTTATAACTGACCTAACCGATCAACTACTTCCTAATTGTTTAATTTTTTTTAATTATTTATAATATTTTAAGATATTTTTAGAGAAAATATACATCAAAAATTTTGAATAAATCACAGATAGATATAATTTTTTTTTCAATTCTGGGACAATCCCATGGTTTTTTTTTTCGATATTAATATATATGAACCGTCCTCATCAAAGCAGCTTTATACAAGTTTTGAGGTATAATACGCCACGTCGAAGACACATAGAGAGTACACCGATGATACGATTTTTGTTTGTTACATGCCAAAAACACCGAACATGAACAATAAACATGTATCTTGAAACGATCAAGTATCACCACGTCAGAAAAAAAAATCAACATTTATCACATGGTGGTGGGTAAAGTCCGTGGTAAGATACCCCATCGTTTATCCGGAATGGTATGAATTTTCCCAATAATGAATACATCTTGTTTTGAGTCAAAAAACACCTAATATACAAATCACTGCTTTGATGCTCACCACAAAATCCTAAAAAACAAAAACCAAAAAAACATATTAAAATAAATAATCAACAAACACCGTCATCGAGCTCGAATATTCACTTTACAACCACGTCGTTCTTCTGGGGGGTAAATAGGTGGGGGCGTAAATCGTGTAAACACCGAAATTTTTGATTTCACACATCTTTTTGTGTGTTGTATAAAAATCTCTCACTTACGATAGTTAGGTGTCAGTCTTGAGGCGCGTCATTATCTGAGGCACTTCCTGTGAGGCCTTCGCCGACGCCGTTACGCTCCATGTCGGGAAGGACGTCCCGGAAGCGCATCAGCATCTCCGGCTGAAGGTTATCTGGATTCGCCAGATCTTTCTTTAGGTAAATCCTAGCCGGTGGTGTACTTGTTGCTGGCGTTGTGGTTGTCGCCGTCGTCGTCAATGACTCACTACCACTTATCAGCGGTTTCTTATCCGTTGATTCGTTCGAATCGTTCGATAGTTCGATTGTGGGCAGCTCGACGGGGGAGTTCTCGCCCTCTTTCGAGTTTGATGCTGCAAATAAAAACACTCTTTGACCTAATATAAAAACACAGACTTCACACGGAAATCATCAAACGAAAACTAAATGTCAATACTCAAAAATCAGAAACGTTTTTGCTTTCGATCCCAGTCATTTTAGATTGTGAACACACCTTCAATAACAATTTTTAACAATTGAACTGAGACTACGAAGTCAAAACGTGACCAAAGCCAAAAAAAATTTCAATTAAAATATGTAGTTCAAAACGAATAAGAAAAAATACATTTTTCCAAAGGTCTGAAGTTTTAATATTTAGATAAAAAAATGCAAAAGTTACTGGAAGATATACAAAAAATTGATATAGAGGTTTAAATTTTATATAGCAAAAGTTGTCGAGATGATACTTCTTTAAATGTTTCTAGGGCTTAAACTACTAATATTACTACTATTAATTGATAATAGAGTGTTACGGAGCGGCCCAATACGTCGTTTGCAACAATTGGACATTTTGTAGTGTTTCACACAAGATTTTTTCCAATTCACTTACTAAAAGAAATCTTAAAATTTTTCAAATCAATAAAAGTTAATAACTTTAGTCCCTACTGAGAGAAACTAAACTGCCTCTTTGGTCTCAAGGGACTTAAAGTGACTTTTCAAATTCTTTGGGATTTAAAATTAACATTTAAAAATATGAATAAAATCTATGTCACTTCAAATATTAGAAGCAGAGTTGCAAATATTCAGCGAGTTAAAATAATAAGTGAATTAACAAATTTTTTAAAAAATGTTCTTTTTAATTAGAAAACAAATATTTAAACATAATTTTTAAATTTCATATTAATCAATTGAAACACGAAATAAATATTTTTAATCCCAACTTTATTAACACATTAAAAATGAAATAAAAATTTTTAAATACCAACTGCCTGATTAAAAAATGTTTTTTTTTAAATTTTTAATCCTAACTGGAAAAATAAAAAATACTTCGAATTCTGTATTATTTACCATTAAAAATGTAACGCAATTTTTTTTTATTTGAATTAAATAATGTTTTTCAATGGTTATTCAATTACACAACGTCTAGCTAGAGTTTTAATAAAAAAAATATTTTTAATTTCAATTTTTAATCCCATTTTTCGAATTTAAAATTATTTTTTTATTTTAAATGCCATTATTTGAATTTAAAATTAAGTTTTTCTCGTTAAACCATATGTTTATTACCTTTTTGCTCGTCCATTTTTTATTTTGTATGTTATATCGCTATGATTTATATAAAAAATAATATACGAAAGGTGCACTGGTGTCATTGTTATTACATAATTCTGTTATCGAATAATTCTATTAAAAAAATTGCTTTTTTTTCGCCTATTTAACGTTGAAAAGCGCAATCCGTGAAATTCGTGAAAAAAACACAATTTTTTTTTAAACAAAATATTAATATAAGAATTTAATCCTCTTTATGACAATTTTTTTGTTTTGAAATCTTCTTTAGCAGAACATTTTGATTTTCTTTGCTATTTTGTCAACGTTAGTGACGTCACAGTGAAGGTCATGAATTGGATCCGCGCTTGTACTATCTTAAGCTTTAGCTAACTCCATTCCTTGATTTAATTAAAAGCTGACTTTATAACGATTGTTCATTAAACAAAAACCTCGCAACATGCCATGACTTTATAATTTTATTGCACCGTATGTTGTTAAAAACAGTTTAAACACGAAACAAGGTTAGGCCCTTGGACGTTCTCTCCAAGAGTTTTAAATTTTTGAGGCTAGTTAAACTTAAAAATCTAATTTATGTTGCAACATTTCAAAAAGTTAAATATTCAACAAATTGGTGGAACAAATTGTAAATAGTGCCGTGATAGTGTAAATCGTGTCAAGAACAAACGTGTTTAAAAGTTTTTGGAATAAATAATGATTTTTTGTGATAATGTGATTTACTTTTTTATTTTGTTTGACAAGTAGATGAATGAATTTAACAAAAACGTATAAATTATTTGTTTTTGATTTTTTTGTAAACTACTGATAAAATTGTTATATTCAATTTTGTCGTTCAAAACAAAGTCGTTATAACCGGTTTTTACTAACTCCAGAACCAATTATTGATGAAGTGTTGGTTGCACAAATCATTGTATCGATTTGCAGACTTTTACCGGTTCTATCATTTAAGCTTCTAAAACTCACCAAAACAAGGAATTTATCATTTCATTCTTTAAATTTTAAGGTAAATGGTCTCTTGTTGACAAGACCAAAAGAATTTTATGGTGAAATGTCTTTTTGGAAAAGAGAAGAAAGTTAAAAGCAGATGACTACACGGTGTTTTCTGTTTCTTTCATTCTTTTTTTTTTTTGTTAATAACTGAAGTGTTTTTTGTTTTTCAAAGAATTAGTTTTCAAATTTTATCAATACGCAATTGTAAACACGATTTTCTAAACAGCTTTGCTGATTAATGATTGAAGATTAAAGAGTAAATGGTTGTTACTCCTGTTCAAGGATTCACGACGTTTACGAAATTAATTAACATTTTATTTTGACAAGTAGGTGGATAAATTTATGAAAGACATACAAATTAATTGTTTCACAATTCCATAGCACTGTAGAGGCCGTTTTGAATGACTAATCGTTAGCTTCAAGAATTTTTTTCAGTAGGTTACGAAAATTGAATATTGCGAACTTACCATCAAAAGTTTTATGGTGCGTTCACAATTTTAATTGGAAATGAAAAAAGTAATTTTTACTGACCTCCTGCAGTGAAGTTGAGAGGACTGGCGCCCTTCCTGTAGGACTCGTCTCCCGAACTGTTAGTCTCTGACGTCATCGCCGGTTTGGAAAGCGGCGTCAGCCTGCTATTCCTACAGAGTTGATCTAACAGTGCTTTATTTGAAAGGTTTTCAACAGCGACATTTTTGTCTTCTTTGGGTGATTTCTCCTCGTTTGTTGGTACTCCTGATTCCAGACTCGACCTGATGATGCCGTCTAAGAACGATCCGTTGGAGCCCGTTCCGTCGAGGAGTGACTCAGCGATTTGTCTCGCACTTTTCGCTAGAGCTGGAGCATTGGGTGGTGTTGTACTCTGTGCTGTGATTCCAGTCCTGGAGGACTCCTCTTGCAACTTTTGCATCATCTGCGAAGCGAAGAATTCCGGGTTTGGAGGCATGGGACGTCCGTACTCTAGCGGCAGGTGGTGAAAGCCGGGATGCGGCCAAAAAGGAAACGGCGCAGGGTTGTATCCAGGCAGAGGCGCCATCCCCGGTTCGAAAATCGGGAGTTTGATGCCGTTGGGCGACGTCGCCGTGGGCGGAAACTTCTGCGGAGGCTTCATCATGGGTTTGAGTTTGTCTTGGGTTCGAATATCATTCTGCTTGAGACTGGCGATCTTTTCGTCGACGGGATTGGGCTTAGGGTCGCGCTTCCTTGGCCGCATCAAGTGGCGCTCCTTCACCTTGTACTCAAGGGTGGAGTGAGGCACGCCGTAGTAGCTGCCGGCGCGATGGACTGACATTTCTCCGCGTTGAACCGCGCGGACGGCCTCTACGAGGCTGTCTCTGTCGTAGTTGCGGTACTTGCCACGTTTGGGGCGCGTGCCCTTGCCGCCGGTGTTGGGGGCGGGATTTTGGGGCTTGGGGGGCTGGTAAGACCGGGAGAGGTCCTGGGACTTGATTACGGAAATGCCGGAAGTGAGAGGTGGGGTGAAGCCGCCCCGCTTGAAGTCCATCTCGGAGATGGAGGGTCGTCGAGGCTCGAAGTTCTGGAATTTCTGGCTAATGCTTTGAGCGATGACGTCCTTGACGTCTTTGATCGTCATGCCCTTGCCGGGGAGTATCGGGGGAGAGCCCGACTCGCTGGTCACTGGGGGTGAAACCATGCTTCCGGTTTCAGAGCTTCTGAATAGGTCGCATCCGTTCTTGCTCGACGTCGGTTTAAAGGACGGAATTTTTAGTATCACATTCGAAGGCGACTCCTCCGTTTCCATGTCAGACTCGGATTTCGGCTTGGGGGCTGCCGAATTCGACGGACTCGGCCGAGACACTGTATCACCGTTATTTTTTGTTTCGTCCGTTATCAGCCGTTTTACGAATTCTGGCACGACACTATTTAGAACCGAGTTTTCGACTGGTTTCTGGTTGGAGATGAGGTTTTGGGAGGCTAAAAGGAGGTTTTGGATGTAAGGTCCGACCTCGCTGTGCTCCATGCCCGCCCAAGGTTCTTGTCCTTCCTTGTTCTTTTGGAGCAGAGCTTTGAGTGCTTCTGGAGGTATCTCGACATTCGAGAACCTCAAGATATCACAAAGAGGAGCCTGAAGAGCTTTCTCTACTTCTTTCTCCTCTTCAGCTCCCGACAGTTCTTTTTCATCGTCCATTACCTCTTCTTCGTCGAGCTTAAGCGGCGTCGTACTATTCAAATGCGACTCTCGCTCCCTTTCTAAGGCAAGTTTGTAAACTTTATTTCTCAACGTCGATCTGGGTATGCCATAGATAACAGCCGCCCTTCTCGTTCCTAATTTCCCCGATTGGATGTCTCTCAATGCTGCCTGGAGTTCGTCTTCGGTGTACGTTCTCCTACCGGCTACAGCTGACATCCTAGGCTTCGCTCTAAAATCAGAACTGAAATTATAGCTTGATGAGTACATTTGTTAGATAATCAACCACTTTTTGGTAGTAAAACATTGAATTTATCAAATACGAACGGACAATGTCGCAACCAAAGCTAAATTGCAGATTGGTCAAGTGATGCTCGTGCGAAATTGTCGGTTGGAAATTAATGTCAATGCATTTCTCATAGAGGCAAAAATCGTTATGTGGGACAAGGGCAACGGTGCATTATCTCCTAGCTAGACGCAATCGTGCAAACTGCGCTGCGATTAATTGGAATTTCGACACGTGGACAAGTTTAATCGAAACGCTAGATGCAAATTCGAAACTACAAGAACGAGCACCATGGGGCCACAGAGTACACAAATGCCACACCGAAACCCATTAATCAATTCCAAAAATAAGTATATCAAGTGACTTTCAATAGATTGAAACATTAAACTACATATAACTGAAAAAGAAAAATTCATTACAATAAAATCTTTAATACCATGCAAAATAAAATGTGTCCTGTCATACAACATATATACAGTTAAAAAAGAAAATTATACTTTTTGCTCAATTTCTATATTTAGTATAGAGCATACGTTGAGTTGTCCTTAAAAGGTAATTTGTAAAAATTTTTTAAAGATTTTTGTTTAAATAAATTTTAAAATACAGATTTTGCTTCTACCGATTGCACCGACGTTAAGTAGCGCCGTGGCTACATTTATTTAATATCTCTGGTCTTTTGAGTCGGATATAGTGACTTAATAAAATCCAGCTCAAAGAACCAGTTTTCAGTAGGTATTAAGGTATTTTAAAGAACTGTCTTAACGTTAAAAAGTAGTAAAAATAGACTTATCAAGTTATTTCCTGTAGCCACAGGAAATTTTGTAAGAGTACACTAAATTTTGTTATAGTAAAAAAAAAGTTTTTCAGAAACTATTCCTTCTTACTTAGTTTTATTAAGTCTTGTCTTTAAGGGGGTGGTCACTAGGTACGAGATATAATTTAAGGAAAAAAAGTACTTATATAGTTTTTGTTTAATAAAAAGAACCACAGGACACGTAATTAAATTTAAAAAAATAACTTAACCCGAACTTTATACAACAAAAACTCTAAATAAAAATCAAAATTAATAAAAAATAAATTGCAATAAAAATGTCAGGTTCGAATAAGCTCTGAATCACGCACTTCTGACTTCTTTTAAAATTCAAGTCGCACCTCACGTCTCATTTCCTTTCTAATTTCACCCCTGTACAAATTCATCCCGATCAATTTCTAAGCTACATTTGATTGGCTGAAACTAAAATACTTAATTATTTCCATTTTGTTCAACAAAAAACCTAAATTGTTGCTAAATAAACAAAGAAGGACCAAGATATAAAAATAATTTAAAAAATATTGCACGTAAACTCATATTTTTTTTGAGTTGTCATTTGTCAAAATTCAAAATAATATCACTGTCACTGTTTAGAGTATTCTACTTGAGATAAATACTCGCAATGATTCTTGAATCTAACTATTCTTATTTAAAAAAATATAAAATTAAAGAAGCTTTTTTTAAATAATAAACTATTTACAACAAATTTTAACAAATTTAAATATTTTTTCGATTACAACGCTAACATAAAAAATTCGAAGAAAACAGCTTTTATTTTTCTCTTGAAAATACATAATTTGGTTCAATGCACTTGAAACAGAAGTAAAAAATGTAATCGTAATCTGTTTCGTAATTTTTCCAATAAATTTGCTTTATTTATCATTTTATCCATTTATCAATGAAATCTTGATGGAATGAGAATTTTATTTATGCATTTTTGATAATAAAACGGATGTTTTTATCAAATTTAGAAATGCTTTTTTCGAAAAATTCTTGCACTCTGATGTGAACTCCGTAATTTTTGGATTTATTCTGATATTTCTATTAATAGCTTATTATAAATAAATATAATATATGAAAACTAATCGCAATAAAAATATTCTTGCATTAGGTCAGAAAAAAAACAAAATAAACTCCAAAACCGATAAATAAATTGGTTAGTTGCGATATAAAAAATAAATAAATAAAGTTTGGTGATTAAGTCAGCTGTAATTAATTCGGCGTAAAATATGACGTAAATGAATAAACTGAATGGAGATTATCCGAAAATTGTCAATTGTTATTTTATAAGTGAAAATCCTAAAAATAATTTATTGCGTCAGCGTGGAATTTCGGAGTCAGTCGAGTGAAATTTTTCAGTTATGAAAGTTTCTGGAACAATTGTGTGGAATTAACTCGATTATCGCCTAATTAATAAGTTTTTAAGCCGATCTAAATCAGTGAAACGAAGTAAAAGGCAGAGTAACATTTCACTCGATTAAATTTTTTTCTAATTTAACGATTTCACATAGAGTTCCTTATCGGTTAAAATCCGTTGGTGAAAAAAATAAAATTTGTTGATAAAGTCTCACTGCCAAGGTCGCAACGAAAAAAATACTCGACTTGTTTATAAAAGATTAGAAAAATGTTTTTGGTACTGATAAGCCAAAAATAAATTTATTGTGTACTAACCTATCCCATGGGAGAACATAATGCGCAATCCGAATTTTATCATCAAAATTTGAAACACTAACACCAAGACGAGGGAAAAAAAGTGTCTCTAAAATTATTTTCGCAACTGCCTTTTGCAAACATAGACGGTAAACACAGTACTACAGATATAAAAAACAAATAGACCATATGCAACGCCGAGTGATTGACCCCGCTGATAGCAAAGACTAAATAATCACTCCACCAATCGTCATTTTTTACGGCAAATAGAGCGAAGGAAGATTAATGGCGGATTGTCTAAAGCCTCGTTTCTCGAATCCGAATTTTCGATTGTTGGCTGCGAATTTTCCCATAAATAAAAACGTAATTATTGATTCCCATATCAAGAGAGGGACAAAGTGCTCTCTCGGCTATTGTTTTAAAATTAGATATTTTCTTCGACTACAAAAAACATTCAGTTAATGAACTCGCTCAGAGGTTTAATCACAAAAGGGGTCAATAACAAATACCAATGAAAAACATTGTTAAAATGGTTAAAATGGAGGGGCAAGGGACGGCCTAATGAAACAAATACGTTTATCGGTCACAAACTTCCACTATCTTTTTATGCAATTTTATTTTTCAGTTTCTTTGAATTCCTATACAACGACTGACACAATCATTGTGCGAAAAATAAATTTATGGGGATTATCGCAGTCTAGACGCGATCTCATTTTTATTAAACTGTGTCTTACTTGTTTTTATGACAATTTCAACATTTTCAAATTCGCAAACATTTTTTTTTAATAATATTAAAATAACATTTTATTCAAACGCGTTTTAGGGATATTTTGGTGTTAGGTGAAAACTGTTTATGAACTCAAAAAATCACTTTTTGTTGAGAGTTAAATTCTGTTTACAATCATTTAAACTAACTTAAATTAATAATTAGCTAAGGCATGAAAAGCTGAACATCATGCAGTAAGTCTTATGAAACTATTTACATTGGTAATTTACAGAATTTAATTAAATTATTTTAATGAAAATTGTCCAACTTTGAACCAGGACCTACTTAAGCGGTATCATTCCTCCAGTCGAAAACACCGAAATCACTATGAAAGGACATAACGATTTTTTTTTACTTTTTTTCCAAAATCGACTGCGGTATCAGCCATTTTCGGTCATAAAATATCTGTTTCCGTCAATTCGATCAAAATAATTGAATGAAAATTCGACCGAAATACTGTTCAAAAATTATTTAAGTCGTTACAAAAATTATAATTGAGATATTTTAGGTAAAAATAGTAGGTTTAAGTTAGAGCAATTTCAGACCAATCAAATTTTATAGGATATTAAGTATCAAGAAAGGTAAGAACATTTTACCGATCGAGGACAATTGTTGCAACGACTCCAATTATTGTCTGAAATCGGTAAAATGTTCTTAACGTTCGGGATGCTTATAGCTTTTCTTATATGATTGATTTTCATTCAAAAAACATTTATTTAATTTTGAATACATCACTTACCGTTCTAAGACGGTACGTAAAATTTATTACCGAGTAAAAAAATATTGATGAGTTAATTTGCATTAGCAACCATCAGTAAATAACTGTTTCGGAAACAGACGTGGTATAAACAATTAAATAGAGTTTAATCGCATAAATAATGTAATATTTGTTACTCCATTTTATTAGTGATGTTATACATATTACAATCCAAAATATTTCAAAAAAATATCCACAGAATTGAATTTTGTGATATAATAAAAGATCCACATAAGATTACGAGCCTGACAAACTTTAAACGGACCCAAAAAATACTTCGCATGAGTAAATACGTTCTAATCATGTCATAAATTCACTACACAACTTTTAAAAGAGTTTGTGACATGTTTTAAATCAAATTACACATGCATACTGTCTTTTGGTTGTATTTGAAGTTCGTTAGGTTTGTGCTGTAAACTATTTGTTATAATTTGCACATTTTACCTATTTTATTTATTTATTTTAGGTAACAAAGTCAAATTTTAGGTGCTATAATACTCTCTTTCAGCACTGGATGTTATAATGGTTATAACAGGTTCTAAATGAGTTTTATTATAAGTTTTTTGGAGACACAAATTATAAAAAGTTTTTTTTATTTTCAAAAACAGTATTGATACAAGAATTATTTTAAATTTTAAGAAACTGTAACTTGTAGCTCCCAATTTTAATTAAACTGTCGCCTGAGCCTACTAATTTTTATAAAAACTGTCCTCAATGACTTTTAATCCTTAATTCATAATTATTTTTTTTTAATTTTTAAAGAACTGTCGCCGGTGGCTTCCAATAAATATTTAATAAGAATTGGAAGTCGCCACAGTCTCTTAAAAATTAGGAGTCGGAGATGATAGTTAAAAAAAAATAGGAAGCACAGGTTCCATAATTTTCAGTTATAAAGCATCTATCGCCTGCAGTTCTTAATTTTAATAAAGCTGTCACCTGTGACTTCCAATTTTGACTAAACTGTTACCTGCGACTCCTAATTTTTATAAAGACTGTCGTCTGAGGTTCCCAGTCATATTTAATAACAAACAAAAAACTATGATCCTTTTAAATAAGAATTAAAAGCCACATACGACTGTTTCATAGAAACTGGGAGCCACAAAATCTATGATTTGCAATTTTTAAGCTTGTGGGTACTTAAATTTAATGAAACTGTCGCATGCGGCTCTCAATCTTACTTAAACTGTCGCCTGCGACTCCTAATTTTGATAAAGACGCTCTTCTGAAACTCCCAATTTTTATTTAATAATAATTTGTACGGAACTATAATTATTAAATAAGAATTAGAAATTTTCACTTATTTCTTTTGTTTTTTTATGTTAATAGAATCGATTATTATAATTATTAGATATATTTGTTTCCATGTATTTTTTTTAATTCTATTCTCACCAGAATGCGTTCTTCTAGGTTTATCTATTTTAAATATAAATATGTAACTTTGTAGGAAATGAAATTATATATGTACTACGTGATTAATAAGGATGATAATGGCCGTGAGCAACGGGGTTACGGCCCAAAGAGCCGTAAATTATTATATTTACTTGATACATACATATTATTTAGACTGTTCATTAATATCAATATTAATGCATGATTAATTGATATATTGACTTTAGTTATAAAATAATTTTAACAATACAGTAATAACAATTTAATCATTTATAATGCATGATGCAAAGAGGGTCTTCGCTCCCTTATCTCTTTACTTGCAGTGGCTATAACCCAAAATTACTCAAAACACGTTTCTGTTGTTAAAATGATTTACACCGAAAGTCAATATTCCTTGCATAAATGCATAGACATTAAATACGCCCTTGATTTTTATCACATTTCGTTATTTTTTTCAAAATCGATCCGTATAAAATACTTTAGTTTCCATTATTATTATTGATTTTTTATTTTACAAAATTCGTTTTCTGTTACATCATTATTACTGGTTTTAATTTTTTATACAAATTTGTTGAAATAGTTGGTCATAGAATTTCAAAATTGTGAACGTGCCATAAAATTGACATTTATGTATTTGACGTTTAAACTGATCTAACTTCACATTTTGATTTTGAAATATAAAAATATGAGAAAAAAATTTCTAATTCAAAAATTGGAATATAACATAAATAATGAAAATCTGATAAGATCTGTAGAATTGTAAGAAAATACGTTAAAAACTTTACCGACTAATTATTGCTGGAAAAAAATTCTTTTAATTTTTTTTAAAAGCCAACTCACTCGGTTATTATCAGAATAATATTAATAAATAAAATTAAATTCATAATAAACTGAGTGTAGAAAATTTAACAAAATATTCTCCAGATTATTTGAGTCGGTTTTTGGAAATTTTTTGAGTCACCACCATTTTTTGAGTCATAACTTGTTTTGTTATTATTATATTTTGAATGTTTGTTTAATTTTGTTCAATTTTTATCATAATACCGAGGAAAAACCGCGCAATTACCACTTGAATGCAAAATTGGGTTCCATAAATAATATACTGGGAAATAATTTAAAAATTTTCCTGGTAACAACTTTGGGAAAGTTCAGAAAAAACAATACACCATGTTCCAATTTATTTTGCTCAAGGTTAGAAAATTTCTTTCCTCTTCAATCATCGATTAGTCACAATTCTTTTTTGGGTCTGGATTGTAGCAACCACAGCGTATAAGTTTATGGGTCATTTGACAGCATCGAATTTCGCACAGGAAACATTATGTGGCAGTGTTATCGCTAATACCAAATAAGAACGATAAGAATTTTTGTATATCCATGAACCGTCTGGCTGGGGCTATCAAAAACATTTCTAGTCACGATTAATACAGAGCGGCCAAAACAAAAAACCCACGTAATACCAAAAAATATTTTTATTAAATTATGTAATTCTGCGGAATTTAAATGTCAAGTTGATGAGCAATAGAGGTGACTTTAAAACTCGCCCACAAAGGAAATTACCGAATTATGAACAACGCAAATAAACAGTTTGAATTTGACACGAATTAAAAATGCATTCTATTTGTTCAGAAATCAAAAAATTTTACTAAATAAATTGAGTTTTAAGTTTTTACTTGGTCAAGAAAAACAATCTTGTTTTCTCACATTTAACAAGTAAATTGATTTATAACTGAAACGCCAAATTTTTAAGTCTGATTGTTATAAAATACCTCAAAAAACCAAAAACTTACTAAATACAGCAATGAAACAAGCTGTTATACGGTGTTTATCGGTTGGTAAAGCAAATTTAGTCTAATTTTAGCCCCTGACAAATTCAAGTGAAACTTTCAGAATCTTTTTGATATTTTTATATATTTAATAACCATATAGGTATCTCTTTCAACAATTAAATATTTTATATCCATATAACAATAGGGATCATCTAGAAGTAGAGCTGGAAAAACAAGAACAACCTTGTTTCATAAAATTGAGGTTTTGAGTATATTTCTGTTATTGATCATCAGTCATTTCAAGTTTTTTGACTTTCGTATGTCTACTACCAACATTAAAGAACTAAAAATGACGCTATAATCTTTTATTAAGAGACATAAATGTGGCTATTGTGAAACTCTGCTTAACTTCAATATTTATCATAAAATTAGAAGAAATTTTAAGAATAATTAGAAAAACACAAGTAATATTTAGATAGACTGTATTTTATTTATTATATTCAGAATAATGTATGTCGACACGTATATTTTGATTTAAACACACTAAATGAGAAATAATAAATCGAAAAGACATTTTTAACAAACAATCTCTTATCTGGGACACAAATATAAATTTTTCTTAGAAGTAGAAAAGGTCAAAACCTGACCTAGAAAACTGATTTTATTTTTTTACTCACTTGAAAATATGTTTGGTGTCGAGTGTGGGCAAGCGGACGTTATTATTGGCCATCTTGGCATCGGTAGCGGTACTAGCCGCCCCTTTGCTGAGATCAAGCGGCTGTTCTCCGGGAGCCGCCTTGTCCTGGTTCTCGGCAATCCTGTCCGTTTGGAAGGACCTCGCAACGTTCGCGAGATACCAATTATGGGAAAGGATGCTGGGGGCATAAAAGGGCAGATGTGGGGCGGTCGTTCCCGGTGAATTTCCGCCGGAGAAGGCTGCCGCCAAAGCCGCCATCGACGTAACGCTCTCGATCGTCGTCATATTGGCTGGGGCCACCGGCTGTCGGTGGCGGTGGTTATTGTTGAGCAAGCTCCCGGAGGGAGTGAGCGATGGCGGGACCTCGTTGTCACTGTGGCTGTCAGACGAATCCGAGTCCGAATGGCGGGGACTCTACGAAAATTCAAAAAAAATATTTTTATGCTTCAATTGGTAAGAGTGATTCATTTGCGGGAAATGGCTAATTATTGGCTAGGTGTTGGTAATTAGCACCATTATTAGTAAATCTTTTGAAATGAATGCTTGAAATAAATGCGAGAAAGTTGGTTCGAATTTTAAGCTTCTTTGGATAATTACGGTTGGTAATACTGTTAACGAAATATCTAGAATAAAGTATCTAGTACTAACGGTACTAATATTTTACTGTTAGAAATTTTAGAATTATTTTTTTGATCTATCTATCTCTACGGATGGGTAATTTCAGGCATCAATAAAAAATAACTGAAAACGTAATAAAACAATCGATTGAAATAGCATATTATTAAGTAAACAATTCAAATGTGTCGTGAGAAATTAAAACTGCGGCACTCATATTAAAGAAAAAAATTGTTTAATTGAATTACGCACAATGGGTATATAATTTTCTCTTTCTTGGAAAATGTTATAATTTTATGGTCGCTGAATTGAATTCAATTTAAATTAGAATTTAGACTCACACTACCTACATAAATAAAAAAATTAAAATAACATTTTCAGTTTCAGAAAAATTAAAAAACTGTTTTTGAATTAGTGTAGAACCAATAAAAAAACTGAAATAAACTATAACAAACAGACTAAATTTAGGAAGAGAAAGAGGGAATTAACAAGAGCATCGGAAAAAACACAAAAAACTGTAAAAAAATTTCTAAAAAAAGAGAATGTTAAGCTGTCACAAAAACCTAAAATAGTATATATTAGACTCAAAGAGCCATTAGCACAACTTTTCGTAGTCGAAACGCAGCTTAATAAAACTGAGGGTGAGAAGAATATTTTATTTAACTATAAATGCAACAAATAGTTAAATTTTGATTTACGAAATTTGGTAGAAAATTGGCCAGAGCTATGAAGCCGCTCGGAAAACCGTCGAAAGACCCTGGAAAATAGAGCGTGACAAACAGTTTAAGCACTCCCCGTTTTCCAACGGCTTATAGAGCGGCTTTAAAACTCAGACCAATTCTCTCGCATTTTTTTTTACAATGTGACTTATGTGCCGCTTTACTAGAAATGAATCGGACTGTGGTTACTGCCTTTCAACTGCCTCTAAGTCTCACAAGTCAGTTTAAACCAGTGTACTAAAATATTCTTGTCCGATCTAAAGAATAAATTAAAGACCCAAGAAAAGATGAAGAAATGCTTTAAGAAAACTGAGAAACCAATTTTGCAAAGAAAAAAAATTAAGGGATTAAAATCAACAACAAATTCTAAAATCTATCAATGAAGCTATAACCTTATAAGGGCGGTATGCTCATGCTCAATGATGACGATGTATGATTTCAAAGTTGTGGAATTAAAAACAGTATAATAATAGTTATTAACGTCATTAGTGTCATATAGAGTTAACAATGGTAGTAATACATTTGAATATCGAGGCGATAGGCGAGTTTTGTAAAAATCCAAGTCCATGATTTCGTTCATTTAAAATTTATCGGAACAACATAAAAAATTAATTTAAACATCTCCTTTCAACAATTACAGTTAATCATTGCCTCCATAAATATAGAACTCTCTTATTACTGGAAGTTCAGCGAGGGCATTATGAATTATTAACTTCCTCCAATAATTTTTTATAAGAACAAACAAAGATAAATTGAAGTCAGTAAAATTGGGGAGTAAACAAAGATAATCATTAATGAGTAGTCCATTCTTAGTAACAATAAGTAATTTCACACAAATTTTGCACTTTACTAGCTAATTAAAAAATCAATGTAATTTAGTCTAGAAAAATTTAAATAAAATTCTTGCCCTAGAATTAACAATGAGTAACATTTTTTAAATTTACTAATTAATTTAAAAAAATTAAATAGAATTATGGATTACATAAAACTGTGCTTAAACAAGTATGTACATAATATTTAATTTTCAGTTGTCTATTATTTGATTGTTGAAGACTTTAATGTTTTTCATATTAACTAATTTTAATTAGTAATAATAATAAATTTACAATTTACTAATTTTTATTGTCAGATTATTATCAACAATTTCTATTTCATATGTATCAACATAAGGTACGTATTTGACAATTTTTCAAAATTAAATCGATTGAAACGGTCAGTCACATGTTATGTCTACTTTGTGACGTCAGTACATACAAAACAGATTGTTCTATAAGTCAAAAATTAGTTTTTAAGTAACATTTTGAACAAAATTGTTATTAATATGCCTTTATCGTTACATAAGAAGATTGTGCAGTAATGCCGTGTGGAAGTGCAGCTACAAATTTTGTTATTTAGACACCAAGTTTATCAAAAATTCCAAGTGAGGAGATTTATCAACAACCCGATCCGTCAACTCCTTTCTTTAATTAAGCAAGAAATATATAAAATATTGGAGAAGCTTTGAAGTTAGAAAACAATAATGTTTGATCCTTTGGAACATTATAATATGTTTTTGTTCTTAAAATTATACCTCACTAGTTCTTCCATGAATTTCTTTCAGTCTAGCTCACTTTTAAGGTCTGAATCTGTAATTAAGATAGGCACAAGCTTCAAACTATTAAAGAAACTACTTTTTATGTCCTTTGGTATCCTCACAAGATAGTGTACATTTTATCTGGTTATTTATAGTTTTAAATCAGACCTCAAGCATAACTTTTCTTAGTCGAGAAAACAGCTTGGACAACCGAGGACGAAGCCCGAGGTTCCTTAACCGCTCGAGACAATAAAATGTGCTTACGACATATACATACTATTTTTTCAACCACCCGAATAGAACAAGAAGGCTTCTACTTACTTGATATTATTACGAGACAGATGGTTGGAAAACCTTCTGTTTCCTATACAATTCTGATTGGTGTTTCAAATCATGTGACTAATATAATGTCATAATAAAATTGTAAGAGTATTATGAATGGAATTAGGTTGAAATAGCTAAAGTTTTCGTTAAAAAGCATAAACCAATATGAGAACTAAGTGGATAGGTATAATAACAATTAATTAAATTTGTTTGTGTATTTATCTATGGTATAACTAAATATTTAATTGTAAAGTCACCAAAATTTAATAAATGAGTAACTATATTTTCGAAACTATTAATTTTTACTTCAAATTAAGTAATTTTACTTTCTTAATTTACTAACAATTAATTAGACAATATCTAAATCAGTACAGTATTTCTTCAATTTACTAATTATCTAATTACAAAATTCAATTATTGCAACACTGAACAATTTTTTTACTACAAATTTGAAATTTTAAATCCAGCATTTATGCCTACTCGCTATTATAAGTAATTTCAATTCTTATATACCTAATTATAATTAAGATTCAGGAAATTAAAAAATAAACATATTTGGCATAAACTTTTATTAAATATTCAATTTTGAAATTATAATTTAACTTATTTATTTACTTACTAATTAATTAAAAAAAAATAAGAAAAGTGGGTTGTTAAATTTGTATAAATTTAATTTCTGTATAAATTACAAAAACATAAAAAAACGATAAAACGATTACAATTAGGATTATGTCCGAGTAATTCAATAATTATAAGAATAAAATTTATATGCTGGTGTTGCTTTTAATCTTGATTATTAATTATGAGTTGTAGCAAGTACAAAATAGTAATAATTAATTGTTAGTAGGTAAATGTAAACGTTGAGTTAAATTGTTTTGCAATAACCATAAATCCAAATTTATGAGTTCTGCATGTTAAAACAAAAAAAAATCGGGTAGTAAATAAATATTCTGCGTTGTTTTGGGTTTTATTTATTTGAAATATGCAAATTTAGCTTTTAGAAAATGGCGTCAGTTCATCAACACCTTCGCCTTGTCCGAAGACTAATCGAATCCCCTCCTGTCGGGAAAACAAATTAATTCAATTCCGAGTGCACTTATCGCAAGGTTTCGTCCTTCTCCCCGTTCGAAAAAAACCTATTAAAAAACTAGTTTTAGTCCCCTCCCCGCCGCCTTTATTTAATTACAGAATTTATAAAAATCTATTAGATAGTTTAGAAATAATTGGCGATTAATGAGTATTCTCAATAGCCTTGGCCAGATTTTTTCGCGGTTGAAAAACGGGCGCCAAATTGGTTTGCGATTTTTGCGTCGTTGAAGCGTGATTTATCGATAATTATGGGACCTTGGGGTGTCCACCTATGCTCTAGTTTCGCGAGTACGGTTCTGGATCGATTCAAGGTGCATCCGGAAGCGCCAACTTTGACTTTTCGGGCGCATAATGCATGCAGCCGTGCAGGAATTTCCGATCGGTTGGATGCGATGTGGCTTACCAGAACCCCGTGTGCCGTGTGTTCACTATCCAGCTTGCCGTCCACACAGAAGTAGCACTTCGTCGGCGGCGTCCAGTCCTTGAGCCTGTCCTCAACTTCTTGCGAGCTCTTTTCGTTTTCTTTTTCCTTGGGTTCCGGCGTGGCGTCGGCGCCGTCGTCGTCGTTTTTCGGCGATGAGGTGGCTTTTGGGTCGTGGCGGTGATCCTTGACGTTGTTGTTCAACGGTTGCAAATAACTCCTCGATATCGACTCTTGATATAGTTTCCATCTCCTCCGGCCCATCAACTCTTCAGCGATTCGTTCCAACCCTGAAAATCCACACAAAATTTTCATTGTAAAAGTCAAAACACACAATTCAACTTTTTTTTGTGCAGAGTTATTCATTCTGATACTTCAAACGAATTGGAAATGGTCCTAAGTGCATAATGTCAAAGATATAGAAAAAAAATCTTTCTTTTCGTTTTTTGCTAATAACTTGAAAAGTAGTTCATATAAAAAGAAAAACAAATACACGTGCAGTTTTTTTTTAACATAATTCTCTATCCAACTTTGTTAATTTAACCAAAGATTATGTCTAATAATAACAAAGTTATATCCATTCAACGTTTCTAAGACCACATCACTTACTAAAATCACAAATCTTCAAACAAGATCTCTAGCTGAGCTGCCAATTGTTCTAATCATGTTCAATACTTGGGTTGAAAGTTTTCTCAACAATCTTAATAAAACGATCTGTTGCTTGTACTGTTATAGCTATTTTTTATTTTCAAAAACCATGCAGTTCTTATGGTAATTGACGGTTCAATACTACACATGAAAAATTGTGATTTTAGTCAGAGTGGCCTTAAAAACCTTGAGTGACTGTACGAGTACAAAGTTCAATTAGCTACCTTGTTTATAAAAGCTTTAAAACGTATATATTTTTACATAAAATACAAACCCGCGACCACAATTCTGTGCGTTGACGTCTTCAAAAACAGCTAAATAAATTACGAATTAATAAGTAACGGTTTTCATTAGGACTGTCGTTTAATATTACAATTATTATTTATGCAGTTTTCTTTGAATATTAATAATTAAACGCTCTAAATTCAACTCACAGCGCAAGCGTACTCAATTTGAAATTGTCGGTGAAGATCTCAATGCACAGAATAGTAGTTGCAGCTATATAAACAACCTTTTAGTTGTCTTAATTGTATCAAATTTTATAAATCTTTCTACAACTATTCCCATTAAAAAATTTGAATTAAAATTTTTGTGGAAATATTTTTTACTTTATATAAAAGTCTTCTATTTTTTCCCTTATTGTCTTTGTGTATAATATTCTTATTTTTTATTGTACAATATTTCTAATAAAGTCTTTTTTTTAGAAAAAGCCAGTAAGCGTTTGATTGGTTGATTTCGAAGAAAATTAACCATAACACATGAGTACCTTAAATTTCTAACACTTGCTACTTTCTCTCTAGTAAAAAAAACAAACTATAGCATTTTTTTCCAATTTTATGACTTATCCATTTTTTTATTCTTTTAAACATTCTAAAGCACCTCTAGAAACATCTTTTGTTACCTTTTCTCAGTTCATATTCGCATAAAACTTCTTGTAACTTTATTATGTCATTATTTTCAATAAAATATCTTTTTGGTACTTTTGACACCATTTTTTTTTGACAAGCCAAGCTCGATACTCGGGTCACACACTGAGACACCACTACCCATTGTATGCACTTTCTTGAAGTAGTCTAAAGCAGCAACACTGTGCCTCTAATGAATCTCAGTACCTTGTCTACAGACAGCAAAAACCCAGATGTAAATCTTTAATGTCCACAAACGCAAAACAGTAACAGACAAGAAGAAGAGTCTCCTAATCTTCTGCATAACTCCTGCAGACGTCATGAGTCATGACATACAAGTCCTTTTTTTGTGGGAAGTGTCCCACCGGTAACTGGAAGTTGAGACAAATCAGATTTTTATTGTCCGTATTTTCTGGTCATCTATGAGAGGCCTGTACAGCTGCTTATTTTAATGAATCCACCATTCTGATTGTTGGTGAAAATACAACCACATTAAGTGTGTTTTTCTCGAGACCGAAAGTCAGCACTTTCGTTATCTTTTAGGCCAGAATGTACACAGCAGACCAGCAGAGTACAAGTATTGTTGCATTCAGTTGCTGTATTACTACCTTTTTTTGTTTTTGCACTTATAATAAAATCACTATGTAACTAGGTTTTCTTGAAACTTTTAACAATTATTCAGAATTTATTAATTTTTCTTTTTTCTCATCTCAACCGTCTAATTATGCAGGGTGTTCCAAAAAGAAGATCTTCTCTTAGATTTACAGTTTACACAATCAAGACTTACTACCACAAACATTAATAAACGAGCTTATTATACTGTATAGCTATTTTTTCTTTTTAATACAATGTAAATGGTATGTTTCAAATCTATAGATGTGTCTCTTAAATTTATGTTGCTGACAACCCTTAGTTTTTACCGTTTTTAGATTTAGGGACTACCAAATGGTCATTTCTTATTTATGAAAAGTACATTTACTTTCTCACAAAATCCAAGATGTAATTCGTAATTGTGATTTTATTTGTGGATTTAGCAATTTGGCGCAATGTTATACAATTATCCTATATACGTGGATGTTTTTTTTTAATATAAAATAATGATAATAAATAAGTAAAACATAATTAATTGGTGCCCAAACTTACTCGATTCGCAATTATTATTCATCACTGGACCCACTTGCACAGTTTTTAAAAATTGTTAAAATTAGTCAAAGTTTGTTTTATAAAACTATCTCAATTTTCTCAAATTTTTTAATTTCTGTCCCAATTTATGCCACTAGCACTCACTTTATTAAAAAAAGTGAAGTCTTGTTAAAAATATCACCAAACGACACATTTTTTCAAAGCGACCTCCACTTCACAATGCACGTACAAGACTAAACTAAAAAAGTCCAGAATCTGCTTGTTCCTGTCTAAGAGTATCATGTTCTGTTGAATGAATGGTTTGGCCAAAGAAAAATAAATTGTAAATTGAGTAATACGAGATGTCGATAGCTTATCAAAAGTGTTTTAGCAGATTAGCACCATAAAGATCCGACATCTCTGGTTACTTTTCGTGATTCTATGAGAATTTTTAAAAAGTGAACTCAAGCCTTGATATTTAACATAAACAAATTCAAATTTTGTGGATTCTTGAAATCCCCGGTCTTCATATGACTGAGGACACAAGTTTCGCCACTGTAAATAAAAATGTGACTAAAGCAACAAGCTACCGTAACAAAGCAGCCGTATTTAATCTCTTGGAACATTCTGATGGGTTTTAACACAGTCTCTAATTCAAAATTTATACCTGTTTTTTAAAAAATAAGATCATAAACTGAAAAGTCATTGACTGTAATACTACATAATAATTAAGTAGTCTTGCTTGGTGAAATAATTTAGAACTTTAGTTACATTTTCAATTTCTGATAAAAGTATAATACGTTCAGTAACTTTTTTATACAATAATTAAAGCATTTTTGATATTAAAAAAAAACTTTACATAACTAATTGAAAATATAATGACGTAAATTCTCGAGTAAATTCTTAATAATCACATCCTACAACCCAACCAACTTCTTTTATTGAATCAATTTAATCGATTTTAATCATCACAGAAAAAAAGCTTTAGTATCACAATTGGAATTTAAAAAAATGTATTATAATATAACATGAAGAGACTAAATTGCAACATTTAATCCCAGGAGAGAAAGTTTGAAGTTTGAGAACACCAAACACTCTCAAGTGTAGGACTTAGTCCTGATTATATACGCTATCTGTACTCGCTATATACTATATCTGTAGGTATTCACACTTATAAATTATTTTTTGCATATCTAGGACTAAAGTTGAAAAACAAAAAAGTCATAATACAAATAATTTTGTTATTTCTAACGACTTTATTTTCTCATTTTCCAGCTGTGCATTATACAACTTCCTTGGATCTACAAGTAGCATTTAGTCCTTCTCAGTAGTCTTTAGTCCCGGAGATGCAAAAAATAATTTATAAGTGTGAATACCTCCAGATGTAGCATTATCAATAGTATATAAAACCTCAAGAGCCGTAAGCATAACTTTTCGCAGTCGAGAACGCAGATTGAAGTTTTCCAAGCCTTTCAGACTATCAAAAAGGGCCTGGAAGTTCATATGGTATTTTTTCAACCACCCGACATCCGGTATCCGGCCCTAATTTTTACTATTTCACGTATTGAAAAACAAAATAAGTGAAAATTAAGGCCAAATAAGTGTTCTTTTCAGGTGGTTGAAAAAATTGTTTGAACCTCGAGATCGCTTTTAAGGACATTCATATGCTTACGGCCCTAGGGATTGTAAGCAGAGTCATTTCAGTAGCTCATCAGTAGTTGGGCAGTAATTGTTGCTTACTGTGGCTGTTAGTGAAGCAATAATGACATGCTTACAAAACAAGTGGTTGGAAAAATGCATTTTTGATTAAAAAACTATTGAGAAACTATAAGATATTGAAAAAATTCTAAAAACTATATATTCAATTAAATAGCTTTCAAATTGAATGTTAAAATTTTTTTTTGTCAATTGCGATTCACAATATGTATTTCACATTAGACTTGACATTATATTAGTGTCAAGAATGAAATTCATTTGAAATATTGTGAATCTCAATTGAGAAAAAGTGAAAATAATTGGAAAACACTGTAAAATAATTTCAGATTTAGACTGAATGTAATAACAGACAATAATAGTTATGTAAAATTTTTTAGAATTTTTATTTAAACAGAAAGTGATTTTGGGGATGGATGTAAAACTTGGGACACCCGCGTGAAGTGCAATATTAGAGCATCTTCAAGATTTTTTATTGATTTTTTTATTTTCTGTTGATTAATCTAAATAAAAAAAATTAATAGAATCAAACTTGAAAAAAGCGCTTTGAGAAAATTGCAATGATGACCTCATATGACCATTACGCTATAATAAGCCTTAATTGGTACTTGGTCTAATTAAAGCAAACACTGAAAGATTTAGACACATTTTCATTTAATTTATCAAAGTACGGGTACAAATATTTGTTTAATTACATAAAATTTAAAAATGCGACCATGTAACATTTGCAATAAATCTTCACATAACTTTATTATTAGTAATCAAATCCCTAATATTAATTAATTTTTGTTGTTATGCATTAATTTAGTCACAGTTAAAAGCAACCGCCAATTGATCCATCCCGTTATGGAAATACAATAAAAACCGCCAGAAAGCAACAAATGCATCATTTGATCGAGTTTTTTCTCGGAAAATCAATGCTATTCAAAAGTGTAATTTAGCAATCTTGTTCTTGATTTTGCTGATGGTAATAGAGCCGACATAGCAACTAGATGCTAAAAAATGCGGACATTTAATCTGAGAGAAATTGAGTCGCGGCGTATTTAAAGGTAAGAATAAAAAAAAAAAATTTGATTTGTCATGTTGTCGTCCCACACATACGATAAGTAAGTATTAGGTTTATTGAACTTTTTGAAATCTGGAATGAAATGTGTGTCCTTAATTCGCAGTGATTTCGGTTTACAAAGACTGACCCCGAGCCGTGCAGGAAAATGTTTATTAGACACAAACACGTATATCATGTGACGATGTATCGTTTTACATAACGGCAAGCAAATTTGCATAATTTGATGAATCTACGCCACTGGTCGAATTTTCTCGTTGTTATTTTAAGTGAAAGCGATTGATGTGCGGAAAAAATCTTCAGGCTTTCGGCAAAATTTCTAAATCGGCGGTCACGATCCTCATTTCTAACGTTTCTAGCCCAGGAAAAACATTATTTCAAAACAAATACAAAAACTGTGACAAATTGTTCTTATATTAACTATTATTATTACTTTTAGAGACCAAAATTTTCTATTTACATATTCTAATAAGTGTGTTAATAATATTTTTTGGCTTCCTGAACTGTAAAACGTATGTGACAGTTGTCCATACATACATCAAAGAGAGAAGATTGATATTTAGGTACACAATAATGCCGTAAAATAACAAGATTACACTGAACCACTAGAGATACCTATTTAAGAAAAAAAAACTATCATTGTCTTAATTAAGTTTACGTAACAAATTTAAATCACTAAAACTGAAAAAAAAAATTTGGATAAAACTCGTTTAAACCTCGTCGGCCAAAAATTTACAAATCTTATAGGTTTTAGGTTATTTTACACTGCTCCAACTAAAAAATATGCGTCCTACAGGTTTGTGTGTTAAATAAAGTTGTCGCATTTTAAAACTAAACCTACCGCATTCTAATGTAAAAGCTAGGCTTTAAAAAATGTATTTTGATAGAATAACGAGATCCAAAATTGGTAGAATCGAAGCAGGCCAACACAAAAATGAGATTTATCTATACATTTAAAATTAAACTTGTCACCTTAACTGTCAGAAATACAGAAAAATCAAATACATTTTAATCTTCGGGAGTAAACCGAATAAAACATATAGAAATTCAATTCTGTTAGTTTTGACGTGTTAATAAATGATATAGATACAATTCTCAGATGGCTGTGGGATGAAAAGTTGGATATCGTAGTTTGAACTGAGAATAGATTTATTGTTCTATTAGTTTATCCCATAGCCAACTAAAATTCCTTTACTTTTGCATTGTTGAATAATATTAGATAGATCTATAAGAATTTTCATATTAGTTGGAAATTAGAAAATTTATTATTATCAAACTATTGTTTTCCATACTTTATTTGTCTGATGAATATTTGAAAATTTATTTCACAAAAAACCCGAGTTGAGTCCACATCACACTGAGGTAATTATTTTCCATAGAACATAAAGAAACAGATTTGTTTACTGCTTGAAAACCTTAATCAAAAAAAGAGAAGATGTCGCTTGAAAGAAAAAGAAGAAAATAAGCAAATTCTAAAGAAACTGAAGAAGATTCTTCCATCGTCTAGAAAAACAAAAAAAAAGTTGGAAAACAATGTTTTGTTACAAAAATGGTAAAACAAAATTCTAGGAGATGCTGAAAGACGTCAAGTGGAAGAAAAAAAAAATTTTGGAAACACAAAAAAAAATTCTGTGAGAACTGGAAAAACAAAATTTTGTAAAAAGAACAACAAAAAATTTCAAGGAATTTAAAACACGTTGATTGAAAAAAAGCAAAAAGATTCCAGAGAAAGGACTAGGTGTAAAAACTATAAAAAGAGCCTGAAAAGCAACGATGGCAAGAAAGAAGGATTTTAGAAAAACAAAGAACGGTTTTAAATCACAATTGGAAAAATTAGAAGTGTTAAGAAAATTTTTAAAAGAATTTGAGAAGTGACAATTGGAAGAGAAACACGAGCATGAAGATTCTGAAAGCTTCAAGAAGAACAAAAAGAGGTCAAAAACCGGTTTTTAAAAAAGGAAATTTAAAAATATATATATCGAGAAGCAAAGGAAGAACAAAGTAGCATTCTGGAAAAAAACGAACGAAGAATATGAAAATCAGTACTGGAAGAAAAGAAAAAACAAAAAAAACTTCTAGAGACATTGGAAACAAGACGATTCAAACTACAGAGAAATTCGACAGTTTGCAAAATGTTTTTAAAACAAGCGTCCTAAAAGTAAATGTTTGAAAAGCGAAACTTCTGGAAGAAAAAATATTAAGATATTGGATGCTGGAAATAAGACAATTTTCAAGAGTCGAAGCTTCGTGGTAAATGTATCAAAAGCAATTTGAAACATTAGTAGGCCTAAATAAATGGCCGGAATGACAGAGAAAAGGTCACAGGCTATCTGTTGGCATTAAAAGGGCCAGCTCTCTAGACGATCTTTCGATTGAGCTACCAGAGATCTCGAGTTTAGGCCTTGCAGCTACTTTTATATTAATTTCTTAATCTTGGAGCGTCTAACCGATAATTAGGAGTTATATAAAAATTTATTCCATACATTCCACTGACAAACATAATATAAGAAAGCATATAATCTACGTAAAAATAAAAATACCATTAATTTTGTTTATATTTTTTTTATACAATACACTGAAATTGACAAGGTCCTCAAGAACGACACAAAAATGATATTTTGGAAATAATTATTGCCAAAGCAGTTTCAAAGATTTTAAAAAATACTCTAGGATACACCAAGAAATCGGCTTATTAAATGACCTCCGGCGCCTTCACATTGGCTTTTCCGTATTCGACCCACGGCGAAAAATATGGCACCATCAAGGGTGTTCATATTTTTCTGAGGTGTTGCTAGAGAAATTTCATCAATAATTTTCGGTTGTTTTAGATATTTATATGAAGAGAAAAATAAAAGAACAACTAGAAAAAAGTGTAAAAATTTGTTAAATAACTTTTAAATAAAAAAACCGTAAAAACAGTTTGTTACCCACGATTAGCCCAAAAATTAATTGCGATATTTTTTCAAAATAATGAAGAAATTTGGGTCTAGTGGTGTTCATAAAATGTTAAAAATATAATAAAAAAATTGTTTAGGATAACAAGCTGACATTTTTTTTTAAACAAGGCTTCAGTGTTTATTTGCCAAAAAAAATTTCTTTTTTGGCATAGTATATTAGACACTTTTCCTTATCTCTAAGCATTCTGCTTTTTGTTATTAACATTTAATTTTTTATAAAAAAAATGATTTCAAAGTTCCTGTAAAATAAGAAACGATTTTAAAGCCTTTTTATTAAAAATTAAAATTGATAATATGAATCAGCACTAAGTAAATAACAATACTAAAGCCCTGTTTTCAACAAAAAAATTTTTTTGTCGGTTTGATGTTTCCACCAAATGTTTTTGATCCTATCAGCACTACTGCATCAATCCTTTTATTATTAAAAAAAAATATATCTCAAATCATTTTTGGCCGAAACATGGGTACCGAAGCGTCTCAAAAGGCTTGATAACTAAGACAGTTGAGAAAGATAAAAACGTAAGCCTCTTTTGAATTAGGGCCGATTTCATAATCATCTTAAAAGCTCCATTAATTTAAACGACGTTTAGACTGTAACTGTCGATGATTTTTCGATGCATATTGTCATAATGACAGTTACAGTCTAAACGTCAATTAAATTAAAAGAGCATTTAAGTTGATTATAAAATCGGCCCTTAATATAAAGGATTATATTAAGGATTTCCTTAATTAGAGGATTTTCCTCTTAGACTAAGTTCCACAAGTATATTAAAATAATATATATTTTGTGAATTTTAGAATAGAATATCTGAGATGTTGAGATTATTTTTGATATAAATATTGTAAGCAAAATTTAAAAAATCGTGTTTTAAGTTTTGTAAAAATTCAATAATTTCTAGTCTTGCGTGGTTTTCCTTATATAAAAAAATGAAAATATTTCCACACAAAACAACAGTTTTAGTCATGTGAATTGAAATACGTTTTTTCTAATTATAAATTATTAAAATGAATTTTTAATTTCTTTTATCTAAGTACGCAAGTGCAAAACTAATAACAATATAATTAATTATAACTAAATGCAAATGACTGTTCAGTAGGATTGTTTTGCAAGATAATTGGTAATTTATAGCTCGAAGTAATTGTTATTCTGTACATTTCGGTAGTTAAATTTGCACAAAAATGTATGGAATGCTTTACAATTAGTTTGAAAAATGAATATTAGTAAAAAAAAACTAATCCTTGAAATAATCAGAATTTGCCTTTGGTGGTTTTCTCGACCTTGGTTAGAAAACTCACAACAATTGAAATTAACAATTTTACAATGAAATTAACAGGAAGCGAGATAATAACCATATGTGAAGCATGAAAGGGGACCCACGAACCATCTGCAGAATACCAGCGACGTGTCCATTTACCGATTCTTATTGATTTTGTAAAGAAAAAGCGGATAATTAAACGTTTGCACCTATTAATAAAATATGAGCTTAATCGTGGCATACGTGGTTGACTACTTCATCAAACATTCATTGGATTTTCCGGAAGTTACCGTAATTTTAAAACTTTATGACAACAGTGAATACAAATCGAGAAAAAAAACCGGCGGCCAGTCACAAAAATGGCAGAATTGTGCTGATCAATGGTGTTTCAGCATTAGAAAACTAAGCAGTCCATTCAAGGTCTTCCCCTCTCTCCCGTCCATAGAAGGAAAAAAGTCGCGAACAAAGAACAATTTTATGCCATGCCTCAATGTTTCGTTCAAACGACAAACAACCTTATTAATAGACGAATTAATTGTTAATGGAAAACACCGCAAAAACAACGCTCGGATTCGTAATCGCCGCCATAGCGAGGGCGAAGGTGACACTCAAGCGGATTCTTGGGAAAAATTTCAATTTTGTACAATGTTTGGATTTTTTTTTACGGAAAACGGATCGAACACGGATTTGCTTTTATGTTTTATGTCGGCCGATTGTCACTGAATCTTGGATTAACTTCGCCGTTAAATGCAATTTAGGATTAGATAGAGAATGGCGCAAGAAGGTCACTCTGCTATGGGACTTTTCAGGCCAAGTTGACCGTTTCTAGAACTCACACACGTGTTCAATTTAATTAAATAAGTACCGAAACTGAATTGCGCAAATACTTCGATTTACAAAAATTACGATTTAAATAATTACATTGACAAAGAAGAAATTGAACTGTAAACTGTACAGAGTTCACAAAACAAAACGAAGCAAACGTTTTTCGCGTAAAATTTAAAAAAAAAATACGAATACAAAATAGCCATTAAACATTTTAGGGTGTTACATATATTTTCTGTTAAAACTTTCTTCTACTTTACGAATCTGTACCTGATTGTGATAGGTCAAGTCGGGATGGGGTGGGGGTTGAGATTTTACTGGCATTGGTGAACTGGAAGAAAGTTTAGATAACATAAGTATTTTAAAATGTTTTTTTAACCTTTAATGTTAATATTAACCACAAACTATAATAATTAAGGACTATTCATTCTTGCGCTTCATAATTATGTTATTTTTATGTTTATTTATCGTTTTTAAGAGCGAAGCTTGAGAGAATTACGCAAGGAACTGCTTTTTTGGAAAATTAAAAATTGTAATTTGCCATATAAAATTGTATTAAAACGAATAAAAAATACTATGAAATAGAGGATTGAAGTCTTAGTATTTGTATTTAAAAAAAATAACAAAAAGGCTGAAGGAACATATTTAAAAAATATATTGCTACTTAAAAATTTGTGAAGCGCTGGCTTTAATTAAATTATTGTTTTTAAATAGTAAAGGTGTTTGCTTTAGTAGTGTTTATAGAAGCGAAATACTAAAAAAATCTGTTTATTCAAGCTGCTAAAAAATTTTTTTTGTTAAAAACAGGTTTTTCGAACTTCTTTCGCAAAGCTTTTATGTATTTACTAAAAAAAATTTTTGTTAATGGAAACGTGAATTAGACACTTTTCCTTAAGAAGTGTAGTTTTATTTTTTGTTATAAACTTTTAATTGTTAATAAAAAAAACTTAGAAGTCGGTTTTTCTTTTACGGTAACTTCAAAACCTGTTTTAAAAACAGCAACATTCCTTTTTAAAAAGGTTATTTTCGAGAATAAATGTTAAGGTAGGTTTCCATTTAAAAACAAATAAATGTTTATCTAAAAATTTCAATAAATAAAAAATACTAAACATGTAATAAAAATTTCATTTTTATAGCCATTCAACGTCCATTTTTTATTTTCGTAAAAATCTTTATTGTTTAGCTGAAATACACGAATTAACCATATACAAGGTGTCCCAAAAAACGTTTCCATACATAGTAAAAACTGTCTTGTTAATTTCACTCCTTTTTGTTAATTTTGTATATTTATCATTATTTTTTATTTATTTTATCATTAGATTTAGGGGAGGTTGACTCATTATAAGGAAGAAATCATCGCCAATGGGTTGGCAACACTGCATATTAGCAATTTCACAAAATAAGCTGTTCACTTAATATCAGATTTTGTTAATTTAGCGAATATTTCGTAGTTGCGAACGAATACCTTACTCTATATACAAACAAAAATTAATTATGGCAAAATAATAATAATCATATTTGTCAGTTTCGTCCGCAAAATGGAAATAAAGTAATACAGCAAAGACACATGTAGATAATGTTTTAAAATCTAGTCTACAAATGCAAATTAAAAAATAAAAAATATCTACCATTTTACCTAACAAAAGCAACAACTAAACATTTATCTTAGCAGTAGGAAGCAAGAAACAAGTGAGTGCCATATTCTGTTTAACCAACACATTTTCAAGTCTATTTCTAATGATATATGGGTTATTCCTTTCAAACTGAATTTTGTGGTTACTTTGCAATCGAAAAATTATTAGAACAGTTTTAGTAATTAAAAAAAAATAGTTATAGGCATAGATATTCTTTATTTTCAATAGAATAATTGATTTTCTTGTAAAACTCTAATCTTATTTATGATTTTAATTCATTCTTTATTTTTTTGTGTTATTTACATTCTATATTATAAAAGAAAAAGTACGTTTTTTGGTTGCTTATTTTGCAACGCTTTTAATTATTTTTCACGTGTTTTTTGCGGGTTAGTGTTATTGTTAAAAAAATAAACCAAAAGAATTTTATTTTGAACGTTTCTCCAGTGGTCTCTGGCATCCTAAACAATATTTTATTTAAAAAGTCAAAATTTTGTGTTATACAACTGATGAAAAATTGAAATTAAAAACTAAAAGAGTAATATCAGAATATGTAGTCTCAACAATGATACATTCGTACTAATAAGCTAATTTCAAGTTGAGATAATACTGGTATTATTGTTGTTTCTATGGAAAATTGAAAGAATTCGAGGTTTTGATTGGTTGTTGCCACGGAAAAGTATTAAAATTTGCGATACTACCGATAGTATCTCACCTTGAAATTAGCCCATAAATCTACTTAAAATCGGTAAATTGGTTAAAAGTTTTTAACAAAAACAAATTTTGGTTTCCAACTTTGGCGCACTCTAATCCCTAAACGATGCAACTTGGAATAGAGGTAAGTCGCATTAAATCGGTCTGTTTTGGTCTCAAGAATCTCAGGTTACCGTATGAAAACATCTTTTTGGGACACCTTGTATAGAGACGTTGGAATATTTAAAACTGCAACATTTCTTTTTAAAAAGCTAGTTTCGAAAAAAAATGTTTAGGTAGGTTTCCATTTAAAAACAAACGTTTATCTCAAAAATTTAAACAAATAATAAATACTAAAACATGTAATAAAAGTTGCATTTTTATAGCTATTCAACGACCATTATTTTAATTTCTTAAAAATGTTTATTGTTTGGTCGAAAAACACAAATTTACAATACGTATTTTGAAATTTTGTAAAGCATAAAAAATCATAAGTTGTTTATTTTCTAAGTATTAGATTGTGGGTACCTAATTGTCGAGTTAATTATCTACTATCTTTTAAAATATTGTGAGAAAATAAAATAATAGTCTCTAGTAATTAATAGCAAGATACGAGACTTTACAACTATACTTATATTAATTAGATATTAACGGATATTGACGAAGTGAAAAACCTTTATTGTTTTATCAAAATTATATAACATGGCTGCATAAAATTTACCCCCGGTTGCACAAACGTCAATCAAAATTGACAAACCACTAAACTTTGATTAAATGAAAATATCATAATCTGATTGGCTAAAAATACGTTAATGAGAGATTAATAAGCCATCAATTTTGATGAACGTTTGTGCAACCGGGCATTAGACATTTTGCTTAGTCACAATGAGGTTGGTACAATACCATAACCTCAGCAGTTATTTGTCAAATTATAGATGTCTTTGCGAATGCACATAGCAATTTTTTTTATTAAATTAAGCTAAGTGAATCACTATATTGTAGTAATTTGTATCGAAATTAATAGATTAGTGTCTAAACTACCAATCACACACTTGATATAGTGAAAAACATAAAATGTATTTATTCAAAAGTGTTTTCGGTACAAATACACGAAATATATGAATCAGCGGTGTTGGAAGAAACAGCCAGTCCGTAGCTTTATTATTAAAGAACGATATTAACCACAACAGGTTTTCGTGATTTTTCAATCACTCATCTATGCTGAATATTGATTTTTTGTGTTCTTACAATGATTCAAAAAATTCAGGGTGTTTCTGACTTTTAGTATAAGTAGAGAACAATAGTTACAGGTAATAACTAATGTGCTTTAATGCACGAACTAGCAGTGTCAATGCTTTCTAGCAGTGCCAGCATAGGCAATAAATTTGTTTTATTACCGTTTTTGTTAAATTTTTATGCCAGATGAAACTGGAAGTCACTAAAGTATCTGTTTTACTGCTTAGGCACTAAAAACAATAACATTTTAATAACACAAATGAAGTGACACTTTAATGCCCTGTAATTATCGCTAAAATATGGCTTGATCAAAACGAAATTAAATTAAAATAAACTTTGTTGTTATTAATCTGAAAGAAATTGCAAAAATTGTTTAACAAAAATTTAGATACAAACTGTATAATAATTAATTAGTAGGCGTAAATAAACACCCAATCTGCATTATTTATGAACAAACTTAGGTATATGTGATTCTCTAATCAAATAAATTGTTCTTATTAACAATAAACACTCAAAAATTATAATTTAATTACTGGTTTTTAAAAGGTCCATAAAACTTTTAAAGTAGACCGAAAGAAAATAGAAAGTGAATTGCATTTATCTAGTTTAGACACTAACAGGGCTTAGGAGTGAATAGAGATGCTGGGTGAGTAACACACAAAGTACAAATTGATTATATATGTGCGGTCTTTTTATATTTAGTTAGCAGCTTGTTTATAATTTTTCTGGCAGTTTTTTTAAAAATGTGTACTCATCAGCTATTCAAATATCACCTGTTGTATTTGTCATATTTTTCATCCATACATATAATTAGCGTTAGAATAAATACTGGATCCAAATTGCCGATTTTGACCAACCCAAAGATAACTTAATAAAATTTTACTAGTAATTATTAAAAAAAAATAAAAATAACAGTGGATTATTATAACATCAAAAAGTGCAGTTACGAGGTTTGCTCATTAAGGTGAGGATAAATAAGTAAGAACCTAACTAGGAAATGTCATTGATGGTTATGGGATGCTAATACATGGCAGTGAAAGTTACCAAAATTAGCGACATAAAATTTGAATTATTTGAGGTGTAATTAGTTTTGTACCTATCAGAGTTTTATTACTGTAACTACATCTTCATTAAATTAATCAATAATAATTGTAGAAACAGCAATATTGAGGTTATGAAGTGTATAAAGTTACGCACCACAACATCGTTTTCCAGCGCCTATCTAAATCAAACATTTTCTGGCTTTTATGTTATATTTCTTAATCTGTTATATTTTATCAATTGTTTCGTGTTTAGTCAAACATATTATTTACGCAAAAATAATTGTAAATAATAGGTAATTGCATGACCTGCGTCATAATTCATTCGTCAACAATGAAAATTTTATTTGTTATCGCTGACAATTTTTGTTATCTTGGTGAAGCAGGTATTGAAAAAATTAGTTAGCGTAATTCGTTTCAGAATGACTGCATCTTTATAAACTTAAATTCGTGCTACAAAATTAACATTCTATAATTTCCAACTTGAAAACTATTACACTACACCATTTTTAGCCCTAGTACTACATAAACCTTAGTACCATAATAGAATATTATAAAATGCAAAATTTTATTGTTTACAATAAATAAATAAAAAAAGGCAAATCATAGAAAATATAGAATTTGTGTTTGATGTCATTGTGAGCATTTATTCTTTAAAAAACTCCTGCTTCGCGCTCCCTTTATAAACTTATATTCATGTTATAGCTGACTATTTGAAACGTGTTCATTAACATACTAATTCGAAACAAGTTCTTTAATACGTTATTCCATCGCTAAAATAAGCTTTGATTTCTGTTTATAACAAAAGGGTAAGAGATTCAAGAATTGAGAAAATTTTAGGTATACCCGGATCACTTTTGTAATGTTAAACAACAGCGCATCAACCAAAAATTTTGGCTTTATAAATTATGTTTTTTACCGCAAATTCGGGTTTTCAAAATGTAGATCATGTTATATGACAATGTTACGTTGACGTTGTCATGTAACATAATTCACAAAGCCAAAATTTTGGGTTGATGCGCTATTGTTTAATACAAATTACAAAAGTGATCCGGATACAAGGTTCCTTTAATTCTCAGGTTGTCTGGTAACTATGTAAACAAAAGAAAGAGACAGATATAGTCGCCATGTTTATGTGTCATCAAGCGTGCCCAAACTTTTGGGGTTTGTGGTCAAAATTTTTTTTGGCTGTGTTGGTTGATTTTAAATTTATTTTAAGTGTGGTGTTGCAGTTTTGGTATCAAGCGTTAAACTGTATTGTTTATTAAAAAAAAACTGTGACTAAGTGATAGCGAACTGTTCTTTTTAGACAATATTTTTGGGTTTAATGTGAAGCATTATTTAATTTACTTCTGGGGCTGTAATAGGGCCTTAAAGGTGAGTAATAACGATAGTTTGTTAATAGACGTCAGTTTTCATTTGATATCAATTTGATTTAGAAAATTAAATAAATAAACCAAAATTTTGAACCTAACCTCAAAACTATTTTATATGAGTTTTGTTAATAATTATATTTTAGAAGATGCCGGGTGGAAGTATTTGCATGGTTGCAATTTGCAAGAAAAATTCAAAAAGAGCTAAAGAAATCGGCGAAAATCTTTTATTTTTTACCTTTCCAAAGGATCCAGACGTACCGTTGGCACACAAAGGGTTAATTAAATTATTCTTTTTTCTCTTTGGTTGTATTTTTTATTTTAATATAATAAAATGGTTTGTAATAGGCAAAAATTTTAGGTTTTTAATAAATCATACATTAAATTATTTGATTGTCACAATCCTGTGAACCAAAGTTCACTCTCTTCTAAAACTTTAGGACAACGAATCAAATACAGAGTAGGACAAAAAAACAGGTTCGTACAAAACTTTTATTAATTTTTTGACATAAACGATTTACCTCCTAATTACAAAAACCATGGTTTAAATTACCAGAAACTTGAAATTAAACAAAAACAACTACATTATATATAATTTGTTAATTAATAAATATTTATACAGTAAAAATAAACTAAAATTTGTCTTACGTGTGGCTTAATTTTTAAAAAGGCACGCTGAGTGACGTCACTTTCGCGGGCTTTTATCTGACTTCTGATTGGCTTAAAGTTACCAGACAACCTATAAATTTACGAACCTTGATCCGGACATACATAGATGATATAATTGAACCAATGTCATTTTGCTGTCACTGTCAAAAGTAAATTTTAGATTTGATTTGGATTATAGGGTTTACTGCAGAACAGAAGATTTTTTTAGTAGAATCATATTTTCGTAATGGGCACTTAGCGAATGGAGAATGGGTTACTCATCCAGAGTTTGTTTTGACGAGATTCGGGAGAAATTTCCAGAAAAAATCATAACAGAGTCAAATTTTTATAACAGTTTGAAAAACATTATCACGTCCGTTCTTTCGAAAGACCGGCAGCGTCAATGGAAAGAAAGGTACTGGAAAATCAAAAACAAATCCCTTTGGGAGTGACAGTAAAATGAAAGTGAAATAAGTTACGCCCTACGGTTTTAGAATTTTGGTATCTCATGACAGCCTCTGATCAAAAATTATAATAAACATATGGTATTAGATTTCTAACAGTTTTCATTATTGTTAATAAGTTTGTTTGAACATAAAATAAATATTTGCTGTGTTTGAACTTTTTTTGGCACAGAAAAAGACAAACGCCACGATGCAGGTTTACCAATTTTGACAATACGCAGTCACTCTGTAGTTGTCCGGCCTGCTTCTATACTTTTGATCTACCCCCTATAAACATTATTAAAAAGTTTTAAAAGCTAATATTTTTAATATAATTACAATTTAAAAATTGTAAAAATTTGGCAATAAATAAAAATATTGTTGAAGTTAGAAGTCTTCATTTTCAAAAAGGGAAATTCCCGGAAACCTGTGTGCCAGTCCGGCACTGTCTGACATGAAATAAATTAAAATTGTTTTCTGTAGGGCCAAAATAAAGAGCTGGTTTAAAAAAAAAGTGAAAATTTTAAAATGTTCCAATTTTTATCTACGCTACTGCCCTGAATTAATGAATTTTTTTCAATGTTGCCATAATCAAAAGAAACCAAAGGAGAAAAATTATTGGTGGATGTTTCAGTTTGTCGTTGATGACGTACACTCACTGTCTTGTGGCGCGTTGTACAGGGTCCCAAAAAAAGATTTTCATCTAGTTACCTTTGAAATTATTTTACATGTTAATGTTTTTGTGCCGCTTTACTCTTTAAGTTTGAACTAATTTATTCTGTCACCTATCAATCAAATGTCAATTCAGATTTTAAGTTTGGCAAGGGGACTTTGACCTTTAATGAACATCCAAAGCAGGAAAACTTTTTCTTTAAAAATTGCCGCTTGTAGAGAGACCGAATATATGGGGTTTTTCATTTTTCTTGTTACAACCTTAGTGACATTACAAGGTTTACTCGTTACCCCTATTTGCTACAGCGGCATTTTTTATTTTACATGGGAAATTCACAGGCGACTAGATGAAAATCTTTTTTTAGGGCCCTGTATAAATGTCAAAGTCATTTAACAAATATTTTTTCAGATTATTTTAAAATTCAATTAAAAAATGTCTTCCTTGATTTTAAATTAAACGATTTAAAATTCTAGTCGCTTTTTTATTTACTATTGTTTTCACGTACACATTTCCTTGAAATAATTACAAAAATCTAACTATAATCATCTCTTATAAACCGTAAAAAATAACATTTATCAAAAATGACAGCTTCTAATAATAAAAATTGATCGAATAATAAAAAAATTATAATTTCAAATCTGCGTTTTATAAATTTAAATAAAATTTTGTAGGTTGTCGACTTGTATTATTTCCAATTGATGACACAAAATATCGAAATTATATAAAATGCTTAATTTTATTTCGATTCTAGGTCAGGTCATTAAAAATTGATAGAATTAAATAAAGAGACAAATTATATTGAAATCAAGTTTTAAAAGTGCTGTCATCATATTAAACTTTCTTGCAATTTAAATGTTTCGGTTATGCACTTTAGTTTATCGAGATTCAGAATCCCCGGCCAAGGTTAATTCATTCAAATCAATTCGTTAAAAATTGTCTATATCCGATCAAAAACAAAAACGACCTACCTCTACACCGCCAATATTGTTTACGTCGTTTCGAAACCCTAACAAAAACAAAATCCCGCCATTAATATAAAAATCCTTCACCATGCGAATGTTTATGTATGGATCTTGACGTTGTTGATTTAATCTCGTCCTTATCTCCGATTACCTTCGTAATAGAAAATCTTTCAGGTAGGTTAGGCACACTAACTTTAAATTGCAGATAACATTTTCGTCTAAACACATGCAAATCCAAACCCAGACGTATTATTCCAAGGGACACATTAAATATAGACCGGATATGTGCAATGCAAAATTCTTTTTTCGTCTTCGTTTTAACCGAATCAAACGGCTTTTTTTGTTACGTAATCGGAGTGTAATTTGCATTGGCTGTGCCGCCCCCAAATTGTTGCGTAACACGGACCAACATATGGCCGACTGAAAAGTGTGGCTTTCTTTGTGCGGTTGATTGAATACTACGCGAAAATAATAGGCGGCTCGGGGGCGGTTAATGGCCCATAATGTGGTTTTATTTCTAATCGAAATTAAGGGACTTTAACCAAATTGACAAGGCAACAAACGCAAGCCTTGAGACATTCAGTCAAATTATATATAGAACAGGCTTCAACTGTAATTTACTAGAGACCCCAAATTATTCAATTGGACAAGTGATACTCCAATAGAAGAACGCTAAAAGCCCCCACTATGTTTTTGTGAACGAAAAGATCACCTGACGGATCACAGACATAACTATTGATAAAAAAAATTAAGAAACATTGTAAAAGACCCGTTTATCACACAAGTTTATGCTGTGCTAAACAGTGAGAGAGTTTAACAATAAGACATAAAAACATTTTATTTGACAAAACCGAAATATTTTGTTAAACAGAAGCATAAATGATAATAAAAAAATAATAAGCAAAGTTTCGATAAAAACTAAATCAAATATTGATGAAATGGTATACTCTGTCAAGTTGGTATGAGTTTAATAAACCAGATATATCCACAGATAAGCATAAAACAATTAGTAAAGCTTTGATAAAAAAGATACAAATAAATTGTGAAATAATTGTTTAACAAACAAATTTATATTAAAAAATCTCAGAAACAGTTCAAATAAAAATTTTGGATTTTCCAGTATTTTTTTTTATTATTAAATAATCTAGATTGTGTTTTAACGCAAAAGATCTTGAAAAAAAAACTTGATTTAACACAAAATAACAAAATTTAAGTAAAGTTTTGATAGAAAGTGCAAATATGTACCTATTGTGAAATGTTTATTGTCAACAAAGTTATTTTGCAAGGTTCAGGGCCAAATATTTTTTTATAACGGTTTTAAATAATAAACTAAAAAGTTCTTGACTACACAAAATAAGATTTGTGTTTGTTTTGTTGGTAAAACTTAAGTTTTGACACTAAACAATAACACCATATTACTCACCATATTATTAAAAAAAATATCTATATTATAGCTATATTTTTTCAAAATATATTTTGGCGTTTTAAAAACTTGTATGACGTTGTACGGCAAATCTAAAAATTCTATTTGACACAAAAAATATTAAGCTAAGCGGGCTCTGGAATTTTTAAGATGTTTTCTCCGATCGAGAGAACATCCTCTCGAATGCACGGCCTCAAATAAAAGAAGACGCAGTGAAAATACTTAAATATCAAGTGTGCATTTAAAATAAATAGTTTTATGGGCTGATTTCAAGTTGAGATAATACCGGTAGTATCGCAAATTTTAATACTTTTCCATTGCAACAACCAATCACAAGAATAAATTTTATTAATTTTCCATGGAAACAAAGATAGAGTCTATTTTTTTAGATGCAAACTAGTAAGAGTTGCAAATTTGAAATAACATCTCTGATTGGTTAATTATGAAAATCAACCAATCACGAATAAATATTTCAAATTTTCAACGCGTGCTAGTCTGACTCTGATAAAAAAAAAACTATAGACTGTCAAACAATTTTTGTAAAGAAAATGAGTTTAGGAACTTGGCTTTTATGATTAAAGAAATACAGAAAGAAATTTTTACATTTCAGAAAGTCAGACAAACCAAGTTACTTTTTGCAAAAAGCTTTCAGATAATTGATACGGGACAATGCGACAGTTGTAACAACTACCACTGACAGCGAAATTTTACTGAGAAATACATACTTCACAATAGTGTTTGATTGACATAAAAACCCATTTCGGAAAACCTAGATTTTTTACATAAGGTTGGGATTTAAATTTTCTTCTACGTTTCCCGAATTTGCTTTATTAATCCTTCTTCAGAGTTTCTAAATCGATTCTAGTAACATAGTGGTAGTATGTTAATCGTGATATCATGTCATAAATGTAAAAACACCTAAATAAAAATGAATTAGAGATGTTACACCGCTGTTGATGGCAGAAAAGTCACTTCCTCAACCACAAATGGCTCAAAATTTATTTTTTATCAAGAAATATAAGAGGATCTAAATAAATTATTATTTCACTCGCCTATGGCTCGTCCTTATTCACGCGAATAAAGTTTCTAATAACAGCTCATGCAAGTGTTAAGTACAAATTCAATAAAATTTACTTTTTTACATTTTATTATACTTTCTAACTTTTGGTAAACAAAAGAAAAGTACTAGAAAAAAAAATATTTTTCTTTATTTTTGAGACCATAATAATGAAACAAAACAAGCCAAAAAAACCGTAAATATATACAATGGTAAAAGGTGAAAGACTTGTCATTTTATATCAAATATAAAACAATAAGATAAATATTCAGAAAAGATTAGGTAATCAGACAAGAAATACCTAGATATTAATCGGCCTGTTATTGTTGAGGATTGGCACTATTTTAAGCTTACGAAGTTGAAATCTTTAAAAATTCAATTCTGATAGTATCAACAGTTAAAACCTTTATAAAATACATTTTAGTATTTGCTAGTTTAATTTGAACGCGACATTAAAGTGCTGACAATTCTAGGTTTAGTAATTTCATGTCCCGAAACAACAAAAAATATTTGTGCTTAGCTTTGAAAGTTCGGCAGATAGATGTTAGATATTTTGTAAAAAAAACAAGTAAGTGGTGCGTTGTAAAACAACTTTTAGACATTAGTGTGCTCCATAAATGTATAAGTGATCATAATTCTAAGTTTAGTCAATTTTCTATTCTGAAACAACGAAAAATAATTCCCCTTAACTTTGATAGTATGCACGTTGGTAGAAAAAGGCAAGAAAACAAAAAGTAAATAGTACGTTGTGAACAACTTTAAATTTTGAGGCATATAGCCAGAAATATGAAGCTGTAACCTCAGGCAATGTTAGAAAAAGTAAAAAGACAATATTATCTATCAAAAAAAAAAAAAACATTAATATGCTCCTCAGGTGGAGATAATTACCGGTTTATTCAAATCCGCGTCCTAAAACAAGAAAAATAATTCAGTTTAACTTTAGAAATACTCAGAGGTGATACATATATTGTAGAAAAAAAAGTAAATAAGCAAATGGTAGACGTACGTTGTGAAAGTAGCTATGATTCTAGATTTAGTCAATTTTATGTCCCGAAACTTTAAATAATATATATAAATAAACAAGTAAATAGTACCTACAATATAAAACAACTCTAAATCTTGTCCCATCATAAACTCGTAACCTCAAGCAATGTTATGAAAAGTCGAAGGGCATTATTACATACAGTTTAGGTATTCCGTTTGTTTCAGAACATCAAAAAAAATTTTATTAAAAAAAACAGTTGTAAACAAATTTATTTTAGAAATATAAAATAATATTATTAAAATACCTATTAGAAATAATTAGAAGTAAATGGTACATTATAAAACAATTCTAAATCCTGTCCCATATGGGCAGAAATTTATACCGTAATTCCAAGCAATGTCATGAAAAATCAGAGAGCATTATTACAAACATTCCGGTATTTAATTTGTTGTAAAAGATCCCAAGATTTTTTATTAAAAAAAATCAGTTACAAAGCAATTTATTTGAAATTAAAAATCCTGAAACGTGTGAAATTTTTCAAATAATTAAAACATTAGAAATAAATTAGAAATTCAAATCTAGACAAAACTAAAATTGTGTGTATCAATAAATACTGCAAATAGCGAACGATCAATTAAATTTATGCTCACCGTAGGTCTTTAATCATGTTGTCTTGAAGACCTGTCTGTTGTTGTTTTCCAGATATGCATCAGCAGTTTTAGTGATTTTATTAAAGCCACAAAGCCAACAATCATAATTTTCTCAACTGACCTACGACATACGTTTCAAAAACAATTGCGCATCAAGGACATACTATGATCACCAATTGTTTATTTGTCGCTCATTAGATTCAAGCCAAACAAGAAATAGACATCTAAATTAAGATTTATATGTTGGCAAACAAAAAATACACTGAATGAGCCAAAATAAAGTGTTTTGGTGTTATTGATGGGTATTTTTTACTTCACTCCATTCACTAAACCAGCAAGACGATATTTCTGGCAACTTGGCATAAATCAAGTTTAAAAATAGAAAACTACTTTCATTTAAAAAAATAAAAATGTTTTGAGTTAGGTAATTATTTTTTGTCGAGTTGGCATTGATCAATTTTTAAAATGTTTATAAAAAAACATTTGCAATAAAGTTGCATTTGTGGATTGTCATTTGTTATCTGTAAAACGTCTCGAGTAGATTATGAGATAAAATTGTTGAGGTCAGTGTGTTTGGGTGCTTGATCAATATTTAGTAAATTTCATGTATAGTCTCTTCAGGATTAAATGAAATGTTTGTCATTTCTGGAAGCGGAAGCGTCATTACGAACTTACACAAACTAAAATCTAGGTTAACCCCGTCGTTTTCGCAACCACTCTCAAAGAAAACGTTAATCGAATTTTCAAATCCAAACATCGAAAGTATTAAAAGCAACAAGAATTTGATATTACACAGAAAATTTCAAAACCAAATTCAGCATGTCAAACAAGCCAAGAATAAAATTTCCGCAATTCTCGTATATTTTTCGTGAGATGAAAAAGCGAGTTAGTAACGAGGTTATTATGTCAAAATCGGAATTAATTCATTCAAAACTTTTTACTCGTGTCGAAATTGGTTTGTAATTAGAGAAAACGCACTAAAAATGAATAGACGAATAATTGGCACACGATTGTACCGATTTCTTTCCGCTCAAGGTGAAAAAAAAAATAAAATAAATTAAACAAATCAAGGGTCAACAACACAAACAAGCCAAAATTAAAAACCAACAACTAACCAAAATGCTCCTCATGCACATATTTCATTGCACAAAAATAAACACAAATCACAAAAAACACGATAAACCTACTTTCTTTAAGCCCTTTTGGCCCGAATTAGGGCTAAGGGCAGACCGCCTCGACTGTGTGTGTGCACTCAACCGACTGTCGGGTAGGTCAGTTACTGCATATGCGCGAATCCTTACCCACATCACATAAGAGCGGCACAATTCGATTTTATTTATCTCTCTGTGGCGAAGAGAGTGAATCTGCAAGATGTTCGCAACGAAAAACCAACAAGATCGCTGTACAGTCTACACTCACTCACGCGGGATTTCTAACGCCCCGATACCGACAGGTGGCCCTAATTATACCAGAGCAGTTGGCACGACTGCGAAAAGCGAGAAAAACGCACTTCCGCACACTGAAAATGACTCAATTTTTTTACCCAAAAAAAATTATTTCTATTTACCGGATTTCGAGTATGTAATATCATGTCACCAATTAGTTGTGGCGGGTTAACAAAGCGGAAAATTCTAAAATTGTGTACCGGACTTGATACGTTATCTTTATAAAATTGTCTCAAAAATCAAGGTTAACTAGATACAAATCTCTTCAAAGCGTCCATTTTCCTAAATTAGAATATTGTTCAGGGTCAAACTTAGTTTAATTAAACCTTAGATTGCATTAAGTGTCTATTAGCATTGAAAAGTTGAATATTATTCAATCGATGTTAATTTTATTTAAATACTTGTAGTTATATTTAAATTATTGCAAAACATTAAATAAAGTAACCTTAAACTATAATTTTTTTTCTTTTAATTGTTAGTTTGGAATCGATGTAGTGTGCTAATCTGGTTTATGTTAGTAACATCACGAACTGTTGCCACTAAATTAAAACTACCTCCCTGTATATGCAGAGGCGGACTGCTAATTTTGGTGGCCCTGGATAACTCAAATAAGAATTTGCTGGGGCAAATTATCTGCCAGTTTGTTACAAAACAGAAAAAATTAGAGACAACAGACATTACTAAGAACATATGTATTACAATAATTATGAGATATGTTTTAACGAGATAAAAACCTTGAAATAATTCTGTTGAATTTTTTGCCGACGTTTCGCTTTATTTGAGGCTTTTAATCCACAATTTTTAAACAAAAAAATGCATTGTTTCTAATCTGATTCTTTTGTTTAAAAATTGCAAATTTGAAAGTCTTGAAGAAGCTTTATCTCAAATAAAGCGAAACGTCGTAAGAAATTTAACCATTATAATATAGGCACAAAGCCAGAAAATTATTATTACAATTATGAAAAGACAGAACAGTTAGACATTTGTGGGTTGTCGACGTTTCGGCAAATTTGGTCTCCATCTTCCAATCATTCCAATAATTTTCGAAACAAGATATATGTGACAAATAAAATATAAAAAACAAGTATAATATAAAAACAGTATAATCCCAATAATTCGTAGTTCCTGAGGTCAAAATTTCTTTTCAATTGACGAGATTTTTTTCAAACACCTAGAAAAACAAAAAAAAACTCCAGCAAAACTAGAAAATCGTCTACTAAATTAAAAAAAACTATATTCAAAAAGAAATCAAAATAAAAGGTAAAAAATAAAAAAAACTTTTTTAACAATAATGTGAAGAACAACGTTTAAAAGAAAAAGAAAAACAACGACTGAAAAAAGGAACAAAAATGTTTGTTAGAAAAACTTAAAAAACGTCGACAACATTAAGGATAGAACAAATCTTCATCAGGAAGATCTAAAGTTAACAAAATCTTGTTAATAAACGTTCCACAAGTAGAAAAAAAAAGGAAAACTGAACTAAAAGTTTTAATAGAAGATCTGAAAAGAGTCCGATCAATTGACTTTTGTTTAAAACGTTACATACTGTCTAAAAGCATCAAAACTAATTTAAAAAGTTTGATTTCTGATCCCTTTTTAAATTTATTATTAACAAATTTAAACACTATTTCGAAGAATTTATTTGTAAAATTAATAGCTCAGAAAATATCTAACGAAATTGCATCAAAACATCTTTTCGGGTTTAGAAATTACGATTTTTATATCAAAACTGTGAAGTTCAAAATGGGGGACCTAATATGGCCGATTATAATGATAAAAATTCTGTCTAATTCAGACAATACTAGACGAGAAAAGAGGACTGTTAGAGTTACTAACGTTATAAGACTGATAAGAAGCAAAAATAAACAATAAATAAATACAAAAACATTATAGCTAATATGATTAAAATTAAAATTGTTGCAAATTACAAAACAAAAATTTAAACAAATTTTCATTATCCATAAATGAACCAAGAGTAAAAACAATAAATTTAGGGAAAAAATAATAAATCTCTGTTTCGCCACTTGGTTTTTACATTTGTTTATGACAAAATCGCTAAGAATGATCTGAAAAATATGTAAGTGTACAGTTTCATGCTATTTTATCTAAAATTATCTAAAATAATATCATTTTTTCTTTCCAGTGAGTCAAAATATTAGATCAGCCATTTTTATTTTTATTTTTTATGAGAAAGTGATCCGAAAAACATCTAATGATTAATAAGTGTAGAAACTTTATGTTGTTTTGACCAAAACTGACTGGATTACTGGAATATACCATTTTTATGTTAATAGTCATAAATAATCCGCTATTTTAATATATTCATTACAGTGCTCTCAACAAATAAGTATACAAATTCGTGCCATTTTATTTAAATATTTTTTTTTTAGTACCAAATGATTTACATTATTATTGTCGGCTATATTAGTTCCACCATTTTAAATTTTTTAATCTTAACACAGAAGTCTTAATTAGTGACCTTGAAAATCGCCCCCAGTACTCGTTTTCTGTAATTTCGTCAAATATTATCCGAGATGTTAATTTTGCAAAAAAAATCTGTTAAATTTTGTTTATAACAAATTCAAAAAAGGTCCATCTGCCAGATTGTTTAAGTAACTTTTGATACATAGATGTTATGTATCGTTTAAAAAAAATAGTAAAGCGGTTTGCATTTCGCATTTTTAGCAGTTAAATTGACTAAATAATCTAAAAAAATGGCACCTAAATAAAGAAAAAGAAAAATAAAAAAAGAAAAATCTAAAAACTACTTCTTAACTCGTAGAAGAACATTAGCAAACTGGAAACAATAGAACAAATTACAGTTCCAAATCGAACCATTTGACTATCAAACATTTAATTAATCATTTTTGCTTTATTTCTCCATAATTTTCTTGGTCATGACAAAGAAGGGATCCCATAAAGTTGATATCTAAATCCGGCCCTGTGTATGTCGGAAAATTTTGATCATACGATTCGTATCAAAAATGATTTCCACGAAGCGTCAGTTATCAGAATTTTTATTTTTCGAAGGTCACTGGTAACGAATAATTAAAGTATGACAAATTCGGTCAAACATCAAAACTCTCTGTTTTAACAAAACACTGCCCGATCTAGTTACACCTCCGCTCCGATAAAATTCTTTTGTTAAAGCGTCGTCGTCATTTTGTTCTAAGTCAAGGCCATCTAATATTTAGAACCAATGGGTGCCGAAATTTTGGTGGTGGGAGTCGTCCGTCTATTGGCCCACACATCTAAAACTGGTTCCCAAATAGATGAATAGTTCGGCGGCCTTCGTGGGCCATTCGAGTATGAATCATTCGGTAAAGGTACCGCAGCTGGTTTTTTATTGGTTCTTGTTTAGAAATCGACCGAAATGGACGACGGAATAAAATTTAAGGAGAGAGAGGAGAAACGAGGCGGTTTCGGTGTGGAAATTTATTATTTGTTGCGTTATTATCATTTTTACTATTCAATCAAGGCGACGAATGACCTTTATACAGGCCTTATAGGGATCAACGGGAATTGCTACTTTTGGCACAAATGTCACGGGAAATCGAACGAGATTATGAAAGTTTTCGCGATAATGGCAGATAGGGAACAGTCAAGGGCGATAAAAAGGGGACAATATACAAACTGAAATCTTAGAAGGAACGCTTAAATGATTATCTAATTTATTCTTCAAATTCCGACAATTAATGAAGCACGTATTTTGAGGTTATTTAAGCATTTTTAATTGATAAATTGGTATATAAACACAAAAAACTTATTCTTAAAATAACAGAAACAAGTTTTGGTTTCAAAATGTCACAAAAATTTACAGTAAACAAACTTTCAATCATTACAATCAACGTTTAGTTGTATTGTTAAATAATTTTATTATTATATTACCTGATACTTATTAACTTTAAATATTAAAGATACACACAACAAATAGATATTTTTCGCTTTCTTGTTTATTGGTATACATCGTTGTTTAAAGTTTAAAACAACATTTTTAGTAATATTACTACTACCCTAATTATTTGGTCACATTGTTTTGACAAAAATAAGCAAGAACAAAAGCTGCTTTAAATTTGGTCTATAAGGTTTCCATTGTTTTATTAATTAGTGTCAAAATTTCTGTGAATAATACTAGAAAAGTGCTAGAGAACTGTTAAATTGTTACTTCCGTATATCACTCAGAATAGATATCTTCTTATCACTATCACCCTGACATTTAAAACGTTATGTTTCAATTCAAAAAAAAACTCTGTATTCAACTTAAACTCAATTTTTATTGGAATTATAATTTATTTAACTTCATCACTTTACACATAACTTCAAAATTGATAATCGGTAGCTAGTGCTAGTTTTGAAGCAAAAAATTCACCGGTTTCTGGTTCTTTTCTCTAAATTATGCGATTCCAATTCCAGATAAAGCATATAGATGGCCAAATTCTTATTATATACACATCCAGTGTCGTGAATCTATGTCTTTATGTTAATTTATGTCTATGCTGTTTTCCCCTTTAGAATAGTTTACAGTTTGACACCAGAGGTCAGCATTTTGCTGATTTTTTCCCATATTACCCGTACCTACTTTAAATGCTTTCTCTCTTAAATACTACTTTTTTCTTTACTTCTCTATTTTTTTATTAATAATTGAATTTGTGCAATCCTAAAATTTTTCTTAAAAAAAGTCAGAACAACCAATTTTTTAAAATAACTTAAACAGTAAAATTGTTTGTTTTATATATTTTTTGAAATACATTTATAAATGAGCTTTAAATCTCATCACGTTTTAAATATTGTTTTCGGTGTATTTATTTAAGAATTTTAATAGCTTTAAAACATAAGCCATCTCAACTAACATCTCAGATTTCTCTAAATAAATCATACAGAAGAGTATGCAATAGATGATAAATCTATTGTAGACACTTTACCTGTTTGTAGGTACTTAAAACAGCTTCCAGAATTATTTGTAAATTGAATTTAGAGCTTTGTTTTACTACTAAACGGTTCCATGTCATTCGATATTGGCAATTCAAACTAAGTTTTATCGTGCATTAGTCTGACGTCACATCAAGTAACTAGCAAAATATTTTAATATTTGACAGGTTACTCTAGGTTAATCTGAGAGATAAGTGACATAGTGACATTTGAATCTAACCTCTTAACTTAATTATCAAACCTTATTGTTGCATTGAGAGCAAAGATGTGCGAAAATATACATCCAAGAACAAAAAAATTGGCTAAAAAATCCAAAACTTGGTGTTCCTAGCAAAAATTAGCCATTTTTTTTTATTGCTGGACGTATTTTAGCAAATCTTATCTTTCAATATGTCATTTTGTTACTTTATACTCGATTCTACCTCACACGTTTTTCGCTAGTGCCGCACGTTTAATTTAAAATGGCAATAAATTGAAATTAAATTATAACGTTATATTGTATTGTAACGCTAATATTGTGTATTTACGAAATAGAAATGTGACTAAAATAGTAAATTATTTCAACAAAGCAACCCTTTTTAAGCAGTTGTTACCTACCCTCGATTTATAATAAGTTTTTCATTCTAATGTTTCTGAAGTTATTTACTATTTGAGCCCTCAACTCATTATAAATCGGCAGCCAGATAATAACTGAATAAATAATGTTGCATTGTAGGAATAATTTACAACTTAAATCACATTCAAATTCCTCTGAAAATACATAATAACATCTAAAACACAAAATTTATATTTTTTTCTGACTTCATCAATTTGTCTATAGCAAAAGCGACAAATTAGAGGCTTCAGAACTGGCTGGTGTGGGGATTTATTACAAATATCACCCTCGACCGATCAGCATAAGTAAATAAAACTTTGATTTGAAGCATCATCAATTTTTTTAATACAATTTTGCAAATGTATCCTCATAACATAACCTGTTCTAATTCAATTTGTTGTATAAAACTCACAGATACATATAATAGTAAACAACTGTCTTTGCAGTTTCATAAGAAAGTAAATTGACAGCGACATGATAGAAGTATATAAATATTGAAAATAATATCTAAACAATTCTAAAAAATATTTTTTAATGGGCTCTCTTAGAAAGATATGCACAAGGAAATGAGAAACAAAAAATGTACAAATGTACCCAGTTACACCAAATACTTGGAAATGTTGTCATCCTCACTTGAGAATAAAGAGAATATAATTTTATTCTTACCTGAGAATGGTAACATTGTTGTCAAATCGCGCGTCATGTTTAAATAAAATGTTTGGTGTTAGGTTTTGTGTTATTCGAAACAGAAAGAAGACTCAAATAGACGAAGGAAATGGGAAATGAGTATACCTAATAAATTTATTATGTACTATTTTTTACAGCTGATGATTTGTTAAAGTACTTAAAGTACAACAGATGAGTAATATTTTCCAACGTCTATTCATAATTTTAAAAAATTTTGGCTCGTCCGTTATATTAGAAATAATAAAATAAAGAAGCTTGTACATACATACCTACTTCATTGATTTATTATGAAGAAATGAAATGACACAAATGAATGAAAAGCATCGATTTGCTCATGCAATTATTAAAAAACCATTTGTAGAAAAAAAAAACTGTTAACATAACCAAAAAAAAAACTCTCAAATCACACTACTCTTTTATACACAGACTGTAGCTACCTAATAAAATGACATCATAAAAACGAGATTGATAAATAAATTTTAAATAAAAACTCTATATTAAAAATATACATAAATATCTGGAAATCCCTACTGACATTAGGTAATTTATTTATTATCTGTTTTTTAATCAAAACATCACAACCTGTTGAATTAGGTTGGACAAATTAAATTTTATTACAATTTGACATTGGGGTTTTTGCGTTTTTTCTGTACTCCTGATATAGACAAGAGAAAACTTAAAAAAACATACAAAATAAGACAAAAGATAATATAAAAAAACCATAAAAATTGGTTATATGCAATACTAATAATAGACAATAATTAACAACAAATAAGGCTGTTGTATATTACTCATACTAACTGAGCAGTGCTATTTAATTTTCAGAGTCTGCAAGCGTGACGAAAATTCCTAGAAAACAGCAGCTTGGTTCCAAACAAAACAAATACATAACCTCAATACAACCTGTTCAAAGTTTGTTGTGTGTGCTTCAAAAGTGTTTTAAAATTATTAATTTATTACATTATTTGGTTGTTGTTGTAAGATGAATTAAGTTTCCTTACTTCACATCTTTTAACAAGTAAAATAAGGTCTAAAACAGTTCACATTGTTTTGCCCGAAAGAGAAACCCTGACCAGCCCAAGATATTGACGTCAGCAGCAGCACTTGCCCATTATCAGTTTAAGACACGAATCGACACCACACCTTGTCAGGTCAAAAAAAATATTTTTTTTTGCATATATTTCTTATAAATTTGGACATATTGTACACTAAATTAAAAAGTGTTCGTTATAAATCTATAGACTATAGAAATTCTAAAATAAAATAAAAACAAGCATTTCAAAAAGAAACAACTTCTGCTTTATAAAAACCAAATAGGTCGAGTGCCGAATTGGAAGTCGCCAAGTAAAAATGCTTGCGTTGTAAATTTTTGTTAAAAAACAGATAACAGATATGTGGAACTGCAGAATACCAAATATAGAAATAAATAGAAAACATTGACAGCTTTAAAACAATAAAAAATAATATAACTATAATAAAAAGAAATCACACAATAATTTTTAATTTTTTGTCACACATTTAAGTGGTTTTATGATTCCAGGTAATCAATTATGTTTTCTTTAACGTGTAATACCTATAAACTAATTTACTATATAAAAATGCAAATTTTTAGAACATAATAAAGTTTTTAAAATGTTAATAGTACCACCTGCAGAGAAACAACTTGCAAATAATATAAATTCATTTATGTATTCAAAATAGGGAACTTTAATTAGAGAGATATCAAGTTGAAAAGAAAATAAAAATATATCTATTATGAAGGTATACACATACACACAGTTATACGGGTTGAAAATATGGCCAAAAAACTGGACTATTTCAGTTTGAAAATGGCGAATAAGAAATTTCAAGTAATTAAATATGTAAAAAATTGTCAGCTTCCTGTAAATAATAATCATAAATAATTGAATAAGAAAATGTATACGTATGATAAAAGTGTGTCGTTCTAAATAGTTAAAAAAAAAGAAAATGTGTGTCAAAAATATGCTCGGCAAGTGTTTGACGGATTGGTTGCAATCATTGTAATTATACAGTTGTTAAAAGTTAAAAGAAAACAAAATGTAAACGGTTTTCCGTGTCACAAATCAACAAAGTCTGTGTAAAACAAGTAGCAAACTAATAATTATCGTTTCTTATCTAAAATTTTTCGAAATTGTCAGAGAAACGGAATAGACACAAATGAAAAAACTTATTCACAGCAAACACTGTTTTGTTAATTTTACTCTTTGTAACAAATACTTTGTTGCTAATTCTAACAAGATTTTATAATGACATTTACAAAAATATTGTGAAATTAACAAATTAATTTTACAAATAATCTGTATCTCTTCTTGTTTAAAAATAATAAATATTAAAAGTTCCTTTATTAACATATTTTATTTATTAACATTAATTTTTTTATCAATAATTTAACTGTAAATAGCTGTAAAACCTGCAATATATTCATAAAATTTTAGCAAAATATTTTGTAGACTATACTCAACAAATCTTTGTACACTAATGTACAAAGAAGCTAACTTCTTTTTTGACATATAAATTTTGACATTGTCATAGTAACGTGTAATAAAACAAAGAAAGTTTAGTTATATTTTGTATTTGTCAATGTCAAAATGTTGGCGTCCCAAATTTATGTTGCCGCGATTTTTATAATGATAAAAAGACGTTAATATTACAAAACATGTTAAGTTATACAATCGCGAGAGCAAAATCTTTGTCGCCAAATTGATTTTTGACACAAAAAAACGACAAAAAAAACAAACGCTCAATTGCTAGTTTTTTGGCATTGTGTAGGCAGTTACTGTTTCTTTCTCCTTTATCAATTAGCTCAAAATTCTTCTTATATACTGCTAAAAAACTTTTAAGAGTAAAAATGAGAAAAGTGACATTTTTGACATTTTGAGGACCAAACTTTTGTTCTTGCCACTGTAATTCTACAAAATATTTTGCTAAAATTGTATAAGTTTGTTGCAGATTTTACAGTTAAACTACCAGCACAAAATTGTTAATAGAGAGTCTTCATGTTACATATATCTATATACCAGTTAAAAAATTGCGTTTATAAGCTTAGAATTCATTACCGAAAACGTTAATTCTTACATAATCAAATATTGATATAGACATATAAAAATAAGATTAAAACTTCCTTGTTATGTAAAAATCTATAAATTTATATCTCTTATGGGCTAATTTCAAGTTGAGATACTACTAGTAGTACCGCAAATTTTAATACTTTTTCGTAGCAACAATCAATGACAACCCCTAATCATTTTAATATTTCATGAAAACGAAGATACACCGGTATTATCTCAACTTGAAATTAGCTTATTAAGTTTTATCTAGCTGCGTTAACAAAAAATTACCTTTTAATAAAGTTAATGGATAAATTACGTATAGTATTCGAATTTTGGATGACCAAGCCACTTGTCATACAACTCAAGTAAGCCAATTTAATATTTTTTTGAGAAGAAACTTCAAAATATTTCTTATATTGACTGCAGATAACTTCAGTATCTTATGCCATTTTTTGTAATTGATAAATGGTCATCAGAGTTTGCTAATAAGTTGCACAAATAACAATAATTTGTAAAAGAAAAGTAGTTGACAGTTTGTGCTAATTTTTTTAGGTTAAGATTATTACATTGTCGTAAAATTCTTTTTTTTACATAAAATAAATAGTAGTCGAGTCAATAAATCCGAAAAATCGTTAAAACTACTCTTTAATGTTGATAAAATAATTTAATGTTTATGATAGTGTTGATTCCCTGTTAGTGTAAAATTTCTTATATTTGGAGAAATGGTGTTTTTTTTGTACTTTTTTAGAACTTTTATTAGTTAAATGCTGCAACCGGTTTCGCTTTATTGGCATCTTTAGGTGCTTTGTCAAATTCTACATTCTACTTCTCCTTTTTATTATTTATTTTATTTCATGTAAAAAAACCCTATTTCTCCAAATTTAATGTTTGTTTTTAAATATTATTTGAAATCATAAAATTTTCGAGGCGATAAGCGTGGATCCAAGAAAGCGCATAGCCTCTTTTAAGACTAAAATTTCTTCTAAGTTTATTTTATAGTTATTTTCTGACGTTCGCATAATTTATTTCATACTTTAACAAATTATGAGTTTTACTGCATTATTTCTTAGCAAAAGTGTTTTCATGTGAGTGAACTGATTCTTGTAAATTTATTCATAATTTTTTCAAAAATCGCGTCAAATCTAATAAAACATCTACAAATTGTAAAGGTTTAAACATTAATCATACTACATATAAAAAAATTTTTGTTATTTATTGGAGGTTTGAGTAGAAATAGGAAAAAAAATCTCTGAAAGATATTTTCTTTTAAATTTGTATATTTAGAAAATCCGTTTTCCGATTCTGCAAGACCCCCTCTAATCGTCAATTTGTCAATCTATATAAAAAAAATGCGTTTTTTGAGATCTTCTTATAAATATCTTGGCGTTTTTTGGTCAAATTGATTGGAAAAAAAACAACAAATTCGTAATACGTGATTTAAATATATCTAAAATTGATAACTATAGCATAAAATCAAAAAACAACTTTAAAATTTTTTAACAATGAGAGTAACTCATATTTTTGATTTCGAAAAGCTTTGAAAAAAGATGTAGCTTATGATTGCAAATATGTTTATCAAATTTAAAAAAATGCTACGTATAACTGCTAAAAACCACTTTTTTTCTGAAAGGAACCGCTCCTGTATTTTTGTGCAAATCAACATTAAACATTTTTTTTAGATTAGTATTTCAGAATAGTATTAGACTCGAATAGATAAAAACTTTAAAATAGTTTTTTTTTGCTATTTATTGCATTAAAATAACAAAATTACTGGGAATTTCCGGTATAACCGAAAGTCTCTTCATTTTCAAAATATTTTCGTTAGATTAATCGTTTTGAACTTATTTCTGTACAAAATTTCAGTTAAATATATTTTTTACTTTTCCAGATATTTCTAACAGCCCATTTTACCGTGAGACACCCTGTATAAATATTTAAGTGCGGCTACCGAAAGGTTTCTAATTTTAAATAATATATAAAAACAAATATTAAAAAAATCATCCAAATTGGTGCTGTTCTTAAGAATTATTAAAAAAGCGCAAAATAAGGAAAAAACTGTAGAAAAATCATTTCATAAATCATTGTGACCACTCAATCCTTATAATAAAACTCGCGCTTCGCTGCTCGTTTTATAAACTTGAATTCGTGCCACAAAACTAACTTTATTTGAAACGCTTTTTTTGAAAGTAGTTTAACAATTAGATAGATTTAAAAAGTTTAAATTTTTATTAATACTACATTTTGAAATAGCAAAAGATCACTAACAGAGTTAAAACGTAAGCGATTTTTAAATTTCTTTGTTTTTCTGCAAGTTTGTTGTGACAGGTAAAGTGTGACAACGACACCTTGATTTAGTTTTTTTGTTAAAAGATGTAATTATTAAAGTAAACGTTTGCGGTTACCTATTTCGTATGCAGTTCTTGAAATAAGCGTTAATATAGGTCTTTTCGTTCAATCCATTCGAAAAAACGTAACGCGTAGGTAAACTCTCTAATCACTTTCAATTCGTTAATTTACCAAATTTCATTGTCTTTATTCAACGTTTTTTTTTTTTTTTTTAATTGTTCTAATTTGTGTCCAAATTTAATAAAACCGTTTCTAGTGTGAAACTACAAACTGGCGTTGTGGCTAACTCCACCCACTAGCTAAAAGACAATTGAATATGATTTGTCGGTCAACTGGGCGGAGCCTCGTCCGATTTCCGAAACTAGTAGTAGTTTTTCGGTGGGGTTTAATAAAATCCGGTTCCGGTCCCCCCTCCGACGGCCATTTTGGCGTTTTTTCTTGCGAATTGGAGCGTGCGACTTTACGAAAAAATAAATTTTTGCAAGTCTCTCAGAATGTGCCTCTTCGTAAAACTGAGGTACCGTGATTCGTGGTCGCGCATGCCTTGCATTTTCACAGTGCACTCTATAGGTAAAGTTGTGCATCAAACGCCCTACCACAAATATAGCTCACGGTTACACTGACATTTACATGTTAATACGGGCATTATTTACTTTGGTCATGGATAAACTAAATTGGAAATCGTCTATGGCGGTAGTAACCGGAAGTCGCGGTGAAAAATTCGCAATTATTGGCCGAGATCTCGGAGTGGGGTGGAAACGAATTTTCCCGAAAAAGAAAAACAAGAGCAAAGTAATAATTCGGCGCCGAGACAGAAAAATGCGACTACGACGCATATAAAAAAGTGCATCTTAAAAATCATTAAATGCACGCGAGGGGGGGCATAAGACCGGAATTCGATCCGTGGCTTTTAAATTTTCTAGGGGAAAACGTGCGTTTCTGGGGAAAAATCACATCGTGATCACAGTCAACAGGTTATAGTAAATAACACCGGAATCGGTTTGATTTTCTGAGGAAAATACGGCATGACTAGCTTTGTTATATACAGATGTTGGTTTTTTTAAAACTTACCGACAATGTGTACCATGTTTCTTGTCCATCTTTGTAGTTCTCTTCTAATATTTCTTCTCTGTTGAACGCATCGCGCATAAGAGCACTCCGCCATTTTTTCCGAGCGGCAAGTTTGCTACACTGATTCGTATACAAGATTTTCTATTACCCATTGCTTCAAATCATTCATTACACCAGAATTTGATTATATAAAAACGGCCGAACGCACCTCAATAATTAAAATAAAAAAATCTTGATTAAATTTTTTTTAAATGTTTCAGTGGCGCACACACACCCCCACTTTAACAACCCCGGAAAATTCAAACTAGAGTCACTCGAAGAACAGTAGCACAGGTACCCTATAGTCCACGCCGCTTAGGATCGCACTCTTCTTTCTTTTTTCGCCATATCCGTCTATGATCTGTAACAGATAAAAGACGATTAGATCGTCGTCGGAAAATCCCTTTTCCCTTATACTTTTCGTTACATGTTTGAAGTGCGACGCGGTTGGCGCGTTTCCATTTCAAGTGAAAATTTGCAGTAATGTGTTGCATGAATGGTGGTCTGTATCACTACTGTAGTAACGTCATATTGTGACGCAACAAGTGCGACGCCACTCGGCGCTTGCATGCACTTGCATTTTCCCTCCCCTCGCCGCACACTAGATCGGCGTGCATCCCCGGCCGTGTTGTCCTTGTCTGACGCGCGCCGCCCCCCATCGCCGAGACAAAGACGGATGGAGAGAGTCGCTCCCCCCGATTCGCTACATCTCTCTTCCTGGTCTATTTGTATTCTTTTCTAACGTATTAATCTGGTTGCTTCGCCGCTCTAATGCCGTCTTTCTCGACACTCTCTTTGTCTGATGACCTGCGAGAACAACGTTTCGGACGTCTTTCTCGCACAGACGTGGATTTTCCTAGTTTAAACTTGAATTGCTCTCTTTTTAATAGGTTAGCAAAGCTGATGCTGGCTTTGGAAGGCCTTTCGTTTACATCGCAGGACGAGGGGAGAGATTTTTCGGACGAATTTTACTCGAAAAACCAATGCACTTATCGACATCGTTTTATACATTATTTAAGATTGCATCTACCTAATCGATTCGGTGCACCAAAAATTGGTCACTTTCCAAACAAATTACAACAGAATTATTTATTGTACAGCGTTTTACCGGTTATGCGTGTCAAACTTAAATTTTAAACTCTTCATGCAACCACTTCAATTATTCACGGAAATTCTATTTAAAGTCGATTTTCTGGTTTTAATGGTGCATCTTTTATCTTCACTATTTATTAATTTATTTTTTATATTTTTATTTATTTCACTCATTCGACTTTATTTTTTAATTACCAAATACTAATAACAATATCTAAATAAATAAATTTATTTACGGAAACAGTTTTTTTCTTTCGTCAAATACATAACAGATTTTCTATTTTTGTAGAATGTATCTAAACAAAATGAAGACTATAAAATTAGATTCCGACATATTATTTTTATTTCTGTCTTAAATTCAGCAGAAAAGTCGGTTAGTTTAATATCAAAATTAAAACTAAAAGTGAACTACATATACAGGGTGAATACAAAATAGTGGAACAGCTTTCTAGCACGTGATAAAAAAAAACTTAAAAAAGCTTCTGAAAAATAATTTAAAAAGTATTGGGTACTTAATTAAAAAAATAATACCTAATAATTTTGTCAGTTTGGCAACACTGTTCGCCGGTGACTATAGGTCACGTCAAGTGGTGAGTACTTTATGAAAGATTTAATACCCAATCCCAATTAAACGTTTTCAAAAATTAAATTTAAAATTTAATTAGCAATTATTAAAAATGATTTTGTTATATTATAATCAAAGAGATACGAATGATTATTATAGAACACTTTCCAGTTTCTAAAATTTCGTAAAACCAAGAAAGTTAAATCATTAACTTTACCTCTTTGTATGTATTACACTTTTTATTGAAAAATTTGTTTGTGAGACTTTTTTACTATTTTTTTGAGGATTCATTAATAGTATTTGCAACATACTGGAAAACTTTTCCGCTATTTTATTGGTAGAGGGTGAGTCCGTTAAGAGTGAATCTCATCTTTTCTTAAAAACTAGTTATCACATCAACTTTAGAGTTTGCCATTAAAAACTTTGTTTTTTTCTGTACGCATGTGAATTTTTTTAGAATTTCTCTAATATTCTTTCTAATGAATATTAATCAATTAATATTAATTTTTTTGAAAAAAATATAAAATTTACATTTTTTCTAATGTCATTCTAAATGAAGAGATGTTGAATGTTCTTTATTCGTTTTGTAAGACCTATTTCGATGCAGCATTGGCGTGCTCGACAATGAGGTAGAAAACTTACCCTGTAGCTTCTTTATCCTACCTAATTTTTTAGAAAAAATGGCGTATTTACACAATGTCTTAAGTTAAAATTTTTACTGAAAATGAGAGTTGATCGATTTTCACTTAATTTATTTACTGTCGGGCTAATTCTAAGTCAAAGGTACTAAAGTTACTCCGGAGTAAAGATACTTTATTAATAATTAGCTCGGTCGCAGAGCAAAGTAAACACAGAAAAGCGGTCAGCTGTTTGAATTCTCAGTGACGATTTTTTGATTTTGGTGACAGTGCTGCATGAACATAAACAGCAAATTGTTATAATACCTGTAACTTTACTCCGGAGTATTTTTACTACCGAAGTATCTGACTTAAAATAGCCCGTGTGTAAGTAAGTATTGTCACTAAATCGACAAACAAAAACGAATTAATATTTTTTAATTTTTCTAATTTTTCTTTATTAAATAATACGCCATTATTCCCAAGAGAGTAGGTGGAACAAAAAAGCTTGGGGTAGATGTCTAACTTATTGTCGAGTATAACCATTAACCAGGCAATATTGCTTCAAAATAGATCTTACCAAACGAATAAACTTTATTATTTTTTGCGGTTATCTACAATTTTTTTAAGATATTTTTTTCACAAAACAATATTTCAACATCTCTTCATTTAAAATGACAGTAAAGAAAATGTAAATTTTATATTTTTTCAATATAATTAATATTTATTAGCAGGAATATTAGAAAATTTCTGAAAAAATTCACATTCGTAGAAAAAAAACAAAGTTTTTAATAGCAAACTCTGAAGTTGATGTGGTAACTAGGTTTTGAGAAAAGATGAGATGAACTCTCAACAGACTCACCCTGTAGAATTACATATACAGGATGAATACAAAATGGTGGAACAGCTTTCTAGTACGTCGTAAAAAACTATTAATAAAGCCCTCAAAAAATAATTTAAAAAATACTTAGAAACTATTTTCAAAAAATCAAAAAATAAGTTCGTCAGTTTGGCAACACTATTGTGGCCAGTGACTTAAATCACGTCGAGTGGTAAGTACTTTGTGAAAGATACCAATTAAACAATTTTTAGAAATTATTTTTTTATAAAATGGTCAAAGAGGTACGAATGGTTATAGAACTCTTTGCAGTTTCTAAAATTTTGTAAAAACAAGAACTCTTTTTATTTTACATTTTACAGAAAAATTGGTTTGTGAAATAATTTTACAATTTTTCCGAGAATTTATTAATATACCCTGCAACGTACTGCAAAGCCTTTCGGCCACTTTATATTCACCCGGTATATATGGTATTCCATGCCAAATCAATCACGTTTGAACCTGATCCCTTTCGATTCGGCTGAAATTTTATAGAACTCTTGTCAATAGCTTTCTATTTTTTCAATTTTTGCTTAATTGGAAAAAAAATTTTAAAAACAAAACAACAGTTTTAAAAATAGTTGTAAATATTCTAAATAAAACGTTTTTTTTAAAAATTTTCTAGTTTGAATAAACTTTAGAAAAAAAAATAGAAAATAGAAAACGTCCCAAACCGAAATAACAAAATAACTCGTTTCCCTAGGGTTAAGGGAGCTCCTAAAAAATTCCCAAAAATATTTTTTTTTGATTTCAGAGTCTAGTGTATCAAATTCAAATTTTTGCTTACTTTTATTTTTACATATAAAAAAATCACTATAACGTGTTTGCATTGAATATTACATATATGTTACCTTTTGCAGCATTTAGTCTATAGTTTTAGAAATGGTTAGTTTTGTTTAAAAAATTATTTTACAATACAATTAATCCTTCAAACTTTACTATTTTAGTCAAGTTGTTACTCTCAAATGTCATTACTATTGTAAATGTCAAAACAGAAGTAGATTTTTTAAAATATTTTTTTTCGTGTTGAAGTTCCAAAAAAAATAACATGGCATCGGTTTTGCAATTTTATTTTTATTCAAAATTTTAAAGGTGGTAGCCGCCGCCACCGCTCTAAGAAGATGAAATATTAGTAATGAAATTACCAAATTTTATTGTTTTGTTTTAAAATGCCCACACTGTCTATCTGGACATTTCAAACAATAACATGTCATTTATTTGCGCAAAAAATTATTACTATAGTGGGTTTATTCAAGAATGAGAATTTGACTTTAACAATAAATTACCCCAAAATAAATCTGAATTGGGCAATTAATAGTCATGCCTATTTAAGATGATCTCTACTTCAAAAAGCATGTATAAAAAGAGCTGAGACTGGATGACGTTGCCTGAAGTTATTTACTTAAAACCTTTAAAACATCAAAAATCGGCATGACTAATAATTGCTCAATTAGCATTCCTTTGTTGAGATAATTTATGCTTAGAGTTAAGTCGTATTCTTATATAAACCGACTATAGCAACGAAAGAAATAAAATAAGCTTAATTTTCAAAAACTGATCAAAAAATACAAAAATACCCTAATGACAGAAATTTAGAAGTCAAAATTTATTCTCCTTAAAATTAAATTAGATTTTTTTTATTAAATTTTAAATCGGCGGATTTAATAGCAAAGTTTGTATGAAATTAATTTTGTTATTTGTTGCTAATCTTATGTGAATAACCCTATATATTTTCAAAAATTATTTTAAAACATTATCTACTCTAAATTATTTCACTTTATCGTAATTTTACAGTAAGCGCCTTTAAGAGCTCTATTTCAAGTCGAATTTGTACCTGGTGTATCTCGTATCCGCTGTAACTACTAAAATAAAGCGCTGTAATTGGTAATTATAATAGCAATAATGCAATTTGCAATTTTGTTACCAAATTTTTGGCAAAAAGAGATGAAAGTTAGTTTAATAAGATAAATAAACTATTAAAATTATCGACTGTTTTAATTATATTTATCAAATTTAAAAAAATGATAACCGAGTAAATATAATAAAGATCAATATACATACATGTATAAATAAGAAAAAAATAAAAAATAAAAAAAATAAAAATAAAAAAAAACCATTACCAAAATCAAAATAAATAAAAATAAAAATCAAAAATTGCTTATTTAACAAAATTATTACAAAATTTATAAAATGATCCATAGAAATATGATTTTTCTAGATCTAGACACTACAGAATTTTAAAAACAACAGTCATTCCGCACAGGTACTATCGCTTCAGTCAGTTTGGAAACTGACTGCTAACTTTTAGTCAGTTTGCAAAATGTTGCTTGACTTTGTCACACTTTGTCTAGTTAGATCGATGATTTAATAATTATTGTTTGTATGTATCTATTGTTTTTTTTTGTTTTAACTAGCCTAAATAAGAAATGTCAGTTCGCAGATTGCCTAAAATTTATCAGTCAATCCGCAAATTGACTCAAGCAAAAGTAATTTTGCGGATTGTCTGCTCATTGGGACACCATTCCTTAATATAGCTTATCAATGAATAATTTGGACCACATCGTTCATTAATATAGAGATTAATGTATGATTTTAAGTTATTAAATAATTTTGAAATTTAATGGATGCTTAATGAATAATTTTGAAATTATTAAATACTATTAAAAAGACCATTAAATATATTTACTTGCTAACGCTTGTTCTTGCTTTAAAAGTCTCGAATATATTAATTAAAATTCTGATTTTTCTTTTTGAATTTTGGATCAAATTTCTTGTACTAGGTATAAGAAGACTTCTCTACTTACAAATCATTTGTCTTTGACTTCGTAAAAAATAAGAATCCAATGCAAATATGCTGAATATCTAATAATGTAAAAGATGCCTATAAAAAAGGACAAACAATATTGTTTCATTAAATACAGTAGGCTCCTGTTATAGGAAATATCCGGTTATTATAAGGACTTTTCTGGAAGGTACAAATTACTATTCTCTGTCTTCACGTGACCTCCGGATATACCGACCAAATTTATCGGTCTCTTGAGGGTATTATAACCGGACTCTACTGTATTTCTCTTTATTTGTCTGATACTTAACGAAAAATGTTTGTTAGGTATATTTATTATGAAAATAAAGTGCATATTTTTAATTATCCCAAATTGTAAAAATCGTTACTTACGAGGTTATTTACTGTAAAAAAGCGTAGATAAAAGTAAAGTTTTGTAAAAATTGCTATTATATCGCGATAAAACCATCGCCGTACCGTATTGATTAGTCAAAGTGGTTTTAAATGATGTTTTTGTGTAATTTGGGTATAATTAAAGTTTTCGTATAATAGTTTTTTGTGTTTGACGCATCAATTTGTAATCAAAGTGCAAACTGGTCGTCTCGAATCGTCGAGATTCTTGTCTGTTATTTATCGAATCAAGGCTAGAAAAATGAAATGTCGATATATGCGGTGCTCTCAACTCCGGGAAATACTTTTGTTTCATTTCCTAGTTAAATATACCGCTAATTCGTTGCAATCGAAGCGCAGATAAAACGCGAATAAGAAAAATGTGATGAAATTTTTTCGTCTCGAACGTTGGCAACAACTCCATTATCGACGTTTTTCGGGGCCCGATGCGAATATTTCGGTGGACCAAGGGGCGAGAGAGCGCTTCGTTGCAATTGTGGAGGGTTTAAGAAGTAGAGAGCCACTATTGATCGCATTTTTTGATCCCTTTCGTGCCGTCCGCCCCCCAACCACCGCCACTTGCTAAATGCACCCGAAAGTGGTGCACTCGCTGGATTTTTATAGCGCAAATTACCACAAAACCGACTTGAAATTTCGTAACCTTGATTATAATTGCGAAATTGCGTCAGGATGCATGTATGTGTGTGTATGTACGTGTGAATCATGGATTGTTTGGCATTTGAAAATTTTATGGTTTCTAATTCTTCGACCATCATTAGATAAATCAAGGACGAGAATGAAACTCTTGTGTAACTTTTCCAATTTTTTTTTCTTATGCATTGCATTTTTCTAATGGCGCGATTTTTTCACACGATTACAGTTATCCAAGCGAAATAGACAAGGTTGAACGTTTCACCGGCTACAGGGTGAACCAAACAACACTACTACTTCCGCTATACACGCACAGCTAGTTTATTGCGATTTTATTACACAATAATAACTACTCTGTAATTGAATAATAAACGTTTACGTTTCAAATCTACCATAAATTTATATACTCACAATTAATTCAATGAGAATTTTCAAAATTCATGCAAAATTGACTCATCAAATTGCTCAAACCACTATCATAACGAGCGGCACCTAATTTCCAAACATTTTTTTATTTATTTTTGAATAATTAAAGCATGAAACGGATCCAATAAATTAGTAAGTAAATTACTTTACCCAAAATAAATTTGCAACAAGTTGACAATTGAACGAATAAAAAATTAACCCAATTTCATTTTTTTTTGTTGATAATTTTGTGTTGAAAAGTACTAAATAAATTGGGAAAAGTAGTACTATTTTGAAGATTTCTTCAAAGAAAAAAACGGGAACTGTCAGAAGAAATTCTGTGAAATTTTATTAAATTTTTATATTTTGAAACGGCCTTTTAGAATCTAGGTTAAAAAACTGCACTGATGTGTCAGAAATGTGTCAGAAATCTGTCAGAAATGTAGACACAAATTGACATTAATTGACAAATTAAATTTCCAATTCACATTAGGTCAAATTTCATTTCCTGATTTTTTTCAAGCCAACTGTACAATGCAGAATAAAACAAGAGTTTCTTTATTATATTTGACTTAAATTATATTAAGTTTTTAATTTACTAAAGTACAATCGTAAAAAATTGTGTAATTAACACCTTTGTTAATTAGCTATTAATAACTTGGTTGATTAAGTAACTATTATTGATTAGAGATTATTGAATTCGTCTTATTTGATTTTTATTAACTTGTTCAATTTTTAATTTATTTTTGGGATATCCACAAGTTCATTTCGTTTTTTACAAAAATTTTATATCAAATAAGTTAAAAAAACTTTTTTTAAGTATATAATCAACGTCCTTAGGTATACTTAAAAAAAACTTTCAATAATTGTAATAATGTTAATTAGAAATAATTCTGCTTGTTATAATTTATTAATTATACAGTTTCTATAAACAAATAAAATAAAAAATAAAAGCAGAATTTTCTAGTTTTAATAATAATATTCATCATTAGTGTACATCTTTGGCAATAATTTCTTGACAGTCACTGTCAAAAAAAAAGTTATTAATATTTAGCAGTTATTAATTGTTGTAGGTATTTGTAATTTAAAACACCGTTGCTATATCTATTTTCTATCATTCTAATAAATCCAAAAATCAATTAACAATTTTGAAAATTTTTTTTGTTATAGCATGATTAAAAAGGTACAAAAAATTATAGAACATTTTGCAATTTTTTTTAATTTTGTATAAATACCTAGAAGATTAGATTAGTGGAAATATTTTTTACTATTTTTTTTTTATTAACAATCTTCTCTAATGTACTGGAGATCTTTTCTGCCATTTAATACTCACCCTGTATAATTATTGCTATTCTGTTTAAATTTTTTTTCATATGTAATGTCTGTAAAGTGACTGGAAGCCTTTGAATGCACTAAAACAAGTACCTGTAAGTGACATTTTAATAGTATATTAAAGAACGTGTTTCGAAGTCAGGTTTGTGGCCAAATTCAAATCAATAAAAAGCCCGCAATGCAAGAGTTCTATAAAAATTAGTTTCCAATACGGTTTTTACCTCTACTTTGTTTATTTATTTTAGATAAAAAACTAAAATATTGAGTTTTTTTAAAATCCTATTACAACACTGGGTGCTATAATGACTATAAAAACCACCAAAACAAGTTTAAATATAAATTTTATAAAAATGTACATATTTTATAAAAAAAAATTTTCTACAACTTACATTATCTATAGAATTAACAGCTCTGTTGTACATTCAGCCATGTCAAAATTGACCACTGTGTCCAAAATTAAAATTTTTCGAATAAACCACATCTCCAGCTCCTCAAAATTCAAAAATTAACAAATTTTCTACAAATAAAAGAATTGAAATCTAAGTCAAACCCACAAGTTTAATCAAGCAAAAGTTTTAGATACCAGTGGCAAAACGCCTTCATCATCAAAATTCAGAAACAATACTAAGCTTCAATAAATTATATAATTCTCCTTCTACATCTTTTTTTTTTTTAACCTCTCTATTCTTCAATGTGCTTTAATGGCAAAATTTCTTTTTATGTCTCTCATATTTTAAAAAAATATAATATAAATGTTGCTTTTAATTTTAAAGGTAGTCTTTCGACCTGTTTTGTACACAACAATGTTACATGATTCAGGCATCTACAAGTTATCTTGTAATGGCTGCAATGCAGTTTATATTGGTCAGACAGGACGACGAATTAAAACCAAAATTTGTGAACATATAAAGACTATAGAAAAGTACAAAATACAGATATAACTAATACTTAATCTGCTTCTACTTCTTATATTATTTTTTTCACTCATTCCTTTTTTCCTTCTGGTAATTCTAAAATCCTTCACATCTGTAATAAAGGTTATTTTTTAAACTTTTTAAAAGCTTTAGAAATTCTTAAATCCGCCCACGAACCTTCTCTACAAATATGATTGCAATATTTTACCTTCACCAGTTTAATTTTTAAACACTGATAATGGTAGTTTTCGAAAGCCTTCTGCCACTGTTAAGTAAGAATTTTGTTTGATTAAACATGAGAGTTTGACTTGGATTTTCATTCTTTCGTTATTTGTTTGAAAATCATCCCACTTTGAGAAAGAAAAGATGCTTCCATTAAATTATCTTATCGGCTGATTTCAAGTTGAGGTAATACCGGTAGTATCGCAAATTTTAATATTTTTCTATGGCAACAACCAATCACAACCCCGAATTGTTTTAATTTTGCTTAAGAACGCAGATACTACCGATATTATCTTAACTTGAAATTAGCTCATACATGATTATCTAGATGAGAAGCATCTGGTTGTTTGTTTCCTCTCAGTTTATGTATTCATTAAACATAATTTTAGTCACAATGGCCAATTTTATTGTGACTGAGTAAAATAATTTTTATTTGATTCATTTTAAAAAATGTTTATAACAGCGTGTTTTAATTACAAAATAAAAAAAAACAGCAAGTTTAAGTCGAATTTGCTTATTATTATTTAACGAACAGCCATAAAAAAATTAGAATAAAAAATAAAAATTATATAAAAAAGATCTTATACTACAGTTAATACCAACACTAAACTATAAAACCAAAGTAAAAGAATTGTCACTATTTGAAGAATTTCTCAGTAAAAATTGGTTGGTCTTGATGTCAATAATGGTGATCATAACTGTCACATTAACCTTGTCAAACCTTTTTTTTTATAAAACCAATAATCTTAAAGCTTTTTTGATAAATAACTTGCCTTGTTTGACTTCTACTGGTATCACAGCAAAGTTCACAATAAAATTGACACAAAATATCCTAAATACGCACTCAAAACAAAAATTTAGTGGCAGCTCTTGATTTATAGTGTTTTCTTTTAAGAAAATGTCACAGCGCTTTAGAGAAATTTTTTAAGTAAACACTGCAACCGATGTAACCTAAAATACTTGTTTTTATCTACGTAAATAAGACTGAATAAGATATGAGTTAGGTAATAAAGCTTGATGTTATAAACTTATTACCTAACTGCATAATGTAATGACATTTTCAGCAGTAGAACATAGATTTTAAGTCGGTCGTTGTGTTTTACTCAGATTTTGATGCCGATTTCACCCCAAAACTTTAAACTTAGATTACTATGATTTTTATAAAAAACACATTCACAATATAATAAAATAATTGTGTGTCAAAGCCAAAAAAAATTTTTCGGCCAAGTCGTTTTAAGTGACTGAGGCGAAGCTATGACACACACAAGATTTGTTAGTCGACTTTAACAAAAAATTGAATTTGACTATTTGTAGATTAACTTTTTGACATAGCAACCGAAAATCGCTCATTTTTCGCTGGTGTTTTTCTGCCGCATTTGACGCATTTCACGTGAGCTGATGCATATTATACTGCTCTCTGTTTACGAAAGTAAAAAAATATGAATGTGACCGATTATTCGTAAATAATCTCAACAAAAAAATTAATCAATTATTACTAATACAGATTAGCCGATTTATACTGCTTGTTTAGGGGCTAAATTTGAATGCTTTTGCCTCGGGTTATTTACTATTTTGAGTTCTCAAAACATCATAAATTGTAAATTACAACAAAATATGATTGAAACAAAAGCTCGGAAAGAGAATTTGTGAAAAACACCTTTGCTTGCCCCTCAAAATCTTTTAGTGCAGATGGTTATGCCGAATAAAATTTCAATTTTCGCAGCTGGTCGAGATGTCAATCATTGTGAAACGCTTTATATAAAGTTTTAGATTCTGCAATTTCATTTCTAAAATAGCTTCACAAACTTCTGGAAGAGTTTGTGTCTCAAGAATTTGTAAATTTGGGATTTTGAAGCTTTTAGTGAGTTTCTCAGAAATATTTCGATAAAACCGTTATAATTTTATAATTTCTATTTATTGATAAAATTCGATAGAAAAACTAGTAAAAATAGCAATATTAAAAGTTTTGTGCAAGTTTTAACGATTTCTTGTCGCCGTTTTCTCGTCAATTTTCCTCGAACTCGCCCCAGTAACAGAAAAACGATTTATTTTCGCGAATGGGATCGGCTCAGCCGAAACCTTCAGTCAATCGATACCAATTTCTAAATTGAACACGTGCCCTAAAAAACAATATTTTAGCCGACAATGTAAATATTTGGCAAACCCACCCTGTTCCAATGTTCTTTATTGTGTTGTCGCGCGAGGCCCCTTTTAATTTCGTCCGTTTTAGGGGTGTTTATTCTCGAACCCTCACCGATTCTCACCCTACATGATACACAAAAAAATCCTGTTTTCGCAACAAATGGAAATTAGAATAAACGATCAAGTCTTAGAAGTGTCATATATTTCATCGACTTTTAAAAATAAATAATCTCCACTTTGACAGCTGCTGACTATTCCACAATAAAAAATTTATAGTTTCATACACCTGACGTGAATCTATAAATACAGTTCGATGCAAGACTGCAACTATCCGTTCTTGTTTGTCAAGTTTTTTTTTCTCTGAAAACCTGAAAGAAAAATTAGAAAATTTATCTAATTAATGTTTTAAAAATGGTTCATTCTCATATCACACACTCATTGATTTTATTATTACTGTTTCATTAAGACTCAGATGCAAATCGTCTTCTTTACCGATATTTACGTTTATTACTTTTGTAATATCAACATTACGACGTGTTTATTTCGCTAATAACATTCCGTATATGATATTTCGATTGATTTTGACTCGAGGGGCCGTATTAAAAACAAATTGCCATCATCACGAACAGAAATAATAAATTCAATTTTTTTACTAAAAAAATTACAAAATGTAAATAACTGTTCGTTTCTATTTACCGTTTAACAATTTTCCACAAAAGGACATCAAATCAACGATAACAAAGCGCACAATAATTGTAAAAATTAATTTAGTGATCTGAAAAATTCATGTAAAAATACCCTTGGCACAACAAAGGGAAAAATAACAACTGCATCACGTCCAATAATAAAAAACACCAGACGCATCGCCGGAGGACGAGGTTTTTTTATATCAACCCCAGATCGAATGCGGCGAATTATTATTATTATTATTATTATTGGCGATGTTTTTTTATTTCACCAAATGTCGGCCGAATCTGCATCCGTTCGCCAAACATGCACTTCCGCATCACTTAGATTTGGCCTAGAACGGAAATTTTTAATGAGATAGCGACAAATCGCGATTAATTCGGACGGTTGCGGTAAACTGTCACGTGACAAAAATTTGCATAATGAGAAAAGTTTCGTAAACATTTTATTTATCTGAAAAATTTCTTTTTGAGTCTATTTTCAGCTAAAATTAAAATTAAAAAAAAAGTGATAAGACAAGTATTCGTTTTTTATTTTTTTATAATTTGTGTATTTATCATCATTAATATTATTATTGTTGTTGTCGTCAGTCTATTATTAAACTATTTTTGTCATCAATTAGATACACATTTTCCAACATTAGGAATCCTACCTCAATAATTCAACTATTAAAATCATCAAAATAACCCAAAGAACACAAAATTTTCTTTTTTCATCATAAAAATATTGGAAGAAACATGTTTCTTACGTCGTTGTATGGCACTCATTCTTTTATCTCGTGCCACAAACTTGACTTTTCGAAACCCATTTGTTAATAATATTATTGTGATTCATCGTATTCATTGATTGAATTTGTAAAAAATGTTTTCTGACAAAAAACCTGAAAAATATGTGGATAAGGAATAACATAAATAATTGCATATTTGTAGCTAGAGAAAAGACATTCGTCTGTTTTTAAATTTCATCATTTTTGTATAAAAATTAAGAAATTAAAGCCTTCATTAATTGTATTTAGATAAATGACCAGTAGCTAATTTGTCAGTCAAATAAATACAATTTAAATTAACAAAATTGAAATGGTATATAAATTAACTAAAATGACGTTTAGACTACATTTCTAGAAAAAACACTAGACTAAATTAAGAAAAAGTTATAACTAAAAATTGCATAATTACAAATGCAGATAAAAGAAATTGCCTAGTAATTTTAGTTAAGTCACTTTATATCAAAAAAGTTCAAAATTTAATGTCAAATTTGAAAATTTAAATTTTGAAAATTAGTTCTTTACTTAAATTTAGGTACTCTTAATTCTGTCCTCCTCACTCTAACAAAATATAACACTTTTAAATTTTCCCTCTTTTCTAAGAATCCTTACACCCTTAGACGTTATAGACTTTCTAAAATTTAGAAAAATAATACTCCATTAAGAGCAGTGGTTTCTTATACGGGACCAACTTATCGTGCTATAAATTAGCAAAGTGGTTAAATTAATCTATAAATTTTGACAATAAACTCTGCAACTTTTTTTAGATTTTATCTAAAAAATTAAATATTTAATAACCCCTAAAGTTCGTTTCTTGACATTACTAACCTATTTCCTTCTAATCCTGCCAACGAAATTCTTTCTGTTCTTAGTAATCATTTTTTTTATTTACTCCATCCTTTTCAGGCCACTGATTTAATTTCTTTAGTTAAATTAGTTTTAGATCAATATTTTTTTCATTTTAAATAATAATATGTATAAACAAAACACAGGTTAGCTATGGTCTTCTTTTTATCCTCCTTTAAACAAAATTATTGAAAAACAAACCTGAAGAAAATTTTTTGAAACTTTCCATTTCTTCAAATTTCTGCTATAGATATGTTGATAACGTCATCTCTTCGTTTAAAGGCACCAAAACAGAACTAAATAATTTTTTTATTTATCAATTTACTACATAAAAAACATTAAATTTACTGTAGAAACGAAAACAAACTCTTGCATTCGATTTTTAGACATTAATATAATTAGAAAAGACAATACATAATTGAAATTACTTTTAAATTTATAGAAAACTTACATAAACTGATAATATAATTTTTCTCGATTCCAATCATTGCTATTCTCACATCGTAACTGCATTTAATTTTTATTATTGAGACTTTTTCATTTTCCACTAGACTTTCAATCCTAAAGGTAGTCTTTCGACCTGTCTCGTACACAGCAAATGCTCCTTTACATCATTATCAATTATTAATATCTCTGTTCTAAAGAAAATAGTATGTTTCTATTCACAAAATGACGTCTCCATATTATTTACACTATTTTTTAGTTGTGCTAATTTAGTACTTTACACCAAACGTACGACTTTTGTAAATTTATTTAGAAATTTTCTTATATTATTATTATAATATTTAAGCTAAAATGTAAAATACAGAATGTATGCTTTATATACAGTTTAGTAGTCGATATTTTCTATGAAAAATAACACTGATATTGCCGATTTTACTTAAATATGTAGATAATATTTCTTTTCTTTACTATATTGTTTTCTTATTTTGAGGATATTTATTTAAAGGAAATACTCATTTAACCCAATTCTTAGTTCTTTTCCCATTTATTTTTTCTAAAAATATGGATGTTCTAATTTTAAATTTCTTTTAAGTGTATTCTGGTATTGAGGACATTTAAAAATTACATACAAAATTATATTTTTAAAATTATATATTTTTAGATTTCTCTTTACTGACTATAAACGTTGTCGGTCTTTCTTATAAGATTAAAGAAAACTTTTCTACAATAAAAGGAAAAATTGTTATAAACGACACGTGTCATTATTGTAACTTTTGATTTCAAAAGTGGCAGTACAATTAAAAATCTTTTTATTTTCTTTCGGTTTAACCTAAAAGTTTATAGACTTCTTAGTTTATCATTATTGAGCGTTTATTTATGAAGGCTTAAAGTCAACAGATGTTTAATCCAGAGTTGACTACTGTGTTACAGTTTGCTCTCTTATGTGCTAATTTCAAGTTGAGATAATACCGGTAGTAGCGCAAATTTTAATACTTTTCCATGACAACAGCAAATCACAGCCCCGAATTTGTTTCTTTTTCCATGGAAACGAAGATACTACCAGTATTATCTCAACTTGAAATCAGCCCATACTTAGAATGTAGTCAGAGAAATTATTGCTACGTAGATGTGACTGGCACCTATTGTTTTCGTCTTAACAGTGAGAGGACTATGATTGCTGTTTTTATAGAATAGCATGCAATTTTATACTTAAATAAGCAAATGCTTAAAAGAAAACCTATTACTCCTACTCGTGTGCGGTCTTCACCGATAATTTCAGGTGCCTATACATAAAATACGCTCTTATACGTTGGGAAGTTTTGTTTTTAAATTTGTCAGTCTAAGAAACGCCAAACAAATCAAAAAATATTTATAAAAGTTTGACAATTAAACTCCTTTTGAAATTTCACTTTAAACTACAAATATTAAGACTACGCTAACATAGAACTCTGTTACCAAAACAATTTTCATTATTTGTCTGAATGCATTTTAGTATCCTAATTAATACCGATATTAAAAACAAAATAAGTCACGTAAGTATGTGCACTGTTTGATGATCTGGAGGGTACGAGTACATATAGTTATCCAAAAACTTTAACATTATATTGCCCCAATAAAATAGTTCACCTTCAATAATGAGGAAATTACGTACTGCTGCTGGTTTCTTTAGGGTAGAGCCAGAACTGAAGCGGCATTTTGCTCCATAAGAAACAGTAAATAATGGTAATGGCAGAAGTCGATGGGTTAAATTGTAAACTCTTTGTAAACAAATTAACTTTTAAACAAATAAAAAAGGCTATATAATGTTAGCGCTTTACATTACTATACCTACATACATATCTATACAGTCAAGTAAAATTATTACCAATTATAACGTATAGATATCTTTGAGTTTCTTTAATTAAAATAATAAAAGTACATAAATATTTTTTTAAATATTTTTTATAATTTAAACAACCTTGGGCTTCCAAATTGCATTAAAAATTTTGTGATCTTTCGACGCAAACGTAAAATAAATTGTGAGAAGTAATTTACAAACGCTCCCGCATTAAATTCTTAAAAATGTATATTTTAAGATGTTTAAGAAAATTTTAAACTTTTAATTTTTTTTATATAAATAAACGAAACAAAATTGAAGAAACATTTTTTTTATATAATACGTGTCGCCTCCGTTTTCTAAATTGTATAAAAAATTTTATGATCCATCCAGCCAGATATTGGAAAAATCTGAGTAAAGTTTTGCGTATCAAAATTTTGAGTTGACTTATGCAAGCTTTCCTGAAGGATAGGTTGTCACAAATTTTTACAGCTAATAGTACTGCTCTAAATATTCGAAAATAGCCGTCTTTGTACCATTATGCTAGAAAATTTTCCCTAAAACGTCCCTACCCTAGTAACAATAATTTCTTTATTTATAGCGTCTTTACCACTACGCTTATAGACCATTGTAAGAAACATTTGCCTTATTTCATAATAAGTTCCAAATATCAGTACTCCTCACAATACCTATAGAAGGAATAGTGTACAATAATTCTTGCTTCCTACTTCCAAAAATGTACATTTTAAGGATTTTAATAAAATTTGGAATTCGGTTTACAAATTGAATTGGAAATTTTATGTTGAATCTTGGATACCTCTTTAATCCAATTTTTATCAAATCAGTAAAAATAGACTGTCAAACTGTGAATTTGGACATTATATGTATTTACCCAAAGAAAGACTAGATTTTTACTTTTTAGTCATCACTCAACAGGACTGGGAACTACTCGCGAAGATATTTAATATCCTAAAGCAATCGCTGGTAGTAATTTTGTAATTACTACAAGAGTAATTACTGTTTGTAAATAAAGACTAATCAAGCCGCACTACTACAATGCATTTTCACGATTTTTCTAACAAAACGCTTTCTATGTAGAAAATATGTAAATTTTTGCCTCGTATAACAATTTTTGTTCCAAAATTTGATGGCTTCTATACCTACAATTAGGTATGTCCATTAAGTGCCATCTTCCTAGTGATTACATCGCCCTAATTAATCATTATTTTCGCAAATTGGTACTGGCATTGCGTTGGGCACTATTTTGTTTAATTTTGTATGTACTAACACTCACTAAATGGCACTTAATTAAAGATTAAAAAAAATATTTTCTAATGTAAATGGTATCATTTTTTATTATAATATTCGACGTAATCCCCTACATTTTCTTGTTCTTGTGTTTCTATTTTGTTTGGGACAATAAAAGTTACAAATTGCTTACTGGTTTTATTTGGCTTTTATATTTGTGATTTATAATCTTTAATTTTTGGTAGTCCCAATATAATTTAAGACATTTATTTAAAAAAAAAAAAATAATAATTTCATAAAATAATTATACTCGAAATTGAAATTTGATTAATATTTTAAATTGTTAGATATTTTAATTTATTTAGGTCTTCCTTTGAACGTGCTAATTTATTAGATTTTGAAATTAATTTTGTTATTATTTTGACATAAAGTTGTGAAAACAATTATTAATTTTGTTCTGTTTTATATAAATTATTTCTAGGAATTATCATTTCGAAATAATTAATAATAATTTTGTTTTACTTTATACGTACGCGTTATTTCTAGAAATCATTATTTCAAAAATTATTAATTAATTTAGAACAACATGTATAATTCATGTATTTCTGAAAGAAAATTGACTAAAATTTTAAATAATTGTCACAACAGAATTATTTAAACAGAAATAATGGCATCATCAAAGCTTGTGAGGCCCGTGAAAACGGTTATTGCTTAAAGCAGTTCTATTATTCACGATTTTAGTCAGTTTTTGTTTCGACTGTACAGGGTGAGTCTGTTAAAAGTTTATCTTAACTTTTCTCAAAAACTAGTTATCACACCAACTTCAGGGTCTGCTGTTAAAAATTTTGTCTTTCTCTCTACGCAGGTGAAGTTTTTTAGAATTTTTCTAATATTCCTTTTAATAAATATTAATTAATAATACAAATACTTAATTAAAATTTATTTTAGGTGAAATATTGTTTTTCCATTTTTTTTATGTGACTGGGAAAAAGAAGCTAAAGGGTAGGTTATCTGGCTCATTGTGAAGTAACGGCAATGCTGCTTCAAAATAGAGCTTACATAACGAATTAGCTTCTGCAGCATCGTGTCATTTAGAATGACAGAAATAATGTAAATTTTATATTTTTTTCAACGAGTTAATATTAATTAATTAGTATTCATTACAAGGAATATTAAAAAAATTGTGAAAAAATTCACATGCATAGAGAAAAAAACAAAGTTTTTAATGTCAAATTCTGAAGTCGGTGTGATAATTAGTTTTTGAGAAAAGTTAAGAAAAACTTTTTACAAACTCACCTGTATATAGAACAATTCAATTAACTTATTTATGCTTCTATATAAACAAAAATTTAAAGATGGGTCCTCTTTAGTTAATCACAATTAATAAAGACATCAAAATTGTGGTCAAAATAAAAAAAATCCGATTTTTTTAATCTATCACGACTTCATCTGTTGTAGAGCTGGAGCAGTCTCATTGTACGAATGCAGCTGTCTTAAAACCGGAACACTTTCAACAAACATCAGTGAATTTCAACTTAACCACAAATACCATCTTTAACAAAAGCTAATAACTGCACCGTTTTAAATTTGAAAGGTTCCTTTCTTCAAAAAAAGAAAAAAAAACAAATAGTCTATTATTATTATTTCGATTTAGTTGCCTTGATTGAACGCCACCACAGAAACAAAGAACGCAAAATCTAACCTTAGCCGCCTAAATAACGCTAAAAGTGAACAGTTCGACCTAATTCCCTCACATGGAAAGCGATCCTAGCTGTGTAGAGACAATAGCGATGTAAATCCATCGAGATCCATCATGAACCTACCTCTTCCTCAGTGAAGACACTCGAATCACCGATCTTCAAACGACCGAAAAAAATTGTTTTACGCGCGTTAGTATCAAGAGCGCACTGTTGCATTGGTGCAATTGCAGTTGAGGTGCATGTGGTGCATATCCAAGTCCGACCTTGACACTCTTATGTCCTGATATACACACATGAAACATACTATACCTCGGCGAAGCGGGCCCTTCGCGATACTTCAAAGTGTGGATTTCTGCCGGCACCGCTGCTGCACTTATTGATTTTTTACCATAGTTATTTTAGGAGTTCACTGCTTAAAACTAAATGCACTTGCAAGCGCTCAAACAAGGAGGTAATTAAAGGCGACGGAAAAATCGCAAAGGAGGACTTGACGGTGAAGGATAGGGGCGAAACAGGGTGCGGGAGGAAATATAGATTTTTATAAACAATTATTCGGCGGGAGGGAAAATAATGAAGGATTTGGGGTTAAGTGAGCAGAAGATATTTATTTCAAGAGAGATCAAACTTGTAATTATTATTCGAGATTTTTATTTGTAAACAATTTGTTTGATTTTAAGAATCGGAGAGAAAATAGGTCAAACTTATTAGCAATCTGAACGAAGATGTGAAAAATTGTTACTAGAATAGTCTAGTAAATACATCAAGAAATAATTGCAAATAAATATAAGTACGTCTACAATAATTTAATATAAGAAAATATTTTTAATTCTGCCAAAAATTTTTTTTTTACTTTAACCTAAATGTTGAAGTAATATAGTTATATAAAATTGGGATTAATAAATTGAGACATTTTATAAATGTTGAATTTATTAATTGCTAATGAATCTAGTAATGAACATTTTTTCTTTATCAAAAGACGGAATGCGCCAATCACATTCTTCTTCTTTAGCAGTTCTGTTTATTGATCTTCTAAATTGTGTATAGGGAGGTAAAAAAAACTTAACATATCAATTAAAAAAGACTAGAAACTTTTAGCCCAATAGTTTTTCAGAAATCAAAAAATTCCTCAAGGATCTATTGTGCTATAAGTTTTAAACTTCACCAATCGATTTGCTAGGTCTTTTTACTACCATATACTCAACTTTTTTTTTTTAATACAAGAGGGGCCCGAAGCGCGAGTCGCACACCGAGGCCTACGCTCATTATGTGCTACCTCTCGGAATAGTACTACTGCAGTAGCCCTGTGCCTCTGATGAAGCTCAGTACCTTGTCTGCAGGACGCTTCTCGATAGCACTGGGCTTCAGATATCGAGAGCCCAGGTATAACTCTCTGATGCCTGCAAATGCAGAGCAGTAACAGAGAATATGAAGAGGAGTTTCCTCATCTTCAGCACAACCTCTGCAAATCTTGTCCTCGCTGAGTCCGATAACGTGCAGGTGTCTTTTGGCAACGCCAAGAGCCGGTTCTGCCCCGATAAAGTCCATTTGTGAACCTTCTTGAGCCAGAACGTTAGCCCTCTCGTTACCCGTTAGACCACAGTGTCCTGGTACCCAGCAAAGTACAACCTTTTTATTGCACTTCGCCAGTTCCTGTAATCTGTTGTGAGATTCCCAGACAAGCCTCGATGAGTACCTGCACTCAACTTAGAATTCATTTTATTGATTAGTGTTTTCTTTATCAACAATATCTAAAAAAAAAAAGTTTTACTTTGTCTTTAACTTTAAGCCTATCTAAAGTCTAAACAAATCGTTTTAGAGACTTTATTATACTAAGTTTAATCTTCTACAATTTTTTTCTTTAAAATTTAACAATTTTTGTAGCTTTTACTGCTTGCGCAGAGTTTTAAAAATAAGCCAATGCTGCACAAGTTTGATAAACTTTTTTTTAATACAAAGATCTGAACAAATCTGTGCCATTCTCGAAATGGATTTCGGTCGCTAGATGGGCTACTTGTCTTATCTTGTACTGTAGTAGAAAGTAACGTTTTTTGTTATTTTTGTTAATACAAAAATTTAATTTAATTTTGTTTATCACAGTAATTTTTTACTCATTTTAAAAAAGTTTTAATTGAAACTGTTCACTATTTATGTTTTACTTCTGACACAACTGACTGTTTCTGTCTCTCTTACAATTAGTCTTTTTCTTTAACATGGGTTTTATTAGGCAAGCAAGCGGTTGGCTGTAAAAGTGAGTAGTCCTGTGTTATTATGAGTCCTATATTTGTTATATGGTAATCTTACAACAATACATATGACCTTTTGAGACAAAAATACTTTTATTTTATTAAATTTTACAAAGAAGATGTTAAATTTAATTTATAAGCTTTATGACTGTTATTAGGAAATGTGTTTTTGAAAACAATAGTATCTAAAGTTGTTGAAATTCTAGAGGAAAAATTAGGACTAAATTTGTAAATAAATATAACACTCAAAAAGCTAATGACCGATTTAATTAACCGTTTGAGTTTTGATCAAAGCTATGGTCTAATGTCCTATATAAAATTGCCGGTTTTTGGTATACTTTTAACTGCAATTGTGGTAAGTTAGAGGTGCCCAACCCTTAGAAAACAGTTTTCAATTTACACAAATCTTTTCTTTATTAAAACCTTTATTAAAGTTTCTTTTTGAAGTTTGAAAGTCTCTACAAATTACAGTTTATTACAAAATATTTTACGACAGTACGGCAAATTTATATGAATCGCTCTATATATATATTTTTTTTTGGTTAAACAAGGCATAATTTTTTTGGGTGCATATTACAGAGTCGTTTATGACTGTACATTATTTCTAAACCATTTCAAAGACACTCTGTATAAAAAGTCGAAAATTAAGCTAAAATATCAGTTAAAAAGGAAAAGAGAAGTACTGACAAAAATTTAGTAACAAAACAGAAACATTACAATACACCAAAAATCAAAAATTAATCTTTGAATCGAATTTTGATGAGGTAGAGAGAGACAGATAGATACGAGAATATTAAAAAATATAAAAAAAGACATTTTGAAGTAACGTGTTTTAAATTTAAATCTCCCGCGATTGTCAACAACTGAACAAAAATTTTGAGTGGGCATTTAAGCAACCTTACTAGACGCAGTTATTGTTGTGTGGTTATTTGCACATTACTGTCAGTAACGATAGATTAGAAAATTTTTGGAATATTCTTTTTGTCTAATTTTATTTTATACATCAATTTTTAATTATATACCGTTGTATGTTTCTTTTCAACACAGAATCTATATTACAGGAGAACATATACAACAATGTGTTGAAAAGAGTCAGACAACGGGATATAATTAAAAAATGACCTATAATAATAAATACAGTGAAATCCTCTAAGAAACTTTGGTTGTTGCTGTGATAAAGAAATTGCCAAAAATGATATGGAATTTTGAAGAACCTTATCTGTGCTATAATTTTCAACAGTATTTGTCAAAATAAACACAAAACGTATTATTTTTATTTTAACAAAATCCACTCAATTAGTTTATTATTTTAGTTGTTATTTTTAAAATATTTCTCTACAATTTCGAGCTGTTTTATTTTTTATGACAGTCAGTGATAGATTTTGTTTCAATATTTACTAACCTCTCTATAAACTTAAACAGTATAAAATGTGTACATTTATTTTTAGTATTGCAACGTTCGTTTAATTCTGGATTTGTTAATTTAAAGAGTTACATTAATTAATAACAAATAATTTATTTCTACAATGTACACTAATACAACAATAAATAAACAACTCGATATTCACACTACAATCACCGTCGCTTTACTAATATCGCTCGCTTTACTCGCTTGTCTCGCTTTCGCTAAGTGACTGAATGCCCCGTCTCAATCAGTCTCCCTGCTTATATAATCGAACGTACATGGTAGAAGATGCTAGATGTTTCGTGACCTTTTTAGATTTAATTGGAAATGATGACTAATTCTTCTCGATCAATTTATAAACGAGTCTATAACGGTTCCGGGAATTACAGGCCTGGATGCGCTTCTGACGCGATATCTTTCTAGTATTTTCTGGAGTTAGTTACTCGATTTTTTTTTCTTATTGTTATTTTGAATTGGTAATAACAGTATTATGTTATAGGCTAATTTCAAGTTGAGATAATACCGGTAGTGGTTTAAGTGGTTTTTGCCAGAAAAAAGCGTTACAATTTGTGCTAGGTGCTACTAACGGTAATATCTCAACTTAAAACTAGCCTATTAATCTGTAGAAAGTATTTACGTTATTTATTATTTTTTTTATATTTAAACATAATTAATTTGTATGTACGAGATTATATAGCAACACTTTTATTATTTATTATTTCACTTTGTTGTGAATTTATGTCCGTTTCTGTGAAGTTTTGAAACATATAATTTTTGCACAATTTTCTATCTCAGCACTAGTACATAATTATTTTAATAATTTTAATTAGTGTTGAAATAATTTTTCTTTTAATTTAGTGTGTGTATATTTTCGAATTAGGGAAGAGAAAATGTGTTTTGTTGTGGCATAAATGGTGCAGTTCCCATGGCTGATTAAGAAAAACCGATAAATCGCAGATTTTGCAACACGATTCTCATGTATCAGCGCTCTCGTTTGAACTTTAGTACTAGCTCGGACATTTAATTCTTTTAATAATATTAAAATATTCGAGTTTATTTCATGGCATGAGAAAATATAATGGTTTCCTTTTAATTACAATTAATATTTGAAACGAAACACGTCGTTTTTAAATGGAATCTCAATTGAAACAATACGGCAAAAAAATTTCCACCGTCTTTGTCTTTGAAGCACACACTTCAATTCAATAATAAATTTCAACGAGCTTTAGTCCCACGGTTATTGTGTTTTTTAATCATCTCATTATCCATTTTTGCATTATTTATAAGAAGTGTGCCCGTTCGAAACTCTCCAAGTCCGATTTGAGTATATGCTCGTTAGGAATTAAAATTTCAAATACGATACTATTTTAATGTTAAGGTGATCAAGTTTATTATTTCCCAACGTATATTAGCAATTATTAAACTGGTTTAGTAAATAGGCACGGACAGATAAATTTCTGCATAAATTTTATTTCTAATTACGATATTTTAGACGATCCGAATGATTATTTTCAACCAATAACCTCAATTCATTTTCTAGGTCAACAGCGAAAACTTCCAAATAAATACAACTAGCATGACTCACATTCAACATCATATCAACAAGAAAAACTAAGAGATGCACCAAAAATTTCTTAATTTCCAATAGAGAATTAATAACATGTTCCTACTTTCTTCAAAAACAGTATCAAAAAATCAGATATTCCGTTGACAAAATTAGAATAAAAAATTTTTCAAAAAAGTTCGAATCCAAGTCAGATCAGTAAATTAAAAAAAAACTTAAACATATCGAAATGTATTATAAAAATCAATAGAAGTCCTAAGAAGACAAAAAAAATGTTGAAAATAGAGATGCAAAAAGATTGACTTTTTTAGGTAAACAAAATCTATTTGTCATCTACTTTCTGAAAAAGTAAATCTTTTTTAATATGCACTTGTAGAAGAAAAAACATATAAGTTGCTAAAAAGCTAGAATTGTTATTTCTGATTACCTTTAGCGATAAACTCAAAAGTTTTTTTCGATGGGCCTGTAAATGCATTGGTAAAGTTTAAAAGTTTTAAATTTTTTTAAAACATATTAACAACAAAACCATTTTTAAAAATATAATAACGTGTAGACTAATGGACTAATTTCAAGTTGAGATATTACCGGTAGTATTGAAAATTTAATTACTTTTTGTGGCAACAACCAGTCACAGCCTCAAATTCTTTTAACTTTACATAGAGATAAAGCCACTGATTTAGATTTACTATAGATAAATAATATTTACATAATTTAAAACTGAAGGGCTATAACTGTAAATATTATAATAAATAATCGAAAGACAATGATCAAATCACGATTAAAATGATTTTTATAGCATTTTATTTACAGTTACAACTCTTTAGATTTAAATTGATTATTATTAGTTGCCTAAAAATCTAAAAATCAGTAGCTCCATCTTATACATTTAACGTGAAAAGATGCTAGCTTTTTGACAAATTTTTATCAGCTGTCCATACTGACGTATTTCTATACTGTGCATATACTATAATATCGTATAATGAAAAAAATAAATAAATAAATAAAAATAAAAGTAACTAAAAATTTATGTTTGAAAACTAAAAAAGCTGAATTTTTAAAATTTTTTGGAACTCTTCTAACCCTATGCACAGACTAATTCGTATACCATTTTGTTAGTTCGCGAATTTTAGTACAGCCTGCAATTACGATTGACAACATTAAGTCGTTTATGTTTCCAAACTATACAAAACAAAGTTTCATTAACAACACCCTTATGAGTATGACAAATCAAAAAAAATTTAAAAAAATTTTTTTTACACTCCTGGTAGTAAATGGACTACTTTTAGCGTCCATTTAGAGAACTAAAGTCCTACATTTAATCCCAAGAAACTAAATTTATTTTTGCTCCCACAGAGATTAAATTTCATACAAAAGTCCAGCAGATTTATATTTTTTAACAAAATTAAGACGTAGGTTTATATTAATATTTTCTGATGCATTATCATTAATGCATTTAGATTAAAAAAAAAATTAGGATGAGTGCTCGAAAGTATAAAAATAGTGTAAATATCACAAATCAGATGTATTTTTTAATTCTTCACTGCGTTTCTACTTCACTACTTCAGTATCATGGTAAATAATATACTATTATATCCTTATATTTGTATGTTTATACAGTACTCAAAAATGTAATGACCTTTCCAAGACTGCACATAAAAAAAATACAGAATCTTCCGTGAAAAAAATATAAAATTTTATGTTTTTATGTTTAGACTTTCATGTCAGAGAATTTATTTAATTCTTGCTGATTATTTTTAGTTGAAGCAGGCATTACCTACTTTTGAGTTCAGCATGTTAGGTTCGAGCAGAACAATAAAAATTTAGATTTATATTTCCAACAACAGTATTAGGGAAATAGAATTTGTAATAAAAATGTAATAAACCAAAAAAATTTAAAATTAAAAAAAAAATCAAGACCAGGTTTTTAATAGAAAATAAATTCTTGCATTGACATGTCTTAAATTAAAAACTATTAACTTACAATAAAATAGTAATAAACTAAAAAAAAATCAAAACGAGGAAAGAGTTGTATATATTTTTTTATATTTAAACGACTCTAAGGCCCAAACTAATACATACAGATAAAAATATCTTCTTACGGACTTTATTGTACAAAATTAAATTTTTTTTATCTTTTTCTTTAATATTTTTTTTAGCTTGGGCTGCTTACACAACGTTTTAAAATAAAAGCAGTATTACATAAATTAAAAACTATCAATAAATTTTTTAAATATGTTTTAATAACTTTGTTCTTAGATATTTTTTATGAGAAAATTAAAAATTGAATTTCGTATATAATTGTTTTAATATTTAATTTTAAAACAAGATATTTTAATAAAAAAAATATTTTTTTTATTTCTCCTTTATGAGCAGGAGACTACGCTTTTGCTGTAAAATGCTCAAAAGCTGTAAAAAACAAAGATGGTTTTCTATGAAACTTCTAGAATGCTTGTTAACAGTAAAAAGGTTTTACAAAATAAAAACAAGACAGAGCAATCATTTTTATTTCGAATGTCGACTTCTGCTAGAGAAATTTGTTGTTTTAGAAAACTCGCAATTTGTGTTTTCTGAGGATTTAAAAGCCTTATGGAATTTCTCTGAGCATCCAAAAGTTTGTTTTTAAATATTATTTTTTAGACATACTCAGAAAAACTCTCTCTGGGACATCCTTCCGGTCTCTAAAAGGCAACTCTTCTTCTAGGAATTTTAGATCATTTTCTTCAAAACTTTCCAGAGTTTATCCCTTCGACACCGTTTTCAGTATCGTGTTGTCGAAAGACCTAGAAACAAGTAGAATGTTAATGTAAAGTATTTAATAGCAAAACGTAAACAAGCTAAAAAAAGTTGACTTATTGTTTGAAATTTACCACTGTTGCGGATTAATTCCAAAGGTTATCAACGTTTAGTCATTTGTCAAATTTAATATATTCAAATAGGTAAAATTAATTTTTTTGACAAGATATGTAGCTTTTATAACAGTATATTGACGTAATATTAAGTAATAATAATAAAATTAAGGTAGCAGACTATAATTTATAAACTTTTTAATATATACATATATATATTTTTATGTTCATATATACTTTTTTATACCTAATAATGTTATTAACGGATTATAAACGTTATAAAAATTAAAGGAAAATATATTTTACTGCATTTTTGTCAACTTGACAATGTCACAAAACTTAATCAGTTTTAAAAGTGGCGTATTAGTACGCCTTGTTTTCCTATAAAAAGCTATTAATAAACAACAAAAATTTTCAATAAATACGAATTCGAGCTTAAATTTTTTTTTTTATCTCAGTGCTTGTCTTACCTAATAATAAATAACATTACAAACAACATTTTTAACTCATTTCAAATTTTGTATTCGATAGAGTGTAACTCACATTTATTAAAAAATAAATGTGCAATAAATTTACAACAAAATTTATTTATCCTAAATGCTTATACGATCACATTTATTAGTTTTTAATAAAAAAACTAACTTTTACATTTCTTACAATAGTTTTAAAAATTAATTTGCAATAAAAAATATTGATTAACTAGAAATTTTTTTAAAAAACCCGAGATCGAATCCGAATGAAACTATTTTTTTTTTACTATTAGCCTAGAGTGATTTTTTCCACAATTAAAATTAATTGTAGCACAGTTAGATCAAATAACCTTTTAAAAAATTAAGTGAAATTCTATTTTGGTCCATCCTGTATGTGACCGAAAAGTTGTGCAATTAAGCTTGTCCCAGTTGTAATTAGGTTGCTCCTCGCATAAACAATATTTGCGTTTCCACTCAAGCCAGACAATATCAAACAATTAAAAGTGGCTGAACAGTTTCGTCTCTAGATAAAAAAAAATTCTAGCGTAGGCACGTGACGCACATAAAAAAGCATCGTACTATAGAGCAGTCATGTGATTCCTTTGAGTTTATTCAGACGTATATTACGGTAGGTCAGCGACCCGAGTTCTGAGCCTAAGAGTTCCCCAAATCGATAAAACAAATTGAGACGCATCGGCCTTTTGAATGAAAAAAAATTCTCTCCAAGACGTGATTTTACCAAGAAATAAAAAATGTCAAATGATATCAGTAGACTTAAACAAGTTAAGGTCGGGGAAATGGTGAAATGGTGGTTCAACGACATTTTCGAGCAAACATCAAAATGATAACAAGGTTATTGGCGTCATCTCCAAATGCAATGCGATAAGAGGTAAAGTGCACAATTATTGCATTGATACGGCTTGCACAAGGGAAGGGTTCGGGGAAAAGTTATGCTGATTTAGACAGCAATTTGCAAAAAGCGCTAAATCAATAGTGATAAGACGGGAAAAATTCGAGCGAAAACACCCAAATAACAAATATTTTGAATTGGAGCGTTACCAACCGTCTTTTATTACAAAGGATAGTTTTTAAAAACATAAACTGTCTTTTAGTCTTTAAGATGTACTTAAAGGACACAATTTATTCTTTGATTGTATTACAAAATGTACAAACAGCCCAAAAAACTTTAAATGCAGCCAACAGACAGTTCGCATGAGTAAATACACTTTTACCACACAAGTTCGGTAAAAATGACTCCATTTTTTATCATTGTGATACGTTTAAAAAAAAATTCTAAAAAAAAAAACAAAAAATATTATTAAAAAAAAGAAATTAAAAATATTATTTTTTTTTAACTTTTTAAATCTAATTAGAAGGCATTATCTTGTGTTAAAAAAATATTGCCAATATCAGATTTCTGTCGTACTTTTTTAAAATAGTGTCTAAAATTTGTCGGCTAAAAAATTTAATACAAATTTTGCATATTACAGCGCATAATTATTTTTAAAATAGTTCTTTTCACAATTTAGTTTGTACGAAGTATTGAATATGTAGGTCATGTGATCGTAACGTAATTTTTTTTAACTGCTCATTTTTTAAAATATGTGCACAATTTTGATAATGTAAATTTCATATTTGGAAAACTGGCTACAGTAAAAAAATTATCTGACACGTAATTTTAATACTTTGCTTCTTTGCTCCTGGTGTCACTTGCAGCACAGACATAAAAGTATCAGTCAATGTCATTAAGTACAATTTTCTACATTGTGGTTCAATTGGTAATTCTGGGTCTAATAAGCTAGTCAGTTTAGAAAGAAAAGTCTTCTGTCAATGCTCGCCACAAATATTTTTGTTTTATACCAGTCGAAGCTGATTTCAAAATTATTAACAACAAGATTTCTATAAAAGCTGTTTTGTTGATATAGATAAGCTGTTGTTTAAAAGTTACATAATAAAATATTGTTATAATTACTTTTTATCTCATCTGGATCTATCAACTTAATAAAATAAATGTCTATTAAATATTTTTATCCATGTAGATTGAGTAAATGAGCTTTTTTGTACTCCAAACTAAAGATCCTTTTCTTTGTAAGAAAACCTGATAGATCTACGAAACAAGATAATAATCTGCATCTATAAAAATAACATAAAGTTTTATAAAGACTTTGCAACCAGTAATTAGCAAATATTCTCAATGTTTTCATAAATCTAGATGTACGCACTTATTTATTGTCGTGTGATTCAAGATCCAAATAATTTTAAAAAAATATCTATTTAAAATTGTGATAGATCTAGATTTTAAAAGTTAAGTTACAAATTAATTAATAATAAGAAATGGTCATGACTGCAATAGCATCTATATCACAAATTATTAAAAACTATTCTTAGAGACAGAGATTACTGGTTAGATGCAGATGTTATTTTTTTGCAGTTTAAGGTCTACGTCTCTAAGTGTACGAATAAATTTTAAAAACAATGAAATGTGTTATATAAAACAAAAAAAACAATATCTGTAAAAATAAGATTATGTTTTAAATCAATATTACGTTTCTTCTAAATCTAGAACTTCGTAACTTTGTAAAAATTAAATAAGTCAGGATCTAGATAACTTAAAAAATCTATTCAAAAAGATAATAGACCTATCTTTCCATTATCTATCTCATCTAGATCCACCAAGCTAAAAAAAATTGTGAAGCAATCTACTACGTAAACCTGATCCTAAATCCTTTAATCTTCTAACATAGATTATAAAATTGCGTAGCTGAAAACGTTAATGTTTTGTCTTTATTTTACAGATCAAAGTATACATAAATCTTAAAGACGACTAGGTATAAATAAAACTATCTTCTTCTGTAAAAATTAGAGAACGTTTCATAAGTACAGTTACCTACTTTTACCTAAATTGTACCAAGTAATTAGCAAAAATCATTTTTGTAGAATTAAATATATTTTTGGTTTTGTAAAACAAATAAAAAAATCTGTCTACCTAAAAATAAAATAGATTTAGATTTTAAATGTAAAATACCTTTTAGTAGTTAAAAAATAAAAACTATAATTTTTATGTCTTACTCTATCTGCATTAGGGTGGGCCAAAAAAATCGATTATTTTTTTTTAACTTCCGACACTGAAATATTGGTTTCTTGGCACTTTTAAAATATGCTTTTTTAAGATGACCTCCTAATTTTAATAGGAAAGACTCTCTCATCGCAGTTTTCCATTTTTTTTCAGTTTCATATGGTAAAATTCATATCTCGTGACTTCTTGATTGTACAGAAAAAGTTTATTTACATTTTTTGTAGGAATTTTAACTCTCTAAAAAAAAAGATTTTACAATTTTTTTATAACTCTTACCGTTTAGAAGATATCAAAGGTCAAAGTTTGAAGAATTTAGCAAAAATTTCTTTTTTACTTCTAAATTTTATAACTCGTAGATAAATAAATATTATAAAGTGCGCAACATACGGTTTTGTAAAAAATTAAACGGTCTTCAAAAAAAGTCGTTTGTAATTATTCGATTACTTCAAACATTTAAAAAAAAATGGGGATTTAGTATCAAATTTTGGTTTTTAAAATGCGAATATCTTCTAAATGGTTAGAATAATCAATTAATCAGAAAAGACCTTTTTTATAAAGCGTTTAATTTTCTACAAGGCTGTATGTTGCGCATTTTATAATATTTATTTATCTCTGAGTTATAAAATTTAGAAGTAGAAAAGGAATTTTTGTTAAATTCTTCAAACTTTGACCTCCAATATCTTCTAAATGGTAAAAGATATAAAAAAACTGTAAAATAACTTTTTTGTAGAACGTTTAATTTCCTACAAAAAATGTAAATACAAATTTTCTGTACAATTAAGCAATAACGAGATATGGATTTTACCATATGGAACTGAAAAAAAAAATTAAAAACTGCGATGAGGGAGTTTTTTCTATTAAAATTTAGAGCTCATCTTGAAAAAGCATTTTTTAAAGGTGCTTAGAAATCAATTTTTCAGTGTCGGAACTTCAAAAAAAATAATCGATTTTTTTGGCCCACCCTAATCTGCATCTATCAATTTTACAAAAAACAAATTATGTAAATCTTGTTCTGTAAACCGATCTACTAGCAAGAAGCTACAACTACAAAACTAAAATGCCATCTATATTACAAAATGTTAAAAAAAATCTTTAAAATTAAATTTGTTGACTACATAAATATGGTTTGATTTACTTTTAGTATTTACTTTATTTCTGTGATTATTTGTTGTAGAAAAGTAAGACACTAAAAAAAAATCAAAATTTCTGATTATGTCAATTTTTCTTTAAACTGCAGCATTTTAACGTACAACTCAATTATAAATGGATTAGAATAACCTCCTTAATCAGTTAATCACACTAACAATAATAGTTTTAACAAAAAAATAATCTGTATGCTGCAATTTTTTAACTTTTGAGAGAATGTTGCCAAATTTAGCTCCCACTTTTCTATGGTCGTCACTCTACATAATAGTGTCAAAAAATGCGCTTTGCTTTACCAAAAATTAAATGCTACAGTTTATAAAAATGAAAAAATATCGTAATTGAAACTATGGTCACAAAGATATTGTAAAATTAAATTTTAGAAAACTGGCAACAAGTGTCATTAAAAACAATTTTTTACATTATGAGTTTACCGGTAATTCTGAGTTTAATAGGCTAGTCAGTTCATAAAAAAAGTTTTTTGTTAATAGAAAACTCGCCTTAAACATTTTGGTTTAACAAAATTCATAATAAAGCTTTCTCTTTGGGCTTCGTGCAAGGTTCAATGAAATATTGCTGCAAATAAGCAGAAGAACTGCAACCTGAGTTTCAGTGAAACTGGTAAATCTCAACCGAAAGCCCAAGCTCAACATTTTTACATACATTTTGCTAAAAACTTTTGGTGGGTATGTCAAAATTTTTAAATACAGAAATTTTGTATTTTTTATCAGTGCAATATTTCGTTTTTGAATTACAATTCGATGTTGTTAAACGTTGTTTTTACTACCAAGTCGTCAATATCGAAATTAAATAAGGTATGAATTGTTTTTAAAGGTCTTTTTTGATAGTTATATCATTACCATAATAATAAAATAAATTTATCGCTTTTATAAAACTTGCAAAAACTATTACAAAGTAATAAAGAAAAATTATATTTTTTTGTAACTGATGCTTATTTAGATCTCTACCACATATTAGTACCAAAATTGTTACGTTCTGTGAAATACATTACTAGTAAAACAGCCGCAAAATCGAATTTCGTGGACAGTTGCACATAAAAAATATGCAAATAATTTTTTATAAACATCTTTTATATCACTAATGTAATTGATAGTAGTTGTAATATTTCTATCCTTATTTTCCTTTGTTATTCATTCTTCTCTCAAAAAAAAAAATTTTTGAAAAATTTTGGTTAAATTGGAGTAAATATTCAGTTTTTTCAGTAAAATGATGCTTTCTCACAGTTATTTTCTTATTTCAGCAATGAATCAAGCTCAGACACGTCTTGGCTGCATTTTCCCCATTTCAGCTGTCTGAAAATACTGAAAATTTACTACCGATAACAAAACAATCGTGAAAAATTGCCTCATAAAGGTCCTTCAGGACATCTATTGTAAAATTTAGCACACCAGTGGAACACTTTTATGCATTCTGAAAATTTTTCAAAGAGATAATGTCCCAATTTATGTAATTAAATTGCATGTATGAGTCGTTCGTATCTTCGTAAATCTAGGAACAATTCATAACCCGTCTTATTTGCATAAACATTTCATAGTGAATCAAGCAAAGACACGCCTTGGCCGCATCTCAGCCATCCCAGAAATGTCTCGATCCCTAAACAATATAATGCAGTCGCAATACGAACTTTCTTGAATTGACTAAAATTTGAAGCAGTGTATTTTTCCATCAGTGAACACACCTCTTCTTCGATCATGACCACGAAGATATTTTCGTCTGGCTGGTGGCCATGAGAAGAGCACGGCCATCGACGGTGTCGTGAACTTGCCTCATTTTGGCAACGCTGAAATTTCTTTGTCGAGAGACCTTCGACGGAATTATTTATAGGTGGGCTTGTTTGAAGAACCCACTTAAGGCGAATTGTTTGAGCAAATATGCGACGAGACGAAAAGGTGTAAAATCACTGGACGAGGCTGAGTTTCATAATCGAAAAAAAAACCAAATTGGTATTTCAGTCGACATTTCGTGTGATACCAACATAAAACGACAAAAGAAAACTAGCATCTAAGCGAGTCAAAGGATATTCGTTCTTGTAGATTGCCAAAGATCATTCCATACAATCTTATGCAAATTTCTCATAAAATTTTACAAATAAGTAAAGAACTACGCTCTTATTGCCATTTCATTCTGTTATATTATTTTGTCCGATAATGTCCAAAATTTACTCGTATATAGTCAGCTTCGCCATTTTGACATTTACATTTTTATGACAATATCGTTATCAGTGTTCTGATAAATACTATTGCTGGAATTCTAAATCACTACGCTACTCTATCGGAGTAGCGCAAAGTTACGCCATCTCATATAAATAGTATAGTGAAGTTACGACGTTGCCCCTAGCAACTCAAATTACACCGGTGGAAATCTGATTTAGAATTAGGCCCTATGTTATTTTCTCTAAAATACAGTGGATAGCAATAGCAATAGAGTATTTGACTGATTTCCACTTTTGATTAAAATTTTGCAGAAAACGTAAATATTTCTTAAACAAAATGCAATTTTAACAGGTGTTAGACCCGTGAACTGAAACGTCAATCAGAGTGTAGTGCATAGTGACGTCACATATTACACTGCTTTCAACTGGTTGGATGGCTAGACGCTTTGTATAGACAACCACCAGCTCTGAAAATCAGTGCATTCCATAACTGATATTGTTTAAATAAAAAGCAATCAATTGATTTAAATAATTTTAAAATATAAAAATCTAAAACTGACATACACCATCTTGTGGATAATATCTACAAGAATGTATCTTCTATAGAGGTACTATATATAATACAATGGCAATTGGCAATAACGATTTGAAGAAGTAGTAATCAATAATTTTTGTTGATTTATTCACTCATTTATTTATAAATATACAAATTCTTTCATAGAACAAACAGTTTGTCTTGTACATCACGTAACTAAGCGTTTTAGCTGGCTGCAGCGCGCAATTTGAAATTCAAAGAGTGGTCAAGTAGCTCGTTGAAATAGCCCAGCCGAAAATTTTGTTAAAGTTCAAAAAATTCTAACTTCTGTAGAAATAAAGTCATTTGGATGATCTTCTAAGACACTCCCACTTTACAAAAAAAATGTTGTTTTTTTTTAATGGGTTTTTGAGAGCTGTTTACGCTATATCTCAAAACAGTCTTTGCAAACTTTTAACTGCGTTTAAAAAATAGAATGGGGATAAGGCTTGCCAGACCTTCTAGTATGTTTAACAAAAATCTTCTATATTTAAGAAAAATCTTCTATCTTGTATGTACATTTAATATAGAAGAGGATTCTTCTATATTTTAATAAATTTGTAAAAACAAGCAATTTGACAACTATTTACATTGCCTGGCACCGAAGCACCGTATTGTTTTGCTTAAATGGTCACTGTAACTAGAATAATAACTTTTTGAATAATATAAGATCTCCATCTATGATGTTAAAACACTTTTATTTTACAAAAAAACTGTTTAATTTTTTTTCTAGAGACGTCTACGTTGTGTTTCAAAACGGTTTGGTTTTGCAAACCTTTCGCTAAGTTTAAAAATTAGGATAAAGACTAGAATTGCAAAATCTTCTATTATACCTTCTATTATAAGTCTTCTACATTTGAAAAAAAAAATCTTCTATATTCTATGTACATTTGAAATAGTAGTCAAATCTTCTGTATTTGAATATATTTATAAAAACGAACAATTTGACAACTATATACACAATCTGGCAATAGAGTATAAAATTGTTGCGCATAAACGGCCACTGTGACTAAAATAATAAATCTTTGATTTGAGTTAAGTACCATCTCTATGTTATTACTTGGACTAGAAGAATATTCCAATAAACAAACTACCTATAGCTAGCCATCTTCCAAAAAATTGAGTCGTCCAATATTGTATAATATCTTTTGTATTAAGTATGCCAACTGCAATAGTGCATTTGTGAAATAGAAGTTTTTTCAGTGACAATAAATATGAAATAACCAGTAACAAAAAGAGATATTCTACAGAGCAATTTTTACAGACAAAATGGATCTCAATTGAACAAACTTTATTGTTCGAACAGATTTTCCAATTTGTTGTAACATTTTGCTTTTTTTATTTTACAAAATTCTTAGTTTTTAGAGTGTGACAAGAGCGCCACAAATCATTAAAAAATTATACAATATCAATCATTTTTCGTTATCTAATAAATTTTACTTTTTCGAAGTTAATCACTGAAGAAAAAGATTGCTAAAATATGTCTAGCAATAAAAAAACTGATTATGAAAACCAAAACTTGGTGCTCTTAGCAAAAATAATTTGCGTGGATTCTAGGAACACCAAGTTTTGATTTTCTTAACCAAATGTTTTATTGCTGAACGTATTTTAACAAATTTTTTTTTCAGTGAGTTCATTAAATGGTAATCTTTTTAAATGTAAATAAATTGAATAAAACTTTGTTAGTAAGTTTCTACTTACTATTAAAAAACTTTCATTTATAAATATACATTTAATAATTATTTATTGTATAAGTGTTTTAGACAGCGTTTTATCCACGCAAAAATGTTTAAGCGCGAGACACAGTCGAGCGTTTTATATTCTTAAGTGGATAAAACGCGACTAAAACACGAATCCAATATAACGTTTTATTCACAATTACAGCGATTTAAAGTGAGAATTGCCAAAATTACATCTCATGTCATCAAAAAATTATTTGACATTACACTCTGACAGCGGATGTCACCTCAAAAATCATTGAAATTAACTAAAAAACAGGGGAGGTGTTGAATCGTTACTATTGATTTTCGATTGTTTATCGACTCCATTTGTACAAAACGCTGTGCAAGTTGGTGAAAATGGAAGAAAGTGCTACTGTTCCTGAGACAATTCTTGAAGAAGCTGAAGAAGCGACTTGCCAGTTATTGTCTGCAAAGTCCAGGGAATATTATGAAAAAACATTTTCAGAATTTAATGAATGGAAAGAAGAACGGGGGGTAATGACAATAAATGAAAAAGTTCTGCTATCGAATTTCTTAAATTTTAAGAAAAGATATGCAATTTTATCCATGTGGTCGAAGTACTTCATGCTGAAGGCCGCTAAAAGGTCTATAAAAATATAGACATTGGAAAATATAGTAAGCTCATGGCCTATCTGAAGAATCAGTCAAGAGGATACAGGCCGAAGAAAACTGCAGTATTGGAAAGAACACACGTAGAAGAGTTTTTGACAAGGGCTTACGATAAAGAATATTTGATGATCAAGGTAATCTCTGTCATTACATAGACATTGTAGATAATAAATTTTAGAATATTTTAGGTTGCATTAATAATGGGGGTGTCTGGTGGCTGTCGATGCTGTGAGCTGACAAATTTGAAAATCAGTAATGTAATAGACAGGGGTGCATACCTGATTGTTTCGATACCAAATACCAAAACGGGCGTTTTACGAAATTCACAATTATAGAAGAAGAATTCTTTATCAACACTGTGGAGAAGTGTAGGAAATACATGTCCATACGTTCGAAGAAGTTATCCATTGATTTTTTTACAATACGCTTATCAAAAATGTACATCGCCACCTGTTGGAATTAATACTTTATCAAAAGTTCCTTCTAAAGTTGCTTCGTTTTTGAATCTGGCGAACGCAGAAGCTTATACCGGCCATTGTATAAGGCGCACTTCAACAACTTTACTTGCCAATGGACGTGCTAATCTTACAACAATTAAACGACATGGTAGGTGGAGGAGCTCCGCGATAGCAGAAACTTATCAAAGATTCTGTACCTAATAAGCTTGATATCGCAAGGAAAATCCAAGGTTCTCCTGATACTAGTCGTTCCTTACTAGAGGAGAAGTCCATTGTTCCTACAACTACTATTCGTTCTGGAACCGATAACAACTACAAGCTTCTTGTTAATGGAAACGAAGTGCATTATGATAAAACAAAAACGAAATGTCTATTAATGTAAATGTTAATGTCAATATTAATAATAAATAGAATGCGATTGATTTAAGATTGTATTTTTTTATTATTCCACTAGTGGAATAATGTGATTTCATTATTCTACTAGTGGATAAAGTGTTAGTTTATACGGTTTGTAAGTGTGGATAAAACTTCAATTAAAAGATAATTGTAGATAAAAATATTCTTTATTATTTTTATTTGTCAGAATAGGTAGTAGATTTTATAAAATGTACTTCGATAATTAATACAAAAAACATATTTTTTACCAGTTTATTAAAAATAATATGTGTACGAAAAATTGTAAAAAAAATGGCGATGGTAACATTAAATTACCTTTGTGGTAGTGTTTCTTATATTTTGGATTTGTAGAGTATCTAGAGTTATTACCGTAGTTGCTTTATTTCAAAGTTATATTTAATTTAAAATAACTTAGTTAAGTAGCAATAACTAAAATCTTACTCAACAAATTACTAGTAAGTTTAAAGCGTTTAAAGTCTTATTGTAAGTCATAAATAAGTTGCGGAGACTTCAAACATTACACTTAAACAAAAATTTCTTCAAAGTAACATTACAGTAACAAATTACAGTCACCGTTACTATAAAGTTCCATCAACTTTAAAGTAAATGGCAACGGTTTTTTCTTCCTATCAAACACCATCAATTTTACTAAAGAAAAAAAATTAGGAAGGAGTAGTTTAAAAAAGTGATTATAACGAAAATTGTACTAGAAATAATTGCCTACAAGTTACTTTCAATTAAAAGACGTAAATTAATTAATTTATTGGTAGTATTAACTACGTCGCACAAACTAAAAAAGCGATTATATCTTCATGAGATGCTACTTAGGTATTTAAAATACTAAATGATAGTAATTCAGGTAATATAAAAAATTTATAATTGCGTGAATGTTGTTGCATCATATTCCAAATTTTTGTTTGCCGTAACCTGATTTGAAATTTCAAGCAAAACCTTGTTTTTCCATACAATAGTCTAAAAATTTACAAGATTTTCCATCAAACTATCCGAAACGATTGTATGGAAATTGAGTGCTTAATATTTATAGTCGCAAGTACATATCAGACATTGTTTGAAGCTATGATTTCATAGGCCCACAATTAGAATACCGTTTGAAAAATTCATAAATTTTGAAAAAAAAAATTGTATTCGAGGTCAAAAAGAAATGTTCAAAATGAGTGTTTTGAAGCGATAAAAGCGCGCCTTATCTGAATTTGTCCTAATTTAAATCTAGTTGAAAAAAATCGATCAAAAATATTTTTATCGGTCGTAAATGATCGCAATGGCCCAGTTCTTCGTCACCCAACAAATTTCCTAATCGCATTCTGATCATTTCGTCTATCTTGAAGTAGAACGAAATGCATTCTCTTCTCCTCGATCGTATCAAAGGATTTAACTGTCACTTCTTCAATTTTTCCTTGATTAGAAAATGCAAGAATGTCGTTACGAAACAGACGACATCGATGAATTCTTATTCAATAAGACAACAAAAGAACCATTTACTCTGGGAGGCCTTTACTAACGTTTTCGTTCTCGTGCTGACATTTATTCGGCCTTGTATTTACACTAGCGTTTTTCCAAAAAGTGGATCAATTTTCACGCAATTGATAAAATTTTGGACTACATTGTGCTTTATGGGCTGATTTCAAGTTGAGATAATACTAGTAGTATCGCAAATTTTAATACTTTTTCATGACAATAGCGAATCACAGTCCCAAATTTGTTTATTTTTCCATGGAAACGAAGATACTACCGGTATTATCTCAACTTGAAATCAGCACATTAAACTAGGTTATATATACTAATTATTATAATAAGACACATAATAGATATTTTCTAAAGTTTGCTTAGTAATAGAAGAAACAAAAATATTAAATTTGAGCTTTGATAATAATTAAAAACAAACATAAAAAACAAAGCAATAAAAAATTAATTTGTTTACTTAGAGGTTTGGTTTTGTGTTGTTTTCTGTACAAAAATTTATTAACAACATTAAAGTAGTTAAATAAATTAAATTGATACAATAAATAAACAAATAATTAAATAGGTAAATAAAATTAATTTCTCTCGACCTAAAGATAGAATATAGAAATATTTTTTGCTTTTAGGTTTGTACCATTCTATAACAAGCGAGCAGTAAAAATCTCAATACAAGAAGGCACTAAATAATATTGTTTTTGTGTGAAATTCTGTGCTCTAAAAATCCTTGAATTGTTATTGTATAAATTAGTCTGTAATAGATCTTTTTTTTTTTACTTTTGATCTGTCAATTTTGTATTTGTGTGAAAATCTGTGTTTTTATCTATAAAACAAAGAAGTTTAATTATTAGAACCAAACCAAAATTAAAACCAAATTAAAATTGTAATTTCTAAATAAATAAAATATAAAGCAAGAAAATAGTTCGTTTAATTCTTTAAAATACAGTGAGAACGAAAATAAGCCAAATTAGCGTTAGCTGTGCGCGTTTTTCTTAATGAAGCAAAACTATACAACCATGCTAAACCAGAGTTAGCTGTAATTCAGTTTATTTTCGTTTGCATAGTAAATATTATGGCTAATCAATATTTATTTATTGTTCTTAAATAGTAAATAAATTATATACCAAGATAAATAAAACATTTTAAAACGCCAAAAATTTAAGAAATTACCCTAAGTTATTTAAAAATTTTATAAAAAAAATAAACAATTTGCAAAAGCAAAAAAAAATATAAATGGGCTAGGGTATGAAAGCTAACGTTACAATAATTACCTAAAGCTAAATTTAAAAAAAATGTATGTGGAGGTGAAAACAGGATAAACAAAAAGACAGAATCTTCCTCCAAGTTTCTCCAAACGAGCTTTTGTTTCAATCAAAAATAGAATCACTATTTGTATATTTTTTAATTAAACATTTTTTTTTAATATTTTATAGTTTTACTTTAAAAAAATAAATATTTTTTGTTAGAAGAAATGTTTATTCGCTGCTTCGTGCAAAAGCCTGGAGAAGGTAAAAAAATCTATTGAAGCGGATAAACTGGAGAATTTTTACAGTTATAAGTGTCATACTTCACATCCATTTTTTTACAACACACAAAATAATCGACTAGCTTCTATAAACTTAGAAAAACGAATTTATGTTTTTTATGCAAATCTACAACGTAGCTGCAGTTATAAAGCTGCGACAACAATTAACAAACCTCAGAGTGGCAGGTGTAAGTGTCTTAATACCTACGTAGCAGATTTAAAGGCTGTAATAGCTTCTTGTTGCAGGTTTAGGTGATGTAATAGCTTTAAAAACACTTTTAATGTTGTACTGTTTTTTTCTAGTGCTACAACAGTTTTCGTATATTGTATTAGATCATATTCTATAAATGACATTGATCGGTGTAGCAATAAAAGACGTGGAACCCTTCAACAATGAGCTTGTTGAAAGTACGAGAAGAAAACACTCTCTTTTATAATGCATTTATAAATAAGGTTCTTTCTCTTTCAATGTTGGGAGTTAGGTCTCGATTTCCTTTAAGCCTGCAACTGTAAAACTGTTGAGTTCTCCACATATTTACTGTGTTTCTTGAATACTCGAAATAGTTAGTAACTAAAATGTTTTAAATCCACTGGTGTAGATGGGTCAAACTGGTCAAATCGAAATTCAACTCCCACCAACGACATTACAGAACAGTCTTATTTATAAGTGCGTTAAGATGCACTATAGTTCCTGCTTACCCAAAAAGCTGGTCCCTACTTTCCACAAACACCTGCTAAATAGCTCCACCTTTTTTATTGCTTTACCAGTCAAAGTCATTTAAATGGAATTTATATACCCCTCAATAACCTCAAATATTTTAATTGAAAGCAATGAATCTAAGCTTTTTTCTAACGGTAGATAGAACGGTACCCTAATAAACGCCAGTAACCCTAAACACTCTCGATTTGGCTAGATCGTCGTAAGGTAGAACCCTGCCTTATGTCGATAGAAATAATTTGAATTCTAAAGATGTATACTAAATGGCGAGAAGTTAAAATAAAACAAGAGATGTTTAAAATAAATTACAAACATGATAACAATGCAAATAACTTGTGTGGTCAGGAAATATTAATACTTAACTCTAAATTCATAAATACAAAAAAAAAATACCTACGACTAATATTAGGCTAATTATATTCCAGAAAATGTAGAATCGGGTCTAAAGTCCTTACCCATGTTTACCAGGAGCTGTCAGGCTTGGATCTTTTGTTGTCCACAATGAGAAAGCGATCATGCAGATTCGGATTTTTTTATAAAAGAGCGGTCAGAAACTCTTCTTCTAAACACTTCAGTCTTTAAAACTGATATCCTCAGCAGTTTTGTTTTCAAAATAGAAGCAAATAATCTTCTTCTATTTATTTTACAGAGTTCCAAAATTTGCGGAGTAAATTGTTAAAAAATTATTTCTATTTTGATAATTTGATACATATTTGAAATAATAGAGATTTTAATTATCTGGTCAAAACGTGAAGTTTATAGGTAAACTTGCAAGACTATGTTGTCAAATAAGTTTTTAAACAAAATTAACCACAAAATTATTTCTAAAAACGTAATAAACCCTATATCAAATGTGCAAAGAGACTCATACTTAATCATTCAAGAGTCTTAATTAAACAAAATGCACTAATGCAGAGACTTATTATTAACACTTCTTGCGAATCTAAAAATAAAAGTAACCAATAATGTATATTTAAGTTCTTGAAAAGTAGAGAAAATAATATTTTTTTAATAATCTTTTGAGCTTTTTTATTGGGACACCTGTAGATACAAATAAAAAAATTTAAAAATCCATTGTAGTCGATTTTGGTTAAGTTTATGTAAATAGAATATTTTGATAATAAAAAATATATTAAAATTAGATTTGGCTTGATTCTAGAGAATAAGATTCTTCACTTTCAAAAACCAGAAAAAATTAAATGTTGAAAATAAAATATCAAAAATTTAAATTTAACTAAACTAACCTGACTCAAGTAAAAATTTCAAAACGAATTTTTTATTTAGTTTGACTATTTTTTTTAGTAAGAAATGCAATTGCAAACAGATATATATATTTTTTTTACATAATTTATAAATTTGTAAACATAGGAAGGTCTTTAAATGCCTTTAAATTCCGGTGCTTATTGAGAATTTTCAAGTGAAAGTAATGTGTTACAAGGTTAGTACCGATTATCATGAAAAGAACTGTACGAGTACTCCGAGTTCAAAGTGTATGAAATAAATGAAGCTGTCAAATTGTATCTTTTTAATTTTTTTTTACAAAAATGGAGTTTATAGCATTAGCTTAATGTCAGCAAAAAGTGGTCATAGTTAATTCGAGTTGATCATTAAAGAGCATAATATTTCCGGTAGATAATTTCAATAAAAATAAAAAAAAAGAAAATTAATAAGTAGATTGTTGAAATAGTCGATCCTAGCATTTACCATTTTCTCTCAGGTAAAAGCAGTCATTTAGCATTAAATTATAGATAAAATATATAATTTAAAAATAAGCAACAAACCGAAGAATTTAATGGTTATGCAAGTATAACCATCATTAGTTAAAATTAACCATTAAACCGGTCACATTCAATAAAATATTAAGACGGAATAGTAAACACCAACGTCACGAATTTTTATTCGGTTCCCCTCCTTCGATTAGAAAAAATTCATTTCTAAATCTAACTTCCAAAGAGGGGGCCGCACCAACGAAACTATCCGTAGGTGGGGCACCATTAGAAAATAATTATATAGAAATTCCAAATGGCCGCGGCCATTTTAGACTGTCCAAGGTTGTGTTTTTCGGCATGATTCAAACATTCTGACCTTGGGGGCCTCCTTCATTTTACATCGATTCAGGGACTTGAAAATTGTGTACAAGGACTGGATACGTAATTAATTTAATTAAGTAATCCAATAAAAATTGAGCTGTCCAATTGGTGGACGGAGTGAATCAATGAAGTCGCGAAAATATCATCGAGGTAATCAAGGACGAGCTGATACTTTTACAAAATTTTTCCGTTAATTAAAACTGGAATTGTATTAGAAAAAACCAAACGTATCCTGGAGGCTTAGATAAAGAAGTTGAAATAAGTACTATAAATTTGTAATTTCAACATTCGTTTGTTAAATATGCATGTTAAAATAATGCTAATGTATTCATTCGTTTTGTCATTGAAATGTTAACGTTAACAATGTACTGCACTTGGCAATCACCTCGATATTATCTCGTTAATATCATTTAACGGTTGCAGTCGATCGCTCACGCAATACAAGCCTATAAACTAATTATAAACAAAAAATAACAACCCAATTATCACCCTTCAAAAAATTAATCCCATATTTGCAAAATTGTTATTAGCTAAATCTAAATCACTTTGTTTGACTCATCTTGGCTGTTTATATCTATAAAAAATTCTTATTACAATAAAAAAATCAAGTAAAGTGAAGTAATTAACATCGATTGACAGCACGTATTCATTTAAAAATCATAAAATACTCGTATTACAAATGAATAGTAAAGCTTACACATTATATTGTAGCACAGTAATAATCATTTACTATAAAAAATAAATAAATGAATTGATACTCTAAAATATACAAACTATTTAGTTTAATAAATATGATAACAAAAATTTTTAAAAAAAAATACTATACTTTCAGAAGATACACTCCTTGTTCAACTAAAATAATAGAAAGATTGTTTATTATCAAAATTATAAAAAATGTAGTGTTAATCCTGTAGTAGCGGCCACATAAGAGTGAGTTGACGTCATCAGATAATCACTATGTTTGGCCAGATTTGCTGCAGCATTGCTGTGCTATTAATCTAGACAATAAGAATATTACAATTTAAGATGCCAAAAAATAAATGCACTACTGTGATTTGGAAAAAAAGTGTAAGGAGATAAAATTACTTTGATGAATGATGAAAGATGATGAGCATCTTGTGAATCAAATATTAAGACTTCTTTTAAATGAACATTGTAGACTGCACACCAGAGCTTCGCAAAAAGCGCTTCTCGCGGTCAAAGAAACAAAAAATATTGTAATTAAGAAACTGTAAAAAATAATACAAAAATAATTAAAAGTTTGACGGTCAAATGTTAGGAGTTTTACCTATTGTAAAAGAGATTGATTACTGTTTTTTATTTAATTATTTATATTGCGTTATTCTTTTTCGCGGATCTTCTAGAAAGTTTACTTTAAATTTTTTTGTTTGCTCTTAAGCATTACAGCACAAGTGCTATAATATTATTCAATATCAATAATAATATTTTAATATTATAGCATATATAGCACACACTTCTTTAAATCTTGCGCTTTGCTGCTGTATTCGTAAACACGAATTCGTACTACAAAATTGACTTTATTAAACACGTTCTTCAAAAATTTGAAATGTATACTATTTTCACTTTTAGTTAGAACGTTTCTATTAAAAACATCTTGTAAACTATCGAATTTCTTTAAAAAAATCTGTTCTTTAGGTCGGCGTTTTTAATAATAATAATGTTTATTAATGGCCGCGCTAATTACAATAATACATAAAAATAAACAATAATGAATGAAAAGATATACTTAGAACTTGTTACAATGTTAAAAAAAGACCAAGTCACTATTTTCGATCACAATCTTTAAGTCTTTTAAAAATTTATTTTTGAAACACTTGTCAAATTTACATTATCTGAAAATTTGATGTCTTTTTTAGATGGTCTAGAAACTATAAAAAAAAATTCAAAGTTAGTACAATGGTAGGGCACATCCCAGAAAAAAATCGTTCTTTTTTAAATTTTTCTAGAATTTTCTTATTCGTTTAATTTTTTTTTTTTCTAAAGTTGTTGAATATCAGTATTCTTCTAAAATCTACATTTTATTTTTATTTCGGATAAAAAATTTTTTATGGTTCAATTCTTTTTAAAAATCGATTTTTAAACTTATCTCCAAATTTTTCTTATACTTCCTATATATTTCTTTAAGCAAAGTTTTTGTTTTTCCTGTTCTTTTAGTCACCATTTTTTAAGTTTATAAAGCTTCTTTTGTTCTTTTTTTTTGAATTGTATTTTTTAAAGTTGTTTTCACATATATTTTCGTTTTTTTTAGAATTTACTTTTGCTCTCCTTTTCTTCTACACATAACTCTTCTTTCAATTGTTGTTTTTTTTTTCAGACAATCTTTGATTTTTAAGTTTTTTTTAGAATATTATTTTGTTCCTATCAAAAAAATTTTGTGTGTATTTTTGTCAAAATGTTTCTTCTTCTTTCTCTTTCAGTCGTTCTTTCTAGGTTTGTCTACTTTGTATCTTTTTCGACATCTAGAGATCTTAGATCATTGTGACAAACCACGTTCATTTTGTTCCAAAAGTTGTTGAAATTATAGAAAGATAGGCAGAAAAATATTCCGAAACATCGTCAACCAACAAATCTGATTTTTCTGTTCCTTTCATAATATCAATAACGTCCATAATAATGACTATTGTCGATACAAATTTCTCTATAAAAAAATTAAAGAACAGAAAAAGAACAAAAGGTTGCACAATAAGAGACCAAATAAGAAATAAAGAAGTAAAGTAAAAATTCATCGAGAAGTATATTCTCGATGAATGATAAAATACATCAGAACACAATAGAATGGAAACAAGATATTGAAAGAATGAACGATGATAGAATGGTAAAACAAGTAGTACGTTATAGACCAAGAGAAAAAAGAGACGTAGGTAGGCCCATAAAAAGATGACTAACATGATGACAAAACAGGCTGCAAGCCTAATCCTTGAAGTGCAGAAGAAGAAGAAGAAAAAAATTGAAAAAATCTCAGCAAACCCCTACCTGGTTAAATTGAGGTCCTCCTAAACTTGTTAGTCCTTGTTAACCCAAGGTCACAAAATTACCGGTCTGTCTCTGCCATTAGGCAGTCATTAACAATGGGCAATAAAACAAAAATTTATTGTCCGTAGTTTTCAATTTTAACATTTTGACATTTAATATTTTATATTAAAGTGTTTGAAAAATTAGATTTTTGCTTTTAATTGTGCATAATACGTCGTGTGTATTAGAGCATAAACGTCTCTTATGAAAAATTAAAATTTTGTTGATTTAAAGAACTAAAACAATGCCAAGTTAAATAAAACATTGTATGTACTGCGGGCAGAATCGTCACTAATGGCTCTCAGAAATTTAAAAGCTCTTTTACGTCGTGCTTTAAACATTTCTTCGTGTTATAATCCCCTTGATTATGTCCTTAATACATAAATAACTATTACAATTATCAAAATGTAGTCAATCGATGCAATTTTTTATTACTTATTTCTCACCCAAAATCTTTATTCACTTTCAGTCCCGTTATGTAGCTTGCTGATGAGATATTTGAAGTCAATACATCACTGTTGGGGGTTATTAGACCTAAACTTGTAGAAACAGTGTTTAGGGTTTCTGAAGGCTATTATAGAATTTAAACCTAAGTAAATAAAGACGTTGCTTTTGATATTTGAAGGCTCTAGAAGGTATTAAAGCACCTAAATTTTCTATGAAAATAGCAACTTCTAGAGTGGGCTGAAGCCAATACCTACCTGCTATTGGGAGCTATTATAGCAGTTAAACCTACAAGAAGCTATAAGAATAGCTAAAGGTGTAATTAAAGGCTATAAGGTTTCAGTGTTATAAGGAGAAAAAAAACACCTAAACTTGCCGTTGTTGACACATTACAAAAAAATTGTGCACTATAGTTTCGCTGGACATTATTTTGATTTCTTACAATCTAAAGAGTTGGTTTCCTAAAAGAATGATTTATTTAACAAAGAATTAATTTACATAGTTAAATCTCAACAAACTAAATAAAACACTTCTATTGTCTTGAATAATTGCCGGTGATTTGCCCGTGATAACGGCTCCGTAGGGTGCGTATGGCTTATTCAATATTCTATCTAAATTCTTATTAATTTTGCGTTTGACACAAATGACAAAGACAATATCTGATACTAATCCTATAGCTTTGCTTAGAAGGAAAAATCACTTGTTGTTGCTAAAACAGTTACATTTCGATTTGATAAGAGAAGCTTAAATATCTTTAAATTTTTTTGTTTTATTCTCATTGATACAGTTGGTTGTAAGCTATCGGTCAGGCTTCGTCCTTTTTTGTAAGGAAATCGTCTGAGAGCATGTCTCAGAACGTGACCCCACGTCAAACAATCCGCCCTCCTCTGCTTGAATCCGTTGTTATGTTTTGATTTGAGTAAAGTATTCGCAAACGCATTGGCTTTTTCTCCGAATGAAAGAAATCTTGGCAACCTGTTCGATCTGAAAGGCGCGCCAGCTGTTCGAAAAGTGTCGACCACGAATTATCATCATCAATCGCCATTTTGAAAGAAGAAACAGCGACCATAACGAGGTGCGATGTTCAGTTCTAGTAATTTACACCGGCAATTATCTCTCAATTATCTCGTTAAGCCCGGCATAAATAAACAAAATCATCATTAAAATCATCATCGACTAGGTCAAGAAAACCGAGAAAAATCGTGCTCCAGGAAGAACAGGAAGCGATAGAGAGGGAAATGCACGCCATCTTTGAACCGATGCATGTTTTTAGGCTAAATTATAATTCAATAATAAGAGAACCGGTTGTGTTAGAAATGCAGTTTTGCTAACAAAGAGACTGTGAATTCGACCCAAAGAATGGATATTAAGGTCGAGCTGCTGCCATTATAATTCCTATCCTTACAAATATGTTAGATCACCTTGGGTTACAACCGGCCAATAAAATTCTTACTTTAGGCTAATTTACAATTGTTTATTCAAACCAGTTTCTGACCTCCAACTATCGAAATACATTTTTTATAAAAACTACACTAACTAGAAAATATAGACTCCTAATGGGGCACCCACCACTACCCACATGGACCTAACAGAACTTATTTTAATTCTACCACACCTCAAAAAAATTTACTTTCACTTTAGACTGACTCGAAATATACAAAGAAACAAACGATCTCAAGTCTCTCTATTCCTTATTAATTTATTTACACCAATCTAGGAAACTGTGTTGAAACAATTGAACAGGTGCCTCAATTGAGGCAAAAAAATTGACAATCTGCCCACGAGAAAAGCAATACGTTGTTTAAACATTCTAAAATAGATAATTAAATCATTACTACAGTTTACAAGAGACATTAGCACACATTTTGCACCGTTTCACACTTCTCAGAGGTCATTAACAACGAACTTTTCTAACAAATATCTATAGTTAAATATTTTGAAAATGATAACCTACCTATTTTTTCAATGTCTAACTTTTCAATTTTTTACAAAAATTATAATTAATAGATACTTTAAAAAATGTATCGGAGATTTTACAAATAATATTTCTCTAATGGTACTTAAAAAATAAAGTAAGCAATAATAAGACCTCGGGTGATGATAATTTCGTAAAAATTTGTAGAGAAACCCAACGCTTGTTTTACAGCCAAAAAATACGTGTTGAAGGCAGTTGCTACTATAAAGATCTAAAGTAACCATTTTTGTTCAACAGCCTCTTGCATTGGCCCTAAAATTTGTTTATTTTAATATCACATTCGCCAAATCGTATTTATTACATAATGAATACATACACTGCTCCAATAAATTAACGCACCACTTGAATTTTTTTGAAAATTGAAACATGTATTCGACCAATTGGTACAAAATTAAGAAAAATTTAATAAAAACATTTGTTTAAAGTAAATTAATATCTAATGTGTCCAAATATAGAAAAACAAACCGAAAACAAAATTTTATTAAAGTTACGCCGTTATAAAAGTTACAGAAAACATCTTAATATCGCGTGTTTTCACCTCTACTTTGAATAACCGCTGCACATCTTCATTCCATACTCAAAATTAGCGAACTTATGTCTTCTTGATTTAAGTTATTCCAAATTTCATTTAGTTTAGGACCTACCTCTTGAAGATGGACAGGAGGATGTGGAAGATTTTTTAAACGTTTCCCGAGAATGCCCCAAACATGCTCAATAGGATTCAGATCAGGGCTTCGAGCTGGCCAATCCAAAACATTGATTTCTGCCTCATTCAAGTAATCTTTACCAATTCGGGCAAAGTGGGGTTTTGCGTTATCTTGCAGTAACAAAAAATTTGGACCAATATAAGGGGCATATGGTACGACATGCTCTTCAAGAATGTCTGTTATGTAACGGTCCGCATTTATAGAGCCATTATTTACAACCACTAACTCCGTGCGAGCTTGTAAGGAAATACCACCTCAAACCATTACTGAGCCTCTACCAAACAATGTGGTATTCTGAATGTTACACTGTGCGTACCGCTCATTTGGTCTACGATACACACGAACACGTCTATCGTAATTGTAAAGGCAAAATTTTGACTCATCCGTAAAAAGAACAGACTCCCAATCCTCTATTTGCCAATTTATGTGCTCTCTAGCAAATTCTAATCGGGCTATGCGGTGTTCTGCAGTCAATGCAGGACCACGAGCAGGAATATGGGGTGTTAAATTATCCTCTTTAAGTCTTTTTCTAACAGTTTCGGTACTGATTTGAATTCCTTCTACGTCACGGAACTCAGTTTGTAGCTTCCTGGCGGTTACAAAGCGTTCCCTTAGCGCAGATATTCTTAAAAGTCTATCCTGGATAGGAGTGGTTTTCCTTTTTCTTCGTTGCCCAGGTCTTCTGAGGTGACTTCCTGTCTCTCTGTACCTTTGTACCATACGCGAAACTGACGTATGAGATACACCAAACCTTTCACCAATTCTTCTGTAGCTCCATCCTTCCTCCAACAAAACCACAGCTTGGGCGCATTCTTCTCGAGTCAAATTCCTCATAATGTTTTTATTATTGTTTCAAATGATAAAAACTATCCACAGAACGGCAAATTCAAATAACAATAAAACGAAATTACAAATTAACACAATTTAAAAATGAAAATTATTTTAAAATTTCTGCTTAAAAAACTTCTAAACTCAAATTTCTGACTTTAATGTCAAAACTTTTATTACAATGGGTAACTAGATTATAGCTTGATTAAACCTTCTCAACCAAAGTTGTCAAATGTACATAGTTTTAATTTTTTTACTTTATTTTCAAGTGGTGCGTTAATTTCTTGAAGCAGTGTAATTTTTTATTTTTATTTATGTATTTGCAGAGAAAAATATATCGTTATGTGTACCACGGGCATTATTTGATGTTTATAGCTCTCGAACGACTTATAAAACCTCAGGCCGAAAGCGCTGAGGCATTATTTGTATATTTATCGTCCTAAAGAATATAAACAACTTTATATAATGTCTTTGACATCTTAATCGTTGCCGTTTCTACATTTTTCACTTATTCCATTATTTTTACATGTATTTTTATTAATTGTATAGTTTGCACAAAAAACTTTGTCATACACTATGGGAAACAGAAATAGTGACTTAAATTTTAGATCTTTCTTACAAAGACCTCTTACTGAAGTTAATAGCAATATTACGACTATTACAAAATTTGCATTGGCGAAACCAAAAAAGGGGTAATGCCAACAGATGTTTTTTTTTGGGAGGGTTGTACTAGTACAGGATTAGAGATGTCATTAATGGTAATAATGCTAATAACTGAAGTAGGAGATCTTTGTTAGTAAGATGTACAATTTAAGTCACTGTTTCTATTTCTCATGAAAAAAGTATAACTCGATTGCGAAATGTTTTTGATGTTCTCGAGACGTTTTAGCCTCGTACACCATAAAGTTATATCGTAGCTTAGGTATACAAATTAGTAATTAGCTACTGTATAGCAAAGCCGCAAAATAATTGTTTAAGAAGACGACAAAAAAAATTGTAATCGAGGTGTACGCAACGTTTTTTTTTTGCAACCGTAACAGCTGAAAATAATTCCTAATTCAAGGAGTTTTTCAGATAAAACACAGTATATCATTTACATCAGGCAGTTCTAATTATTAGGTTTATTCCACATAATAAACTAAATTCAAAACAATTTAAAACTGTAGTGCACACGCGCAGTAGCATTTTAGTGGTCTAAAATCTTTATTGCGCCTGCTTACTTCAGTTTTAAACCGTTCCGAACTGGTTCTAAAGCGTTGTTAAACAAACTTATTGATTTAAAAAGTATACATATTAGAAATAATAATAATTATGTTATTAATGTCGGTCAAATGGCTTCCGTGGCTGTACAAACTGTAATTAATTTTTTTTTGCAAAGACACTAAAGACAGTTTAATGTCAGCCCTATCGCGTTGAGTCTTTATTCTAAGTTTAGAGACTGCTTGTAATGTTTTAGCATAGACTTTAGACTTTACAAAACGCTTGAAAAGAGGAGGATAAAATCGCATGGCGTTAAATCGCAAAAGAAACACCACAGATTTTTTAAAATTAATTTTTTTGGTTGTGTCATTTCAAAAGAATGCTGACGTTTTATGATCTTCCGAGATGTTGCCGCGCTAGCCGTTTAGCCGAAAACATATTTTATAGTTAATATCATTTTTTTTTTTAGAGTAAAAGAATAGCTCAAGTATATATTGTAATTAATTAATTATATTTCATTTTAAAATTAAACTCGGCATATTCAATAAGAACTTCATATAAAATTCTTAAGTTCTTTATAAAAAATGTAAAGTGCTGTAAAATAGAAATAAAAATAATTGTTTTGGGTGTCTCTGATTTTTTTTTCTTAGAATTTAGCTAATTCAAGCAAAATTTGGTTTAATTTTGATTATCAATTATCAAGTGGTGTATTATTCGACGGACTTAGTAGCAGTTGACCGACCAACTATTATATTATGATATTAATAAATGTCTAATAAACAACATACTTCTCTTTCTCAGGGCTAGCTGCGAGTTTTTATGTAAACATTTTGTATTTTTTTTAAATGTGATACAATTTATTATTCAATAAACCAAATAATGGAGGGTTTGAATATATTTTTCCAGAACCGGTCCACATCCAGCTTTCAACCCTGCTTTTTATAGGTATCTATCTAATAAAAAAATCGTACTAACATTTTAGTCATTATTAAACGTTATTTCACCTTGATATTTACAAGTAAAGAACAACAAAAAGCATGTCGTAGCTTGCGGCCTTCTAATATCATAATTAGACCCCACACGCAAGTCTCCATCGCCCAAAGTAAGGTTGCATCAAAAATTTCCTCAAATCAACAAATCACGGAAGTTGGTTTCTCGCTAAATTACCAAATAGAAATCGATTTCGAAAAAAAACAAGCAATTGCAGAAAAAAAAGTGTGTTGCAGATGCTTTCGTTTTGTCTAGCCGGCTTTGAGATTGAGGGGTTATTGACCTTCACACGATTCTAGGCAACCTGATTATCAAATAAGTAAGGTTTCACACGAAACGTAACGTAACGTATGTGATTGAATGAAAATGATGCAATCGTAAAATTTCGAAAAGAAAAAAACGATTTTTTATGGAAGTTTCTAAAGGGGCCCGCATTCAGAACGGGTCACGTGACCTGTTTTCTACCGATTTTTCAAATTCCACGCCGAATAACTGCATAAACCGTTAGCGAAATGTGTTGGTTTGAACTCGATAAAAGGGGAAAAGTTTGCGAAAAATGCACGGGACGATAATGGGTGCACTGGGAGAGACGGAGGAAGAGAGGGAGTGCACTAAAGATGCTGTTTTGGAACACTAGAAACAAGATATAGTAAGAGAGGGCTTTGGTACTTGTAGATACAAATTTTTCAACAAATGACAGTGATAGCGGTGGTTTAACTCTCTCTTGCTGTCAAAATTTTAAAAAACAGAAAAGCGGAGAATTAAATTATTGTTTAAAACCTTTAAGATAGCCTAAAGAATCTTTTCTATTAAACTCCTTTTGTAAAATGTGTGGGTGTGTTAATTACTGAGAACTTGCTGACGTACGAAAATATTATGTCAAGACGAAGATGAATGATTTTAATCAATTTACGTCACGTTTTAAGACGATTCTCAATTGTAACAGTTCTCTTCTTTAAATTTACATTCTTTAAATTGTCCAAAAACAAATTTTAGGTTTCTTTTAGTCCAGTCTAAAATTGTAACAGTTCTCTTTTTGTAGAACCGGTATCGACTTATACTTATTGTTCAAAAAACTACTTGTAGGTTTAAATGTTTCTTGGACTGTTCAGAGAAACCGGATTAGGCACTTTCTTCAGATCTCATGTCAAATTAAAACACATTAAAATTATAAACAAAAGACAAGTTAATTAATAATTTTAAAATTGTCAGTTATCAATTAATATAGAAAAATTTCAATTCTCAATCTACGATCAACGGAAAAATGTTGTAACTCTTTTGTTAATTAGCGATTAATAATTGCGAGTGTATTAAACCGCTTTCACTATCAATTGGTATTAATAATAGTCATAATGTGTTATTTGTGTATAAATTTAATGTATTTTATACGTATGAGCTAAAAAAATCGAAACCGGTCCTCAAAACTTCAGAGAAGTTTATCCTTATTTACTTTTTTAATGATTATCCCAATTGCAGTAACTCGTAATTTGTATATTTCTTATTTAAAAATGCATTTATTACTGTTATTAAGTACCAGTTCGATCTAAAACACTGGTAAGACAGTCAGAAGGTAAAAAAATTTTAGTTCGATTTTTGATCAAACAAGTACCTACAAGAGACGGTCAGTAATGTGTACCCTAATTTTGTAATCATTTTGGCCATACAAAAATAGCCACTGTGACTAAAGCGGTTGTGAAGTATAGTTTAACGAGTTCTGTTAAACCTGATAAGATTTTTCACAAATCATTCAAATATCACAGTGATTAAAATATTGAGAAGCGAAGCAAATATTCAGAAGAGCTCAGTTTACATCTGTTTGGGTTTAGTTATTTTTTGAAAATTTATCATTTTAGTTAAAATGGCTATTTTTATAATGACCGAGTATACCATCTATAGGTTTGTAAAATCTGCTACTGAAAACTATTACTATTTTTATCACTGTCTAAAATCTAGTCTCAAGATGCTTTAATTTAATTTGCTAGTCTAAAATTGTAGCAGTTTTATTTTTTATAATTAGTTCATTATTTCTAATGAAAGAATCTAGAATCAATTATTATTCATACCCACTTTTTTCCTTTAAAACTGCAAGTGCTTTTATTACTTATCTCTAAAAACTCAATTCAAAAATATTAAATTTTTAGATAATTTAACCCAAAATTGTCCAAAAACCTAAACCAATAGGTTTAAAGCTGCCCTATTTTAGTTCTATTCAAAATTACAACATTTTTTTATAACGGGAAATGAACTACTTTCGTCAAAAATACAGTTTTAAGTAAGTTTCCTTGTTTGTTGTAATCTTTAGTTTTAGAATTGTTTGCAGGTGTAGTACACAGTTTTTTTTGTTTTGAACTGAAATTGCATCTACTATTATTGTCTAAAAAAAATTTAGATTATTTTTTTAAGAATATATCTAGAAATTTAAACAACTTGTTCAAAACTAATTTTAAGTCGTCTTAATTCGATCTAAAATTGCAACAGTTCTCATTTAACCAAAATTATACTTACTACATAATTAATTTACTGCATTATACCGCCTAAAAACTAGTTTTAAACACGTTTCCTTGATTGCTTTAGTGATTGGTTTTAGGACTGTTTATAGTTGTACAGTTTTGTGCTTTAAAACCAAAATTGCAGTTATTGTTATTGTTGTCCAAAAACTTTATTTTAGCAAATTAAAATTATAGCATTTTGTTTAAACTATTGTCCAAAAATTGTACAAAATTATAGTTTTGGCCTAAATTGTCCTCTTTAGTTTAATCTGAAATTGCAGATGTTAGCAGCTGATGTTAATGTATTTTAGTCCAAAAACTATTTTAAGTAAGTTTTTCTAATTGCTCTAACGTTTAGTTTTAGGACTGTTTGCAGTTGTTGTTCACAGTTTTTTTGTTTAAAAGTGAAATTGCTTATGTGTTAAACCCGGCAAAAGAATAGGAATTATTTCAACAATTAATTTTTATTTTATGTGAGTTGAAATTATAATTGATTAATTTTTTATACAAAAATTAATTGATAAATAATTCCTACGTCTTTTACACACCACTGACCCGGCAGTATAAACTTATAGTCAGGCAAGACATCATTACGGATAAAATTATCAAGTACTGATGCTAAAAAAAATAATGAAATAAAATAAAAAAGATGTAAGGAACAAATTTCTTTACTTGACGTCAAGCGTGACTACAAATCGCCTGCAACGCAACTTTGTTCTTGTTGTGTTAGTGTAGTGTTATTAATGTTAAAAAATTTTCTGACAATGTTGCATGTGTTCAAAAGTATTGATTTTTGAATTTCAATTATTAAGTTTGAATTTAATTTTAATAATTTTAAATTTTTATTAAGAGTTTTTGGTACAATTCCAGTAGCCGACATAATCATTGGAAATATTTTTGCAGGTTCCATAAATTTTTTAATTCTCCAGCAAGTAACATGTATTTTGACATTTTTGTAGTGTATGTTGTGTGTATATTGTGTGAATTTGGAACCGCAATGTCAATCAAGTATACCTGTTTGTCGATCTTTGAAATTAAGATTATGTCTGGGCGGTTAGCAGTTATGTTGTAAGTCCGTCAGTATAGTTCGATCCCAATATAATTTATAGTTATTATTTTCAAGATATGGCTTTGGTTCGTATTTGAAATAAGATGACTTGTTTTCAATTAAACCTGAATTAAACGTCAATTCTAAATCACCAAATCTAATAAAAAATTTAAGAAATCTACATAACAACATGGAAATTTATAGGGAAATCCTGCTTTCTTATTAACCAAATATCCCTATGTGTCCTCCCCTCGGCTGCTAATTAAGTAACAAGCTTTAAATTTTAGTACTATATATAGAAAACATTTTAATTTATCTAATACTTTAAATTTTTTTTGGAAAGTGAGTGACTATCAGTGCAAAATGTCGTTACAGATAAGCTATTTTTGTCTAAATTTTCTCATTTTTTTAAAGAAAATTTATTACTTTTTAAAAGTTTTTTGGTTTAAGGCATCTTAATCGTAACAAGTTGAGTTATATATATTTTTTCGTAAGAAAATATTGGATAGATAAGTCACAGTTTTTTGACAAAAAACCTACAAATTCCGGTTGATTCATGGTTATGTAGGAATCTCCTTAATTGTTTCTAATAGTTTTCATTATTGTCTAAAAACTAATTTTACATACGAATTTAACTGTATTATTTCTGTTTTAGACATCAGAAAATATTTTAAATTAGTTTTTATCTGTGTCGAATACTAAGAAATAAATTATTTTCAAAATTCTTGCTTTCATTTACAAGTCATAATTTTATATTTCAACAAATATCTTGGAATTCTGTCTTGTAAAGTTAAAATTACTACTGCGTGTTCTTAATTTCCTTTAAAATTTAAATAATTTAAGGCTAGTTTTAGGACAAGTAAAGAAAACTGTAATTAAAACGAATCCTAGACTGTAATAAAAGAAAATAACGACGCTACTGACTTTTTCATTTATATTTAACGAAATGCTCGTGACACAATAAATGCCCCTGTGTCACCGGACGAAAATATAATGACAATCGATTGAAAATCAGGAACACGCGATTGTCCTTTTTGTAACTTTAACACGAAATTTCTTCGAAATGTAGATATCTAAATAAAAATGTTTTTGACCAATAAAGTGTGTGGGTGTGTTGTCCTAAAATTGCGTGTGTTTTTGAACAATTACAGGAAACTGTAATAAGAAAAAGGTTGTGTTTTGGCTTGTCTGTAATCGTTTTCCACACGGTGTTGCAGTATAGAATAATTAAAATAATAAACATAAACTTCCTTCCTGCGTCGGCCGGTGTTGGTGAAGAAGACAAGGTGGAAGAGGTGTATTTTTCCCGCCAGTTTTAAGGCTCGCGTGCAGTGCGTGTACACACATGGATACGGGGCCCAGGGTTAATGACCTAGTCTACACAGTAGAGCTTGGGATAGGACAAGCACCCAAACTCTGGCTCAATACGAATGACGAAGAGTTCTTTGTGCACGCGATCCCGACGTGGAGGAACACCGCAAATCGCATCAATAATCCGTCGACGTGTCTCTAGATCGTTCGTCCAGGTGGATATTCTCTTGGAAAAACTTGCATTACGTAGAGGATAATTGGGGACGCGCCAATAATTGCAACCAAACGATAGTTTTCTAACGATTTAGAATGTATTGTGTTCAAAACATAACTCGTATCATTTTTGTGACCTTTCGAATAGTCAACTCAACATTGTACTAACTACCATTCGTCTTCTTGCATGAATCTCCTTGATTCTCCTCTCTCTTTCGACTTTGAATATTGCATTTACTTGGGATTTCGTAATTTATGTGTGGTTTCTACGTTATTTATTTTCTTTTCGTGCTATAAACATTCACGAAAAATAAAACCTACCAAAGACAACTAATTTGCATTTTACATAATGCACTTTGGAGGAGTTTGCCGCTGATTTGTTCTTTACGTAACTACAAACGGACGCACTCTACTTCAAAAACGTAACCATTCAGCAATACATTTCCACCCACAACCATAACAAAGGTCAACTAAATTTAATACGTCTCAAACAAACAACCAAAAGTGTATTTTAAATTGTCCTAAACCTTGAAAACAAAAAAACTTATTTTTGAACAATAATACGTGTTGTCTTTAATAAAAAATGTAACAACTTTAATTGTCGTAATACTTAAAACTAAAACTAGTTTTTGGTCAATGCTAGATTGGTACTGAAGGAAAATACTGCTATAATTTTGAATAGTCCCAAAACACCGAAATATTTCCGAAAAAAAAAGGTTTTAGATCATAATAATAATAATAAATAACTAAACTAGTTTTATACAATTTTAAATAGTGTTAAGTAAAACTAGTTGTTGGACAACAATTAGTAATATTCGAATACCTACTAACTCTAGATATTTACTATTTCTACAGTTGGAATAATGCCATAATACGTGGTCTTTAAATACCAAAAGAAATCCAAAATAAGATTGGTTTTTGAATATTTTTGGGCAACATTAACAGAAAACTGTTACAATTATTTAGAAATTGTGCTAAAACCTAAATTAAACATCAAAAAATTATCGTTAAAATTACTAAAAGAAATAATTAGAAAGCTTATATAACAAGTGATTTTACTGAAAAAAAAAAGAATCATACAAAAAAAAGTTAAAACATAGAAAAACAGTTCAAAAAAAATTTAAAAAGTAAATATACATATAATAGAAGAACACACCAACTACAAGAAGATAAACGGGATAACGTTAAATACTCAAAAAACTAACAAACTTTAGTAGCGTTAAACAAAAATATAAGAAAATACATCTTTAACTAATGTAAAATAAAAAAAGCAAGAAAAAAAAGGAACAAACGAAATAATGAATGTTCATAGCAAGCCGAAATGTAAAAGAAACTTATAAAAAGCTATAATAAAAAAAATAATTAATGGCTTAGTAGCACTAAAGGAACAAAACTGCATACACATGTTTTTTAACAGTGTAAACGAAAATAGGTGTCTTGGTAAGCCAGTGTTAGTTAAGATTACGAAGAAAATAAAAAAAAATAGTATAATAAACATACATGTCTCAAAAAAAAACATCAAAACGGAAGAAGAGTTTTACCAAACGGTAGATGATCAATGCAAAAAGACACCTAATTGCTAGTTTATGGATATATACTATTTCTATATTTGGTATAATACTAGAATACATGGTCTTTAAATACCAACACAAAACCAAATAAAGTATTTGATTCTTAACCATTTTTGATTAACAGTAACAGAAAACTAGTACAAAAAGAAATTAATATAAAACCTAAACTAAATGTCAAGGAAACATATTTTTAAAATTACAAATAAAAAAATCAGAAAGTTTATATAACAAGCGATCTTAATGAAAAAGAAAGAATGATACAAGAGAAAAATTAAAACGTAGAGAAACAAGATAAGCAGTTAAACAAGATTTAAAAAAAACGAACATACATATAAACGAAATAACAACAAAAATTTAAAAAAGTAACAAACCTTAGTAACTATAAACAAAAAATATAAAAAATTTCGATAACAAAGATACAGAAAACAAAACATATATTTCACTGAAGTAGAATCAAAAAAAAAGAACAAGTAAAAAGCAATTAAACGAAACAATCGATATTTATAGTAAGCTGGAATAAAAAAGAAAAAGGTACTCTAAAAAAATAATTAATAACTTAGTAGCGTTAGAAGAAACAAACAGTATACACACGTTATTCAACAGTGGAAACGAAAATAGGTTTCTTGGTAAGCAAGTGTTACTTAAGATTACGAAGAAAATAACAAAAAAATGGTATAATAAACATACATGTCTCCACAAAAAAAAAAAACATCGAAACGAAAGTAGAGTCTTACAAAACGTTAGATGATTAATGCAAAATGATACCTACCTCATGTGAAAATTGTATCTTTGCACTTTGCAGCCTAGTTTTAACTTTAAAGACTTCTAATTAGAGACCGCACAGCTAAGATTAGAACAGAAAAAATATACCAATCAGAAATAGAGAAAAAAATATTAATATATTTCGCAATAATAAAAAACTTGAAAATTAAACGTACTATATACCAATACAAGAACAGAAAAACATGGATGATACCGGAGAGAAAGCCCGTATTCCAAACAAACAACCTACTGTTAAAGATGAAGAAGACAAAAAACTAGGAAGAGAGCTCTAGAAAGAAACCAAGAACTTTAGGAGTTTGATAGAACCGTAGAGAAAGAATAGAATAGAGATAGAGAAAGAAACCAAAGACCAAGTATGTTAAAGATAGTTAAAGATGAAGACAAGCAAGAACAAAAGAAAGACGCAACAAAAAAGATAATAATGAATATAAACACCAAGCAAGAAAAGCAAGTGCAAAAAACATACAGAATTAAAAAAATAGTACAACACTAAAATATATAATGAAAAGCATTGTGGGTCAATTTCAAGTTAAAATAGTAGTAAGTAACGGTAGTATCTTCGTTTTTATGGAAAATTACAAGATTTCTGAGTTGCGGTAGTACCTCGAGTTGAAATTAGTCCATTAAAGACATAATACAAAGACATAAATATAAAAAAATTCTAGAAAGGGAAGTACAGCAGAATTAAGCACGTGCCAAATCAATTGTTACAATAAACATAGTCAGTTATTAGTAGGAAGAAAAAAAGTAATAGAAAGATAGACAGAAAACGCTGAAAAAAATAATGTACGATTTAATTAAGTGTATGAAAAAACCGTAGAAACATAAATTAACATAAAAATTGCATAGTTTTTGTTTTCTTTAAGTATCTCCAATAAAACTAATTTTTAAAAAATGCTTTAATTATGACGACAATCAATGCTTTATTTTCAGATGTTAACAAGACAGTAAGTAGATAATGTCAAAATTAACAAGAAAAGTTTGTTTACACGTTTTTTTCTCTAAAATTTGTTTAAAAATTTAATTAAAAAAATTAAAAAAACTGACTGCTGTAGTTTTAAATGTCTTAAAACTAAACAATAAAAGAATCATACATAACGTTTCGGAATACCTAGATGATACGAATATGACAGTTAGCCATGTCTGTGTGAACGACAAATAGTTTTGTATTTGATAAAAATAACCATAAAATATTTTTTCAAAATAAAAAAAATCAAATTTTAATAATGTTATATGATATACCTAATCTCGATTACAATATACAAAAAAAAATCTACAATTGGTCTACCTACAAGTCACAAATTATTCTAAATTCTAAATTTGTAAAAAGAAAAACAATCCCTTTCATTCATTGCTCATTGCTATAAATGTAATTTTTGGTTGAAAATTACTTTTGCTACTTCCGGTCTTACCAAAAATAGATACGTGTTTTATTTTTGTGCAGTGTTACTAGAATGTAGAATGCGTGAAGACAATTTCTTGTTCAGTCCTGTACAGGTTTTTGAACAAAATTATCAATAACATTCGGTCTTGCATTCATTTTTGTTTTTTTTTTATAGTCAAACATATTTATTAAGATCTCTAATCTGTACTAGTTGTTAAATTTCATAAATAGGTTCTGTTTACAGTTTTATGACCCCAAGAATGCAGGTGTACACCTACAGAAATATTTCGCATCCAGTTTTAGAACAAGTCGTCCAAATTTTTTTTAATCGTTTGAAGATCCAAAATTAGGCAAAATCGCATAATGCGGAAAGAAGGAAGAAGAAGAAAGCGGAAAAAGATCTATTTGCGTGTTTTCTCTATCCGAATCGATCATTCTGGCTGTGTAAAAATCATGATTTTCCTCTGAATGAATGGGAAAATCAGTGGCGTCGCATTATCTCCTTACTGTCCGCCGCCATCTTAATTCCCGTCAATTAAAGCGGACGAAAAAAGTCACCAAACGTCAATTCTGGATTCCAGTCACAGGCGGCCGGTCGCGGTTCAATTGTTTCACGGCAGAGCGTCCCTTGCCGCTCTCTTCTTCTTTCGAAACCCCGCTCGCGTGCATTCCCCCCTTTTGCGAGCACCGAATAGTTGGCCTTGAACGAGTGCATTGCTTTGAGAAGTTCCTTTTTGTTTTTGGACGGCGTTTGGCAACGGTCAACAGCCCTGCCAAGGTTGCAACTAACCTATCATAATCTAAACTCGCATAACCCCATCCGAAATCCAGGGACGGCTCGAAATAAATTTAACAAAAACAGTAAATTGTCATCTGTCATTCAATGACGATGCGATTTTCACACCTATTAACACAGACAAACATTTTTTACTGAAATGACTCAATTAATAAGACGAAATTAATCACAAATCACTAACGTCATCTGTCATTCGGTAAAAGAAATCAAGAAATTGGAATAAAAATAATTAAATTTTATGGTTTTGCAACGCTATTAATTGTTAGTAATTAGAAAAAAACATTTAATTGACCCAGATGCTCATACAATATTTTTTAATTCTTGACCGGTTTTTGCAACCAATCACAGGATTCTACTCAGTTTATGCAGTAGCAGTGGCCCTGGGCTAACACACTGAGGGCTCCTTATCCACATTTTGGCAGTTTTTTGCTCTATTTTCTCAAAACTTCATTAACTTTCATAACAAGATGGACGTGAAAAAAACAAAAGAACATAAAAAGATTTTTGGACAAACTCAAAAAATAAAAACTAAAAAAGAAAGGTAAATAAAAAAACTACTTAGAAGAAATAAAAGCAGAAAGAAAGGTTTTAAAAGAACATATAACAAAAACGAACAAGAATAAAAAAAATATGACTAGAAGTGACGAGATTGAATAAAATTTTATTTTTACGAGTACAAATTAGCTGTTCAAAATTTAAAAAAAGAACATTCCATAACATTTAGAAGAAAAAAAACTACCATTGAAGAAAAAAAAACAAAAAGCTTTATTCAAAAGCTTGAAAAACTAGGTCTCGTAAAAAAAACAAAAAAATCAAGAAACACCACGCTTAGAAAGAAACAACAGAATATTCGAAAAAAACGAATGTCCCAAAAAATTTTGAAAAGTACAAATTAAAAAAAAAGAAAACAAAATAACTGTTATTGAAAGTAAAACAAAAACTTTATTTTGTTCCAAAATAACGTTTAGAAGTACGAAAAGCAATGTTCAGAAAAAAAACTACTATAGAAAAACAGAAAAAATGCTTCAGAAAAACTTTAAAAACAACAACGTAAAGAAAAAAATTGAGAAATTTGAAAAACAACAAAACGAATACTGGAAGTGAAAGAAAAACAGTGACATAAAGAATAGAAAAAAATCTTCGATAATTTTGTTTAGATCTTTAGTTAACGCGTTTTAATTTTAAATGTCTCACGACTGTCATCAGCAGAAATAGTTTTTTGAGTGATGGCGTCTGACTTGTAATTGCCTAACAGCTACTAGAGCTGCTTTACCTATTTTTAATCTTCTGCAAATGCCAAAATATAGTGAAACCACTCAAGAAACTTTTGTTTTTACTTTGATAAATTGATAATCTGAGAAGACATTGTAAACGGTTTTATCGGTTTTTTATAAATGTCATAGATTTGGACACATTATTTAAAATAAAATAAAGTAACGAAAGCACAAAAACTGTTGTAAAAATTTTAGATAAGCTGAAATTTTTTTCAGGTGAGCTGTTGTATTAAATTTTAAAATTTAAAATAAAAATTTAAAATAAAATGCTTGAAAAATTATATTTGTTAAAATTGCTATCAACTACTTTGATTAAAAATTTTGGGTGTTTCTGAACAAAATTATTAATTTGTTGGATGTCTTTGATCAACAATCTTAAAATTATAATAAAATTTAAATTTTGAGAATATTTAGAAAAACATTAAAGTTTCTGACAGTTCTTAAACAAAATGCTAAAATAAACAAATTTTTAGTGTTTTTAGACAGCACTAGCTAATTATTACTATTCAATAAAATGCCACTTTTCCTCTTTTTGCTATTTTTACAGTTAAAAATATAGATGTTTTTGGAGGATAGGTACCCACAATTTTGTGATTGTTTTTGATTAAAATTCAAAAATTTTGGACAATATCACATTAAGTTTTCGACAGTTTTTGAACAAGGCAAAAATATTACGGCTTTTTCAAAATTTCAAATTTTGACAATTTTCGAAAAAAAATGTCAATCAGATTTTTTTGATATATAGCATATGAATTAGCAAATCTGATTATGACCTAAATAGTACAAATTTCAAATAATAATTAAGGTAAAATCGAAATGTAACTGAATCAGGGCAGGCTGTGCCAGCGTAATTGTAATGATGTGTCTACTGTTAATTAATACCCACTTTTACGGCTTGCTCTGATTCAGTTACATTTCGATTTTAGGTTAGTTTAAGAGTTAGAATCTTTTAAAAATTTGCTAAAAAATATACACAGCAAAAATTAAGAGACCTTTCGTTTGGTGTAAAAGATCGGATCAGTAGTTTCCTATACCAATACTTCTTTGGCTTTTCTAAATTTTAATAAATTAATTAGAAATTTGTTTAAACTCTGTGTAATGTGTTATTTAAAAATATATTTATTTGTGCTTTGTTTGTAGAGACGTTTTCGGAAGGTTTTATCTTTCTTATTGCAGGAAGATAATCACAAAAGATCTTAACAGAACGTTATGGTACTTATCTTTTGCCGCCATCTTGTCAAACACAACGTAGAGCTTTTTTTCTCTTACATGTTGGTCACGACTTTCGACCATTGTATATAAATTTAAATTTCGTGTGCAATTTTTGATTTTGGCCAGTCATTGAGGCCATTTTAATTTATTCAATACAATATCTTCAATAGAAACTTTCTAGAAGTGAAAAAAATTTAATGTTGATATCTCAGAAGATCTGGGAAAACAGGAAGAAACAAAATTCAGAGAAAAAAATTAAAATTTCCATTGATTTATTTTTAATTTATGTTGTTTTGGCTGCAAAGGGTGCTCTTTGACTCACAGGGCCCTGGGCTGCAACTCGTAAAGACTAAACTTAGATTCGCTTCTGAGTTCATATGATGAAGTTGAGACTTGCGGTTGACGTGCCTACTTGAAAAATTTGGAGTCCTGGCCATGTCGTGCACTTGCTTGGCATGCATATTCGGGTCCTAACCTACCGCAACGCGCTTTCGATTGTTTGTCTGGGTGTATTTTTACGCCAACTGGTTTTGGCCTCTGATATCTTCTAAACGGTAAGAGTTATAAAAAAATTGTAAGATACCTTTTTTAGAGAGTTAAATTTCCTACAAAAATGTAAATAAGCTTATTTTATACAATTAAGTAGTGACGAGATAAGGATTTTGCCATATAGAACTAAAAAAAAAAATGGAAAACTGCGATGAAAAAGTCTTTTCTACTAAAATTAAGAGCTTATCTTAAAAAAACATTTTTTAAAAGTGCCAAAAAACCCATATTTCAGTGCCGGAAGTTAAAAAAAAAGTTGATTTTTTTGGCCCACCTTAGTACATAGTGTGAACCATTTGTATGGAATAACTTCGATAAAAATTCAGGAATTTCTTTTTCAGAAAAACGCTTGAACAAGTTCCTCTTATTTTTTAACGCGCATTTTTTGACAAAAAAATTGGATATACAGAGTGTCCCAACGTCGAGATACGTCCCTCAACTTTGAAATTTTAAATAGAAACCCTATTTTTTTCAGCACATTTGAATTCTACGTATAATTTTGCGTATTTTTTATGTAGCACACAGTATGTCGATTTTCAGTTGTTTTTTAAAAAAAATAGCTTAATCTATTTGTAAAAATAAATTTGATAAAAATTCAGGGATTTATACGTAGAATTCAGATATGCTAAAAAATTGGGATTCTCTCTTAAAATTTAAATTCATACAAGATCTGCACGTTGTGTTTAAGAAGATGGTGGCGAATAGAGAAATGTGAATATTAAAAAAAATAAAACAGATAAAAAATACATATGTTTAAATAAGGATGCACCACAACCGTTTAAATGACATTTTTTGAAATCGACGTTTATAAACGTCAATTTCAAAAAAATGTCATTTAGACGATTGTGGGATGCACAATAAAGACAATAAGGTATGAAAGATAAAGAAATAGCTAGTGCAAATAAAATAATGAAGAATAAATTATAAACTAAATTTATAGATTGTACAGACTACAATGTTAAAAATTAAAAAGTATGAGTAATTTTAGACTGTAGAAAAAGAAATAAAGCTGTAAAATACCAAAACAGTAATTTAAAAAAACCATGTCTATTCCCGATTTCGGATTACTAAAGCGACCTCTGGGGGCGTTTGGAACAATCACATCGAAGCGTACCATTATTATTGTTGTTTACGACGTAAACGTCTAAATTCGCCGTTTCGTTTTTAATTTTTGTGTAAAATGTCTGGGACAGCAAAAAATACAAAGAAAAATAAGACTAACTGTTGTGTTTATGGATGTCACATACTTAAAAGTAAAGAACCTAGTGCCAGTTTTCATTTCTTTCCACCTCCAAACAGTTAATCTTTACGTTAATTTTTACGGTACTGAAGAATTTATGGACAGAAAAAAAGCTTGGGAAAGAGCCGTATTGGTGGAAAAACATTCTATAAAGTTTTTAAAAGTGTGAGAAAAACATTTTGCTGATAAAGACTATATTTGTCATTCAAGGTTGTCTAAAAAAACAACGTTTAAAAAAATCAGCTGTGCCTTTGCTTAACCTACCAAAAGGGAAATTTGATCAATCATCCCATAAAAATGAATTACACGAAAAGAAAAAACAACGTCCGCTGAAAAAAAAATTCTAAAAAAGTGAGTTTCAAATACAAGAGCAAAAAGAACTAAAAGAAGTTGCTGCGAATCATTGTAATGAAAATATTACATCATTCACCGTCAAAACAAGCATTTTAGACACAGTTAGTTCTTACTTTATAGATAATAAGCTAAAAATGCAGAAACAAAGACACGTTATACGTTAACACACGTTATGCTTTTACACGCGGTATGTTTTTCTGACTGTCAACTGTCAAATGTGTGTCACACATCAGCTGTTCGAAATTGCGAATATAATAAAAAAAAGTAGTCAATAAAAAAATAAAATAAAAGAAACACAGTTAACAGAACAGAACAGTTAACAGGTAGGTACATACTAGAGTATAAAACAGAGTAAAAAATACTGAAAAATAAAAAGCTAATACATAAACGCAGAGTTAAAAATAAAATAAAGGTCCAATGTAAAATAAAAAATAAGAATAACAAACTACTTAATAAAAGACTGAAACAAATTGACAGCGTAAATAATAAATTATGAAACATAAAAAACACAAAATTAATAAAGAATGTAGACTGAAATGTACAAAATAAACAGAATTAAATACAAAATGTCAGTAATAATAATAAAGTATGTAGAGAAAATAAATGAAGAAACGTGAAGATAGAAGAATATAATGCAGAATATAGAGAAAAAAGTCAGGAATAATAACAGTGTGTTCAATAAAAGTAAATGAAGAATAAAACGAATTTTGAGTACGATAGAATAAAAATATAGAATGCAATGTGAAGAAAAAAGAGAAAGTACAGATTGAATGATAAAGAATGCAGGGGGCAGAGAATAAAAAAAGGTTGAAAAGCGCACAATGAAAGTAAATAAAGAATGCAAAGTGAAAACTGAATAAAGAACGCCGAGTAAATAAAGATTTTAGATTTCAGTATAAAGGTTTTAGGAAATCAAGTATGCAGTGCATTTTGATTTTTCAATACTTAATTTAATTAAAATTTAACTAATACCAGCTCTGTGTCAAATTATGTTTAAAAATTTTGATTTTAAGTAGTAATAAGTTGATAAAATTTGGTCGTTTTATGTTAATGAACACAATGAATTCTTAATTAGTATTACCATAATACCAAAAACAAACAAAAAAAAAAAAACAAAAAAAGAAAATCAAAGCTGTACCAATAAAATGATAGGTCTAGGTTATACAATGTATTTTTTAATGTAATGTAAATTTAAAGGCTTCATTAGCACCAAAATTCGTCAAAAACCAGACAAATTAATTGAATATTAATAATAATGTGTAAAAACCCGTATATTAGTTTAAATTCATAATTTAAATTTCAGAGTTTGTTAAAATAATGTTAAAGTTGAATTTTACTAAAATTTATTTAAAAAAATGATTTTAGAATTAAGGGAATAGTTATTTGTTATTAATTTTTTTTAAATTTTTTTCATCGATTTTATGAAGAGCAAAAATCCTAAAAACGATATAATTATGTATAACGTTTATTTATTGTTATTTGTGTAATAGAAATAATAAATAAAAGAAGTTGTATATAATGAGTAAGTCCCATGGTCGTGATTTGAGTGAATTGCGAATGCGTGTCACGTGTCCGCGTCCGGTTGCCGCTAAAAACAACAATTTCGGTAAGACGACGTTGAAGAAGTTGCTTGACTGAGAGGCGACGTTCGCTGTCACTGACCTAGCCGAAGAACCATTACGTGCTGTTCAACTGTTTTTATTTCGATTGCACCCGTTGATTTCCGACCTGCCTCAACCGGCTGTTCGAAAGTGGCACATGCGTGAAAATTCAATGCATATGCGAATGTTTATAATTGGTGTTTTATTTTAATATAGCTACTTCATTATATCGAAGACACGGTCTGTTGGACATGCTAGAAGAAGGCTCTCTCCTCGCGCGGACTCTTCTTCTTCGTCCATCCTCTAAGTCTAACGAAATGCGATTATTAATGACTTCAAACTGGAACTGCAAAACTGCAAACGCCGAACGACTCCCATCTGATGCACACACACGTTCTGGACTCTAGCTCTGAAATATTCGAAGACCGCTCGAAAAAACAAGTCATGGATAATGTGTGGATGCTTTGGATAAATTATGGGAAACGAGCGATAGACGCACGCTCAATTACTTTCGAGAAACGCTCTTTTACCAATAACTTGGAAAAAATTATTGCCGACGACCTCACCACAACGCACATTTCGCAGCGGTTCGTCCACAGGACCGGATCCATAATTACGGAACTTTTTATCGAACCACTTTCAAACTCAAACCGTATTTAATGCATTACAGCAACCAACAACACAACCAAACATACTATACATACATTTTTTTAAATTTTTTACCAAATTTTGACAATTACCTGGTTTTACCTCAACAAAAACATCTTAAAACAATGTTACTACCAAAATAAGTCAAGCAGATAGATAATAGTTATAACTGTTTAGAAGGACCACTAGAAAGCAACAAGTCTCTTGCTTTATAACTGCGACAAAGAAAATTAATAATCCATATGAAAAATGATGAAATACAAATTTATAAACATTTTTAAAAGCAATTTGTTTGTTGCTTCTTAAATAAAAAAACCTATTTGAAAAATTAATAAACATAATAAACTTTAACACAAAATATAATATAATTCTTCAAGATCGGTTTCTTTATTAACTCTCTGAAGCATACTGGAAGCATTATTCCGTTGCATTGCCAGCTATAATTGCCAGACTAATGTTTTGTGTTAGAAATTTCTGAGCCTTTCTCGCACCTGCTTTTGTCAAAGTATTCACAAGTGCTTTATGAGTCAATTTCAAGTTAAGATAATACCAGTAGTATCTTCGTTTCTATGGGAAATTAAAAAAAATTGGAGTTGTGATTGGTTGTAGTAATGAAGAAAATTAAAAATTTTGCGATACTACTAGTAGTATCTCAACTTGAAATTAACGCATTAGTCTCTTTTCTCTATGTACCGAAGGTTTCTACAGCAAAAGCTAAAAAATCATATTTCTTTTTAGTCACCATATACTCGTATTTCGTGTGCTTAAAGAACTCCATAGAAGCAGCAGCTGAATCAGCATTGGAACACCTCTCTTGAAAATGCGTTGCGACAACAGTGTCAAGACAAGTGGCATCTCATACCAAAAAACGACCATTTCTCCAAAACGTCATGGTCATAGTGTCAGGTCGTTTGTTATCGTATATTGATAAACCAGATGGTTCAAAGATCCACGAAATATTTCCGAAAGATTCTACAGCAAAAGCGACGAATTCATATCTCTTTTAGTCACCATGTATTTCGAGTGTTTAAAAAACTCCACAAAAGCAGTAGCTGAATCAGCGTTGAAACAGCTTTCTTGAAGATGCGTTGCAGCGACAGTGTCAAAACAAGTAGCATCCTACACCTTAAAACGACCATTTCTCCCAAACGCAGACGTAATGTTTATAGTGTCAGGTCGTTTACTACCGTATATTGATGAACCAGATGGTTCAAACATACACGAAATATTAGCAGACAAAACGCACGCTTTAAGATTATACATTTTTATTGTGCCCAGAAAATCTTCCACAGCTTTTGATACAAGATAGATTGTGGTGACTTAAGCCATCGACTATTGAGTCACAAACAACAATAAGACTGACAAATTTCAGACAAAATGCGTAAGCAAACATATTTGTCTAAAAGCATTTAAAGGAAAACCAAGAAGATGCAAGTTTTTAAATTCAAGAAAATTAATGTCAGAGGCGAAACAATAAAACTGTTTTTTAAAAGAAGTGACAGTCTCATTCGGATAGGCTCTGGAAAGACAAATTTACATTTAGAAAAACTGAGCGATAATTTAAAAGGTTTAAATTTATTAAAGAGTGTTTAAAAGTCTGCAAAGACTTTATCAACAGAATCAACAAAGGTGCCATCAAAGATTAAGTTTAGAAGCTCCTTTCTTAATGACGAGCTGAATCAAAACACTGAAGATTGCTAAGACAAGTGCATCTCTTTGTTGGCAACCAACAAGAAAAGAAATCGGGTATTACTTGTAAAACAAATTTGAAGGACTAGTGTAACATTCAAACAGATAAAAATATAATTAAGAAATTATATCCTTAACATTATAGAGAAGCACACTTCTTTCGACTGCGTGTCAAGCATTTTTAATGTCGACTTTGAGTAATACTATTTCATCAGAACTGTCGTTAGCAAAACACGCTGTGGTAGCATAAACTGCAGCTTCACAGCCACTATCAACACCAATTCCAAGCTGGATATGCTTTAAGTAATCAGCAAGCTTTTCTGAAATACGACGACAACCAAAATTTGAAACCAAACGACGAAAGGTACAACCAACAGCAATTGGACAAATACCACTATTTTTTTTATAAGACACTTATACAAAAAAAGCACAAACAACATAAGGTTACAAAAACTGGTAATCTGTGACAATTATTGTTGTTCTGCTTCTCCTACAGATTTGCTAATTAAGTCTTTTAGATGTTGCGGTCTTAAGCCATCAATTTCAATTGTTGAACCATTAGAGAATGACATAATAGCATTTTGAACTTCTTCTTCGTTAACCATGAGAGGTATAGAATTCATTGATTGAGAATATTGAAGATCACGAGACGGTTTAGGATGCTTGCTTACTAACTGCTGAAGAGTAAAAAGTAAAATTCTGCAAATTTGTTTGCAGCTAAGTTAAAATTACTCAGTTTAGTTTCAGGATTTCATAGAATGGATTACTATCTTTGAATTAAGTTTATTTTAAAAAAACATGAAAAACACTGTAAGAGAATAACAAAAGTTTTTCTCAGAATTTCATACTGTTTTAGGATACACATGCTTTGATTGGAAAACTTAATTTTTTTGCTACTAAAATTCTTGCTAAACGTGGTATTTTCTTCAAAATTAAAGCGCCACATTTTAACTTAGAAATTTTGTCTCTTAAGGATTGTAAATCACTTGCGTGTTTTTTTAAAGTTTTTGGAATGACTTTTAGAGTTGTAAATATTAAAAAGCTACAAAGTAAGCGCAATGATACGAATTGCTTCTTATTTTAAGGGCTATCGATTGATACAAAAAATCTAGATTTGAGTGGTTATAATAATTTAGAATTTTTACATAATTGGCACCGGATTTTGTTGCTTAATTATATAATAAACTTACTATAAAAGCCGGTTTACAAGACCCTATCAAGACTTGAACTAAACCTAAACCTATTTATTTAAATGAGAAAAACATAACCGATCGTCTTAATACCTACAATAATTTAAGTATGTGGAATCTCAATTTCTCCCATTTTCAACATATATCTCATTTTATTGTTCAAAATTGGTAGAGTTTGGCTCTTAAATCGAAAAAATTTTCAAATTACAGACGACATTATGAGGCAGATACAATTTTCGTTTAAGTTATAACTTTATTTTTGTCTCAATTTTTACATTTCTTTTACTCAAATAACATTTTTTTCTAAAGCGTGTTTATTAGGATGGGCCAAAAAAACCAACTTTTTTTTTTAACTTCCGACACTGAAAAATAGGTTTCTAAGCACTTTTAAAAAATGCTTTTTTAAGATGAGCTTTTAATTTTAATAGAAAAGACTCCCTCATCGCAGTTTTACATTTTTTTTTTTCAGTTCTATATGGTAAAATACATAGCTCCTTATTGCTTGAGTCTACAGAAAATTTGTATTGACATTTTTTGTAGAAAATTAAACGCTTTACAAAAAAATTGTTTTACAATTTTTTATATCTCTTACCATTTAGAAGATATCAGAGGTCAAAATTTCAAGAATTTAACATAAATTCTTTTTCTACTTCTAAATTTTATAACTCAGCGATAAATGAATATTAAAAAATGCGCAATATATAGCCTTGTAGAAAATTAAATGCTCTATAAAAAAGGTTTCTTGTGGTTATTCGATTACTCTAACCAATTAGAATATATTCGCATTTTAAAAACCAAAATTTGATACTAAATCCCCATTTTTTTTTTAAATGGTTGAAGTAATCGATTAACCACAAACAACTTTTTTGTAGAGCGTTGAATTTCCTACAAAACCATATGTTGCGCACTTTATAATATTTGTTTATCCACGAGTTATAAAATTTAGAAGTAAAAAAAAATTTTTTGCTAATTTCTTCAAACTTTGACCTCCGATATCTTCTGAATGGTAAGAGTTATTAAAAAATTGTAAAA